>CM061494.1:24295070-25635695 GCA_030867185.1 Tagetes erecta
AAGTCCAAAGGTATCCTATGTGTCTCGTAAAGCATAAAACGCCTTAAACACCACTTGAAATATGAGTAAAATAAGTTAGCTAAAGAATTAGCTAGTGAGTAAAAACACAATAAATAGTACATAATACGAAATCTGAGATCATTATAAATATGTTACGCAAGCTTATGTGTATAGCAATTTCATCATATTACTCAACCATGACCATAGAAATGTACATATAATCCAACAACCATGAACCTCGTAGGGTAAACTTTAGCAACAAGTCATGAGAACCACTCATGTTACAATTAATGATAATTGTCGTTTAACCGTCTCGATGTATAAGTTATCAATAATTGTTTTAGCATCTAAGGGACATAGCAACGAGCATCATAGTATAGCATCTAGTAACCAACATATAGAATCAGCATATAGAATCGCCGGGTTTAAATCACCTATCGTTGTTGTAAAGTGTAGGTGGCTTTGTCAGACCATTAGCGCTAACATTGTACCGGTGGAAATTACATAATAATATAACTACTTTTGACTATCACATAATTTTCCATCAAGCGGCCGACAAGACTGTCACATCCCATTTAAGCGGAAAATACGAGTGCAACAAAGGATGGTTTCAAAACACACTTTTATGTAGAGAATGTTAAGGCATTACATAGAATACAATCGTCAAGCCTAGAAGAAACGTTATAAACTTATTGCTTCAAAAGACACTACATCCTAAACCATATTAGTTACTAGAGTTCAAACAGCACACAAACATAATTAATTATTCTTAATAACATCCATGTATCAAAATCCAAGCACTCATGGCTGAGTTTAAGAATCTGGACCTGAAAAGCAAGTTAAAAACAGTCAGCTACAAAAGCTGGTGAGTTCGCAGGTTTAAGATGCAAACAATAGTTTGATGCACATACATATAATGTAGATAGTAAATTAATTGAGACCACAACCATAACCCTTCAACATTCTTGTCACACCCCTGCCTTATGTCTATCACAACAATAAGACTTATGGGTAATATATGCATTCACCAGAGCTCAAATAACGTTGGCGCGACCAACCGTGAAAGGGGGCGTCAACCCAAGTAGTACTACCCATATTACCCAACGGTTATCAACATAACTAAATGGTTGTAGAGGCCGAAAGAAATGTGCGATAGCAAACAAACACGTCTCCAATTAATATAAGTACAAACATGTAGGCATCGATAAACATGTTTTCCACCCCGAAATCAAATATTTTAAAAATAGGGCTACAAAACTCACATGGCATAAAGTAGGCACAAAATCCAACAAATTCCTAAGAGGATCCTACAATAGAATCACAAGTTACAAATAAGGATGCATATAAGTTGGGGATTCTAGCCCCGACAACCAAGTTTAGCCTGTGTATGTTGCCTTTATAAGAACCCGTGTCACCGAGGCAACAGAAAATAAGCATGGTGACACCTCAGTGCTAATGTAAAGGAGTTTCTGATAATCTCATCTGTTGATTGTATAGTTTTCATTATGTTAAATAATGTTTTGTTAACAAATATATATATATATATACATATATATATATATATAACATATGCTTACTAAGCTTTCTTATACGAAATTTCGCTTGGTAGCTTTAGTGTTCGAAAATATGTATTAGTTAGTAATTTATAAGTCAAGATAGTAAACCGAGTCAAAATATTATAGACTTTTTAATTTAAATCAATTAATCATATTAAAGTTCTAATAACAAAATATATTAGTATTTAGGTGCAAAACACACATTTTTTAATAAAGTTTTTAGTATGTGTAGTCGGTTTTTATGGGTTTTTATGGTTTGGGACAACTCAATGCTCATATCTATTAAAAATATATGTTTAAGATTCAACACCAACATATAACATTTAAGTGGTATTGAATAACATCAACCAACTTTCGGATCAATTACCATTTTCACATATCCTGAAAGGAGTGTTTCTTAAATGGTTTCTCCCCCACATTTCTTGCCATTTGATCAAGTTTGTGACTTTACTTATGACACCAAGCTAATGATCATGATTTGATCAAGACCCTATCTTTATATCACACAGTTCATGAATGCTTAATTGCCAACTACAAGGCTTAGATAAGCTTTTGATTTGACTAAAGCAAACTACAAAGCTTTAGATGAGCTTTGAGTTAACTATAGCAACACATGCCCTAGTCATGAACTTTATAGTTGGGCCATAAGTTTTTCATTAACCGTTTGAAACTTAAATCTAAGTTTCTCATCTAGGATAAACCCAGAGACTTAAGTTCTCCTCAAGTTATATCATTTCCTTATATTGAATGAAAGTCATCATTTGATTTGTTTACGCAACTAATTCTTTTGATATGTATGTGAATGTTTCATGTTAATTAGTCTCCATAGAGCACCATAATTAATTAGTACTAGTCTAGCATGCTTTAGACTACAGTACTATAGCATGTGAACAGAAGATGCATCATTCTGATTTTCACAGCCCTAAGAACCAACATCACATACATTCTAACAAGAATTTCATTTCACGGTTTAGACAAATCATCATCTCAAATCTGCAGTATTTAAGAATGTCTCATATGTATGTTTCTCAAACATACAAAACTTCATCATTCATTTAGGAATATGACATCTATGAGCTTGATATCTAGCGCTTCGCCACTGACTTATAAAGATTTTAACAAAGTCTTATCTGAGTCACCTTGGCAAATAACTTATCATCAACGAATGGTTCACTGTTATGTTGAGATACAGTCATACCAGACTGATAACCATAACATGGAATTCACAGATTCTCATATGCGCTGTTCATTGTTGATTTGAAAATATATATACTTGGTATAGTATTCATCATGATGATCACATATTCTACATAGTTAAATCAACATTGAATATGGTAGACGCATCTACATGTACTTCATTTCTCATGATAAATCACATATTACATGTCACTAATGGGATTGTTTCAATTTATGACGATATATATTTTTATAATGCGTTACAATTTACACCAAGTAAATTTTCACAATAATATATATGTCTTCATATTTGATGTCTCACTTATGACTACATCGTTAGTCATGATAACGACTCACAAGTTGAAGTTGTGCTTCTTGCACTATCCGTTTAAATAGACATCAATTTATTATGCATGTCACACGTGTTTCGATTTACTTCATTGTATTAACTGCATGTGTTATCCTAAGATATTGAACACATCATTATACAACATCGAAACTACATAATCCAAATAGGAATTTATTCATCATAATTTAATCGGATATATAAATGATTTCTAACAAATAAAATCATATTGTGTTGCAATCTTCAACATTTTCATCATCTTATATGATGATCACCTTTAGTGACATATACACCATTATAGTTAGTCAATACATCTCATCGACTATGATTCCAATAGCGCGAGAGCTGCTGGAATGACTACCGATGACAAACAATGATCCGTGTCATTTAGCACGTTCTTGGAATAACTCCAATGGCATCTTTATTTGTATTTTCCAGAGGTACCCCCTTAGTAAAATCTCATGCCGTCATATCCTCGTTTCATTTTTGGAACTATACTCTTGAACAGTCACTCAACTGTCCGGATAACAATATGTTGTGTAACTCTTTACTAATCTCAAGTAACAGTATTCGAACAATACAAAATATATATAACAACAACACAAAGTTGTTAGAGACTATTATTATTTTTTTCTTTAAAACAAACCGTGTTAATATTTTATGCAAAACTATTGTTATAACATAATCCAAAACATATTTCTTTCTAAGGTTTTGCAAAATATATAAATTACATGTTTATCATTTGATTCCAAAAAAAATCAAGATCTCAAACACCAACCTTATATATATATATTTTTCAACTTTCCACAAGCCAGTGGTTTAACATATTGATTTGAAGTTATACGTTTACACAAAACGTAGTAACAACTTGAGATTATGACATTATTTCTAACCCTCATGTTAGAAATGCAATGTTTACACAAACATATTCCAAATATGTAATTATTATATAAACATAATTATCTCATAATATTGAACCAAATGTTTACATAAAACATTTATAACCATATTAGTTCAATTATATCTAACACTCTTGTTAGATAATCAAACAAGATCTAACGAGCACGTTAGAAACTACACGTTTACATAAAACATATTGTGAATACCAATAAATGCAGTCTAACACATTTATTAAATAATAACGATTACATAATCGTTTTATATATGTTGATCATCGCAACAAACCATTTCTAACACACATGTTAGAAGATAAACGATTAAAACATAATTGTCGAACTTTCCGGTTTATATAATAAAAACCACCTCTCACATATCAATTGCTCAAAATATTATTCATGGCATCATAAAACCAATTATATCTAAATGGTTAGCGACATTAACCATCTCTTAGATGTAAATTCTTTAAATTATTATTCATGACATTCATAACCATTAAAACTCATTATATCAAAATGGTTATAGAAACATGAACCATCTCTTCATGTTAATGACTCAAATTATTATTAATGTCATTCATAACTATTAAGAGTCATAATTTCTAAATGGTTATAGAAATACAAACCATCTCTAACATACATGCTAGATGGTAAACTTTTACACACAACATTATTTATAAAACACATATTGTTTCATATAATTAGTAATCACTAAAACGTTTGTTAGGTAAGAAAAAGACGTTTACACAAAACATTTTTAACCATTACCAAAATAATATCCAACATTCATGCTAGATAATCAATCGGGTTCTGACGCACATGTTAGATAATTAGACATTTATACCAAACGTTAATGTCATGTGGTTCATACACTAAACCGATTCCAACATTACTGTTAGATAACCAAACGTCTATCGAAACGTTTTTGTCATACGGTTTCTTAACTAAACCAATTCTAACACGCTTGTTAGAACACCAAACGTTTACCGAAACGTTTTTGTCGTATGATTTATTGACCAAATCAATTCTAACACTCTTGTTAGAAAACTAAACGTTTATCGAAACGTTTTGTCGTACGGTTAATTCGTTAAACCCATTCTAACACTCTTGTTAGAAAATACACAATTAGCAGTCATTTTAAACTCAAGCTAATTGAATCAAACCATTTGAATTGTACCACCAAAGTTAAGATTTTAGATTATACTCCAATCTATATTTTCCAAACACAAAATTTGTACCAACACAAATTATTTCCCAATAAAATATATTTAATGGATTTTAACTAAAATCTCAAATAACTTTATATTTTAATCTTTTGTGAACCCAAATCCTTTTTAAAGCTTTTAAAATTGTATCAAACAATTTTCATAAAATCTGTTTAAGTTTGTTGGAAATAAGTTCAGTTTTATTAAAATAATTAACTAAATATTATAACGATTCTCTCGTTATACATGGGAAATACATGTAAAGAACAATTTACAAATGATACAAACCGTACTGGTTAGTAAAACTTCAATGAGATAGCAACGTACATGACGGTAACAATAACGAGATTGATGATCCTGCAAAACAGATATTAGAAAGAAAGATCTGGGCTTGTGTTTGACACAATTCCCTTAAACAGATTCGTCGTCTGTTCCCAGGGTACACCGGACGAAAGTAGCGTACTGCCGGACTTGATCACTTGCCTGAATAGAAACCGAAGAAGATGACGTACATGAGATGATCGAGATTGTTTGTAGGTTGTTAAACTATATGTTGCTTTGGTTTTTAGTGTTGATTCAAACTCTACCATTGTTGCCATGTTTTGGTTGTCATCTTTATGGACAAAAGATTGCAAAGAGTCTTGCAACTAATGACAATTGAATTGTCATAAAACTTAGCAACTAATGACAAATGAATTGTCATAAAACTCATCAACTCAAATGTAGGACATCCCAACAATCTCTTCTAGATGTCTCAAAACCGGGTCGGGTTACAGAAACGCAACCTCGAGTTTTCGGACATGCATTCGGGTTACCAACCGACAACTTGAGAGTTGACCTCTCATTTACACAATATATCCAACAATATATGACTATATGATGTGGATATGTGGTGATTGGTTATATTTTCATTTTAAATACCATAAATCCTATCACGTACGTGATTTTAGATACTCATAAATAAAAATATACAACTCATATAACATAAAGGTTTTCACCTCAGTAAAATAAAATGAAATAGGAATCTGTGCATATAAAGGTCACCAAATCCAGAGTTGTGGAAGAACCTCAAGCTAAATCTCAAAGGTATTAAATCATCAAGTTTCAATTTTCTGCACACCCTTTGAATTATGACCTTTTGTGGGACCAAAACTCAGCATTAGAAGGTGTATTTATATGGGTTAGAAACTAAATACATAGAGGTTTACTCAGGAAAAAGAATCACTTCAATCCGCCAAGTAATGAGTGAGATATGATTAAATGAATCAGACCCATTTTTCTGGCAGATTGTTACGGACTTCATCAAAATAACAACAAATCTCAAACAAAATATCACCAATGGTTTTGATTTCTTCCCTTGTGCTTTATATCTTGAACCTATAATGGTTCAAGGGCATCAAGATCCTTAGAAACACCATGAAAACTATTCATGTAAAAACTTAATAAATGCATAAAAATCAAAAATTCAAAGGATCAAAAGTGTGCGTAGGTGATTTTTGACTCAAGGTCATAATATGATCGATATATAACTTCAAATATGTAACAAAAATTCACCTTGAATATGTTGGAAATTTTAGTGAAAATTGATTTATCACTAAATTCGGGCACAAATAATTTAATGTATATATTAGTTATATATTTAATTATTTATTGGTTTATGTAAACCGTGTCCAAACCGGAGTTAAGTTGAATGTGATATCGATGCTCGTAGTTGAGTGGTTGGAATTAATATTGCTAACTTGGATGACTCTTGTATAATTTGTTGCATCTTTAGATTTAATGCCAACAAATTTTGTCATTAAGCAATATTGATGTTTTGGTTTAAACTCATAATTTAATGTCATGAATAATATGGTGGTTTTGGTCTTGTATCATAAAGCCATATTAATCTAATTTAATTGTGGTTATTACAATTAATTACAAAGTTATGAGTTCTTGTGTATAAATGAACATCTTGGTTCATACTTTTGAAAAAAGAGGAGGATACACCATCAACACTAATACTTCTTAGAGTTCATCTACATTCATCTTAATAATTTTCTAACAATGTTTTGTGTTCTACTCTTTTCTTTTCAAAGTGTAATTTCGGGTGCTAGAGTCCTCCCCGGCTGTACATACAGCTTCGGCCGTTGTACCCTGGGAAACATTCGAGTTCTCTTGGGAGACTCGGAATTTGTTTTAAGGGACCCGTGTCAATACACGAAGCCTCGGTCACATGTTCTTTTCTTCTATTGTACTTGTTATTTCCTTTATTTCGGTTGTAATTATCGTACTGTAATATACCGCTTTATTTGATTTTTGTATTGTAAGTGTATCAATATAATTATTTTAATTTTTTATGCGAACGGTTTCTACAATCTTAAAACAAATTTTTTTTAAACACCGTTCGTATTTAAAAAAAAAAGTCATTGTTCGTCTCTCAAAGTTGGACTTAGAGAACTTACACGTGACTTCTTTCTTATTATGATTTTTATTTTCAAATGAAGTGAATCATAATTTTCTTACCTTTTGTTGGTCTTGATCGAATGTTCATATAGCTTGAATTTAAAGTTGGGTCATATTAGTTATGACTAATAAAGTAAAGATTAAGTTAAGAAGTTTTGTCTTCTTTTGTGTGAATAAAATATGAACTTTAAGATTCATTATTATTAAGTTATATATATAGATCACACATTGGAAAAGAGAGGAAACGGTTTTTGTAATCGTTTATGTCGAGAATCAATTAGCAAATGTTTAGTTTATATAAACAAACAAAACATTAAAATGATTTTTGTAATCATTTATGTCTAACAAATGTGTTAGAAAATGTTTATATTATATATACAACAAAGCTTCATAATGAATTTTGTAATCATTTATGTCTAACAAATGTGTTAGAAACATGTTTATTTATATATAAAAAAAAACACTTTAAAATGATACTGTAATCATTTATGTGTTTTGGAAAATTGGAAGGAAATTGATTATTTTGTAATCAAACAAAATTTCATTAAGTATGAAATTAAATTAAAACTCATTAAGTATGAGATTAACTCGGGTGTTATTTTATAAACACATAAGGCTTAAAAATGGTCTTTGTAACCATTTCTATCTAACGATCATGTTAGAAATAATTTATTTTCCAACAATATGAAGCTCTAAACACCATTTTATGTAATCGCTTAATTTCTAACAAGAATGTTAGACCCGATTTATTTTACATAAATCATTCGGATGTTATATAATAACTCGAAAATGTGGGGGGAGGTCATACTTGCGGCCATTTATCTTTTAAATAAGATACCTCACAATAAAAGATACCTCACAAAAAAAAGGGATGAAAATCCTTATGAGATATGGATGGAAAGAAAAACCATCAAACAAATACTTGAAAGTGTTTGGGTGTCTAGCAAAGGTATATATACCGGAGCCCAAGGGTCAAAAGATAGGACCCAAAATAGTTACGTAAACACAATAAGGTACGACAAGTACTCTCAACGGGGTTATTACAATTGACCATGTGAAGTCAAAATGTAATATTGTGAACCCACTTACAAAAGGCTTAAGCAGAGAGTTAGTACTCTAGTCGTCAATTGGAATGTGGCTAAAGCCCATGATATAAGTGAATGCGAAGGAAAACCTAACCTATGTGACTGGAGATCCCAAGATCTAGGTTCAATAGGACAACCTAATTGCATAAACTACGGTCACTGTGGGGGTTCCCCGAACACAATAAAGAGAGTTAACCTTAAGACTTCCTAGCTCATTCCAATAATGACCAGTGACATGATGTGAGGATAAGCATAACAAATGGTTATTGATATAGTGAAATCATTATAACCTTAATGCTTTTAATGATTTTGATAATCACCTATGTGAGAGAGAAGTGGGGTCGCTTCGAATGGATTTGTGGGGAGCGCAAATCCTAGAGCTCTCGCAGAACCAGGCTAGTGATCCACGACCATAATGGACACGACAATGAGGGGTTGATCAGACCAGGAATAGTATTGTGTAATGTGTATTGTCGTCTACATAAATGGTGGTTGGTTCAAAGACATCGCGTCTACCAAACCACTAGGAGACTAAGTATGCATCACAACGGAAGGTTCAAAGCAAACCACTACCTATCCGGCAATATTAAACCGCTGAAATTGTATTTTGATATTAAGAGAGTGCGGATCGATCTCCATTCATGTGGGGGATTGTTGGAAATTTTAGTGAAAATTGATTTATCACTAAATTCGGGCACAAATAATTTAATGTATATATTAGTTATATATTTAATTATTTATTGGTTTATGTAAACCGTGTCCAAACCGGAGTTAAGTTGAATGTGATATCGATGCTCGTAGTTGAGTGGTTGGAATTAATATTGCTAACTTGGATGACTCTTGTATAATTTGTTGCATCTTTAGATTTAATGCCAACAAATTTTGTCATTAAGCAATATTGATGTTTTGGTTTAAACTCATAATTTAATGTCATGAATAATATGGTGGTTTTGGTCTTGTATCATAAAGCCATATTAATCTAATTTAATTGTGGTTATTACAATTAATTACAAAGTTATGAGTTCTTGTGTATAAATGAACATCTTGGTTCATACTTTTGAAAAAAAGAGGAGGATACACCATCAACACTAATACTTCTTAGAGTTCATCTACATTCATCTTAATAATTTTCTAACAATGTTTTGTGTTCTACTCTTTTCTTTTCAAAGTGTAATTTCGGGTGCTAGAGTCCTCCCCGGCTGTACATACAGCTTCGGCCGTTGTACCCTGGGAAACATTCGAGTTCTCTTGGGAGACTCGGAATTTGTTTTAAGGGACCCGTGTCAATACACGAAGCCTCGGTCACATGTTCTTTTCTTCTATTGTACTTGTTATTTCCTTTATTTCGGTTGTAATTATCGTACTGTAATATACCGCTTTATTTGATTTTTGTATTGTAAGTGTATCAATATAATTATTTTAATTTTTTATGCGAACGGTTCCTACAGAATATGCATTTTATCGGTTGTGTTATTGTAACAAAAGAGAATTGATGGATAGCTTTGAGACGAGTCTTTTTTTTTGAATTTTTTTTATGGCAGGTGGTTTTATGGAGTGAGTATAGCTAGATATAGATTAGGTAATGTGGTAAGTTAGATGTTGTGGTGTCATGTTTAAACAAAGGAAGAGTGTAAATATCATGTAGGTGTCACACTAGATATTAAGTATGATTAATTGGTTAGTTAAGTGTATACTAGAGCTTAAATGTTGGTTTAATTAGCTAAGAGTCTTAACTAAAAGATGATCAATGTGTTTATTTATGGTATAGCTAGTTACTTGATCATATTATATATAAGTATTTATATAACATTTAAAGTATTAGAATCTAAAGTTGTAAGTAGGTATTTGTAGTTATATAAATTTTGTATGTTCATTAGTATTTATTATAATTTGGTGGAGAATCTTGTAACTAAGCAAAATATGTATATAAACATACGGTTGAGATAGTTCGACCGTCATCGTCATTTATTCTAACAAGAGTAGTTCACATACAATAACAGTACATATAAGAGTTCATGTATATAATATGTGCACACTAATATTATGCAGATAATCATATAATGTTTCACATAAAGTCTATAATTTTGTCCTAATTGTCACGTTATTTATTATAAATTAGCTATCTAATATGCTAGACCATAGTTATATAAGTTTAAATTAGATAACCTAACCTTATTTTTCGAAGGTGACACAAACACTAACATATTTTATCATCTCAAATAGAATCAAAAAGAAAAAGAAAAACCATAGTATAGTGTTGGAACACATATTTCAACCCCCGAAACATAAACAACAAAAAAGGGAGTGGGTTTACTCACCTTGAAATTCAAAGATAATAGGAACACTAGAATCGCAACTAGAGATAACTGAGGATTGACCAAATATTAGAATCACCTAATTAATTTGAAAAACCTACTTTAGAAATGAAACAAATAGTATAGTAACTAAAATCAAGAACTAGAAATCTAGGGTTTCGGATTTGTGAATTAGGGTTTCAAATTTAAATTTGGGGATTAGGGTTTCAATTTGAAATTTGGGGATTTATACGAAATGTTATTGTATTTTTGTAATTGTATAAATTTTATAAGAATCCCTTTTTAGTTTTCTACTTAAAATGTTTATATACAATTTACAATACTTATTTTCAAACATGTAATATGAATGTTTGTATATATTTGAATTTATAAGTTTTTAAAACCTTCAAATATATTTAACATAAAAAGGATATTATTTGGTTTATTTGAAAAATAAAGCTTAATGTCTAAATTTTGTAAAAATATGAAAATTAAGAAAAACAGGCCATGGGACTCGAACCCATGGCCATTGCGCGCACAACGGGAAACATCCAACCATTGGACCATATGCCATTTTTGTTATTTACTTCGACTTTCCTTAACAACTAATAATCCTCCTTTTCAACATAAACCCTAGAAACAAGATTCATCAAATTGGTTTTGATTTCGTTTATCTAATCCCAATAGAACATTTTTCGAAGGTGTCACTGTCCCCCTTTTAGAGAATTTCGTCCTGAAATTCAAATGGACTTCAATCATGTTGGGTTAGTCTCAAACAGATGAGGGTATTTAAATTTCATACTATCTTCTCGCTCCCAAGTAAATTATGGTCCTCTTTTCAAGTTCCACCTAACTTTCACAATCGGAATATGACTACGCTTGAGTTGCTTGACTTCCTTGCCCATGATCTCAATTAGTTCCTCGATGAAGTGAAGTTTTTGATCAATCTGAATTTCCTCGAGTGGTACTACTAGTGAGTCGTCAACCAAACACTTTTTCAAATTTGACACATGGAATGTGTCATGAATACCACTCAACTCCAGAGGTAACTTTAATTTGTATGCAACTAGACCGACTTTGGCAATAATTTCAAATGGTCCCACATACCTTGGATTAAGTTTACCTCTTTTTCCGAATTGAATTATGCATTTCCATGGCGAGACCTTTAATAGGACTTTGTCCCTGTGACACCCCGCCCGACGGCAGAAACACCAGGCTATCATTGGAATTGGATATCAATAGTAAACAAAGCACATGGTATTTATTTATTAATTCTAATAATGATATAATAACATTGGAACATGAGTCTTATATGAAAACGACAAAAGTAATAAAAACTGAAACAGTAAATGCAAAGTCTTTATTATTATTCTAGGTCCAAGGCAATCATATGTCTTGGTAAAAGCGGCAAAACAATATCAAAGCATCACCTGAAATATGTGAAAATAAAGTTAGCTATTTAAAGCTAGTGAGTAAACCACAGTTGGTAAAT
Organism: Tagetes erecta; assembly: GCA_030867185.1. Classification (NCBI taxonomy): domain Eukaryota; kingdom Viridiplantae; phylum Streptophyta; class Magnoliopsida; order Asterales; family Asteraceae; genus Tagetes; species Tagetes erecta. The sequence goes on from CM061494.1 coordinate 24,307,566, forward strand.
AATAGTATAGAAAATTCGAGATCATCATAATATGATGTGCAATCTTACATGCATAGTTATTTCATCATATTACTCAACCTTTGACCATAGAACACATAGAACACATTGAACACCATCATTGACTCATTGTATAGCAACTTGTAATCATTTGTCATGAGGAACCAACTCATGTTGCAATTAGTGATAACTGTCATTTAACCGTCTCGATGTGTAGGTTATTAAAAATTGTTTTAGCATCGAAGGGACATAGTAGCATAGCAACAAGCATCACCGTATAGTAACTAGTAACCATGTATAGAATCGTCGGGTTTAAATCACCTATCGATGTTGTAAAGTGTAGGTGAGTTTGTCAGACCATCAGCGCTAACATTGCACCGGTGGAAATTACAAGTAATATACTACTTTAAACTACACATAAGATTGCATCAAGCCGCGAACTAGATTAACATATTTTATGATCTCTTTTGGAAAACAAATAGAAAATAGAAAACATTGTATTGTAATAGAACACATTTCAGCCCCAATATGTAAAAGTAAAAAAGGGAGTGAATTTACTCACCTGGAAACACGAGCACAAAAAAATAGCAACAATTAGATAGAACCGAGGATTGCCCAAATACTAGAATCACCTATGTAAATGACAATCCTAACTTAGCAAACACATAGTATAGAAAACTAGAATAGGAACAATAGGAAAATAAGGAAATTTGGAATTCTATGGTTTCGAATTGGGATTTGGGAGGATGTCGATAAATACTTAAAAATATATAAATTGATGTAAACTTAATGTGGAAACATATTAGTAATAGTAATAACAATAATTTTTAATAAACAATAGCAAGTCAAATAATATATTTTTAACGGGACTATTTAACGTCACACCAAATACATTATATATCTTGAAATATAATGTTTTATGTTTTTATTTCGATCTTGACATTAGAGAGCTATTTTGAGAAGTTAATAATATTTATTTTTAATAATCTTTATAAAACTTCTTTTATAAAATACACTCATATATATATATATATATATATATATATAGATTGGGGATTTTCTAAAAAGGCTCAAAACTCTAAGAAGTGTAGGAAGCATTCACAAACAAACACGTGTCCATGAGGGGGAAAAAACACGGAGGGCCGTTATCGTCATTTTACGCGTTGAAGCTGCGATATGAGATCTGTTCTCATGGTGTTTCTTAGCACTCCCTGGTTATCACTCTCGATGTTCAGTTATGGTGTTCTTTTGACGTTTATTAATTTTGAATCAATAATCATTCATCTATGGCGAATACTGAAAGCGATGATGTTTTTGTTTGTTTTTTAAGTTTTCGTTTACTAATTACGAACGTCCGATCAATGTTCTGTTCTTTTGAATCATTGTGGTTTTAACATTCTGAGTCATGATGTTTTTAGTGATCAGTTCGAATGTTAAAAACACCATGATTCACCATGATCGATCTGTTAATTATTGTTATGACGTTTTCATATCGACTCTGGTGCTACTTTGTTGCAAGTAAGTTATGGCGTTTTTTCATTCTACAGTGATGATAGTGTTAATCATTGTTATGACGTTTTCAATTTGATTTCCGGTGTTACATTGTAGCAAGTTAGCTATGGCGTTTTTTATTAATTATTATTTTCATATGCGTGGTGTTATTTTACAGAGTCAGTGTTAAGCGTGGTGTTTTTTATATATACATGGTGTTGGAAACGCGCAATGACAAATCTACCCCTGGTTCCATCACGTGCGTCAGCAAAACTTCATAATATTTACAAAAATGCCACCGCTTAAATTTTAGCCGTAAACAACCAGATCCAACGCCCCAGAATCCTTCTTAGCATTTTTAGAGTTTTTACCATTTTTAGAAAATCCCTCCTCTATATATATATATACACACACACACGCGCACGTAGGAGATTAAATAATTGTGTTTAGATATTTAATTCGTTAAACGTTGGATAATAATTCGGTCGTCATATATTAGAGACAAGAGATAACGCAACGTTCAACATATTTAAATATATATTTTTAATAACGAAGCATTACATTTAAAGGATGATAAATACAGATGCATTAAAGATTAATAACTTCGGGTTTGAGTCGGGCATTCGGGTTCGAGTTTAGGGCAGGTGTCACAGTCCCCAACTTGAAATTCTAAGGGCTTCCTACGACCATCAGCATAACACTTTTGTCGATCTCTAGTAGCCTTTAATCGATCTTTGATCTTATAAATTTGGTCGGTTGTTTCTTGAATAATTTGTGGAACAGTTAAATTACTATCACCGACTTCTGTCCAACATAACGGCGATCAACACTTTCGACCATACAATGCCTCAAAAGGCGCACAATCAAGACTAGTGTGATAACTGTTGTTATAGGAAAACTAAACTAATGGAAGGTGAGTATCCCAGTTTCCACCAAAATCTACTACGCACGCTCTAAGTATATCCTCCATTGTCTGAATTGTTCTTTCACTCTGGCCGTCTGTTTGAGGATAATATGCAGTACTTAGATCTGGACGCGACCCTAAGAATTGGGGAAAATACTTCCAAAATCTTGAGGTAAAACAACTATCTCTATATGAGATTATAGACATAGGCACTCCATGCCTCGCCACGTTCTCTTTTACATAATCATTTGCTAATTTCTCCATTTTATATCGTTCCTTGATGGGTAAGAAATGTGCGAATTTTGTCAATCGATCGACGATAACCCTATTTGAGTCATAACCGCTAGATGTCCTAGGCAATTAGGTCACAAAATCCATGGAGATTTGTTCACATTTCCATTGTGGAATTTCGGGTTGTTGTAATAATCCAAACGGCTTTTGGTGCTCTGCTTTTACTTTGGAACAAGTTAAACATTTCCCCACATACAATGCGATATCCTTTTTCATACGTGGCCACCAATAATACTCCTTGAGGTTTTTGTACATTTTATCGACTCCGGGATGGATAGAATATCTAGACTTGTGAGCCTCATTCAAAATCAAGTTTCTTAAATTCTGAGAATTTGGGATCCATTTTCTATTCTTAAAGTGATGAATACCATCAGACTTTAACTCTAATTTCTTGTTTACTCCATACAAAGACTCGTTCTCCAATCTTCTTTTTCAAGAACTGTTTTTCCTGCACAACAAGGATTTGGGTTTTGAGGCTTGGTAGAATGGTCATTTTCATTGCATGCACTCTAACGGGCCTAACCCTTTCCTTCCTACTCAATGCATCAGCTGCCACATTGCCTTTCCTTGGGTGGTAACGAATCTCACAATCGTAATCATTGAGTAATTCAACCCATCTTCTTTGGCGCATGTTCAACATTTTCTGATCAAATATATGTTTCAAGCTTTTATGATCGGTATAGATTACACATTTTCTGATCAAATATATGTTTCAAGCTTTTATGTGTGTATGTGTGTATGTGCGTATGTCTTGTATGTCTTGTATGTATGTGTGTATGTGTGTATGTGTGTATGTGTGTATGTGTGTATGTGTGTATGTGTGTATGTGTGTATGTGTGTATGTGTGTATGTGTGTATGTGTGTATGTGTGTGTGTGTATGTGTGTATGTGTGTATGTGTGTGTGTGTGTATGTGTGTATGTGTGTGTGTGTGTGTGTGTATGTGTGTATGTGTGTATGTGTGTATGTGTGTATGTGTGTATGTGTGTATGTGTGTATGTGTGTATGTGTGTATGTGTGTATGTGTGTATGTGTGTATGTGTGTATGTGTGTATGTGTGTATGTGTGTATGTGTGTATGTGTGAATGTGTGAATGTGTGAATGTGTGTATGTGTGTATGTGTGTATGTGTGTATGTGTGTATGTGTGTATGTGTGTATGTGTGTATGTGTGTATGTTGTATGTTGTATGTTGTATGTTGTATGTGTGTATGTATGTATGTATGTATGTATGTATGTATGTATGTATGTATGTATGTATGTATGTATGTATGTATGTATGTATGTATGTATGTATGTATGTATGTATGTATGTATGTATGTATGTATGTATGTATGTATGTATGTATGTATGTATGTATGTATGTATGTATGTATGTATGTATGTATGTATGTATGTATGTATGTATGTATGTATGTATGTATGTATGTATGTATGTATGTATGTATGTATGTATGTATGTATGTATGTATGTATGTATGTATGTATGTATGTATGTATGTATGTATGTATGTATGTATGTATGTATGTATGTATGTATGTATGTATGTATGTATGTATGTATGTATGTATGTATGTATGTATGTATGTATGTATGTATGTATGTATGTATGTATGTATGTATGTATGTATGTATGTATGTATGTATGTATGTATATATGTATGTATGTATGTGTCTTAGGAAAAATCGGTGGTGGATATGGGGTTCTTTCCTTGTTTCCAAGTTATTCATGGTGTGCAATATACTTGCATGTCGATCTGATATGACACAAAGCTTGCGTTGTCGGGGGTCTTGAACATTCTCCTGGAACTGCTGAAGAAACCACTTCCAGCTATCGTTGGTTTCTTCGTCAATGAGGGCGTACGCCACCGGAGATATCATATTGTTGGCGTTTTTTGAAACGGCTATCAATATTTTCCCCTTGTAGGGTCCCTTCAGATGGGTGGCATCTATAGATATCACCGGAATGTAGTAATGGAAAGCTTCAATATTTGGGTGGAACGCCCAAAAAACATACTTGAGGACAAACACTTCCCCATCACGTGGCCCATTGGGATGAAATAACCACTGCACAACCGTGCCAGGGTTTGATTGTTGTAGTGCATGAAGTAGCTAGGCAAAGCACAAAATTTTTCATCCCATGTACCATATATTTTCTCGATGGCTTTTTTGTCTGGCGGCCTAACCTTTGGCATAATTAATATCAACATGCAGCTTCTCTTTGATCAAAGCTTGAATTTGTTTCACAGAAAATGATAAATCTGCCTTAATTTGTTCTTTGATTTCTTCCGCCACCATCTTGGATCTAAGGGCTCGATTTTTGTTGCGCGTCATAGTGGTGAAGCAGCTATGTGCAGGGGTCCATTGGGTGACCCTGAAATAGTTGGAATTTTTAAATTTTCTCGTCGATACAGTCCAATGACAAGGTGTTTCGTTGTTTGACTCTCTAGTGCTTCTACATACTGCTTTGAAAACATCAGGTCTTGTGTTCTTCATAAAATCTCTCTATTCTGAGAAGCATTCCATAATCGATTGCAAAGTCAACCTGCTCTTTGGATGTGAAATACATATTTAAAGTTATTTCAAAACGTGTTTCAGCATTCCAAAATCGCATCTCGTCTTCACCGAAATTATCAAGAGCCATATAATCCTGAACCATTGTAGTACCAATAACATTCATACCGGGGAAACCGGTAAACCCCTGACTTCGTTGATGAGGTATAGGAGGGATCGGTGCATCTTCTTCTAGTTCAAATTCAAATTCTGAAATAGATTGTTCACTCTCTTCTGCGTCTTCCATTTCTTCTTCTACTGCCCTATCTTCTGTTTCTTCCACTTCTTCTACTGCCCTATCGTCAGTTTCATCCAAACTAGTGTAAGTTGACACTTGAGTTTGAGATTCCATTTAAACTTGATGGTATGGATCTGGTTGAAATAAAGAAAGACCCCGTAAAAGTTCTATGTGTCCACCTTATTGGACGTTGGGAGATATCGATGTCCATTTTACATGAATTTTACGTACATATTCTGAAACAATGGATATCATATGATATATTGTGTACATATCACTTTCTTGTTGAATGAATGAACATTGTGGACGACCACCATATTCAAAGTACAGTTTTAATTTTAGAAGACTTGATTCTCGTTCAGCACCAACACATTGACATATCCGACAACACAATCGGCATAACTCATTCCATATGTAACAAAAAATTAAGTAGTACGAGTGTATATATCACCTATAACTACCCCTTCGGTGTAAGAAACCTCACCCCCATAATATAACTCTACTAGAAATGGATTGAAGGAGGAGGATGATGTCATTTTGTGAAGATATTTTTTTGTTATATGAGTGTAAGTAAATGTCTGTGACATTCGACAAATTTCCGGGTAAATTCTGTACACATATTAACGATATTTTACATTCATCACGTTCATTACACTTAATTTTTATTAATTAGGTCATGAGACGTCTAGCATAGCCCGTCTGAGTGCATAGGTTTGCATTCATTAGTACGAACGATTGTCGAATCGTGTAACAATAAAAATGTCCAAAACGACCGTTGGTGACAATCTGATTAATTAAAACAAAAAATACATATATATCCAATTTTTATTTACAACGTTTCATAACGAATCATTCATAATTGGCCAAATCATTGATACAAACAATATCCAAATACCAAATCCGCCTTCTAGATAACCTTCACGAAATAGAAGAAACTCTTGGAAAGTTCAAGGAAAATACTTGTTCTTCTATATATATATATATATATTAAGAGTTTATAAATTAAGAGCTGTGATCTAATACCCTGTTGGAAAATTTGGTGGAATAAAAACAAAATTAATAATTGTTTTGTTTCAAATAAAATTCAAGTCATGAGTTAAATCTCTTGGATGTTTCAACTCATTGTTTGACTTGAATTAAAAGACTTTCAATTCATGGTTTATGGTGAATGAGGTGTTTCAACCTATTATCATCTATAAATACCATGTCTTGTCTTAGTTGAAAGACACACCAAAAACCTTCAGCATCTCTAAAAGATCTCTCATTCTTTCTCTTTAAATTATTTCTAACTTTATTTGATCTTGTTCATCCCTTTTCTTAAGGTATAATTCGGGTTCTTGTGTCCACCCCGGCAGTACATACTGCTTCGGCTGTTGTACCCTGGGAAACAAACGAGTTCTCTTGGGAGACTCGGAATTTGTTTTAAGGGACCCGTGTTGAACACGAATCTTCAGCCATGATTTTGCTTCTGCTTCTACACATTTCTTGTATCTTATTTTATTCCGATTGTAATCATAATGTAATTTACTTGTATTCTTTATTTCTTTGTATTGTAATTGAATTGATCAAAGAATTTTTAGTTTTTTGTACGAACGGTTCCTACAATCTTAAAAGAAATTTTTTTAAATCACCGTTTGTATTTAAAAAATATATATAGTCATTGTTCGTCTCTCAAAGTTGGACTTAGAGAACTTACACTTGAATTTTTTCTAGAACCGAATTTTATTTACAAAGAAAATGGTTCCCTTTTTACCATTCGTTGGTTTTGATTGAGTGTAATTTTTGTTTATGTATTAATGCTTTTGTAGTTTTTCATAAAACTTGACTCGAAAGTGGTTTTATTTTCATTAATATATTTTGTTGAATGGTTCAAGGTGTTAAAACAAAAGGGCTGAAGATCCAATTTTGTTTTAAATCAACGGTTACGAAACCTTATGTGGTTTCAAGATCAAAATTTAAGTTAACCTTTTGTAGGTTTCAAGATTAGTTTTCATATGCGTCTTAAGAATAGTTATGCTTGTGTAATCTTATGAAAACCGGTATTTCTTATTTGCGAGTAAGAAATCGGTCATATGTGAAACTTGTGTTTTAAAATGTGTGTTAAAACCTAATGTTATTCGAATTAAGTGTTAGAAGAGGTTATTTATAAATGGATTTAAAATGTTTGTGCAAATGTTTTGTTCGAACCTTTCAGTACATGAAACCATATACTTAGAACGTTTAATGTAGACTTTTTGTTAACTAATGTACGTTTTAGAACCCATTTACTTGACTAGCATGTGTGTTAGATATGACCTAAATTTATGGTCTAAAAGCGTCTTATGTAGGCGTTTATCCTTAACATGTGTGTTAATGATGAATTTAAATAAGAATGTTTTATGTAAACTTATTATCTCTAACGTGTGCATTAGAAGTTAGTTATTCAATAAAACTATTTACAGTTTTGGGTATTGATTTCTGTAATAAAAAACATAAAATTAAAATAGTTTATTTCGAAACTGCTAAGTGCATGTTTTGGCAAGACTAAGAGTTGGTTTAGAATGAAATAAACCAAAAGTTTCACATAAAGTGTTATATATTTTGTTGCTTTTGTGAAAAGTAACACGACATAAAGCAAATAATTTTTTCAAGTTGACTATTTGATGTAAAGATAATTCATTGATTCTATGAAAGTATATAATTGTGCAAATACTAAAACATGTGAACAATTTACTATATAAACAACATGATGTTTTATATCAATTTTGTTATTGTTCAAAGTGGGAGTACCACTATGGGAGATCAATTTGTGATTCTTCAAAGTCCATATGAGTCAATGATGAAACCTTTTGAGAAAAAGAAAAAAAAAGTTTATGATACTAGATTGAATGACGGTCTATGTAAGTTTATGTAACATACATATTAGACATTCCTAAATATTGAGATTTTGGGATGTTGAACATCTCTCATTGTTTGTTTAAACTATGAGATGAATGTTTTGAACGAATATTGGGATATTCCTTAAAAGCTGTGAAGAATCAGAATGATGCATCTTCTGTTCACATCTAGAGTATTGTAGTCTAAAGCATGCTAGACTAATACTTGTTAATTATGGTGCTCTGAGGAGACTATTAATGTGAAACATTCAACTCATACAATATAAAAGTAAAGTTGTGTATAAGACAATTTGAATGACGGTTGTCATTCAATCTAAGAAAAGTCATATAACTTATGGAGAACTCAATTTTCTAGATTTAACCTAGATGATAACTTAAAAGTATTTAAGTTTGAGATGGTTGATAACAACTTATGACAAGGCATGCGTTGCTTTAGTCGGCAAACAAGCATTGACGACATCATTGATACAAGACGTTGATCTTGTTCAAATCATGGATGTCTAATCGTATATTTAAACATTTTCTATCTAAATGCAAGAAATGTGGGGGGAAGCCATTTGAAATGGTAATTGAGAAGTTTTCTCAAACCCGTATCAAAAGAGAACCTTTTGTTGAGCCAAATATAATGCAACTATGTGACCGAATCTACAAGCTAGACTCGAAGGTCAATTGGTTAGATTTAACATCTAATTACTAATGGCATGGATATGCTAGGCTTGAAATTCATTTTAAAGACAAAATTGTACCTTAGTTCGAGTTGATACTCGGGATTATAGTCTTAAAAAATGACAAAAGGCAAGATTAACTTGTGAGTTAATAACACATCATAACAACTCATCTCAACTGCAATTATCTATATTGACTCGACGGAGTCATAGATAATGGTTTTGGATCCAACAACATGAGAGACGGAGTTGTGAAATGAGACTAAAGCCCATGAAAGATGGTATATGAAGGAAAACGTAACTTAGTTGACTGGAGATCCCAAGATCTAAGTTCAATAGGACAACCTACTCATATATCTAAGGGTGGTCACTGTGGGGGCATAGTTAATATATATCAGTCGATATATAAGCTAATATGTATAAATGTTTGTACATGTCCTCCTAAATTATAAAGGGAGCTTAAATACTTCCTAGTCCATTCCTATAACAACAGTGACACGTTGTGAGGCTAAGCATTCCGTATGGTTAATGATTTGCGTAATCATAGTAACCTTAATGCTTTTAATGATTTTTAGATAAATCACCTATGTGAAAGAGAAGTGGGGTCGCTTCGAATGAAATTGTGCGGTGCGTAATTCCTAGAGCTTTCGTAGAACCAGGCTAGTGTTCCATGACCGGACACGACGATGAGGGGTTGACCAAACCAGGGAAGGTACTGTGTGAAGTATATTTTCGTCTCCATAAACGGTGGTTAGTTCAAGGACATCACGTCTACCGAACCACTAGGAGACTAAGTATGCATCGCAACGGAAGGTTCAAAGGTAACACCCACCTATCCGGCAATACTCAACCGCTGAATTGTATCTAAGAAACTTGTATGTAACGATCAATTTGGATTTTTGGAACAATATGTGAAAATGAGTTTTTACGTGAGAAAATGGGTTTTTCATTTGAGAAAATGAGATTTTGTTTGTTCCCATGTGGGGGATTGTTGGAAAATTTGGTGTAATAAAAACAAAATTAATAATTGTTTTGTTTCAAATAAAATTCAAGTAATGAGTTAAATCTCTTGGATGTTTCAAGTCATTGTTTGACTTGAATTAAAAGACTTTAAATTCATTGTTTTTGGTGAATGGGGTGTTTCAACCTATTATCACCTATAAATACCATGTCTTGTCTTAGTTGAAAGACACACCAAAAACCTTCATCATCTCTAAAAGATCTCTCATTCTTTCTCTTTAAATTATTTCTAACTTTATTTGATCTTGTTCAACCCTTTTCTTAAGGTATAATTCGGGTTCTTGTGTCCACCCCGGCAGTACATACTGCTTCGGCTGCTGTACCCTGGGAAACAAACGAGTTCTCTTGGGAGACTCGGAATTTGTTTTAAGGGACCCGTGTTGAACACGAATCCTCAGCCATGATTTTGCTTCTGCTTCTACTCATTTCTTGTATCTTATTTTATTTCGGTTGTAATCATAATGTAATTTACTTGTATTCTTTATTTATTTGTATTATAATTGAATTAATCAAAGAATTTTTAGTTTTTTGTACGAACTGTTCCTACATACCCAACTACATATAGGTTACTAATTTTTAAAACTTAATAAAAACAAATAAAGCTTACATGTTACTAATACAACTAAACCTAAACTAATTACCTAGTTATCAAGGTAACCACACTTAACTCCCTAGACATCAAAATATCTACCACCACCTCACACCTATCTCTCCTACATATCATTCGAACCATCCCCTACCCCTTCTCCCTTCTACTTGTTTAATCCACAACACCTTAACTCATTGACTTTTGTCAACTTTTCTTCCAACAACACTCTTTTGCACCATATTTCTTTGACAACTTAGAAATGGTTTCAATATTAAATAAATAAATATTGTACAAGTTGAAAATATGACCAATGAAGATTATATATAAGGAAATACTATCCTACAAAATCCAAGACCAAAACAAACACCAAAAACTCTCTTTTGTTCTCCACTTTCGGCCCACTCATATTCCACCAACATTAACCATTATTTATCAACACCAAACAAAACTCTATGATCACACATTAGTAGTAAAAATGGACTAGAAAGGTTCTTGGAGTTGGTTTTGAAGGATATTCAAGCTTAAAAGATCAACACATCATCACTTTCATTAGGTTTCTTCCCTAGCCTAGGCTAGCGGTATAACATCTCAACCCTTCTTGTTCTTAAGCATAAGTACACTACATTACAAGAATGTTCACAAAATGAGGTGTTTTCATGAAAATTTTTGTAACATAAAGATTAACACAAAAAGAAAAATAAACTTGTAATACGATAGTAGATATGCATAAGAACTCTTATACATGTACATGTATGAAAACATGCTTGCTATTATGAAAATATTACATGTGGTTACGAAAACACTATGATCCAATAAAGTTAAAAAAAATGATGATAAGTTAATGAAAAGCGAGTATATATGTAACTGCATGCATGTAAAACTACATGTTCGTATATGTGTAAAAATTGTTATCTTACAAAAGACATAAAAGGTGTTAGAATTTGTTATAAAAATTGTTAGGAATCAAATGAAAATAGTTGTGTTTAAAAATGGAAAAATGTTACTTTTAATAAAGTGGGTTAAAATGTTTTAAATATAGTTAGTAGAAGAACTTTTCGGCTTTCGTATAAAAAATAAACTTATTTTGCCGTAAAACGAGTTGAAACGAGATTGGTTGAAGAATAGTTAAATGACATCTTAGAATACATTTTTAAAGATGAAATTTTAGGCTACAACTTTAAATTTGTAAACGATATAAAATACGTGTTAAAACGATTGTGAACATGGTTGTAACTGTTTGAATAAGCGTGTTTAAAAGTATATGTACCTTAATAGCATTTCGCAAACATACAGCAAAATAGATCATTTCCTCTAAAATTATATACGTTATATACTTACTTGTACAATAACCAAAACGTGTCGAGACACGAAACATGGATAAATTCCGGGACATAACTATGCAATGTGTAAATAGATGTATACTTTTGTGTCTAAATAAATATATATTAACATACACAAAATAATCACTAACGGATCATTAAAACAAAATTTTTCACAAAAACATCTCAAGTCTCATCGAGTCGGGAGAACGACTTGTAGAATAGCGTAACAATAGACCCTAAGTTGACTATTTATTGTAGGGCACCGTTAGGTCAGTTTCAATTTTACGAGCTACATTTCAATCGCTAGATCTCGCGCATACCAAGTGAGTTTCATGGCCCCTTTTTACTGCTTTTAAATACTTTGGGGGGAAAACATGCATAACATTTACATTTTTACTATGTTGCATGGTAGTGTATTCTAGGTTGATCAACAGTGTGTTTCACGAGTGTAGCATTATCACATGAGATCTAGGGGAAAGTCCTCGCATTAACATAACAACTATAACCATTAGCTACGGATTTAGCCAGGAAGTATCATGAGTAGATCTATTGGGTTGACACCCCCACTCTTGGTTAATCGCGATAACCGTTACACATAAAAGGGTGCATGTATTTTCGCATTACATTTTTCATTGTTTTGAGTGTACAATGGGTGAGGCAAAGATTGCAATCATAGTTTGGTTATAGGCTCATGAGGGTTACACACATCAATGTCTTAGCTAGATGTTGATCAGATCATACATGAATATTACAGATGCATGTACTGGTCTCATTTGTTTTACAAGAGTATTATCACAAGGTACTTAAACCTATGGAATCACCAACATATTGTTGACAGTTTTAAGAATGTTTTTCAGGTCATTGATTAATGTGTCATGGAAAACCTTTATGACGGAAGACTTAGTATGCATCTATGGATACCGGCTTTTGGAGGATTTTCCTTTTATTTTCCATGTTTTGGAATATAATTGTAAAATCCTAAATTAAAACAGCTACTTTTGGGTTTGTAAAATACTTAAACACTATGGTATCCAGTTATGTTTTTAATCATATTAGATGTTTGCTTACCTTGTGCTATGGGAAACCTTTCGGGTTGCATCCCAGGGTACCGTATATCGGGGGTGTGACAACGTCTGTGAGAATGGATTGATTTGGGGTGGGTGAGTCCATATATATAAAGAAATCGTTGCAGCGGAAGTCACGAGTATTTGGTGCTTAAAGCGAAGTTGGCATCCATTAGTTATAAACCAAATATCCACATTAATTTAAAAGGTAATTAAAAGTGTTAATGTTGATACGTCCCATAATTTTTCATTAAGAAAATAAAATACGATATTGTCTTAATAAAGCGTAAATTGTTTGAACTAAAGCCAAACAAAATTTTAAACAAAGCGGTCCCAAAACACATAAACCAAATGTGGAGTTTGTAGTCCAAAAACTATCCTTCCATAAATTCCAATGCCCATCACTTAGTACCTGAAAAACATGTAAAAACTGAGTCAGCATAAAGTTGGTGAGTTTTCGGGTTTTAATCAAAAAGTAAAGTCACTTTTCATTCACAATAGATATGCTTGGCTATGAGACATCAACACGACCGTCAAGGGTTTGCAAGGCCCAAAGACAAATGAATCATCAAGTCATGAGTTCATAATCAAACCAAGAAATGAGGTTCCCTCACAACATTCAATTTATATTCCCCCGCATGTCAACACGATCAGAGCGACTGATCACGAGGGGCGGAATTCCAATCCCGATAGATCTATCAATATAACCTAGGTCTCTCTCTCCAAGAGATATTAATGATTATGAGAGGGCAATGTGTACACTTTCACAACAAATACTCATGCCATCATTTTGGTCATCACAATATCGTCTCCCAATTCATATCAAAACAACATAATCAAATACATGTTTGTCCCCCAAAAATATTTAAATAAAACATTATTTAAAAGGGGGCCGAGAAACTCACAGTGAATACGCTAAAAGCTAGAACATATAAGCCCAACAATAACACCACCTAAGAATGCCCTATACACAAGGACCCGTTCAAAAGATGCACACAAATATCAAGTCTAAAACCGTGTAAGTTGTTCACCAAAACCAAACTAGACTTATGTGAAAACATTTCATTTACAAAAGCAACCCTTAATTTTAATGACACGTTGGTGATCTTTAGCCTTCGATTAATGTTACATATATAATAACACACTTTGTTATTTTGTTATTCTTTGATTAGCTTTCATACTACTAATCACATAAACATATATTACACACATGTAATCACACATAAAAGTCATATTTAGTCATTTAACTTTTCTAAGTAAAACAAACACTTTTACTCATCCAATATTATTCATATACTTAGGAAAATATAATTTAATATTCTCATGTCATAATTAAAGTTCATAACACTTAGAAAAATATACATTTTTCTCTAGTTAACTAGTATGCATTTTTCAACATAACGGTTAACACTTAACGGGATATTTAAGCACGTTTTCATAAGCAACTTATTAATCATATAAATTAAATATTTAAGCATATTTTCACATAACAAAAATCATATTTCATATATTTTCCATACAAATAACAATATTAGCTAAACATGTCAATTTCAACATTTTCAGGAACGTTTTCGGGTCACGGAAAGCAACCCAATACCCATATTTTTGTCATTACTTTATAAATACTTTTAAACCAGTAGGTTCTCTTAGAAATAAGCTCAAAGTTTCTGATCCAAAACAGTTTACAAAAATATATCGTTTTAGAGTTGAAAATCGACATTTTCGGCTTTTCCGGGTACATAGTTTGCTCGTTTTTAGGTTCAAAACTCTAAGTTTTTGTATCAAACTTTAAATCTCATATTTTTACATAAAAATACACTTAAGAATCTGTGGAAATAATATTTTGACATATTTTACATTTTTAAGCAAAAATCGGTGCGTTTTACGCGTATTTTTGTACCAAAAACCGTTATTTATAAGGATTAAATCATTTCTTTGTTATAATAACTTTAAAATGCTTATTTTATAAAATTTATAAATATTAAAAATATGTTTTAACTAAGAATATAAATTAGTTTTTTTTATTTTTACAAAAATGTACAAAACTTACATTTTAATCTTTTTAATCATCAAGTATCATATATCATCACATACCATATAATTTCTTACATGCATAAAAACTTTTACACTTAGTGAAATCACATATTTTATCATATCATACATAGCATAACAAAATACTTATCATACCTTCATCTAGCAATTTCATAAACCAACATGTAGGAATTTTGCACAAAAATAACATTTCTCAACTTCATGCCATATGACCATATTTTTGCAAGTAATATTCCTAACACTTTTTCATGTTATTCAAAATCATCTAGTGACATTGTTATCATATTTTCATTAATCCTATTTGCATGTCAAAATCTAATCAATTTAAGTGCAAATACACAACAACTTTATCATAATATCAACTAGCATATTTTTACACACGTACATACATACGGTTTTGTACACACACATATACACATTCATGTATTAATATCACCACTAACATACACTTATTCATATTATCTCATTTCCAACAAAACAACTTTCAACACTTTGACCTAAACATTATCAATGCAAGAACACAACTTTAACATGATATCACTAGCATGTAAATACACACACACACATATATACATACGGATTTACACATACATATCCAAAAATCATGTTTTGATGATCATACATAACTTATACTTGTTCATTTCTTCCCATTTCTTCCCATTTCCTTTATCAAACTATCAAAACCATTCATTTAACACTTGTGTAATCTTGTTTTCAAAGATCAAAAACAAACACACATACATATATATATATGTATATACATACGGACATGAAAACACACACACACACACCCATTTTGAAAACCCATTTCCATTTTAAAAAAAATTCATCTTTTGGTTTAAGGTTTGGTGAACAACACTTCAAGAACACAATCTTAAACACATTCAAATCATAAAAACCAAATGGAAAATGTTCACACCCTTGATGAACACTAGAATAAGATGAAAAGAATGGATTTGGCCTTGGAACACTCCTTGGTTGCACCTACTTGCTTCAAGAACCTCCAAAAACACAAGGTTTTGCAAGGAAGTGAAAGAGATGAATATGGAGAGTATGGAGAGTATGGTGGCCGAAATTATGGGTATGGTGGTGATGGTTTCGGTTTTACGGAGAGAGGAGGAAGGAAGAGTGTAAACTTGGTGATAGTTGGAGTGTGGTGTTGGTGAAAGATTTTGTCAAGGCCAAGAAAAATATGTTCCCCACTCTTCCAAGTTACACAATGACCAAGAAAGGCTAGAGACCTAGGGGGAGGGGGGGGGTGGCTAGTTTTAATAAAAAAAGAATTTTTTTTATTTTTTTTAATCATTTACAATACACACTTTAATCTCATGTATTTTTCAAGTCTTGTAAACTCTTAATACTTTTATACCATAATACTTCCAATATCATTATTTTACACTTTAAAATAGTAAAAATATATTAATAAATATTTTAATGTGTTCCGGGTAGTGTACTAGTAGTAAAACAGGGCAAAAACTGAAACACACGCGATAACCGAGAAAACATTGGATAAAATACATCGCTTTTAGTTTTTATTATGTTTTCACTTATACACACCCAAAATATATTATTTGATGCCATTTCGAGCATTATATCAATTATTGGACTATTAAAATTCATCAGGCAGTCACCAACGTTCATTATCGGGTATTTAACCGCTAAACGATTAAGCAATTTCAAAAATCACAAATTGCAAAAAAATGCACAAAAATGGACTTATCTAACTTTAATAACACCTTAATTATTGTAATTAAGTCAAATGATGCATTACAAAAATTAAGCATGTTTTAAACTAGTACGAATATTGACCCGAAATTTGCCGGGTGTCACAGTCTTCCCCCTTTTAGGAAATTTCGTCCCGAAATTTTACCTCGATAAGTCCTATTTAGATTTAAATAAAAATAAATGAGGGTATTTTTTACTTATTTCGGTTTCGACGTTCCTACATATAATCTGGTCCTCATTTAGAATTACATCTAACTTGACCCAATCGGTACAACTTCGCCTGAGTTTTTGAACTTTCGAGTCCAAATCTCTACTGGTTCCTCAACGAAATGGAGTTTATCATCAATACGAACTCCCTCAGACGGTATCACTGATGTCTCATCAGACAACACTTTTTCAAATTCGAGACATGAACACGTCGTGCACACCACTACGCTCACTAGGTAACTTAAGTCGATAAGCAACTAGGCCAATTCTTTTCAAAATCTCGAATGTCCTATATATCGGAGACTAAGCTTCCCTTGGTTTCCAAAGCTAACTACACCTTTCCATGGTGAGACTTTCGGAAATACATGATTTCCTACTCGGAAATTTAAAGGTTTTCATCCGATCACCCGCATAACTCCTTTGCCGATTAACTGCGGCTTCTAATCTTTTCCCAACTTGGAAAACTTTATCCGTAGTTTCCTGGATAATCTCGGGTATAGATAATTCTTTTTCACCTATTTTAGCACAACAAAGTCGTGAATGACATTTTCTTTCATATAGAGCCTCAAAACGAAGTGGCCCTGAAACTAGCGTGATAATTACGGTTATAAGAAAACTAAGCTAAGGCAGGAGGCTATCATAATTCCTACCAAAATCAATCACACATGCTCGTAACAAGTCTTCCAGAGTTTGAATCGTCCGTTCACTCTGACAATCTTTTTGTAGGGTGATACACCATACTCATATCCAAACGAGTACCCATAGTTTTATACAAAACTCTCTAATGTCTCGAAGTAAAACGACTATCTTTAACTAAAATGATTAAGACAGACACATTATGAGAAGATACTAACTTCTCAAGGTAGATCCTTTACAACTTTCCTACTTTGAAAGATTCCTTAATGGGCAAAAAGTGAGCAGATTTCGTCAAACGATCAACAATTACCCAAATAGCGTTATTACCGCTAGATTTGCGGGGTAGCATCGTTATGAAATCCATCGTGATTCGCTCCTATTTCCATTGTGGGATCTCAAGTTGCTACAAAATTCCTAAAGGCTTTTGGTTTTCAGCTTTAACCCTAGAACATGTTATACATTTACCAACGAAGGATGCTATCTCTCTTTCCATATTGGGTCACCAATAAAGTTCTTTCACAACCTTATACATATTATCCGGACCAGGCGAATTGAATACCTAGACTTGTGAGCTCCATCTAAGATTAGCTCCCACAAGTTTCCTGAACGAGGTATCCCAATTCGGTTCGCGAAGTACAATATGTTCTCAGAACGAGGAACAAATTCCTTAACCATTCCTTACATCCATTCATTTCCAAAATTTTATTCATTCAGAGCTTCACTCTAAGCATCACGTATTTGGGAAATGAGATACGACTAAAGAGCTAATTCTAACGCACGCACACGCAAAGGTTTCTATCTTTACTTTCTACTCAATGTATCTACAACAACGTTGGCTTTTCCCAGGATATAACGGATCTCACAGTCATAGTCATTCAATAACTCGACCTAACGTCATCGTCTCGTATTGAGCTCCTTCTGATCAAAGACATGCTAAATCCAAGCCATGCATAGTGTAATTCTTTTCATGCACTTTGAGTTTCCTAGATGCGTAAGCTATCACTTTTTCTCTCTGCATCAAGACACACCTAAGGCCTAAACGAGACGCATCAAAATACACTACGAAATCATCTATTCCTTTTGGAAATGACCATATAGGCGAGCAACATAGCTATTGCTTCATCGTCTAAAATGCTAACTCTTGATCATCTAACCAATCGGATTTCCTATCCTTAAGGGACAATAACTTCAATGGCTTCTTGATTTAGAGAAGTTTTCAATAAACCTTTAGTAGTAACCAGCGAGTCTTAAGAATTGACGCACCTCCGTAGAAGTCTTTTCCGGATCTACATGAATACCTTTTTCATTGATCACGTGACCAAGAAAACGAACTTCCATAAGCCAGGACTCACATTTTGAATACATAGCATAAAATTTCTCATTTCTTAACATTTCTAGAATCAACTTTAGAAGATGCTCATGATCTCTATTGGTTTGTGATTGAATAAGTATATCGTCGAGGAATACTATCACAAATTTATCCAAATATGGTCTACACACCCTATTCATAAGATCCATGAATATTACAGGTACATTTTTCCAACCAAACGTCATAAACGAAAACTCATAAGGTCCATAACGCATCCTAAGAGAAGTTTTCGGGACATCATCTTCGGCTATTAACAACTAATGGTAGCCGGATCGAAGATCAATCTTAGAATAATAACTAGAATGTGAAGCTGATCGAACAAATCATCAATCCTAGGCAACGGATATCTATTCTTAATTATAAGTTTATTCAACTCTCTATAATCCGACACATATTTTAAATGATCCATCCTTTTTTCTAGCGAACAACACAGGTGTTCTCCATGGGAAAAAAAACTAGGTCTAATAAAACTTTGTCTAACACGCTTGCAATTTCTTTGACAATTCCTGCATTTCCGATGGTACTAATTGATATGGCGATCGAGCTATAAGCGTAGCTCCTAGCACCAAGTCGATTCAGAACTTGATTGTCTCTGTGGTGGCAATCCAGGAAAATCATCGAGAAATGCATCTGGATAGTCTCGAACTATCAGAATCTCCTCGAGCTTTTGTTCTACGTCCTTACATTGATAGCTTTAACTAAAAAAAATCGGACATCCTTTGCTTGAATTCTCAAAAGCTCTCATAACACTTACGATTCTTAAAGAAGACTTTCCTTTATCTCCTAAAACAGTTAAAACATCTCCTGTTTCCAATCGGGAGGCGAACAATCTTTTCAAAACAAACTTCCTTAGCACAATTTCCCAACAATCAATCCATACCGATAACTACATCGAAACTACCAAGCCTAACGGGTAAAAGATCTATACTAAAGGAATGACTTTCTAATTGCTAGGAACAATTCCTAAATAATTCACTAGCTCCCATTTTATTTCCATCAGCCAATTCAGTAATATATATCTTACTTAACTTCCTAGAGTTTAAACCAATTAACGCTTATAATTCCTTTGGCACAAAACTCGTTTCAGGGAAAATACTCCCGTAACAATCTTTCCTTCAGATCGTTCCATGAAAAACCATAAACAGTAACTTCATTCAAATTCTGGATCAACGAATTCCACCACGTCAACGTTTCATCCTGAAACGTACATGTAGCATTCTTAACTCTTTGGACGTCTTGAGCAATTGCTTATTGCCATAACCGACTCCATTTTCTCAATCCATCTCACTATGTCAAGTGGACTTTCAGAACCAGTAACATTGATGGGTGACAAGCTTGAAAAGACTTATAAGAACACCCTAACAATAGATTCCCTTTTTCCATAGTTCAATAAAACCAATGATTACCATTTCATTTAAATATTTCGAAAACTTCCTAGAGTCATTCATACGTGCTTAGATTATCTAATACCTACAGAACTACCAATACTAAGGTATCACTAAGATTACCATCTGAAACGTCACGTCCTCTACCACGCCATACTGCTAAACCAGCGTCACACTATTCCAGAGCAGCGTTGACATATGGAGCTAATAACTAGGCTAAATCATTGACCGTACTAGGCACTTCTCTACCTCCACCCGAAGGTGTCATTCCAATTACCGTGGGCGTATTTTATTTCTAACAAACAAAATATTAATAAATATGATAAGGTATAGTTCATATCATGGTGTTAAATGCCACATAACATAAGTAACCAATCAATAACAAAATCGTAAATTATCATCAATATTCTCCGCCAAAATGGCTACTAAAGTTACCGATCTAGTGATCATCAGAAGAAAAGGAAAGACATACGTTGGAATAACAGAATTTAGTGAGATCGTAGAACTCTTTACCGATATAAAATTTTATTTATTTATTTATTTAATTATTTTATTTTATCGATTTAACCAATCATCTATGAACGCCTTTGCTGCAGCGTATTGTCATCCAACACTCTTCTTTTGTCGAAAGTAGTCAACCGGGTATGCATCATCTGGCACACGTCAAACACGATCTGCATCTCTATCTTGTAGTTTATCGATCTACCGTTCGTACTGAGCACACCTTGTCGTAAGAATAAGAAGGAAACGTTCGATAGATTTTTCTAACATGGAATCTAAACGTGGAGTACTAGATGACTCGTCAAACTCGAATATAGACGGAAAACCGCGCTCTACGCTTGGTAAATCAACCACCGATTCCCTTACCCTATTAGGTTCGGGTGCAACCTCATCATCAACAACCATACGGACAATCTTCCTACTCCTCGTGGAATATACTACGCAGGGCTCGGGGGTTCGCAATAATTCATCCGAATGTATGATATCTTGAACATCATCACTCTGAGCCTCCATTACCGGCTCTACATCAACCACGGACTCAACGACTGACCCTAAAGTGGTGCTAAGTGAGACTCGTGTCTCGGGGACTCTTTCAGACATTTGTAACAACAAAGGCATATTCGTACTTAACTCCTAGCTTAAAAGGCACTTAAAATACATTTATATCAAATACGCACACAAGGTACACCTAGATATCCAATCTAATAATTGTAAACCACACAAGGTATATTTAGATACGCAATCAATTAAAACCACACAAAGTATTCTTAGATATACAATCTAAAAATCAAAACGCACACAAAAATGCTTGGGAATTTTGGAAGTGTTTTTGGGACTTTGAAATTTTTCAAAAACTTTCAAGTTATAGTCTAGATTTATTCAAAAAGTTTTCGAGTTCGCTATAACCATTGGCTCTAATACCAACTTCTGTCACACCCCAAAAATCGTTGCAGCGGAAGTCACGGGTATTTGGTGCTTAGAGCGAATTTGGCACCCATTAGTTATAAACCAAACATCCACATTAATTTAAAAGGTAATTAAAAGTGTTAATGTTGATACGTCAACATCCCACAATTTTTCATTAAGAAAATAAAATACAATATTGTCTTAATAAAGCGTAGATTGTTTGAAGTAAAGCCAAACAAAATTTTAAACAAAGCGGTCCCAAAACACATAAACCAAATGTGGAGTTTGTAGTCCAAAAAATATCCTTCCATAAATTCCCATGCCCATCACTTAGTACCTGAAAAACATGTAAAAACTGAGTCAACATAAAGTTTGTGAGTTTTCGGGTTTTAATCAAAAAGTAAAGTCACTTTTCATTCACAATAGATATGCTTGGCTTTGAGACATCAACACGACCGTCAAGGGTTTGCAAGGCCCAAAGAAAAATGAATCATCAAGTCATGAGTTCATAATCAAACCAAGAAACGAGGTTCCCTCACAACATTCAATTTATATTCCCCCGCATGTCAACACGATCAGAGCGACTGATCACGAGGGGCGGAATTCCAATCCCGATAGATCTATCAATATAACCTAGGTCTCTCTCTCCAAGAGATATTAATGATTATGAGTGGGCAATGTGTACACTTTCACAACAAATACTCATGCCATCATTTTGGTCATCACAATATCGTCTCCCAATTCATATCAAAACAACATAATCAAATACATGTTTGTCCCCCAAAAACATATCTAAGCATATTGTCACATAACCAAAATCATATTTCATATATTTTCCATACAAATCACAATATTAGCTAAACATGTCAATTTCAACATTTTCGGGAATGTTTTCGGGTCACGAAAAGCAACCCAATACCCATATTTTCATTAATCCTATTTGCATGTCAAGATCAAATTAATTTATGTGCAAATACACAACAACTTTATCATAATATCAACTAGCATATTTTTACACACGTACATACATACATACGGTTTTGTACACACACATATACACATTCATGTTTTAATATCACCACTAACATACACTTATTCATATTATCTCATTTCCAACAAAACAACTTTCAACACTTTGACCTAAACATTATCAATGCAAGAGCACAACTTTAACATGATATCACTAGCATGTAAATACACACACACATATATACATACGGATTTACACATATACATATCTAAAAATCATGTTTTGATGACCATACATAACATATACTTGTTCATTTCTTCCCATTTCCTTTATCAAACTTTCAAAACCATTCACTTAACACTTGTGTCATCTTGTTTTCAAAGATCAAAAACAAACACACATACATATATATATATATATATATACATACGGACATGAACACACACACACACACACCCATTTTGAAAACCCATTTCCATTTTAAAAACATTCATCTTTTGGTTTAAGGTTTGGTGAACAATACTTCAAGAACACAATCTTGAACACATTCAAATCATAAAAACCAAATGGAAAATGTTCACACCCTTGATGAACACAAGAATAAGATGAAAAGAATGGATTTGGCCTTGGAACACTCCTTGGTTGCACCTACTTGCTTCAAGAACCTCCAAAAACACAAGGTTTTGCAAGGAAGTGAAAGAGATGAATATGGAGAGTTTGGAGAGTATGGTGGCCGAAATTATGGGTATGGTGGTGATGGTTTCCGTTTTAGGGAGAGAGGAGGAAGGAAGAGTGTAAACTTGGTGATAGTTGGAGTGTGATGTTGGTGAAAGATTTTGTCAAGGCCAAGAAAAATATGTTCCCCACTCTTCCAAGTTACACAAGGACCAAGAACGGCTAGAGACCTAAGGGGAGGGGGGGTGGCCAGTTTTAATAAAAAAAGAATTTTTTTTATTTTTTTTAATCATTTACATAAACAATATGTGACACCCGACAATTTCAGGTTAACACCGTTAACCCAACTTAGCCAAATTTTCTTAGTCTCTATCAACTTGGAATCCTCTTTCGTAGCCTTCATCAATAATAAATATAGATGTATCAGTTTATATAGTTAAGTAATAACTATTTATTACAAAAATGGTAATTCGAACAATTATTGGATCACAACGAGCAACGTTTAAACATTGATAATTTGGGAGATTTCTAATCCGCATGACTCGAAAATAAACCGAATAATAAACAGGATAATTTCATAAAATAAGTATGCGTCGTAAAAAGTACGGGGTTCAAATTGAAATTAAGTAATAGTTGAATTAATTAACTTTGGTAACAAGTTATAGTACTTAAATACTTGGGGGACCTAAAAGCAAAATTAATAAATTAATAATTAAATAAAATCTATATAAACAACCCTCCATGCAATCGTCTTCTTCCCAAACCCAAAACCCTAACCGCGCTCGCCGTTTCCGGCACCCACCGCAACCACCAGTCACCACCGTTGCTGCAGAGAACGCCACCACCATCGTTCCCTACGCCTAGTAACCCCTCCACCTTCACTGGCCTCCCGTCAAACCCGTTGTCACGGACCACCTTTCCGTCATCTATAACCATCGATCACCACCGCTACAACAACGGACGTACACCGCCACAGCCACCGCAATCTTTCTATACACCGGCGAAGCACCGCGTAAACGTTTTGGTAAGTTCGGTAACTCGCGTTATAGTATCAGTTCGTTACAGTTTCGCGTTTCCGTTTCGTTACGGGCTGGTTACAGATCCAAACTCCAGGAATGTATATATATATATACTGTGACATGGTGTATCAGTGTATGTGTATAGCTTTGTGTGGGTGTGGCTGGGTAACTCGGGTTTGGTGCGTATACATGTGTGTTTGTAACAGTGAACGTTTACGTGAAATAGGAGTATGTAGGTATTTAGAAGACGAGATGAATGTATGTATTGTATGTGTGTATACATATATGTATGTTGTAAACGATTGTGTGTATACAAAAAAAAATAAATAAATAAATAAATAATTGATGCTAATATATTCTTTTGATGCTTTCGTTCATAGAAAAGAAAGTCCTTAGCTATATAGGATTACATGGAAATGGAAACATGAAGATTAAATATCATTTGTCAATTACATCCTTAACAGAAGAGAAAACATGCAAACGACTAACCATAATTAAACGTAAACAAAAATGTAGAGAACAAACATGCTCTAATGCAAGATAGATGATATTGGTAAGATACTTTGACAAGAGGTCCCACATCAGAAATGGATGCATGTTTGTACAGTGGTGACCATATATGTATCATGTGCATATAGGGTTGTGTATGCGGGTGTGAGGGTAAGGATGGGTAAAGTCAATGTGGGTGTTGAAATATATATAAAATATGTGCAGTATGTTATATATAGTATATGGAGATGATATACAAATTTCATATTATTTGCTTTATGTGTGTAGGTTTGTATGTATGCGTGTAATATGAATATATGTGTGCTAGATCAGTTTATAATATATATGTATGTGTTGTGTGTTTAAACATGATTGAGGATATGTGTGTATCATGAGGTTAGAGACGATGAGTTGGTATGATGCTTAACATAAAGAAAAAGTGTGATCATGATAGGTTGCATGATGATGTTGTGTAATATGAATTATGTGATTCATTTATAATTTAAATATATATAAGCATGGACGTTTTAAAACAATGGATGCATTTATTTGTTGATAATAATTGAGTCTATGGTTTTGTGTTAAATAACGAAATTATAGTTAGGGATTGGTACGAAACCGAACCGGGAACGCGAAACCGAATATGAACTTTATTAGAGTAATTTATACCTAATTAGAAGAACTTAAACAGGCCGTTGGTCGACCTAGGAAATTCTATTGTTGTTGGATATCTGTAGCTGCGCAACCTAAGGTGAGTTTCATGGCCCATTTTACTATTTTCTTGTTGGGGGAGAAAGCATGCACTGAACTAAATTTTGATAATTGTATTTACTTTATATCTCTTGATTATTAAGCGTAAACGTAACAAGTTGTTAAAGTCCTCACTAAATCTTCGAGCCGTTAATATACGGGGTATAGCGAGGAAGTTCGGGTAGTACTACTGGGTTTAACAAACCCCACCCTCGGCTGGGAGCCGGGTAGGTGTGAATTGTCCTATGTTGTTGGTCCATTGTTGTAGCAATGGTGTCGAGGCGCAAACATATCTCAGTCAGCTCGGTATCGAAACGCTTTAATAATAAGAAACTGGGTTTGCTACCCAACGATATAATTGTATTTTACATTATTGGCTGTTGTTGTATTTTTATCTAAACCTGTGAACTCACCAACCTAGTGTTGACTCGATTTAGCATGTCTTTCTCAGGTACTGTGCACGGATTAGGAGCATGCATTGGTTGAGTCATAAGTGCATTTAAACTCCTTTTATTTTTATTAGTTTTGGTTTTTGGACGCGTGGTTTACGCATTGGATGTTTGGAATTTTACTTATGCTTCCGAACTTAAATTTATTTTAAACATGGTTTTTATAAATGTTGGTTTTTAAATTCATATAGAGGTCGTTCAATGTAACTAATGGCAATGAGATCCTGGTATGTCTCGCCCCAAACGGCATAAGTCCGTTAGTGGAAATTGGGGGTGTGACACAATACACACTTTAATCTCATGTATTTTTCAAGTCTTGTAAACTCTTAATACTTTTATACCATAATACTTCCAATATCATTATTTTAAACTTTAAAATAGTAAAAATATATTAATAAATATTTTAATGTGTTCCGGGTAGTGTACTAGTAGTAAAATAGGGCAAAAACTGAAACACACGCGATAACCGGGAAAACATCGGATAAAATACATCGCTTTTAGTTTTTATTATGTTTTCACTTATACACACCCAAAATATATTATTTGATGCTATTTCGAGCATTATATCAATTATTGGACGGTTAAAATTCATCAGGCAGTCACCAACGTTCATTATCGGGTATTTAACCGCTACGTGATTAAGCAATTTCAAAAATCACAAATTGCAAAACAATGCACAAAAATGGGCTTATCTAACTTTAATAACACCTTAATTATTGTAATTAAGTCAAATGATGCATTACAAAAATTAAGCACATTTTAAGCTAGTACGAATATTGACCCGAAATTTGCCGGGTGTCACAATAGGAGAGGTCTCTTACACCAACACCCTTTTATTAAATATTAGAAAACATCATTGAACTTCTTAAACTAATTCAAAGCATTAGTGGACATTCAAATAGAAAACTACTTAAAGTAACTCTACAAAACGGGTCATAACATTAGCACGACTAGTTTAATAATTAAAATAGTCTACGGCAAACTGGAGCACCTTCTCACACATGCAGTAGCCAGGTTTCACTTTTTACGTCTTTCCCGGTATCTTCATTTAACTCTTCTGTTACAACATACAACTCGATCTCCCAAACCCCATTAATTCCAATGTACGAAGTTAATAATGTTACATATTCACCATTTCTCAGTGGAAGCAACCCGATATCGAGATCCCCGGCCGGAAGTTTAAAATAAAACCATAAAATCTTGGGAATAAACCCATAACCAAATTCCGGATATATAAGATACATTTCAGATACGGTAAACTCATGAACTTTTAGAAAGTCAACGAAAGCTATGCTACCGTAATCGTATGTTCTACTCGACATCCCACTAAAATACCCACCACGGTAAACTTTGAGGCTAAAATAATCAGGTTATAGTCTAGGTCGGTGTGTTTCTAATACCCTATCCTAGTTCCCTATAACCATGACTCTTATACCAAACTATGACACCCCACCAGATGACGGAAACATCGGGTTGTCATAGAAATTAGATATCAATAGTAAACAAAGCACATGGTATTTATTTATTAAAGTCTAATAATGATATCATAAGTTTTGGAATAAATACCTACATGGAAAAACGTCAAAAGACATAATTAAACAGTAAATGCAATAGTCTGTATTATTATTTCTCCAACAGTAAATGCATTATTATTTCCCTATGTCTTGTTAAATAGTAGTAAATCAATATCAAGAACCACCTGAAATATGTGAAAAATAAAGTTAGCTACACAAGCTAGTGAGTAAAAACACAAATTTGGTAAATAATAGTATTGAGAATCCGAGATCAACAAGATATGCTGCGCAATCTTACATGTATAGTCATTTCGTAAATATTAATCAACCATGACCCCTAGAATAGTACACAACCACATAGAATACACAACTTCTCGTTTTAGCCATTTTGACATGAGGAGCCAACTCATGTATTTGATTAAAGATAAATTTTAACCAACCGTCTCGATTTATAAGTTATCAATAATAAATTAGCAACTTAGGGACATGGCATAACAACTAGCATCAAAGTATAGCAACAACCGACATAGCATAGCAACATAGTAAACATGGAATTAGAATGGTCGGGTTTAAATCACCTATCGATGTTGTCCAGACAGGTGGGTTTGTCAAACCATTAGCGCTAACATTGTACCAGTGAGATTATGATGCGTGCAATACTATATATAAAAATAAACACTAAAAAACACCTAAGCTTTAAATTTATAAAACCTAGACAAACTAACTAACTTACATACAACCGGCAGTGGACCGGTCGAATGTAATATAGTTTAAGTAAGTCCGGGTGTCGACCCACAGACTCTATATACTACGTTAAATTTACTTGACAAGACTTAAATAAACTAGACACGAACTTTAAGTAAAAGATTATTTAAGAAGGGGTTTTTTTCTAAAAATAGAAACTTACTAAAAATAGGAACTTTCTAAATATGGAAACTTATTAAAAATGGAAACTAATGATTTAAAGACCGGTTTAAAACAGATGAGAGAAAATAAACCACCTAGGCTAGAATCATCGTTAACTTCAATTATCGCTCACGTTGGATTAATGGTTATGGAACCGAGATCTAAATTTATTCACTTAAAAGCTTTCCTAATTAAGACCCTCGACCCTTCTCGAGAAGAAACCTAAAGGATGACTATTAAGTTATTAGCACACCGGTTACGGGATTAAACTTCCTCACGGTTATCTAATCAAATTATGCCTAATTGACCCACGCTAAAGATCTATCTCACGATACGACCCTTAAAGTCATTTGAACCCAATCATTTAATTTAACAAGCAAGATTAATAATTAACACTAAGCCGGAATTTTCATAAAAACCTAAACCTAGCAAATTGACTAACCAAGACTTGTTAACAACCTACCACCTCACGGCTATCTAGGTTGGCTACATGTTAAGACCGATTTCATTAATACTATTAATCTTATGGTTATACTACAGTTAAACCATAATAATCATAACTCACGTTAATGACTAAACGAGTCCTATTACGTGACATAGACAATCACCAAGAACGCATGGATTAATAATATCAATTCTACCAATTCAAACATATATAACACATTAAACAATTATGAAGGTTCTAACTTTAATTAAACATAAACCATAACCAAAAATCCAACACAAGTTCAAAACAAAGTTAACGAATCAACATAACGCCTAGGTAGTTTTAAAGTACTTAGCCAAGCATGTTCATAATAAAAAACACAAGTTTAATCATAATCAACATGATGACAAGAAAGAAAAACGGAAGAACGAATAAACCCGAGAAGCCTAGGAAGTGATCCTTGAACCCGCAAGCATCCCTTGCCTTCGTTTCGTCTTCTTCACCTCAAAACTGCCTTCAATATGCTGGAAATCGCCTCTTTTCTGTCCCAAGTAAAGTCTAGGAGGCTAGGGTTTCATAACATGTCTTTATATAGCGAACCGGGCCAAAAAAACGTCAAAACAATCTGCCGAAAACGCGTCACCGCGTCACGTGGTGACGAAGTGGAGTTGTGGCCGCGTGCCGTGCCAAGGACCAGGAACCCAAGGGGGCACGCCGCGCTACGCGATGGTGAACCCACATGTGGTCGCGTGACGTGGCCAAGCCACTCCGCTGCCGCATCATTTCGGTATTGTTCATTTTCTTCATTTACGCGTTCTGGCTCGCTCGTACCTCCGTTTCGCGTCTCGTTTTTGCCTACGGATTCGATTTTTCATGATCTGTCCATTTCTTTATCAACATGGGACCTACGAAACATAAAAACATCAGTTGTGCCAAAAATGATATAAAAACGTTAATGAAACGACACAAAATGTAAACAAACTTAACACGGGATTTATGTATATTTATCATTATATCAAATATCCCCACACTTAACCTTTTTCGTCCCTGAAAAAGCATGCACATAGAATCATAACTAATAAAGGTTTCAACATTTCGTTACAATTTCTCAAACAAGAACCGAATCCAGATAAACAACGGTGTGTTTAATTAAACACCCTAACACTAGCCAATTAAGTTTCCCTTTATGTTTAATCTAAATTTAATTAAATCATTTATCTATAAGGTCTCACACAGAGGAAAAATAAGTTAGCCCGATTATTGTTGTTTGATGAGGCACAGGATAAACCACGAAGGTTTTCCTACCAAAGTAACCTAAAGAACTTAACTAAGCTAAGAACTAGTGCCATATTAGGGTGGATTTTGATGGATGAATTTTGTGGGTATAGACTGTTATTCTCTTTTTTTTTCATAAAACAAGATCACCTCACCCAGGGGTGTCGTATCCAAGTCGCTATCCCGGAGGTAGAGCACATGAGGTCTTGGATCACTTGCCTTATTTTTTATTTATTTATTTTTTCATTTGAATTGGCTCTTTGAGCTCTTTTATTTAGTAGCTTCTTTGAGCGCTTTTCAGTACTATACCCGGTGGACATTTTATTTGTGGATGCGCCACTTCTTTCACAAGAAGTGTGTTATAAATCCTAAAATGGCACTACCCCTTAACCTATCTAAGTTCTAAAGCCTAAAATGGTGCCTAATTTAATTTAGTTAAGGCCTTCCTATTCCTCCTAAGATGATGACCCACGAGATTCACGACAATTAACTTTCTATTACTACACTTAGGGAAACCATCTCAGCTAATTGGGTTACCAAAAGTTTATCCAAATTCATCTTTGTTTTAAAACCACAACTCATTTGAAAACCAAAATCAATTTCCTATCATTTTCTATTAAAGTGCACAACTTAAACAAGGACATTTTTCAATTTTTCAATTTTTTTTGGATTTTTAAGACTCTATATGACTCAAAACATACTAACAAGACTCAGAAATAACTATTTCCCATCCCCACACTTAAGTTCTACATTGTCCCTAATGTAGAAATGGAAAATATCTAAAAATAAAATAAAAGAAAAGAAAATGAAGAAATAAAAGATAAAAGGGTGAATTGGAAAAGAGTTAGCTGGTTTTGTTAAACGCGTAAGCTCCAAGTCTTCATTCTAACTGCAGCTTCGATCCTATAGCATTTCGGTCGCGATCGAGCTTCACCGACACTCTCGAGATCTTCCTTCGTCTTCACAAATACAAACTCACCCATATGGAGATGGAGTACGGGTGAGAATGATTTAAACCTGCAAAAACAAAAACAAGAATACCCGAGCGTAAAACTGACTCGACAAAAATAAATTAAATAAAATGAAATGAAATAAAAGAAAAACTGACTCGATAAACGATACTTATACAAACTCTACAAACCAACCTTCCTATCCAAGATTAACTCAACCAGCACCTTGTGGGGTATCCTCAAATCCACCAGGATCCCCACACTTAAACCTAAGCAACCTCTTAACTTCAGCCCACTCCTTAGTGAAAAACACACTACCACTCTCATAGCCCTCTACCCACCTATCCTCGGCGTCTATCACCTGAACCCGATTATCCCAACGCTTAACATTCTCTATCGAATCGGGAATCTTAAACACTGCTACGTCCTCTCCTACATGCAAAGTGATTTGCCCCTTATGTAAGACTCGTCCATTTGTCTCTTCCTCTTATGTTTTTTTTATAACTTACCGTATAAAGTAAGCCAATTAAAAACTTTTATAAATACTTAAATATATATATTCCAAAAGATATCCTTAAACACAACCATCTGGAAATTCATCATACATATAGTTTCGTCCATCATAACAAGCGACATACTTATGTTTAGAAACAACATACAATATAAGTTTCAAAACCATTTAGATTCAAGAACTAAACTTTGACCCATAACATGACGAAACAAAAGAGTGGGCGTGTATTCATCCATGGTCTTGACTTGATCTAAGTTGAGAATTTACCTACACGAAACCATAATAAGTTAGAAACAATGACTTTTTAAGAAACAATTTTTGAGTAGAACATGACCATTTACATAAGTAACATAACCATGTTACAATTAGATTTCTCATCAGATGCTACATGACCATGTTCTATCAGACATGGTCATGTCAGAGGCTAAACTCAAAAATAAACTCCTTCAGGTGCTGCATGGCCATGTTTATATCAGACATGCCCATGTCAGAAGCTAAACTTCAAAAACTCCACTTCTATCTTAAGTTTTTCTTACCAAAGTCACCAAATGACAATCCAATACTACAAAATCCGAGTAAGTCACAATCAAGTGGTCATTCGAATATTACGCCTTATAAATACTCATATTTATTCATGTATCATCTATACAATTTCATACTTCCCATGAAGTATTTGAGGCTTTTGTGGTCGGAGTAAATAGTACACTTTGTTCCATACAAATAATGTCTCCATATTTTTAAGGCAAACACCACCGCTGCCAATTCCAAATCATGTGTCGGATAATTGCACTTGTTGGTTTTGAGTTGTCTTGAAGCGTAAGCAATAACTTTTCCTCTTTGCATTAAGACACACCCTAAACCCCGACGCGAAGCATCTGTGTATACAACTAAGTCATCTGTCCCTTCTGGCAGCGATAGTATCGGAGCACTAGATAATTTTTCCTTCAATTCTTTAAAGGCTTCTTCTTGATCTTTTCCCCAAACAAACTTTTCATTCTTTCTAGTCAGCTTGGTCAATGGTAAGGCCATGCTAGAGAAATCTCGTATAAATCTCCGATAGTAGCCTGCTAGGCCTAGAAAACTTCGAACTTCAATTGGGTTCTTTGGAGGAACCCATTTCAATATGGCTTCTACCTTGGAAGGGTCAACCAAAATGCCATCTTCATTGATTACATGACCCAAAAATTGCACCTCTTTAAGCCAAAATGCGCACTTGGAAAACTTTGCGTAAAGTTTTTCCTTACGAAGAGTCTCAAGGACTTCTCGTAGATGACAGGCATGATCAGACTCGCTCCGAGAGTACACAAGTATATCATCGATGAACACTATTACAAACTTGTCCAACATAGGTCGACATACTCGGTTCATTAGGTCCATAAACGCGGCGGGGGCGTTAGTTAACCCGAAGGACATTACTAGGAACTCATAATGCCCATAACGAGTTCTAAAAGCTGTCTTAGCCACGTCCTCCTCTCTAACCTTCAATTGGTGATAACCGGATCGCAGATCGATTTTTGAGAACCAACTTGCCCCTTGTAGCTGATCAAAAAGGTCATCGATTCTAGGCAAAGGATAACGGTTCTTCACCGTTAGTTTATTTAATTCTCGATAATCAATACACATACGCATCGAGCCATCCTTCTTCTTTACAAACAAGACAGGTGCTCCCCACGGTGACACACTGGGACGTATAAAACCCTTGTCGAGTAGTTCTTGAATTTGTGTCATTAATTCTCGCATTTCGGTGGGGGCCAGTCGATAAGGTGCCTTAGCTACAGGATTTGCACCAGGTACCAACTCAATTCGAAATTCCACTTCACGCTCAGGTGGGAGCCCATGAAGTTCTTCTGGGAACACGTCTGCATAATCTCTAACAATTGGTATGTCTACAATCTGTTGTGACGTGCCTATGGTGGTGTCTATCACATAGGCTAGGAATGTTCTCCCCCCATTATGAACATACTTCATAGCTTCGATAATGGTACACAACTTAGGTTCAACCTTCCTCTCCCCATGAATACTCACTCGTTTTCCACTAGGTGATAATACATGAATCACTTTTCTTTCACATTCAATTTCTACATGGTATCGGGATAACCAATCCATGCCCACAACTACCTTGAATTCCCCCAAAACCATGGGGACTAGATCAATATCGTATTCCTCATCCTCAATAGTAATCTTACAATTTCTACATACGTCAAATAATAGGTAGTTCTTGCTATCGGCTATTTCTACTTCAAGTGGAAGCAACATCTTTTCAATAATAAAAGAAGGATGATGTATGATTTTGGTTGAAACAAATGATCTACTAGCTCCAGTATCAAACAACACATAAGTAGGCATAGAGTTCAATAAGAACACACCTGACACAACATTCGGATGAGTCTTTGCTTCCTCTGAGGTAATTTGAAACATTCTTCCTTGGGCTTTGGGGACATCCATCTTTCTATCATTCCTTCCAACCCCTTGCTTCAACTTTGGACATCCGGATTTAACATGACCCGGTTCATAACAATTGTAGCATAACTTGACAGGACTAGGACACTTGTAAAATGGATGCCCAGTTTGACCACAGTTATAACACTCCTTTTGACCCGATTGGCATTCACCATTGTGGTGTCTCCCACAAGTCTTGCAACGTGGGACCCCACTTTTTGAACCTTCCTTCTTGCCATGCTCATTAAACTTAGTTTTCTTGGAAGGGTTAAAAGTCCTTTCCATGACTCGTTTCTCTCCTCGTTCTTCTTGTCGCTCTATTTCAATTTCTCTCTCCCTTGCCCAATCAATTAATTCTCCTAATTAAAGTTGCACATTTCGAAGCAGTGATGAACTCCCTAAACTCCGTTCGTAGCATATCATGGTATCGGTTAATCTTCATTCTTTCTGTTCTGACCAAGTCTGGACAAAACTTCATCTTATCAAAGAAAATGCTAGTAATTTCATCAATCGTCTCATTCCTCTGTCTAAGATGTAGAAAATCTTCTTGGATTCTATCAATTGCTGATTGCGGGCAATGATGCTTCAAGAAAGGTTCTTTGAATTCATTCCATGTCAGGACTTTAACTTTATCATCACTCAACTCTTTTGTAAACGAATCCCACCAATCTTTAGCACGAAGCCTAAATTTTCCGGTAGCAAACATAACTTTATCATCCGGATCACAATGGCTTCGAATAAATACACCCTCTATATCTGAAATCCACCTTTGGCACACTAGCGGATCAATCTCGCCATTAAAAACCAGTGGCTTACATGCCATGAAGTCTTTGTACAAACATCGTGACTTATCCTTCTTTGACCCAGATGGTCCATCTTCTATCAATTTCTTCAGTTCATCATACTTGTTTGATATCATAGTTTCCACAATCCCAATAACATTTCCTTCTACTTCTTGCACTATGCGGGGAATGTTGGCTTGAAAAGCTTTCCCCACTTCCTCTGCAACTATCTTGCACATCTCATCACGACGTGCTTGTTCACTTGCATTAACATTTTCTTCTTCTGCCATTGATATCTGAAATTAAAATGCATTAATATCACACCTTGCAATTCATACATATCTTTCAATTAACATGCTTTCATTCTTGCAAATCATTGCGTTCCATTGTAAAAAAAAAATTAACCCAACATAGCCAAAAATGTTATCTTACTTAACCCGATCAAGTCTTGGACCGAATACACACTACACACGAGCTTTCGGTTTGAGTTCAAGCATACCTGACAATGCTTGAATCCCTCAAACCTTGGCTCTGATACCAACTTGTAAGACTCGTCCATTTGTCTCTTCCTCTTATGTTTTTTTTTTATAACTTACCGTATAAAGTAAGCCAATTAAAAACTTTTATAAATACTTATATATATATTCCAAAAGATATCCTTAAACACAACCATCTGGAAATTCATCATACATATAGTTTCGTCCATCATAACTAGCGACATACTTATGTTTAGAAACAACATACAATATAAGTTTCAAAACCATTTAGATTCAAGAACTAAACTTTGACCCATAACATGACGAAACAAAAGAGTGGGCGTGTATTCATCCATGGTCTTGACTTGATCTAAGTTGAGAATTTACCTACACGAAACCATAATAAGTTAGAAACAATGACTTTTTAAGAAACAATTTTTGAGTAGAACATGACCATTTACATAAGTAACATAACCATGTTACAATTAGATTTCTCATCAGATGCTACATGACCATGTTCTATCAGACATGGTCATGTCAGAGGCTAAACTCAAAAATAAACTCCTTCAGGTGCTGCATGGCCATGTTTATATCAGACATGCCCATGTCAGAAGCTAAACTTCAAAAACTCCACTTCTATCTTAAGTTTTTCTTACCAAAGTCACCAAATGACAATCCAATACTACAAAATCCGAGTAAGTCACAATAAAGTGGTCATTCGAATATTACGCCTTATTAATACTCATATTTATTCATGTATCATCTATACAATTTCATACTTCCCATGAAGAATTGGATGTTTATCCAACTTCACATCCTTCATATTCCCAATCTTTACATTTTGGTATTTCATTCTTGCATTCATGCAAATTTATCCATTCCATGCCAATTTCACATGCTATAGATACATAAGGATCATTTCATGTATCGCAATGAATAACTCAAGGTTATACCTTGATTCCAACCATTCTAACTTTCCATCCAATTTGACCCGTTTAACAAATCAATTACCATGTCTTTCTTACATGATCTAACATTCTAAGTTAATCCTTCCAATACACTCATGATTCCATCATTACAACAAACCAACCAAAGTGTGAGCTAGAAGAACATACCTCGATCTTGAGTCGCTTGTTTGATTGAGTTACTTGTTCCTTCCTCTTTCACTCCTACACTTGATGAATATACATTTAGAACTCATGAACTCATCAATTACCATACTTTACATCCGATTTGTAAATTTTAACATCGAAACATAAGTAACATTCATTCAATCACATTTGGCAAGTGTTTTGTACAATAAATCATCTTGTTAAATTACATGGCATTTCATCAAACACTTGGTGGGCATCACTTTGCAATCCTCCTAAATGCTTATCTTTACTATCATAAATTCCAAGCTTTCACTAATGTTCAGTGTTTAATGCCTTCATTGAGATTTATTTAGCATAAACTTCAAGTCATCTATTCTAACCCATCATTTTAACCTAATATAGTTATGGGTTCTCTATTCAAGTTGTTAGGTTATATCAATTCTACATACATACTAGTTCAAGGTAGTAATTCCAAACATAAATTCCACATAAAAATTACTAGGCTTCATACATGAATCCCACCATTCAAGAAATTTAACAAAATCACCATCAATTAAGGATTCTTCAACTCACCTTAGGTTTGTTAAGACAAGATGATAATGGATCTTCACACATGCAACGTTTTAGCATCTAAATCAACATTGAATTGGTTGAATTGAAGAACTCTTGTCAAATTCGTTACCCAATTACACATTTTCAAGGATTTATTTTCTTCCCTAACCATTTAATCTCACTAGATTCACCAAATGTCAAGTTCAACCCCTTAAGTTTAGACATGTTTCTATTTATTCCAAGTCTTCCTTCATTATCTTAAATAAACAAGTTTCTAACTAGTCTAAACAACCTACTTAATTTATTTCATGCAATATGACTATATAAAAAAAAAATTAACGAGATTTTGGATTTGGGGTGTTACAAGTTACCCCCCCTTAAAAATGGGTTTCGTCCCTGAAACCAAAATACGCACCAAATAAACTCGGGTAGTGTTCTCGCATTTCATCCTCCGATTCCCAAGTAAGATCTGAGCCTTTACGATGTTTCCATTGGACTAGCACTTGCCTAATGACTTTTTTACGAAGAATCTTCTCCTTGAAATCTTTTATTGCTATTGGTTTCTCCACATAGTTCAACTTTTCATCAATCTCTATGTCGTCAAGGGGTACATAAGCCATTTCATCCGCAAGGCATTTTCGAAGTTGTGACACATGAAACGTATCATGAATTCCATTCAACTTCGATGGCAATTCTAGTCGATAAGCAACTTGCCCAACCCTAGCAAGAATCTTAAAAGGTCCAATATATCGAGGACTTAATTTTCCTCGTTTTCGGAACCTAATAATGCCCTTCCAAGGGGAAACTTTCAACAACACAAAGTCTCCAACTTGGAATTCAATTGATCGTCTTCTTCGATCCGCATATGCTTTTTGTCGATCTTGAGCCGCTTTTAGTCGGGCTCGAACAATATCAATTTTTTCATTCGTCTTAGCTACTACATCTTTATGTGCAAGTTCCCGTTGCCCGACTTCCCCCCAAGACACAGGGGTCCTACATTTTCTCCCATATAACATTTCAAATGGAGCCATTTTGATACTAGCATGGTAGCTATTATTATAAGAAAATTCGACCAATGGCAAATGTTCATCCCAATTTCCCCCAAAGTCAATAACACACGCTCGTAACATGTCTATTAGTGTCTGAATGGTCCTTTCGGTTTGTCCATCCGTTTGGGGGTGGTATGCAGTACTTATAAGTAACTTGGTACCCATTTCTTCTTGGAACTTTCTCCAATATCGTGATGTGAATCTAGTGTCCCGATCGGAGACAATGGTCACAGGCACACCATGACGTGATACTATGTCATTTACATAAATTTCAGCCATCCTTTCCGATGAATAAGCTTCCCGAATAGCCAAGAAGTGAGCGCTTTTTGTGAGACGATCCACCACCACCCATATCGCGTCGTGCCCCTTTTTAGTTTTGGGTAGTTTGGTGACAAGATCCATTGTTATGTCCTCCCATTTCCACACCGGTATCTCCAAGGGTTGCAACATCCCACATGGCTTTTGGTGTTTGGCTTTCACCTGTGCGCAAGTCAAACACTTTGCCACATACTTGGCA
This sequence comes from Tagetes erecta, assembly GCA_030867185.1. NCBI lineage: Eukaryota > Viridiplantae > Streptophyta > Magnoliopsida > Asterales > Asteraceae > Tagetes > Tagetes erecta. The sequence goes on from CM061494.1 coordinate 24,346,200, forward strand.
ATATCACGTTTCATTCCGGGCCACCAATAGTTTCTTTTTAAATCTCGATACATTTTTGTTGCCCCCGGGTGGACCGAATACCGAGACTTATGAGCTTCATCAAGTAATAAAGTTTTTACCTCACAAAATCGTGGTATCCATATCCGACCAAATCTCATCTTGATTTTGTTCTCGTTTTCTTCCAATTTATCAACAATTCCTTTCGTTCTTTCTTTTCTTGGATCTTGGGCTGCCAAGGACTTGACTTGTGCCTCTCGTATATCATCTAGAAGATGAGGTGTAACCACTATTCTCATGGACTTAATTTGAATTGGAGGTGGATACTCTTTTCGACTCAAGGCGTCCGCCAAGACATTAGCTTTACCGGGATGGTAAAGAATGTCACATTCATAATCCTTAATCAACTCTAGCCACCTTCGTTGCCTCATGTTAAGGTCTTTTTGTTCAAAGAAGTATTTGAGGCTTTTGTGGTCGGAGTAAATAGTACACTTTGTTCCATACAAATAATGTCTCCATATTTTTAAGGCAAACACCACCGCTGCCAATTCCAAATCATGTGTCGGATAATTGCACTTGTTGGTTTTGAGTTGTCTTGAAGCGTAAGCAATAACTTTTCCTCTTTGCATTAAGACACACCCTAAACCCCGACGCGAAGCATCTGTGTATACAACTAAGTCATCTGTCCCTTCTGGCAGCGATAGTATCGGAGCACTAGATAATTTTTCCTTCAATTCTTTAAAGGCTTCTTCTTGATCTTTTCCCCAAACAAACTTTTCATTCTTTCTAGTCAGCTTGGTCAATGGTAAGGCCATGCTAGAGAAATCTCGTATAAATCTCCGATTGTAGCCTGCTAGGCCTAGAAAACTTCGAACTTCAGTTGGGTTCTTTGGAGGAACCCATTTCAATATGGCTTCTACCTTGGAAGGGTCAACCAAAATGCCATCTTCATTGATTACATGACCCAAAAATTGCACCTCTTTAAGCCAAAATGCGCACTTGGAAAACTTTGCGTAAAGTTTTTCCTTACGAAGAGTCTCAAGGACTTCTCGTAGATGACAGGCATGATCGGACTCGCTCCGAGAGTACACAAGTATATCATCGATGAACACTATTACAAACTTGTCCAACATAGGTCGACATACTCGGTTCATTAGGTCCATAAACGCGGCGGGGGCGTTAGTTAACCCGAAGGACATTACTAGGAACTCATAATGCCCATAACGAGTTCTAAAAGCTGTCCTAGCCACGTCCTCCTCTCTAACCTTCAATTGGTGATAACCGGATCGCAGATCGATTTTTGAGAACCAACTTGCCCCTTGTAGCTGATCAAAAAGGTCATCGATTCTAGGCAAAGGATAACGGTTCTTCACCGTTAGTTTATTTAATTCTCGATAATCAATACACATACGCATCGAGCCATCCTTCTTCTTTACAAACAAGACAGGTGCTCCCCACGGTGACACACTGGGACGTATAAAACCCTTGTCGAGTAGTTCTTGAATTTGTGTCATTAATTCTCGCATTTCGGTGGGGGCCAGTCGATAAGGTGCCTTAGCTACAGGATTTGCACCAGGTACCAACTCAATTCGAAATTCCACTTCACGCTCAGGTGGGAGCCCATGAAGTTCTTCTGGGAACACGTCTGCATAATCTCTAACAATTGGTATGTCTACAATCTGTTGTGACGTGCCTATGGTGGTGTCTATCACATAGGCTAGGAATGTTCTCCCCCCGTTATGAACATACTTCATAGCTTCGATAATGGTACACAACTTAGGTTCAACCTTCCTTTCCCCATGAATACTCACTCGTTTTCCACTAGGTGATAATACATGAATCACTTTTCTTTCACATTCAATTTCTGCATGGTATCGGGATAACCAATCCATGCCCACAACTACCTTGAATTCCCCCAAAACCATGGGGACTAGATCAATATCGTATTCCTCATCCTCAATAGTAATCTTACAATTTCTACATACGTCAAATAATAGGTAGTTCTTGCTATCGGCTATTTCTACTTCAAGTGGAAGCAACATCTTTTCAATAATAAAAGAAGGATGATGTATGATTTTGGTTGAAACAAATGATCTACTAGCTCCAGTATCAAACAACACATAAGTAGGCATAGAGTTCAATAAGAACACACCTGACACAACATTCGGATGAGTCTTTGCTTCCTCTGAGGTAATTTGAAACATTCTTCCTTGGGCTTTGGGGACATCCATCTTTCTATCATTCCTTCCAACCCCTTGCTTCAACTTTGGACATCCGGATTTAACATGACCCGGTTCATAACAATTGTAGCATAACTTGATAAGACTAGGACACTTGTAAAATGGATGCCCAGTTTGACCACAGTTATAACACGCCTTTTGACCCGATTGGCATTCACCATTGTGGTGTCTCCCACAAGTCTTGCAACGTGGGACCCCACTTTTTGAACCTTCCTTCTTGCCATGCTCATTAAACTTAGTTTTCTTGGAAGGGTTAAAAGTCCTTTCCATGACTCGTTTCTCTCATCGTTCTTCTTGTCGCTTTATTTCAATTTCTCTCTCCCTTGCCCAATCAATTAATTCTCCTAAAGTTGCACATTTCGAAGCAGTGATGAACTCCCTAAACTCCGTTCGTAGCATATCATGGTATCGGTTAATCTTCATTCTTTCTGTTCTGACCAAGTCTGGACAAAACTTCATCTTATCAAAGAAAATGCTAGTAATTTCATCAATCGTCTCATTCCTCTGTCTAAGATGTAGAAAATCTTCTTGGATTCTATCAATTGCTGATTGCGGGCAATGATGCTTCAAGAAAGGTTCTTTGAATTCATTCCATGTCAGGACTTTAACTTTATCATCACTCAACTCTTTTGTAAACGAATCCCACCAATCTTTAGCACGAAGCCTAAATTTTCCGGTAGCAAACATAACTTTATCATCCGGATCACAATGGCTTCGAATAAATACACCCTCTATATCTGAAATCCACCTTTGGCACACTAGCGGATCAATCTCGCCATTAAAAACCAGTGGCTTACATGCCATGAAGTCTTTGTACAAACATCGTGACTTATCCTTCTTTGACCCAGATGGTCCATCTTCTATCAATTTCTTCAGTTCATCATACTTGTTTGATATCATAGTTTCCACAATCCCAATAACATTTCCTTCTACTTCTTGCACTATGCGGGGAATGTTGGCTTGAAAAGCTTTCCCCACTTCCTCTGCAACTATCTTGCACATCTCATCTCGACGTGCTTGTTCACTTGCATTAACATTTTCTTCTTCTGCCATTGATATCTGAAATTAAAATGCATTAATATCACACCTTGCAATTCATACATATCTTTCAATTAACATGCTTTCATTCTTGCAAATCATTGCGTTCCATTGTAAAAAAAAAAATTAACCCAACATAGCCAAAAATGTTATCTTACTTAACCCGATCAAGTCTTGGACCGAATACACACTACACACGAGCTTTCGGTTTGAGTTCAAGCATACCTAACAATGCTTGAATCCCTCAAACCTTGGCTCTGATACCAACTTGTAAGACTCGTCCATTTGTCTCTTCCTCTTATGTTTTTTTTTTTATAACTTACCGTATAAAGTAAGCCAATTAAAAACTTTTATAAATACTTATATATATATATTCCAAAAGATATCCTTAAACACAACCATCTGGAAATTCATCATACATATAGTTTCGTCCATCATAACTAGCGACATATAGGTCGACCTAGCTTCTCGTACAAAGAATAAGGCATCAGATTTATGCTGGCACCTAGATCAGCTAAGGCTCGGGTTTCTAGATTACTACCGAATAAGCAAGGAATCGTAAAGACTCCTGGATCAGAAAGCTTTTCCGGTAGCGTATTTGTTACAACTGCCGAGCACTCACCATTTAACGGAACCGGCGAGAGGTCTCCTAGCTTGCATTTATTCTTGAGGATGTCCTTCAAGAATTTAGCATACTTAGGCATCTGCTGGAGAACCTCTATGAACGGTAGATTGATCTTGATGTGCTTAAACATATCCAGGAAGTGCCCATACTCCCGCGTATATTTCTGCTGCTTAAGACGAACGGGATATGGGACACGAGCATGATCAATCAGAGGGGAGGGCCTAACATCCGACGGCTTCCTCCCCACACTTAAACCTAACTCAGGGTCACTCACAGGTTTTGGATTACTAAACTCAACCTCTACACTACCCGGACCCTCTACCACTATCTCCTCATCGACTAACTCATCATCACTCTCCTCAACTACAACTTTCTCACTCACTATAGGCTCACTAAACGTAACCTTCTTCCTAACTGGCTCTAATACCCTACCACTACGAGTAGAGATAGCATTCAACTGAGCAGAAGGGTTTGTTTGGGTTGAACCCGAGAACTGGCCTTGGGACCTTTGATTAGGAGACTGTTTCACTAAATCACCTACAATCCTCTAGATATCTAGAATGATGGAATGCTGATTTTGCAGGGCAAGTTCCTGCTTTTTCAGCATGAGCTCATGTGCAGCTAAAGTTTCCTGTGTGACCTTGTCCTTAGCTACTAACTGCATTAACAACTGCTCTATTCTATCATTACTCATACCAGACCCCTGACCACTAGCCTGATCCCCACTAACACCACCAGTAAAAGAACTACCCGCCCCCTGATTGTTATTGTTATTATAATTCGACTGATAACCAGGTGGGGCACCTGAGGAACGCCAAGTTGAGTTATTATTGAAATTCGAATTACGGTTCCAATTTGAATTACTATTATTAGAATTTGGGAACCTATTCTGAGTAGCTACAAACTCAACTTGCTCCTCCCTAGACATCAACGGACACTCTAAAGTACTGTGACCTCCACGACACATCTCACACTTATCCATTTTAGCCTTAAGGTCTCTCATCTCACGGGTAAGGTTCTCTAAAGCAGCGGCCACACTCGTTTCCATGCTAACATGGTACACACCTCTAGTGGAAGAAGAAGGTGTCCCAGTGACAGGAGTGGAATTCCTGAGAGTGAACCGCTGTTCATGTTCGGCCTGGGCAAAACTTTCGAACAGTTCATTACATTGGTCAACGTTCATTTTACCCATCAGATGACCCCCCGCAGACGTATCAAACCAGGCCCTGGTTTCATACGTAAGCCCATTATAGAATTTCTCAACCAAGGCCCTAGGAGTAAGCCCATACTAGGAGCAACGAGATAGCAGATTTTGATAACGCTCCCAAGCCAGATAATAGGGCTCATCTGCTTCCATTCTAAACGAGTGGATCTGGTCACGAAGGCGGGAGGCCTTAGCAGGTGGAAAGTACTTCTTCAGAAAGGCTGAGCGAAGTGCTTCCCACGTCGTGAACGTCCCCTCTGCTTGCGAATCGAGCCAAATGATCGCTCGGTCCGCAAGTGAGAATGGAAACAGATGCAGTTAGATTGCGTCATCGAGGCGCGAAAGGTAAGCCGGTGCATCTTCATCATCCCGCCCATGAAATTGGTTGTTAGCAATGGCGGTCATGATGTATTACGGAATCTGCCACGAATTCGGATTCGTGATCGCAGGCGTTGCGATAGACGAACGGTTCCCGGTGAAACCGTCGAACGCCTGTTGATGGACAGTACGGTTCGCTGCCATCTGTGACCTAGGACTGCTAGGTGGTGTGTTGTGCGGTGTTGGGTGCGGGGTAAAATCAAACTTAACGGTACTTACCTTAACCTCCGCAGACGAGTCAGCAAAAGTCTCTAGCTCCGGATCAACCTCCTCGAATGAATGCCTCACTGGTCCGTGCGATATCAAGTGTGGCATAAACCTGCACGAAACCAATCAAAACAGATCAAATCGAAATAAAAACAACGAAAAGAAAAGAAGTAAACACGACAAAACAAGAACGAAAACAAAACTAAAGACACAGACGTAGACCCCTACGACTCAAACAAACAAAACGAAAGCACGTGAAAAGCAGTTAAGACTCAAAAAGTTAATTAACGCAGTTACCAAGAGTCCCCGGCAACGGCGCCAAAAACTTGATGCGTGCAATACTATATATAAAAATAAACACTAAAAAACACCTAAGCTTTAAATTTATAAAACCTAGACAAACTAACTAACTTACACACAACTGGCAGTGGACCGGTCGAATGTAATATAGTTTAAGTAAGTCCGGGTGTCGACCCACAAACTCTATATACTACGTTAAATTTACTTGACAAGACTTAAATAAACTAGACACGAACTTTAATTAAATGATTATTTAAGAAGGGGGGTTTTTGATAAAAATAGAAACTTACTAAAAATAGGAACTTTCTAAATATGGAAACTTACTAAAAATGGAAACTGACGATTTAAAGACGGGTTTAAAACAGATGAGAGAAAACAAACCACCTAGGCTAGAATCATCGTTAACTTCAATTATCGCTCACGTTGGATTAATGGTTATGGAACCGAGATCTAAATTTATTCACTTAAAAGCTTTCCTAATTAAGACCCTCGACCCTTCTCGAGAAGAAACCTAAAGGATGACTATTAAGTTATTAGCACACCGGTTACGGGATTAAACTTCCTCACGGTTATCTAATCAAATTATGCCTAATTGACCCACGCTAAAGATCTATCTCACGATACGACCCTTAAAGTCATTTGAACCCAATCATTTAATTTAACAAGCAAGATTAATAATTAACACTAAGCCGGAATTTTCACAAAAACCTAAACCTAGCAAATTGACTAACCAAGACTTGTTAACAACCTACCACCTCACGGCTATCTAGGTTGGCTACACGTTATTACCGATTTCATTAATACTATTAATCTTATGGTTATACTGCAGTTAAACCATAATAATCATAACTCACGTTAATGACTAAACGAGTCCTATTACGTGACATAGACAATCACCAAGAACGCATGGATTAATAATATCAATTCTACCAATTCAAACATATATAACACATTAAACAATTATGAAGGTTCAAACTTTAATTAAACATAAACCATAACCAAAAATCCAACACAAGTTCAAAACAAAGTTAACGAATCAACATAACGCCTAGGTAGTTTTAAAGTACTTAGCCAAGCATGTTCATAATAAAAAACACAAGTTTAATCATAATCAACATGATGACAAGAAAGAAAAACGGAAGAACGAATAAACCTGAGAAGCCTAGGAAGTGATCCTTGAACCCCCAAGCATCCCTTGCCTTCGTTTCGTCTTCTTCACCTCAAAACCGCCTTCAATCTGCTGGAAATCGCCTCTTTTCCGTCCCAAGAAAAGTCTAGGAGGCTAGGGTTTCATAACATGTCTTTATATAGCGAACCGGGCCAAAAACACGTCAAAACAATCTGCCGAAAACGCGTCACCGCGTCACGCGGTGACGAAGTGGAGTTGTGGCCGCGTGCCGTGCCAAGGACCAGCAGCCCAAGGGGGCACGCCGCGCTACGCGGTGGTGAACCCACATGTGGCCGCGTGACGTGGCCAAGCCACTCCGCTGCCGCATCGTTTCGGTTTCGTTCGTTTTCTTCGTTTACGCGTTATGGCTCGTACCTCCGTTTCGCGTCCCGTTTTCGCCTACGGAATCGATTTTTCACGATCTATCCGTTTCTTTATCAACATGGGACCTACGAAACATAAAAACATCAGTTGTGCCAAAAATGATATAAATACGTTAATGAAACGACACAAAATGTAAACAAACTTAACACGGATTTATGTATATTTATCATTATATCAGATTACCAAGCAACAAACTACTTTAAACTACCACATAAGGTTGCATCAAGCCTCGAACAAGCTTTACAAGCAAACAAACTAACTAGATGCTCTATATGTTCATTTTGTTTTAATTTAGAACGAAAATGGTTTTAACATATTTCCACAAAAAATCCCCAAATCACATAAACCCTAGAAACTAGAATCATACAATTGAACACGAATTCGATTATTAATCAACGATTAGCCTAGGGCATTTGATCCTTGCTTGATTATGAGTAACTAGATTTATATAGTCTCTCGCGCGTTGCGCGAGAGTTGTTATGACGGCTTGCAACATACAAAAAATTACCATGTAGCATTACAAAAGTTTCGTTGCATTATGATACAAATTTTTCGACTTTTGGCTAATTTTTTACAATACATACAAAATATATCGGCTATGCCAGATTGCCAGTGAATTGCCAATTATATATCCAAAATATATTGCATTATAGTTAGAAATAGTTGATGTAGTTGGACATTGGTGACCAACTTGCAAAACCAACCTAGTAAATGAGTCAAAATGTATAAAAAATGTCCAAAATGCAAAATTCATAAAAACAATGGTGACCAAAATGAAAACATTATTCATGAAGTTTTGATGGTTAAAATGCAAAATTGACAATAACAATTTTGGTGGATTAATGCAAAACCCAACAAAACAATGTGTTCAAAATGCAAAACTACAAAAAAAAAACACTTTTACTTATAACTTTTAATGTAAGTAAAATGTAAAAGATCACTATTCATGAAGTTTCTAAATTATTAATATATAATTTGACCAATATGAAATGTATGACAAAACAAATTAACAATGGTGGTTAAAATGTAAAAACATTAAAGATCACTATTCATGAAGTTTCTAAATTATTAATATATAATTTGAGATATTAAACATACATGTTAAAGGACGAATTGGATCGATGTGGACGAAGAACAAGAACGCAACTGGTTGAGGAACAAAATGGTTGATTGCGGCTGTTAAAATTCAAATATTGTAACATTTGCCCCGAATAAAACCCGATCCAAATACAAACCTAGCCCGTTTTAGTGTCCATTTTAGGTCCTTCTAGTTTGATTGATTATTGTTTTTAACTTATAACTTTTAATGTAAGTTTCAAACTTGACATCTTTAGCCCAAAGTTAAATAATTACTTATTTTAACTAACTAACTTAACCAAATAAACTTGTAACGTTTATATAAGTGAACGTTTTTACATTTTTACGTTATTTTTGACGTTGCATAGTTATTATCAGATTTATTAATAATTAACTTCGGTAATATTTATAAAATCTCGTTTATAACTTACTATTTATATATTTTTTACATTTATTTATTAAATAGTAAACTTAGGTAATAACTCATAATAATTTTGATTCGCTGAATTAAATACGTGAATATCATAAAATCTGACATATCCATTTACAAAAATAATGAAACGTTTCCTCTTCACAAAATTAAATACTAATAATTAAAAGATAGATAGATTCGGGTTCGAGTCGAGCATTCGGGTTCAGGACAGATGTCACAACCCCCATCTACAAACAGATCATGTTCATTTTGAAACAGATGACACAATACCGCAGTGTGCGCATCGAAGACCAAGCACCCGTGGTAGAAGGGGCTCTCAGGGTAACAACCAAAATATGGAGGGTACCTCTAATGTTCGGGAGGGTACCTCAAACGTTCGAGAGGGTCCCATGAGTTTTCATGGGGGATTTGCAAATTTAGAGTCAGGCCCCTCCAATTTTCAAGATAGGAGACAAAACTTTAGGGAGGGCACCTCAACTTTTCAAGGGGGGTTCCAAAATTTTGCAAACTCTAAAGGGGGTTTTCAAACGTTTGGGTAGGGTACTTTTAATTAAAGTTCAGGTCCTTCTAGTTTGATTGATTATTGTTTTTCACTTATAACTTTTAATTTAAGTTTCAAACTTGACATCTTTAGCCCAAAGTTAAATAATTACTTAAATTAACTAACTAACTTAACCAAATAAACTTGTAACGTTTATATAAGTGACGTTTTTACAACTTTACGTTATTTTTGACGTTGCATAGTTATTTTTAGTTTTTGTAATAATTAACTTGGGTAATATTTATAGAATATCGTTTATAACTTACTATTTATATATTTTTACATTTGTTTATTATAAATAGTAACTAAATATTAAACTTAGGTAATAATTTGGATTCGCTTAAATACGGGAATATCATAAAATCTGACATATTCATTTACAATAATAATGAAACATTTCCTCTTCAAAAAATTAAATACGAATAATTAAAAGATAGATAGATTTGGGTTCGGGACAGATGTCACAACCCCCATCTACAAACAGATCCTGTTCATTTTGAAACAGATGACACAATACCGCAGCGTGCGAGTCGAAGACCAAGCACCCGTGGTAGAAGGGGCTATCGGGGAAACAACCAAAATATGGAGGGTACCTCTAATGTTCGGGAGGGTACCTCAAACGTTTGAGAGGGCCCCACGAGTTTTCATGGGGGATTTGCAAATTTAGAGTTGGGGACCCTCCAATTTTCAAGAGAGGAGACAAAACTTTGGGGATGGCACCTCAATTTTTCAAAGGGGGTTCCAAAATTTTGCAAACTCTAAAGGGGGTTTTTAAACGTTTGGGCAGGGTACATTTCAAGGAGATACACCAAGTCTTGAAACCGTCCGTCTAACGTTTACCGACCCAGTTTTGAAAATTTTGAAGAGACTACATCGTTGGATGTTAACGACTACTGTGTTGATAGTATGGATTTTGTCTCGTCATTATTTGATTACTGAACACCCCAACAGTTGTATCAATTTCAGTATAGTGAAGATAATGAACAACAACCGTGCTTCAGTGGTTTATTACGGGTATATTTAGACTTGGGACTACATTTGGGTCAACCGAAAGAAGGAAACGAACATGAACCAGAACAGCTGGTACGAAGACGTAGGCAACCCCCCAAGAAACACAGGAGCACCGGGATGTGGAACCGAGGGCCATCATTACACAAGACATAACAGGCGTTAAAAACATGTCATTGTTTTTCCATTGTATCCGCTTTTAATTTTACCTGGTTGTTTGTTTTATATTCTTAAATCATCTTGCAGTTGTTGTCTTTTTTATATATTGGTGTTGTGCATATATATATACATAAAAACATAAAATTAATAAAGAAAACCACTTAAATTTTATTAAATTGAACACAAATAGGTAACCAGACATTGCAACATAAAAATTAGAAATAAAATAACAGTTAATGTGAAGTTCCACAAGGTAGTTTCCCGTTTCTGTTTCTTCTAGTAACATTCAACTGTACGGGTACCCGATTACTTGTTTCTCCAACTTCCGATGCCAACCTTTCCTTTAACAAAATAAATAATTATGCTACACAAGTATAATGAAACTTTTTTTAGCATATTTTATATGGGAACTTACATTAGCTTCGTGTGTATTATCACGCAAGTGGCTAGCGTAAAGGTCCCATGTCTTGCAACGAACGTTACAAACGCCACAATAGTAACATGCTACAATACCTTTTTTTGATTTTTTTATGTCTTTTACCCATTTGGTGGATAATGAGCTCCTGAAAAGTGTTGTAGGTGGTATCATAAATTTCACAATGAAATATCATAATTGGTGTTGGGTTAGGAGAATAGGAGTGTGACACTCTGCCCGGCGGCGGAAAACATCGGGCGCGTAAAGTGAAATAGATATCAATAGTACAAAGCACATGGCACACTATAAGCAATGTTTTAATATTTAATTAAGCATAAATGTCATGACAAGGAATAAGTAAATAGTCTTAAATACAAGAGTAAAAGCCAATAATCAAAGTCATTAATTAACTTTTATTCTAAGTCCAAAAGCAATCCTACGTGTCTTGTAAAGCATAAACGATTCAAACGCCACCTAAAACATGTGTAAAATAAGTTAGCTAAAGAATTAGCTAGTGAGTAAAAACAATTGATAATACGTAATATGAAATCTGAGATCAATATGAACATATCACGCAAGTTATGTTTATAGCAATATCATTATATCATTCAACCATGACCATAGAAACAACATAGAATCAACAGTGTTACAACTATTGATAACATTTATTGAACCCACATGTAACCGTCATTTAACCGTCATTGAACCATCTCGTTGTATAAGTTATCAAAAAATATTCTTAGCATCATAAGGAACATAGCAACCTAGTAACAAGCATCTCGTTTAGCTACTAGAATCCAACATATAGAATCAACAAAAGAATTGTCGGGTTAAAATCACCTATCGTGCCAAAAAGTGTAGGTGGACTTGTCAAGCCATTAGCGCTAATATCGTACCGGTGGAAATTACAAAATAATACAATTACTATTTACTAACACATAATATTGCATCAAGCGGCCAAATTTCACTACAAGAAATGGGACCATCAGAGACTAAACTTTTAGGGACTGATTTATCAGTATCAAATACAAAGTATCAGGGACTAATATATCAGTTATGAATGATATTTGGGACTGACTATTAAGTGACTCATGTTCGTGACTAATAATCAGTCTCTAATACCTTCACACCTTATTTAAGAGTAAATTATAGTTACAAATGTGGTTGCGCAATAACAAATTTTGATGGACAATCGTTTTTGTAACTAAATTTCAGTTCCAAATAAGGGCCTTCATTAATGAGAAATTGCATTATTGTATGTGTAACTAATATTCAGTCTTAAATATACATGGAACATATTGGGACTAAAAACCTGTCCTAAATATTCCTAAATCATATTAAATTAGAGACTGATAATTAGTTTTTAATGTTGTTTGTGTAAGAATGGTATCAAAGACTGCAAATCAGTCTTAAAAATGTTGTAAGTGACCTTATTCGAAACTAATATCCAGTCCCAAACATTGAACACACATTAGTTAAACTAAACATAAACATATATATTACTAGTTTGATGGGAGTTTAGTATAGACTAATTATCAGTCCTTAATATTTCTAAATCAGATAGAATTAGGAACTGATGTTTAGTATTAAATCATTTTTAAGTAAGAAAGAATTAATAACTTATTTATGCCTCTGAATATTTGACGTAAACTATACCATTTTATTTGAAGCTGATATTTAGTCTCAAAAGAGTTGATGATAAAGTACTAGTGATGTTTAATCAAATATGTTCACAATTATTTAATTATGATTAAATAGAGTCATTATTGATCAATTACAATTGGTGGGCTTTGGTTTGAATTATGGTTAATTAGGGTCATTGACTACCAATTATAGCTAGTTATTGTTACATGTTAGTTTGGTTGCTAATGGTCAAGTGAGATCGATTACGGTCATTTATGATTAGTATTAAAATAATCAAATAGTAATGTTTGAATTCAACACCTCTTAGGTGAGAGCTGCATCTTTACCACTTGCCGACACAGATTTGTAACATTAGCTTTTTGGCTATAAAACTAAACTAATTATATAAATAATTTATCAAGAATTATTCAAAATATACATTATTGTATAGATGTGGTCTTTTTAAAGATTAAAAAAAGTAAAGAGAAGGCTTCCAAATCATAATCTCCAAATTAACAAAAGCGGGCTTTGGACCACACATCAAACTAGAAGGGCCAATGGTGATAATGAAAAACTTTAATTACCCTAAACTTGATTAGGTCACCTCCAAACTCTTTTTTACTTGTAATTTTCGGAGCAAACAAAAAAACCACAAAATTTCTCGTTTTTGAATGACCTAGCAGCAGAGATTGGATGATCCCCAAAGATTTAACCGTCGGATCAATGTCAAATTTGGACCGGAGTTTCGCATCATATGTTCGAACACTTTCACCGTTGGGATTTTGATTTAAAGAATTGGAGGTCGGGTTTTCACACCCCCGAACAGAACAGTGCATTGTAGGCATTCCGGGAGATTGTTTGGCTATCCGGCAACGGCGACGGCGGATTAAAGTGGCGGAATTGGGTAGCAAAGATGAAGCATGAAACCTCAAACGCGTGGCTGCTTAAATCACTCAATTCCAAGGTCGTTTGATATGGTTTCGACATCATTAGTTGAGAAGTATGTAGCATGAAACCTCAATTCTAAGTATCAATGACTGATTTTTTAGTCCTTAATGGCCTGATTTCTTGTAGTAAACAAGATTAACACATAAAATGATCTCATTTTGAAAAAGAAACAAGAAACGAAAAATCGTAGCATCATATAGGAACACATGTTTCAGCCCCAAAAAGTAAAACAGTAAAAGGGGAGTGAGTATACTCACCTCGAAACGCAAAGATAATAGAAAAAGAAACGTCACTATATATAATGAACCGAGAGTCTCCCAAATATTGGTACCACCTAATTAATTGAGAAAAACCCTAACTTAGAAATGAACAAATAGCAACAAAGATCACAAACCCGAGATCTAGGGTTTCGGATTTAGGATTTAAGGTTTTAGATTTTAAATTGGGAATTATGGTTTTGAATTATGATTCAGGAATTAGGATTTTGAATTACAAATTGTTATTTTGGTACGAGACGTAATCGTATTGTAACTATTTTTATACGAGTCCATTTTTTTGTTTTCTTAAAATAGTAATTGTAATAAATGCTTATAATCCAATAATTATTATTTATATATATGTATTTTAAGATTATAAGTTTCTAAGCTTAAAAATATATTTTACATGTAATATGTTATTTTAGGTTATTAGAAAATTAATGTTTAATGTTTTAAGGTGTAAAACTTACAAAAATAAGAAAATGAGGCAGTGGGTTTCGAACCCACGACCTCTGTGTGCACAAGTCACAACAATCCACCTCTACCACTAGACCAGATTCGTTTTTATTATAATGATCCTGCCTTTTAATTGTTTTAATCTGTTATAACTATCAATAATCATTCCCACATAAACCCTAGAACAAAGATTAATCCAATTCGTTAAATCTGTTAATCATAAGCCAAATCAATCTTAGGGCTTTTAATCTACACAAAAACACGATCATTTTGATATAAGTAACTTACTTGATCGATGAAGAATTGGTATGGTATCAAACCGGAGCAAAACCCGACTGTTATGGATCAAAATCTGTTAATGTAATTGGTGTGTTAGATGGTTTCGGATGATCAATTGAAACCAAACTAGAAAGTACCTGAAACGATGCCGGAAAGATAGAGATTTACACCGTTGTCGGAAAAATATTTTGGAACTTGTTTCGGTGATTGAGGTGAAGAATGAAGATGATTTGGTAATTGATTTATGTTAGTCGAGTATTTTGGAAAGATATGGGATAGACTAATCGTTGATACGAGTCTAATTACGGGAATGTGATTTTGAAATAAAATCACGGATTCGAATCGGGTTAATTGGGGCTGCGATTACGCGTTTTGAGCAGAAAGAAATGTTCGAAACTTGTTAATAGAGGATAAGCGAGATTTTGGTTGCTTAAAATAGACGAATACGCGTGAAAAAATGGATCGCCGGAAAACGGTCTGCGCTGGCCGGAAAATAAGTCTGCCGGAAACGCGTGGGATGGGGAAAGAAGCAGGGGGGTGGGTAAATAATAATTTACACTTTGGTCCTTTGTGGTTTCAGTTTTGCTTAATATATATTAAAAACTTTTAATTATAGTTTTAAAAGTTACAACATTGGCCCAAAGTTAGTTTTATATGATATATTAACTAACAAACTTAACTAAATATATTGTAACGTTTATAGAAGTGACGTTTTTATAGTTTTAGTTCGTTTACGTCATTAAGAGACTTTTTCAAGATTTAAGGCGGTTTTGTTTAACGTTTTCAATAGTTTTCTTGTACGAACTATATATATATTTTGAGATTCATGATAATTATTTGACACACGTGAATATTTTGCGATATAAATACGATCGTTTTAACTAAGATGAGAATAAAATAAAATTCGACATATTTATTCATAATTATAATGAACGTTACATTCTCAGAAAATAAATACGAATATAATTAAAAAGAAAAACAATTTCGGGTTCGAATCGGGCAGTCGGGTTCGAGGCAGATGTCACAAGGAGTATGTTAGGTACTTATATTAGTTGTGTATGATGGATACTTATAAATATCTGCCATTTAAAAAAAAAATAGCTGACTTAATGGAGTGGTCAAAACCTGTAAACCTGCAATAATAAATTTGAAGGACTGGTCATTCATTTATTTGTATTTTTAGTGGTTATTCATCGATGGATGATTAAAGTTGCATCTCTCTGAATTGTTTTATTAAAGTTCTTTGGATGATAGTTGATGGAAGTTTATGGATGCTGAGAAGAGACGTAGGGCTGTAAACGAACCGGACGGACACGGGCGAGGCTTATCGGTGTTCGTTTGTTAAGGTTTTAAGTTGTTCGCGAACTGTTCATGAACAAGTTCAAAACAGAAAAATTTGTCTGTGTTCGTTTGTTAAGGTTTTAATGTTGTTCGCGAACGGTTCGTGAACTTTGTTCATGGATACAAATAGACAGAAACGGACAAAACGGACACAAATGAACATTTGGCTAGAATATATTGACAAAACATTGTTAGTCTTTAACAATCCACCACCAAACTAATAAATTAAGCTTGGCCAAATTAGACAATTATCCAAAGTTAATTAACATGACAACTAATCAATAAGTCATAATTCCCAAAAAGTATCATTAATTTACTTCTTTGATTTAATAGGATTGTTTACAACAAACAAAAATTAGATTAAAAAATGATATAAAACACACAAAAAAATTAATAAACCTCATAACATTATTAGTATTCAAATAAGTCATTGTATATATCTTGATTAAGATTATTCCAATTAAATCTTCCTTCATATACAACAAAACCAAATAAACCTTAAGAAGCAAATAATATTTTTAATCATGCATTTAAATTTTAAACCCATGAGGCATGACCTTAATTTGTTTCATACACAACAAAAAGTAATGTTGCCATGACCATATTTGCATCTATAATTGTAATTTATTCACCTAAATGTTAAATATAAAATTTAAAAACATAATGAACTACCGAACTTAAACAAACAACATAAACGAACGAACATAAACGAACATGTTACCGAACGTTCACGAACGTAAACGAACGAACGCAACCTCTATTCATGTCTGTTCGTTTAGCTTAACGAACGGGTTTTTTTGTCCGTGTCCGTTTGTTTATTGAACGAACGATCACAAACAAACTTCCCACCGAACGGTTCACGAACAATTCGCTGAAAGTTCGGTTCGTTTACAGCTCTAGAAGAGAGTACATGGACGGAGTAAGTTAACGGTGGTTTGGTGGTAATTTGGAAATGAAGAGAGACCGCCCATACCAAGAGCGGTCACCCTTGAAGCATTTAACATGTAACGGAGACCGCTCCTGCCACCAGCAATCTCCTTCTGACATCTAGAGTGCACCATTCGATTGTGTAAGGTGACAGCTGCTACCACGAGCAGTCTTACCATTTTCCATCAGTCCTCTCCAACATGTCAATTTCCCTCTTTTTCTTTTTCTTGAAGATACCGGTTTTAAAAAAAAATTCTTCAAACATCCACAAGCATAGTAACAACTCCAAGCTAGTCAAGAAAATCATTCATGTTATCATCCCTACCACTACTTGGTGCATCTAGAATTTTCGAAATGATATCCTCTTCAACAATAAACCGCTTTATCTCCATAAACTTTTTCAAGAAATAAAATCTATCTCATTCTTATGAGTTTAACTATGTTAAAATCTAATTCTCTAAAACTACAACTGAACTCGCGCGTTGCGGCGGAACTTGTTTAAAAACTCTTTAACTAAATGGAAACATAAAAACAAAAACATGAACCTAAGAATTAAATCCAAAGATAAGCACTAAATTTTTTCATACTTATAAATAGTATTAGTAAAAGCCATTAAATTTTTTTCCGAACAAATGGGCTTAGATAAAAAAAACAAATCATCATTGTTGTAATACCGGTTGCAAGTAGAGAATCCCTAATTACCATCCATGTTATACAACTTAGAAGCTAGCTTTATAAACATCATCATAGCCATATACTTTAAAGTTCAAAACACGTGTAACAAACGTGAACGTCACACAACAAACAACAGGTACATGGATATGTAGCTATGAGGTTACAAATCTGCTATTACGCAAATACAACCAACAACAGCTACACAAAAATACCCAATGTGTACACACATAGCACCATAGTGATATCAACAACCAACATCCACAACATGCACAACAATCCAAAACCAAAACCGTCTCACCACAGTTGTAACCCACCGTCACACAGTCGGAGACGACAACAGAAACGTCATCACGAACAGCAGACAGTAACGATGGTGAAAGGGTAACATAAATCCAAATCCAAAAATCAGATCATAACAGATCTCAACACAACCAACAACCGCAACATTGCAAAACAATCCAAAACCACAACTGACTCACCACGATGGTAACCATCGTCACACAGCCGGCTACGAATGTAAAAACGCCATTGTAAACAGCCGACGAAAAATGACGGCGAAAGGGTAACATGAACCACAAATCTCCAAATCATAAAGATCAATAACAACCCAACCATAACATGCACAACAATCCAAAACCACAGCCGCCTCACCATCGTCCCAAAATCCAGCTAAGACGGGAAAAACGCCATCGTTGCACGATTTTGTTTTCAATATCTAACTCATCATCGTCGGTTGTGGGTTTGAGAACTGCTGCCATCATCACCCTCTTGCGATGAAGAAGATGAAGAGTGGAAAACCGACAAAGCAAACAACAGGAGCCGTCACAGCCGCCGCTTCATCTTCTAATTTTCACTGTTTCACGTTCTTAACAACCGTTTTATAGGCTTAAGTTTATGCAATTGAAGAGAGAGAGAGATAAATGTTGATATCACATATGCTTTCTCTCTCTGTAAGGTAACAAAAAGAGATTTAACTAAAGACATGGTAGCAACTTGGCAACATGTGGATGAGGTGTGTTGACAAAAAAGCAACACGTAGCATGTGTTAGATGTGTCAACAAAAAAAAAAGAAACATGCATCGTAATGTTGTACAATGTGCACTAAAATGAATAATAAACGCATTAAAGAATTACATTTGTACCTTATGATTAATAATAAACACAGTATGCAAGACAATTGGTACCACATGCAATAGAAGCGGTACATCAGTGTTAACGTCAATTTCAAATGTAAATATCTATACAATATATAATAGGGATTGAAGGGGTATTTTAAGATACCTTAATTATAAGAACACGTACAAAATTAACTGCATGATGTACAAGCATTTTTAGGGGTAGTTAGGTCATTTTAGCACAAGTTCAATTAAATCTAAAACCCTAATTTTCAAACATGTACGTAAAACTTTTTCTTCTCCGCTTTCAATGGGAAACTAAACTGCTAATCGCTTTCTTTTCTCCCTGTAAATTCAAATTGAAAATCATATACTAGAGCCAAACCTTTTGAATACTCTCTACCCCTTTGTCGCCTTTCCAATCGCAACTGAAGAACCATGGATCATCAACTGTCAAATTGGTCTTCTTTCTACAAAGAATCAGTGAGTTGCTTTGAAGCTGTGATTGTTCATCATTTCTTCAAGGATTTGCCTCCTCCTCCTCCATCGGCCTATATATATCTAAGTTCGTTAATGGTAATTTATCCTCAGTCCTCACTCTACTCTTCTTATTTGATTGGAATCACAGTTTTGATTTTTGGGTGTTATATCATACAATGTCCGTGTGATCGATGTTGATGAAGGTAACGAATGATTGTCTGTTTCTTATAATGTGATCGATGTTGATGAAGGGTGATTTTTGGCAATGAAGGATTGTAACCACAAAGATTGATCTGTGAGTAAATTTAATCATCTTGGTCTTAATTTCTTCTTTTTTGTATTCAATTTACAAAATATTATCCTAAATCTAGGGTTTTTATGATCTGCTAAATGATATTTTTGCAGAAAAACCAGTGAATATGGAGACTTAGAGTTAGGGGTGTTCATTATTCGAATACCATTCGAATTATTCAAAATTCGATTCGAATCGAATTCGATTAAGGCCATTCAAAATCGACTTTCGGTCATTCGAATTCGATTCGCATTCGATTCGAATAATTTGGTCGAATGTGGATCGAATACGAATATGATTTTCAGTATTCGCATTCGATTCGCCCAATTCGAATAAGAAATATAAATATTTTTAAATATATATTTTTAATATATGTAATTAATTATCTATATAAGAATATGATTTAATGGGCTTGAAGTAAGTTAAAAACACCCAAACTCAACCCATTACCCAATCTTAATTGGTGTTTCTGCATATGAACATGATTTGGTGCTGTAGCAGCTGCTTACTTGTTGTTTCTAAAGGTTTTAAACTTGTTTATAGACTTTTTTGTGTTTGATTATGCAGTTTTAGATCTTTTTTTATATGTTTTAGACTTGTTGGATGTTTTGCACATTGTTTGGGTAGTGTTTTACACTTATGTTATGTTGGTTCTACATTTGTATTGTTATTTGATGTGTTTGTTTATTTATATTTTTTTAAAGCGAATACATTCGAATTCGATTCGAATTTGAATAACTTAATCGAATCAAATACATAGTTTTTTATTCGAATGTGGATCGAATACGAATACAGTTTTTAAAAGTCTCAATTCGACCAATTCGATTCGCTTAATTCGCCCAATTCGCATTCGATTCGAATGAACACCCCTACTTAGAGTCAGAAGGACGAAAATGTTGAAATCTTATACGATGTCCTCACTATGCCAGGTCATTTTTAATTTTGGGGTTCTCAATTCATGTTCGTTTACATGTTCCTTCTGCTCAACGGATTTAGGGGTTTTTAAAGAATGTACTTGCAGTTCTATGTGTGTGACAATCTCTTTTGTGTTTGTATCCTTTTTGGTGTTTAGTTTAATACAACTTTTGTTTACTTATACCATGTACACAAACCTAACTCTAATAGTTACCGCAATACTCAAATCAGTTTAAGTAACTGAAATGAAATTGCGGGTTAAATAATATGCAGATGAAGTTCTAGAAACAATGGAGTGCAGGTTAAAGTCACTGAAACCAATGGACTGTATACAAACTGAGATTAATTCTCTCCGAGAAGATGGTAGATGCATAACATAAATATGAGGAGGTAAGTGTGGTCCTTTTTATTTCTATACACCATTTTTCAACATTGGCTAATAGTTCTTGCTTAGGTATATCATAAATTACTACTTTTTTTAGCTCTTTAATCTTATCAATCTCATTCAAATTCGATAGTCTAGGAGTTGTTTGAATATGTCTGTAATTGATTTTTTTTACCACATTATTATGAGTAACCATCTAAAGTACTCGGATAAACTAAACAAGGAACGGGTTAATTGACCAGTTAGTCAGTTACATTTTAAGTTTATTTCTTTTTCAATGTAGAATTGTTCTTTAGCAGGCACATAATATAACGCTTTGTCTTTTTACTATAGAATTGTTTCTTTTCATGTTTGTTAAGTCAATGTATCTTGACTTCTAATGAATTTTTTTGACATCACTATCTTAACTTTTTGAAGAAAAGTGATAGTAGAATGATAAGATGGATAATATTTTTGAGGAATTTGTTGTTGAAAATATTGTTTCTAAACATGGGAAAAAGCGCCTACCTAATGTGGTCTGCAAAGGGCCGCTGACAATATGTCAAAGGAAAATTGCTGTCAAACGGTTCGACAGATCTACTTGGCCTTACGCGTTATATATATATAACTATCTTTTTATTATATGCATATGTTTAGGTTCGACAGATCTACTAGCCATTTCATGTTGAATTCCAATTGGTATTTGTCATA
The DNA here is from genome assembly GCA_030867185.1 of Tagetes erecta. Classification (NCBI taxonomy): domain Eukaryota; kingdom Viridiplantae; phylum Streptophyta; class Magnoliopsida; order Asterales; family Asteraceae; genus Tagetes; species Tagetes erecta. Next base: position 24,367,757 of record CM061494.1, read on the forward strand.
CTAGATATATGAGTTTAATTATTCATTCGCCTAAATTGACCATTGGGCCATCATCTAATGTAATAATCTAATGGTATATTTATAATGCCCAACATATTCAGATTCATGTTAAGTTGTATCATTTTTATTTGCTTTTGCAACACCATATTTGAACCACTTTTGTCTAGATTACAAATAATCTTAATTGGGTTGTTGGAAACATTGGCAGGAAGCATTTGAACTTTGAAGGTGATGGTCCAGGTGAATACAAGTGGAGGAGAAACATGTGAGTAAAGTAATAAACAAACAAACATACTCGATAAAATTCACAGGAACTTACTATAAGGAGTGTGAGATGTGATTTATGTGACATCTGCCCCGAACCCGAACCCGAATACCCGACTCGAACCCGAAGTCGTTATCCTTTAAATTGTAATTGTATTTATTTTCTTCAAAGTGTAACGTTTATTATTATTATTATGAATAAACGCATTGATTCTACGTTATTCCCGTCGCAATTAAATTTACGTTGCAAAACGTTCACGCATATCAAATAAATAAATGTGGAACAATTACATCTCAAAATATATATATAAATAAATATATATAGCTCGTAAAAGAAAATTATTAAAAACGTTAAACAAAAACGCTCCTAAGTCTCGAAGTAGCCTCGTAAAGGCTTAAACGAGCTAAAACTATAAAAACGTCACGTATATAATTATTACGTTTCAAATTAGTTAAGTCAGTTAGTTAAAATACATATATAATTAACTTTGGGCCAAAACTGTCAATTTACAAACTATTATTAAACTTATAATAACTAATTTAAAACAAATCAAACTACAAGGGCCAGTTATGTAAATAATTAAATTACCCAATTTTACCCAGCCCCCACCCGTTAACCCGTGTTTCCGGTGGGCAGAAGTCCGGCCACTTTGGCCGGAAAATGGCGAGGTCCGGCGAGCACCTTTTCATTCGATTTCAACACCCAAAATTCAATTAAAAACCATAGAAATGACCGTAGTCAGGAGTCGATCACTATACCATCATAAATTTGCCGATTAAAAACCCTTAAATCCGTGTGTTAATTCAAAATCTAACCGGTTACAATACCCACAAATCAAATAACTCATAATGCACCAAATCTGTTAATTGCATTAACAAAAATCATGATTGTTGCATTTAGAAATCGATTGTAACGCTCAATTGAACCGTAACATCCCTCATTAACACCTAATTCATCAACATCATTCTTACCAAACCGCAACCTTATCGACTACTTTCGTTTAACCAAAACACAATTCCATTTGCATATCCGCTCTTCGTTACCTGCTATCACTCTCTGTTCATCCAATTCCAAGCAATAACATCTAAAACTCAGCCTTTGATTCTCACAACCCGTCGCCCTGTTCATCATCTTTAGGGACTCGATTCTGCAACAATCAAGTAAGTGAAATATGTCAAAATGCTCGAAATTTAATGGGGATTAAAAGCCCTATGTTTAATTTGGGTTTGATTATCTGGTTCGGAACGAATTGGTTGATTTTGATTCTAGGGTTTATATGAAAATGGGTGTTTTTGTATAGTAAAGAATAAAACTAATCACTTCCTGTTTAAAAACCAAAAAGCGCGTCTGGCTCAGTGGTAAGGCTACTGGTTGTGGCGCGTTTGGTCGTGGGTGCGAGTCCCACTGACCGCTTTTATTGAATTTTTATCTTTTAACCCCTTTACTTCTAAGTTATACATATATTTCTCAAAGTTGCGTACAAATATTATTTCAATTATAAACTAGAAATGGTTTATTATAAAAATATATACTATACGAAAACACAATTACATCTCGTACCTAAATTCCCAAATTATACTTTTAAACCCTAATTTTTAATTGATACTTTAAAACCCTAAATTCCCAAATTATACTTTGAACCCCTAATTTTCAACTGATACTTTAAAACCCTAATTTCCCAAATTATATTTTGAAACCCTAAAACCCCAAATCCAAAACCCTAGAAGTTCTATTTTCCTGATTCTAGTTATTACGTTGCCTGCTTCGGTTCTAAATTAGGTTTTCCCGGTTAATTAGGTGATTCTAATTTCTGGGCGACTCGATTCTCTTTAGTTACTTTCTTGCGTTGCTATTATCGTTATTGTTCAGGTGAGTAAACTCACTCCCATTTTACTATATTTGCTTTGGGACTGAAATATGATTCTTATTACTATACTACGGTTTCTTTCCTTTTTGATTCTATTTTCAAATGAGAACATAAAATGTGTTAATCTTGTCGGCCGCTTGATGCAAAATTGTGTGTTAGTTAAAAGTAGTTGTATTATTATGTAATTTCCACCGGTACAATGTTAGCGCTAACGGTCTGACAAACCCACCTATACTTTATGGCACGTTAGGTGATTTGAAACCGGAGATTCTTGTTGTTGATTCTATGTGTTGGTTACTAGATACTATCATATGATACTTGTTGCTATGCTACTATGTCCCTTCGATGCTAAAACAATTTTTGATAACTTACACATCGAGACGGTTAAATGACGGTTCAATGACAGTTATCATTAATTGTAACATGAGTGGTTCTCATGGCATGTTGCTAAAGGTTACCCTGCGGGGTCAATGGTTCTTGTTTCTATGTGATTCTATTGGTCATGGTTGAGTAATATAACGAAATTGCTATACACATAAGCTTGCGCAACATATTTACATTGATCTCGGATTTCTTACTATGTATTATTTACTGTGTTTTTACTCACTAGCTATTCCCGTAGCTAACTTATTTTACTCATATTTCAGGTGGCATTTGAAGTCGTTTCGTTTGCGTGACACGTAGGATGCTATGGACCTAGAAAATAATAAATAATGACGTTTCAGTTTCGGATTTAATTACTGTTTTAAGACTATTTATTCCCTGTTACGTCACAACATTGAATGCTTAATAATATTAAAATATACTTCTTAGATGCCATGTGCTTTGTACTTTTGATATCCAATCCATTTGACGCGCCCGGTGTTTTCCACCGCCGGGCGGGGTGTCACAGTTTGGTATCAGAGCCATGGTTATAGGGAACTAGGATAGGGTATTAGAAACACACCGACCTAGACTATAACCTAAGAGTCCTTAGTGCAAATAGATGTACTTAGGATTCTCTTGAACATTAATTATTTCCTTTTTATGAACCTTTCTACGCCTTTTCTTAATCTCTTTTCTTATTCGATTTTGCGAAGGAACTACAAGAGACTCGTCTGCAAGATTAGGATCTTTTCTCTTTGTGGAATCTCGTCATCGTCTTAAGTAAGTTTGAAAACGTGGGAACGTGTGCAATCCGGAAGGGGGAACGCCTGTATCACGGACATCCTGTCTAAGGCAAAGCATTTCGTATAAATCTCTTTAAGAGACCTGTATGCTTACCTGGGGATGTACGAGATGAGTGTGAACCTATAGGCTAAAGCACACTTTCTCAAATACGTTGAAAACGAACTTAACACTTTGATAAGTCATTAGTGTCCAAAACCAAGACACACTCCTAAGCCGTCGAATTTTATTTTCTTAATGATTCTATGATTTTCATTCATACGATTTATAATTATTTCTATGAATTTTTATAGTGATTCAAATAATATTTCAACTTCATTTATTAATGTTTCTAAAGTTTTAAGTGATTTTCTATGATATGTTCAAAGGATTCTATGATGTTCTAAGTACTATCACTAGCTGTTTCTAGTTATTCGAAATTTCTAAAGTTTCTAATGCTTTTACATGATTTTCTATGGTATGTTTCGAAAGATTCTATGATATTCTAAGTGGAACGAGGTGCTATTACTACATCGGATGTTTCTATCGGTCAAAGATGTTGCTACAAAACCGTGTTATTCTACGTTTCATCATTCCATTTGTTTCTAAGCTATTCAATCGAATTATCCAAAACTTCAGATCATGCATATATCAATTACCAAATTCTAAGTCGTATTTCTAATCCTAAATCAATTATCGACTCTCCAATCAAGGGTTCGTTATGATTTCTAAGTTTTAGTCAAGACCAAATTCCATAACTAAATAAAAGTTAACGGATTTTGCTATTCTTTTAAGCTAATGTATTTGAATCGAACGTCTACCCTCAAAATACTTCAACTTGACTTCTATACTCAAATAGTTTCAAAACTACTCATCTAACTATAAGATTCTAATCCAATTTCTAATTCATCATCACAACTTCAAATCTACTATCAACTTATGAACTAACCATCAAAACAAGTACTCATTAATCAACTAGACGATGCTATTCATGAATTCGGTATCCAAACCTAACGAGAACTCACTACACAACTACTCTTGAACTCATAGAACTATATGTTTCATCTATACATATGACCACCAACGAAATTCTACGCAACTAGTTTTCATGAACTAATTCAAACCTAATGCATTTCATTTATAAACTCGTTACTCTAACACAAGGGGTAATCAATGGACTTTGTAAAACTACTAGTATTCGACTCCATTAAAATTATTTACTGTTTTTTTTACACATATATATATATATAAGGGGAATTTTAATTAAAATAACCTTTGGACTTTAGTGTTTTGTATGCTTTTCGTGGTAAATAATTTCTTTAAAAAGGAGATTGATTATTCTAACGGTGGTCAAATATTTACACAAGGTTTCCCCGTGTTCTCAAATATGATACAAAGACTTGCAACAGACACTATGTCTCCTATTTACCAAAACCATGTACTTACAACTTGAATTGTGTCATTTATTTTCAAATCAATCCTCTTATCTATGGTAAAGGTTAAAACCTTCAACTTTTTACTTAGCTTTTAAAACTGCCTTATAAAAAAAATTATTATCATAAAAAAAAATCATCTCTTATAAACTTATTTACCCCCTACATCTGGTTTACCTAAAGTTATCGGTCATATAAATGCAAACACATTGGGAAAAAAAAAACAATTGGAACTGAGTGATCTATTCTTTTGAACTATAAATTGGATTATCCGCGTTATCAAATTTTCATGAAACTAATTTTTCTAAAGATCCCAATAAACTATATTATTTCATGTACACCTTCAACTAATACTTATGAACTGGTCAATATCACAAAACCTTTTTACACACATAGAGCCGATTTTCACAAACTTAAGTGTTACTATCCTAGTACTCGAATTTAACCATCTATATCGTTGAACAAAGTTATTTATATGAGCAATGTCTACCTAATGGACGTTAGTTTCTTCTGAATCATCAATCTACTTATCATCTTAATATGATTTTCCCAAGTACTATTTCTATCAAGTGTGATATCAATACCTATACGTATCATCATTTGAACCTAAAATCGTTGTGTACTTCTGACTCGCACGTGATCGAATGAACTGTGGAGTCCATGCAAAAAACTGAAGTAATTACGGGTGCACACGGAATTATGAAAGTTGGTGCATGGGAACCATAGTAAGTTTTGTCTTGTGTAGCTGGGCCATATTTAATCATCTTATTTTCACTTAATTTGTCTACTCAATTTACTAATTGCATATAAGCCACTTAATTATGTGTAATGTTACTTAATTCGTTTCAAACATTCTATTAATCACGACTATTCTCGATGACCATTCAAATAAATTTTAATATATACTTAAAATGTTTCATTCGCAAGTTGGTGCCCTATTCTATTCCTATATTGAGTAGCAAATAAAATTTAATCGAATCTACATACAAATAGCTCAACCGAACTCTTATAAGTGAAAAGAGTTAAATAAACAATCCTCAATGTGACAAAGCAAATTAAAAATAAATAATTTCGTAATCACGTTAGTAAAAATCGTGTCTCAATCAAAATGCTCATCTTTCCATTGATCGAATTCTCAAGAGTTTCTTGCGAGATGGGACTCCTTACGAAAGTGGGCAGTATTCATCCAATGTTTCATGTTTCTAATCGGAAGTACTTATCTGGAAAAAGAAAAAAGAAAATCTCATTGTGCATATCGATAATGAGTCGATGCAATTTATTGAACGGCCATTGGAAATTATGGATCGTGAAGTCAAACAACTCAAGCGTAATCAGATACCAATCGTTAATGATCGTTAAAAACTCAAAATGTGAACATGAATTTAAGACCAAATGAAGGTTAAGTATCCGCACCTTTTTGCTTCATCTTCTTCTACTTCGGTTTGAGCAAATTTCGGGACGAAATTTCTATAAGGAGAGAGACTGTGACATCTGCCCCGAACCCGAATACCCGACTCGAACCCGAAGTCGTTATCCTTTAAATTGTAATTGTATTTATTTTCTTCAAAGTGTAACGTTTATTATTATTATTATGAATAAACGCATTGATTCTACGTTATTCCCGTCGCAATTAAATTTACGTTGCAAAACGTTCACGCATATCAAATAAATAATTATGGAACAATTACATCTCAAAATATATATATAAATAAATATATAAAGCTCGTAAAAGAAAATTATTAAAAACGTTAAACAAAAACGCTCCTAAGTCTCGAAGTAGCCTCGTAAAGGCTTAAACGAGCTAAAACTATAAAAACGTCACGTATATAATTATTACGTTTCAAATTAGTTAAGTCAGTTAGTTAAAATACATATATAATTAACTTTGGGCCAAAACTGTCAATTTACAAACTATTATTAAACTTATAATAACTAATTTAAAACAAATCAAACTACAAGGGCCAGTTATGTAAATAATTAAATTACCCAATTTTACCCAGCCCCCACCCGTTAACCCGTGTTTCCGGTGGGCAGAAGTCCGGCCACTTTGGCCGGAAAATGGCGAGTTCCGGCGAGCACCTTTTCATTCGATTTCAACACCCAAAATTCAATTAAAAACCATAGAAATGACCGTAGTCAGGAGTCGATCACTATACCATCATAAATTTGCCGATTAAAAACCCTTAAATCCGTGTGTTAATTCAAAATCTAACCGGTTACAATACCCACAAATCAAATAACTCATAATGCACCAAATCTGTTAATTGCATTAACAAAAATCATGATTGTTGCATTTAGAAATCGATTGTAACGCTCAATTGAGCCGTAACATCCCTCATTAACACCTAATTCATCAACATCATTCGTACCAAACCGCAACCTTATCGACTACTTTCGTTTAACCAAAACACAATTCCATTTGCATATCCGCTCTTCGTTACCTGCTATCACTCTCTGTTCATCCAATTCCAAGCAATAACATCTAAAACTCAGCCTTTGATTCTCACAAACCGTCGCCCTGTTCATCATCTTCAGGGACTCGATTCTGCAACAATCAAGTAAGTGAAATATGTCAAAACGCTCGAAATTTAATGGGGATTAAAAGCCCTATGTTTAATTTGGGTTTGATTATCTGGTTCAGAACGAATTGGTTGATTTTGATTCTAGGGTTTATATGAAAATGGGTGTTTTTGTATAGTAAAGAATAAAACTAATCACTTCCTGTTTAAAAACCAAAAAGCGCGTCTGGCTCAGTGGTAAGGCTACTGGTTGTGGCGCGTTTGGTCGTGGGTTCGAGTCCCACTGACCGCTTTTATTGAATTTTTATCTTTTAACCCGTTTACTTCTATGTTATACATATATTTCTCAAAGTTGCGTACAAATATTATTTCAATTATAAACTAGAAATGGTTTATTATAAAAATATATACTATACGAAAACACAATTACATCTCGTACCTAAATTCCCAAATTATACTTTTAAACCCTAATTTTCAATTGATACTTTAAACCCTAAATTCCCAAATTATACTTTGAAACCCTAATTTTCAACTGATACTTTAAAACCCTAATTTCCCAAATTATATTTTGAAACCCTAAAACCCCAAATCCAAAACCCTAGAAGTTCTATTTCCTGATTCTAGTTATTACGTTCCCTGCTTCGGTTCTAAATTAGGTTTTCCCGGTTAATTAGGTGATTCTAATATCTGGGCGATCCTCGATTCTCTTTAGTTACTTTCTTGCGTTGCTATTATCGTTATTGTTCAGGTGAGTAAACTCACTCCCATTTTACTATATTTGCTTTGGGACTGAAATATGATTCTTATTACTATACTACGGTTTCTTTCCTTTTTTATTCTATTTTCAAATGAGATCATAAAATGTGTTAATCTTGTCGGCCGCTTGATGCAAAATTGTGTGTTAGTTAAAAGTAGTTGTATTATTATGTAATTTCCACCGGTACAATGTTAGCGCTAACGGTCTGACAAACCCACCTATACTTTATGGCACGTTAGGTGATTTGAAACCGGCGATTCTTGTTGTTGATTCTATGTGTTGGTTACTAGATACTATCCTATGATACTTGTTGCTATGCTACTATGTCCCTTCGATGCTAAAACAATTTTTGATAACTTACACATCGAGACGGTTAAATGACGGTTCAATGACAGTTATCATTAATTGTAACATGAGTGGTTCTCATGGCATGTTGCTAAAGGTTACCCTGCGGGGTCAATGGTTCTTGTTTCTATGTGATTCTATTGGTCATGGTTGAGTAATATAACGAAATTGCTATACACATAAGCTTGCGCAACATATTTACATTGATCTCGGATTTCTTACTATGTATTATTTACCGTGTTTTTACTCACTAGCTATTCCCGTAGCTAACTTATTTTACTCATATTTCAGGTGGCATTTGAAGTCGTTTCGTTTGCGTGACACGTAGGATGCTATGGACCTAGAAAATAATAAATAATGACGTTTCAGTTTCGGATTTAATTACTGTTTTAAGACTATTTATTCCCTGTTACGTCACAACATTGAATGCTTAATAATATTAAAATATACTTCTTAGATGCCATGTGCTTTGTACTTTTAATATCCAATCCATTTGACGCGCCCGGTGTTTTCCGCCGCCGGGCGGGGTGTCACAGTTTAAGTAGTTGAGTCAGCCGCCGGCGCCCGACAGCGTCTTGACCCCTATCCAATTTCACAAGAGGTACGCAGGTATTGTAATATTATTTTACACAATTATAACTATTTCATTGTACAATTGCAGCTGAACTACTCCTTCATGTTTAGTGAATTTGGTGTAGTTGATACAAATGTGTAAGTTGTAACTAATGGTTCTTATTCCTTGAGAGTTCTACAACAACCAATCTAATTTATGTTCATATCAACAAACACAAAAGGTGACTGAGAGTTCTACATTACAGTTGTTGTAGTATGCACTTTTGTAAGGTTTTGATTTGACAATTTGTTCTTTAACTTGTTGCTTTTGGCAAGCTTCAAGGCGTGCTAATTTGCTAATGTTATATTTCAGCTATGATTATTCATCGGGTTTTAAGGTTATTAATCAACTCGAAGCCTCCTTCCATCGATTTCAACCACTACTATTTGTCTCCAATCCGATTTAATAAGTGAGCTTATTTTTCAGCTTTGTTTACTCACTAATTTTGAATTTTTTATATTTTGATTTGATTTTGTTTCCTTACTGGTTATTCTGTTAGTTAGTGTAGATTGATTTTTTATACTTGATATTGGTTTATTATAGATAAATAAGTTTTAGCATGGCCATTAAATCCTAAATACATGACATGAGTGTTTTGAAACTATACTTTTATGTTACTATTTCGTGATTGGTTTGTTGTCATATCGTCTTAACAGGCTGATAATGGATGTGACGAGACGACATACCTTTCTCATCAAAGTAACGACACTAAGATTAATTGTTGCAATTTTTTCAAAGTTTATGTGTATTTACATATTTTTATCAAGATTACCGGTCTTTGTTGATGCTGGATCATAACATGTAGTTGAAACACAAAATTGTCATTCGAAAAGTGTTGTATTATCCGTTCTATTTGCATTTAATAAGTTGAAAACCTAAGTTGAATTGATTTTTTAGGTACTTCACTTGAAAAAAATAAATCTTTATGAAAGTGGTGCACACATCATGCATAAAAGAAGATTCTATCTTCTTTTTGTAGTTCATATAGTTGCATCATGTGGTGCATTGTTGTTACAGTACTCTCGGCTCTCTCTCAAATCTTGATTCCCATGTTTTGCACGAATTGCATGTATGTTAATGCTACCCTTGTTCTTCTATTTCTTGAATATATGTGATAATAGTGTCGGGTCTTCAAAGCATTTTGGAAACAAGTATGAGCTAGGTGAAGAAGTAAGATGACATTTGGCATACAACAAGAAATGAGAATTCAAGGGTTAAGAAGATGCATTGAAATTTATTCCAAACTCCAAAGTCAAAGGTATTATTTTTCATATTAAATGTTTAGCAACTTATCATGGTTAATGTCTTGGTGAGCTTGTCTATGATCAAATATGACTTTTTATACATGATGTTGCTGTTAGATCTTGAATAGGATATGAAATTTGATCATAAAGTATGATTATATTTTTTGATGAATTGACTTATTTGTTGGAAATTGATTTTATCTCTTATCTTAATAGCTAACAATATCAAATTTGTGTTGGAATTAAGATATTGCATACATATTTCTCAAAGCGATTTGGTATTAGAGCAGAGAACCTGAGCGAAGGAAAACGATGTTGAAACTACCACCATCATTCTAGCAGTAATGTATTATCAGTTTAATATAGTTAAGGGTTCTTAAAATTTGACTTTAATGGAAGACATAAAAAGAATGTTTTTGACCCTAATAGGTGATATTAATAACCCTTTTTGTATCCATATCTAACCCGCAATGCAGACTTTATCTTTATCGATAAATCTACTTGGTCATTGTCAAGTATGAGTTTATATTCAATATGATTTCTTCAATTAAGCTAAACATGATAGTGCTAGATGCACCGAGCTTGGATCTAGATCTGAGATTGTTTAGGGATGTTGTTTGCAAACAGTGATGCGGAAACTCACTGATCACGTATTGATGCTTGAATGTTCATGAAGATCAATGCAAGGTATGATGAAGATGATGATAATATGAATAGGTGAATTGTATTCGATCAATGGAGAGGTTACAAGGGATATTGAATGAAATGTAGGCAACTCTTGATAACAAATGACCTAGGTGATGGTATTTATAGTCCATACCATTCACCTTACAATGTAACATAACCACGTGCAGTTAAGCACAAACGCGCATTTAAGCACGAAACGATTACACAAATATTCTAAGACAAATACAATTAATGAACGTCTTCACCCGTGCTTGCTCGTGATGATGCTCGATATCTTCACTCGCTTATATTTGGAAAGTGACATCTTCAAATAACCCCAACAGTACTCTCCTAAGATGACACTTTACAAATCTGACATATTAGCTTAAATCTTCATGTGGCGAGTATAGAGAGCAACTTAAAGTTTTGGTATGCATTATCTTCAAGAGGACCCAACAGTACTCCCCCTAAGATGATGCTGCCAAAACTCTGTCTTTCAACAAGCAATCTGCATCCTTCTCTCCCTTTTGAGTAACATCAGAAGCTATGGAAAGAATTACGCAGAGAGTAGATTCCGGTGAATCTATATATCAGCAACGGGATCTTCTTCAACGGTTGAAGTAGAATGCGAAGACTTCTTTGACTTAGAATACTCCCCCTCAACTTTTGCTTTAGAGGTTAATGGGATCTGTGTATGAGATATTAAGAGGAGGATTCTTAACACTCAGCAATCTGACTTGGAGATCTTTGGACTGGAATCAGACTTGAACAAGAACATCTTCAAGTCGCGTGGAAGCTTGTTCTGCAATGGAAACTGTTCCTGCAACTCAAAGAAAAACATTAAAACTCAGGCAATAATGTGCATTTATCATCAATGTAAAGATTAAGTTCTCAATCGGATGAGATATTGCTTGATGAACAACTCCTACATCAATAACACATGTTAAACTGCCAAAACAAACGAAAAATATTAAAAAGAAAATCTTTTTGTTCTTTTTGAATTTTTCAATGTTTTTGATATTTTTGGAATTTTCTCTTTACATTCTGAATCTTTAACCTGCAATGAGATCATACCAGCAATTTATCCAACACATGTTTTGCAATTTTGAGAATAGACATTTGAATTGTGAAATAATTGAGTGATGAATTGTTGAACAAATCAATTAGCTCGAAGTGACACACTTACTTTTTCTATTCTTGATGATCAATTAGGTTCATTAAGAATAAGTTTTGAGTGACCCACACCTTGCACATTAGAAAGTTATACACTTCATCTAAATAACCCGAGAACAACTCAACACGTCAGGTCATTTACAATCATAAACAGTGTGGAATTTGGGTTCTATTTGGATTTGGTCCACTTTGGGACTTCTTTTGAATTCCTTTTTGGAATTTTTCTTTTTCCTATTGTTCCCCTTGGGAATCTTCTGAATTCCATTTTGGAATTTTTGTTTGGTGATGGTCCACATTTGGGACTCTTTTTGTTCCATTTTGGAATCTTTTGCTGCACCTTGAAGCTCAAAAGAGACTTCGTGTGAGACTTCAGGTCTGTGGGTACCACAACAAAGAAGCTCACGATGCGGTTCATCACACTGAATAGACTGCATCGTTACCCGATGTAATTTAGATGCTTCACGAGATATCTATTTGATTTGTATAAACGTTTCACATGCACTAAGATGTTTCAACCACAAAAACTCATTAGAATTTAGTTAAATCATCAAAGAATATACTTGTTCAGTATAATTGTCTGAGCTGTCTCGCACATCAATTTTCACGCTTCAGTCTTTATTAGTTTAAAATGATGCATTGAATAACTCTAGTGTACTATCATTTCTCATGTACGTGCAAGTAGATTCAACATATTTTTTGGATTTTTCTGATTTTATCATTTTTTTTTAATAATGATTTCTCCCCCTAAACTTTTAAATTTCTTGGAAAATTGAAAGTTTAATGAAAAGAAAATGGCAGATATGTTATCAACGTATGAAGAGTGCATGAAATATACTTAATCTAAAAAGACGAAATGAAACATCGGTTGTTTCTTGCACTGCCATCATTGTTTGATTTTTGAAAATGTTTTTTAAAAATTCCTGCAATGATTCCTTTTTGTTAACAACTCCATTTGGTGTCAGTTGCATCGAAGACATCATGAACAAGATTCGGTATCTTGTCATGATAAGGGATCAGCCACGGTCTTCTTTTCTTTGTTTGACCGGCCTCCATAACTGTCCCAAACACACTAACAAATCAGTTAGAGGTAATGACCCAAACCATTTCGGTTTTGGGTCGTCCAAATTCATCAACATAAGAGATATTTTCATAAGTGCAAGGAATACCTTCAGGTGGTGGTTCTGATGATACAATGTAATTTGTACCTTCATCTTCTTTCACGGATTGTTTGTCAAAAGAGTAATTATAGTCATTTTCAAACAAATTGTGAATTTCATTTAAAAACAGGTTTTGTTGACTATATTTCTTATTCAAAGATTGATTCACTATTGGAATCATTTTATCATTTAAATCATGATTTCCCTTTTTGTTTTTGACAAACTTTGGTTTCCATGAATCATTGACATGTTGATTTTCATGAAACGAATGTCTATGATTAGATCTTTTAAAGTTAGAAAAATACCTGGAAGGGTATGCACATGATGAACTTCTTTGGACAGACCTTCTCGGCTTGTAGTAGCACTCGGATGTGTTGTGATTGACCATGTCACAAATAGAGCAATACTTGTTGTAGTAACATTCCATTGTGTCGTGGTTGTACATCTGACAGTTGGTGCAGTACTTGCTGTAGTAGCATTCCGTTGTCGTGTGATTGTACATTTCACATATCTCGCAGTACTTCTGATGAGCCTTGAAGGGAGACTTCTTTCTTTGCTTTTGAGAAGTCTTTGCAGTTGAAGCTTTGACCTCTGAATCTTGTTGAAGCTTGCTTGAAGAAGCTGGAGTCTTGAACATTTTTGCTTTTGAACCATATGTGTCACACCCCCAAAATCCACTAACGGAGTTTTACCGTTAAGTGTGTGACAAACCAGGATCTCAGTCATTAGTTACACCAAACGACACTATATGAATTTAAAACATACGTGTCTCATTAAATGAGAAAATTTTAATACAGAGTTAACGTTTAAAAGTTTGCGGAAGCGTAATCGAAATGTAATGTCAAAATATTAAATGTAAACTAAATGCGCAGAACACGCGCCCAACACGAGATACACAATCTAAATAGTCATTAAACTCAAAACATGATTTTTAATGCAAGAAAGTGTTTAAATGATAAGTCGTGACTCCATGCCATGTCCTAGGTGCGTGGTACCCCAATGACCTGTAAAAGTGAAAGGCTAACAAGTGTCAACACGACGGTTGGTGAGTTCACATAGTAAGTATAGAATCCAGTAAGTTCAGTTGCAAGCAGAAATATAAATTAAGTATGTCATTGTAGGTAGCTAGTCTACAGCACATGTCCTAGAGGCGTATGTATCTGACCGAAGCTGACGTATGTACACATTAAGTGCATTTTGCCCGTTCGTACATCCCAGCAGGATGCACTGTAAGTATGTTAGGTCATTCAACACCCGTTCGACAGGTCCTTCTGTCGTGCTAGCGCGACTAGCCCGGGTGGGGTTTGTCAAACCCAGTAGTACTACTCAAAATTTCCCCGCTATTTCACAAATACTAACGGTCAACTAGGTATCCATGAGGTCTTTCATGAACAAAATAAAAGTTGCTCTATCCAGACATGCGACATACAAAATTTGTAAATCCGTAAAAGTAATCGTCCGTGTTCAGCCCATAAAAGGGTAGAATAGTAAAAGTGCGGTTTAGTGAACTCAACTTAGGTTGCGCAACAATTCAGTTTCTAAAAGCACACAGTAATACAGCAACCTAAATAACAGTAGGTCTATTAATGTGTGTTCATGTAGGGTCATAGTACCCTATGCATCCAAATGGTCATACAGATTGTGCGAGTTTGGAATAGTTTGACTTTTTGACCACGTTTGACTTTTTGTCCAAGTTTGACCAAGTTTGACTTTTTGTCCAAGTTCGACCAAGTTTGACTTTTTATCCAAGTTTGACCAAGTTTGACTTTTAGTTGACTTTTGGTCCAAGTTTGACTTTTAGTTTACTTTTGGTCCAAGTTTGACTTTTGGTCCAAGTTTGACTTTTAGTTGACCCGAGTTGACCCACGACCCGTTGGTGATTTATTAAGTGTAAACATACTATAAATGATGTATTTAACTATATTACATTCGCATACCACACTACACGTCACACAACCAACAAATTGGATTTCAATTTCCACAAAAGTTTCCTTTATAGGAAGGTCGGATTTGTAAAGTATACTTGCATATCCCAACATCCTAAGCATGTCAACTATTACACAAATACCATAGCACACTACACATGTCAACAACACATACTAACACTTTGCGGTTCCTACATGAAGCATACTAGCATGTGTGGTCATTTCTAAGCAATGCATAATGTTCACATGTTTTGTACAACTAGCATAATAACCCTTTCATCATACATTCTAGTTAATCTTGCATATACAACCTAGACTTCAATTAACCAATTTCAAGTACTCACTTTCAATTCAACTTGTACCTATAAATGTCAACGCATGATCAAAGCACGTTTACCAATCATCACATGTCTACAATCACTCACATGCAACCCCAAATCACGTTTGTGCGTCCAAAATCATAACACATGCATCCTAGTCGATTTTCATGTCAAAAAGTTTCTACATTTAGCAAGTATTCCAAACCAAGTCGAATTCGTATGTTCAAATAACCAAAATTCATCTAACATATCTTACAAACATGCTAGCAAGTCCATAATGATCATTATATGTCCATAACATGCGATTTCACACGATCACTAACACAAAAGTTACTATTTTTAATAATCTATCATAACAATCATGAAATTTCACAAACAAGTAGCCAATCTTCATCCCATTTATCATCTAAATACATATTCAATCCTATTTTCACAATATCGATCATGCAACATCAAGTTTCAATGATTCCATATCAAACCCTAATTCCATAAACACACTTTTTGCACCAATTTCATCATCTAGCTATCCAAATAACCAATAACACATAACTAATATCCCAATTCCACAACACAATCATCAATTGGCCATTTTGGATGAACTAGGGTTTCATTCCTATAATTTTCGTAACATATATATAATGTTAAGAATGAAACTTACTTGTTATGTGTTTGTAACTTCAATCAACAACCAAAAATACCACCTAAGATTCAACACAACCGAACATCATCACTTGACGAACAAAGCAGCCGAATTATTCAACTGGCCATAACTTTTTCATCGCTACGAGTTAGAAGGCGTATTTACTATCATTGGAACCGTCTCGTCGAGACGAAGATTTTGATATATAATAGGCCTCGTGACGACGTCGGAGCTGGCCGGAATCTGGCCGGAAAGGTGACGGCTTCAAGGAGACCAAGAGGGGTTCTTGGCCAAATTTTTTATTAAAATAGGTTTAGGGTTTGTAGTTGTTTTGTTAATTAATTAGTTTAGGTTAAAATAATGGGCCTTGGGCCATCCGTAGGTCACATGGATGATCCACGGGCTCCGTTTTTGTTTCGGTTTGCAACACAATGAAAATATTTCTCAAATATTCATTTTTGTTTCATAATGGTTACCGAAATCCGTAAATGGTTAAAACTGGTAAAATACGCGGTTACACGAAACTTCAACAATTAAGTACACATATCAATTAAAATATATATTTATTATATTTGTATACATTTAAGATCACCAACGCCCGGGTATTAACTCGTGTGGTCGTTTCGTGTGTATATTTGCGTAACAGTTTGCACATTTAATTCGTCAAATTAATGAAAAGTATAATTGCGTTAACGTGACTAACAGAGTTTAACTAACGAAGTTAACCTGAATTTGTCGGGTGTCACAATATGGAAAGACACCTTGACTGTAGATACAATCAGAGATATGATGAGTTTCAGAGTCACAGATTAAACAGTATACGTCACTGTTTGAATCACTCGGGGATTCGGAATCTTGAGACTTTGGAGTTGAAGAAAGCTGTGGTGTAGAATCAGATGAAGCGGCCTTTGTCTTGTTCTTCTTGGCTTTGCTCTTCTTTCTTCTAACCTTCTTCTTCTTCGACTGAAACTCTTGTGTCTTTTCTTCTTCAGAAGATAGTGATCCAACAATTCCGGTTGGCACTAATCCCTCATCTTTCTTTTCAACAGACTTTCCTTTTTCGACTTCTTCTTTGATAAACACAAGATCAGATTGTGATCTGTTGAGTTTATCAGTGAGCTCCATGAGTTGAACATTCAGATTATGCTTTTCAGTAAGCATTGAATCAACATTCTGTGTAAGAGATTTGAATCTGTCTTCACACAGTTTGTGATCTTCTTGAAGACTTTTGAATTTCTCTTGTTCTTCTTGCAATTGGGTTTTCAGAATGTTGTTCTCTGAATTAAACATCTCAGACAATTTCTTCAACTTTAGAATCTCTTCTTGCAAATCTTTGATCACACTGGATGAGTGTGCATTTGATGTTTCAGCTTCATTCTTTGCATTTGTAACTTCTTGTTCACTTTTCTTGAGTGACTCTTGAAGAGATGTGATTCTGTGCTCAGATATTTCGTGTTGTTCTTTCAGATTCTTGTGCATGGTTTCTTCTTTCTTGAGTTTATCACAAATCCAAAGTGAATATAATTTTCACTCTTCAATTTGTTCAAAACATTCTTTGGTGCACATCTTTTCTCTTTTATTTTCTTCTTGGATCACGTTTTTCATGTTTGATATTGGGAGATTTGGTATTTGTGAAGATGATTTGGGTTATGAGAGGTAATATGTTATTAAAAGTGCTCGGTTTGGACAAAAATTTCAGCCCATAATGTTTTAGGGATTATTCAGCACTTAAAACACTTAGAAATGAATTTTGGGTGTTTTTTGGCAAATTTTTGCGTTTCGCCCCCCCCCCCCCCGACGGGTCAGGGGTACTGTTTGGACGTGTCCGCCCCCCTCAGACGGGTCAAGGGCGCTGTTTGGACGTGTCTGCCCCCCCCCCCCTCAGACGGGTCAAGGGTACTGTTTGGACGTGTCTGCCCCCCCCCCAGCCGGGTCAGGCACTGTTTGGCCGTGTCAGCCCCCCAGCCGGTTCAGGTACTGTTTGGCCGTGTCAGCCCCCCCAGACGGGTCAGAATGAATTTTTCAGCAATTTCGGGACGTTTCAGCAGATTTGGGGCACTATAACTTGGTCATTTCAACTTTTTTGGCACGTTTTAGACTTTGTTGGGACGTTTTAAGCTTTGTTGGGACGTTTCATATCAGTTTGACTTTTAAAAAGTCAAAATTGTGATGAACACAAAATCAATTCTTCAATTTTTGTTGTTTTTGTTCGATTCAATACTTGTATTAGCTTAGGAATGATGTTTCTAAGAATCCTTCAAAGTATTACACCTTGAAACAAGCTAAATCTCACTCAAATCTGGGTTTTGTGTGATGAACACAACTAGTGGGTTTTGACAAAAATGACAAAATATGGAATGAAATCAACAAATCTGATTGGTTTGATTATGAACGAGGATAAGGATTATGATTTCTAACATATCTCAATCATCAATTTCTCAAAACATCAACAAAATTTCGGATCTTAATTTTGGGCAGTGAATATGACGAACATGAACAATTTCTTCAAAAACTCAGTCAAATCTTCACCAATTGATCTCAAACTTTGCAGTTCTTTACACAAACATGAATCAAAGCTAATGGTAGCTAAAATTCCATCAATAACAACAACAATCAAAGATCACCCAACAGCTCTGATACCAATTGATAGTGCTAGATGCACCGAGCTTGGATCTAGATCTGAGATTGTTTAGGGATGTTGTTTGCAATCAGTGATGCGGAAACTCACTGATCACGTATTGATGCTTGAATGTTCATGAAGATAAATGCAAGGTATGATGAAGATGATGATAATATGAATAGGTGAATTGTATTCGATCAATGGAGAGGTTACAAGGGATATTGAATGAAATGTAGGCAACTCTTGATAACAAATGACCTAGGTGATGGTATTTATAGTCCATACTCCATACCATTCACCTTACAATGTAACCTAACCACGTGCAGTTAAGCACAAACGCGCATTTAAGCACGAAACGATTACACAAATATTCTAAGACAAATACAATTAATGAACGTCTTCACCCGTGCTTGCTCGTGATGATGCTCGATATCTTCACTCACTTATATTTGGAAAGTGACATCTTCAAATAACCCCAACAAAACATAATATGTTTCATCTCATGTATTTGAATCTATAAGTCACTCATTACCAACTATACGTTACAAGGTTTTGGAAGAAATATAGTCTAATGAGAGTCGGGTTAGGTGGCAAAGTCATTATCAAAGTATGAATTTATTGCACATAATAGAAGGAAGCACGGTTGCACCTCAATTTCCTACATTACCATATCATAAACAGTAAAACTAATTTAAAGAAAGGGTCGACAACAATTTTCTATATTAGATTTAGAAAATTTTAGAAGGGTATATAGAGTTGAGCTTTATATCTCTTTGGTTGTATTAATTTTGTTTAATTAGCAAAGGGTTTTTCTTATCTTCTTTTGTAGTTCAAAAAGGCGCTGCTCCGTTTTGGTAACTGTAGCATTTTACTAATCAATTGTCACTTTTGTTCATGGTCTTGAAACCGATATATGTGCAAATATGTGCCCTTAAATGCTACTGAGAAAACTGTGAATGATAATGCAATTTATGCACTTTAGTTGCTGTAAGAAAGAACAATTTTATGCACTTAAATTGGTCTCAAAATGGTAGCATTTAAGGATTTTATTTCTGCCAAAATTAGTACAGTTTTATACACTTTTAACTGTTATAAAATTTTGCCTTTAATCCTTTTGGTGATGCCAAAATAGTACAGTTTTTTGCACTTCAAATGTTGTCAAAATGATGATGTTGTTTGCATTTTATTGCTTTTGAGTCAATGTCATTTTATCAGTAGCATTTATAACCAATTTGGTATAATCTTTAGCTGCATTGTCATAGTGTATTTATTCTCATATTTGTGTTTTCTAATTTACTTTTGGCTCATGAGAACAACATATTTTTACACATTTTGTCTTTCTTTTACACATACGATTATGTTGGTCTTAATTAAAGGGTCGTTGTGGTCTTATTAGAGCTATAGGTACTTTATCAATTCTATAATCTTTCTTTTTAGTTGAAAACATTATAGGCATAAGTAAATTTGTATTACATGGGCTATTGATTTTGTAGAAGAGACGCTCACGAGAACCTTGAATGTTAATGAGGTTTTTTGATCTTCTCTATTAATGGTTTCATTTGATCTGAATTTCTGGATTATTTTAATGTGTTTCCTATATTATATGCAGGTAGTAGATAAGTTTGTGGAGAGTTACAATAGAATGAAGCATGAATGATAGATGGGAGAAGTTTTAGAACTCAATAGCAAGAATGAGAAAATCACATCTTCTAGAAATAACAAGAGGTCACAAGTTTCTTCCAAGATCATCTAAAAATCAAACAGTTTTGATTTAGGTACTTTCTAATACAACATTTTTATTTTAACTACCTGACTATAAGTTTAGATCCTTGGAAGTACGGTAAAACACACAACACACCCAAAACAAATAAGATTTTCTAATATGCGCGCTAAATGAACAAGCTGATTTTATAAATTCTTTCTAATTGTAGGGACAGAAAAGGCGTGAATTGTGGGATAGAACAGGATGTTTCATAGAGGGTGTTTGAGTGTGCTTAGTTACATGTGTTTTACTAATCAGAAAGTGGTTTTTTTTATCACCACTAACAAGCAATGCTCTCATGGTATGGTTACACAATTTATGTTCATTCCAAAAACTGAAAACAATAGAAGTTGTACCTTGAAATACAAACCCAAATAGCACTGTTTGCTAAGGGTTAACTAAATGATGGCTTTGTTTCAAAGTTGTTTTTTATGTAAAAAAGTTATTGTGTATTTTACCTTGATAATATCCCAAGAATCTTAGTTGCATATCTCAGTAGTGTTCTTGTTATCTTATATTATAGCTAGAAGATGTGAATGACAGAGGAAATAAGTTGGTTTTGTTTCTCCAGCTGACCAACGGACTTAGGAAATTAGATTATGAAATTACAACCTATCTAACTTTTCCTACAATAAGTTGCTTCTTCATTAATAATTGAACTTTTGTGTTGCAGGTGATTGATCAAACATTTGGTTCCTGCAGTAGCACAATACAATTGCTTCATGTGTAGAAATTCAAATCGGCGATTGATCCAACATTACAAATCTACAATACACATAAGGGGTTATCTCTTGCTTTGTTTATATGTTAATATATGGGTATTAAGGGTTATTGGATTTAATCACCTTCAACTATTGATTATTGGCCGGTTTTTTTTTGGGTAAAGGGTTACCCCGGTGATTCTATATATTAACATCAAAAAGAAAGTACAAGTAGCATGGCAGAAATCCAAGCTAGTTCATTCCTGGGACATGCCCCATGAATGTGAACAAAAAGACCAACAAGCCCAAATCTAGGCAAAACATTACAAAACCAAAGAAAACAAAATCAACCACTAGCCTAGGGAAACCCAAACTAGATCAACAAACCCGACCAAAAATCATCCTGTGTCCACCAAATCTCTTCCTCGGTCGATCTTCCACTCCCTCATAGTAGCCCATACACGAGTCGTATTCTTGAATTTCAGGCCCAACAACTTGCATCTAATCGTACTGCGTATATCTTCCACTATCACTTCCGGCGGCCGCGTCTGGTTTTCGAATATCCGGGAGTTCCGTTCCTGCCAAATCAAATAAACAGCAGCAGCAATACAAAGTTTACCAACCACATGAAACACTGACTTCGTGTTCGCCAGCCTTATCCAGGCAATAATATCCAATCTACGATTTGATAAGTGTTGTAATCTGGCCATAGATTTTATAGGATGCCAAACTCTAGTAGCAAATGAGCACTCAAAGAACAGGTGGTCGTGAGAATCATAGCTCCTGCAACATAAAGGACAACACATCATATTCATATTCCCCCTTCTACCCGGATCCCAGGATATGATCTTGTCTTGTGTGAGTAACCTTTCCTTCATTACTAACCATAAAAGAAAAGCATGCTTCGGAATACACTGAGAGAACCAAACTCCTTTAGCCCAGTCAGCAACAGTACCCTGAACTCTAATACAGTCTCATACCACTTTAGTAGAGAAGGAGCACATATTCGAACCTGACCTCCAGAAAATCTGGTCCAGAGCGTCCGGACATAACCTCATCTGGGTAACCCGATTGAGCACCGGAAAAGAATTTAACCATGAATTCGGCCATCTCCAAATACCATTCACATACACACTACTCACTTTGTCCTCCAACGAAAATCCCGCATTTCTGATGTCCCTATTCGAAAGCATCTCAATAAAAGGGCCCCCATCAAACCAGATATCATACCAGACAGAGGTATTACAACCATTCCCAACTTTAGACCACAAAAACTTACGAATAACAGGACGAAGCTGCAGAATCTTTCGCCAACCCCAGGAACAATTTCTAGGGACTTCCACACTCCATATATTTCTCCCCTTCAACCTATATTGCTGGATCCAATCAACCCAAACAGAAGGACGTTTAGAAATGATGCTCCAAATATGAAACGACATCAGGGCTTTATTCATGTCCCTAATGCGCTTTATACCCAGCCCACCTTCAGTTTTAGGCCTACAAACATCCTTCCAAGAAACCCTTGCACGACTCCTCTTCAAAGGACCCCGAGCCCATAAAAAATCCCTCATCTTTGCCTCAATATCATGCATAATCCGGATTGGAAGAATAAACACAGAAGACCAAAACACATGCAGAGAAGAGATAACAGAATTAATCAGTTGACATCTACCAGCAAAGGAAAGCAACTTATTCTTCCAGTCACCAATACGATTTTCAACCTTTTCAATAAGAACCCGACAATCCGTGGTCTTCACTCTAGCCGCCACAAGGGGAACACCCAAATACCTAACCGGCAACTTACCCTCCACAAAAGGCATAATATTCAGTATACTGTTCTTTGTTTGCGTAGGAACATTACAGAAAAATATAGTACTCTTCTGGTTGCTCGGGCTCAAACCAGACATACCAGCAAAATCAATCAAAGAGTTCATAATAACCTTCGCTGAACTCAGCTCACCTCTAGCAAACAAAAATAGGTCATCTGCAAAACACAGGTTAATCAACATGAGCTTCTCACATCTGTTATGGAATCTAAAGGAAGAATCCATTGAAACCGCCCTTCTCAACACTAGGGTAAGGATCTCCATAACCATAGTAAATAGATACGGGGACATAGGATCCCCCTGACGGAGGCCACGTTTACCCCTAAAATAGCCATGCAGACTACCATTGACAGATATAGAAAACGAAACTGTGGTAACACAGATCATGACCCAATTAACCATCACAGGATGAAAACCAAAACCCAATAAAACCATCTTCAAGAATTTCCAGTCCACAGTATCACATGTTAACTTTTGGTGACACGGACACCAAAGTGTTTAGTTGGAGGTTATATTGGCCAAAGTGATACTTGAAGGTGACAACGACCAATAATCAATAGTTGGAGGTGATTAAATCCAATAACCCTTAATATATACAAGACAATTTTGTTAATTTGATAAGCAAGTTTATCTTTACCGATCTCATAAACATCCCGTAGTGTTAATTGCTTTTAGCCAGGTTTTGATTTTTTGTTGTGTGTAAGAGTATATAATTTTAGTGATGTGTATTATATACAAATATTTGGTTTTATTTATATTGTTTATTACTTACTTTTTTTAAAGATGTGTTATTTTGTTTATTTGAAATGGATTTTTTAATGTATTGTTGGTTTTGTTATTTTAAAACTATTATGCTATACCATTAGTGTGTATAGGTTATGGAGATGCCAATGAGATTGAGGTCATTAAGAATGGTGATAATTGCTACCATTTCTTGGTTTGGTGTCACAGCCTTCAAGTAGTACTTTATACAAACAAAAGACATTTATATATATCCCCTTCATAAGATCATTTATTACATATTTATCCACTCTTTAAATTCAATTACATATTCCCTTTTCTAAACCACATATATTACATATTTACCTATTTTCTTTAGAGATTTTTACATGTTTCCCTACCTAAGCTTATCAATTATATATTTACCAAATCCTAAAGTTTAATCACACATTCCATTTGGCATATTAAATTACCTATTACCTTTTTCTTTTACACAAACTATAAGAACAAATCCACATTGAGAATCCAAAGTCACTTTCTTGTGTTGTTCGGTTATGAATTTTCTCCAAACGAACGCATACAAAGTAGTCAATGAAAATAATAAAAATCAATAACAACATATAATTGGTAACTATAAAAATACATATACCAAGATCAGTCAGGGTAAAATAGTATATGTGATTTAGGAAAGAGAAATATGTAATTAAATTAAGAAGTAGGTAAATATTTAATAATTGATCTTATGAATTGGATATATGAAAATGCCCTTACAAACAAAATCATACGTCCGAATATTTAGTGATTTAATGCTACCATTTGTCACCTTTGTTTAATGTTTGTTTTTCCATTTTAGTTGTTTGACATGTGTAATGCTTATGAGGTTTAACCACCACCATAATGTTACTAACCTAAAAACGTTCAGAAAATATACAATACACTTGTGTGAAAAACTGAAAAAATATTATACGGATAAGAAAATACATAAACAAGTACCACAATGTAAAGTGTCACCGCCGCATCGCACGGGTACCTACTAGTAAATAAATGTAGAGGTGTACAAAACGGGTTTTGGGCCCAAACCGGTTCGGGTTTAAACCCAACCCGGTTTTGGTCAACAAAATTCCAACCGGGTTTTTGACCAAACCGGGTCGGGTTCGAGTTGGGTTTCAAGGGATAAAAACCCTACCCTATTGTACCCGGGTTGGGTCGGGTTGACAACCGGGTTGGCAAAAAAACCGGTTTGAAACCGGGTTGGTGAAAAAAAGCAGATTGGTCATTGGTTGGTGATTGGGCGATGGTTGGTGTGGTGATATGGGCCCAAAACCAATGTTTCAAATTCAAACACAACACAAACATTACAAATTTATATATGGGCCATTGGCCAATCCAAATTCCAATCCAAGTATCCAACATTCCAACAATCATGCTAAGCATATTAATATACTAAAGCAGTGCCATACTGCCATAGTGTCATTGCAGTAGTTATATTAGTCTGTCTGTTTATGATCAGCTTATTAGGAAGTAAAAAAAGACAATTTTTCAAACCATAAAAAATACCAAACTTTACTAAAAGTTCACATGCATTAATACTAAAACCATTAAAATTGTTCCACCATTACAATTACTTAAAAACATTCAAATTGTTCTAATACAAATTACTAATACTTAAAAGTCTTCATAGCAAATACCATAGTCTTCATTCAACATAATAAAAATAACTAGTCTTCCAAATCTTCAATCTTCATGGTCTTCTTTTAGTCACTTGAATCGTATTTGCCTATCCTTGAAGCCAAATCATAGGTGTTGGTCCATAATGATCGTGATTTCAGTGCTATGTTGACTTGTTTAACACAAAAATGTCCAAGACTTGAAGAACAAAGTGTATATTATCCAAACAACCCAATAACAAGATCAAACACACAAATGAGGTATATCAGCTACAAAGATAAGTAGAATATGCTCCTAGCACCTCAAATAGAACGATTACACAACACAATCAGTGAGAAATGGCTTGAGTAAAAGATGTGCAAAAAATCATATAAAGTGAAGATAAGGTTACAATATATAGCAGTGTTAGGTTCGCTGATAGATTCGCTCTAGCGAATCTATCTAGCGAACCAACACAGGTTCGCTGGGCACATAGGTTCGCCCAGTCGACACCTTAATACAAAAGACAACCTGACCTGCGGGCGAATCTATAGATTCGCCCGTAGGTTCGCTAGTACAAACACAATTACAAGTTTAACAATTACAAACAAAAGTAACACCGACAAGCCGGTGAGTCCAACCTATACATAGTGACTATCAATACTCCCCCTAGGTTGGACCTCACCTGGGGAAGTCTTCTGGTTTAGCTCCGTCTTGATGGCTTCAGAGATGTTCGATAAACGTTCCTGCCCTTTCTTTAATTCCGGCCATTGGGTTTGTAATATCTTTAGATCCGGCCTCATCTTCACTTAAATTCAGCATCGAGTCTACAAATTCTGTATCTGCGACCTCAGCATCAGGCTCAAGTTGAACTGTCGTCTTCGCCTGTTTTTCTGCAGTTTGCTCCTCGCTAATCACCTCCAAATCAATCACTTCTACTGGTTTCTCAAACCTATGTTCGATAGTTCGATCAAGCTGTCTTGTCAGGTCATCCATGTCCATTCGCTGATCATCCGTCCTCCTCAATCTCTCATTCACAGCCTTTAGCTCAGCACGAATCCCCCGGGCTTTGTTTGCGACCTTCACAAACAGGTTCGCTTCAGCAGCAGTGTCTTCTCCAGCCCCGTGCTTTATTCTGTGCTCGCACAACACCTTCAGATCTTCATCACAGAAGGAGAAGACCTCCATTGGATCGAATAGTCGGATTTCTGGACGGTCATCTCCTTGTAGTCTGATAATAGCCTCCCCAGTGCTGTTATCATAAAACCATTTGTAGAAATCCTGCAATCTGGGCGGCTGTGTTTCCGGGACCCTGACTCTTGTCATGATTTTTGGCGCTTCGATCTTGAGAACAACCTTACCTTTCCATGAAACCCAATGCCTATCCCGTTTCTGTCTCATCCTCCTAGGCTTTTGGTAACCAAAGTTAACAAAATCAGTCTTCGCAGCCTCTCGGATGGTAGCTTCAAACGCACAAGCCCTACCACTTTCTTCTTTCCCCAACAATGGAAGATCAGCCAGCCTTCGCAAATCCCACCGAGGCAAGGTGGCAAAATGCTTCCGGTTCTTGATGTATGAGATGTCACCCCCCCTTCTTTTAATCATATAGGCATCCACCAAACTATTGTACTTCCATGCTATGACCTGCCTATCAAGCTGTTTGGTGTTGGGTTCATCTAAGTGCTGGAATATCGGTACTTCAGGAACCACAGCTTCTTCCTTCCTGAACCATTCGGATTTGTCTAATTCAGCATGTTCAAACTGATAGCTAACCCCTTTTTCTTCAACTTTATAATTTTCAGGCTCATCATCTAAATCTTCTTCACTATCAGCATCGACATCAGTTTCCGGTTCATCTATCAGAGTATAGTCCACACCCGATCCTCCTACCACTTCATCCCCTTCAAACACATCTAGATTAATCCCCATTTCCTCATCAAATACCTCCTCAGCTTCTCCCTTACTTCTGTCTCCAAAATCAACATCCATTAACGGATATTTTGCAACATCCGTTAAGGAGTTCAGTTCCGCTTCAGTCATAGCCGGTTCAGTCCCATCCTTTTCCTTCAAACTATTTAACTCCTTGAAAATCCTTACAATCAGACACTGCTGGTCCCTCATCATTCTTCCCATCTCGTATATGACAGTTGATTTTTCAGCATCTTGCTTTTCCAACTCTTCGTGCTTCACTTTCAACTCAAACAGATCAGCCTTCAATCTCTCAACCTCAACTTTCAATTCATTTTCAGACCCAGCAGATGTACCCCCGATATCATGCTTTGCTTTCTTTGAAGCTTCAGTTGATGCATCCGACTTCTTCTTCGTCCGTCTTTCCCTGTTTGCATCAACTTCAGCTTGTATCTCATCCACCTCTCGGTCAAACGAATAATCTTTCTCTTTGGCATACGCCTTCCTTTTCCTGATCTTCTTCTCAACCTCCTCTATGTTCTCTCCGCCCCGTTTCCTTTCAGACTCAATCAACCTCTGAATTTGTACCCATCTTTCAGCCGGGTACATGTTCTCCCACAAAAACGACGTTCTACCGATGCAGTCCGATCTCACAGATTTGCAGTCTTTAAAAATTCTTGAATGCATGTCCCAAACCTTCAGCTCAGCGCCAACAACCGGTAGATTTGGCAATTTGTCATTCAGCACCATCTGAATGAACCTGGGATACAATAACCATTTGGCCTCTTTACTGGCATGGATGTTCTCGAGCATGTAATTGAAGATCAGCTTCGCCAGATTTGCCTTCTGCCCTCGGCAGAACAGCATCATCGCTCGAGCCCAGTCCAAGTTTAGCCCGTCCGTACCCCCTTTTCTGTGATCCAGGCACATGATAAACACGTGAGCGATGTACCTCCACTCCTGGATCAAGTAGGACTTAACGAACTCCATTTTCTTCTCGCCGGGCATCGGTCCCTCATACCCAGCAGTCCGAAGTGCCCCATACACCTCTTCCGCCGTCATACTAACCTCTTCACCCACATCCTCTTCTAATCTCAAGATTCTAGCCAGATCGGCTTCAGTAAACTCCAGATCGTGTCCACCGACCTTAGCACAGATGCGTGACGGCTGCACCGACACGTTCATGACATCAGTTCGCCAGAAATCCCGAACGTGCGTCTCATATATAGTAGGTGAGTGAGAGATGGCATAATGTATATGTGACGACTTCAGCCATTTGATGGAGTCTCTATAGCTGCTGGCCTTTTCATGGTTTTCATCAAGCAAAGCACACATGTTGTGCTTTTTCTCAAAGAATAAAGTCGACATTTTGCCTGAAAAATAAACGGAGATTGATCAGAAATGAAGATTTGAAAAACAGAAAATAGATTTGCTGGATATTAAGTTCGCTGGTATAGCGAACCTGAGATTTTGGCACCAGAACCTATAGATTCGCTGACTTGAAAAATCAGTCATTGTGGTCGAGCGAATGTATAGGTTCGCTAGAAACAGTCGGGCGAATCTATGTTGTTGCGCGGGCAGCATAACGACATAGATTCGCTCGATGTTTTGAACTTTCGTTCAGATTCGCCAGACGAACACATAGGTTCGCTGGAAACCCTAGTTTTTGAAAAACGGCTAAAATCAAGTACAGTCCATCATTATCAAGCATTTAAACCAACAAACAAGTAGTATAATCACTGAACGAGGCAATTATGAAGTAAAACCCTAACAACTAACACAAAATCAGTCATTTAAACACCACATAATCAAAGATCGACAGATTTAACAGGTTTAATGAGCGATTAAGAGTTTAAAACACAGATTAAGATGAAAACGATTACATACCGGACAATATTTGTGAAGTTTAAGTGTGAAAAACCGGTGAATAAGTGAGAATCGAACGTGCGACGGTGTATTTTTGAAAAGCGTGCTACAGTGGTGATGACAGCGAAAATGAGATATTTCGCTGTCACTGTATATATATACTAACACAGGTTCGCTGGAAGACAGACCAGCGAACCTTAGGTTCGCCGGAAGACCAAAAGTCAAGGCCGCCGACTGGTTCGCTAGCAGGTTCGCTGACACATAAACAAAGATGTTTCATGTCAGCGAACCAAAAAGATTCCGGGCGAACATAGGGGTGCTGGCGAACCTGTAGGTTCGCCTTAGGTTCGCTAGCATACACACAAAAAAATATTTTGGTTTTTCTTAGATTTTAAAATCTTTGTAAATTCGTGAAAACGTCCCATGATATCAACGCACCAAAAATAAACATATACACATAAAATCCTAAAAATACTAGTAATAACAAGATAGAAGTTAAAATTAAAATTAAAATAAAATAAAATAAAATAAAATGAAGAAAAAGTTTTAAACGCTAATAAGGATATATATTCTTCATGATGTTTTGAGTAGAATCCGGAGAATCATCGATTGGCGGGATTGCAGATATGTTTGTCCATTTAAACCCATGCCTTAGTCCTTTCAACAAGAGATCAACAGCTTCTTTTATCATGTTTATGGTTTGATTGAAGAAGCTCAGACAACTCGGTCCCCACAGACATTTAGGTAAAAAGAACAGGTTCTGTCATCAGGGTATATCTGAGCAATACGATTGACTTTGCTTGAATTTCAATGATCAACTTTTGAATGTTGACCGATGCATTAGCTTCTTTTGACACTTGTGCAATTTTTGCATCTTTTCTTTGTGAGTGGAGCTTGTCAGCAATTGATTCTTTTGAATACAATGCGACTTATTATTTGGGAAACTCAAATAGTCTAGAGCTCCAGGTCTATACTTACGTATAACAGAGGAGATAAACATGTGAGCATGCTCGGTGAATCTTCAGGTCAATACTTCCGTATAGCAGAGAAGATCCACCAACTCCAGGTCAATACTTCCGTATAGCAGAGGAGTTAAGCACTTGACTCAATACGTTCTGAGAAGTTAACGAGTAACTCACTCAGAGGCTTTTCCGAAGAGCATCACTAGCAGCTTTTTATTTTATTTGTTTTGCATACTAGAAACTCGATTCGGGGATAGGGCGAGGGTGATTTGGGATTTTTAGAGAAATCAAGGCAAAGATTTGACGCTCTCAACCCATTTTTGACAGAACCATTATCTTTGTGCAATCCAATCATGTCAAGGAGATAATCCTTGTTGTCGAGATCTTGAGCGTTATGTTTGGCTGCATAATAACTGTTTACTTCGTTTTCGGGCTGAGACTATCTGACATATCCCAAACGCAATGCTTCTGACCTCTTTCAACGACTTTTCAACATCAATCAAAACGGAGATCCTGAAATAGCAAAATTTGAAAAACTATAAATAGTTAATCTTTTATATCTCCCCCAAAATTTCTATATAATAGCCGTCTAAGAAGAAATTTTTGTTTTTCAGATTTTCTTAATATATATATACAGAGTTAAGAGAAAAATAAAAGAAGATAAAATAAAATAAAGTAACGGAGCAATGAATCGAGTGACTCACGGATTTTTCAAAGAAGAAAAAAAAAAGTTATTTACGTATTTACAAATGGATTCACACAGAAAAAGGTTTTCAAAAAGATATAAGACCCAGCATGGAGATCAGTTCATAAAAACGTGGTTTGTCAAAAGTTTTTGTGAAAAGATCAGCTTTTTGCTTTCGAGTTTCGATAGGAATAA
Organism: Tagetes erecta; assembly: GCA_030867185.1. Lineage (NCBI taxonomy): Eukaryota > Viridiplantae > Streptophyta > Magnoliopsida > Asterales > Asteraceae > Tagetes > Tagetes erecta. The sequence continues at coordinate 24,398,719 of CM061494.1, forward strand.
TATCAATAAACCCCTTTTCCTGTGCATCCCTGATTGCATGAATTCTCGTTTCAATGTGCTTGGTTCGAGTGTGATGAATAGGATTCTTGGCAATTCCAACAGCAGCTTCATTATCACAAAAGAGTGGCGTATGAAGAAAGTTGATGCCATAATCCATCATCTGATGTTGAATCCACAGCACTTGGCAACAGCAACTTGAAGCAGCAATGTATTCTGCTTCTCCTGTGGACAGGGAGACGGTTGTCTGCTTCTTGCTTTGCCAGGAAACAAGACATTCTCCAAGGTATTGACATCCGCCGGTGACTGATTTCCTGTTAATCCTGCAACCAGCATGATCACTATCAGAAAAAGCATGTAAATCAAAGTTCCCACCTTTTGGGTACCAAAGCCCCAAACGAGAGGAACCCTTAAGGTAGCGAAAAATGCGTTTAACAGCTTTCTCATGTGATTCTTTTGGATTGGCTTGGAAACGAGCACAGTAACACACGGCAAACGTAATATCTGGACGGCTTGCAGTCAGATACATGAGAGATCCAATCATCGAGCGGTACCGATGAGCGTCCACAGGATTCCCATTATCGTCGGAAGTAAGGCATGTTTGAGCTGTAAAAGGAATCAATTCAGGAGAAGAATCATCCATGCCAAACTTCGTGAGGATTTCTTTGATATATTTTTCTTGGTGGATTAGAATGCCATCAGGCTTTTGTTCCACTTGCAGCCCCAAGAAGAAACACATCTCCCCCATTATTGTCATCTCAAAACGATCCATCATCACCTTCTCAAATTCTCTACACAACCCTTCATTAGTCGATCCAAAAATGATATCATCAACATACACTTGAACGATCAGCAGCTCGCCATCCACCTCCTTTTTGAACAATGTCATATCTATACTCCCACGAGAGAAACCTTTGCTGAGAAGATACTGTGTCAGAGTTTCATACCAGATCCGTGGAGCTTGATGCAACCATACAAGGATTTATCAAGCTTGTAAACCTTTGACGGGAAATCTGGATCCTCGAAACCTGGTGGTTGACAGACATAGATCTCCTCATCGATATCTCCATATAGAAATGCACATTTCACATCCATCTGATAAACTTTAAAGTTTTTGTTTGCGGCATGAGCAAGAAAGATTCTGATGGCTTCCAGGCGAGCGACTGGAGCAAAAACTTCGGTATAGTCAATTCCCTCCTCTTGAGCAAATCCTTGAACAACCAGTCTCGCTTTGTTTCTGATTACAACACCACGATCATCTGGCTTGTTACGGAAAACCCATTTAGTGCCGATTGGACACTTGTTAGGAGGAAGATCAACCAGTTCCCAAACTTTGAGCTTCCTGAATTGCTGCAGTTCCATTTGCATGGCATCCACCCAACTCGGATCTTCAAGTGCCTGTTTATAATTCTTTGGAACAACTTGAGACAGAAAGGCAGCATAAAGACATTCATTAATCAACCCACTCTGGCTCCGAGTTCGCACACCATCAGTAATAGATCCAATGATATAATCGTGAGGATGGTTTTTCAAGGTTTTGAAGTCAGTGTTGAGTAGTAAAGGATTTTGGTCGGTTGGGGGTGTTTGATTAGATGGTAGTGGAGGTGTAGGTGATGGGATGGTAGTGGATGTGGATGGAATATCTGATGGAGAAGTTTGAACAGTTTGAGGTGGTGGAGGTGATGGAATGTCAAATGAAGTGGGAGGTAGTTGTGTAGCAGATGTGGAAGGTTGTGGTTGTGATGGTGTAGGTGAATGATTGAAAATAGAAACTGATGTGTGTGGAATGATGTCGTCATCGTCAGAGTCAGGAAGATTAAATGATTTGAAAATGGTGGTGGAGTCATAAAACCATGCCGGTTCACTACCAATACTGGTAGTGTTTGATTCTTGCCAGTCAACATAGTAGGACTCTTGCACAATCCGCGTTCGCTTGTTGTAAACACGATACGCCTTTTGTGTGTTCTAGTATCCCACAAAGAAGCATTCATCAGAGACAGCACCAAACTTCGTCTTCTGATCTTGAGTATTCAAAAGAGTGCAAGAACATCCAAAGGGGCGTAGAAAATCAATCAGCGGCTTAATCCCTCGAAACAGTTGGTATGAAGTCTTCATCTTTTCTTTGACAATCAGTACCCTGTTAAGAACATAAGCTGCACAATTAACCGCTTCAGCCCATAAAATAATTGGAAGTTTTGACTCGATCAGCATAGTTCTAGCGGCCTCAACAAGGGTTCGATTCTTCCTTTCAGCAACACCATTTTGTTGTGGTGTTCGAGCAGCGCTAAACTGTCTGAGAATACCCCGTTGTTCACAGAAGGAGTTGAAGATGTGGTTTCTGAATTCAGTTCCGTTATCGCTTCTGATGGCTTGAACCTTCTTCTTTCCAAGAACCTCGATTAGAGGTATCAGCTTCATCAATTCTTCGGCAGTCTCACTCTTGTTTGCCATGAATCTCACCCAGGTGTACCTAGAGTAATCATCTGTGACAACCAAGCAATAAGACTTTTTAGCAATAGATTTGACACTTATTGGACCAAATAAATCAGTATGTAACAATTCGAGGGGTTCTGAGATGGTGTTTGTAATTTTGAGTTTATGTGGCTTTTTGTGCTGTTTTCCTTTAGCACAAGCCATGCATTTTTCAACCACAGAAAAGTCTTTTAGTGGTAAACCCCTAACCAAATTGTTCTTAACCAATTTATTCGGAATTTTAAAATTAATGTGTCCTAAACGTTTATGCCACAAAAATGATTCAAAAGATTAAGCTTTAGACAGGAGACAGGTCACGGTGGAATTTGATTCCTGTGATCCCATATTCAGCATATAGGTATCATTTCGTCTCGGAGCTCGCATGATCACCATATCTTCAGGAATAGTAAACTCTGGCTTCAAGAACAGGCATTCATTTGGAAGAAACATCACAGGAATATTCTTATCACAGATTTGTGATACACTCAGAAGATTGAATGCCAGTTCAGGAACATAGTTGACGTCTTCCAAAGTAAGTGAGCCATTTGAGACTTCTCCTTGACCAATCATCTTCCCACCTTTCTTATCTCCCGCAAAAGCAACATAACCTCCATTTATGATCCTATAGTTAGTCAGAAGATCCTTCAATCCAGTCATATGTCTGGAACATCCGCTGTCAATATGCCAATGACTATTTACAACGGCATTTGAATGTTCCTGACATTTATTAAAAGAAATAAAAAGTTAGACCTTTGCAATAGGCACCTAAGCCTTTGTGTACTTGGGTGGTGAAGCAGATGAAGCATTACAAAAGAAATTATTTACAAAAGTGTTTAATCTTTTTCCGAAAGATTTTTGCTTTGAGCTGTTTTGGATTAACTTAGGGCATTGCTTGACAGTGTGACCAGTATTTCCACATTTAAAACAGTGAGATTTAAAACCAGTTTTGGGAATTCTGTTAACAGGAATTTTATCCATTTCAATTTCTTCATCACATTCAGACAGTTGTGAGTTGCAGTCACTGTAAGTGTCATAGAGTTCTTTTAACTTACCTGTTGTGACTTTAACTGTATCAGATTCAGGTTTTGGTTTAAGAATGTATGAAAAAGATGATTCCTTCTCTTTTGGCTTTGAAATTCTCACAGGTGTGAAAGATGGAATTTGATGAGTGAAGAACTTTTGAAAACAGTTTGTTTTGGTTTGACTTTCAGTGACATGACCTGAAAGTTTGTCTTTGTCATTCTCACACACATTTTTAATCAAATCATCATTCAACACATTAGGGTTTGAAGTAGAACACCCTAGATTACTATTAAACATGGAATTGTCTGAATATGACACATTACTACAAACAGAGTTAATTAAACTAATGTCTTCAAAAGACTTCTTGGAATCAGAACTACTGCAATCACTACTGCCAGAACAACCGAGCCCAACACTCCCACCATATGCGTAATCCTCTCTAACTTCCTTAAGATTTACTTCACTTAAACCTGCAATGGAACTGTCAGTATCATTTTGCATAATCTCTTGAATTAACTCATTTGAGGGATGAGGAATAGGTGTAGGAGAGTAACAGAAAGTACTAGGTGGAGGATATGCATATGTTTCATTGTTACTAAGACCCAAACCCGTCTTAACTCTGGCCCCCCTTTGTTTCTTGCACAGTTCCTCCCTTTTCATACCAGATATAGTCCACTGCTGCAATTTGTTTTTAAGTTTTCTTGCTTCAAATTCAGCAAGTGTAACTTGCTCAGTCAAGTAGTTAATTTCACAGTTCTTTTCTAAAAGAGTTCTTTTTAAGTGTTCATTTTCCTTTAAAGCTTCTCTTAACTTAACAAAATATTTTGATTCACTTAATTTAAGCTCTTTGATGGTTCTTTTTAATTCGTTTTCGTTCGACATTAACAATTTGTTTGCTTTGTATATTCCAATTAAACGAATTTTGCAAGCAGATGAACACATATCTTCAATAACATCGTAAGGAAGACCAATTACCAGTTTTTCAGCGGCCAGAGCACGATCACATTGACAGTAGGGAGTGCTTCTTTTGAATTCATCAACTGCATCCAGCCTTGCCTTCTCAATCATTTCTTCTAAAGTAAGCTTCGACTCCTCCTCCTGCTTCACTTCATTAACAGCAGCTTCACAAACTAACCCAGAATGATTCAGATGTCCTTGAGCAATAACATCTGATTGAACTTTAACAACATTCTCCACTTTCTCTTCCTCTTCCTTTCCATAAAATTCTTTGAACGGATCAAAGAGATTTATATCATTGTCATCAAACTCAGCAATTTCAGCAACCAGGGCATGGTTAATCTCCTCCTTGGTTTCTTCAATTTCTGCACTCCAATCAAAGTTGGTGAGCAGTGCAGTTTCATTCTTTGACTTTGCTTCTTCAACCTTTTCTTGAATTGGAGTAGGTCTTGGATTTGCAGAGTTAACTGGCTCAGTAACGATTGGTAATGGGCATTCTCTCTTGAAATGGCCCAGTTGTTTGCAGTTATAGCATCTTAACTTTCCCTTGTCATACCCTAACTTACCATTCTGTCCCTGATTTCCAAAGTTTCTTCTACCAGTTCTTTCCATGAATCGTCTGGCATGAAGAGTGAGCATAGCCATCTGCCATTGAATATCTGTTTCCTCCAGATCATCAGGGTCCACCTGATACATATCTTCAACTGTCATACCCTTCCCTTTCAACTCTCCTGCAACAAGAGCTTCATAACTGTGAACAAACATTCCAAATAAAGCCATGGTGTCAGACGGAATCTGAGTGGTGACAGACGCATTTGAGCTTGGGCCAGCGTTTGTAGATGCACCACCAGATTTAGCAGACACATGACTTGATGGTCCTCTAGATGCGGCACTGTAGGCATAAGAGTTTGCAGCGGATGAGATAAGTGCAGCATTTTGAGAGGGAATGTTTGGAACCATCATTGACTGATTATATTCTCTTCTTTTCACATCAAGGTCGAAAGACTTCAGCTTGTTGATGACGTCCATCAGTTTGTAGTCAGGAAAGTTTCTCTCTTGTTTCAACAGCTTGATTTGAAGGCTCCATTGAGGAGGAAGAGAATCTAACAATTTTGCTACTTGTTCGTGATTGCCCAGCTTTTCATCATATTTCTTCAGATTACTTGACACAGATAGGAATCGATTTGTAATATCAGTCAAGTTCTCTTGTGAATACCCCACGAAAGAGTTGAATTCCTTTTCAGCCTGAGCTTTTCTATCCAGTTTCAGGTCCTCATTGCCATCATAAAATTCACACAACGCATCATACAGGCTTTTTGCAGTTGTGTGTTCTGCAAACCGGTTGAAGATGTCCTGATGCAAGCAAAGTATCAAAGCCCCTAGTGCCTTCTTGTCACGATCAAGTAACTTGATATCTGTTTCAGTAAAAGTAGTTGGATCTGTGTTTACTGAGGTGACGGTTCCTTCAACAGTTGTTGGCACGTGCGGGCCATTTACTATAGATTCCCATTGGTTGTAGTCCGTGTAGTAGAAAAACGCGTTCAAACATCTTTTCCAGTCTTCAAAGTTTTCACCACTAACAAGCCTTGGTGGCCTGTTAGGTTGAACGCTATCCAGATCATTCATATTTAGTGTTGATGAAGTCATAACTTTGAACAGATTATAGATTCGCTGAAGACAAGCAGATTCGCTGGCTAGATTCGCTGAAAGAACAAAGTAGATTCGCTGGTAGATTCGCTGGTGGCAGATTCGCTGGACAAGCAAACAGTTTCGCTGACAAGCAAGCACAGATTCGCTCGCCTGATTTTGGCAGCAGTTTCGATTGCACAGTCAGCTAAACAAGTGAACTTTCGTTCGATGGTATGTCAGATTCGTTGGCCACAACACAAACCAATCAGGACAAAGATTTAAATTAGGTTCGCTGGATGAACACACAGTTTCGCTGGTTGAACTGATAGATTCGCTGGTAGCTCAACCACCCTGCAACAGTACGGAAACAGTTCGAAAACTCTCAAAACTTGACCATTTGCATACACGTTTGTTTTAAAAGCTTCCTATGACCAAATACCACAAACTTTGAGCAAAATACAACTCCAAAAACACGAAAACAAGCTGAGAGCAGAATCAAAAGTATTTCGACCCAAAAACTTCAAAATCAACACAAAAATCACTTGAATCAAACAATCAAGAGCACTAAGGCTCTGATACCATATTGTTGGTCCATAATGATCGTGATTTCAGTGCTATGTTGACTTGTTTAACACAAAAATGTCCAAGACTTGAAGAACAAAGTGTATATTATCCAAACAACCCAATAACAAGATCAAACACACAAATGAGGTATATCAGCTACAAAGATAAGTAGAATATGCTCCTAGCACCTCAAATAGAACGATTACACAACACAATCAGTGAGAAATGGCTTGAGTAAAAGATGTGCAAAAAATCATATAAAGTGAAGATAAGGTTACAATATATAGCAGTGTTAGGTTCGCTGATAGATTCGCTCTAGCGAATCTATCTAGCGAACCAACACAGGTTCGCTGGGCACATAGGTTCGCCCAGTCGACACCTTAATACAAAAGACAACCTGACCTGCGGGCGAATCTATAGATTCGCCCGTAGGTTCGCTAGTACAAACACAATTACAAGTTTAACAATTACAAACAAAAGTAACACCGACAAGCCGGTGAGTCCAACCTATACATAGTGACTATCAATAGGCAAGTTCTTCATCGGAGATGGGAGGCGATGTTCCAGATTGTACCTCTTCATCATGCACAACCACTTCAATTGATATTTCGTCTTCAAGGTTGGTCTTGTCTTGTATCCTTTCCGCCGCATCCAAGTGGTCTTTTAAGCAAATGCACATCTCCAACGCCGTTGGAGTTAGCCTTGTTCTCCTCACCGATAAGACCCTACCACTAAAAGAAAACGCCGATTCCGAAGCTACGGTGGAAGCTTGGACGATTAGCAAATCACGGGCCATGGCGGATAGGATTGGAAATTCCGTTTCCTTTCTTTTCCACCAAGCCAAAAGATCAAATGACTCAAATTCCTCGGGGAGTCATAGTTGATAAAAAATCGGTTCCCGAATACCTCCCGAGCTCACTACTTGGGGTATTACCCCTTTGTCTTTTAGTATTTTCATTTCTCAAGGTGTTATATAAATTAAGCATCGGGTTCCTCCTTGATGAGCTACTTGAACCCGAACCCGAACCCGATGATGATGCATGAATGTTTGATGTTGAACCATATTTTGAAAGGTAAACATCAAACATGTTTTGAAGACTTTTGTGAAAAATATCTTTGGTTTTTTGAGAAAAAGTTGGATCATCAATGGCTAAACCCAAATCACTAGTTATTTCATCAATCAAAATTTCAACACCCGGAACATTTAAACATGGGTTAAAAGCCGCGGCGCAAGTGAAAACGGGAGGTAACTCGGCAAAATATTTTTTGAATTTTGCTAACATGGGTGCCACCATTGCAATAAACATTTCATTTTTAGTTTGAAACTCGTTCAACTTGTTAGTCATTAAAAAGAGTTGATTAAGAACCAAAGGACTTGTTGGGTAATAAACCCCCGACAAGAAAGTTGTTGCGTCTTTAAAAACCTTTAAAAATTTCGTTACATCCTTGATACATTCCCAACCCTCAACCGGATATGGAATAGCCCGACCACGTTCGACAAGATGATTATGAAAAACATGTAGTGTGTCCCTTTGTCGCAAAGCGCTATTGAACATACCCCAAGTTGAATTCCACCTATTCGGGACGTCCCAATTTGGACCCAAGCAAAGAGAGTTTGTGTCGTGACATAACCTTCTATAATTTGTATATCTTTTTCTACTAACTTTAAAAATGTCACGTAACATATTTTTAAAACTAGTTTTGAAATCATCGACTTGTTCCACATGAAGACCATCTTGAACCACCAAACTGATAATGTGAGCAACACACCGAGAGTGATAAAAAACACCATCACAAATCGGTTTATATTTAACTCTTAACTTTTCAACCGCGGTTGTGTTGTTTGAGGCATTATCAAAAGACATCGAAAAGATTTTGTTTTCAATTTTAAAAGTTCTTATAACGATATCTAAAATTTTATAAATCTTGGCACCGGAATGTGGATATCCACACAATTCAAACGCAATCACCCTTTTCATCATTAGCCAAGATTTTGGATCAATCCAATGGGCGGTGACGCAAAGGTATGATTCCGGTAAATTGTGTGGCGCCGACCAAATATCGGAAGTTAAGTTTACACCGGTTGTTAAGTTTTCAAAAAGATTTATTAAATCACTTTTTGCTTGTTGCCAATAACTGAGACAATCACGTCTAAGAGTGTTGCGACTTACATGCGTGTAGCGTGGTTGGAGTGTTTCTTGAATCAACCTTGTCAACCTCGGATTGTCAAAAAAATCAAACGGCAACCCTTCTTGAATCACAAACTTTCCCATTCTTTCCCGAACCATGTTAGTGCTAAAATCCCATATGCCACCATCACCTCCAATTGTTGTTTGACCTTGAGCCGGAACACCTTTCAACGTCTTGCAATATCTTGCTATATGACTTCTCAAAGTCGTGTTCGAATTGGCTTTCAAAAACCCACTGCATGCCTTACATCGGGCCTTTTGTTCCCCGTTTGACATTTCGCATAAATCAAACTTGGACCAAAGTTCCTTCTCTCTAGTTGTTGAAAGAATCTTCACAACGGTATGTTGGCTAGATGCACCGGGTTGTGGGACGGATGTGGAATCCGAAGCCATAACTTTTGATAACGTTTTTTAGTGTTTTTTGTGGTTTTGAGAGGTGTGATAAACCCATAACATCAAATGGGTATTTATAGTTGCATATGGGGGCAAAGGAGAGCAAAAAAATACAAAAAAACGGTCAAAAAATGAAGAAAAACGGTAACATTACCGTTGGTAACGGTAAAAAAAACAGTAAAAACAGGCCCAAACAGCAGCAGCTCAAAAACAGGCCCAAACCGGTTTGGAACCGGGTTTTTTTTCAGGTTTTTCAAACTGGGTTGAAAAAAAACCGGTTTGGAACCGGGTTCTGGAGAGAAAATAATAACCGGTTACAACCCTATGGGTTTTTTAAAACCCGGACCCGGTTTTTCTAATACCGGGTTCAACCCCGGTCGGGTAGACGGGTCGGGTTGAAAACCCGTTTTTTTTTACACCTCTAAATAAATGGAATGATTTTGCCACATACTAACCAATGTCTACAAAATGAAAGTGGCCGCTAAAAAAATTAAACTAATGATACATGGGCCTAGGCCCAAGTCCTTCTTTAAAATATCACTTGTCGTCTAAAAAAATAATGCCGCCGTTCATTTCCTTATTGATATCTCTTTCCGGTGACCGGAAAAAACAATCGGAAGTTGCAGAAACATAAAATTGATTGGATTATGCGATGGATGTTACAGAAAAACGTATGAATAAGAAGGAAAGAGCCAAAGATCGTAGAGAAAAACGTCACGAAGAGATCCGTCGCCTCCGCACAGTTCCTTATTTCGATCACCAGAGGTATCATTTAGCAACTATAATTTACTATTTACTTATAGGTTTTTAGTTTTTTTTTTGTGTTTGATTCATTTTCACTTGATGAGTTGCTAATTTTACTACATTTCTGTAAATGAATTGTTATATGCCTCTTTAGTAGAGAAATCAAACTTATTTAATTTCTTAAAGGTCAATATGTTAAGTCGAAACAAAAACAGAAGTAAAACGGACAACAAGCTGACGCGCGCTAACCATTTTTTAATAGCAAAATTAAGTCGTTTAAAAACTACTTTAATTGATCTTAGGGGGCTGTTTGTTTCATTTTTAATGGTGCAGTTTCGTGTTTAATCATTCAGTATTTAGCGTTCAGAGCTTTGTTTCATAAAAAAAATCACTAAATGGTTCAGTTAAATGCTGAATGAAACTGAATGGAGCATATAGTATACCAACTTTACTCTTATATGCATTTCTATCCCTAACATCTCTCAATGATAGAGCCTCTTAATGGTTCGGACCTCTTAACCATTCAACATTAATGATTCAGATTTTGCCAAACAGCCCCTTATAAGTTATAACAAAGTATGCATAACTCGATTAACTCCCTAGCCTCAGGCACATGGAAACTAAAAGTATCAAATGCAAATGGAACAAATGCGTGTTGAGAGATGCTTTGTTTTTTTACCTACACTTAGTTTGAATATTTAGAAGGAACTTAAGATTATGAAAAAAAATGCTTTGAGAACACTTTGTAAGAGAGCTTACAAATGATTTTTGAGATGCCTAAGTGATGTTGATACAATGGTCTGAAGTGACGTGACGACTCTTGGTATGCTTCTGTATCAACAATATGATTCGTTTATCCCTCATAAATGTTTTAGAATATCAATGTAATGATTAAATTTAGGCGGGTTATTATAACAGACTATGGGATAGAGTGGGATTTTAGTATTTTACTACTAGGTACGTTTGCTTGTTTGTTTAGAAATAAAACCTTTCTGGTCTTATTAGATTTACGGTTAAATCTTTTAGGTGGTGGTCTGCAGAAACGATAGCCGTGGTGACAGGTGGAAATAGAGGAATTGGATTCGAGATTACACGACAGCTTGCATTACATGGACTAACAGTTATTCTTACTTCAAGAGACACGATTGCCGGAGAAGAAGCAACTAAAACCCTACTAGAAGAAGGCTTGAAAGTTGTCTTTCGTCAACTTGATATTGTAGACCATCAATCTATTGAACTGTTCTGCGCTTGGGTAAAAGAGAAGTATGGTGGTATTGATATTCTGGTAAAATGACTATGATGCCCTTTGCAATTTCTAGAATTAATTTGCATACAATGTTGTAGAGCTGGCAAAAGGCGTGGCTTAGGCGGGTTGGGTAAAGGTCATACGAGTTGGGTCAAAACGGATGCTTTTGGTACAGGTCAGTTTTAGGTTGATCCTGAAACACTTTATCCAAAGTGAATGTCACATAATAGCAGCATACTTTAAGAGTGGTCACATTTTGGTAATTATAGCATAAAATTTGTTAAATATTACAACAGGATGGGTTTTAATCACGTGGCAGGTACAAAAAGATTTAATCATCTAAATAAGGGTCGTTCAAAAAACTAAGAGTCGTAGTTAGCAAATCAGATTGAGTTACAATTTCCAAATATATTGCAAATAGTATATGCTAATTCTTCGGTAAAACTAATCTAGAAGGTTCCGTTCACTAAAGACACTCCTTGGACAACTTTTAACCCGTTTAACTCAGACGGGCCATTTTTTAAACTGTTTTATTAATAATTAACCGTTTGACCCGTTAGGGGTAAAACACAACCCTAATCAATCATTTGATGAGTAAATGAGTTAAAGTGTGCTACTTGTTTTATTAAAAGTGTTACTTAAGGTGTATATACTTAATAAAATTGTTTCCACCAGATGTATTTACTATGCAAATCCGTAACAGGTAAATAATGCAGGAGTAAGTCACAATACTGGATCAGATAATTCTGTTGAATGTGCTGAACAGGTGATAAACACCAACTATTTTGGCACTAAAAATATGACTAAAGCCGTGGTCCCACTGATGAGATCCTCTGCTGAAGGTGCGCGAATTATTATGGTGAGCTCACGATTGGGAAGACTTAATGGCAGGAGAAACGTACGTAAGATGGTCTTTCGTTTATGCATTTGATCTAATTATTTCATCGTTGATAAAAAGTTAATTTGGAACAATAGAGATTACCTTAAAACATGTTCTCCAGCTTAACAGTAAAGGGGGTGTGAGGAATTATTACGCTTTCAAATCACAAACATGTTGTATGATGCATTTAACATTAATATTTTTAGAGAAACAAAAATACCATTATTACATCTTATGTTTTGTAACATAAAAATTGTATAACGATAACAAATTGCACGAATTTTTCGTTGTTCAGCATGTATCTGTTAGTTTTTCGTAGCAAAAACGTGATACATACTTGGATGGTGGTGTGTAAACTGGTTTCAATGCCCAGGCAGCCTTAGTAAAAAAAACTGATTGACCAGTAGAGAACAAACCAACTCCATCACTCAAATCAACGCGTTTTAGTAGAGGTGTTTATAAACCGCGTGGGCCGTCTACGCCAGAGCAAGACAGACAATTTGGCTAGTTTGACAGACATACAGTTTGGTTCTGTTAATTTTACATCTTTTTGAAAAAAATTAAGAAATTGTTTCAAAAGAGCTAAAATTGAATCATCAAACCGCCAAAACCAGCGGATCTGGCTGACCCATTTAGTTTGGGTTGTCTTTTTTTGAAACCGTGGTTAACTGTTCGGCCTTGGCCGTAGAGTTTTCATTAAACCGACCGGAGGTTTACCTTTTACTAAATTACTTTCATTTCAGAGGATTGATGATGTAGATTTGAGACAACAATTAGAAGATGTCGAATCACTATCCGAGGATCTAATTGACTCCACTATGAACAAGTTTCTGGGACAAGTCAAAGATGGGAGTTGGATCAATGGAGGATGGCCTCAAAACAACACAGATTATTCACTTTCAAAACTTGCAGTCAATGCTTATACTAGGCTTATGGCACGGACACTTTCAGCATGGCCCGATGGCCACAAGATTTATGTCAATTGCTGTTGTCCGGGTTGGGTCAAAACTGCTATGACGGCCTGGGCCGGGCATACTTCACCTGAGGAAGCAGCTGATACACCCGTATGGCTTGCGCTACTATCGGGCCAATGTGTTAGTGGTAAATTCTTCGCGGAGAGACGCGAGATAAACTATTGAAAGCAATTCACTTTGTGTAAGAACTTCTTTTCCTGTTAAGTTAGTTAGACTAGCTAAACTAGTTGCATGTTATAACATTGTAAAATAACAAAACCATCTCTATAGTTATATAACATTCTGGATCATCTATTACTATCTATAATGCAGATTGGAGGGGTGTTTATATTGTCAACTGGGTACTGTTGATTAATGCACAAAGTACAAACGATTTTAAGGGCATTTTGGACTTTTACCAATGTTTTTATATTAAACCCATGGAAGTTAGTTACATATCAGCCCCTTAAATTTCGAATCCAGACCTTAATATTTACAAATTAAACCCATTAACCATAAAAAATAAATTAGTTTACACATTTTGCTTTTACACTTAAAACGAAATGATTTTAAATTATTCGGAAACCGTCATTGCAATTCTCAACATTTTATCTTCAAAATATATAAAAATTTACAAAATCGACCTATATATCTTTATCTACAAAGAGATATAGCACAAAAGTACAACTCTAAATGCAGTTTATAGGTTGTTTTAAAAATCCATTTATTTGGCAGCTTATTTAAAAAACACAAATACAACATAACTAAATAAATACACTCTAGTTTATTTGACAATTTAAAAACAACACAGTTTTTAAATACAGTCCAGTTTACATAACACAGTTTTTAAATACAGTCCAGTTTACAATCTAGTGTGTCAATAAAATCCAGTTTACACAATCCGGCGCGCCGGCAATTCGTTTTAATGATTCGCCTATACCAAAATACAGCTGACTTGTTAAAACTAACAATATATGATCAAATCCTACAAGAAACTATTGAGTGTTTTGCAAATAATCCAAATTACCTTTTAAATTACCTTTCATGTTGTGGTAAACATACCTTCGTCGACCCGACACTTAATTTGTGTGTGTAACCTTTACAAAAATACAGCTTGCTGTTAAAACTAAATAATATATGATACAAGACTGTTAAAACTAACAATATAAGTGATCAAAAAGTACTAAAATCCCGTTGACTGTTATGAAAAAAATCCAAATTACCTTTTAAAGTCGATTTTTACCCGGTCACGCTGTGGTAAACATATATCTGTCGACCCAACACTTCATTTGCATGTTTAACCTTTATCAAAATACAACCTAGCTGTTAAAACTAAAAATAAATGATAAAAACCTACTATAATCTTTAAATTAATCCAAATTACCTTTAAAGTTGTGATTGACCAGTAGCTGCTGTGGTAAACATACCACCGTTGACTCGACAATTCGTTTGCATGTTTCACAACACTAAAAATATAGGACTGTTGTTAAAACTAACAATATATATGATCAAAAACTAATAAATTTGTGTTGATTGTTTTGAATTTAATCAAAATTAACTTTTAAAGTCGTTTTTTACCCGTTCATGATGTGGTAAACGAATCTCCGCTGACCCGACAATTCGTTTTAATGTTTCACCTGTACCAAAATATATTACACTTGTTACAACAATAACAATAGAATCCATATTACAATTACAAGCAACATGTAAATAGAACAATGTAAAATCTACCATAAAGTCATACCTTACTTTCCAGTTGTTGCTCGACCCAAAGCAAGGTACACGTCTCCCAACAGCGCGAACTGTGCTTCTGCTGGTCAACTCGTGACAATATGCAAATCCAATTTCCGAGATACACCATTTGAATTAAATGTAAATATTTACAATCATCAATCCAAATTTGCATAAAATAAAGCCATGCCTGCACTTTCCAGCTATTGCATGCAGGGGCGCATGGTAAGAGGGACAAACGGGGGCTCCGGCCCCTGCGCGTTTTTTATCCCGAAGTACTAATTTTTATCCCGATACTTTAAATGTTTATATATATATATTGATCTCGCCCCCGTGTAAAAAAAGTTACATGTGTTATATATATACATTGAGCTCGCGGCTCGCCCCCGTCAATAATAAACGACACGTATACTAGTTGGGTAGTCGGGTACTCGGGTCATTAGTCCATTACAATTTAAATCCAAGTAACAAATTGTTAGCCTAAACTACACATTAGCCCATTAATTTAATTGGGTAGTGGGCCACAAAAACCCAACTACACATTACCCATATCCCATGACCCACCCATTAACATGAAACAAAAAAAAAACGCAGCCATTGATTCTTTGTTTTCAACAGAAGAAAATTGAACAGGAGTATTCAACAGGAGAAAATTGAAGACGCATGCAACGAACGAGTGAACGACCAGCAGCAACGACTCAACGAGCAACACTCCAGGTCTCCAGCAGCAACGAACGACCTAATTCCTTAGGTTCGTTTTCTTTCACTTTTATTGGTTTAATTTGAGTTTAGGATCTAGGGTTTTATATTTTTAAGTTTTTTTAGACTCGTCTTCGCAATAAGATGTCAAATGAGTATCTGGCGGATAGCTTGGTGATTTACGTGGAAAAAGAAATTGCTGAAAAGTTTGATTATGACTCCATAATCGATGAATTCAAAGATCTTAAAGGTCGGTCGACAACGTTGTAATTCTTTTTTAAGATACACACAATTTCTCTCGTATTATCATATATTTTAGATCTTTGTTTTGTTAACACTTATCCAGTTTTTATATGTGTTGTTAGACATCTAGTGTTGTTATTGTTTGACCCGACCCGAATCAAATCTTCAATCCGAAAAATATAACCTGAAACATAGTGATAAGAAAAAAAAATTCGGGTCCTGTAATTTTCAGCCCCCGTGCTGACAATGTTCAAGATCCGCCACTAATTGCATGACCCGAAGCAAGATACATGTAACCCATTTTAACCATTTCTAGATACAAGCGTGTAGTTCCCTATCATAAAATTATAATAAAATTTAGTCTGGTTTAATACACTCCTTAATGTACAATCCATAATATAATAAAACTACAATCCAACAGCTCCACCCGCACTTCTCTTGGTCAATCCGTGAAACTAAACATATCTTCGTCAACCAGACAATTCATTTGCATGTTTCACCTTTACTAAAAGCACAACCCAGCTGTTAAAACTAACAATAAATGATAAAAAGCTAATAAAAATAACAATCCAATTTTCTAAAAACCCAGCAATTCTAACTATCATATGCACCTTTGTCCTGTTAAAACTAACAATAAATGATAATACATTATAATAACCTAGATTTTGTAGATTTTAATTTAAACTTTAATAAAACCAGCCGGGATTTATGTAAAACAAAACTTCCTATTTTCTAGGTTGGAGTTGTTTTCTTAATAAACATTCAAAATTACAAATTTTGGTTACCTTAAAATATTCATATATATATATATATATATATATATATATATATACTAGATTATATCACGTGTGTTACACGGGTTAAATAACTAAAACATGTAACGATCAACAAGCATAATAAACAAAGAATCAAATCAAGACTAAGCATTACATTATAAATCATTATCACTCTAAGTATGTTCTCTAACACCCGCAAAAAAACACATAGGAAAAGTTAAAAGGCAAAATATTCCCATAAAATATTGTCAAAATCTTTTAAATGGATGACAACTTGTACTACTAAAACATAGGCTTTGATATAGAGCTAAAAGATCACCTAATTACCTATAAAAACCAATAAGTTTAAATAGTATTTAATACACCTTTTTACGTTCTTTCTTAAATATCAATAATCAAGAAACATGTTACATCTATATTTGTTAGTTATAACATTCATTCCATTGACAAAAGTTATATTCCGTTCTCAACCAAAGCTAGCTCAATAAAAGTTAGCTAAGCTAATAAATATACTAATGAATACTCTATTATTAAATTTATGCGATCAACTTAATGAAAATCCTTATTCAAATAAGTTGTTAAAATTTGTGTCATATTCTTGGACGAAATATATCGATATATATTTTGGTTAATGATAAGTTTACTAAGAATATGGTAGTTTTTTTGTAACTGATATGGAAATATATTTGTTTGATGGGTTGTATGTTGTGCGATAGAATGAGGACTAAATATGTAATATAATTTTGAGCGGGAAAATGATGCTAACAATGACCTCATTGCATGCCATGTGGCCTCATTGATGTCAAATGTAAACCATACCTTAAAATGTTAACCATTAAACCAATCCTTAGCCACTCATTATTTTTTTGAATGTTATATTGATTAAGGGTAAAGAAGTAATTTCACCGTCTCTTGAATATTATATTACTTAAATTACTCATGCCTTACATAATTATATTATACATTAATAATTAGCAAAGTTGATGAATAGTGTTTCTTTCTTTGTTTTAGGTTATGCCACAAATGTTTGGAGTTTTTACTTTTAGTCCCTTGAAAAGTTGCCTCTAACTGAGAGGGGTTTTTTTTCCTGATTTTTAATCTACGGTGTTTGATGGTGGTCTTCCATTTAAACATGTTTCCGGTTGCGTGGCTTCACATGTTGTATACATTGCAACTCTTTACCTTTCATCTCTTTCTCTCACTTTAGTTGCCTCTTCCAAAGGCCTCTTTTCTGATTCTCTCTATTCTCTTACGTCTTCTTAAGTCAGCCGGAACCCTATATCAGAACTTGATAGTTGTGATGTTGGTCGACCTTTGGTTGATTTATAGGCACCCTTATGAGGCCATGTGTTGGTTGTGGTTCGTGTCTCTGTTTGCTGCCATTTGTTAGGTTTTTCCGGCTGATGGAATTGTCGACATTGATTATAAAGTGAAAATTTTGGTTTGTATAATTCTAAGATAGTTTATCTTTTATATTAAGAAGCACTCACCCGTCCTTTGCTGTTGATATTCAGAGATGCACCATTTAAAGGTTTGATAATCTTCTCTTCTAGAAGTGATGTAGAATAACTATTGCTTGTTATGTTTGTCTATCGATCATCATTGATTGGAAATTTAGTTATATCAGTTGCTAATGTTCATGGATTAAGATATATCTTCTTCATCAATCGTTCTTATTTCATTGAATTTTGTAGCTTCAGTGTGATATAAGCATATGGTCCTCTATCCCTTTGCAACAAAATAGAATAAAAATGGCTCGCGCAACGCGCGAGTCTTGAATAT
This sequence comes from Tagetes erecta, assembly GCA_030867185.1. Taxonomy (NCBI): domain Eukaryota; kingdom Viridiplantae; phylum Streptophyta; class Magnoliopsida; order Asterales; family Asteraceae; genus Tagetes; species Tagetes erecta. The sequence goes on from CM061494.1 coordinate 24,416,997, forward strand.
ACCTAGTTTTTATAATTTGTCTATTTCATTTAAAGACACAAATGTTCAAAATTTTTGAAAATCACATTTTTCCTCTATATAACTTTGTATCTTTCCTCACTTTAAACCAATTTCATATCTTGAAATTTTTTTTAAAAACCTGCATCTTCCCTTTATATAAGTTTGTATATTTCTTTACTTAATCAATTCATTCATTCATTCAAGATCTCACATTTTCACATGTAAGTTAAAAAAATCTCTTCATTGTTTTCTCTTCATCTCATTTCGTTTTTTCTTAATTTCATCATATCTATTTTTCATAGACGTCATTAGTAAACATGTTGAAAATTTGAGTGTTTGATCTCGCATTTAGACTCGAAGGAAAAATTCAAAAGATTGACGTTCTATCCGTTGTTAACGACCATCGATGAAGACGAAGTGGAACGAGTGACTTTGACGAAATGGAATGAGAGACGAAGTGGAACGAGCTCAGATCTGAAATGGAATGAGAGACGAAGATGGAACTCCATGAATGCATTTCGAGGTGGTTGAATATAGGTGTGTTCTTGAAATATTTTTTAGTATGAAATTATTGTTAAGGTTTGTACAAAGTGCATTAAAAGTTGTACATAGACTTGTTGAAGGAATTAAGCATTTAAAGTTGTACTATAAGCTTGGTTACTTGTGCATTTGATTTTGATTTAATGTATAATATTAATTTTACTCTAAACTTTATTACTTGTACATTTGTTAGAAATTGTATATAATTTATAAATGTATGAAGCTATTTTTTTTGTTTTAGAGTTGTTAGAATCTCATGTGTATGACAAAATGTTAACTAAATAATTATTTTTCAAAATTTCTACTTTTGAATGTTGTACCTCTTGCATAAAAAGTTATACATGTGAATATACACATGTGTAATATGAGATGTTTTTTGAACATACACATGCATAAACTAAGTTGGCACAACACATGTGTTACCGGGTTGCTTAACACTTGCTTGCCCTTTGAAAACACATGTGTTATATGGCATGACATATGTGTACGTTAGCTATTATGTGTGTGTTAATTTTGTTTCTGTCTTTTGAGTGGTTGTATATAGTGCATAAACAATTGTATCTAACTATACACATGTGTAAATTGAGTTTTTTTTAATTCATTCTACATTTTATTTTCTTATTCCAAATCATGTTGAACAATCCAAGACGATAGACTCGTAAATTATTGATTTATGTAATATAAATTATTGAGTTTTTTTAATTCATGTTACACTTTATTAATTTGTTTATATTTCTTGTGTATTTGAATATAACACATGTGTATATTGATTTACATATGTGTACAGAGAATGTTTCATATATATTTTTTATTTTTTTATTTGATTAACTGTTTATAATGAGAGAGAGGAATTGTACCTGGATAGAGATATTTGTGAAGAAATTGATCAATGTACAAAGACTTTATTACATTTTTTTAAAAAAGGCATCAAGAATTTATACTTTATTACACATGTGTACAGAATTTGTACTTGCTGACACACCTTTAATAAATTTTTGTTGTTGTAATTTATGCATAAAAAATTATATCAAAATAGGTTTTTAAATATACACATGTGTAACTGAGTTGTACACATGTGTAAATTTTCGTTTTTCTTCACATTTGTTTTTCCTTATTTTAAATAGTTGTTAGTTCATGTTTAAATCTTGGTTTCTTTTTCAGAACACGTTGAATAACCCAAATTTATAATGTTAGCAAGGAAGTTGCTTTTAATTTGTTGATTTTGAAAAGTTTTCTTTGGTTTTGGTTTTGTAAAATAGTTTTGCACATGTATTTGATTGAGACGATTGTATGCTTTATAAATTTCTTTATATTTTCATGTGTATTTGAGTATAACACATGTGTATATTGATTTACACATGTGTAAAAAGAATGTTATATAAATAATTTTTGTTTTTTATTTAATTAGAGAGAGAGAGAAATCAGGAAAAAGAAAAAGTAAAAACATTAAAAAAATGGCTAAAAATTGTACCCGGAGAGAGAAAACGTGAAAGCTTGATGGAAATTTGTACTTGGAGAGAGAAAAAGTAATAATTTCTTTTGTACTTACACATGGATAGATGTGCACATAGATATTAAAAAATCTACACATATGTAAAAAGACTCAATTACCCTTTTACACATTAAAAAACAATAAAAAAATTTACTTTTGTACCATATTTTGAAGATGCAATCTTGACCATTGATCTTAGATATCAATGGTCTGTATTTGGTTTAACAGTTAACAGTTTAAGAACTGGTTTACAAAATACATATCCTATATATATATATATATATATGTATATATATGTATATATATATAGGAGGTTCACCTACAAAGTATTAGAAATCTAAGAAGGCTAAGAAGCAATAAGAGATTGACATGTGACATCTAGGAAAATTAGGAGAGGGGGTATTTTAGTCATGCCCACTTTTTTAAATATTCTCTCTTCGCATGCAAGTCACATGTCAATTCCCCCACTCTTTTTAAACATTTATAACTTTTACATACGACATTGTTTTTTTAAACAAATTACACCATAAAAACGAGTATTTTTTTCTCTTTAAAACGCATATAATATTGATATATAAAAAACGAACTTTTATCACATTTTTTCAGCTCATTGTGTCTTCCGTCAGGTCATTGTGTCTTCGTCAGGTCATTGTGTGATTGTGTCATCCGTAGGGTTGTTGTGTCATTCATCGGGTCATTGTGTAATCTTATTTGACAAGTGTTACACAATGATCTAATAATAATTACACAATAACACAAAAAAGTATTTCAAAGATCTTGCTCCCACATCATCCTTCTTAAAAAATAAATAAACAAAACTTAAAAAAACTACTATTTTCTCATTGTGTCTTTTTTCATTGTGTCTAATTTAAAAAATAAAAAAAACGGTAATTTTTTTTATTTTTCGTTTATTTATTTTTTGAAAGAGGAATACATGGGGAACAAGGTCTCCAATCACTTTTTTAAAATTTGATTTATATTGTGAGTTAGAATTTTTTTTAAAAGTGTCATTGTGACTTTCTTTACCATTGTGTCATTCTCACACTTTGTAACAAAATGACTTTGTCTTTGAACATTTCTCAAACACATATTAACAATTTGTGACATGGTGATAATTTCTAAACACATAAGATGACACAACAAATATTTAAAATAAGATGATAGTACATAATGACTTAAGAATGAACCGATAAAAGTGATATTTCACTAGTTATAATATAACACAATCACATGATATTACACAAGGACTAGACAAGTGCCGAATTTTTTTTTATTTTTTATATATCAATATTATACGCGTTTTAAAGATAACAAAACGCTTGTTTTTTTTGGTGTAATTTAAAAAAAAAATAATATCGTATCCAAAAGTTATGAACGTTTTAAAAAAAGTGGGGGAATTGACATGTGCCTTGCATGTGGAGTGAGAAAATCAACAAAAGTGGCTATGACTAATGTACCATTCCACCAAATTATTTTTCTACAAATTGATCTCAACCATTAAAAGAGAGATCTAAAGGTCATAAATCCTTCTTAGCATTCTTAGATTTCCAACCCTTTGTAGGATAACTCTCCTATATATATATATATATATATATATATATATATATATATATATATAGAGGAGAGTTATCCTACATAGTGATGGAAATCTAAGAAGGCTAAGAATGATTTATGACCTTTAGATCTCTTTTTTAATGGTTGAGATCAATTTGTAGGAAAAGAAATTGGTGGAAGGGTACATTAGTCATAGCCACTTTTGTTGACTTTCTCTCTCCACATGCAAGGCACATGCCAATTCCCCCACTTTTTTTAAAACTTTCATAACTTTTGGATACGATATTATTTTTTTTAAAAAATTACACCAAAAAAACAAGCGTTTTGTTATCTTTAAAACGCGTATAATATTGATATATAAAAAATAAAAAAAAATTTCGACACGTGTCTAGTCCTTGTGTAATATCATGTGATTGTGTTATATTATAACTAGTGAAATATCACTTTTATCGGTTCATTCTTAAGTCATTATATAATATCATCTTATTATAAATATTTGTTGTGTCATATTATGTGTTTAGAAATTATCACCGTGTCACAAATTGTTAATATGTGTTTGAGAAATGTTCAAAGACAACGTCATTTTTTGTTACAAAGTGTGAGAATGACACAATGGTAAACAAAGACACAATGACACTTTAAAAAAAATTATAACTCACAATATAAATCAAATTTGAAAAAAGTGGTTCGGAGACCTTGTTCCCCATGTATTCCTCTTTCAGAAAATAAATAAACGAAAAATTAAAAAAATTAAAAAAATTACCGTTTTTTTTATTTTTTAAATTAGACACAATGAAAAAAGACACAATGAGAAAATAGTAGTTTTTTTAAGTTTTGTTTATTTATTTTTTAAGGAGGATGATGTGAGGACAAGATCTTTGAAATACTTTTTGTGTTATTGTGTAATTATTATTAGATCATTGTGTAATACTTGTCAAATAAGATTACACAATGACCCGATGAATGACACAACAATCTTACGGATGACACAATCACACAATGACCTGATGAAAGACACAATGACCTGACGGAAGACACAATGACCTGACGTTAGACACAATGAGCTGAAAAATTGTGAAAAAAAAGTTCGTTTTTATATATCAATATTATACGCGTTTTAAAGAGAAAAAAATTCTCGTTTTTATGGTGTAATTTTTTTAAAAAAATAATGTCGTATGTAAAAGTTATAAACGTTTTAAAAAAGTGGGGGAATTGACATGTGACTTGCATGTGGAGAGAGAATATTTAAAAAAGTAGGCATGACTAAAATACCCCCTCTCTTAATTTTCCTAGATGCCACATGTCAATCTCTTATTGCTTCTTAGCCTTCTTAGATTTATAACACTATGTAGGTGAACCTCACTCTATATATATATATATATATATATATATATATATATATATATATATATATATATATATATATATATATATTAGTTTGGTGCCCACGCTACGCTCGGGAACACAAACTTAAGAGGTAATTTTAAGGATATTTATTACGATTCCAATTAGTTTTGAGACAAAACTGTGGTAAACCAGAACAAATGATTTATTTTTTAAAAATTATTAATTAGTATAACAATATTATACTCAAATTAAAAAGACTTAAATGTTTAGTTTTATGGTGTAGTTTATTTTAAAAAAAATTTGTATATAAAGTTTATGTATGTTTATAAAACACTTAGGTCTTTAATTATTATATACTAGGTTTAATTCCCGTGTGTTACACATGGGTTAAATAACAATATTTAAAAAATATATATAACAATCATATTTAAAACTTGTAATATTTAAAGATTTGTAAATATTATTATATAAATATCATTAATCATAATATTTGGCTCCATCAACTCTCTTCTTTAATTTTTCCCACAAACTTCCTTTTATAAATTCATCTAATTCCCCCTCAATTTTACCTCCAAAAAAGGCCTTGGTGGCCCCCTAAAACTTTGATTTATTAGGTAGATTGTTAACAACTTTATTTTTAACTTTCATTTTCATACCCTATCAAATAAAAACAGACTCATGTACATCCTTATTAACAGAGGGTTGAAAATGTAATTAATTTTAAATTTTTTAAAATTCTCCTAGATATTAGAGGAACAAAATGTAATTAGTGTTGTTATTATAATAAATATTATATACATATTATAAATAAAAAATCATTATTGTGAGAATTTTTATACCCTATCAAATAAAAACAAACTCATGTATATATATTCCTAGTAGTAGAGGGTTGAAAATATAATTATATTTAAATTTTTTAAAATTCTCGTAGATATTAGGGGACCAAAATTTAATTAGTGTTATTATAATATATTTTTTATATATATTTTAAATAAAAAATTATTATTGTGAAAAAAATTCTCAAATGATACCACATAAGTTAGAAGCTTTATAAAGATGACATCTAAGCTTTTTTTGTTTTCCTATATTATATTAGATATATATATATATATATATATATAGAGGCACACTCAAATGAGAACACCTCTTAACTTGAGTACAAAAAGTACAACTTTAACGAATCATATATGGAGTCAAACTGTTGAATTTTTTGTAATATAAATTGACCAAAATGCTTATAATTCAACTAATTTTAACATCTATTTAAAAAAAATATGATTCGTTATGTCGTTTGTTAGAATGCATATATGCACCCACAATATGTGTTTGTGTACAAGTAATTTAGGTGCATATATGCATTTTAACAAACGACTTCACAAATCATATATTTTTTAAATAGATGTTAAAATTAGGTTAATTATAAGCATTTTGATCAATTTATATTATAATAAATACAACAGTTAAAGCGGTTCCTAAGTTGTTCTCAAGTTAAAAGTGTTCTCATTTGAATGGATCCCTATATATATATATATATATAGAAATGAGATATTTTGAGAACACCCTCTAGTTTTGAGAACTCGTGAGAACCTTACTTCCCGAGTTTCTTCATAGATTTTTTTTTGCTCAAATGTTGCGTATATTAAACTAAAACTTGAAAAAAAGGAAATAAAAAAAAACGTTTTCGTCGTTAAAAAACGTATATGTAACTAAAAAATATTTACAGCGAAAAAACGCTGGTGTAACTTATTACACCCATGTAATATGACGTAAATATTTTTTACTAACATATACGTTTTTTAATGACGAACATATTTTTTTTTAAATATTCTTTTTTCCAGGTTCTAGTTTGTAATATACGCAACATTTGAGCAAAAAAAGTACTATGAAAAAAATCGGGACGTAAGGTTCTCACGAGTTCTCACAACTAGAGGTGTTCTCAAATTACCCCTCCCCTATATATATATATATATATATATATATATATATATATATATATATATATATATATATATATATATATATATATATATATATATAGGATTAGGTTCATTTGAGAAGACTCATATATTGCAAGAAGAAAAAGAAGAAACCTAAATCACTAAAAAAACTTATCAATGGTTAGTTTTTTTAATAATTTCACTTCCTACATACAAAATGTGTAATGTATGAACTAAAAAAATCATTAAAATATTTTTTACGTATGTATTTTTAGCGTTTTAAATTTACCTACACATGTGTAGGTTATGTGACCTACACATGACTTCCACATGTGTAGGTTTAACAAATAAACGAAATTTATTCAATTTTATTTTTTGAATATCAAATTTAATAAATAAATATTGCATTTCTATCATATTTTTTTATGTTAAAAACGTTTTTTGTTGAAAAAAATGAATAATTTAGCTATTTCTTACGCTTCTCGCTATATTTGCTCTTCTGAAATGAACCCTCCCCTATATATATATATATATATATATATATATATATATTCTACATCAACATAACACCACAATTTTCTTTGCTACTCATTCATTTTCTGAAATCAAATCTAGAGATGCAGTCAACTATGTATGAATATTTGAGAGATGACGTTGTTGAAACTATCAAGGTTTGTGGTTTTTATATTCCTAATTTACCATTATAAAACTTGTATAAATACTTATTATTCATGTCAAAATGAATCTGGAAATGCAGGAAAATAAGTTTGAGTCTGTGAAAGATGATGTTGTAGAAATTAACATTGAATATGTGTGTGTTTTAGTTTTTTTTTTATTTTTACAAAGGCACAAACTTTTAAATTAACTAATCAAATCCTTTCATATCTATGACATATCTATTTATAATCAGATATTTGTTAATGTTTTTATTTTGTATGTAGTTTGAGCTTGATAAAAAGGTTTGTAACGATTCACAATATCTATACGGAATAGTATTATCAGATATATTTATTCTATATTTATGTATAGATTAGCATTCTTATTATGCAGGAAATTATCAAAGATGATTTGAAATCAGAAAAAAAAAAGAAAGTTCAAAGGTTCCTATGTTTGACTTTATCATTTTTATTTTCTTTTTATAAATGTTTTTAATGCAAAAAAAACAGAAAAACACACAACTTATTTTATTCCTGTATAAGGTTATAATATTAGTTTCTACATCTTTATTGCTATTTAATGCAAATTTATTTAGGGTTAAATGCATATTTCCCCCTCCAAAACACTTTAAATGCATATTTACCCAGCCAAAAAAATCAATTGCATATTTCCCCCTATAAACAACTTTAATTTGCAAATATACCCATTTTTAATAAAGACATTTAGTTAACATTGGGTATATATGCAATTGATTTTTTTAGTTGGGGAAATATGCATTTAAGGGGTGTTTATAGGGGTAAATATGCAATTGAACCATTTATTTATGTAGGCTGATTCCGATAGTAGTGTTGAAATTATCTACCATGGATTAATGTTCAGTCCATACAAATCCGATCTATAACGAGAATGGAGTGAAGAGGTAAGACAACATTTACAATTTATTATATATACATATATATATATATATATGTATAGATATTTCTATAAATGTCTTCATAAAATTTAACATAAAAATTAATACATTACAGGATCGGATATTTGAACAGCAAGATAAGATCTATGAAAACAGAATGAAAAGGGTCAAAAGGCTTGATGAGGAGTGGAACTGGAGTGAAGTTATAGAGCTTGACGGTTCAGATGAAAAAGAAAAAAATCTTTTCAAGGACTCTACAAGTTAAGTTAACAAGAAGAAAAGTCCACTAAAGATCCCAAGAGTTTCGATTCAAAAGCGAACTAGACCTCATTTAGTTTGATGCTATGTATCTTAACAAGCGTTTTAGATTTGTTTTCTAGACTATGTTTTTTCCTTTACATGTGTTATTTCATGACTTTAATCTTTTTATTTGCTTTTCAATTTCTATGAATGAGTAAAAAATGTTGCTTTGGTTTCATGAAAAAGTGAATTTGTAGTTTCCAACAGAAAACTTTTTATGTTCGACTAAATATGATATTTTTAACAACTATTTATGATGTGTGAAATTATATATATAAAATAAATGCAGATCACAAACTCAGGTTTTAAATTAAAATGGGAAACCCAACAAAACTCACACAAGCGGCAAGTGTACCGGTCGTGTGTAGTCAAGCTAAGTAAGTCCGAGTATCGTACCCAAGAGACTTGTTTAGCGGCCCTTAATAATAGATCGTTATCGACTCCTAACCGATGAAACTTTGTTTATTTTTAATTATTTAAACTATGAAAATAAATACGAACTAAATATTAAAAGTTATCTAAATTAATTAAAACTAGTAAAATTGAAAATTACTTTAACTAAAATTAATAAAACAGCTAGAAACGACTTAAACTAAGAAGACAAACTAAACTGATTCGAGAACTGTTAAGAATGAGAAAGCAACTACCTAGGCGAGAATCCTATTAACGACTTGACTACTATTGGTTTCTCACAACTAATGGCACCGGATCTAAAAATATAACTACCAAGAACAACCCAATGCTACACTGCCTGCTATAGGTCTTAAATGTATGCTAAATGTCCTAAAATAGTTATTTGAAACTTACGGTGTTAAGGAATGGCAAAAACCACACTTGGATGACTAATGGACCCTAAACTAGATCTCCATCCGGTCTCACTAGTCCATTACCCTAATAATTGGTTCTATCAACTCAATAAGATAAAGGGATCAATTAATCTAATATGAACTAAGACAAGAAATCACAAGTGACTAGACTACTTAGGCAAAATCCACTCTCGTGTGATCCTAACCTAACCAAACTAGCAACTAGATGAAAACTACAACCTATCTCCTTCCGGTCTCTAGATCGGTTAGAATACTAATTTATACATATGAAAGTAAGCCTATCTCATAGGTGACTATTCCTAGATCAACCCACATATTGATTCAAACACTAAGTCTAAATCTAGCATGCAATTTTAACCAAAAACACAAAGTTAATAATTAAAAATCACAAGAGAAACATGGCAAGAGACATATATATTATAACTAGTACGCACATCACATTCAAAGAAAATATTTAGATCAACTTTACAATAATCATCCATTCCATTAGTTATATAATAAACCAAAAGTAGTCAAAAACATTAATATTCAACCATTGCCTAGGTAGTATTAAAAGTTTAGCCAAAAATCATGCCTAGACTAATAACTAAATAAAAAACAATAGCATTCATGATTCAATCAAAAGTTTAAACAAAAGATTAAATAACTATAGCGAAGAAAGCAAACCAAAAACGTAATCCACAAGTACGTTCGATCTTAAAAAAAAACCTTGCTTTCCTTCTTGCGTCCAAGACCAATTAATTGCCTCCAAAACAAAATAATTGTCGCTGCCAAAAGCTGCGGTTACCAATAATTCCCAAAAATCTCCAAAAACTGCCGTCTCACAATCTGCCCTCCTTTTCTTTTCTTCTTCGTTCGACCCAAAAAACATCTATATATGCTGCCATCAAGTTCTAAATATATATATCAAGTGTAGGTCTTCTTTTCTTTTCTTTATGTGGGCCCCCTCTAACTCAAATAAGCCTTCCGTCTCCATGACCCAACTTCATGTGATTAGATCAATAAATTAAAACCAAGTTAGGATTTTTCATAACTCTCCACGTGAACATGATGAATTGAGATTTCAACTCTTTTAAAGTGTTATATTTATATAGATATTTCATTTAACTCAACACTAAAAAAAAACAATTAACCACTAAAAGGATCAAATTATTTAGTTTATTAACTCCACGACTCTTTAAAACCCAACTATGAACCAAGGAGAGTAGAATTCGACCAAAAGTAATTCAAAAATATTCAAAAGTGTAGGAAATATTTATATATATAATGTATAATTCAGACCACATCAAATATCCCCACACTTAAACCTTTTCGTCCCTGAAAAAGCATAAACTATCTCAGGGATTCAAGACTTGAAAACTCTAAAACCAAAAACAAAACTATACAATTACAACTCAAACCTTTAATCCTTACTCAAACAAGCACCCATGACTAAAACTTTAGCGATTTTTTATTAGAGTGGAACTCATAGTTATTATAAGCTTTCCATGGTTTTATTGGGTTGAGTCACCCCAACTTGACTTAAACCTTATAACTAAATGATTAAAAACATTTTAAAGCACAAACAACAATCAAGCAATTTCAACAACATTGCTTATTATTATTCATTTCACAAGTGGCATCAAATAAATTCAATTTCCAACTTACTCCTAGTTAATGTTCCCCATTACATGACATATCCCCGTTATCAAGCAATATCCCGAAATTCATCACCATACGTGATTATGCACGACTTCATCTGTGGGCTTACATATGACGTGTCCCTTGTGGTCCGTTTCTTATTGGTATTAGGACGCGAGCAAGGGGACCCCATATGACTAATAGGTGGTTTGATCAAGTCAGTAGTGAATTTGTACTTTTAAGCACATTGTGATCAAATTTATTGACTTATAACGGCAGCTTAACTGCGGGTTTTGCTCTTTGAGCTTTTATTTGAATATTTATACCTCTTTTTCAGAAGTAAACATACCAGATGATAGACCGCATAAAGACCCATGGTCTCTGAATCCCGAAACATCCCATCAATACAAGATTTAAGATTATAAAATCATATGCCATGAAATGTTAACCACTAAAACTAGAAGTGTGAAAATTAAAGTTTACTATAAACCACCTTTTTGAAAGCAACTTCATTTTGTATCACACTAGCTAAAAGGCTTGAGTATGACTCAACTTTTTATTCCACTTCAAGAATAGTATGTTTTCCACTAAAAATCACTTAAATTAGGTTTTATAATGCCACAATGTTACTGCCCTTTCATTCATAAAGGTTGAGAGACACAAAACAAAAGAAAAAATATATATTTTTGTTTTTTTTTTTGAATTTTTTAATTTTTTTGGATTTTTTAGACTCTATATTGACTCAAAACAGACAACTAAAACTAAAAAATGACCATTTCTCATCCCCACACTTAAGTTCTACATTGTCCCTAATGTAGAAATGGAAAAACACTTAAAACCAAAGCTAAGTATGCAAAAATAAAAGATAAGAGAGGTGAATTGGAAAAGACTTAGCTGGTATTGCGAAACGCGTAAGCTCCAAGTCTTCGTTCCAATATTCAAGTGTTGACCGTATAGCATTTCGGTCGCAGTCAACCTTGCCACCGACACTCCCGAGCTCCTCCTTCATCTTCACAAATGCACACTCACCCGAATGAAGATTGAGTACGGGTGAGAATAATTTAAACCTGCAAAAACAAAAACAAGATACCCGAGCATAAAACTGACTCGACACAACTAAAATAAAATAAAAAATAAAGTCAAACATAAGATAAAATCTAAACTTACAAACTCTACATACTACGGGTTGCCTCCCGAGAGCGCTTGGTTTTTCTCGAGTCCTCAGCCTGACTCATCTCAGATCTCACTAGCCTGGCAAACCGAGGTATACGACCTCCTTAAACTCCTCTACTGGCGCTCCACTCACGTAATGTTTCAACCTATGCCCATTAACCTTCCACGCTCTCCCATCGTCCTCAATCTCGATGGTACCGTACGGAAAAACCTCTCTAACAGTGAACGGTCCTGACCATCTAGACTTCAACTTACCCGGAAACAACTTCAACCGGGAGTTGAATAACAACACCTGATCCCCACACTTGAAGGTTTTATTACCCTTCAAGTGTCGATCGTGCACCTCCTTAGTCCTAAGCTTATAATTAAACGACTGTGCATAAGCGTGATCTCTCAACTCCTCTAACTCGTGAATCTGGTGAAACCGGTTATCTCTAGCGTTAGGCATGTCCAGATTAACCGTCTGTAATGCCCATGAAGCACGATGCTCAAGCTCAACCGGTAGATGACATGCTTTCCCGTAAATCATCCGAAATGGCGTGGAACCAGTCGGAGTCTTATAGGCTGTACGGAAAGCCCATAATGCGTCATCTAACTTGTCAGACCAATCCTTGCGATTGGATCCAACAGTCTTCTCCAAAATCCGTTTGATGCCTCGATTACTCACTTCCACCTGCCCACTTGTCTGTGGGTGGTAAGCCGTTGCAAGCCGATGGGTGACCCCGTAGCGTTGCAAAGCTTTCTCCATCTACGCGTTGCAGAAGTGAGTTCCCCTATCACTAATAATCGCCTTAGGAACACCAAACCTAGCAAACAACCTCCTAAGAAATCTCACTACCACCCTAGCATCATTTGTGGTCAAGGCTTGAGCCTCGACCCATTTAGAGACATAATCAACGGCTACCAGGATGTACTTGTTCCCACGTGAAGCTGGGAACGGGCCCATGAAATCAATGCCCCAGATATCGAACACCTCAACTACCTGACTAACTGTCTGGGGCATCTCATTTTGGGATGAGATGTTTCCTACTCTCTGACACGCATCGCACCCTCTCACAAACTCTTGAGCATCTCTATAAATCGTCTAGCGAACCATATAGGTTCGCCGGGCACAATCAGGTTCGCCCGGTCGACACCAAATCAAAAGCTAAACTGTGCTACGGGCGAATCTATAGATTCGCCCGTAGGTTCGCTAGAACTAATTCATACAAAAGACATACAAAATACATACAAAATTTATAACACCGACATACCGGTGAGTCCAACCTATACATGACTATCAATACTCCCCCTAGGTTGGACCTCACATGGGGTAGTCTTCTGTTTAGGCTCCGTCTTCTGTTGGCTTCAAATATATTCAACGTATGCTCCTGCCCTTCCTTTAATTCCTGCCATTGGATTGGTAACGTCTTCAGATCCGGCCTCTTCGTCTTCACTGAACACCAGCATCGATTCCACAAACTCTGCTTCGGCGACCTCAGTATCAGGCACATCCAGAACAATTGTTTCCGCCTGAATTTCTTCTGTATGCTCCTCGCCAATTACATCCAAAACAACCACCTCTATCGGCTTCTCGAACCTTTTCTCGATCGTTTCATCAAGCTGCTTTGACAGGTCATCAACATCCATTCTTTGTTCATCTGTCGCTCTTAACCTTTCATTAACCTTCCTCAGTTCAGCACGAATACCCCGGGCTTTGTTTGCAACCTTCACAAACAGGTTTGCTTCAATTCTAGTATCATCTCCAGCCCCGTGCTTAATCCGGTTCTCACACAGTACTTTCAAATCTTCATCGCAAAAGGAAAAGATCTCCATTGGGTCAAACAATCGGATTTCTGGACGATCTTCCCCTTTTAGTCTGATAACAGCTTCACCCGTACCATTGTCGTAGAACCATTTGTGAAAATCCTGTAATCTGGGTGGCTGTGTGTCCGGAACCCTAACCCTAGTCATAACCTTCGGGGCTTCGATCTTCAATACTATCTTTCCTTTCCACGAAACCCAGTGCCTGTCTTTCTTCTGCCTCATCCTCCTCGGCTTTTGGTACCCAAAATCAACGAAGTTTGTCTTAGCAGCTTCTCTGATGGTCACCTCAAACGCACACGCTCTGCCACTGTCCTCTTTTCCTAACAACGGTAGCTCAGCCAGCCTACATAAGTCCCATCGAGGCAGTGTAGCGAAATGCTTCCTGTTTCGGATGTAACAGATGTCACCTCCCCTCCTTTTGAACATATACGCATCCACAAGGGAATTGTATTTCCATGCAATCACCTGTCTATCCAGCTGGGAGGTGTTTGGTTCATCGATATTCTGAAATATGGGCACCTCGGGAACCACTTCTTCTTCTTTTCTGAACCACTCCGATTTATCTAAGTCGATATGCTCAAACTGATAACTGACCCCTTTCTCCTCAACCTTGTATTTCTCAGGCTCATCATCCAAGTCTTCCTCACTGTCAGCATTTATGTCAACTTCTGGTTCATCTATCAAACTAAAGTTCACGCTTGAGCCTCCAACAACCTCAGCCCCCTCAAACACATCCAGATCTATACCCATTTCTTCATCGAACGGCTCCTCAGCAGCTTTACCTTTCCCTTTGTCCTGATCCCCAAATACAACGTCCATTAACGGATACTTTGCAGCATCCGTTAAGGATTTCAGTTCAGCTTCAGACATAGCAGGTTCTGTCCCATCTTTTTCTTTCAGGCTATTTAGCTCCTTGAATATCCTAACCATCAGGCACTGTTGATCCTTCATCATCCTCCCCATTTCATATATAACCGTTGATTTTTCAGCATCCTGGGTCTCCAATTCCTCATATTTACGCTTCAGTTCCCCTAACTCAGCCTTTAAACTGTCAATCTCACCTTTCAGTCCACTAACGGTCTCAGCAGATGTACCCGGAATGTCATGCTTCGCTTTCTTTTCCGCTTCAGTTTGAGGATCCGATTTCCTTTTGGTCCTTTTCTCTCTCCCCTGATCTATCTCAGCCTGAACCTCATCAATCTCTCATTCCAGTGAATAATCTTTGTCTTTGGCGTACTGCTTCCTTTTTCTCACCTTCTTCTCAACCACTTCAATGTTCTCACCACCCCTTTTTCTATCAACTTCAATCAACCTTTGAATCTGTACCCATCTTTCAGCAGGGTACATATTTTCCCATAAGTACGATGTCCTACTCACACAGTCAGATCGCACCGATTTGCAGTCCCCAAATATTCTAGAATGCATCTCCCATATCTTCAAAACATCACCAACAATCGGAAGATTTGGCAGCTTGTCATTTAGAATCATTTGTACAAACCGAGGATACATCAGCCACTTATCTCTCTTAGAAGCGTGTATGTTCTCGAGCATATAACTGTAGATCAGCTTCGCAAGATTTGCCTTTTGCCCTCGGCAAAACAGCATCATGGCCCGAGCCCAATCCAGGTTTAACCCATCAGTACCTCCCTTCCTATGATCAAGGCACATAATGAACACGTGTGCTATATACCTCCATTCCTTGATCAGATAGGATTTAACAAATTCCATCTTCTTTTCTCCTGGCATTGGTCCCTCATAACCCGCAGTCCTAAATGCCCCATATACCTCCTCAGCGGTCATACTGACCTCCTCACCGACATCCTCCTCTAACCTCAAGATTCTGGCCAGATCAGCCTCAGTAAACTCCAGATCAAAACCACTGACTTTGGCACATATACGCGATGGCTGTACAGACACATTCATCACTGCAGTTCTCCAGAAATCTCGAACATGCAGCTCGTATATAGTCGGTGAGTGAGAAATGGCGTGATGAATGTGAGATGACTTCAACCATCTGATACAGTCTCGATAGCCACCGGCTTTCTCATGATTCTCGTCAAGCAAAGCACACATATTGTGCTTTCTTTCAAAGAATAATGTAGACATCGTGCCTGAAAAATAAACGGAGATTTATCAGAAACGAAGATTTTGAAAACAGTTAATAGATTCGCTGGATAAATAGGTTCGCTAACGTGGCGAACCTGAGATTTGGCACCAGAACCTATAGATTCGCTGACATGAAAAATCAGTCATTTGGTCGAGCGAATGTATAGGTTCGCTAGAAACAGTCGGGCGAATCTATGTTGAAGCACGGGCGGCATAACGACATAGGTTCGCTCGAAGTTTTGAACTTTCGTTCAGATTCGCCAGACGAACACCTAGGTTCGCTGGAAACCCTAGTTTTTTAAAAACGGCCGAAATCACAGTCAATACACCATAATCAAGCAAACAAAGCAACAATCAGGTAATATAAACATCAAACGAGGATATTATGAAGTAAATTCCTAACTAATAACACAAAAACAGTCGTTTGATTTACACAATATCACAGATCGACGGATTTAAAGGGGGTAAAAGTGCGATTGATGGTTTGAAAAATAGATTAAGATGAAGACGAGACATACCAGACCAAAGTAAAGGTGATTTTAGTGTGGAAAAACCGGTTGTGGATAAGAATCGAACACACGGCAGTAAGAATTTGAAAAACCCAGCTACAGTAATAGTGACAGCGAAATTGTGAAATATTTCGCTGTCACTACATATATATAAAGACACAGGTTCGCTGGAAGACACACTAGCGAACTTTAGATTCGCCCGAAGACCAAAAGTCAAGTAAACCACGGCGGCGATGCAAAGAGGTTCCGGGCGAACCTGAGGTTCTGGCGAACCTGTAGGTTCGCTAGCAGGTTCGCTGGCACACAAAAATTAAAATATTTTTGGTTTTTCTCAAATTTTAAATTCTTTGTAAATCCATGAAAACGTCCCACTATTTCAACGCTCCAAAAATAAACACATTAACCTAGATAATAATGATAACAAGAGAAAAATAAAATAAACTAAAATAAGATAAAAGAAAAAGCAAGAATTAAAGGCTAAAGAAGGATATATATATTTTTCATGACGTTTTGATCAGAATCCGGAGAATCATCGATTGGCGGGATTGCAGATATGTTTGTCCATTTAAACCCATGCCTTAGTCCTTTCAACGAGAGATCAGCAGCTTCTTTTATCATGTTTTTGGTTTGATTGAAGAAGCTCAACCAACTCGGTCCCTACAGACATCTAGGTAAAAAGAACAAGTTCTGTCATCAGGATATATCTAAGCAATACGATTGACTTTGCTTGAATTTCGAAGATCAAATTTTGAATATTGATCGATGCATTAGCTTCTTTTGACACTGTGCAATTTTTGCATCTTTTTGTGAGTGGAGCTTGTCAGCAATTGATTCTTTTGAACACAATGCGACTTATTATTTGGGAAACTCAAATAGTTCAGAGCTCCAGGTCTATACCGACGTATAACAGAGGAGATAAACATTTGAGCATGCTTGGTGAATCTTCAGGTCAATACTTCCGTATAGAAGAGAAGATCCACCAACTCCAGGTCAATACTTCCGTATAGCAGAGGAGTTAAGCACTTTGACTCAATACTTTCTGAGGAGTTAACAAGTAACTCACTCAGAGGTTTTTCCGAAGAGCATCACTAGCAGCTTTTTATTTTATTTGTTTTGCACACTAGAAACTTGATTCGGGGATAGGGCGAGGGTGATTTGGGATGTTTAGGGAAATCAAGGCAAAGATTTGAAGCTCTCAACCCATTTTTGACAGAACCCTTATCTTTGTGCAATCCAATCATGTCAAGGGGATAATCCTTGTTGCCGAGATCTTGAACGTTATGTTTGGCTACACAATCACTGTTTACTTGTTTTCGGGCTGAGCCTATCTGACATATCCCAAACACAATACTTCTGACCTCCTTCAACGTCTCTTCAACATCAATCAAAACGGAGATCCTGAAATAGCAAAATTTGAAAAACTATAAATAGTTATTCTTTAATATCTCCCCCAAAATTTCTATATTATAGCTATCTAATAAGAAATTTTTGTTTTTCAGATTTTCTTAATATATATATACAGAATAAAAGAAAATAAAGAGAGAAAAAAAATAAAGGAGCGAAGAATAGAGTGACCCACGGAATTTTCAAAGAGGAAAATGAAAAAGTTATTTACATATTTACAAATTGGTTCACATAGAAAAAGGTTTTCAAAAAGATATAAGTCCCAGCATAGAGATCAGTTCATAAAAACGTGGTTTGTCAAAAGCTTTTGTGAAAAGATCAGCTTTTTGCTTTCGAGTTTCAATAGGAATAATATCTATGAACCCCTTTTCCTGTGCATCTCTGATGGCATGAATTCTTGTTTCAATGTGCTTGGTGCGAGTGTGATGAATAGGATTCTTGGCAATTCCAACAGCAGCTTCATTATCACAAAAGAGTGGCGTATGAAGAAAGTTGATGCCATAATCCATCATCTGATGCTGAATCCAGAGCACTTGGCAACAACAACTTGACGCAGCAATGTATTCTGCTTCTCCTGTGGACAGAGAGACGGTTGTTTGCTTCTTGCTTTGCCAGGAAACAAGACATTCTCCAAGGTATTGACATCCGCCAGTGACTGATTTTCGGTTAATCCTGCAACCAGCATGATCACTATCAGAAAAAGCATGTAAATCAAAGTTCCCACCTTTTGGGTACCAAAGTCCCAAACGGGAGGAACCCTTAAGGTAACGAAAAATTCGTTTAACAGCTTTCTCATGTGATTCTTTTGGATTGGCCTGGAAATGAGCACAGTAGCACACAGCGAATGTAATGTCCGGTCGGCTTGCAGTCAGATACATGAGAGATCCGATCATCGAGCGATAGCGATGAGCATCCACAGGATTCCCATTATCATCAGAAGTTAGGCATGTTTGAGCGGTGAAAGGAATCAGTTCCGGAGAAGAATCATCCATGCCAAACTTCGTGAGGATCTCTTTGATATATTTCTCTTGGTGGATAAGAATTCCATCAGGCTTTTGTTCCACTTGCAGCCCCAAGAAGAAACACATCTCCCCCATTATTGTCATTTCAAAGCGATCCATCATCACTTTTTCAAACTCTCAACACAGCCCCTCATTTGTCGAACCGAAAATTATATCATCAACATACACTTGAACGATCAGCAGCTCCCCATTCACCTCCTTCTTGAACAATGTCATATCTATAGTCCCACGAGAGAAACCTTTGCTGAGAAGATACTGTGTCAGAGTTTCATACCAGATACGTGGAGCTTGATGCAACCCATACAAGGATTTATCAAGCTTGTAAACCTTTGAAGGGAAATCTGGATCCTCGAAACCCAGTGGTTGACATACGTAGATCTCCTCATCGATATCTCCATATAGAAATGCACATTTCACATCCATCTGATAAACTTTAAAGTTTTTGTTCGCAGCATGAGCAAGAAAGATTCTAATGGCTTCAAGGCGAGCGACTGGAGCAAAAACTTCAGTGTAGTCAATCCCCTCCTCTTGAGCAAATCCTTGAACAACCAATCTCGCCTTGTTTCTGATGACAACACCGCGATCATCTGGCTTGTTTCGGAAAACCCATTTAGTGCCGATGGGACACTTGTTAGGAGGAAGATCAACCAGTTCCCAAACTTTAAGCTTCCTAAATTGTTGCAGTTCCATTTGCATGGCATCCACCCAACTAGGATCTTCAAGTGCTTGTTTATAATTTTTCGGAACAACTTGGGATAGAAAGGCAGCATAGAGACATTCATTTATCAAACCACTCTGACTCCGAGTTCGCACACCATCAGTAATTGGTCCTATGATATAATCATGAGGATGATTCGTTAAAGTTTTGAAATTAGTATTGAGAAGCAAAGGGTTGGTTTCGGTTGAGGGTGTTTGATTAGGTGATTGTGAAGGTATGTTTGAGATTGAAGGAATTGTATTAGTGGTAGATGTAGGAATTGAAGTGGATGATGATGGGATATCTAATGGAGAAGTTGGAACAGTTTGAGGTGGTGGAGGTGGTGGAATGTCAAATGAAGTGGGAGGTAATTGTGTAGTTGATGATTGTGGTTGTGATTGTGTAGGTGGATGGTTAAAGATAGAAACTGATGTGTGAGGAATGATGTCATCATCGTCAGAGTCAGGAAGATTGAATGATTTGAAAATAGTGGCGGAATCATAAAACCATGCAGGTTCACTGCCAATGCTTGTAGTGTTTGACTCTTGCCAGTCAACATAATAGGACTCTTGCACAATCCGCGTTCGATTGTTGTAAACACGATACGCTTTTTGTGTGTTCGAGTATCCTACAAAGAAACACTCATCCGAAACAGCACCAAACTTCGTTTTCTGATCTTGAGTATTCAAAAGAGTACAAGAACATCCAAAGGGGCGCAGAAAATCAATCAACGGCTTAATCCCTTGAAACAGCTGGTATGATGTCTTCATCTTTTCTTTGACAATCAGTACCCTATTCAGAACATAAGCTGCACAATTAACTGCCTCTGCCCAGAAAATAATTGGAAGCTTTGACTCAATCAGCATAGTTCTAGCAGCCTCCACAAGAGTTCGATTCTTCCTTTCAGCAACACCATTTTGTTGTGGTGTTCGTGCGGCGCTAAACTGTCTGAGAATACCCCGTTGTTCACAGAAAGAGTTGAAGATATGGTTTCTGAATTCCGTTCCGTTATCGCTTCTGATGGCTTGAACTTTTCGTTTTCCAAGAACCTCGATTTGAGGAATCAGCTTCATCAGCTCTTCAGCAGTCTCACTCTTGTATGCCATGAATCTCACCCAGGTGTACGTAGAGTAATCATCTGTGACAACCAAGCAATAAGATTTCTTAGCAATAGATTTGACACTTATTGGACCAAATAAATCAGTATGTAACAATTCGAGGGGTTCTAAGATAGAATTTGTAATTTTAAGTTTATGTGGCTTTTTGTGCTGTTTTCCTTTAGCACAAGCCATGCATTTCTCAACCACTGAAAAATCTTTAAGTGGTAAACCCTTGACCAAATTGTTCTTAACCAATTTATTCAGAATTTTAAAATTAATGTGCCCTAAACGTCTATGCCACTGAAACGATTCAAAAGATTAAGCTTTAGATAGGAGACAGGTCACGGTAGAAGTTGATTCTTTTGATCCCATATTCAGCATATATGTATCATTTCGTCTCGGAGCTCGCATGATCACCAATTCTTCAGGAATAGAAAACTCTGGCTTCAAGAACAAACATTCATTTGGAAGAAACATCACTGGGATATTCTTATCACAGATTTGTGATACACTGAGAAGATTGAATGCCAGTTCAGGAACGTAGTTGACGTCTTCCAAAGTTAGTGAACCATTTGAGACTTCTCCTTGACCAATCATCTTACCACCTTTCTTGTCTCCCGCAAAAGCAACATATCCGCCATTGATAATCCGATAGTTAGTCAGTAGGTCCTTCAACCCTGTCATATGTCTGGAACATCCACTGTCAATATGCCAATGACTATTTACAACGGCATTTGAATGTTCCTGACATTTATTAAAAATATACAGAAGTTAGACTTTTGAAATTGGCACCCAAGCCTTTGTGTACTTGGGTGGTGAAACAGATGAAGAATTACAAAAGAAATTATTTACAAATGTGTTTAATCTTTTTCCAAAGGATTTTTGCTTTGAACTGTTTTTGATTAACTTAGGGCATTGCTTAACAGTATGATTAACATTTCCACATTTAAAGAAATGAGATTTCAAACTGACTTTGGGAACTTTATCAACAAGAATTTTGTCCATTTCAATTTCCTCGTCACATTCAGACATTTGAGAATTGCAATCACTGTAAGAGTGATAAGGCTCCTTTGATTTGCCTGCTGTGACTTTTGCCTTTTCAGACTCAGATTTAGGTTTTGAAATCCTTATAGGTGTGAAGGACGGGATTTGATGAGTAAAGAACTTTTGAAAACAATTTGTTTTGGTTTGACTTTCAGAGACATGACCTGAAAGTTCATCTTTGTCATTCACACACTTACTTTCAAACAGATCATCATTCAACACATTAGGGTTTGGAGTAGTGCACCTTAAATTACTATTAAACATGGAATTGTCTGAACATAACACATTACTGGAAACAAAATTAATTAAACTAATGTCTTCAATAGACTTCTTGGAATCAGAACTAGAACATTCACTACTGCTAGAACAACCAAGCCCAGTACTCCCACCATAAGCGTAATCCTCTCTAACCTCTTTAAGATTTACTCCACTTAAACCTGCAATAGAGCTATTAGTATCATTCTGGATAATCTCTTGTATCATCTCATTTGATGGATGAGGAATAGGTGTTGGAGAGTAACAAAAGGTACTAGGTGGGGATATGCATATGTTTCATTGTTAAGACCCAAACCTGTTTTAACTCTAGCCCCCCGTTGTTTCTTGCAAAGTTCCTCCCTTTTCATACTAGATATTGTCCATTGCTGCAGTTTATTTTTGAGTTTTCTTGTTTCAAATTCAGCAAGAGTCACTTGCTCAGTCAAATAGTTTATTTCACAATTCTTTTTCCAAAAGAGTTCTTTTTAAATGTTCATTTTCTTTCAAAGCTTCTCTTAATTTGACAAAACATTTTGATTCATTCAATTTAAGCTCTTTGTTAGTTCTCTTTAATTCGTTTTCGTTTGACATTAACAGTTTATTAGCTTTGTATATGCCAATTAAACGAATTTTACAGGCAGATGAACACATATCTTCAATAAAGTCATAAGGAAGACCAATTACCAGTTTTTCGGCAGCAAGGGCACGATCACACTGGCAGTAGGGAGTGTTCCTCTTGAATTCATCAACAGCATCAAGCCTCGCCTTCTCAATCATGGCTTCCAAGTTAAGCTTTGACTCCTCTCATTCTTCATTTCATTTACAGCAGCTTCACAGACCAATCCCGAGTGATTCAGATGCCCTTGAACAATAGCATCTGATTGGTCTTCATTAACTTTCTCCACCTTCCCTTCCTCATCTTCACCATAAAATTCTTTGAAAGGATCAAAGCAATTTATATAGTTGTCATCATTCTCAACAATCTCAGCAACTAGGGCATGATTAATTTCCTCCTTTGTCTCTTCGATTTCTGCACTCCAATCAAAGTTGGTGAGCAGTGCAGTTTCATTCTTTGATTTCACTTCCTCAAGCCTTTCTTGACCAGGAACAGTTCTCGGATTTCCAGAGTTCACTGGTTCAGTAACAATTGGTAAAGGACATTCTCTTTTGAAGTGACCCAATTGTTTGCAGTTATAACATCTCAGCTTTCCTTTGTCATACCCCAGCTTGCTATTCTGTCCCTGATTCCCAAAATTTCTTCTACATGTTCTTTCCATAAATCGTCTAGCACGAAGAGTAAGCATGGCCATCTGCCGTTGGATGTCGGTTTCTTCCAGATCATCAGGATCCACCTGATACATATCTTCTACAGTCATACCCTTTCCCTTTAACTCACCGGCAAAAAGAGCTTCATAGCTATGAACAAACATTCCAAATAAAGCCATAGTGTCAGATGGAATCTGAGTGGTGACAGATGCATTTGAGCTTGAACCAACATTTGTAGATGCACCAACAGATTTAACCGACACATAACTTGATGATCCTCCAGGTGCAACACTGTAAATGTGAGAGTTTGCAGCGGATGAAATAAGTGCAGCATTCTGAGAAGGAATATTTGGAACCATCATAGACTGATTGTATTCTCATCTCTTCACATCAAGATCAAATGACTTCAGCTTGTTTATAACATCCATCAGCTTATAGTCATGAAAGTTTCTTTCTTGTTTCAACAATTTGATTTGTAGACTCCACTGAGGGGGAAGAGAATCTAACAGCTTTGTGACTTGTTCATGATTTCCCAACTTATCATCATACTTCTTCAGATTACTTGATACAGACAGAAATCGATTGGTAATATCAGTCAGATTTTCTTGCGAATACCCCACAAAAGAGTTAAACTCTTTCTCAGCTTGAGCTTTTCTATCCAGCTTCAAATCCTCATTACCATCATAGAACTCGCACAGCGCATCATACAAGCTTTTTGCAGTTGTGTGTTCAGCAAACCTGTTGAAAATATCTTGATGCAAACAAAGTATCAATGCCCCCAGTGCCTTTTTGTCACGATCAAGTAACTTGGTGTCTGCTTCAGTAAAAGTACTTGGATATGTGTTTATTGAAGTGACAGTTCCTTCAACTGTCTTTGGCACGTGCGGACCATTTACAATTGATTCCCATTGGTTATAGTCAGTGTAGTAGAAGAAAGCTTTCAAACACCTCTTCCAATCTTCAAAATTTTCACCACTAACAAGCCTCGGTGGCCTGTTAGGTTGAACACTATCCATATCATTCATATTCAGTGTTGATGTAGCCATAATTTTGAACCGATTATAGATTCGCTGAAGACAAATAGATTCGCTGGATTAGATTCGCTCAAAGAACAAACAGATTCGTTGGCAGATTCGCTAGATAAACAAACAGATTCGCTGACCAGCAAACACAGTTTTGCTCGACAGATTTTGGCAGCAGTTTCGCTTGCACAATGAGCCAAACAGGTGAACTTTCGTTCGATAAAATGTCAGATTCGCTAGCCACAAACACAAACCAACAGAACACAAGATTTGAACTAGATTCGCTGGATGAACAACTAGATTCGCTGGAAGAACAGATAGGTTCGCTGGGTTACGAACAAACCTGTTACAGTACGAAAACATCCAGGACAGCTTCAAAACTTGACCATTTGTAGACCCGTTTGTTTCAGAAGCTTCCTATGACCAAATATGACAACACTTGAGCAAAATACAACACCAAAACACCCAAACCAGTCTAGAAAAGAATCAAATAGTGTTTTGACACAAAAACCCCAAAATCAACACAAAAATCACTAGAATCAAACAATCAAGAGCACTAAGGCTCTGATACCATATTGTTGGTCCATAATGATCGTGATTTCAGTGCTATAATGACTTGTTTAACAACAAAACACACTTGACTCAAACAAACAAAGTGTATTATACCCAAACACCCAATAATGAGATAAAATCCACACAACTAGAGGTAGATACGCTACAAAGATGAATAAGATATGCTCCTAGCACCTCCAGTAAACAAACACACGACACAATCAGTAAGATAAGGTTTTTGTCAAAGTTGTGCAAAAGTTGTATTTCTTGAAGATAAGGTTACAATATATATCAGACATAGGTTCGTTGATAGATTCGCTGCAGCGAATCTATCTAGCAAACCATATAGGTTCGCCGGGCACAATCAGGTTCGCCCGGTCGACACCAAATCAAAAGCTAAACTGTGCTACGGGCGAATCTATAGATAAAAAATACATACAAAATACATACAAAATATATAACACCGACATACCGGTGAGTCCAACCTATACATGACTATCACTAACAGTGAACGGTCCTGACCATCTAGACTTCAACTTACCCAGAAACAACTTCAACCGGGAGTTGAATAACAACACCTGATCCCCACACTTGAAGGTTTTATTACCCTTCAAGTGTCGATCGTGCACCTCCTTAGTCCTAAGCTTATAATTAAACGACTGTGCATAAGCGTGATCTCTCAACTTCTCTAACTCGTGAATCTGGTGAAACCGGTTATCTCTAGCGTTAGGCATGTCCAGATTAACCGTCTGTAATGCCCATGAAGCACGATGCTCAAGCTCAACAGGTAGATGACATGCTTTCCCGTAAATCATCCAAAATGGCGTGGAACCAGTCGGAGTCTTATAGGCTGTACGAAAAGCCCATAATGCGTCATCTAACTTGTCAGACCAATCCTTGCGATTGGATCCAACAGTCTTCTCCAAAATCCGTTTGATGCCTCGATTACTCACTTCCACCTGCCCACTTGTCTGTGGGTGGTAAGCCGTTGCAAGCCGATGGGTGACCCCGTAGCATTGCAAAGCTTTCTCCATCTGCGCGTTGCCGAAGTGAGTTCCCCTATCACTAATAATCGCCTTAGGAACACCAAACCTAGCAAACAACCTCCTAAGAAATCTCACTACCACCCTAGCATCATTTGTGGGCAAGGCTTGAGCCTCGACCCATTTAGAGACATAATCAACGGCTACCAGGATGTACTTGTTCCCACGTGAAGCTGGGAACGGGCCCATGAAATCAATGCCCCAGATATCGAACACCTCAACTACCTGACTAACTGTCTGGGGCATCTCATTTCGGGATGAGATGTTTCCTACTCTCTGACACGCATCGCACCCTCTCACAAACTCTTGAGCATCTCTATAAATCGTCGGCCAGTAGAAACTAGAGTCGAATACCTTCCTTGCTGTCAAACTCGCACCGTGATGGCCACCTGTTGGTCCCTCGTGACAATGCCTCAAAACCTCTCTCGTCTCATCACCAAACACACACCTACGAACTACCTGATCGGCGCCTATCCTAATAAGATAAGGATCATCCCAAATATAGTGCTTAACATCGGCAAAGAATTTCTTCTTTTGCTGATGTGTCATGCCCTGCATAAGGTATCCATCTGCTAAGTAATTCGCCAAGTCGGCGAACCAAGGCAACCCCTGCTCCTGCGCTCTCACAAACAACAACGTCTCATGCGGGAACTGATCATCTATCGCATCTAACCTAATCTCCTCACGCTCAGGATCCTCTAATCGTGATAAATGATCAGCTGCAACATTCTCCGCACCTTTCTTATCCCTTATCTCTATATCAAACTCCTGAAGCAGTAAAATCCAACGTATCAATCTAGGCTTCGCATTCTGCTTATTGAACAAAAACCTAAGGGCTGCATGATCAGTGTAGACAATAGTCTTACAAAGAACTAGGTAAGATCTAAACTTATCGAATGCAAAGACTACTGCTAGCAACTCTTTCTCTGTCGTGGTGTAGTTCTCCTGTGCGTCATTAAGAGTCTTACTCGCGTAATAAATGGGGTGGAAATGCTTATCCCTACGCTGACCTAAGACCACTCCTATTGCATAATCACTCGCATCGCACATCAACTCAAACGGAAGACTCCAATCTAGGGCGACCATAATCGGAGCATTCACGAGCTTCTCCTTCAATAGCTCGAACGCTCTCATACATTCGTCAGTAAACTCAACCGGCGCTTCCTTCTCTAGAAGTTTCGTCATCGGTCTCGCAATCTTAGAGAAATCTCTAATGAAACGACGATAAAAACCTGCATGGCCTAAGAAACTTCTAATCGATCTAACAGATGTGGGTGGCGGAAGCTTACTGATTGTTTCAATCTTCCCTCTATCAACTTCAAGCCCCGCTCGTGAAACCTTATGCCCTAGCACGATGCCCTTCTTCACCATAAAGTGGCACTTCGCCCAATTCAGCATCAAGTTAGTCTCCTCACATCGAGCCAACATCCTCTCCAGAGTCGCTAAACATGTATCGAAGGAACTCCCGAAAACAGAAAAATCATCCATGAACACCTCCATGGAGTGGCCGGAGCGTTACATAATCCGAATGGCATACGACGATACGCAAAGGTGCCATAAGGACATGTAAATGTGGTTTTCTCCTGATCCTCTAGAGCGATGGGGATCTGGAAATAACCTGAAAAGCCATCAAGGAAACAGTAATACTGCTTTCCTGACAAACGCTCCAACATCTGATTGATAAAAGGAAGCGGGAAGTGGTCCTTCCTTGTGGCATCATTGAGCTTACGGTAATCAATACAAACTCGCCACCCTGTGACCGTCCTAGTCGGAATCAACTCATTCCTCTCATTCCTCACCACCGTCATGCCCCCCTTCTTAGGGACAACCTGCACTGGACTCACCCACTTGGAGTCTGAGATGGGATAGATCAACCCTGCATCTAACAACTTAATGACCTCTTTCTTCACCACCTCCTGCATGTTCGGATTCAACCTCCGTTGCCCCTGTCTCACAGGCTTATACTCCTCCTCCATCAGTATACTATGCGTGCAAAAAGAAGGGTTAATGCCCTTAATGTCCATCAACTTCCACGCGATAGCCTGCTTGTGCGCCTTTAGCACATCAATCAACTTAATCTTCTCCTCCTCTGTCAACTCAGCAGAAATTATGACAGGTAACTCAGAACCCTCACCTAAAAATGCATACTCGAGATGAGATGGCAATTCCTTAAGCTCTAGTGACGGGGGTGTCTCAACTGATGGCTTCTCCACCGGTTCCTCTCTATCTATCACTTCACACAAAACAGCCTCATGGGGAGGCTTACTAGCTAGATCTATCGATTCTTGCTCAAAGGCAAAAGCAGTCATCTCTATCTCCTGGTTCTCCCTAACTAGGATCTGTGTATCTAAATGATCTCTCTCCACAAACTTAGAAAAGCAACAACTAACCTGTAAAACAATAGTATCAATAAAGTACAAGGTGTCGTCCTGGTCCTGTGTATGCCTCATGGCTCTATTAACATCAAATGTGACCGTCTCATCAGCAACTCTCAAGGACAACTTACCCTCAAAGACATCTATTAATGCTCTCGTAGTGGCTAGGAATGGTCGTCCTAAAATCAACGGGACCTTCTCATCCTCGTCCATGTCTAAGATCACAAAATCAACTGGAAACACAAACCTATCTACCTTCACTAGCATATTCTCCACGATCCCCCTCGGATACTTCACTAACCTATCCGCTAACTGAATACTCATACGCGTCGGTACCGGTTCTCCTAGATCTAGCTTAGCAAAAACAGAATAGGGCATCAAATTAATACTAGCACCTAGGTCAGCCAACGCGTTACTCACCGACAAGTTACCTATGAAACAAGGAATTGTGAAACTACCCGGATCAGCCCTCTTGGGAGGTAGCTTATTTTGCACTACAACCGAGCACTCCTCACTCAATATCACAGTTGAGATCTGCTCCAACTTCTTCTTATTTGTGAGCAGATCTTTCAGGAATTTAGCGTACTTAGGCATGTGCTGTAACGCCTCTACGAATGGTAAGTTCACTTTAAGTTGTTTGAACATCTCAAGGAACTTTCCGTATTGCTCTTCATTCCTGTGCTGAGCCACTCTACCTGGGTATGGAAGTCTATCTAAGCGAATCTGTGGCTCCTTCTGTGAACTCTCGGCTGCTTTCTTCTCGGTCTCCGCTGGCTGTGCTGTACTTGCTGGGCGCAACCTCTATTGCACCTCGCCAGCAGGGGCCTCCATCTCTATCTCCTCATCTACAGCATCATCAGTGGAAGGGACAGGTTTCTCAACCTCACCTGTCGTCCTACCACTTCTAGTAGTCACTGCCTTCACATGGGCGTTCGGGTTCTTCACGACATTACTAGCTAGCACACCCTGTTGCCTCTCCTGCATCATACTCTCCAACTCCCTCACATTTCTATCTAAGTTTTGCAATAACGCCCCTTGGTTCTTCAACATCGCCTCATTCTCTTGGAACCTCATTTGATACACCCGATCTCTCTCTTGCGCCTCCTTATATCGCGTATCATCTCTTGCTAGGAGTTGGGCCATCATATCCTCCATAGAAGGCTTCCTCTCGCCCTGACCCATGCCACTACTCTGCCCAATAGTCTGGTCCTGGAATAGACTCTGGGTGCGTGGCTGGAACCCCGGTGGATTTCTACTCCTCCAACTCTGCTGATTCTTCCAACCCGGATTATAAGAATTACCGAAGGTATTGCCCTGCATCCGGTTGGGATTACCAACAAAATCAACCTGTTCCTGGAGACTGTCAACAGAGATGGGGCAATCAACAGTGTCATGACCACCCCGACAAATCTCATAGGCCTGCTCCTTCTTCTTCTGCAGGTCTTTCACCATTTTAGTCAATGCCTCAACTTAGGCAGTTAAGACAGTACCATTATCGACCTGGTGCACCCCTCGCTGGGCGGAAACTGTAACTCGAGCTTCAGGATACTCAAAGCTACTCATGGCTAAGTCCTCGAACAGGTTATTACACTCCTCAACAGTTTTAGTGGTCAAAAGGTTACCACCAGCAGTAGTGTCTAAGATATTACGTGTTGCATGGGTCACTCCATTATAAAACTTCTCAACTAGCGCCCAATCCTGCAACCCGTGATGTGGACATTTGTGCAACAACTCTTTGAAACGTTCCCAAGTGTCGTAGAACGTCTCATCGGGTTTCTGCTGGTACGAATGAATTAGGCTCCTCAGACGAGCGGTTTTCGACGGTGGAAAGTATTTCAGAAGGAATTTATCCTGCAAATCGGCCCATGTAGTGATGGAACCGGCATGAAGAGACTCTAGCCAACTGTGGGCTCGATCAGAGAGAGAAAACGGAAAGAGACGCAGCTTGAGTGCGTCCTCAGTAACACCGTTAAGATGGAAGGTGTCACAGATTCAGGCGAAGCGATTAAGATGAGAATTCGGGTCCTCAGACTGCAACCCGTGAAACTGACAAATGTTGGTCATCATCGAAATGACCTGAGGAGGAATTTGCCAATTGTTGGCAGCGATTTACGGTCGTGTGATACTAGACCTAGCGCCATCGGCTGTCGGCTTTGCGTAGTCGGCAACAACTCTCCTAACTGGTGGATCTGCGTCGCCCATCGTAGATTCGGTGTCGTGAACGGAATCGGTGTCGGTGTCGCGAACTAAACTTTCCTCCGTTACTGACTCGGTGTCGTAGTCGGGTTCGTCCGTCTGCTGGTCGAATATACGCTCGGGATCGTCTAATGACTCAAACTCAGGTGGACCGGCAGAACGAGTGTGACGCATAAACTAGAACGAAAAGAAAATAAAAAAAATATATAACTAAACAACTTAAATAAAAGTGAACTAATCTAACAAGCAAACAAATAGCATGTAAAAGGCAAACTATATCTAAGGTAACAACTAGCAAATAGAGGAAACTAACCTAGAAAAGAAAAAGAGAACTAAAACAAAAAAGAATAAACAAAATTTTAAAGGGTGGTTAGACCCCCGACTCGGATCGTTCTCGAAGTCGCCAAAATAAAGTCCCCGGCAGCGGCGCCAAAAACTTGATGTGTGAAATTATATATATAAAATAAATGCAGATCACAAACTCAGGTTTTAAATTAAAATGGGAAACCCAACAAAACTCACACAAGCGGCAAGTGTACCGGTCGTGTGTAGTCAAGCTAAGTAAGTCCGAGTATCATACCCAAGAGACTTGTTTAGCGGCCCTCAATAATAGATCGTTATCGACTCCTAACCGATGAAACTTTGTTTATTTTTAATTATTTAAACTATGAAAATAAATACGAACTAAATATTAAAAGTTATCTAAATTAATTAAAACTAGTAAAATTGAAAATTACTTTAACTAAAATTAATAAAACAACTAGAAACGACTTAAACTAAGAAGACAAATTAAACTGATTCGAGAACTGTTAGGAATGAGAAAGCAACTACCTAGGCGAGAATCCTATTAACGACTTGACTACTATTGGTTTCTCACAACTAATGGCACCGGATCTAAAAATATAACTACCAAGAACAACCCAATGCTACACTGCCTGCTATAGGTCTTAAATGTATGCTAAATGTCCTAAAATAATTATTTGAAACTTACGGTGTTAAGGAATGGCAAAAACCACACCTGGATGACTAATGGACCCTAAACTAGATCTCCTTCCGGTCTCACTAGTCCATTACCCTAATAATTGGTTCTATCAACTCAATAAGATAAAGGGATCAATTAATCTAATATGAACTAAGACAAGAAATCACAAGTGACTAGACTACTTAGGCAAAATCCACTCTCGTGTGATCCTAACCTAACCAAACTAGCAACTAGATGAAAACTACAACCTATCTCCTTCCGGTCTCTAGATCGGCTAGAATACTAATTTATACATATGAAAGCAAGCCTATCTCATAGGTGACTATTCCTAGATCAACCCACATATTGATTCAAACACTAAGTCTAAATCTAGCATGCAATTTTAACCAAAAACACAAAGTTAATAATTAAAAATCACAAGAGAAACATGGCAAGAGACATATATATTATAACTAGTACGCACATCACATTCAAAGAAAATATTTAGATCAACTTTACAATAATCATCCATTCCATTAGTTATATAATAAACCAAAAGTAGTCAAAAACATTAATATTAAACCATTGCCTAGGTAGTATTAAAAGTTTAGCCAAAAATCATGCCTAGACTAATAACTAAATCAAAAACAATAGCATTCATGATTCAATCAAAAGTTTAAACAAAAGATTAAATAACTATAGCGAAGAAAGCAAACCAAAAACGTAATCCACAAGTACGTTCGATCTTCAAAAAAAACCTTGCTTTCCTTCTTGCGTCCAAGACCAATTAATTGCCTCCAAAACAAAATAATTGTCGCTGCCAAAAGCTGCGGTTACCAATAATTCCCAAAAATCTCCAAAAACTGCCGTCTCACAATCTGCCCTCCTTTTCTTTTCTTCTTCGTTCGACCCAAAAAACATCTATATATGCTGCCGTCAAGTTCTAAATATATATATCAAGTGTAGGTCTTCTTTTCTTTTCTTTATGTGGGCCCCTCTAACTCAAATAAGCCTTCCGTCTCCATGACCCAACTTCATGTGATTAGATCAATAAATTAAAACCAAGTTAGGATTTTTCATAACTCTCCACGTGAACATGATGAATTGAGATTTCAACTCTTTTAAAGTGTTATATTTATATATATATATTTCATTTAACTCAACACTAAAAAAAACAATTAACCACTAAAAGGATCAAATTATTTAGTTTATTAACTCCACGACTCTTTAAAACCCAACTATGAACCAAGTAGAGTAGAATTCGACCAAAAGTAATTCAAAAATATTCAAAAGTGTAGGAAATATTTATATATATAATGTATAATTTAGACCACATCAAATATCCCCACACTTAAACCTTTTTCGTCCCTGAAAAAGCATAAACTATCTCAGGGATTCAAGACTCGAAAACTCTAAAACCAAAATAAAAACTATACAATTACAACTCAAACCTTTAATCCTTACTCAAACAAGCACCCATGACTAAAACTTTAGCGATTTTTTATTAGAGTGGAACTCATAGTTATTATAAGCTTTCCATGGTTTTATTGGGTTGAGTCACCCCAACTTGACTTAAACCTTATAACTAAATGATTAAAAACATTTTAAAGCACAAACAACAATCAAGCAATTTCAACAACATTACTTATTATTATTCATTTCACAAGTGGCATCAAATAAATTCAATTTCCAACTTACTCCTAGTTAATGTTCCCCATTACATGACATATCCCCGTTATCAAGCAATATCCCGAAATTCATCACCAAACGTGATTATGCATGACTTCATCTGTGGGCTTACATATGGCGTGTCCCTTGTGGTCCGTTTCTTATTGGTATTAGGACGCGAGCAAGGGGACCCCATATGACTAATAGGTGGTTTGATCAAGTCAGTAGTGAATTTGTACTTTTAAGCACATTGTGATCAAATTTATTGACTTATAACGGCAGCTTAACTGTGGGTTTTGCTCTTTGAGCTTTTATTTGAATATTTATACCTCTTTTTCAGAAGTAAAGTTACCAGATGATAGACCGCATAAAGACCCATGGTCTCCGAATCCCGAAACATCCCATCAATACAAGATTTAAGATTATAAAATCATATGCCATGAAATGTTAACCACTAAAACTAGAAGTGTAAAAATTAAAGTTTACTATAAACCACCTTTTTGAAAGCAACTTCCTTTTGTATCACACTAGCTAAAAGGCTTGAGTATGACTCAACTTTTTATTCCACTTCAAGAATAGTATGTTTTCCACTAAAAATCACTTAAATTAGGTTTTATAATGCCACAACGTTACTGCCCTTTCATTCATAAAGGTTGAGAGACACAAAACAAAAGAAAAAATATATATTTTTGTTTTTTTTTGAATTTTTGAATTTTTTTGGATTTTTTAGACTCTATATTGACTCAAAATAGACAACTAAAACTAAAAAATGACCATTTCTCATCCGCACACTTAAGTTCTACATTGTCCCTAATGTAGAAATGGAAAAACACTTAAAACCAAAGCTAAGTATGCAAAAATAAAAGATAAGAGAGGTGAATTGGAAAAGACTTAGCTGGTATTGCGAAACGCGTAAGCTCCAAGTCTTCGTTCCAATATTCAAGTGTTGACCGTATAGCATTTCGGTCGCAGTCAACCTTGCCACCGACACTCCCGAGCTCCTCCTTCATCTTCACAAATGCACACTCACCCGAATGAAGATTGAGTACGGGTGAGAATAATTTAAACCTGCAAAAACAAAAACAAGATACCCGAGCATAAAACTGACTCGACACAACTAAAATAAAATAAAAAATAAAGTCAAACATAAGATAAAATCTAAACTTACAAACTCTACATACTACGGGTTGCCTCCCGAGAGCGCTTGGTTTTTCTCGAGTCCTCAGCCTGACTCATCTCAGATCTCACTAGCCTGGCAAACCGAGGTATACGACCTCCTTAAACTCCTCTACTGGCGCTCCACTCACGTAATGTTTCAACCTATGCCCATTAACCTTCCACGCTCTCCCATCGTCCTCAATCTCGATGGTACCGTACGGAAAAACCTCTCTAACAGTGAACGGTCCTGACCATCTAGACTTCAACTTACCCGGAAACAACTTCAACCGGGAGTTGAATAACAACACCTGATCCCCACACTTGAAGGTTTTATTACCCTTCAAGTGTCGATCGTGCACCTCCTTAGTCCTAAGCTTATAATTAAACGACTGTGCATAAGCGTGATCTCTCAACTCCTCTAACTCGTGAATCTGGTGAAACCGGTTATCTCTAGCGTTAGGCATGTCCAGATTAACCGTCTGTAATGCCCATGAAGCACGATGCTCAAGCTCAACCGGTAGATGACATGCTTTCCCGTAAATCATCCGAAATGGCGTGGAACCAGTCGGAGTCTTATAGGCTGTACGGAAAGCCCATAATGCGTCATCTAACTTGTCAGACCAATCCTTGCGATTGGATCCAACAGTCTTCTCCAAAATCCGTTTGATGCCTCGATTACTCACTTCCACCTGCCCACTTGTCTGTGGGTGGTAAGCCGTTGCAAGCCGATGGGTGACCCCGTAGCGTTGCAAAGCTTTCTCCATCTGCGCGTTGCAGAAGTGAGTTCCCCTATCACTAATAATCGCCTTAGGAACACCAAACCTAGCAAACAACCTCCTAAGAAATCTCACTACCACCCTAGCATCATTTGTGGGCAAGGCTTGAGCCTCGACCCATTTAGAGACATAATCAACGGCTACCAGGATGTACTTGTTCCCACGTGAAGCTGGGAACGGGCCCATGAAATCAATGCCCCAGATATCGAACACCTCAACTACCTGACGAACTGTCCGGGGCATCTCATTTCGCGATGAGATGTTTCCTACTCTCTGACACGCATCGCACCCTCTCACAAACTCTTGAGCATCTCTATAAATCGTCGGCCAGTACAAACCAGAGTCGAATACCTTCCTCGCTGTCAAACTCGCACCGTGATGGCCACCTGTTGGTCCCTCGTGACAATGCCTCAAAACCTCTCTCGTCTCATCACCAAACACACACCTACGAACTACCTGATCGGCGCCTATCCTAAAAAGATAAGGATCATCCCAAATATAGTGCTTAACATCGGCAAAGAATTTCTTCTTTTGCTGATGTGTCATGCCCTGCATAAGGTATCCATCTTCTAAGGAATTCGCCAAGTCGGCGAACCAAGGCAACCCCTGCTCCTGCGCTCTCATAAACAACAACGTCTCATGCGGGAACTGATCATCTATCGCATCTAACCTAATCTCCTCACGCTCAGGATCCTCTAATCGTGATAAATGATCAGCTGCAACATTC
The DNA here is from genome assembly GCA_030867185.1 of Tagetes erecta. Classification (NCBI taxonomy): domain Eukaryota; kingdom Viridiplantae; phylum Streptophyta; class Magnoliopsida; order Asterales; family Asteraceae; genus Tagetes; species Tagetes erecta. The sequence goes on from CM061494.1 coordinate 24,453,044, forward strand.
TCCGCACCTTTCTTATCCCTTATCTCTATATCAAACTCCTGAAGCAGTAAAATCCAACGTATCAATCTAGGCTTCGCATTCTGCTTATTGAACAAAAACCTAAGGGCTGCATGATCAGTGTAGACAATAGTCTTAGAAAGAACTAGGTAAGATCTAAACTTATCGAATGCAAAGACTACTGCTAGCAACTCTTTCTTTGTCGTGGTGTAGTTCTCCTGTGCGTCATTAAGAGTCTTACTCGCGTAATAAATGGGGTGGAAATGCTTATCCCTACGCTGACCTAAGACCACTCCTATTGCATAATCACTCGCATCGCACATCAACTCAAACGGAAGACTCCAATCTGGGGCGACCATAATCGGAGCATTCACGACCTTCTCCTTCAATAGCTCGAACGCTCTAATACATTCGTCAGTAAACTCAACCGGCGCATCCTTCTCTAGAAGTTTCGTCATCGGTCTCGCAATCTTAGAAAAATCTCTAATGAAACGACGATAAAAACCTGCATGGCCTAAGAAACTTCTAATCGATCTAACAGATGTGGGTGGCGGAAGCTTACTGATTGTTTCAATCTTCGCTCTATCAACTTCAAGCCCCGCTCGTGAAACCTTATGCCCTAGCACGATGCCCACCTTCACCATAAAGTGGCACTTCTCCCAATTCAGCATCAAGTTGGTCTCCTCACATCGAGCCAACATCCTCTCCAGACTCGCTAAACATGTATCGAAGGAACTCCCGAAAACAGAAAAATCATCCATGAACACCTCCATGGAGTCCTCGATCATGTCATGAAGAATTGCGACCATACACCGCTGGAAAGTGGCCGGAGCGTTACATAATCCGAATGGCATACGGCGATACGCAAAGGTGCCATAAGGACATGTAAATGTGGTTTTCTCTTGATCCTCTGGAGCGATGGGGATCTGGAAATAACCTGAAAAGCCATCAAGGAAACAGTAATACTGCTTTCCTGACAAACGCTCCAACATCTGATCGATAAAAGGATGCGGGAAGTGGTCCTTCCTTGTGGCATCATTGAGCTTACGGTAATCAATACAAACTCGCCACCCTGTGACCGTCCTAGTCGGAATCAACTCATTCCTCTCATTCCTCACCACCGTCATGCCCCCCTTCTTAGGGACAACCTGCACTGGACTCACCCACTTGGAGTCTGAGATGGGATAGATCAACCCTGCATCTAACAACTTAATGACCTCTTTCTTCACCACCTCCTGCATGTTCGGATTCAACCTCCGTTGCCCCTGTCTAACAGGCTTATACTCCTCCTCCATCAGTATACTATGCGTGCAAAAAGAAGGGTTAATGCCCTTAATGTCCATCAACTTCCACGCGATAGCCTGCTTGTGCGCCTTTAGCACATCAATCAACTTAATCTTCTCCTCCTCTGTCAACTCAGCAGAAATTATGACAGGTAAATCAGAACCCTCACCTAAAAATGCATACTCGAGATGAGATGGCAATTCCTTAAGCTCTAGTGACGGGGGCGTCTCAACCGATGGCTTCTCCACCGGTTCCTCTCTATCTATCACTTCACACACAACAGCCTCACGGGGAGGCTTACTAGCTAGATCTATCGATTCTTGCTCAAAGGCAAAAGCAGTCATCTCTATCTCCTGGTTCTCCCTAACTAGGATCTGTGTATCTAAATGATCTCTCTCCACAAACTTAGAAAAGCAACGACTAACCTGTGAAACAATAGTATCAATAAAGTACAAGGTGTCGTCCTGGTCCTATGTATGCCTCATGGCTCTATTAACATCAAATGTGACCGTCTCATCAGCAACTCTCAAGGACAACTTACCCTCAAAGACATCTATTAATGCTCTCGCAGTGGCTAGGAATGGTCGTCCTAAAATCAACGGGACCTTCTCATCCTCTTCCATGTCTAAGATCATAAAATCAACTGAAAACACAAACCTATCTACCTTCACTAGCATATTCTCCACGATCCCCTCGGATACTTCACTGACCTATCCGCTAACTGAATACTCATACGCGTCGGTACCGGTTCTCCTAGATCTAGCTTAGCAAAAACAGAATAGGGAATCAAATTAATACTAGCACCTAGGTCAGCCAATGCGTTACTCACCAACAAGTTACCTATGAAACAAGGAATTGTGAAACTACCCGGATCAGCCCTCTTGGGAGGTAGCTTATTTTGCACTACAGCCGAGCACTCCTCACTCAATATCACAGTTGAGGTCTGCTCCAACTCAATGGGCAGTTAAGACAGTACCATTATCGACCTGGTGCACCCCTCGCTGGGCGGAAACTGTAACTCGAGCTTCAGGATACTCAAAGCTACTCATGGCTAAGTCCTCGAACAGATTATTACACTCCTCAACAGTTTTAGTGGTCAAAAGGTTACCACCAACAGTAGTGTCTAAGATATTACGTGTTGCATGGGTCACTCCATTATAAAACTTCTCAACTAGCGCCCAATCCTGCAACCCGTGATGTGGACATTTGTGCAACAACTCTTTGAAACGTTCCCAAGTGTCGTAGAACGTCTCATCGGGTTTCTGCTGGTACGAATGAATTAGGCTCCTCAGACGAGCGGTTTTCGACGGTGGAAAGTATTTCAGAAGGAATTTATCCTGCAAATCGGCCCATGTAGTGATGGAACCGGCAGGAAGAGACTCTAGCCAACTGTGGGCTCGATCAGAGAGAGAAAACGGAGAGAGACGCAGCTTGAGTGCGTCCTCAGTAACACCGTTAAGATGGAAGGTGTCACAGATTCGGGCGAAGCGATTAAGATGAGAATTCGGGTCCTCAGACTACAACCAGTGAAACTAACAAGTGTTGGTCATCATCGAAATGACCTGAGAAGGAATTTGCCAATTGTTGGCAGCGATTTGCGGTCGGGTGATACTAGACCTAGCGCCATCGGCTGTCGGCTTTGCGTAGTCGGCAACAACTCTCCTAACTGGTGGATCTGCATCGCCCATCGTAGACTCGGTGTCGTGAACGGAATCGGTGTCGGTGTCGCGAACTAAACTTTCCTCCGTTACTGACTCGGTGTCGTAGTCGGGTTCGTCCGTCTGCTGGTCGAATATACGCTCGGGATCGTCTAATGACTCAAACGCAGGTGGACCGGCAGAACGAGTGTGACGCATAAACTAGAACGAAAAGAAAATAAAAAAATATATAATTAAACAACTTAAATAAAAGTGAACTAATCTAACAAGCAAACAAATAGCACGTAAAAGGCAAACTAGCAAATAGAGGAAACTGACCTAGGAATAAAAAAGAGAACTAGAACAAAAAAGAATAAACAAAAATTTAAAGGGTGGTTAGACCCCCGACTCGGATCGTTCTCGAAGTCGCCAAAATAAAGTCCCCGGCAGCGGCGCCAAAAACTTGATGTGTGAAATTATATATATAAAATAAATGCAGATCACAAACTCAGGTTTTAAATTAAAATGGGAAACCCAACAAAACTCACACAAGCGGCAAGTGTACCGGTGGTGTGTAGTCAAGCTAAGTAAGTCCGAGTATCGTACCCAAGAGACTTGTTTAGCGGCCCTCAATAATATTTAGATCAACTTTACAATAATCATCCATTCCATTAGTTATAAAATAAACCAAAAGTAGTCAAAAACATTAATATTCAACCATTGCCTAGGTAGTATTAAAAGTTTAGCCAAAAATCATGCCTAAACTAATAACTAAATCAAAAACAATAGCATTCATAATTCAATCACGAGTTTAAACGAAAGATTAAATAACTAGAACAAAGAAAGCAAACCAAAAACGTAATCCACAAGTATGTTCGATCTTCAAAAAAAAACCTTGCTTTCCTTCTTGCGTCCAAGACCAATTAATTGCCTCTAAAACAAAATAATTGTCGCTGCCAAAAGCTGCGGTTACCAATAATTCCCAAAAATCTCCAAAAACTGCCGTCTCACAATCTGCCCTCCTTTTCTTTTCTTCTTCGTTCGACCCAAAAAACATCTATATATGCTGTCGTCAAGTTCTAAATATATATATCAAGTGTAGGTCTTCTTTTCTTTTCTTTATGTGGGCCCCCTCTAACTCAAATAAGCCTTCCGTCTCCATGACCCAACTTCATGTGATTAGATCAATAAATTAAAACCAAGTTAGGATTTTTCATAACTCTCCACGTGAACATGATGAATTGAGATTTCAACTCTTTTAAAGTGTTATATTTATATAGATATTTCATTTAACTCAACACTAAAAAAAAAAACAATTAACCACTAAAAGGATCAAATTATTTAGTTTATTAACTCCACGACTCTTTAAAACCCAACTATGAACCAAGTAGAGTAGAATTCGACCAAAAGTAATTCAAAAATATTCAAAAGTGTAGGAAATATTTATATATATAATGTATAATTTAGACCACATCAAATATCCCCACACTTAAACCTTTTTCGTCCCTGAAAAAGCATAAACTATCTTAGGGATTCAAGACTCGAAAACTCTAAAACCAAAATAAAAACTATACAATTACAACTCAAACCTTTAATCCTTACTCAAACAAGCACCCATGACTAAAACTTTAGCGATTTTTTATTAGAGTGGAACTCATAGTTATTATAAGCTTTCCATGGTTTTATTGGGTTGAGTCACCCCAACTTGACTTAAACCTTATAACTAAATGATTAAAAACATTTTAAAGCACAAACAACAATCAAGCAATTTCAACAACATTGCTTATTATTATTCATTTCACAAGTGGCATCAAATAAATTCAATTTCCAACTTACTCCTAGTTAATGTTCCCCATTACATGACATATCCCCGTTATCAAGCAATATCCCGAAATTCATCACCATACGTAATTATGCACGACTTCATCTGTGGGCTTACATATGGCGTGTCCCTTGTGGTCCGTTTCTTATTGGTATTAGGACGCGAGCAAGGGGACCCCATATGACTAATAGGTGGTTTGATCAAGTCAGTAGTGAATTTGTACTTTTAAGCACATTGTGATCAAATTTATTGACTTATAACGGCAGCTTAACTGCGGGTTTTGCTCTTTGAGCTTTTATTTGAATATTTATACCTCTTTTTCAGAAGTAAAAATACCAGATGATAGACCGCATAAAGACCCATGGTCTCCGAATCCCGAAACATCCCATCAATACAAGATTTAAGATTATAAAATCATATGCCATGAAATGTTAACCACTAAAACTAGAAGTGTGAAAATTAAAGTTTACTATAAACCACCTTTTTGAAAGCAACTTCATTTTGTATCACACTAGCTAAAAGGCTTGAGTATGACTCAACTTTTTATTCCACTTCAAGAATAGTATGTTTTCCACTAAAAATCACTTAAATTAGGTTTTATAATGCCACAACGTTACTGCCCTTTCATTCATAAAGGTTGAGAGACACAAAACAAAAGAAAAAATATATATTTTTGTTTTTTTTTGAATTTTTGAATTTTTTTGGATTTTTTAGACTCTATATTGACTCAAAACAGACAACTAAAACTAAAAAATGACCATTTCTCATCCCCACACTTAAGTTCTACATTGTCCCTAATGTAGAAATGGAAAAACACTTAAAACCAAAGCTAAGTATGCAAAAATAAAAGATAAGAGAGGTGAATTGGAAAAGACTTAGCTGGAACAAAGAAAGCAAACCAAAAACGTAATCCACAAGTATGTTCGATCTTCAAAAAAAAACCTTGCTTTCCTTCTTGCGTCCAAGACCAATTAATTGCCTCCAAAACAAAATAATTGTCGCTGCCAAAAGCTGCGGTTACCAATAATTCCCAAAAATCTCCAAAAACTGCCGTCTCACAATCTGCCCTCCTTTTCTTTTCTTCTTCGTTCGACCCAAAAAACATCTATATATGCTGCCGTCAAGTTCTAAATATATATATCAAGTGTAGGTCTTCTTTTCTTTTCTTTATGTGGGCCCCCTCTAACTCAAATAAGCCTTCCGTCTCCATGACCCAACTTCATGTGATTAGATCAATAAATTAAAACCAAGTTAGGATTTTTCATAACTCTCCACGTGAACATGATGAATTGAGATTTCAACTCTTTTAAAGTGTTATATTTATATAGATATTTCATTTAACTCAACACTAAAAAAAACAATTAACCACTAAAAGGATCAAATTATTTAGTTTATTAACTCCACGACTCTTTAAAACCCAACTATGAACCAAGTAGAGTAGAATTCGACCAAAAGTAATTCAAAAATATTCAAAAGTGTAGGAAATATTTATATATATAATGTATAATTTAGACCACATCAATTTAATACTACAAAATCAGTTAAAAAAATAATATAAACATAAGTATATATGAAAATATAAGTTAATTGTTTTATATTGTTATAAGACACATTACTCTGGAAAAAGAAAATGTGAATCCAATTAAACACAAAAAAATGTATGTTTACAATAAAACATATAATTTTAATATTTAATATTTCATAATAGCATATCAGCAAACAAAAAATACAATTTTAATCAGGTTTTAGACTAAAAATGTAAAATAGCCATAAACACATTGTTTAAATCATATTAGATTTAATATTTTTTAATCAAAAAACATAAGCAAGTAATATAGTACTTAAAAATATTAATAATCATTTATTGAGCTAAGTGTTTGCAATTTTTAACGGAGATACACCATGTGTTGTTTTAAATAGTTTAGCTTTGCACTTTCATATTTCATAAATAGCACATCATAAACAAATATATGTTTACAAAAAAACATATAACTTTAATATTTCAGATTGGATAATAGCACATCAGCAAACAAAAACATAAACATTTAAGCGGTTGTTAGACAACTAAAAGTAAAAAAGTAAAATAGGCATAAATACAATGTATATATCATATTAGATTAAACAGTTTTTAGTTAAAAAAAATAATCAAGTACTATAGGAATTAAAAAACGACATATGTGAATATTTAATAAGTAATATCATTTTCAGGATAAAACCTAAATTATATGTAAAGTTCTGTTGAGAAAAAACTGTGTTAGCCTAAACATATAATCGGATTTACTCTACTTGCTTGCAGAATTTTAGGGATAGACATCAGCTTTTTAATTTTATAAAAGATAGTTTAGCTTTGCATTTCTCATTTCATAATAGTAAATCACAAACATAGGTAAGTTTACGGTTTAAGCAAACACAAACAGATGATTTTTACCGATTTTTACAAGCTCCTAACACTAATCTTATTCACTGTACAGGAGTTTTGCTTTATTACACAAAGACACGGTTCATGTATGCTTAGAAGTTCATGTTTTCATTTTTATGTTGCAAGCAATTTTTAAACTCTGTTTTTATACTATTTAGGAGCTTCGCTTGATTGAAGAGCAAAAAGGTTCAAGTGCTTTCACTAATATTTTAACTCCTTAAACATGTATGTATTGTATTTTAGATGAAAACTAAATATTTTTGTTACACGTGTTGTGTTTTATTTTTATTCTGCAAACAACTTTTATATTAAAACAAATATTGTATATGCCCAGGGAAAAGATTCAAGTTTTTCCAGTGCATTTTTCAAGTCTTCAAACAGGTATGTATTCATTTTTATATTAAATCTAAACCAATTGTATGTTGTATATTAGATTGTTTTTATGTTTATTATTGAAACTTCAACTGCTTATTTTATGTTTAGTGATTAGCTACTTGTAGGTATCTTTAATGTTTAACTACATAACATATCTAATCTATATACTAAACAAACAATCTCACCCAAAATCACATCAATAACAATTATACAATATGCAGCACTATTCAACAACCAGTAATAAAAAACTTCAAAAGTTAAACAACGAGTCTAAACAAATAAAAAAATCTAAAGCAATATAGCACCTAAGCAAACAACATAGATCAATAAAATTGATGTAATCCGCTTTAAGTTGACAAATAGTTAACCAGCTTCTAGGTGTCTTTATTGATTAAATACATAACATAAGAAGTTAATTGATTCATCAATAAGTATAGGTTCTTTCTTCTAATATCCTTTATAGTAGCATATTATTAATAAACTAATTATCCAATTTAACTGAATAGTTGTATAATAATAAACTTATCATTCAGTAATAATCTGCTAAAAGTTACTAAGACAAAATTTACATTTATGGATCTGCATAACAAATTTCACAACGTTTGCTTGTCATTCAATAACTAGAAATCAAAAACTGAATCATTATTCAAGAAGTTTAACAATTTATACAATTAACTAAAGCAAATAAACACTTGAGCAAACAACATAGACCAATAACAATGATGTAACATGCTTTGAGTTGACAAATAATTAAACAACTTGACACACAAACAAACACAGTAACAAACAACATAATTAAGTGTAACGTTTAGGCTAAAGCTTACACCAATCTCAACCAAAATCCTCAACATGTTAAAACTTACCAAAACATAAATTTATCATACATGTTAAAAAACTAAGCAGTGTTAACAATATACCCAATTATCTCTAAATAACAATTCTTGTGTCATTTTAGTTTTTAGCATTGCCAACATATGTACATCAACAAAAAGCAAATTTTTTACTCTAATAAAACGTAACAGTTTAACATATAAAACCATTTATGTTTTAATATCCTACTTCATTCCAAAATCCTTCATATTATTACATAGATTAAGAACCCAAACAAAAATCTGTTTCAATAAATTTTAATATCAACATAGTAAAATCATATACAAACTCTTTAAAACAACAGTAAACGATCAGACTCAGAACGAAGAAAAGAAAAATACAAAATTCTAAGATTTTACCAAACTTGTAAAAAACTGTAACAACCTAAACAAATATCAAACCCTACAATAATCTATTTCAAGTAAATTTCATATCAACATCTTAAAATCATAAACAAACACTTTAAAACACATAAACATTATCAAACTGTTGGTCCATGAAATCAGTAATTCGTGCTATATATGATTTAGATCTGATCACAATCAATTGATACCACTAGATCTAGCAACAATTGATTGTGATTAATGACCAAAACTCATACAAACCATTATAAGTCAATAGCAAATAATAGATTAAGAAGGTAATTAGATAAAGTAGAATGGATTAGATGCAACAAAGATATGATTCAGTCAATTCCTTGCAATAAACAATCGGATTCGAACTCAAGATCAAAGTATAATTGTATTTCAATAAAAGTTCCAAGAGTTGTGTACAAAATGCCCTAACACAACTATATATACAGTGACTAGTGTCGCAGGCAGTGTTGCATAGGCGACACTGCCTACTCGCTAAGCTAAGACAAGCTGCATGCGACACTATAGTATCGCATGTAGTGTCGCATAAACAAGCAACAAAGTAACAAAAACATAAACTAAACTAACTATTACAGTGGAAACGAAATACGACTAATCTATTACAAGATAAACAAAATACAACTAACGACAAGGTGAAGTACCACCCTACATGTGGTCATCAATACTCCCCCTAGGGAGGTACTTCACCTGTCGCGTCTCTATCTTCAGCTCCTGCCTTTGCTGCACCAAACATCTCTGTTAATTCTCGAACGTCTTCATTTAAATCAGCCTGCTTTTGCACTTTCTCAGCTAGTTCCTTCAACTCGGCTCTAATGCCACGACCCCTATTCGCCACTCTCTCAAACAAAGCAGCTTCTTTCTTCGTATCGGCTCCGGCTCTTGTTCTGATGGGGTTTTCACATAAAATCTTTAGATCATCGTCAGAGAATCCGAAAACCTCCATCGGCTCAAATAATCTCCATTCAGACCCATCCTTTACACGAATGACTGCCTCTCCTGTTTGGTTATCATAAAACCATTTTTCAAAATCATGCAGTCTCGAAGGGCTAGGAGTTGGAACTCTCACCCTAAAAGCAGTCTTTATCGGCTTCATTTTTAGTACAATCTTTCCTTTTGCCCGTCACACAATCCAAATCCTTCTTTGACCTCTTTTGCTCCAGCTTATTATATCCAAAGCTCACAAAATTATCCTTTAATCCAGCTTGAATCTCCTCCTCCAAAAGTTTCGCACGATCGTTTTGATCTGCGTTAATCAAAGGTAGAACCGCCAAACGCCTCAAATCCCACTTCGGGAAAGTTTTGAAGTGTTTGCGGTTACTAACATAGCTGATCCCACCCCTTTTCTCTTTATCATAAACTTCTGAAGCTCCAAACTGTATTTGCAACTGAATATGTTGTTATCTGTGTCTTTATGGTTGGGGCATCTAAGTTCTGGAACAGAGGCCTGACGGTTTCTGGTTCTTCTACATTCCTGAACCAATCGGATTTGTCAAGCTCGATCACGTCACCCTCCATTCCGCTCCTCTGAGCAACATACACCATCTCTTTTTCATCGACTTCGTAGAATTCAGGCTCAGAATCATAATCAACTAGCTGCTCCTCTTCCTCTTCCTCATCCACTAGCTTCATCTCTGCACCCTTTGCTTCATCTGCCACGACTTCATCACCAGATAAATCGGTATCAATATCGAGACAGAAGTCGTCAGTAACTTCTGTCTCTTTGCCAGTTCCGCTCCCTTCAATTCCGCTAAAACCAGCAAAATCTTTCCTGCTCTTCCCCATTTGCACCATCTCTTTCAGTGTTGGATATTTACCTATATTCACCATCTCGCTGATCTCCGTCTCAGTATCTGGAATCCCTACTTTCACCTCTTTCTTAACTTCGTTTAATTCCATCAGCACTTGTTGATCCAACACAATTTTCCGAAGATCATTCATCTTAGAATCCCTGTGCCTTTAACGTTCTTCTACATTTATCAGCTTCGTCTTTACCATGCTTAATTCATTTGCGAACGACGTATTCAGCCCACGAATAACGTCCTCATCAAGCCCAGCAAAACACTTCTTTTCCGATTTTTTCACAAATGTTTTAGGCACATCCTCAGATACTTCAAGCTGCTTCCCTTTCGCCTTTTTGATTCTGACATCAGTATCAGAATCAATCTTTGTTTTATCATCAGCCTTTCGTTTCTTCTTGCCCTTTGGTTTGAATATTTCTGCCTCAATCTCATCAAGTTGCTCTTCAAACGGAAACGACCTATTTCCAACAAACTATTTCCTTTTCTTTATATCCTCCTTAATCTTCTCCCGCAACTCACCAAACCATTTGTCTTCTGATATTTTTAGCTTTTCAATGTACTCCCACCTTTCATCCGTATACATATTTCGAAAAAGATATGTTATCTTTCCCGTAATATCGTGTCGGGGTGCGGAGCAGTCAGCGAAAATCCTGACATTCATCTTCATCAATAACAGAGGATCGCCCAACTTCTGTAATCCCGGCTTCAACTCATCAATAAATATCTGAATAAATCGTGGATATAACAGCCATTTGTCTTTCTTTGCAGAGGAGATATTCTCGATCATATATTCGAATATCATTTATGGGATATTCGCTTTGTCTCCTCTACAAAGATTAAGCATCGCTCGGGCCCACTCAAAGTTTAGTCCATCAGTTCCCCCTTTGCGGTGATCTAAACAAACAATCAAAGTTTAGTCCTTGATATCCCGTCGATCCAAGAAATCAGTTCCCTCATATCCCATCTCGAGGAAGCCTTCATGAATGTCCTCCAAACTGTAACATTTGCCCCGAACCAAACCCGATTCAAATCCAAACCCGACATGCCTCGGTACCCATTTTTAAAGTTCTCAAGTTCTTGAAATAAGAATGGTTCGTTAATTAGTCATTCAAATTAAATCGTTAAATTTTTATTTAAATCATACTTACACATAAAGTATTAAATTCATATAATTTTATAAACTTGGTTTAAATATAATTAGTGAAGTTTCATAAAGTTAGCTAGTTAGTGGGTTAGTTAAATTAGAGTTTTATTTAACAAAGTAAAGTTATGGATTCTTTTTGTAAACAATAAAACTCATATTAAAACTTATCAACTCAAAATAAAACATACACCAAGTGTAGGGACTGGAAATGAAAATAATTAAAAACCAACCCAGCCCCACCCATTCCCGCTTTCCGGCCAGCAGCTCCGGCAAGTCCGGCGGAGCTCCGGCAACACTAAAACATCATCACTCGACAGTTTAAACCCCGACTAAACCGTCTTCTCACCCTTATCCACTGAATTCGAACTCTAAGCATCCTTATTGTCCAGTTTTATGCCGTTAAGATCAATTGCATCCACACCCATTAAATCCGGCAAATGAAGAGCTTGAATCCCCTTAATCACGGGTAATAATCCAATTAACCAAACCCAAATCAATCTTTAACTCATTTCAAACGAGTCTATCAAGTTAAATTATCAACAAGTTATACAAATCAGTTAAATTTTGTTCCTCTAAAACCGAAACCCACTCGAATCTGTTTCGTTCCTTTAACACACGGTCAAATGCTTATAAGCTTCAAAAATCGTTCATTAGTATTCACTTTATCATGCTGCAACTTCAAATCTTCCTGAAACACACACCGTAACAACGTTTAATTCTCTGTTCATCGTCCCCTGTTCATCAGTCGAACACCACATATGAGCCATTTCAACTATCGATTTATTGGGGGTTTTACTCTTCACTAACCATCAGGTGATTCTGCATCTTTAATTGCATTATCACCATCTTCTTCTTCATCAGTTGATTTCTTGCGGCTGGGTCTTCTTTTTCTCCTTTTATCTTCATCATCTTATCATCAATCAGGTAAATCAAATACATCAATTCACCTGTTTCGTTGTGTTGTTTATGAATCTTACATTTTATTTCCGTTACAGATTTCTGTTGATGTTCAATTTTGACAATTTTGATATTAGGGTTCATATATGGATGTGGGTTTATGAAACAACAGTTTATAAGAAAATAGTTTTGATCATATTAACAAAAAAATCTGTTTGGTCGAGTGGCTAAATTGGTTGTTACAACCTAAAGGTCTAGGGTTCGAAACTCCGAAATTGGATGTTCAGTTTTATTTTTTTTATCCATTATTTAGAAGCAAACTTTTGTAAGTAACATTAAATTCTTAATTACTATAGATGCTATAATTAACCTTAAATATTTAGTAAGTAACATAAAATTCTCTAGTTCGTTAATAAGACTAGATACATGTAAATTAATATATATATGTACGTACTTAGTTTTATAAAAATTAAGATTTTATATTTTTGAGAGGGTTCATGAGTTTAAACGGTAGCCTCATACTACGTTTAAGTTGTTGAAAGAAACCTTAAGTAAATTAATTTACTTATGAAATTTTCGCATTTAATAATCTCAAGATTTACAACTTAATAATGTTATATTTATATATAGTTGTGATTATGATAATGATACTATTTAAATGAGTAATTGTTTCAAATTAAGTTTTATAAATAATTAGTCGGTTTTATCATACCGGCTATGTCATTTAATGAACCGTTGGTTTTAATTAATTTTGTAAAGAGTCAAACTCCATATTATCTAGTAAATCATTGTTAAATTAAATCTATTTACTATTACATTATTATCTATTTTCAATTGTAGCATTTAAATTACTTAACCCACATTCCGATTAGAACCCTAGATTTCCTGGATCCATTTTAGTTATCATTCTAACATAGGACGACATCCTTTAGGTGATCCTTAAGGAGTTTCCTGGTGCTTTTATTCAAGTCGTATTTTATTTCATTTTCATCGAATCATTTATCAGGTGAGTATTCATAGCCCCTTTTTCTTGTTTTTAATTTGGGGTGATATCATGTGACCTATTAAATCAGATTTCAGTTGTTCAGTTATTTCAGTTATCAGATTTCAGTTTATCAGATTTCATGTTATCATTAAACAATTCATGTTATGTCTTTACTTGCAAATTATGTGTTCATAGCTTGATAGCAATTTTTGTGCAAGTGTAATCATTAATTTGTAGAAACCGACAGTTACTAATGGTAGATCTATTGGTCGAAAGGACCCACCCCCCCTGATTCTTGGGTGATTATAACTGAGTATCATTATCAAGTAGACCCCCCCTTATCATTGTTCAAGGTTTGATTATGCGTTGTTATCTTGTATGTACATGTTTTGCATTTATAAGTTTTGACATAACGACATGAATTGGATTTTCTTTATCAGTTTATCTATATGTATTTCAAACCTATGTTTACTCACCAGCTAATTCGTTAGCTGACCAGTTATTTTTCACATGATTTCAGGAAGAGCAAGTTAGGAACTTTGGATGCCAAACGCTTAGGGACATGGACCTAGTTAAATAACTTAAAGTAGACTTTTTCATTTGTTATGTTTGGTTTGTTTGTTTGGATTTATCATTTAGTCTTGTTTGAATAATTGGATATTAATACTATTTAAACTATTTATAGTACCATGAGCTATGAACAATCATTCACTTTCGTCCGCCTCGATGATTCCGCCATCGGTCGGGGTGTGACACAAACTCAGTAAAACGAGAAATCCAACATCACGTTCCATTCTCAGCATCCGAGCAATGGACCTGATAGGTTCAATTGGATCGATAATATCGCTCAATGATCAGAATACTTCATACACAAACACAGTTCAATCATTAACACAGTTCATTACTAATAATTCTCTTTGTATATTGATGATCAAAGCAGGTTTGTAGTACAAATGCAGGAGAAAATAAATCACACACACTTAGTTCTCTCTCTAACGTGAATAGTGATCTAGCCTCTCCCTTCACACTCTCTCACTACATGCTTTTAAGCAACAATTACAATTTTTTAGGGAAAATACAAAATAGACCCTAAACTATACATAAAGTATAAAATAAGTACAAAGTAAATCTTAACTGGAAATAACCCTAACAGTACTCCCCCTAAGATTTATCTTTGGACTTCAACAAAAACTTCAAAAACAGTTTTCATCTTGTTCAGCTTCAATCTCTCTCACCAATCTTCAGATTCTTCTTTGACATCCAGCAACTCTTTTCCTTTATATTCTTCTTGTTCTTTCAATGCTTCCTCGATGCATGACTTGAACTTTTCTGCGATCTTTGCTTGTCTTGGCTTTGACTCGTTTGTAAGGATAGCACAGGCATTCATTCGTCTCACAGAATCAAGAGTTAAACCTGCAAAATCAATGTTAGCGTAAAATTCAAATGGCAGTTCTCTCCCTTTGACTTGCACTTCCAATGTACCCTTTGCAGTCACTCGCATAAACTCTATCTCTGGAATATCGACCTTCACAAGGTTAGCATTGAGTAATGCCTTCCTTAGCCGAATCTTCTCTGACGCAGCAGCAATCACTTCAATCATTACCATAAACAAGTTTCGATCGGCTTCAGCAACTTTGTCTTTGCACTTCTCCATTCTGTAAGTTCTCAGATGATCAATGTATGAAGGATGTAGCAACTTCAGCTCGAATGTACTGAATAAGGTGATCATGTCCTTATCCCAGTCCTCCAAGTTTCGTACTAGTTTCAACTCAAAAGTTTCCTGATTGTAGAAAAACTTAAGAATTGGCTTTGTAGATTGAGTACCATCTATCACTTTCAACCCCGGATCAGTTACCTTACCAAAGTATTCATCAGAAAACTCTTCTAAGTACATATCCTCACTTACCACCAACTTCTTCTGTTTTCTCGTTTTCTTTGATTGAACATAGGCACTATCCTCCTGTTGTCCTCTGAACTCCAAATACTTCGGCATACGACTTATCCCAGCATCAAGCAGTATCGCACACTTATCACCACGCTCAGCATGCGTGTGATTGATCAATCTCAGCTTGTGCAACTCCTTCAAATCTTGCACCTCTAACTTGAAAATACTAGAGTAGTAATGGTATACATCGCATAAACCATTTACTCTTTTGATCAAGAACGCATCAAACACCTCGTCATATTTCCATGCAATAATTTTTACCTTTTTGGACTTCTCCGGTACGATCATAGAATCAAGAAGTTCAGCAACCGACTGACCCTTGCTCAGCAGTGATCTTACAACATCACCTGCTGTGGCTGATTTATGCCATGATTCTCGTACGTCCATAGGCACATTGTATGATTTGACTTCACTCGGAAACATATCGATCAACTCTTTCCTCTTTTTGTGCGCATCTTCTGGTAAAGCCATCACCGGTAACTCTTTTGGTCCGAGAACTTTGTATCTCTTGGTCAGCTCATAGTATTGAGGGTTGTTGTAATCCAGATAGAACATCCGATTGTACATCTTCTCAGTCTTCATAAAGCTAACAACTATTTTCTTCAGAGATTCATGTTTCAACTTCTTCAAAGTTCTATATGGATAGTTCCTCGAACTCAACCATTCTCGCATGTTTCTGCTGGACATCTCTTCCGGATTTTGATGATAAAGCTCTTGTGGAGGTAAATCATCAATATTCAAACTTTCTTGTAATGGTGTCCATTCACCCATTTCAACTATAAATTCTTTCTCATCAGCAGCAGCTTTATCTTGTGCAGTCAAACATTTCTCATACTCTTCATTAATTTGACTCACAGTCAGCCCATTCAGATACACTGCATTGTACTTCATCTTCTCAAGATAAGCAAAGCGTTCAGGCAAATCGGCTGGAATCTCATCATTAGGATTAATTTCAGGCTCAGCTTCAGGTTCAGACTCAGTAAAGTCTATATCATCAAGATCATCTAGTGCCTCAATCATTGGTGCAGTTTCAGTTTGAACCGGCTCAAACTGAAATGCTTCTTCAGTCACATTTTCTGGCACAGTCTCAATCACTTCAACTACTTCAGGCACTTCCTCTATCACTACAGATTCAAATTGAATCGGCTCAATCTGAACTGTTTTATCAACTTCAGCTTCTATCACAGTCTCATCTACCTTTTCCATCTCAGCCACTTCAGTTTCAGTCACAGATTGAATCGGCTCAATCTGACTTTCTTCAATCCTTGCCTTTTTTGTACTACTTTCATCACCAGTAATCTCCGGCACTGCATCTAACTTCCTTTTTCCCTCAGCCTTGTCAGGATTGACAGTTTCAGCAGCTTCATCGGGAATAGTAATTGGAGATTCAACCCTTATGCCCACATTTGTCGTGCCACGTGCTCGAGTATAATAAACTTTTGCTTCTTGAGAAGGTTCAGTCACTTCCATCACTTCATCCGAAAAATCTTTATCTGATGTGGACCCTGACTTCTTCGATCTGGTTTCTTCTAACCATTTCTCCAACATTTCCTTTTCAGCATCAAGAGTATTGCATTCTGCCTTCAACTCTTTATAATCTTACTTCAAATTTTCATGTTCCTCCTTCAAGGTTTCATAATCAGACTTTAACATTCCATAATCCTCCTTCATTTTCAAATAATCAGCATCCAATGCTTTGAATGTTTCAAGATTCTGATTATGTGTGGCCCAAAACTCTTCTAGTCTTTTCTTTTTTCGATCATTTGATGCCTTTAACTGTTCATTAGCATCCAAGAGTTTTGCTACCATCTCTTCTAACTCAGCGATTTTCTGTTTACCCTCATTCACACTAACACTTGACACAATTTTTGGTGAAGACTCCAAAGATTGTTCAATGTTTTCAGCTGTTGGAGTTGATGTGGTGGGAATGTCAACTGGCACAGGAACAGTAATGCCAGCATCAGTATCATCAACTACCTGTGCAGTAGTCTCTACTTCGGCCATTACTTCCTGAGCGATCTGAACAACATCTATCTGTTCAGGCTCATCAACACATTCTATCACACTTGGTTCCTCCACAATCACAGACTTAGATCTTCGAGATCTAACATACTGTATTGTGATAGACTTAGGATTTTCAACAACCATTTCTTCTATAACAGTAGCAACCTCAACAGGTTCTTCAACCACAACTGGTTCAACAACTTCTACATTTTCTATCTCAAACTCCATTGGTTCAACAACCTCAACATTCTCTGCCTCCTCATGAACTGATTCAGCACTATCATCACTATTTCCATCATCACCACTATCATTACCATCATCATCATCATTTTCAGATCCATCTTCTTCTTCTGGATGTCTAGCAAAGTACTCGTCATCATCCAGTAAGTTATCAGGCACCTCATCAATCAGGTCCTGTGGATTCACTATTTCTCCATGTGAAATATGATGGTATACTGCCTCAATATCTTCCTCATTATTCGCTATATCCCTCATATAGTCAAATAACTCAACACTTCGAACATTTCCTATGCTCATCTTCCTATAAGATAAGTCATTCATGTCTTCTGTATACAAAACTCCTCCAGCATAACCTTCTGTTCTGATGATAGGATAAGCCACATTGATCATTAGTTGCAAGAATCTGGGATACATGAGAAACTTGAACCTCTTTCCCTTCACCAGATTGAATATAAACCCATTCATGATCCACTTCGACATATTGAATGGTTTATTTTCTGCAATTGCTACAATGGGGGATGCAATGTCAGAAGGAAAGTTATCAAACCCGGCACTCCTTCTAGACATGCACTGCTGAATCACGTAACATAGCAGTTTCCACTTCTTCCCCAATCTAGCTCTGACAAACTGTGACTTTGGAAATACGGGAGGATGACCCATATTAACAAAACACGTTTGACATTCAGCAACAGTCAGCTCATCATTGGCTCCTATCTCATCCTCATCAATCCTCAATGTTGTTCTGATAGCTTCTTCAGACACAGTCAATACTAAGTTTCTGGTGATGTTCCCTCTAACAACAATCACCCCAGCCTCATTAGTCACAACTTCAGCTGTTCTCCAGAAACTCTTGACCAATCTAGCATATATCACTGGTTTTGCACACATGGCATAAACATACTTTGTTCTCTTGATAAATCTCATCATATCTCTGTAGCCCTCAGTCTCTGGAATAGACTCATCTAGACAAGCAACTAGATTGTGCTTTGGCTCAAATTTCAAATTCTCCATCTGTTTACAAGAACAAACAAGACAAATGTGTTAGATTCTTCATTAATAAATTTCAAATTTTGCATAAGTGTTTGGACAAACAGTAATAAAAGTAAAACATTCACATAATCATTTTAATTCCTAAATTATCTAACAATCTGATTTTCATCACTTTGATCAAACAACTTTGGATTTTAATGATCATTCAACATTTTACAATTAAACAGTTTAACACTTAAGAACACAAATTTGACATTTGTATGATGAAGTTGTTTAACATATTAAGTTCTGTTTTAAAAATGATTTGTCAATGTTTAACACACATTTTATCCTTTTGAAGTTAATACTTTAAGAATAGGTTATCAGTGGCGGTTTAACAGTTATGAACAATTTGATTGATTCTGTTGATTTTAAGGGATTTTGATGCAAATTAATGATTGATTGTTGATAATCGACAGTATATACATCTGAAACAACATTCGATTTCAGTTTTAACACGCAAAATCAAAATGTCGATTCAGTTGATCAAGTACTGTTCATCATCGTTTTTCATTTTAACAGTCGATTTGCAGGTTTATCAAGCTCGAAACAAGTAAATTTTACCTTATTCAATCAATATAACTTGTTACAGAACGATTGATTGAATATGATAATCAACAATTTTTGTGCAGGGGATTTGTGCTTGAAAGTGAATGTGAAAAATGACAAGTGTTTGTGAAGAGGCGGGTTTTATATGCTTGAAAAAAATTTAGGTCAAACTTAAAGGACGGGTAAACAACTTAGACGGGTAAACACTTAAAAGCCCAATAAGCCTTGACGGGTCAAGCACTGTTGAGCCGTGTCATGCACTGTTGGGACGGGTCAAGTACTTGAGATAAGTCGCAACATGTGACGGGTCAACATAAAACCATGTAAAACACTTGACGGGTCAACCACTGTAGAGACGGGTAAACCACTGTAGAGACGGGTAAAGGTTAGGAACAACTACACCTGTTTGGTTTTTACACATCACCCGGCAACATAGTAGACTTTGCAACATCACCCGGCTTGCATAGTAACCTTCATCACCCGGCAACACAGTTGTCTTCTTTTTCACCCGGCATGCTTTCTTCATCACCCGGCAACACAGTGTTTACACTATTACCCGGCGACACAGTGTTACACTTACACGGCAAGATAACTTCTCTTTTACCCGGCTGTACAGTGAATATTTCTTCACCCGGCTGTATAGTAACACCACTTTGTCACACGGCAGATATTAGACTCCTTCACCCGGCAGATATTTGACATGTTCATTGCCCGGCCATACAGTAGTCATAATATCTTCACCCGGCTATCTTCTTTCACACAATCACCCGGCTCATATCAGACACACAACTTTACCCGGCTAAATAGTATCTTCATTACCCGGCTAAATAGTGTTTCTGATATCTTCACCCGGCGAATAAAGACTTTGACAATTTTTCTTCTTTTCCGTCTGTTGACTTTTTCAAATACATTTATTGCACCTGCAAACATTCTCGACATATTAATTAGACAAGAAATCCTTATTAGGGTTTGTCAAATTAATTAACCAACAACATTTTTAGGGCAACAAAATTATTCAAATAAATTCCCTTTTTCATTTTCTTTTTAAAAAAATGTTTTTGCACAATCAAATTTTCTATATCCCGAAGCAATTTCTTAAAAACACATCACAAGACCTTGGGTTTGTTTTGAACACATCGAATACATTTGCTTTTCATACCACATAGTCTTGTTCATTCAAAACACACTTATTCAAAAATATTTTTGGATTTTGCATATATTTTTCTTCAATTATTCTCCCCCTAAACTTGAAATTTCTTGAAATTTTTAAGTTTAACAAGGATGTCGATGTGTCAATAAAGATTCCATATGCCTGCACACACAAACCACACACATTAAAATAAAGACATATGCAATGCAATGAATCAAAATATCGCAGTGAGATCATACCACACATTATCTGAACATGTTTTGCAAGTTTTGAATAGACATTTGATTTATGTTTGATTGAGTGATGATATGAAAACATATCAATTAGCTCGAGTTGACACACTTACTTTTTCAGTATCATGATGATATTTAAGGTTCGATTAAAATGACTTATGTGACCCACATGTATACATATGTCAACATATTTCCTAATCAACCACCACTTGAATGCTTATTGCACAAAAACCTGGTCACTTACAATCATAAACAGTGTGGAATCTGGGTTCTATTCGGATTTGGTCCACTTTGGGACTTCTTTTTAATTCCATTTTGGAATTTTCCAATTCCTATCGTTCCCCTTGGGAATCTTCTGAATTCCTTTTTGGAATTTTGTTTGGTGATGGTCCACATTTGGGACTCTTTATGTTCTAACTTTGGGAATCTTTTGCTGCACCTTGAAGCTCAAAAGAGACTTCGTGTGAGACTTCAGGTCTGTGGATACCACAACAAAGAAGCTCACGATGCGGTTCATCACACTGGATAGACTGCATCGTTACCCGATCATGCACAACTATCATCACAAGCAAAGCATCAAAAGATATATATCTAGACATGTATAGCAATGGAACTTAACACAACGATCATTAAGTTTAGATTTGTCAACAATGAACTTACTTTTTCAGTTTAATTGCCTGAGCTGTCTAGCACATCAATTAACATTCATCAGTCTTTATTAAAAATGATATAACAAATAATGTCTAGTGTAACTATCATTTCTCACTTTTTGCAATATTGATTCTTATGACATGATGTTTTCTTTTTCTTTTTGCTTTTATATTTTGTTTTTGCTTTTCTTTTTCATGCACACACACAATGCAAAACAATAAAAAGACAAAGGAATCAATACTTGGCATCAACTTATTTTATTTTTGGCTTTTATATTTTCTGATTTTTGTAGATTTTTCAAAAATTAGAATTAATCATGGTTGATTAATCCTATGGATTGAATTAAGAATTCAAACCGTCCTGACAAAAAAGATTTTGTGAAAAGATCTGCCAGTTGTTTGTCGGTATGAACTTTAATCAAAATTATTAAACCTTTTTCAGAGTTGTCTCTTAAAAAATGATATCGAATTTCGATATGTTTGGTTTTTGAGTGTTGAACAGGATTAGCAGTAATGAACATAGCAGCAGTATTGTCTATGTAAATAGGAGTTTTGAGAAAGTTAAACCCGTAGTCAAGCAATTGGTTTTGTAACCACAAAACTTGAGAACATCCTGCAGATGCAGCGATATACTCTGCTTCAGCTGTGGATACAGAAACGTTGGTCTGCTTTTTGCATTGCCAAGAAACAAGTCTAGGACCCAGAAATTGACATCCACCCGTAGTCGATTTCCTGTCAAGAGCACACCCACCAAAGTCACTATCAGAATAACTATATAATTCAAAATTGCCTTCATAAGGATACCATAACCCGAGATTCGGTTTCCCTTTAAGGTATCTGAAAATACGTTTCACAGCAACCAGGTGCGACTCTTTTGGATCAGAATGATATCTGGCCTTGATGCAGTAAGATACATCAGTGAACCAATCATTGATCGGTACAGTGTTTGATCAACGGATTTGCCTTTCGAATCCGGCTGTATCTTGCAATTCACATCAGATGGAGTTCGGATAGTCTGACAATCCTGCATCTTGAACTTCTTCAGCAACTTCTCAACAAACTTTGATTGGTTGTTAAAGATTCCGTCTGCTGATTGTTTTACTTGCAATCCAAGAAAGAAATTAATCTCCCCTATCGAACTCATCTGAAATCTTGACTTCATGATTTCTTCAAACTCTTTGCACATGGACGCACTGGTTGATCCAAAGATGATATCATCCACATACACTTGAACACATAAAAGATCTTCATTTTCCCGCTTCATAAACAAAGTTGGATCAATCTGACCTCTTGTAAACCCATGTTCTAGCAAATGTTTAGATAACGTCTCGTACCAGATCCTCGGAGCTTGATGTAGACCATATAAAGCTTTACTCAACTTGTATACACGATGAGGATGATAAGGATCTTCAAAACCTGGAGGTTGTCTGACATATACATCATCGGTAATTGGTCCATACAGAAAAGCGCCTTTGACGTCCATTTGAAACACTTTAAACTTCATGAAAGAGGCATACGCTAGAAAAACGCGAATAGCTTCAAGTCGAGCGACTGGAGCAAACACTTCTTCATAGTCAATACCATCTTCTTGAGTGTAACCTTGTGCAATAAGTCTTGCTTTGTTTCTCACAACAATGCCACGTTCATCTGGCTTGTTCTTGTACAACCATCTTGTACCAATCGCATTTTCTCCTTCAGGTAAGTCCACTAATTTCCAAACTTCTTGTTTGCGAAATTGAAGTAACTCCTCTTGCATGGCTTCAATCCAACTATTATCTTGCAACGCTTCTGAAATGTTCTTTGGCACCACTTGAGAAAGAAAACATGAATAAAGACAAACGTTTGCTTGCTCAGTTTGACTTCTTGTAGTTCTCTGATTCAATGGCCCGATAATCTGAGAGACAGGATGTTTCTTGTGAATTCGATGAGTTGGTATGACATCTCCTTGCACTTGACTCTCAAGATTAGACTGATTCAGATTCGGTAGATCTTGTAGAATGGTAGAAGTATGCAGAGTGAAATTAGGAACTTGATCCGGTGAATTGATGAAGTAGTCAAAGGATTCTGGAATAACTTCAACATTCGGATCTGATGATGGTTGATTTGGAACAGATCCACCATCATTAGGAGAACTTTGCGAATGAACATCATCACCAAGAATATTCGATTCTTGATCTTCTTGAGAACCAGAAGGACCTGGAGCTTGACTAGATCTGACATGATCAGGATTATGAAATGACATGAACGGATACTCAAAATTGAGATTGCTATCATCGTTGTTAGGGTTATTTCCTGTTAAGATTTACTTTGTATTTTTGTTATTGTGTATATGTTTGTATAGTTTAGGGTTTATTATGTAATTTCCTTAAACTTGCATTTTGTTTGATATAGGCATGTAGTGTGCGTGTGTTAAGAGAGCGACTTTTACACTGTTAGAGAGAGAATTAACTGTGTGTAATTTGTTTCTCCTGCACTTTTGTACTACGAATTGCTTGATCATCAAATACAAAGAGAATTTATGAGTATGAATTGTGTTTGTGATTGAATCGTTTGTTTGTACTTGTTGTTCTGATCATTTGAGTGATATTATCGATCCAATTGAACCTATCAATTGGTATCAGAGCTTTCGGTTTGTGTTCTTCGCTGTTTCTAAGCAAAACACATCAATATTGCTCAAAATATCATGATCTGAATGAATTGTTGGTGTTTTTAGTTGTGATTTATCATCATAATTACTTCTATACACAGCGATTGTGCAGATTCTATCAGATCATCATCAGATCTGAAGAATTAGGAAGAATAGAAAAAGTACTGTTCGATCAATTTTTGCTCAAAATTCATCGAAGAATGAAGATGTTTTGGATTGATTGATATAAGGGTTTGATAATCGGACTATTTCACAGCTTGTGTGTGAATTTTGGACAATTTGGACAAGTTTTAGACAAAACCCAGAAAATCTTCATGAAGAAGATGATGAACAGTTGAGTTTTGGTTGAAGATTAGCTTGCCGGGTGATATATTTGACTTAGACAATTTCCTTGGACTTAGATTTTGTGAAGAAATTAGGTCCTGTGCAGCTGTGTAAGGGAATTTGTTCTAGACGGGTGAAGATTTTGACTTGAAAAATTGCTACTGTTCAGCCGGATCAGTCACTGTTGTGCCGGGTGATACACTGTTACGCCGGGTGATAGAGAAAATACAGCCGGGTAAACTTTAACTGTGTAGCCGGGTAATTAACAAAGTGACGTGTGACCAAGTACTGTTCAGTCGGGGAAGACTTTTTGCCGTGTCAAGATTCTGTCGTGTCAAGACTTATTGCCGTGTGAAGTTTTTCTTGCTGCCGGGTAACTGTTCATCCGGGTGAAGAACAAAGTATTTTTCAACTGTTTAGCCGGGTAACTATTTAGACGGGTGAAGACTTATTCTGCCGGGTGAAGAACAAATACACTGTTTTGCCGGTTGAAGAAGGATTTTTCACTGTTTTGCCGGTTGACTCAATTTAGTTGTTTTTTAATACTTGTTTCTTATCTTGTCTTTAATTTCTTGTCTTTATTTTAGTATTTTAATCACTTCTTTTCAAAATTAACAAAAACCAAAAATATTTTCTTTAAAAAATTTTTTTGTTAAAATGGCTCCTAATGATGATTCTGATAACCGTGTTCCTAGACTTTTGAATCGTGCAGATTTCAAGAACTGGACCATCAGGCTGAGACATCATCTATGCTCTATTGACAATGACTTGTGGAAATCAATTGAGAAGGGTCCTCACATTCCAACACAGACACAACCAGATAGTGCCAGTACCTATACTAAAGATTCTACTACACCTTATCCAGAGGATAATCTGTCAGCTGAAGACTTGAGGAAGGTAAAGAATGATAGCAAGGCCTATTCGTTGATGTGCAAGGGGTTGCCATTACAAGTTTTGTCTAGATTGGATGCATATCAGACGGGTTATACATGCTTTAAGGCATTGAAGTCTATATGTGAAGGAGGAGAGCAGTTAAGAAGTTTGAAGAAATCTAAGCTGAAAAGACAACTGGAATTATTTGAACACATCAATGGAGAGACAGTACACCAAATGATGAATAGGTTTGTTCATTTAACTACTGAAATGACAAATCTCGGAGTGAAGACTGAACTTCAGGACTTGAATGATCGTTTGTTAGGTGCTTTACCATCATCATGGAAACAAACTGTTACCTTGTTGAAACATACTGAGAAATTTCCAATGGAACTTGACTTGCTTATTGGAAAGATAGAAGAAGTTGAGATTGATGAAGGATCTAGAAACACTGATAGATCAATGTCACAAACTCAATACAAGTATGTGGTAAATCCTGCCAATACTGTGGATAATGCTTTTCTTGTGCAAAATACAACAAAGTCTGAAGATGAGGATGACTTATTCGTTGGTGCAAGTTTCTATACTGATTCAGCATATTTTCCAAATTCACCAACTTATTCTCAACCTCAATCTCCGCCAAGAGCTCAAGTTCACGTCCAAAGTCAGAATATGAAGAATCAATCAGAAAATCAAAGTTCAAATGTTCAAGCCAAGGTGAAAGACGTCATGAATATTCTGTTACAAGATGACGAAACAAAAACTGCCTTTACTGCTTTTATGGCAAGTTTTCAAGCGTACCAAGGTAGTCATTTAAGTCAAATGGATGTTGTTCTTCAAGACTTATTTGAAATGGATCCAGTGGATGTTGAGGAAATGGATCTTAACTGGCAAATGGTTATGGTAGCTTATCGTACTCAAAAGCATGCATATGTCAACAGAAGCTACAAACCTCATGCAAACAAGACTGTTGGATTTGACAAATCTAAGGCCAGATGCTTTAACTGTAATCAGTATGGTCATTTCTCAAGAGAATGTAAAGCTCCAAAGAATTTTAATGACCAAGCGAGTTCAAGCAATCAAGGTCAAGGTCAAAATTCTCAACAATCAACAAGTTATCAAGGCAGAAATCAACGTTTCTTTCAGAAACCATACCAAAGTCTTCCTATGCCTGAATTGAAGGATGAAGGAAAGAAGCCAGAAGACCAAACAAAGGCGTTGGTTGTAAGTGTGAAAGACGGGTATGATTGGAGCGCTTATGCAGAACAATTCACGTCTGATCTTACATCAAGTCTGGCATTGGTATGTGAAGTAGAAGAAGATTGGTCAGAAGAAGGGGATAGTAAGATGATTGAAGATGTGAGTGAAGATTCAGAAGACTATGACTGGAGTGCAAAATCTGATCCTACTGAAGAATCTGAGTCTGAACTTGTGCTGATGGCTACTGCCAGTGAGTCTTCATCATCCACAGAACAACCAAAGGTTAATACTGACCTGCCCCCTAACTATGTTCCTTTACCTGCTGATGTCAAGGAAAGGCTATGTTCTGAACAGTGCATTCAACAAGTAGAACATTATCGGACTCATTCATTTAAAATCGGTGACAAATTAAGCAAACATGAGAAAATTCATGAACAACTTAAAATTGATCACAAAATTGCTGATGAGAAGATTTTGTCACTTAAAGAATCTTGGAACAAAACCTTAAAGGAACTGGAATTGATAACCAAACAACTTGAAGAAATGACAAAGAACTTTGAACAAGAAAAAGTCGCACATGCTGTCACTCAAGTTGAACTAACAAAGGTTAAAAGCTGTAAAACCATGGTTAAACAACTCATCAAAGAAAGAGGTAACAAAACCAAAACCGGGTTGGGTTTTACTCATGAACCGATGCCAAATTCAATCACTCAAACCTTACCGGAAAACTTTAATGAATTTGATCATTCACCTGAAAATGAACGAAAATTTAAAGAAATTCAAAGAAGTAAATCCGAGTCTGAAGGGTCTGAGGTGTTGATTGAAAGTTTGAGAGAAGAAGATGGAATGACAACTGAAGCTGATGATGAAGCAAGCAACAAATCTGAAAACAAAGTTGAGCCTGTTCTGATCCAACTTGTTGAATATCCAAAGCTTAATCCCGAACCAGAAACACCGGTGAAGGAAGAAGGTGAATTTTCAGGATACAATGATCCTGAGTACATCAAGTGGAAGAAGGAACAAAAGGCGCAAGTTGCTGCTCAGTTGGTCAAAAAGCCAGAAGTGAAAAAGGCTGAAGTTTCGAATGTTAAGAAGCAAAAATCGAAAACAATGAACAATCAATCTGAAACGAAACAGTCAAAAGGCAAAAATGTCTTAAAATCGAATGATAACACAAAAGTTCAAAGTGTTAAAACTGACAAAGTTAAACCTGTCAAGAAAGTGTCAAAAGAAAAGAAAATCAAGTTTGTGTCTGCAGGAACGTTTGATTTGAACGGATCTTATGGTAAACCAATCAATTCTCCAATCAAATCTAACTCTGGTCTGAAAACAGGTTCAGGTCCTAAGTCTTCCGCTGTCAATGAAAAGAGAATTGAAAACAAAAAGGTGACCAAACAGAACAGTTTAAAATCGAACCAAAGTCCCATGCAATCAAAAGCACAAACAATGACTCCACAGAAAAACGTTAATCTAAAACCGAACAACTATGATAATGAATCACGTTTTGGTTCAACATCAAAAGTTAACAATCGGCTCTTTAGGATTAGCAAGAAACATTGTGAAATTTGTGATAGATATAATCATGCAACTGCTGAATGTTTCTTTAACAGGTACTGCAGTTTCTGTGACAAAAGAAATCATTCTTCAGAAGAATGTTATTTTAACAAATTTTGTGATATCTGTGAGAGAAGAAACCATGACACAAAAGATTGTTTCTTTCAATCAAACTCGACTAGAGAAATGACTCCATATTCAAATTTTCAAAGAAATAATTCATATGGTTTTCAAAATATGAGTCAAAGTCATTCTCCGGTTTTGAGAAACTTCAATCGAAACAATTCTGTTTCTAACTTTTCAAGGAATGTGCAGGTTAACAGTTTTAAACCAAGAGCTTTAATGGTTAAAAATCAAAAGTTTGAAAATAACCTTGATCCTAAGCTAGAGGAGAGGTTTATTGCTTTGAGGAGAAAGCAATCATTGAACGCCAATGGGCGAAGTTATCAGCATCAAAATCCTTTAAACGAAACAAATTTTCAAAATGTTCAATACCAACAAGTTACTATTGCAGATAGATTCGGAAAACCCAAGACCGTGTGGGCCTGGGTTGACCAAACTAACTGAATGTTTTTGTTGAAATGCAGGTACGCCCAAGAAGACCTATCAACTCGTGGTTCGTTGATAGTGGGTGTAGCCGGCACATGACAGGCAACCATGCCTTACTACAGGATTTCAAACTGAAAAATGGTACTCATGTTGCGTTTGGAGGTGATGCGGGTGGAAAGATAACAAGAGAAGGAACAGTATCCAATGGGATCATTAGTTTTGATAAAGTCAACTACTGTGCACAGTTGAACTTTAACTTACTAAGTGTCTCCCAAATTTGTGATAAATCTTATTCGACTTTATTTGATGATTCTTTCTGTTATATTCTTAAACCAGGTTTCAAGATTGACAATGAGTGGGTAGTGGTGAAAGCTCCAAGAGATCGCGATGTATACAAGTTGGATATGTCGCAGATTGACGCTGATACCGAAACAACCTGTCTCATTGCCCATGCTTCAAATGATGAGAGTCAGCTTTGGCATAGACGGCTGGGCCACTCCAATTTCAGAAACATGAACCGTTTGGTAACTGGAAATCACGCTGTGGGAATCCCATCGAAGAAATTCTCCACAACTGATCTCTGTCCAGCATGTTTGAAGGGCAAACAGCATCGGATGTCTTTTAAGTCCAAGCTCGAGAACTCCATTTCAAAACCGTTGCAGATGCTACATATGGATCTTTTTGGACCGACAAATGTTCAAAGCATCGGCAGAAAATCTTATTGTTTAGTTATCATAGATGACTTCACTAGATTTTCATGGGTTTATTTTTTGCATGCGAAATCTGAAACAGCTGAATTATTGAAAGAATTTATCATTAAAATTGAAAATCAATTGGAATGCAAAGTTAAAACTTTAAGAAGTGATAATGGAACTGAATTTAAGAATGCTAATGTTGATTTATTTTGTGCAGAAAAGGGGATTGCTCGTCAGTATAGTGCTCCAAGAACGCCTCAGCAAAATGGGGTTGCGGAACGGAAAAACCGGACACTAATTGAAGCTGCAAGATCCATGCTCGCAGATGCCAAAATCCCTATCACCTTTTGGGATGAAGCTATTGCCACTGCGTGTTTTGTACAAAATAGAACATTATTAGTTCAAGATAAACAGAAAACTTCTTATGAGTTGTTGTTTGGAAGAAAACCAAATATTTCTTACTTGAAAGCATTTGGTTGTCCAGTTTCGATTCTTAATCTAAATGAACATCTCGGGAAATTTGAGTCAAAATCTGACGATGGATTTTTCCTAGGATATTCGTCTGTGTCTAAAGCTTATCGGGTTTTTAATAGCAAAACAAATACTGTTATTGAAACTTTCAACGTCAAGTTTTTAGAAAATTCGTTTCCGTTAGTGGCTCATGGTCCCGAATGGTTATTTGATTTGGATTCGTTATCTAGATCTTTCAGTTCTAACTTATTTGATTTTTCAGGAAACGCAAGGAAGGAATCAGGTGACTTAGGAAGCTTTAGTGACGATTCTGATAATGACGAAGATGGAAATCTCAACTCTGAATATCCATTTATGTCTTTTCACAATCCTGATCATGTCAAATCCAGTCAAGCTCCGGGTCCTTCTGGTTCACAAGAAGATCAAGAATCAAACAATCATGAAGAAAATGTGAATTCACAAATGTCTCCTAATGATGGTGGATCCGTTCAAAATCAACCATCATCGGATCCGAATGCTGAAGTTATTCCAGAATCTTTTGATTACTTCATCAATTCACCGGATCAAGTCCCGAATTTCACACCGCATACTTCTTCCATACTTCAAGATCTACCAAATCTGAATACTACTAATCTAGAGACTCAAGTGCAAGGAGGTGATATTCCTATTCATCGAATTCACAAGAAACATCCTGTCTCTCAGATTATTGGGCCGTTGAATCAGAGAACTACAAGAAGTCAGACAGAGCAAGCAAATGTTTGTCTTTACTCGTGTTTTCTATCTCAAGTGGTGCCAAAGAATATTTCAGAGGCGTTGCAAGACAACAGTTGGATTGAAGCCATGCAAGAGGAATTGCTTCAGTTTCGCAAACAGGAAGTTTGGAAACTTGTGGACTTACCTGAAGGAGAGAATGCAATAGGTACAAGATGGTTGTACAAAAACAAGCCAGACGAACGTGGCATTGTTGTGAGAAACAAAGCAAGACTGATTGCACAGGGATACACTCAGGAAGAAGGCATTGATTATGAAGAGGTGTTTGCTCCGGTCGCAAGACTTGAAGCCATACGCGTTTTTCTTGCATATGCGTCTTTCATGAAGTTTAAGGTATTCCAAATGGACGTCAAAGGTGCTTTCTTGTATGGACCTATTACAGATGATGTTTATGTCAGACAACCCCCGGGTTTCGAAGATCCTGACTATCCACATCGGGTATACAAGTTGAGCAAAGCTCTTTACGGTCTACATCAAGCTCCAAGAATCTGGTATGAGACACTATCCAAGCATTTACTAGAACACGGATTCACAAGAGGTCAGATTGATCCAACTTTGTTTATGAAGAGGGAGAATGATGATTTATTGTGTGTTCAAGTTTATGTGGACGATATTATCTTCGGTTCAACCAGTGAGTCCATGTGCAAAGAATTTGAAGAAATCATGAAGTCAAGATTTCAGATGAGTTCGATGGGGGAGATTAATTTCTTTCTGGGATTACAAGTGAAACAGTCTACTGACGGAATTTTTATCAACCAATCAAAATTTGTTGAGAAGTTGCTGAAGAAGTTCAAGATGCAAGATTGTCAAACTATCCGAACTCCTTCTGATGTAAATTGCAAGATACAACCTGATCCAAAGGGCAAAGCAGTTGATCAGACACTATACAGATCAATGATCGGTTCTCTGATGTATCTTACTGCATCAAGACCAGACATCATGTACGCTGTATGTGTATGCGCCAGATATCAGTCAGATCCAAAAGAGTCGCATCTAGTTGCTGTGAAGCGTATATTCAGATATCTCAAAGGGAAACCAAATCTTGGGTTATGGTATCCTTATGAAGGAAATTTTGAACTATATAGCTATTCTGACAGTGATTTTGGTGGTTGTGCTCTTGACAGGAAATCGACTACTGGTGGTTGTCAATTTTTGGGTTCAAGGCTTGTCTCTTGGCAATGCAAGAAGCAAACCAATGTTTCTGTATCCACAGCTGAAGCAGAGTATATCGCTGCATCTGCAGGATGTTCTCAGGTTTTATGGTTACAAAATCAGTTGCTGGACTACGGGTTTAACTTCTTAAAAACTCCTATTTACATAGACAATACTGCTGCTATGTTTATAACTGCTAATCCTGTTCAACATTCTAAAACCAAGCACATCGAAATTCGATATCATTTTTTAAGAGATAACTCTGAAAAGGGTTTAATAATTTTGATTAAAGTTCATACCGACAAACAACTGGCAGATCTTTTCACAAAATCATTTTTGTCAGGCCGGTTTGAATTTTTAATTCAATCCATAGGATTAATCAATCATGATTGATTCTATTTTTCGAAAAACAAAAGAAAAATCAGAAAATATAAAAGCCAAAAATATAATAAGTTGATGTTATGTTTTGATTCCTTTGCTTTTATTTTATGTTTTGCATTGTGTGTGTGCATGAAAAAGAAAAACAAATACAAAATATAAAATCAAAAAGAAAAGAAAATATCATGTCATAAGAATCTATATTGCAAAAAGTGAGAAATGATAGATACACTAGACATTATTTGTTACATCATTTTTAATAAAGACTGATGAATGTTAATTGATGTGCTAGACAGCTCAGGCAATTAGACTGAACAAGTAAGTTGAGTGTTGACAAACATAAACTTAATGATATTTGTGTTAAGTTCCATTGTTATACATGTCTAGATATATATCTTTTGAAAAATTGCTTGTGATGATAGTTGTACATGATCGGGTAACGATGCAGTGTATTCAGTGTGATGAACCGCATCGTGAGCTTCTTTGTTGTGGTACCCACAGACCTGAAGTCTCACACGAAATCTCTTTTGAGCTTCAAGATGCAGCAAAAGATTCCAAAATGGAACAAAAAGAGTCCCAAATGTGGACCGACACCAAACAAAAATTCCAAAATGGAATTCAGAAGATTCCCAAGGGGAACGATAGGAAAGAAAAATTCCCAAAGATGGAATTAAAAAGAAGTCCCAAAGTGGACCAAATCCGAATAGAACCCAGATTCCACACTGTGTATGACTGTAAGTGACCAGGTTCTGTGCAATATGCATTCAGGTAGTGATTGATAAGGAAATATGTTGACATATGTATACATGTGGGTCACATAAGTCATTCTAATCGAACCTTAAATATCATCATGATACTGAAAAAGTAAGTGTGTCAATTCGAGCTAATTGGTATGTTTTCATATCATCACTCAATCAAGCATAAGTCAAATGTCTATTCAAAAACTTGCAAAACATGTTCAAATAATGTGTGGTATGATCTCACTGCGATATTTTGATTCATTGCATTGCATATGTTTTTATTTTGTGTGTGCAGGCATTTGGAATCATTATTGACACATCAACATCCTTGTTAAACTTAAAAATTTTCAAGAAATTTCAAGTTTAGGGGGAGAATAAATTTAAGAAAAATATCTACAAAAAAATCCAAAAATAATTTGTTTTGTTTTGAATAAGTGTGTTTTGAATGAACAAGATTATAAGTTATGAAAAGCAAAGGTATTGGATGTGTTAAAAACAAACCCAAGGTCTCGTAATTTGTTTTTAAGAAATTGCTTCGGGATATAGAAAAATTGGTTGTGCAAAAACATTTTTGAAAAGAAAAAGAAAAATTGACTTTTAATTGAAAATTAATTTGTTGCAATGTTTAATGTTGTTTGATAATTAATATGACAAACATTCTTTAAGGGTATCTTGTCTAATTAATCTGTCGGAGAATGTTGCAGGTGCAATAAATGACCGTTGAAAAAGTCAACAGACGAGGAAAATTGAAGAAATTGCTTAAGTGTTATTGCCGGGTAAAGATATCAGATACAACTGTACAGCCGGGTAAAGAACTGTTCAGCCGGGTAAAGTTGTAAGTCTGATACTTGCCGGGTGATTGAGGAAATAGGTGAAGATGTTATGACCACTGTACAGCCGGGCAATGATCATGTCAAATACAGCCGGGTGAAGGTCATAAATATCTTGCCGGGTGACTAGTGTATACTATACAGCCGGGTAATGAAGAAGTCTTGTTGCCGTGTAAAGGTATGACACTATGTTGCCGGGTAATGAAGAAGTGTGTATGCCGTGTGAAGAAGGTTGTCAAAGGTTGCCGTGTAAAGAAGAAAGCAAGCCGGATGAAGAAGGAAAGCAACTGTGTTGCCGGGTGATCAAGAAGGTTGTCGGGTGATGTTTTGATCACAACTATTCTGCCGGGTGATGAATAAAATCCATCAGGTGTAGTTGTTCCTTAAACCCTTACCCGTCACTACAGTGACTTACCCGTATCTACAGTGCTTGACCCGTCAAGTGATTTTCACATGATTGGTGACTTGTTTTATGTACTTGACCCGTAACTACAGTACATGACCCGTCACTACAGTACTTGACCCGGCAAGGTTATTGGGCCTAATTTGCTTTTGTTGACCCGGCACTTAAAGTTTGACCTAAAATTTTTCTGACGATACAAATACCGCCTCTTCACAGACACTTATCATTTCACACACATTCACTTTCACCAAACACTCTGTGCTTCAAATCGCCATTGTTATCATAGTCAATCTGTTGCTCTATAACAAGATTAATAGATTGATTAAGATGGAGACTCTCAAATTTGAGCCTAAGCATAATCTGGTAGCATGCTTAGATGAATCACTGCCTGAGACAGAAGGCTATAGAGATATGATTCAGTTTATCAAGAGGACGAAGTATGTATATGCTATATGTGCCAAACCGGTCATATATGCAAGGCTGATTAAGAGTTTCTGGAGATCAGCAGAGGTTGTGAGGAGATAGAATGGTGATGTTATAGTTAGAGGACATATCACAAGGGATTGGGTACTGAATGTGACTGAAGATGCTATTAGGCAAGCTCTGAGAATAGATGAGGATGAGGTTGGTATGTTAGATGAGCTGACTATGGAAGAATGCAAAACTTGTTTTGTGAACATGGGACATCCACCTGTGTTTCCAAAATCACAGTTTTTCAGAGCTAAATTGGGGAAGAAGTATAAGCTGCTGTGTTATGTTGTGCAGCAATGCATGTCTAGAAGGAGTGCAGGGTTTGATAACTTTCCTTCAGACATTGCATCACCAATAGTAGCTATTGCAGAGAACAAACCATTCAACATGTCGAGATGGATAATGAATGGGTTTGTGTTTAATTTGGTGAAGGGCAAGAGATTCAAATTCCTTATGTACCCAAGGTTTTTGCAATTGATGATCAATATGGCATATCCAGTCATCAGAAGTGAAGGTTATGCTGGAGGGATGCTGTATACTGAGGACATGAACGATCTCTCTTACAAAAAGATGAGTATCGGAAATGTGCCTGACATTGCTTTGTTTGATTATATGAGAGATATAATCAACAATGAAGAAGATGTGAATGGAGTTTATCATCACATATCTCATGGTGAGATTGTGAATCCACAGGATTTAGTGGATGATGTGCCAGATAATTTATTGGATGATGACGAGTACTTTGCTCGTCATCCAGAAGAGGAAGAAGACGATGGCAATGATGATGATAACAATGATGAAGATAGTAATGATGGTGGTGATGATGCTGAATCTGAATCTGATTCAGAGGAGGCTGAACCCATGGAAGTAGAAAATGTGGTAATAGAAGAACCTGCTGAGGTTGCTTCTGAGATTGAGGAGGTTGCTATTGAAATTCCAAAAGATATTTCGGTACAGTATGTTAGAAAGAAGAAGAAAACAGTAGAAAAGCCTGAGGAAATTGATGTGCTACAGATTGCTGAGACAGTAATGGTCGAAGCTGAATCTATTGCACAGATAGAGGAAGTGGATGCTGGCATTACTGATCCCATTACTGATGATGTTCCCACCGCATTACCACAAACTGATGAAAACATTGGACAAGGTTTGGAGTCTTCACCAAACATTGGGCCAAATGTTGATGAGATTTATGAGGAAAAGGAGAAACGGATTGCTGAATTAGAAGAGATTGTGGAAAAGCTGATTAAAGCGAATGATTTGTTAAAAGCTTCCAAAGAACGAAAAAGGAAAAGATTGGATGAGTACTGGGATATTCATAATCAGAATCTGAAGATTTTCAAAGAGTTAGATTCTGATCATCTGAAGTTAAAAATTGAACATGATGATTTGAAGGCAGAACATGAAAAGTTGAAGGAGGAGTATGAGAACTTAAAGTACGATTATGTTGAAGTTAAAGCTGAATGCAATACGTTGGAGGCAGAAAAAGAGATGCTTGAAAAAGAGTTGGAGGAAACTAGACCAAAAAAGGCTGGCTCATCTTCTGACAAAGATTTTTCTGATGAAGTTGTAGTGACTGAAACGAATGTGCCTAAAGTGTATTTGACTAGAGCTCGAGGTGTTGCAAATGCTGGAATTTTAGTTGAATCACCAATCATAATTCCCGATGAAGCTGTGGCTGAAACTGTCAATATGGACAAAGCTGAGGGAAAGAGGAAAATAGATGCAATACCGGAGATATTTGGTGATGAAGAAAGTTCTAAAAGGGCGAAGATTGATAAACCAGTGCAGATTGAGCCGATTCAATCTGTAGCTGTGACTGAGACCGAGAACGTATCTGAAGCAGAAACTGAAATATTTGCAGCATCAGACAGTGAAAAAGGAGTTAATTCAGGAGATACAGTTCAGATTGAGCCGATTCAATCTGAAGCTGGTGAAACTGTTGATAAGCCTGAGACTGAAACAGTAGCTGAAGTGGCTAGTCAGTTTGAGCCGGTTCAAACTGATGATGCACCTATGATAGAGGCATTGGATGATTTAGACATTGATTGGACTGAGTCTGAGGATGAAGCTGAACCAGAGCCTGTACAGAATATGGTTGAAGAAGTGCCAGATGATTTAGATCAGAGGTTTGCCTATCTTGAACGAATGAAGTACAATTCGGTGTTTTTAAATGGGTTGACGGTAACTCAGATTAATGAAGAGTACGAGAAATGCATGATTCATCAAGATAAGGCTGAAGCAGATAAGAAAGAGTTTGTTACTGAGATGGGCGAATGGACTCCAATGCAGGAAAGTCTAAACATAGAAGATCTGCCACCAACTGAGCTACATCATCCAAATCCGGACGAAATGACTGCTTATGAGATGCGGAGTTGGTTGAGTTCGAGGAACTATCCGTATAAAACTTTGCAGAGGTTGAAATCTGGATCTTTGAAGAAGATAGTGGTCAGTTTCATGAAAACAGAGAAAATGTACAATAAAATGTTTTATTTGGATTATAATAATCCTCAGTACTTTGAGCTGACGAAGAAATTTAAAGTACTTGGTCCAAAAGAAATTCCTGTGATGGCGCTTCCTGAAGATGCTCATAAAAAACGACACGAACTGATGGATATGTTTCCAAGCGAGGTGAAATCGTACAATATACCGATGGAAGTGCGTGAAACTTGGCATAAGGCAACAACACCAGGTGATGTAGTGAGGTCGCTGATGAGCAAAGGACAATCAATAGCTGAGTTGTTAGATTCTATGATTGTGCCTGAGAAGAACAAGAAAGTAAAAATCATAGCATGGAAATACGACGAAGTATTTGATGCGTTTATGATCAAGAGAGTAAATGGTTTGTGTGACGTTTACCATTACTACTCGAGTATATTTAAGTTGGAAGTACAGGATCTGAAAGAGCTGCACAAGCTGAGGTTAATTAATCACACGCGTGCTGAGCGTGGTGAGAAATGCGTGATACTTCTTGATGCTGGAATGAGTAGAACAGCTAAGTTTCTTGACTTTAGAGGTCAACAAGAAGACACGGCATATGTGCAAGCAAAGAAACAGAGAAAGAAGAAGAGATTAGTGGTGACCGAGGATATGTACTTAGAAGAGTTCTCGGATGAATATTTTGACAAGGTGACAGATCCTGGTTTAAAAGTGATAGATGGTTCACAATTGACAAAGCCTATACTCAAAGCTTTCTACAATCAGGAAACGTTTGAACTAAAGCTTGTTCGCAATTTGGAGGATTGGGATAAGGACATGATCACTCTATTTAGTACTTTTGAGTTGAAATTACTGCATCCGTCGTATATTGAATTTTTGAGAAGTTATAGGATTGAGAAGTGCAAAGATACTCTTGCTGAAGCTGATCGAAAATTATTTACTGTGATGATTGAAGTAATTGTTGCGGCTTCAGAGAAGATTCGTGTGAGAAAGGCACTACTAAATTCTAATCTCGTGATGGTAGATATACCAGAGATAGAATATATGCGGATCAGTAGGAAGGGTACATTGGAGGTGAAAGTTCAAGGCCAAGAAATGCCATTTGAGTTTTATGCTAATATCGATTTTGCAGGTTTAAATCTGGATTCGCTTAGACGCATGAATGCTCTACCAATTCTGACAAATGAATCCAAGCCTCGACAAGCTAAGATCGCTGAGAAGTTCAAATCCTGCATTGAAGAAGCTCTGAAAGAAAAAGAAGAGTATAAAGGCCGAGAATTGTTGGATGTGAAAGAGGAACCAGAAGAATGGTAAGAAAAAGATTGAAGATTGATGCTGATAAACGAAGAAAAAGATTGAAGCTTTTGAAGATCCAAAGATAAATCTTAGGGGGAGTACTGTTAGGGTTATTTCCTGTTAAGATTTACTTTGTATTTTTGTTATTGTGTATATGTTTGTATAGTTTAGGGTTTATTATGTAATTTCCTTAAACTTGCATTTTGTTTGATATAGGCATGTAGTGTGCGTGTGTTAAGAGAGCGACTTTTACACTGTTAGAGAGAGAATTAACTGTGTGTAATTTGTTTCTCCTGCACTTTTGTACTACGAATTGCTTGATCATCAAATACAAAGAGAATTTATGAGTATGAATTGTGTTTGTGATTGAATCGTTTGTTTGTACTTG
This sequence comes from Tagetes erecta, assembly GCA_030867185.1. Taxonomy (NCBI): domain Eukaryota; kingdom Viridiplantae; phylum Streptophyta; class Magnoliopsida; order Asterales; family Asteraceae; genus Tagetes; species Tagetes erecta. Next base: position 24,491,625 of record CM061494.1, read on the forward strand.
TTGTTCTGATCATTTGAGTGATATTATCGATCCAATTGAACCTATCAATCGTCATTATCAGAATCATCGCTAAAGCATCCCAAGTCACCTGATTCTTTTCTCGCTTTTCCTGAAAAATCAAACAAGTTAGAATTGAAAGATTTTGATAACGAATCTAAATCAAACAACCATTCGGGACCATGCGCCACTGACGGAAACGAATTTTCTAAAAACTTTACGTTAATAGTTTCAATAACAGTGTTTGTTTTGCTATTAAAAACTCGATAAGCTTTAGAAACAGACGAATAACCAAGGAAAAATCCATCATCAGATTTTGACTCAAATTTCCCGAGATGATCACTTAAATTAGAATCAATACAGGACAACCAAATGCTTTCAAGTATGAAATATTCGGTTTTCTTCCAAACAATAACATAAGATGTTTTATTTTTATCCTGAACCAATAATGTCCTGTTTTGTACAAAACACGCAGTAGTAATAGCTTCGTCCCAGAATGTGATAGGGATTTTGGCATCTGCGAGCATGGATCTTGCTGCTTCAATCAGTGTCCGATTTTTCCGTTCCGCAACTCCATTTTGTTGAGGCGTTCTTGGAGCACTAAATTGTCTAGCAATTCCTTTTTCTGCACAAAACAAATCAACATTAGCGTTCTTAAACTCTGTTCCATTATCACTTCTCAAAGTTTTCACTTTACAATCCAACTGATTTTCAACTTTGACGATAAATTCTTTTAACAACTCAGCAGTTTCAGTTTTAACATGCAAGAAATAAACCCAAGAAAATCTAGTAAAATCATCAATGATGACAAAACAATAAGACTTCTTTCCGATGCTTTGAACATTTGTTGGTCCAAAAAGATCCATATGTAGCATCTGCAAGGGTTTTGAAATAGAGTGTTCTTGCTTGGACTTAAAAGACATTCGGTGCTGTTTTCCTTTCAAACATGCTGGACAGAGATCAGTTGTAGAGAACTTCTTCGATGGTATTCCTACAGCGTGATTTTCAGTCACCAGTCGGTTCATGTTTCTGAAGTTTGAATGGCCCAGCCGTCTATGCCAAAGCTGACTCTCATCATTTGAAGCATGTGCAATGAGACAAGTAGTTTCGGTTTCAGCATCAATCTGCGACATATCAAGCTTGTATACATCACGATCTCTTGGAGCTTTAACCACTACCCATTCATTGTCAATCTTGAAACCTGGTTTGAGAATATAACAGAAAGAATCATCAAATAAAGTTGAATAAGATTTGTCACAAATTTGAGATACACTTAGCAAATTAAAGTTCAACTGTGCACAGTAGTTGACTTTATCAAAGCTAATGACCCCATTTGACACAGTTCCTTCTCCAGTTATTTTACCACCAGCATCTCCTCCAAATGCAACATGTGTACCATTCTTTAGCTTAAAATCTTGAAGCAAGGCATGGTTGCCTGTCATATGCCGGCTACACCCACTATCAACGAACCATGAGTTGATAGGTCTTCTTGGGCGTACCTGCATTTCAACAATCACTTAGTTAGTTTGGTCAACCCAGGCCCACATGGTCTTGGGTTTTCCGAATCTATCAGTAACAGTAACTTGTTGATAATGAAGATTTTGAAAATTTGTTTCATTTGAGAGATTTGGCTGAAAACTGTTTCGCCCATTGGCTTGAATTGATTGCTTTCTTCTCAAAGCAATAAACCTTTCCTCTAACTTAGGATCAAGGTTATTTTCAAATTTCTGATTTCTTACCATCAAAGCTCTTGGTTTAAAACTGTTAACCTGCACATTTCTTGATGAAAAGTTATTAGAAATTGAATTGTTTCGATTGAAGTTTCTCAAGACGGGAGAATGACTTTGATTAACATTTTGAAAACCAATTGACTGATTTCTTTGAAAATTTGGAAATTGAGTCATTTCTCGTGATGAGTTTGTTCGAAAGAAACAATCCTTTTTGTCATGATTTCGCCTTTCACAAATATCACAACATTTGTTATAAAAACATTCTTCTGAAGAATGGTTTCTTTTGTCACAGAAACTGCAGTACCTGTTAAAGAAACATTCAGCAGTTGCATGATTATAACGATCACAAATCTCACAATGTTTCTTGCTAATCCTAAAAAGCCGATTGTTAACTTTTGATGTTGAACCCACACGTGATTCATTATCATTTTTGTTCGGTTTTAGATTAACGTTCTTTTGTGGAGATTTTGACTGTGATTTTGCTTGCTTGGGAACTTGGTTCGATTTTAACACATCTTGTTTGGTTACCCTGTTTGATTCAATTCTTTTATCATTGACAGCGGAAGACTTAGGACCTGAACCTGTTTTCAGACCAGAGTTAGATTTGATTGGAGAATTGATTGGTTTACCATAAGATCCGTTCAAATCAAACGTTCCTGCAGACACAAACTTAATTGTTTTTCCTTTCCTTTTGACAGGTTTGACCTTGTCAGTTTTAACAATTTGAGCTTTGGTGTTGTCATTTGATTTTATGACACTTTTACCTTTTGACTGTTTCGTTTCAGATTGATTAACTGTTAATTTCGATTTCTGCACCTTTCCTTTTGAAACTTCAGTCTGCTTCACCTCTTGCTTCTTGATCAGTTGATCAGCAACTTTTGCTTTCTGATCACTCTTCCACTTGATGTATTCAGGATCATTGTATCCCGAAAATTCACCTTCTTCCTTCACTGTTTCTTCTGACTTCGGATTCAGTTCCGGATACTCAACAAGTTGAATCAAAACAGGCTCTGATTTGTTGCTAGCTTCATCATCAGCTTCAGTGGTCACGCCATCTTCTTCTTTCAAACTTTCAATCAACACTTCAGATCCTTCGGATTCGGATTTACTTCTTTGAATTTCTTTGAACTTTCGTTCATTTTCAGGTGAATGATCAAATTCATTAAAGTTTTCAGGTAAAGTTTGTGTGATTGATTCAGGCATTGGTTCATGAGTGAAACCCAATCCTAATTTGGTTTTGTTACCTCTTTCTTTTATAAGTTGTTTAACCATAGTTTTACAACTTTTCACCTTTGTTAATTCCACTTGTGTGACAGCATGAGCAACTTTTTCTTGTTCAAAGTTCTTTGTCATTTCTTCAAGTTGTTTTGTTACCAGTTCCAATTCATTTAAGGTTTTGTTCCATGATTCTTTTAGTGACAAAATCTTCTCATCAGAAATTTTGTGATCAATTTTAAGTTGTTCATGAATTTTCTCATGTTTGCTTAATTTATCACCAATTTTAAATGAATGAGTACGATAATGTTCTACTTGTTGAATACATTGTTCTGAACATAACCTTTCTTTAACATCAGCAGGCAATGGAACATAATTAGGGGGTAAATCAGTACTAACCTTTGGTTGTTCAGTAGATGACGACGACTCACTGGATGTAGCCATCAGCGCAATTTCTAACTCAGATTCTTCAACAGGATCAGACTTTGCAATCCAGTCATATTCCTCTGAATCTTCACTCACAGTATCAATCACTTTACTATCTCCTTCTTCTGACCAATCCTCTTCGATTTCACATACCAGTGCCAGACTTGATGTAAGATCAGATGTGAATTGTTCTGCATATGCACTCCAATCATAACCATCTTTCACACTAACCACCAGTGCTTTAGTTTGATCTTCTGGTTTCTTTCCTTCATCTTTCAGTTCCGGCATGGGAAGACTTTGATATGGTTTCTGAATGAAACGTTGATTTCTGCTTTGATAGCTTGAAGACTGTTGCGAGCTTTGACCTTGACCTTGATTCTGTCCACTTGAACTCGCTTGATATTATAGTTCTGATTCTTAGGAGCTTTGCATTCCCTTGAAAAATGACCATAGCAGTTACAGTTGAAACATCTGGCCTTTGATTTGTCAAATCCAACCGTCTTGTTTGCATGTGGCTTGAAACTTTGGTTAACATATGCATGCTTTTGTGTTCGATATGCAACCATCACCATCTGCCAATTCAGATCCATTTCCTCAACGTCATCAGGATCCATCTCAAATAAATCTTGAAGGACAACGTCCATTTGACTCAAGTGACTTCCTTGGTATGCTTGAAAACTTGCCATAAAAGCTGTAAAGGCAGTTTTGGTCTCGTCATCTTGTAGCAAGATATTCATTACATCTTTCACTTTTGCTTGGACATTCGAACTTTGATTTTCTACTTGATTCTTTAGATTCTAACTTTGAACTTGAGCTCTTGGTGGAGATTGAGGTTGAGAATAAGTTGGTGAACTTGGAAAGTATGATGAATCAGTATAAAAACTTGCGCCAACAAATAAATCACCCTCATCTTCAAACTTAGTTGCATCTTGTGCAAGAAAGGCATTCTCCACAGTATTAGCAGGATTCACAATATATTTGTATTGTGCATGTGAACCAGTTCTATTAGTGTTTCTAGAACCTTCATCAATCTCTACTTCCTCTATCTTTGCAATGAGCAAATCTAGGTCCATCGGAAACTTCTCAGTATGTTTCAGTAAAGTCACAGTCTGTTTCCATGATGATGGAAGTGCACATAACAGTCTGTCATTCAGATCTTGGAGATCTGTCTTTGCACCCACATTGGACATTTCAGTAGTCAGATGAACAAACCTATTCATCATCTGGTGCACAGATTCTCCAGCAATATGTTCAAATAACTCCAACTGTCTCTTCAGCTTTTGTTTCTTGAGACTTCTGAGTTGTTCACCTCCTTCACAGCTGGACTTTAAAGCTTTGAACAATGTATAACCTGTTTGATAGGTATCCAACCTTGACAGTACTTGTAGTGGCAATCCCTTACACATCAAAGAATATGCTTTGCTATCATTCATCACTTTCCTTAAATCTTCTGCTGACAAATTATCCTCTGGATAAGGTTCAGTAGAGTCCTTGGTGTAGTTACTTGCACTATCTGGAGCTGTCTGTGTAGGTATGTGAGGACCCTTGTCAATTGACTTCCAAAGATAATTGTCTATTGAGCAAAGATGATGCTTCAGTCTAATCGTCCAATTCTTGAAATCTGCACGATTGACAAATCTAGGAACACGGTTATCAGAATCATCATTAGGTGCCATTTTAACAATTTTTAATGAAAATATTTTTTGTGTTTTTAAAGATTTTTGAAAAGAAACAGTTAAAATACTAAAATAAAGACAAGTAATTAAAGACAAGATAGGAAAACAAGGATTAAAACAACTAAAAATGAGTCACACGGCTGAACAGTGAAAAATCCTTCTTCACCCGGCTGAACAGTAGCTTTTGTTCTTCACCCGGCAGAGAGAAAATCTTCACCCGTCTAAACAGTTGACCCGGCTGAATAGTTGTAACACTTGACTTCTTGACCCGGCAGAACAGTTACCCGGCATAATAGTATTAACTTCACACGGCAATAACTTGACCCGGCTTGAATCTTGACACGGCAAAAAGCTTTACCCGGCTGAACAGTTGACGATCACACGACAACAAAGTTGTTTACCCGGCTACACAGTTTTAGATCACCCGGCTGAAATTGTTAATCACCCGGCGTAACAGTGTATCACCCGGCACAATAGTACTTGATCCGGCTGAACAGTAACACCTTTTTCTTGTCAAATTCTTTACCCGTCTAGCACAAAACCCTTTACACGGCTGCACAGGACCTAATTGTTCACAAATTTTCAACCAGTTCTTACTGTTCATCATCTTCATCATGAGAATTTTTCTGGGGTTATCAAAAACTTGTCCAATTCGTTCAAAAATCACACACAAGCAGTGAAATGATCCGATTAACAATCCCTAATCTCAATCAATCCAAAACATGATCAAATTTTGATGAATTTGAGCAAAATTCGATCGAACAGTAACTTTTTCAATCTTCTTAATTCCTCAGATCTGATGATAATCTGATGGAATTTACACGATTGTTGTGAATTAGGAGTGATTGCGATGATAAATCACAACTAAAAACAGCAACAATTCATTCAGATCATGATTTTTGTGCAATATTGTAGTGTTTTGCTTGATGAATAGCGAAGAACACAATACCAACAGCTCTGATACCAATTGATAGGTTCAATTGGATCGATAATATCGCTCAATGATCAGAATACTTCATACACAAACACAGTTCAATCATTAACACAGTTCATTACTAATAATTCTCTTTGTATAATGATGATCAAAGCAGGTTTGTAGTACAAATGCGGGAGAAAATAAATCACACACACTTAGTTCTCTCTCTAACGTGAATAGTGATCTAGCCTCTCTCTTCACACTCTCTCACTACATGCCTTTAAGCAACAATTACAATTTTTTAGGGAAAATACAAAATAGACCCTAAGCTATACATAAAGTATAAAATAAGTACAAAGTAAATCTTAACTGGAAATAACCCTAACAGGACCCAACAGTAATAACAATCTCCTCCCCCATAACTCTCGCTCGAATCTCTGCAGGATCTGCATTAAGGTTGTAAGTGGCTGTCTCCCAGAAGTCTCTAACATGCTGCTGATCAATAATCAAGTCCTTCGTGATTGCATAAAAAATTGGAGACGCCTTCAACCAAGATATCGCATCACGAAAACCAACGGACTTTGGGTCCTTATCGTTTAGATAAGCGACCACGTTCGACCGCTTGTCGAAACGCATCGGCGGAGGAGGCTCTGGATCCATATATCAACCTGAAATACGAACCGCAAATTTGTTAGTTATAAAGAAAGGCAAATAAAATAAATCAAAGGAAAGTAAAATAAAATAAAAAAAAAATAAAAAGAAAAACAGTGTCGCATAGATGCGACACATTAGTGTCGCAGCAGTGTCGCATGCTCATCGACATTGTAGTGTCGCAACAGCAAGACAAGTGCATCGACACTACACTGTCGCAGCAACCCAAGCCTCCGACACTACCAACAAAGCATGGTCAGCATAACCTTGGTAGTGTCGCAAGCTAAGTTTGAACTTTCGTTCAATGTCGCAACAAGAACACTAGTGTCGCATAAATGAGAAAAAACCAACAGTCAAACGAATCAAAATCAGATCAAATCAACACCAAAATCAAATTCAAGATAAACGAAGGTTCGAAACATGTAAGTAAACAATTCTTACCGGTTGGAATCGCCTAAAAACACTTAATGATCGATGAATGATGTTAGTGTGTGTTTAGGATTTAAAGTCGTGTGTAGTGTTGTGGTATTGTAAAATCAGAGATATGAACCATATGACCCACATCAGATGAATATTAAACACGACGTAGTGTCGCGGACCCGACATTATAGTGTCGCGGAGAACATAGTGTCGCAAACACGACACTATAATGTCGCAGAAGGACAAAAAAAAGAAAAGAAAAGAAAAAAATTTGAAAAGAAAATAAAAAGTCAAATCTAGTTGAAATTACGAATATTTTAAAATAGTGTCAAGCCAAATTAATGAGATAGATCCAAAATATCGACCCAGTTTAACTACGAAAACTTTAAAAGAAAATCAAATCAGTATAACAGAATGAATCATGAGGAAATCAGAAACGAGCTACTGGCAATCATCCAGAGGAACAAAGATTTGCAAAGATTGTCAGTATGTTTGTCCATTTAAACCCATGCCTTGTTCCTTTCAACAAAACAACCTGTGACGATCTTATCATGTTTTGGTTCGATTTGAAGAAGCTCAGATAACTTGGTTTCCATAGACATTCAGCAAAGTAACTTGTTTTGACCTTAGGACATATTGAGTTTAGATGATTCAGCAAGATTTTTGTAATTGTAAAGGAACATAGACCCAGATCAAGTGATCAAGGTGAATGTATTTCGGGGGTGAAGTGGAATTTAGGTTTGATAAAAGACACATCAAACAATGAACATGATGTATAAACATTTTGAGCTTTTGCTTTATATGGGTTTTACAGATGATCAGAGCTCCAGGTCTATACTGACGTATAACAGAGGAGATGATTATCTGTACGTGCTGATGAGAGCTTCAGGTCTATATTTAGATATAACAGAGAGGATCATCACTCCAGGTCAATGCCTCCTCATAGCAGAGGAGATTAACACGAGAACAAAAAATTCTGAAGAGCTAACGAGAAGCGTCATTTAGGGCTGCGGCTAAGGGTGATTCAGGAAAAATCAAGCACGAAACAAATACTCTCAGTCCATTTTTGTCAAAACTTATCACTTTGTGTAGGCCAAGTTTCTGTGAAAATGCTCCTCATCACCGAGTTCTTCGTGAATTTTAATTTGATCACAGAGTTGATGTCTAATAGTATTCGAGCTGAGCCTACTGACACATCAGTGCAAATCTCTTTCCTCCTTTTGACGCCATCAACCCATATCTGAATTCCTGCAAGAAACAAACATATATAACATGAGATGATGCACAATTATAAAATTGTAGAATTTCTCCCCCAAAACTATCAGTTTTTATCAAACTGAAATTTTTCACAATTTTAAGAAATCTAAGAACTGTTAAGATCATACACAAAGGATGGCTGACACTATTAGAAAATATAAGTAATAAAAACATATTTTTCTTTCACTTTTCTTCCTTTTTTAATATATCAAAAAGAAAGCAAAATAAAAAATGTACAGAATATCCGTAACCATTCCCGAATGAACAATACTTAGACAAAAGAAAATCAGTTAGAAACAGGAACCCAAGCTTTAACGAACCTGGGCTTTTGAAAGAAAGAATTAGTGCAAAAATGATGATTTACAAACTGTTTAATTCTGTTTCCAAAAGATTTATTATTTATGCTGCTTCGACCAAGATCAGGACATTGTTTTACCATATGATATGTTTTACCACATCTGAAACAATATGATCAGGACAGAGTTTTGATGTCAATTATTATATACCATCATTAATGATCCAACATATCCACACAATTAAAAATCAATCACAGTCAATGTCAACAAAGCCTATATAGAGGCCAGATTTCAAAACCTCTCTACTGAAGGTTGGATAAGCATATCTAGGGAGTTAGACACTTCGTATGATTGATTTCATTTACAAAAATATCATAAAAAGAAGTTTCATGTAAAAAAAATAATGTATTCAAGACAAATAGTCAATCTTCATGTAAAACAAACAAAATGAAAGTTAAAAATGAAGTATAATAGCTAAAAGAACCTCGCCTATAGTCCAAGTTTAACATCAATGGACAGTCGATTCCCGAATCCATTCAGAAGCTCACTGGTGAATGGACTTGCTACCGGTCGAAGTTTTAAGAAAACTTACAGTGATGTTTGAAATATGGTAGCTGAATAATAAAATGTGTAATCCTTACAAAATGGCAGTTGACTCCCGTCTCTTGTAATGCCTTCGACCAGTGGGCAGTTGATTCCCGACTACAATCGGAAACTCACTAGTGAAGGGACCCTACAACAAATAAAGGTAATTAGTATTTAAACGATTTGAACTAACTATTATCCAAAGTTGATGCGTGTGATTATATATATAAAATAAATGTCTTTCACAAAACTCAGGTTTTAAATAAAATGGAAAATCCAACAAAACTCACACAAACGGCAAGTGTACCGGTCGTGTGTAGTCAAGCTAAGTAAGTCCGAGTATCGTACCCAAGAGACTTGTTTGGCGGCCCTCAATAATAAATCGTTATCGACTCCTAACCGATGAAACTCTGTTTAATTTTATTATTTAAACTAAGAAAACAAAGACGAACTAAATATTAAAAGTTATCTAATAATTAAATTAATACTAGTGAAGACTTAAACAGAGAGAACAAACTAAACGGCTCGAAAACTATCAAGAATGAGAAAACAACTACCTAGGCGGGAATCGTATTAACGACTCGACTACTATTGGTTTCTCACAACTAATGGCACCGGATCTAAAAATATAACTACCAAGAACAACCCAACGCTACACTGCTTGCTATAGGTCTTAAATGTATGCTAAATGTCCTAAAATAATTATTTGAAACTTACGGTGTTAAGGAATGGCAAAAACCACACTTGGATGACTAATGGACCCTAAACTAGATCTCCTTCCGGTCTCACTAGTCCATTACCCTAATAGTTGGTTCTATCAACTCAATAAAATAAAGGGATCAATTAATCTAATATGATCTAAGACAAGAAATCACAAGTGACTAGACTACTTAGGCAAAATCCATTCTTGTATGATTCTAACCTAACCAAACTAGCAACTAGATGAAATCTACAACCTATCTCCTTCCGGTCTCTAGGTCGGTTAGCATACTAATTTATACATATGAAAGCAAGCCTATCTCATAGGTGACTATTCCTAGATCAACCCACATATTGATTCAAACACTAAGTCTAAATCTAGCATGCGTTTTTAACCAAAAATACAAAGTTAATAATTAAAATCACAAGAGAAACATGGCAAGCGACATATATATTATAACTAGTACGCATATCACATTCAAAGACAATATTTAGATCAACTTTGCAATAATCATCCATTCCTTTAGTTATAACATAAACCAAAAGTAGTCAAAAAACCATTAATATTCATCCATATGCCTAGGTAGTATTAAAAGTTTAGCCAAACATACTAGTCAAAAGAATGACAAAAATAATATCAAACATAGTCATAATTTGTAACAAAACGGAAACAAACGAGACCGAATGATACCGTGTCAACCCGTGTCACAAATACTCTTTACAAATAAAAATCCTTTGCTCCAAAAAAAACAAAAAGCTACTGCTCTCTTTTGCCTCCCTTTGTTCTTCCGTTCGATCCCCCAAAAATTAACACCAAAAGCTACCGTCTAAATTCTCTCCTTTCCAAACTCATGTATGCCCTTATTTAAATCACTTGACCAACTTTTTATTTTTATTGTGGGCCTATTAAGTTTAAACCATTATGTCAATAAACAAATAATTTCTTTCATGTGGGCTTTCTCAATTGCCAATTATGATTTTTTATTTAAAATGGATGAAACAACCAATTTAATTCCATTTGCATATTCGCGTCAACTTCAACAGTACGTTAAAGACCAATTTCAAAACAAATGACCATTGGATGATTAATCATTTTAATTTAGTGGCCTAATTATGCAATTTTAAATTACTAATTCCTAAAACCTGTGGTTCTCGATATGAACTATTATTTGCACCAAAAGTAATTCAAAAAATATTCAAAAGTGTAGGAAATATTTATTTAAATAATGTATAATTTAGACCACATGAAAAGTTAATAACCTGACTAATAATCAATACCCCTTTAAACAGATTATTATGGTAATTTAAATAGATTTTAAAAAAATCAGATTGTTACATCCGTTGTTATCATACTCAAATATATTGACTGCATATAGACTGAAATGTAATAACAATTAGCATATAGTCATACAATAATAATGACAACTCTCAATTAGCATAAACAAACAAAAACTTATGAAAAAACCAACAATAGAGGATGCTAATCGTTGTACCCTAATACCATAACCCTTTTATCTTCACTGTGCGGATAAAAACCAACAGAACACATATTAACCCCAACCCATGTGAGATATTTAAAAAACAAGCACAAATATTTAATAGATCTAGACTGATTTGTAATAACAGTTAGCATATACTCATCTATACTAAAATCATAACTCAAAATCCCATGTCAAAGTAACAATAGATCTTAAATCGTTTTATAAACCAATACCCCTTTGAAATCAAAATCAAACCTTAACAAACCCCAATGTTCATACTTCAAAAAACATGTACATCATAACACAGATCTGAACCAAAGCTATACATAATCGAAAACACATTTCGAACCAAATTAACGGATCAACATCATACAATATAAGCAAAACATAATTAAAGTTAAGATGAGAACGAACCTTGCTTATAACTTTTTGACGGATCGGAACCGATAAAAACGAATCCACATCATAACCATAACAACAAACAAACCCTAATCGATCTTAACCCTAACAGCAAAACCATTATCAACGAACTTAACCCTAATCGATCTTAACCCGTGCAGCAACACTATTAACCCTAACAACAAAACCATTATCAACGAACTTAACCCTAATCGATCTTAACCCGTACAGCAATACCATTAACCCCAACAACAAAACCATTATCAACGAACTTAACCCTAATCGATCTTAACCCGGTCAACAACACCATTATAACCCGTACGAAACTCCTAAACCAAAACAACCTAACCCTAACACAGCTGAACGATCCGCTACATATCATCGAATAGATTCATAGCAACGAACGATTTGCTACAACCTAACCCTAACACAGTCGAACGATCTACTACCGGTGGTGAATTTTGCGTGTTTGAATGAGCGGCTGAATATGATTTGTGTAAGATGTCGTGAAACTAGGGTTTTTATGTATATCATTCGTTATATAGCATCAAGCTAAGACCCGTTTCTTTAAACCCTAATTAAAATAACCCGACCCAATAACACTTTAAAGCCCAACTCGGTTTTTTTTTGTTTTTTTTTAACATTTTAAAGCCCAACCCATGTAAACAATATTGACCAATTTGACTTCGGCTTTAAAATACCTAATAACGTTAAATATAAAAAAAAACATCACGAGACTACTTATTAACATAAGATAACTCTTTCCATCATTACGTCCCATTTGACTAAAATCTGGTCCACTAACCCAGACCCCAAAATAACATTTATGTTAATTGTTCTACAAATTTAATCCCTAAAATAATTTTTAATTATCTTTTCATCAAAACTAAAGTTTGTTTATACTTTAACTATAAAACACACTTTACAAACTTATTTACTAACACTATTTTTTAAAATTAGCTAAGTATTTTGATCATTACGACATATTTTGTTCTAGCAATTCATTTTATTTAAACTTATTACCGTTTTGTCTTCCAGTTACAACCCAAATTCATCGTTATGAATTCATCAACGAAGATAGTACGGATTAATGTCAATGGTCGTCGTACTGCTTCAATCGATGATCTTCCTACAGACATACTATTTTCTGAGATATTAGTAAGGCTTCATGCAAAGTGTATCAGTATGTATAGGACCGTGTCTAAGCAATGGTTGTCATTGTTAGGTTCTAAAAATTATATCTTGCTGCATTGTCGTCACATCTCCACATCCTATAAACAAATTTTTTTTTCTGTTGCTCTGTTTCAGTCGTCTGTCTTTCCCGTGACTTTTGATCCATCAAATTATTTGTCAAAAACCCTAATTCCACTACCAACAAATACTTATTGGTATGATGTTCACGTCCTAACAAGCTTAGCTGGTCTTGTATGTCTTTCTTTTCGCGGAACCCAAAAAATGATCCTCTGGAACCCATTAACCCGCACAATTAAATTCGTTTCCAGCACACTAAGTCGGGGTAGATTCAAACAAAAATTAAATGTTGTTGGGTTGTATACTTCTCCTTCGAATGAGTACATGCTTCTACATGAAAAACGCTGAAATGGGAAAATGACGCTTTACAAATATTCAACTAGGCGTGACTCGTGGCGTAAGATGGGGTTCGTCGACGAACGAAAGTGCCATAACTATAAAATGTCTTGGTCTAACGGAACTTTCTTCCAAGGAGTGGTTTATTTTATTGTTAAAGTGGATGTTACTGATGTGGGAATTTACTTATTTGGTTTTCACGTGGATTCTGATGAGTTAAAGTCTAAACTATAACCAACAACCACACTTCATGACGGCGATGGGAGTTTAGTTTTTGTTCGTAACCAGCTTCACATGTTTGTTGCTCACAGCTAACCTATTTGGTCTCTCGAGTTGTGGAGGATGGACGGTGAAAACTGAACGAAAATATGGGTTCACCAAAAACCTTCTGCCTCCGTCACTTTTTCGCCGCACATTACATACGTCGTTAGTACAGGCAAGTTTCTTGTGGTAAGCAGAACTGGAAGTGTCAATGAACTAGATACTACTAAGAATGACGTAGAGTGTTACTATCCAGTGTTTTCTTAGAGCAGGATACAAGGAGATGTTTATACTGAGACTCTTATGTCGCCGGATTTGTAGTTCCTAAAATTATATCTTTTCATATGTTTTTTTAATTGTTTTGTCTTTCATTTAATTCATCAAGACGATAAATCCAGTATTGTAATGTTGGTATGAATTTTTTGGTGTTTTGTATGTTTATGTAAGACGATAAATTATAACTTTTCTTATGTTTGTTTGAATGTTTTGTTATCCGTTAATTCTCATTGTTCGATTCCATGCATGTGACTATCTATGCTATATATAACTTATAAGTTTATGGTTTTTCTATAGTATAGATTCATTTATATATCAAAGCAGCTATGAATCCGCAACTCTTCGTGCTTTTGATGTTCAAGATAATTGCGGAGCTACCACAGCTTCTAATAATCAAATGCAAGTGCGTATGCTGAGAATGATATGATTTCATATCAACCAATGAGTTTCTATTGTCACACACCAAATATTCATGAGATTTAGTGGATCAGAAACTTATCACCACTGAGCTCCCATCGATATGCGTTTCAAGGCTGTTGAATCATCAAAGTCCTAAATATTTGGTGAGTAATGACGTAACACCGCCTAATAATGTCCATCCAGAAAATATTAAATTCTTAGCGAGCTTCGATGGCCTGTTATGTGTGACCCTTAAACTCACTTGGGACTTACTTGTGTGGAATCCCCTGACAGGTGCTTATAGAATGTTGTCCAACCGTTTTAAGAAAGGTTTCTTCAAACCATACTACGATTCAGTTGGTTTCTATGTTGACGCAACAGATGACTACAACATTCTGCACATAAAATGTAGGAGAGGTACTCTTGTCGTTTATGTGTTTTCGTTGCGTCGTGGATTGTGGGAACATGCACCATTTATAAAGAAGGGTCCTTACTTTGCTGGGACCTACGAATGGGATTTAGCAACCTTTTCTGGAGATGCTTTATACTTCAGGGTTTCCTAATCTGACATGCTAGACGGTGTCAAGAGCGTTATTCGGTTTGACGTAAACACGCATCATTTTTCTGAGTTAGAATATCCGAGATCTGGGTCTTTTAGTCCTAACGGTTCTTTGTTTAGCTGAAGGTATAATTGGTCATGGATTCGCATATCATTGTCGATGACTTTACGTCAGTCACACAAGAGTGCTTTTGGTATACTGTGTGCTTTGTTTGGGTCAACTTCGTATTGCTATGCTCGTCTGGGGACAAAATCTGATAGTTTTTCTTGACCAACACGTAAGATCCATTGCTTATTCTTATAAAGTTATAAAATAACATTACGTGCATGGTTTTCAAATCAATAGATTCATTTTTTTAGAGACAAAGGGTTGTCGGTTTTATCCCGATAGCTTCATGCAAACGTACAAAGGGTATACTGTGTGCTTTGTTTGGGTCAACTTCAAATGTTCTTAAATTTATAAAAAAATTCAGTTTGAAAAACTTAAAGTTTTGGGGGAGTAAATACTATAAATTTTATAATTGTGCTTCATCTCATGTAAAATACTGTTTGTTTCTTGCATGATTCAGATATGGGTTGACGACATCTGAAGGAGGGAGGAAATTTGTATACTGATGTGTCAGTAGGCTCAGCTTGAATACAATTAGACAGCAACTCTGTGATCAAACTAAATTCAAAAGAACTCGGTGATAAGGAGCATTTTCACAGACTTTCGGCTTGCACAAAGTGATAAGTTTTGACAAATATGGGCTGAGAGTACTTGTTTTGTGCTTGATTTTTCCCAAATTAGCCTTAGCCGCAGCCCTGAATGACGTTTTTCGTTAGCTCTTCATAATTTTTTGTTCTCGTGTCAATCTCCTCTGCTATGCGGAAGCATTGACCTGGAGTAATGATCTTCTCTGTTATATGTAAATATAGACCTGAAGCTCTCATCAGCACGTACAGATAATCATCTCCTCTGTTATACGTCAGTATAGACCTGGAGCGCTGGTCATCTGTAAAACTAAAACCCATATAGAGCAAAGCTCAAAATGTTTATACATCATGCTCATTGTTTGATGTGTCTTTTATTAAACCTAAACTCCATTTCACCCCCGAAATACATTCACCTTGACCACTTGATCTGGGTCTATGTTCCTTTAAAATTACCAAAAATCTTGCTGAATCATCTAAACTCAATATGCCCTGAGGTCAAAACAAGTTACTTTGCTGAATGTCTGTGGAAACCGAGTTGCCAGAGTTTCTTCAAATCGAACCAAAACATGATAATATCGTCACAAGTTGTGTGTTGAAAGGAACAAGGCATGGGTTTAAATGGACAAACATACTAACAATCTTTCCAAATCCTTGTTCCTCTGGATGATTTCCAGATACTCGATTCTGATATCCTCGTGATCCATTCTGTTATACTGATTTGATTCCTTTTAAACTTTCGTAGTTAAACTAGGTCGTTATCTTGGATCTATCTCATTAGTTTGGCTTGACACTATTTTAAAATATTTGTAATTTTAACTAGATTTGACTTTTTATTATCTTTTCAAAAATTAATTATTTTTAATATTTAGGTTTCTGCGACACTATAGTGTCGGGTCTGCGACACTATGCCCTTTGCGACACTATAGTGTCGGGTCTGCGAAACTACGTCGAGCTTAATATTCATCTAATGTGGGTCTTGTGGATCATAATTCTCTTTTTCAAAACACCCGACTCTATACCCGACACTAAACCCTAACCTCACTAAACCTTAATCCACTCATTTAAAGTCGTTTTCAAGTGATTTAAAATGGTAAGTTTTGTTCATTTAGTTGTTTCGAACCTTCGTCTGCAATGGATTTGAATTTGGTGTTGTTTTGATTTGGTTTTGATTCGTTTGACTGTTGGTTTTTCACGTTTTGCGACATTAACTGTTCTTCCTGCGACACTGAACGAAAGTTCAAACCAGATCTGCGACACTACCAATGTCATGCTACCCATACCTTGTTGGTAGTGTCGGAGACCTGAGGTGCTGCGACAATGTAGTGTCGTCGCACATGCTTTGCCGTTGAGACATTGTAATGTCGACAAAAATGCGACATTGCTGTGTCGCACATCTGCGACACTACTTTTTTTAGTATTATTTATTTTTTTATTTTTTTTATTTCTTTTGCTTTTGATTTTATTTTATTTTATTTACCTATTTTGTAATTAATTAATTTTCGGTTTTCGTTTCAGGTATATTATATGGATCTGAAGCCTCCACCGCCGATGCGATTCGACAAGCGGGCGAACGTGGTTGCTTATCTAAACGATAAAGACCCAAAGTCAGTTGGTTTTCTTGACGCGATATCTTGGATGAAGGCGTCCCCCATCTTTTATGTGGTCACGAAGGATCTGGTGATAGATCAGCAACATATCATAGATTTTTGGGAGACGGCCATATACAACCTGAATGCGGATCCGTGAGAGATCAGGGCAGTTGTGATGGGGGAGGAGATTGTTCTTACTGTTGATTCTATAGCCCGGATGTTGAGATTGGAGCGAGATGTTGGATCACCGGTACTGCTGAGTTTGACTAATGTGTATGAGGGATTTCTTGAAATGGGATACAAAGGAACTGAATTTTTAAAGCGTAGAGAGATCAAGAAATCGTTCTTATCAAAGGAGTGGAGATTTATAGCCCACGTCATTATTGTATGTTTAGATCATCGGAAAGGAGGAACGGATGGGCTGAATTTCGAATGGGCTCGAGCGATGCTAAACTTGTGTAGGGAAGATAAGGCGAATATCCCGCAGATGATATTCGGGTATATGATTGAGAACATCTCCTCTGCCAAGAAGGATAAATGGCTACTGTATCCACGATTTGTACAGATTTTCATTGATGAACTGAAGCCAGATCTACTGAAGTTGGGTGACGTGTTAGAGTTGACGAAAATGAATGTGAGGATCTTTGTTGATTGCTCCGCACCTCGACATGACATTTCGAGAAAGATAACTTATCTTTTTCAAAACATGTACACTGATTAAAGTTGGGAGTATATCGAGAAACTGAAAGTGTCTGAAGAGAAACGGTTTGGAGAATTGAGGGAGAAAATCAAGAAGGATATACGGAAGAGGAAGAAATATGTGGGACCAAAGCCGGTACCGTTTGAGGAGGAGCTTGATGAGATTGAGGCGGATATATTCAAACCGAAAGGTAAGAAGAAAAGGAAAGCTGCTGATAAATCACAGAATGATTCTAATACTGATGTCAGAATCAAAAAGGCGAAGGGGAAGCAACCAACGGCCGCATAAAGTATGCCTGAGAATGTTAAAAGAAAAACTGAGAAGAGAGGATGAGCTAGGTTGGACAAGGACGTGATTCGTGGGCTGAATATGTCGCTCGCAAATGAACTTAGTATGGTAAGACGAAGTTGATGAACGTTGAGGAACGTGAGAGGCATATGGAGTCAGAAATGGAGGACTTACGGAAAGTAGTGCTGGACCAACAAGTTCTAATCAAGAAGCTGTTAGTTGAACTGAACGAAGTCAAGAAAGAAGTGAAGGTAGGGGTACCGGAAACTGAAACGCAGATCGATGAGATGGTGAACATTGGTAAATATCCGACTTTGAAAGAGATGGTGCAAACAGGGAAAATCCGGAAAGATTTTGGAGGTTTTAGCGGGTCTGGTGGAAGCGGGACTGGGAAAGAGACAGAAGTTACTTATGACTTCTGTCTGGATATTGATACTGATTTGGGTGGTGAAGAAGTGATTGCTGATAAGGAGAAAGAAACTGAAAATGAAATTGATTGACGAAAAAGTAGAAGAGGAACAACTAGTGGATTACGACTCCGAGCCGGAATATTATGAGACGAAAGAAAAGGAAATGGTATATTTGTCTCAGAGAAGCGGAGTTGAGGGTGACATGTTTGAATTAGATAAATCAGACTGGTTCCGGAAGGTGGAGGAACCAGAAACCGTCACGCCTCTGTTTCAGAATATGGATGCCCCGACCACTAAAGATACTGACAATAAAATCTTTAGCTGGAAATTTAACTTGGAACTGAAGAGGTTTATGATAAAAAGAAGAGGGGGAGGGATCAGTTACGTGAGCAACCGCAAACACTTCAAGACGTTCCCTAAATGGGACTTGAGGCATTTGGCGGTCCTCCCACTGATTAACGCAGATCAAAGCGATCGTGCGAAACTTTTGGAGGAGGAGATTCAGGCTGGGCTAAAAGACAATTTTGAAAGCGTCGGATATAATAAACTGGAACAAAAACGATCAAAGAAGGATTTAGATTGGGTGACAGGAAATGGGAAGATCATTCTGAAGCTGAAGCCGATTAAAATTGTTTTGATATTGAGAGTTCTAAACCCTAGCCCGTCGAGACTGCAGGAATTTGAAAAATGGTTTTATGATAATCAAACGGGGAGGCGGCCGTACGTATCAAAGATGGAACTGAATGGAGACTGTTTGACCCGATGGAGGTTTTTAGTTTTTCAGATGACGATTTGAAGATTTTGTGTGAAAACCCCATCAGAGTTGAAGCCGGAGCTGAAACAAAGAACGAAGCTGCGCTGTTTGAGAGGGTGGCGAACAGGGCTCGAGGTATTCGATCGGAAGTGAAGCAGCTCGCAGAGAGTGTGCAGAGACAAGTCGATTTACGTGAAGATGTTAGGGAGCTGACAGGATTGATGGAAGGAGCGAAGGCTGGAGCGGAACCGGAAGACCCGACAGGTGAAGTACCTCCCTAGGGGGAGTATTGATGACCACATGTAGGGTGTTACTTCACCATGTCGTTATTTGTATTTTGTTTACTTTGTAATAGACTAGTCGTATTTTGTTTTCGTTGTAATAGTTAGGTTAGTTTGCTTTTGACTAGGTTTTGTGCTTGTTTATGCGACACTGCATGCGACACTATAGTGTCGCATAGTGTCGCATGCATCTTGTCTTTGTTTAGCGAGCAGGCAGTGTCGCCTATGCGACACTGCCTGCGACACTAGCTACTGTATATATAGTTGTTTTAGGGTATTTTGTACACAACTCTTGGGAACTTTATTGATATACAATTACACTTTGATCTTGAGTTCGAACCTTATTGATTGTTTGCAAGGAATTGAATACGTTACATCTTTGTTGCATTAATTTGATCCATCTTCATCTATTAATCTTCTTAATTACATTGTTCTTATTGGATTATAATGGTTTGTGTGAGTTTTGGTCACAAATCACAATCAATTGTTGCTAGATCTAGTGGTATCAATTGATTGTGATCTGATCTATATCATATATAGCACGGATTAATGATCTACTGGACCAACAAAATTACTCAACTTTTGACCATAGAACACATAGAAACACGAATCATAGACCCCGAATGGTAACCTTTAGCAACAAGTCATAAGGAACCACTCATGTTACAATTAGTGATAACTGTCATTTAACCGTCTCGATGTGTAAATTATCAAAAATTGTTTTAGCATCGAAGGGACATAGTAGCATAGCAGCAAGCATCACAGTATAGTAACTAGTAAACATTGTATAGAATCGCCTGGTTTAAATCACCTATCGTTGTTGTACATGTAGGTGGGTTTGTTAGACCATTAGCTCCAACATTTTACCTGTGGAAATTACAAGTAATATACTACTTTAAACTACCACATAAGATTGCATCTTGTCGCGAGTCAAGACTAACACATTTTATGATCTCTTTTGAAAAACAAATAGAAAATTGAAAACATTGTATAGTAACTAGAAACATATTTCAGCCCCAAAACGTAATAGTAAAAATGGGAGTGAATTTACTCACCTTGAAACTCGGGCACGAAACAAATAGTAAATAGTCTAAATAGAACCGAGGATCGTCCAAATATTATGGTCACCTAATTAAATGACAATCCTAACTTAGCAAAATATAGTATAGAAAACTAGAAAATGAACAATAGAAATCTAAGGTAATTGGGAGTTCTAGGGTTTCAAATTATGATTTTGGGGTTTTTCGAAAAACGATTAAAATATATTAAAATTGTTGAATGATAACGACGGAAAATATGAAAATGACAATAAGCTTGATAGACACTAGATATTAGTTATTCAAATAATACATTTTTTAACGAGAACTATTTAACATCGAAAACATATATATTATATCCCTAGAAAACACTTTAAAACATTTACCATACTTGTAAAATAAAGACTCTTGTATAAAATCCATAATTATAAACTAAACTTTTATTCATTTTAGAATTATCAAAATAGTATTTTTAAGGTATTAAAAGTATTTGTAATAGTTAAATTATAAAAATAAATTTTTTATAAAATCATTGCTTTATATAATTAATAAGTTTTTTTTTACAATTCACAATATATATATGATAATAAGATTAGTATTAGATGGTTGTAATTAGTAAATTAAGTGAGAAAACATGATATAAAAAAATATGCCAGTGACCAAGTTCGAACCCGTGTCACTAGGTTCAAATAACACAGCCTTAACCAATTGCTCAATTCTTTCAATTTGTGTATAAATAGGCCATAAATTGTTTTAACTTTTACTTAAACAAAACCCCAATTCCCAAATCAAGAACAAACCCTAGAAATATGATCCATTCAATTCGTTCAATCCTGTTAAACTCAGCCAAATCAAACATAGGGTTTTTGATCTCCGTTGCATCACGAGTATTTTGATATAAGAAACTTATCTGTTAATTCTCGAATTCGATCAAAGCCAATGACGAATAGGGGCGACGGTTTTGGAGATCAAAACTTGAATTCTTGGTTATTTCGGTTAGAATTAGAATATCAGAGAGTGAAGAAGATGTCGTAGGAGTATTTTGGATGAGTTAATTGTGTTGATTGTTATGGAAGAAACAGTCGAACGGGTATTGACTTGATTTTGAGTTATTTGGGTTTAATCGGTGATTAATTAGGTGTTTTAGTTGCAATTAAACAATATGAACGGTTCCGAAACAATGTCAGTAATGATTTGAATGCTTTGATTTGGTTTGAAACCGTCCCTTTGATTGTTTTAGATGTTTGGGTTTTAAACCGTTTATAAAACTTGATTAAAATGCTAATTGAGTTGATTATATGATGTTTGGAAAGTGCTAGCGGGTTCGAAACACTCCTACGAACGTTTTAGATAGGATTAATTTGATCGAAATGGTCAAAAAAATGTCTTTTTCGTTTTGCCCGGAATCCGGCGCCGGCGGCCAGAGCTGCGCCGATGAATGTGGCCGGAAACACGGGGTGTACGAGGGGAGGGGGCTGGTTTGGTTAGTTACATATTCAGTCCCTGCACTTTCAACTATTATTATTGGTTTTTTTACATATTTCCCCTTCCTAAGTCTATCAATTACATATTTACCCAAGCCTAAACATCAAAAACAAGTTTTAATAATTACAGTTTTGGCTCAAAGTTAGTTTTATATAGTATTTTAACCAACTAACTTAACTACGTTAACTTGTAACGTTTATATAAGTAACGTTTATATATATTTAGTTTGTTTATGACGTTTATGAGCTATCTCGAGACTTAGAATCATTTTCTTTTAACAATTTTTATAGGATTACTTTTATACACTATATATATATACATATATATATTTTTTTCTCTTAGGATTTATGTAATAGTGTTTATTTAGTACACGTAAATATTTTGCGACAATGAAACGATTGATTTTAAAAAAAGAATAACGTTGGATCCGATGTATTTATTATTGATCATAACAAATGTTACATTTTAATGCAATGGATACGAGTACACATATAAAAGATAAACGACTTCGGGTTGGAGTCGGGTATTCGGGTTCGGGTTCGGGGCAGATGTCACAATAGCTAAAGGGTTTGGATTTGGGAAAAATCAAGCACGACTCAAATACTCTCAGCCCCTTTTTGTCAAAACTTATTACTTTGTGCAGGCCAAATGTCTGTGAAAAGGCTCCTTATTATCGAGCTCTTTTGGATTTAGTTTAGTCACAGAGTTGCTGTCTAATTGTATTCGGGCTGAGCCTATTGACACATCAGAACAAAAATCAACGTCCTCCTTTAGGTGTTTTCCACACATATCTGAACCCTGCAAGAAACAAACAATATTTACATAAGATGAAACTCTCAAAGCAAATTGTAAGATAAAGCACAAATTGAAATTTTGTAGTAATAATACTCCCCAAAAAATTCCAATTTTCAACATGAAATTAAATTTTTAACAGATTTAAGAACAAACTCAAAGGGATGGTAAAACATTATCACAAAATATAAGTAATAAAATTAGACTAGACCTCCTTTTTTTTAAGCAATAAGGCTGCAAATATAAAATATTTCAATCCCAGAGGAAGTGCAAGGATCATCCGCTAACAATTTACCGAAGAAAAATTAATAGGCCTCCACGAATGAGCTGCATTAGTGAAAGAAAATCAGTTAAAAATAGGAACCCAAGCCTTAACAAACTTGGGCTTTTGAAAGAAAGAATTTGTGCAAAAATGATTATTAACAAATTGTTTAATTCTATTTCCTAAAGATTTATAATTTACGCTGCTTTGACGAGATCAAGACATTGTTTTACCACATGATTTGTCTTACCGCATCTGAAACAATGTGATTTTAAACCTGTCTTTTTGATCTTGGAAGTGGGCACATGATCCATACAGATTTCTTCATCACAGCTAGACATGTGAGAGTCTGAGTCCCTGTAAAAGACATACATTTCTTTGGATTTTCCTGTTGAAACTCTTGATTTGGCAGTTGATTTATTGTGATAAGTTTTTAGAGGTCTTGAATGATGTGGATATTTTGCTTTTTGTGATTTGGAGAAATGGTCGGGAAATGGGATCGGAATTCTTCTTGGTTCAAATTTTGGAAACATTTGGATTTTGACAGCTTTAGGTAATGTCTTGGTCTTTGGATCTCCCTGACCTCTCTTTTTCTCTTGTTCATTTTCTGAAATTGTCAATTTTTAGGAATGAGTTATGTTTCCGGTGAACCTTGACTGTCTTGATCTGATTGATTTGATGTGGATGAACTTTGAGTATATTCTCTTTCCTTGTTGATTGGCTCGAAAATAAGAATATCACCAGCTTTGAACTTTTCATGCAGGTTAGTGAAAACTGTTGTTATTATTGTTATCTTTTGGGCCTAAATTTGGTTGAGTGAGATGAAAGTATTTTAACAAATTGGCCAGGAGGTAGCGTTTTATATATTGGGCCATAACTGTTGAAGTCGGTTTCGTATTGTTCGCCGGGTGTTAAGATTAAATTTTTTGGGCGTTTTCGCTAAAGTCGTCATTAAAATTTAAAAGGGGACGTCTTTAGCCGGGTATTACAAATGTCACTCCTTGAGCCTAAATTCTGTTAGTTGAGACCAAAATATTTTGTCTTTGGCCAGGTATTTTCAAATTCAGTTTTATTTGGGCCGAGTCGTTTAATTTGAAAGTTTTAAAGGTAAAGGTGTTGGTGTTGAGTTGAGACGAAAAAGTATTTTTCCAGGGGGAGAATTATTCTACAAATTTTGGGAAAAATAATTTTTTTTATTTTTGAAAGAATTGGATCAAAATGACATAAAATATGATAACAATTAAGAACAATGAAAAACACTCAATAAAACCTCATTTGATCTTCGTGGAATTGCATCAGATATTACAAATGTGGAAACCCCCAATTCACCAATTCATCAGATATTACTAATGTTCTTACCGAAATTAGGGTTTTTCTACGATCTATGGGTAAACATATTCGTGATTTCGATATTCCTTATATAACACAAGAAAACTTACAACATGCAAGTTCCCGTGAGGTACATGACGAGTATGAGATAGTTGTGGATCCTGAACACTTGCGTTCGAAAGTCGATCTAAATTCATACTAGAAAAGGGTGTTTGACGAGATCGTGTCGCATGTGAATCATGATCGTCCGGGTGTGCTCTTCGTAGATGGACCTGGTGGGACGTGGAAAACCTTTTTGTATAAAGCTTTGTTGGCTCAAGTTCGTTCGCGTGGTCTTATTGCTCTTGGGGCCGCCTCATCTGGTGTTGCCCCAAATAATATGTCAGGAGGTAGAACGGCTCACTCGAGGTTCAAAGTTCCTATCACCCTTGACAAAAACTCGATGTGCGCAATAACAAAAAAAGCGGTGCGACTGAAATACTTAGGTTGGCCACATTAAATCATATGGGACGAGGCATCTATGGCAAAACGTCAGGGGATAGAGGCCGTAGATCGAACATTGAAAGATATTATAGGCGTTAGTCTCCCATTTGGTGAAAAGATAATGGTAATGGGAGGGGATTTCAGGCAGGTGTTGCCAGTCATCAAACGTGGTACTCGTGCACAGATTGTGGACGCCAGTCTACGGATGTCACCTTTGTGGTCTGTGACGAAGAAGATGTGTCTGACCATAAACATGAGAGAGCGTACAGATCCGTGGTTTTCTGTTTTCCTCCTGAGAGTGGGTGATGGAACCGAAGAGTTAATCGAAGGTACCTTTATCAGTATACCAGACGACATGACGGTTCCGTGCATAGATAAAAAAGAATCGGTAAAAGATTTGATCAAAGTTGTATTTCCTACGATACAAGAAAACGTATGCTCTTCGGAATACATAATCAATAAAGCCATATTATCCAAAAAAATGGCGTTGATGAAATAAATGATCAAATGATTGACGTGTTCCAAGGGGAGGAAAAGGTTTACTATAGTTTTGATATGGTAGAAGATGATCACCACAACTTTTATCGTGTCGAGTTTTTGAACGCACTAGCTGTTAGTGGACTCCCGCCTCATAAGCTTCGCTTGAAGATTGGGTGTCCCATTATACTGTTACGGAATATCGATCCTTCACACGATCTATGTAATGGCACACGGTTGATATGTAGAGCCTTCCAAAGCAATGTTATTGATGTTGAGATAGCCGTAGGTCAACATGCAGGAAAACGAGTGTTTTTGCCTAGAATCCCTCTAAGGTGCCGTTTGTTTTTTCAGAAAAAGTCTGCACAGCCTCTTATGTCTGCGCCACGCAGACCACGCGCAAACATTGTTATCTGCAGACAGTTTGTTTTTTGAAGACGTTTCATTAAAAAATGTATGTGCGACCTCTTCCTGATGTAGACTTGGACCAACCACTTCTGAGATCTTCTAAGGTCTGCAGATGAGAGTTAAACACCTTCACCTAATACCACCACGGCACCACCCACTGTCCACCACCACCATCACCGTCTACCACACCACCACCACCACCACTACCCACCATTGTCCACCACCACCACCCACCATTTTCCACCACAACACCCACTACCCGCCATTGTCCACCACAACCACCACCACCCACCATTGTCCACCACAACCGCCACCACCCACCATCGTCCACCACCACCACCACCCACTATTGTTTTTTTCTCACGGGCAGCTTTATGTGGCGTTATCAAGAGGGATATCACGGGGGAATACAAAGGTTTTAGTACACCATGCAAGAGATTTCAAACAAAACGGATTGAACACCTCAAATGTCGTGTATCACGAGGTTTTGCATGATATGTGAAATGTATGTGTGCTATAACTTAGTAATATGCTTTCATATGTTAACATTTTTGTTTTTTTATTATAACCTCAATGTCATTTTTCATTTGATATATTTGCATTTTTTTCAAACTATTATTATAATGTGCTTACAAACTTAGTTTATTTTGTTTTCTCAGGGTTCAAAAATCTAATATGGAGCAGAGTAATGTTAACTTGAATAATGTGTCAGGTATTCTTAAAATTTAAACAAAGACTTCTCTTTACCTATATAAGGTTATATAACACACATGTTTTTTGAAAACTTATGTCAACAAACTAAACATTGTAATTTCAGTGAACAACGTTGCTCCACGAGGAAACCTTTGCACGCCTCCGTTACCTTTTGGGAGGCCTACGCCCCATAGAAACTGTCTACCTGAGACTGTCCCTTGGCCCGTACGTCCTGACACAAGGTTAGAATTCTAGCTCTTCCAGAGTGGTATCTCACTAATGGCTCGGACCCCCCGGAAGGAGGCCTTCTTCGCCTTCCACCTAAGCTGCGCAGGAAAGACCCAAAGCCAATCCCAGGGAACAGTGAAGCTTCATAGGGTCTTTCTGTCCAGGTGCAGCTCCAACGAATGAGGTGACAGTCAAAGATGAGATACCCGTCAATGTCCAACAACAAAAGGATGTAAAAGGTGAAGGCAAAGAAAAGCCTGAAATCCCTGAGCTTCCTCTAGATGATACTTGGTGGTGGGAAAATCTGGATCTAATCGAAAAGATGTGTAGGAAGTACGATTAATTTCCGTTTCATCTTCATGAACTCACATGGATCATTTGTTTTTAGCTCATATGTTAAGATTTGAATGTTACGTATTTAACTCATGGTTATTTGAATATTATCGTCTCTGGTTTTCATCTTCAATTATTAATTATTTTACATATGTTACGCCCCATCACCTAGGTCCATACTATAAACAATTGTCGTCGAGAATATCGACCCCGCTCCATCGCGCGGGTATACTAGTTTAGTAGTATAAAGTTCTCTCTCAAAATCTTTAATAGGTTAACCCTCTCTAAAATTTTACGTATCGTTTAAAGACATCATAACGAGAATCGCTATAACTTCATCATCCTCATTGAAGATCATGTTTTCCGCAATTATATCTTGTTGTTTCGATGTCTGGTTATACAATTATGATTGAATCAACATGATTAGAGTTTGATGATTTTGAATCATTTTTAAGGATATAATCAACGAGGAAAGATCAAATACAAAATTGATTTTGCCTAAAAAGTGAGGGAAGTAACTTAAATCACATCAAAACCGGGTCACACGAACTCCGTTTTAGCTTATTCAAGCGGCGTTGGAACCGTCTCGTCGAGATTTATCATCTTAGCTTCTAGGGTTTAACTTTTAGGTTTTAGTTTTAGCCTTAGGGTTTAGCCTTTAGGGTTTAGTTTTTAGATTTTAGGTTTTTTTAAGGGTGGGGATGGGGGAGTTTAGGTTTTTAGGAGGTGGGTGGGTTTACGTTTTTGTAGGGTGGGGGTGGGAGGTTTTAGGTTTTTGGGTGGTGGGTGGGTGGGGTTTAGGCTAAAATTTAGTTTTATCCTTAAGGTTTAGCCTTAGGGTTTAGGTTTTTTTACGGGTGGGGGTGAGGGGTTTAGGTGTTCAAAGTCGGGTATCCGGATTTCGAATACCCGAATTTTCAGATATCCAAAAATTTAGGATAGTGATTTTCACTATCCGAATTTTCGGATTTCGGATACCCGAAAGTTCGGATACATATTCGGATATTATCCAAATATCCGAAAATTTTGATTTTTTTTTGCATTTGTATTTGCATTTCATTCAATCCAAAATTAGTCTTAATGTTAAGCAACTAACAAAAAAAGTCTTAAGACAAATAAAGTCAAAGTACAAATATCTAAATAACAAGTTTTAATCAAACATCAACTCCAAACGTTTCAATACATTCAAAAAATCTTCCACTCTACACATCTGACAAGTCCGCAACTTGTCTCATGACCACGACTTTTAAGTCATCAACAAAAAAAAACTAACTAAAAATCAAATATTAAAATTTTTGTAAACATGAATACATGATTATGAACTTTTTTGGAATTTCTCACACTTTTGAAAAACTAATAATGAAATCAAATATAAGTTATGTCTTGGTTATTTTAGAAATTAATATAAAAAAACTATAAAGAATGCTATAAAAAAGTACAAAAGCGTTTACAAGGTAAATGTGACATCTGCCCCGAAACCGAACCCGAATGCCCGACCCGAACCCGAAATTATCCACCTTTAATGTATTCGTAATTATCTCCTTTAAACGTAACGCTTAGTTATTAAAATATATAAATAAATATGTCGAGCCTAACGTCATTCTCGTCTTTAATGTGTAACGACCAAATTATTATTCGACGATTACTAATTAAATGCTAAATACAACTATTAAACTTCAATATATATATATATATATATAAAGTGCATTATATAAGAGTTTTAATAAAGTTTATTAGAGATAAAAAAACGTATTAAAGTCTTCAAATAGGTATTCAACATCAAAACGAAACAAAAACATAAGAACGTCACTTATATAGTCGTTACGTCTCAACTCGGTTAAATTGGTTAGTTAAGATAACTATTTTTTAAAGTTTGTGCCAAAACTGTCAAGTTTCAAAGTTATATTTAGGTTTATATTTCAAAGTGTCAGTTTCTTAAAAGTTAAAGGACTAATTCAGTAAATCGCGACCAAAACCCAACCCCCCTTCCTTGCCCGTGTTTCCGACAACTAGCTCCGACCGCCGCCGGCGACGCTCCGGCGAGTTCCAAACTTGATTTTAGTTCATTTTAATTCAATTAAAAACCGGCAAAATGCTCCTTGACAGGATCCGAACCCACTACCCGTCTTTAATTTCATTTTAATCAACCCAATTCAAGGATTAATTCAATTCTTCAATCGGTTTCAACACCCATATTCCCAAATCAAGCTATAACGCATTAAATCAATAAATTACAGTAAATACAATCATCACTTCGGCGTTTTGAGTTTACTATCAACAATCAATCGGTTTAAACATATCAAATTAAACACCCAATTCAATTCTTACGTTCGTGACCAATCCTCAACTCAAACGTCTTCTTCCTGGTAACCAAAACGCAATTCAATTTACATACACACTTCTCATCGCCCGTTGTTGCTCCATGT
Source organism: Tagetes erecta (assembly GCA_030867185.1). Classification (NCBI taxonomy): domain Eukaryota; kingdom Viridiplantae; phylum Streptophyta; class Magnoliopsida; order Asterales; family Asteraceae; genus Tagetes; species Tagetes erecta. The sequence goes on from CM061494.1 coordinate 24,521,126, forward strand.
GTCATCAATTTCTGGTTTAATCACCCAGAAACTTGTTCGTGATTCCACCCACAGCCGGCCCTGTTCTTCGTCTCGATCGTTCGAATCCGGCAACAACCCAGTAAGTTTAGTATGTCAAAATGATCGTGAGATCATGGGGATTAAAAGCCCTATGTTTGTTTGGGATTGGATTAACAGATTTGGACGAATTGGATGATTTCTTGATTCTAGGGATTGTGTTGAAATGGGTTTTGTTGTTTAAAAATTAGAAAGTTTTAAAAGTTTGGTATGTTTAACAAAATATGATCTGGTTTGCTGGTTTGTTCTTGTGTTATAGACAGTAACGTGGGTTCGAGTCCCAAAACCACTTTTCTTCAATTTTCTTATTTTTATACATTTTAAATGTAAATCTATATTTTCTAAATAACCTAAATAACATATTTTAAGTTAAATATTATGTTCAAGCATAAAACATATAAGTTTTAAATACATATATACAAATAATAATTTTACATGTTTAGAAGTATCTATTACAAATATTATTTCAATAAAACAAAAATAGATTCTTGTAAAATATATTTAATACGAAAATACTGTTACGTTTCGTACCAAAATCCCAATTCGTACTTTGAAACCTAATTTCCAAAACTATATTTCAAAACCCTAATTCCCAATTTGTATTTTAAAATCCTAATTCTCAATTTGTATTTTAAAACCCTAATTCCCAATTTGTATTTTAAAACCCTAATTTCCAATTTGTAATTTAAAACCCTAAAATCCCAAATCTGAAACCCTAGATTTTGTGATTTTGATTCTTGTTGCTACATTATTGTTTCGTTTCTAATTTAGGGTTTTCCCAGTTAATTAGGTGATACTAATATTTGGGCAACCCTCGGTTCGTTACAGTTGCGTTTCTATTACGTTTTGGGACTGAAATATGTTTCTAGTTACAATGTTTTCAATTTTCTATTTGTTTTCCAAAAGAGATCATAAAATATGTTAATCTAGTTAGCGGCTTGATGCAATCTTATGTGGTAGTTTAAAGTAGTATATTACTTGTAATTTCCACCAGTTTAATGTTAGCGCTAATGGTCTGACAAACCCACCTACACTTTACAACATCGATAGGTGATTTAAACCCGGCGATTCTATACAATGGTTACTAGTTACTATACTGTGATGCTTGTTGCTATGCTACTATGTCCCTTCGATGCTAAAACAATTTTTTATAACTTACACATCGAGACGGTTAAATGACGGTTAAATGACAGTTATCACTATTTGCAACATGAGTTGGTTCCTCATGACAAATAATTACAAGTTGCTATACAATGATGATGTTCAATGTGTGTTCAATGTGTTCATGTCTCCTATGATCAAAGGTTGAGTAATATGATGAAATAGCTATGCATGTAAGATTGCACAGCATATTATGATGATCTCGGATTTCTATACTATTATTTATCAACTGTTGTTTACTCACTAGTTTTAAATAGCTAACTTTATTTTCACATATTTAAGGTGATGCTTTGATATTGTTTTGCTGCTTTTGTCTTGGACCTAGTTAAAATAATAAAGACATTTGTATTTACTGTTTTGGGTTTTATTACTCTTGTCGACTCATGTTCCAAAGCTTATAATATCATTATTAGACTTTATTAAATAAATACCATGTGCTTTGTTTACTATTGATATCCAATTCCCATGACAGCCCGGTGTTTCCGCTGCCGGGCGGGGTGTCACAGTAAAAACGTGATCGGAGGCGTGCACCGGTGGGTTGTCGACTTGTCGGAGCGCGCGACGGTGGGTCGTCGGAGCGTGCACCAGTCTGAGGCGGGAGGGTGTGAATGTAATTGGAATACTAAATACATGTTAACTTTATAGTTTAGAAACATAGTTTTATAAATATATTAAATACATAGTCTAAAAAAAATTTTGGTTTTCGGATAATCGGATAATCTGAATTATTGCAAAATTACTACCCGAATCCGAAATTTCGGGTATCCAAAGTTTGGATATCCGAAATTTCGGGTTCGAAATATCGGATTTTCGGATCAGGATTTCGGATGCGGATTATTTTGAACACCCCTAGGGTGGGGTTTAGGTTTTTGGGGGTGGGGATGGGGGGTTTTAGGTTTTTGGGTGGTGGGTGGGTGGGTGGGGTTTAGGTTTTTAGAGGGTGGGGTCGGGGGTTTAACTGTTTAAGTTTTTGGGGTGGTGTGGGGGCGGGGGTTTGACGACACGGTTATAACGCCGCAAGAATGAGTTCAACCGGAGTTCGTTTGACCCGGTTTTGGTGTGTCTAAATATTACTTCTCACACTTCTTAGGCAAAATTCATTTTATACGGGAATCTTCCCCTATAATCAATGTTTTCAGGATCGGATCGGGCAGTGAATCGGTCGTCTTACTGGTTCACTGGTTGGACCGGTTGGATCGGTTTTAAACAATATAAATAATAAATATATATATTTCAAAGTATTAGAATTTCAAATATAAGTCAGACTCTCAAACACAAGTATTTTAAGTTCTAAAACCATAAAAAACACATTAATCATGTTAAACAAACATTTAAGTTTAATAATGAGTTTAAACAAAGATAATCTAATTTTAAAGACACAACCAACTTAAAAGAAAATCAATTTTCCGATCCGATCCAACCGGTTCAACTGGCCGACCGGTTCGAACTGTCCAAGTCATTGTGCTAAAAATGAACATATATGGACCGGTTCGGTGTCATCTCCGAATCCTGGTTTGACCGGTTCAACCGGCCGAATCGAACCTAATATGAAAAAACATTGCCTACAATCAACATGTTATGTATCTCGGGTTATTTGAATGTTGCTTTCTGGTTATACATTTTATTATGTTAGGACCTCAAAGTTAGTGAGATTGCAATTTTCTATCATAAGCATTTATTAACGTTTTCAGATGTTTTTGCTTGAATATTGATCACATCTCAAACCATTTGCATGTTTTGATCAATTTCTTTGCCTGTATTACTTGATTATGATTACATGACGTCTTTTTCATTTTAGATTGCTCAGGCCATCGTCGCGATCACCACCTTTTTTTTAACGGCAAATTTTATTCAAGAAAAGCCACTAACAAGACGTTAGGACTGAGAAAAGTACACCCCAACAACCCCACATTATGATGGGAACTTATGAAATGAAAAATTACACCAAGAATGTCAAGCAAGATCTCCTAATTTGGCTATATTCTTCAACCACGTAAAAGTATGAAACTTGATCAAATCAACCACGTTGTCCACCGCTAATCTTTTGGAGCTGAAAATGAACTCATTACGAGCCTTCCAAATAAACCAAAACGTGGCCAAATACACCGAGTATATAGCGTTCCTAAGCTCAATGCTTTCATTTAACTGAAATATGGCTTCGAGGTTAGATTTTATGGAATGATCCAGATTTAATTTTTTAACACACCATTTAGACACTTCGTACCAGACTTGAGTTGCAAAGGGGCAATCGCGGAGAACGTATGTCGTAGATTCATCTTTACCAAAACACATCGAGCATTCTTGTGATATTATGTTAACTCCTCTCCTCATCCAAGTTTGTTTACACGCGATCCTCTCTATTGGTCGCGATCACCACCTTGTTTCCGCATTCTATTGGTTTGCTAATCATGGTTGTGTAAAATTCATGAAATTGTTGGATGGGCTAATGGAAGACTGAGGCCCCTTACTTGCATCATGATTCATCATTTGATGTCTTTGATTTGGTTAAATGACAATGCTTTTATTATAACTTCATCTCTATGTCTTATTAGCCGTAACATAACTAACGAACAAAACTGACCTTAAATATTGCCAAAATCTATTGTCATCTAACATATACCGTTATCAAGTGTAACATTTACCCCGAACAAAATCTAACACGGTCGGATTATCCATGGTCTTCCCGTAATCAACAAAAGGAATGAAATTAATATCCATGAATTATGATTTAAATTTAGCATTTCTTGTAATGATTAATACAAATTTACTTTCTAAGTGAATTTTTAAAATCAAGGTAAGTTAGTAGTCAATAAACATGAAGTTTATCATAAAAGATTGTTTCAAATACATAAACATTAACGTTATAAACTTTATAAAAGTTAGTTAAATTTACTAAACAAAATTAGATAGTTAAGTTAAAACTAAGTTAAACTTCCGACTCAAAAATGTAAACTTTGAAACTAATATTAAAGTTTTTAACCAATTACAAACAACATAAAACAGCAGGAACTGAAGGAGTAAAATGTGAATCAAATTGAACAAACCCATCCCCACACCCCGTGTTTCCGGCGACTACTCCGGCTAGACCTCCGGCGAAGTCAAAACTACATTATTCATAACCATTTAAAGCAATTAAACCGTTCTATCACCTCATCTACCGAATTCGAATCCAAACCTTATCAAAATTGAGTCTTATACACGGTATTTTCAAAACCCAATTCATCTCTTCCGCTTATCTCGGCGCCTTTAAGTCCGAATCCAACAAAATCGCAGTTGACCAAGCAATTAAACTATGTTAACATGACCTGTAACCAATTTACGAAACGATAAACATATTTAATCGACTCAAAACCCTTGCAATTCAGTTGAATGGGCTTGAACATTCACGAACAAAAACTCGAAACCTGTTTCAAGTCTCTGCCTTCAAATCAATCGTATTTAAATTATCCAAAACACACCCGCGACTCCACCTTACCATTCTTCATCGCTAATTTCAACTACAACACACAATTTAACACCCATCGATCTCCTGTTCTTCATCTGTCTGTACATCACTCGAACACCACTTCTGGGTTACTGTTAACAACAATTAACCTGGGGTTTTTACTCATTTACCATCAAAGATTGTTTATGAATCGCTAATTTGATCAAATCATTCTTTTCGATTATCATTTGAATTCTTCACAGCCGATATCTGTTTCTTCTTATTTTTCTTATCAAGTGTTCATCAAATCAGGTAATTAAAGACATCATTCTACTCGTTATCATTTGCTGGTTTTGAATTTGTGTTTGATTTCAATCACAGATTAGATCTATTTTTCAGATTCTTGTGTTTTGGAATTAGGGTTTATTTGTTTGGATTTGGGTTTAAGAAAACAAAAAGTTAAAAACATTTTGTTTCAACTTTTAAAACTAAAGCATCTGTGATCGGATGGTTTAGCTCTTTGGTTAATGTTTCAGGAGGTCGAAGGTTCGAATCCTGGTTGTACGTTTTATTTATATTTGATATTTTCATTAAGTACTTAATTACTAATTAACATTAAACCATTTTGTTAAGAAACTTTAAACCCTTTAATTTATGAAATACTCTATACATAACTAAATATATATAAATTTATACGTATAAGGTTATTTTCATAAATCAGGATTTTAAATTCCTTTTATGCCGAGTTCTTGCGTGTTTACACATTGACCACAAAAAGTCAAAATTTTATAAAAAATACTATGAAAATCTAAATAAATTAATTTATATTTGGATTTTAGAGTTTAATAGTGATAGTCATGTATAGGTTGGACTCACCGGTATGTCGGTGTTATATCTTTTGTATGTATTTTGTATTGTTCTGTACTAGCGAATATAGATTCGCCCGTAGCACATTATAGCTTTTGTGTTGGTGTCGACCGGGCGAACCTGATTGTGCCCGGCGAACCTATGTGGTTCGCTAGATAGATTCGCTGTCAGCGAATCTATCAGCGAACCTAAATCTGATATATATTGTAACCTTATCTTCATGAAATGCAACTTTTGAACTTTTGGCAAAAATCTTATCCAACTCTTGTCTCGTGTGTGTGTTTACTGGAGGTGCTAGGAGCATATATTACTCATCTTTGTAGCGTATTTACCTCCGGTTGTGTGGTTTTAATCTCGTTATTGGTTGTTGGGTCATATTACACTTTGTTTGTTTGTGTCAAGAGTGTTTGTTGATATACAAGTCATTATAGCACTGAAATCACGATCGAGATGGACCAACAATATGGTATCAGAGCCTTAGTGCTCTTGATTGTTTGATTCTAGAGATTTTTGTGTTGATTTTGGGGTTTTTTGTGTCAAAACACTATTTGATTCTTTTCTGGACTGGTTTGGGTGTTTTTTGTGTCATATTTTACTTGGGTGTTGTCATATTTGGTCATAGGAAGTCTCTGAAACAAACGGGTCTACAAATGGTCAAGTTTTGAAGCTGTTCTGTTTGTTTTCGTACTGAAACAGGTTTGTTCGTAACCCAGCGAACCTATCTGTTCTTCCAGCGAAACTGGTTGTTCATCCAGCGAATCTAGTACAAATCTTGTATTCTGTGTTTTTGTGTTTGTGGTTAGCGAATCTGACATTTTATCGAACGAAAGTTCACTTGTTTTGCTCATTGTGCAAGCGAACTTGCTGCAAAAATCTGTTGGGCGAAACTGTGTGTGACCAGCGAAACTGTGCCTGCTGTGCAAGCGAATCTGTTTGTCTGTTGAGCGAATCTGCCGAGCGAATCTATCAGTTCTCTGAGCGAATCTAATCCAGCGAATCTGTCTCTTTTGGGCGAATCTAAAATCTGTTTAAAAATTATGACTACATCAACCATGAACATGCTTAAATTGGATGGAAAATTTCAGGCTGAAAATGAGTTCAATTCGTTCGTTGGATTCAAGCATGAAAATCTGACTGAAATAACGAATCGATTTCTATTGGTGTCAAGCAATCTCAAAACTTATGATGAGCAATTGGGAAATCATGAGCAAGTAACAAAGCTTTTGGATTCTCTTCCTTCCAAATGGAGTCCTCAGATCAAGGTGCTGAAACAAGAAAGAAATTTCTTTGACCTGAAACTAATGGAAGTAATAAACAAGTTAAAGTCACTTGATCTGAATGTGAAGAGAAAAGAATACAATCAAGCTATGATGTTTGCAACTGTCTCTCCTCAGAATTCTGCACTGATTACATCCGCTGCAAACTCACCTAGTGCAGTCTCAGGAGGATTATCAAGTTATGAATCTATCAAACCCGGTGATAGTCCCACAAGTGTAGGTGCTGACTCAAATGCATCCATCACCACTCAGATTTTATCTGACACTACGACTTTATCTGGGATGCTTGTTCAAAATCACGAAGCTTTAATTGGTGAAGTTGTTGAAGAATCTATTCTCAATGACAATTACGTTGATTGTTTTGATCCTTTTAAAGAGTTTTATGGTGAAGAGGTTGAGAATGTTAGAGTGATTGATGAGGTTGACAAGGAAAGACATACTGGAAAGGTTGCTGAGGATAGTTTGATTGAAGAGGTTGCGGATTATGGTTTGACGGATGAAGGAAAGAATCAGGAAGAAGCTGTTCGTTCTAGATTAGTGTGTGATGAAGTTACTGGAAAGAAAGAGAAGGTCACTGTCAACGTTGGTAATGGGGCAGAAAATGCTGGTACCGATGCTGATAATGTTATGGAATCAAAGCTTGACATGGAAGCCATGATTGAACAGGCAAAGCTTGCAGCTGTGAATGAATACAAGAGGAACACTCCTTACTGCAGTGTCATCGTGCTCTTGCGGCCGAAAAACTGATAGTGGGTCTTCCTTATGATGTCGTTGAGGATATGTGTTCATCCGCATGCAAAATTCGTTTGATCGGTATTTATAAGGCAAATAAACTGTTAATGACAAATGAAAACGAATTGAAGACAATTAACAAAGAGCTTAAACAGAACGAATCAAAATTTTTTGTTAAATTGAGAGAGGCTTTAAAAGAAAACGAACATTTGAAAAGATCTCTTTTAGAAAGGAACTGTGAGGTAAACTATTTGACTGAGCAAGTCACTCTTGCTGAATTTGAAACAAGAAAACTCAAAAATAAACTGGAACAATGGACTATTGCCAGTATGAAAAGGGAGGAGTTATGGAAGAAACAAAAGGGGGCTAGATCTAAGACCGGGTTGGGTCATAAAATTGATGCACAAGTATATCCTCCACCGAGTACTTACTGTTACTCTCCTACACCAATTCCTCATCCTTCAAATGAGTTGATTCAAGAGATTATAAAGAATGATACTAACAGCTCTATTGCAGGTTTAAGTGAAGTGAATCTTAAGGAGGCGAGAGAGGATTATGCTTATGGTGAAAGCAGTGGTCTTGGAAGTTCTAGTAACTCTAGCATTGATTCAAAGAAGACTGTTGAAGACAGTAGTTTGAATGTCTTTATTTCTAGTCAAGTTTTAACTTCAAAGGATATTTTGTGTGATATTAATTCTGGATGCTCAATTTCAAACTCAAGTAATTTGAATGATGATTTTATTGAAAATGTTTGTGTGAACAACAAAGCAAAACTTTCAGATCAAGTCTCTGAAAGTCAAATCAAAACAAATTGTGTTCAAAAATTCTTGTCTCATAAAATTCCATCTTTCACACCAATAAGAATTTCAAAACCGAAAAACAAGGAATCATCTTTTTCATCCATTGTTAAACCTAAATCTGCACCCTCCAAGGTAAAAGCCACAACAGGTAAGTCAAAAGAGTCTTACGACTCTTGCAGTGATTGTAACTCACAAACATCTGATAGTGATGAAGAGACTGCTAAACGTTCTAAAAGAAGTTTAAAATCTCATTGCTTTCAGTGTGGAAATGTCGATCATACTGTCAAACACTGCCCTGTGATTGTTGAAAATAGTTCAAAACATAGATCTTTTGGAAAGAAATTGAATTCTTTTGTAAATAATTTTTTCTGTAAATCATCAACTGTTCAAAGACCTAAGTACACTAAGGCTTGGGTCCCGATTTCAACAGCCTAACGTGTCTTACTTTGTAAATATGTAAATAATCTTTTTCATTTTCTTCTTCTTTGAAAATTCCGTGGGTCACTCATTTCTTCGCTCCTTTACTTTATTTTATTTTATTTTATTTCCTCTTATTTTCTCTTTTATTTTTGTATATATATATTAAGAAAATATGAAAAACAAAAATTTCTTATTAAATAGCTATAATATAGAAATTTTGGGGGAGATATTAAAGATTAACTACTTATAGTTTTTCAAATTTTGCTATTTCAGGATCTCCGTTTTGATTGATGTTGAAGAGACGTTGAAGGAGGTCAGAAGTATTGTGTTTGGGATATGTCAGATAGGCTCAGCCCGAAAACAAAGTAAACAGTGACTGTGCAGCCAAACATAACGTTCAAGATTTCGGCCACAAGGATTATCCCCTTGACATGATTGGATTGCACAAAGATACGGGTTCTGTCAAAAATGGGTTGAGAGCGTCAAATCTTTGCCTTGATTTCCCTAAACATCCCAAATCACCCTCACCCTATCCCCGAATCGAGTTTCTAGTTTGCAATACAAATAAAAGCTGCTAGTGATGCTCTTCGGAAAAACCTCTGAGTGAGTTACTTGTTAACTCCTCAGAAAGTATTGAGTCAAAGTGCTAAACTCCTCTGCTATACGGAAGTATTGACCTGGAGTTGGTGGATCTTCTCTGCTATACGGAAGTATTGACCTGAAAATTCACCGAGCATGCTCAAATGTTTATCTCCTCTGTTATACGTCGGTATAGACCTGGAGCTCTGAACTATTTGAGTTTCCCAAATAATAAGTCGCATTGTGTTCAAAAGAATCAATTGCTGACAAGCCCCACTCACAAAAAAGATGCAAAAATTGCACAGTGTCAAAAGAAGCTAATGCATCGATCAATATTCAAAATTTGATCCTCGAAATTCAAGCAACGTCAATCGTATTGCTCAGATATATCCTGATGACAGAACTTGTTCTTTTTACCTAGATGTCTGTGGGGACCGAGTTGTCTGAGCTTCTTCAATTAAACCAAAAACATGATAAAAGAAGCTGCTGATCTCTTGTTGAAAGGATGATAGTCATGTATAGGTTGGACTCACCGGCATGTCGGTGTTATATATTTTGTATGTATTTTGTATCATTTTGTACTAGCGAACCTACGGGCGAACCTATAGATTCGACCGTAGCACAGTTTAGTTTTTGTGTTGGTGTCGACCGGGCGAACCTGATTGTGCCCGGCGAACCTATATGGTTCGCTAGATAGATTCGCTGTCAGCGAATCTATCAGCGAACCTACGTCTGATATATATTGTAACCTTATCTTCATGAATGACAACTTGAACAACTTTGAAAGAAAACCTTATCCAACTGATTGTGTCGTGTGTGTGTTTACTGGAGGTGCTAGGAGCATATATTATTCATCTTTGTAGCGTATTTACCTCCGGTTGTGTGGTTTTAATCTCGTTATTGGTTGTTGGGTTATATGAGACTTTGTTTGTTTGAGTCAAGAGTGTTTTGTAGTTATACAAGTCATTATAGCACTGAAATCACGATCTAGATGGACCAACAATATGGTATCAGAGCCTTAGTGCTCTTGATTGTTTCATCCTAGAGACTTTTGTGTTGATTTTGGGGTTTTTTGTGTCAAAACACTATTTGATTCTTTTCTGAACTGATTTGTGTGTTTTTGTGTTGTATTTTGCTTGGGAATTGTCATATTTGGTCATAGGAAGCTTTTGAAACAAACGGGTCTACAACTGGTTGTGTTTTGAAGCTGTTCTGGTCATTTTTGAACTGAAACTGTTTTGTTTGTAACCCTAGCGAACCTATTTGTTCATCCAGCGAAACTGCCTGTTCTTCCAGCGAATCTAACACAATTTTGTGTTACTGTACTTCAGTGTTTCTGTGTAGCGAATCTGCATTTTACTGAACGAAAGTTCACTTGTTTGGCTCATTGTGCAAGCGAAACTGTGCCTGCTGTCCAGCGAATCTGTTTGTTTGACAGCGAATCTACGAGCGAATCTGTCAGTTCTTTGGGCGAATCTATTCAGCGAATCTATCACCAGCGAAACTGAAATCTGCTTGAAATTGTTTCTTTGGGCGATTGTTTCTACGTCAACAATGAACATGCTTGATTGGATGGAAAAGCCCAGGCTGAAAATGAATTTAATTCATTTGTTGGATTGAAGCATGAAAATCTGACTGAAATAACGAATCGATTTTTATTTGTGTCAAGCAATCTCAAAACTTATGATGAACAATTGGGAAATCATGAGCAAGTGACAAAGCTTTTAGATTCTCTTCCTTCTAAATGGAGTCCTCAAATCAAGGTGCTGAAACAAGAAAGAAATTTCTTTGACCTTAAACTAATGGAAGTGATAAACAAGTTAAAGTCACTTGATCTGGATGTGAAGAGAAAAGAATACAATCAAGCTATGATGCTTGCAACTATCTCTCCTCAGAATTCTGCACTAATTACATCCGCTGCAAACTCACCTAGTGCAGTCTCTGGAGGATTATCAAGTTATAAATCTGTCAAATCCGGTGATGGTTCCACAAGTGTAGGTGCTGACTCAAATGCATCCATCACCACTCAGATCTTATCTGACACTACGGCCTCATCTGGGAAGCTTGTTCAAAATCATGAAGCCTTAGTTAGTGAAGTTGTTGAAGAATCTGTTCTCAATAACGATTACATTGATTGTTTTGATCCTTTTAAAGAATTTTACGGTGAAGAGGTTGAGAATGTTAGAGTGATTGATGAGGTCGAAGAGGAAACAATATTGGAAAGGTTGCTGAGGATAGTGTGATTGAAGAGGTTGCGGACTATAGTTTGACTGAAGAGGGAAAGAATCAGGAAGAAGCTGTTTATTCCGGATTATTGTGTGAAGCTGTTACTGAAAAGAAAAAGGAGGTTACTGTCAACGCAGGTAATGAGGCAGAAAATGCTGATACCGATGCTGACAATGTTTTGGAATCAAAGCTTGACATAGAAGCCAGGATTGAACAAGCAAGGCATGAAGCTGTGGATGAATACAAGAGGAATACCCCTTACTGCCAGTGTGATCGTGCTCTTGCGGCCGAAAAACTGATAGTGGGTCTTCCTTATGATGTCGTTGAGGATATGTGTTCATCCGCATGCAAAATTCGCTTGATCGGTATTTATAAGGCAAATAAACTGTTAATGACAAATGAAAACGAATTGAAGACAATTAACAAAGAGCTTAAACAGAACGAATCAAAATTTTTTGTTAAATTGAGAGAGGCTTTAAAAGAAAACGAACATTTGAAAAGATCTCTTTTAGAAAGGAACTGTGAGGTAAACTATTTAACTGAGCAAGTCACTCTTGCTGAATTTGAAACAAGAAAACTCAAAAATAAACTGGAACAATGGACTATTGCCAGTATGAAAAGGGAGGAGTTATGGAAGAAACAAAAGGGGGCTAGATTTAAGACCGGGTTGGGTCATAAAGATGATGCACAAGTATATCCTCCACCTAGTACCTTCTGTTATTCTCCTACACCCATTCCTCATCCTTCAAATGAGTTGATTCAAGAGACTATAAAGAATGATACTAACAGTTCTATTGCAGGTTTAAGTGAAGTGAATCTTAAGGAAGTAAGAGAGGATTATGCCTATGGTGAAAGCAGTGGTCTTGGAAGTTCTAGTAACTCTAGCCTTGATTCAAAAAGGACTGTTGAAGACAGTAGTTTGAATGTCTTTATTTCTAGTCAAGTTTTAACTTCAAAGGATATTTTGTGTGATATTAGTTCTGGATGCTCAATTTCAAACTTAAGCAATTTGAATGATGATGTTATTGGAAATGTTTGTGTGAACGACAAAGTTAAACTTTCAGGTCAAGTCTCTGAAAGTCAAACCAAAACAAATTGTTTTCAAAAATTCTTGTCTCATCAAATTCCATCTTTCACACCAATAAGAATTTCAAAACCGAAAGACAAGGAATCATCTTTTTCATACATTGTTAAACCTAAATCTGCACACTCCAAGGTAAAAGTCACAACAGTTAAGTCAAAAGAGTCTTACGACTCTTGCAGTGATTGTAACTCACAAACATCTGATAGTAATGAAGAGACTGCTAAATGTTCTAAAAGAAGTTTAAAATCTCATTGCTTTCAGTGTGGAAATTTTGATCATACTGTCAAACACTGCCCTGTGATTGTTGAGAATAGTTCAAAGCATAGATCTTTTGGAAAGAGACTGAATACTTTTGTAAATAATTTTTTCAGTAAATCATCAACTGTTCAAAGACCTAAATACACTAAGGCTTGGGTCCCGATTTCAAAAGCCTAATTTGTCTAATTTTGTAAATATGTAAATAACTATTTCATTTTCTTCTTTGAAAATTCCGTGGGTCATTCATTTCTTCGCTCCTTTATTTTATTTTATTTCCTTTTATTTTCTCCTTTATTCTGTATATATATATTAAGAAAATCTGAAAAACAAAAATTTCTTATTAGATAGCTACAATATAGAAATTTTGGGGGAGATTGTGCAGCCAAACATAACGTGATTGTGCAGTGATTGTGCAGCCAAACATAACGTTCAAGATCTCGGCCACAAGGATTATCCCCTTGACATGATTGGATTGCACAAAGATACGGGTTCTGTCAAAAATGGGTTGAGAGCGTCAAATCTTTGCCTTGATTTCCCTAAACATCCCAAATCACCCTCACCCTATCCCCGAATCGAGTTTCTAGTTTGCAAAACAAATAAAAAGCTGCTAGTGATGCTCTTCGGAAAAACCTCTGAGTGAGTTACTCGTTAACTCCTCAGAATGTATTGAGTCAAAGTGCTTAACTCCTCTGCTATACAGAAGTATTGACCTAGAGTTGGTGAATCTTCTCTGCTATACGGAAGTATTGACCTGAAGATTCACCGAGCATGCTCAAATGTTTATCTCCTCTGTTATACGTCGGTATAGACCTGGAGCTCTGAACTATTTGAGTTTCCCAAATAATAAGTCGCATTGTGTTCAAAAGAATCAATTGCTGACAAGCTCCACTCACAAAAAGATGCAAAAATTGCACAGTGTCAAAAGAAGCTAATGCATTGATCAATATTCAAAATTTGATCCTCGAAATTCAAGCAAAGTCAATCGTATTGCTCAGATATATCCTGATGACAGAACTTGTTCTTTTTACCTAGATGTCTGTGGGGACCGAGTTGTCTGAGCTTCTTCAATCAAACCAAAAACATGATAAAAGAAGCTGCTGATCTCTTGTTGAAAGGACTAAGGCATGGGTTTAAATGGACAAACATATCTGCAATCCCGCCAATCAATGATTCTCCGGATTCTGCTCAAAACGTCATGAAAAATATATATATCTTTCTTTAGCCTTTACTTCTTGCCTTTTCTTTCATTTTATTTTTCTTATATTTCTCTTGCTATTATTATTATTTAGGTTAATGTGTTTATTTTCGGAGCGTTGATACTGTGAGACGTTTTCGTGAACTTAGGAAGAATTTAAAATTTGAGAAAAACCAAAAACATTTTTAATTTCCCTTGTTTTGTGTCCCAGCAAATCTACTAGCGAATCTACAGGTTCGCTTGAACCTCAGGTTCGCCCGGAACCTCTTCACATCGCCGTCGTGGTTTCATTTGACCTTTGGTCTTCTGGCGAATCTGAAGTTCGCTAGTGTTATGGTCAGCGAACCTATGTCTGTATATATTTGACCCGTCTGCAAATCTTTTTCACAAGTTCGCTGACCCTGTTACTGTAGCTGTTTCACTTTCAAACTCTCGCACGTTCGATTCCCTCTCACTACCGATTTTTCTTGCTTTTTAACCGCTTTTAATCCTACTGGTATGTCTTCGTCTTCATCTTAATTCATGACACTTGTTCATCCGAGCTTTTAACCATTTTTAATCAATCGGCCTAATATAATCTGTGATTGTTGTGTGTTTGTGTTATTGGCTTGATGTTAACATAGTAATAGGCCTGTTTCATGATTATATTGCTTGATTGTGCCTTGATTGTGTCATTTATGATTTTTCGTCTGTGTTTTGACTGTGATTTCGGCCGTTTTTCAAAAACTAGGGTTTCCAGCGAACCTATGTGTTCGTCTGGCGAATCTGAACGAAAGTTCAAAACTTCGAGCGAACCTATGTCGTTATGTCGTTTCTAGCGAACCTATACATTCGCTCGGCCAAATGACTGAGTTTTCATGTCAGCGAATCTATAGGTTCTGGTGCCAAATCTCAGATTCGCTCTTTCAGCGAACCTATTTATCCAGCGAATCTATTAACTGTTTTTCAAAATCTTCGTTTCTGATCAATCTCCGTTTATTTTTCAGGCACGATGTCTACATTATTCTTTGAAAGGAAGCACAATATGTGTGCTGTGCTTGACGAGAATCACGAAAAAGCCGGTGGGTATAGAGACTGTATCAGATGGTTGAAGTCGTCCCACATTCATCACGCCATTTCTCATTCACCGACCATATACGAGCTGCATGTTCGAGATTTCTGGAGAACAGCAGTGATAAATGTATCTGTGCAGCCATCATGTATCTGTGCGAAAGTCAGTGGGTTTGACTTGGAATTTACTGAAGCCGATGTGGCAAGGATTTTGAGATTGGAGGATGATGTCGGTGAGGAGGTTAGCATGACGGCAGAAGAGGTTTACGGGGCATTCAGGACAACTGGTTATGAAGGTCCTATGCCGGGGGAGAAGAAGATGGAGTTCGTGAAATCCTATCTGATCCAAGAATGGAGATACATTGCACACGTCTTTATTATGTGCTTGGATCATAGGAAAGGGGGCACAGATGGGTTGAATTTGGATTGGGCTCGGGCTATGATGTTGTTTTGCCGTGGGCAGAAGGCAAATCTTGTGAAGCTTATCTACAACTATATGCTCGAGAACATCCATGCTACGAAGGCAGGCAAATGGCTGATGTACCCCAGATTTTTTCAGATGATTTTGAATGACAAATTGCCAAATCTGCCGGTTGTTGGTGATGAGCTGAAGATATGGGAAATGCATTCGAGGATATTCAGAGACTGTAAATCGGTGAGATCTGATTGTGTCGGTAGGACTTCTTATTTGTGGGAGAACATGTACCCTGCTGATCGATGGGTACAAATTCAGAGATTAATGGAGACTGAAAGGAAACGTTGTGATGAGAACATTGAGGTCGTTGAAAAGAGGATAAAGAAAAGGAAGCCGTATGCTAAAGAAAAGGATTATTCGTTTGATCGGGAAGTGGATGAAATACAGGCAGAGATCGATGCGGGAAGGGAGAAGAGAACAAAGAGAAAAACTGATGCACCGACTGAAGCGTCAAAGAAAGCGAAGCATGATATTCCGGGTACATCTACTGAATCAGTTGGTGAATTGAAGGGTGAGATTGACAGTTTGAAGGCAGAGTTGGGTGATCTGAAGAGTAAGTATGCGGAATTGGAGACGCAGGATGCTGAAAAATCAACTGTTATCTTTGAAATGGGGAGGATGATGAAGGATCAACAGTGCCTAATTGTCAGAATATTCAAGGAGCTGAACAGCCTGAAAGAAAAAGACGGGTCAGATCCTGCTATGTCTGAAGCTGAACTGAAAAACCTAACGGATGTTGCAAAGTATCCGTTAATGGACTGTGTGTTTGGGGATCAGGACAAAGGCAAAGGTAAAGCTGCTGAGGAGCTGTTCGATGAGGATATGGGTATAGATCTGGATGTATTTGAGGGGGCTGAGGTTGTTGGAGGCTCAAGCGTGAATTTTAGTCTGATAGATGAACCGGAGGATGATGTAAATGCTGATAGTGAGGAAGACTTAGAGGATGAGCCAGAGAAGTATAAGGTTGCAGAAAAGGGGGTGTGCTATCAGTTTGATCACATAGAATTGGATAAATCGGAGTGGTTCAGAAAGGACGAAGAGGTTGTTCCTGAGGTGCACATCTTTCAACATCTTGACGAACCAAACACCTCCCAACTGGATAGACAAGTTATAGCGTGGAAGTACAACTGTCTGGTAGACGCATATATGATTAAGCGAAGGGGAGGTGATATTTGTTATATAAAGAATAGGAAGCATTTCGCCACTTTGCCAAGGTGGGACTTGCGAAGGTTGGCTGATCTACCGTTGTTGGGAAAAGAGAATAGTGGAAGGGCGTGTGCGTTTGAGGCGACGATCAGAGAGGCTGCTAAGACCAACTTCGTTGATTTTGGGTACCAGAAACCAAAAAGGATGAGGCAGAAGAAAGACAGGCAATGGGTTTCGTGGAAGGGAAAGGTTGTTCTGAAGATTGAAGCTCCAAAGATCATGACACGGGTCAGGGTTCCTGATACTCAGCCTGCTCGTCTACAAGAATTTCTGAAGTGGTTTTATGATAATGGTACGGGAGAAGCGGTTATCAGACTGAAAGGGGAAGATCGTCCAGAAATTCGACTGTTTGATCCAATGGAGGTTTTCTCTTTCGGTGACGAAGATTTGAAGGTATTATGCGAGAACCGTATCAAGCACGGGGCTGGAGATGATACTAGGATTGAAGCAAACCTGTTTGTGAAGGTTGCAAACAAAGCCCGGGGTATTCGTGCTGAACTGAGGAAGGTAAATGAAAGGTTGAGAGCGACAGATGAACAAAGAATGGATGTTGATGACTTGTTAAAGCAGCTTGATGAAACGCTCGAGAAGAGGTTTGAGAAACTAGTTGATGTGGTTGATTTGGAGGTGAGCGGCGAGGAGCATACTGAAGAAGTACAGGCGGAAACGATTGTTCTGGATGTGCCTGATACTGATGTCGCCGAAGAAGAGTTCGTGGAGTCGATGCTGGTGTTCAGTGAAGATGAAGAGGCCGGATCAGCAGACGTTACTAATCCATTGGCCGGTATTGAATCAAGGGCAGGAGCGTACATTGAGAACCTTTAAAGCCGAAAAAGACGGAGCTTAAACCTGATTGTGCCCGGCGAACCTATATGGTTCGCTAGATAGATTCGCTGTCAGCGAATCTATCAGCGAACCTACGTCTGATATATATTGTAACCTTATCTTCATGAATGACAACTTGAACAACTTTGACAGAAAACCTTATCCAACTGATTGTGTCGTGTGTGTGTGTTTATTGGAGGTGCTATGAGCATATATTATTCATCTTTGTAGCGTATTTACCTCCGGTTGTATGGTTTTAATCTCATTATTGGTTGTTGGGTTATATGAGACTTTGTTTGTTTGAGTCAAGAGTGTTTTGTAGTTATACAAGTCATTATAGCACTGAAATCACAATCTAGATGGACCAACAAAGGACTAAGGCATGGGTTTAAATGGACAAACATATCTGCAATCCCGCCAATCAATGATTCTCCGGATTCTGCTCAAAACGTCATGAAAAATATATATATCCTTCTTTAGCTTTTACTTCTTGCTTTTTCTCTCCTTTTATTTTATTTTATTTTATTTTTATCTTGTCTTTTTTTTATTATTTAGGTTAATGTGTTTATTTTCGGAGCGTTGAAATTGTGGGACGTTGTCGTGGATTTACAAAGAATTTAAAATTTGAGAAAAACCAAAAACATTTTTAATTTTTCTTGTTTTGTGTCCCAGCGAATCTACTAGCGAACCTACAGGTTCGCCAGAATCTCAGGTTCGCCCGGAACCTCTTTACATCGCCGACGTAGTTTCCCTTGTCTTTTGGTCTTCTGGCGAATCTGAAGTTCGCTAGTGTTTTGGTCAGCGAACCTGTGACTGTATATATATGTAGTGACAGCGAAACCTTTCACACATTCGCTGTCACTATTAATGTAGCCGTTTCATTTTTTCAAAAAATCGTCACACGTTCGATTCTCACCCACAACCGACTTTTTCTCACTAAATCTCCTTTGCTTTTGTCTGGTATGTCATCGTTTCTATTCTAATCAATGTTTCATCTCATCTATTGCACTTTAATCTTCTTAAAATCCATCGACCCGCCTTGATTCTGTGTGAATGTCTCATGGAACTGTTAATAGCGTTATTATTTATGTGTATTAGGCTCGTTTCATGATTATGTTGCTTGTTTATTGCATTGATTGTATGTTTATCGCTTTCAGACTGAGATTTGACTGTTTTTCAAAAACTAGGGTTTCAAGCGAACCTATGTGTTCGTCTGGAGAATCTGAACGAAAGTTCAAAACTTCGAGCGAACCTATGTCGTTATGCCGCCCGCGCATCAACATAGATTCGCCCGACTGTTTCTAGCGAACCTATACATTCGCTCGACCAAATGACTGATTTTTCATGTCAGCGAATCTATAGGTTCTGGTGCCAAATCTCAGGTTCGCCCGTGCAGCGAACCTAACTATGTCAGCGAATCTATTGACTGTTTCAAAAATTTTGTGTCTGATCAATTTCCGTTTATTTTTCAGGCACGATGTCTACATTATTTTTTGAAAGAAAGCACAATATGTGTGCTTTACTAGACGAGAATCATGAGAAAGCTGGTGGGTATCGAGACTGTATCAGATGGTTGAAGTCTTCACACATTCATCACGCTATCTCCCATTCTCCAACCATCTATGAGCTGCACATCAGGGATTTCTGGAGAACAGCGGTGATGAATGTATCTGTGCAGCCATCACGTATCTGTGCCAAAGTCAGTGGGTTTGATCTGGAGTTTACTGAAGCCGATCTGGCTAGGATTTTAAGATTAGAGGATGATGTTGGTGATGAAGTTAGAATGAAGGCAGAAGAAGTATATGGTGCTCTTCGGACCGCTGGTTATGAGGGTCCAATGCCTGGTGAGAAGAAGATGGAGTTCGTGAAATCCTACATGATCAAGGAATGGAGATATATTGCACACGTTTTTATCATGTGCCTTGATCATAGGAAAGGTAGAACAGATGGGTTGAATTTAGACTGGGCTCGGGCAATGGTGTTGTTTTGCCGAGGGCAGAAAGCAAATCTAGCAAAGCTCATCTACAACTACATGCTAGAAAACATACATGCTACGAAGGCGGGCAAATGGCTGATGTATCCCAGATTCTTGCAGATGATTTTGAATGACAAGCTGCCCAATCTACCTGTTGTCGGTGAAGTGCTGAAGATCTGGGATATGCATTCTAGGATTTTTGGGGATTGTAAGTCGGTTCGAGCTAATTGCGTTGGTAGGACCTCGTTTTTATGGGAAAACATGTACCCTGCTGATAGATGGGTACAAATTCAGAGGTTAATGGAGACTAAGAGGAAACGGGGTGGTGAGAACATAGAGGTTGTTGAGAAGAGGATAAAGAAAAGGAAGCCGTCTGCTAAAGAAAAGGATTATTCGTTTGATCGGGAAGTAGATGAGATACAGGCTGAGATTGATCAGGGTAAGGAGAAAAGGACAAAGAGGAGATCTGATGCACCGACCGAAGCGGCAAAGAAAGCAAAGCTTGATGAATCGGGTAAATCTGCTGAGACTGTTAGCGAGATGAGGAGCGAAATTGAAAGTTTGAAATCTGAATTGGTGGATCTGAAGAGTAAATATGCTGATTTGGAGACGCAGGATGCTGAAAAATCAACGGTTATATTTGAAATGGGGAGGATGATGAAGGATCAACAGTGTTTGATGGTTAGGATATTCAAGGAGTTGAATAGCCTGAAAGAAAAAGATGGGTCAGAACCTGCTATGTCTGAAGCTGAACTGAAAAACTTAACGGATGCTACAAAGTATCCGTTAATGGACTGTGTGTTTGGGGATCAGGATAAAGGTAAAGGTAAATCTGCTGAGGAGTTGTTTGATGATGATATGGGTATAGATCTGGATGTATTTGAGGGGGCTGAGGTTGTTGGAGGCTCAAGCGTGAATTTTAGTCTGATAGATGAACCGGAGGATGACGTAAATGCTGACAGTGAGGAAGACTTGGAGGATGGCCGGAGAAATACAAAGTCGAAGAAAAGGGGGTCAGTTATCAGTTCGAGCATATTGACTTAGATAAATCGGAGTGGTTCAGAAAAGATGAAGAGGTTGTTCCTGAAGTGCCCATTTTCCAGAACATTGATGAACAAAACACCTCTCAACTGGATAGACAAGTGATCGCATGGAAGTATAACTCGCTTGTGGATGCGTATATGATTAAGCGAAGGGGCGGTGACATCTGTTATCTCCGAAATAGGAAGCATTTCGCCACCTTGCCGAGGTGGGACTTGCGAAGGTTGGCCGAACTTCCTCTGATAGGAAAGGATGACAGTGGAAGAGCCTGTGCGTTTGAGGTCACAATCAGAGAAGCTGCTAAAAATAACTTCGTAGACATTGGGTATCAAAAGCCAAGGAGGATGAGACAAAAGAAGGATATGCACTGGGTTTCGTGGAAGGGAAAGGTAGTTTTGAAGATCGAAGCGCCAAAGATCATGACACGGGTCAGAGTTCCGGATACGCAGCCACCCAGACTACAGGATTTTCACAAGTGGTTCTATGATAACAGTACGGGTGAGGCAATTATTAGACTTAAAGGAGAAGACCGTCCAGAAATACGTTTGTCTGATCCAATGGAGGTCTTCTCATTCTGCGATGATGATTTGAAGGTTCTATGTGAAAACCGGATTAAGCACGGGGCTGGAGATGACACTAGGATTGAAGCAAACCTGTTTGTGAAGGTTGCTAACAAAGCCCGGGGAATTCGTGCTGAGCTGAGGAATGTAAATGAAAGGTTGAGAGTGACAGATGAGCAGCAGATGGATATGGATGACTTAACTAAACAGCTTGATCAAACGATTGAAAAGAGGTTCGAGAAACCGGTAGAGGTTGTGGATTTGGATGTGGGCGGCGAGGAGCATACTAAAGACATTCAGGCGGAAACGATTGTTATTGATATGCCTGATACTGATGTCGTTGATGCTGAGTTTGTAGAGTCAATGCTGATTTTTAGTGAAGATGAAGAGGCCGGATCTGAAGATGTGACAAATCCGCTGGCCGGGATTGAAGAAAGGGCAGGAGCTTACATTGAAAATTTATGAAGCCGAAAAAGACGGAGCTTAACAGAAGACTTCCCCAGGTGAGGTCCAACCTAGGGGGAGTATTGATAGTCATGTATAGGTTGGACTCACTGGTATGTCGGTGTTATATCTTTTGTATGTATTTTGTATTGTTCTGTACTAGCGAACCTACGGGCGAATCTATAGATTCGCCCGTAGCACAGTATAGCTTTTGTGTTGGTGTCGACCGGGCGAACCTGATTGTGCCCGGCGAACCTATGTGGTTCGCTAGATAGATTCGCTGTCAGCGAATCTATCAGCGAACCTAAATCTGATATATATTGTAACCTTATCTTCATGAAATGCAACTTTTGAACTTTTGGCAAAAATCTTATCCAACTCTTGTCTCGTGTGTGTGTTTACTAGAGGTGCTAGGAGCATATATTACTCATCTTTGTAGCGTATTTACCTCCGGTTGTGTGGTTTTAATCTCGTTATTGGTTGTTGGGTCATATTACACTTTGTTTGTTTGTGTCAAGAGTGTTTGTTGATATACAAGTCATTATAGCACTGAAATCACGATCGAGATGGACCAACAAATAGTCTCCAGATCTATTTTAATCATGTTTAGTTATTATTTATTTTATGACTATGCTAATGATATTATTGAAAGGATTAATTTTGTAAGATTAATTTTTATAAATAAATATTTAGTTATCATATCGGTCATGTCATTTAACGAAATAATAATTTTAATTATTTTCGTAAAGAGGTAAACTTCATGTACAATTTAATCATTGTTAAAATAAATCTAATACTATTACATTATTATTTTCCTTTTATTTTACCATTTAATGACTTAAACCCAGATTCCGATTAGAACCCTAGATTCCTAGATTTATTTAGTTATCATTTTAACATACGCCGACATTCCTTAGGTGATTCTTAAGGAGATTTTCGGTGCCTTTTTCAAGTTTACTTTTATTCATTTCATCCACCAGTTATCAAGTGAGTATTCATAGCCCCTTTTCTGGTTTTCAAGTTTTGGTGATATCATGTGACCTATTTTATCAGATTTTAGATTTTAGTTTATCAGTTATTTCATTTAAACAATTCATTTATGTCTTTACTTGCAAATTATGTGTTCATACCTGATAGCAATTTTTGTGCAAGTGTAATCATTAATTTTTAGAAACCGACAGTTACTAATGGTAGATCTATTAGTCAAAGGACTCACCCCCCCCCCCTGATTCTTGGGTGATTATAACTGAGTATCATTATCATGTGGACCCCCCCCCCCCCCCTTAATCATTTGTTCAAGGTTTAATTATGCGTTGTTATCTTGTATGTACATGTTTTGCATTTATAAGTTTTGACATAACGACATGAATTGAATTTTTCTTTATCAGTGTATCTATATGTATTTTGAACCTATGTTTACTCACCAGCTAATTCGTTAGCTGATCAGTTATTTTTCACATGATTTCAGGAATTGTAGTTAGTTGGACTATTCAGGATGTGACACCCCACCCGGTGGCGGAAACACCGGGTTGTCATAGAAATTGGATATCGATAGTAAACAAAGCACTTGGTAATTATTTATTAAGTCTAATAATGATTTAATAAGTTTAGAACATGAGTCTTAAATAGAAACGACAAAGTAGTAAAACAGAAACAGTAAATGCAGTTGTCCTTATTAATTAAACTAGGTCCAAGGCAATCCTATGTCTTGGCAAAAGCAGCAAAATAATATCAAGCATCACCTGAAATATGTGAAAATAAAGTTAGCTATTTAAAGTTAGTGAGTAAACCACAAATTGATACATAATAATATAGATATGCTGCGCAATCTTACATGTATAGCTATTTCATATCATTCTCGACCATGATCCCTTGCACACACATTGTAAACCATCATTGTAATATCACTTGTAGCCATTTATCATGAAGAACCAACTCATGTATTAATTAAAGATAACTTTTCAAGCAACCTTCACGTAACCGTCTCGATATATAAGTATAAGTTATCAATAATTATTTAGCAACTTAGGGACATGTCATAGCAATAGCAACTTGTATCATCGTATAGAAACTTGTAACATCGGATAGCAACTTGTAACATTGTAATTGTAATTGTAATTGTATGGTCGGGTTTAAATCACCTATTTTTGAAATACATATAGGTGGGTTTGTCAAACCATTAGTGCTAACATTGTACCGGTGGGATTACAAAGTAACAATACTGTCACACCCTCAATTTTCCACAAACGGGGTATCCGTTAGGCGTGTGACATACCAGGATCTCAAGCCATTAGTTACAGTAACACTGACTCAATGGTTTAACAAAAGTTTAACTTTATCATTAACCCAAAAACTCAGGGTAATAAAATGTAAGTTTTAAATTTCAGCGGAAGCTTTCAATTTAATCCAAACGTCCAAACCACTTGTGCTCAAAAGTCTAGCACAAACAAATAAAAATTCATGTGCTCAATAGTCTAGCACAATTAAATAAAAACCTCTGTGCTCAAAAGTCTAGCACACAATCCAATGGAAATTTTCAAAAACCAATAATGTAAATAGAAGTTGGTAAAAATGTTAAAGTGACTCATGCATGAAATGTCCTACGTGCACAGCTCCTAGCCACCTGAGAAAACATACTGAAAACGGTCAACACATGGTTGGTGAGCTCAATGAGATATTTAACAAAAGTATTTAAATATCAAAACAGTTTAACTGATAAAGTTCATTTACTATTGCTGGTTTGCAAGACCACCTCGCTTACTACATGAGCACGTTGAGATTAAACTGAACGTTGTGTTGTGCCTTACTGCCATCAAACTTGATGACCAAAAGTTCCAAGGACAATCTGCACCACCTGGATCCCTACCAGCGTGATGGGGTCTTCCGAACCCGGTAGTACTACTCAAATTTCCCCGTTATACCCACTGTATATTAATAATCTCAACTAAAGGAAAGGACTTTTGTTGGAACGTTTATGCTCAAGTAAAATAAGCCATTAGACAATAGAAATTAGTTTATCAAAATAGTTGCCCAATGGCCCTGCCCGAAGGCATAAAACGCAGCCCAAGGCCGTATAAAATCTTGCCCGAAGGCCCTACCCGAAGGTATAAAAATGCAGCCCGCCCGAAGACGCTGTAAAATAGTTGTATGTTTTCTCCCCGAAAAAGGTTTAAAAGCGGGCAAAGAACTCACCTTTGAAGTGCACTGCTACAGATAAAAAGGCAAACGAATTCCTAGATCGTCCTACGATCTGCTTTATAATTAATCACTAGTTATTGACTAAGAACTTGAAGTTATATATAAGTATAACATATAGTATTCGCTAGGGTTTCGCATTTTCGGTTCCGTTTCACAATTCCCAACAACAAGTAACTCCAAATAAAACATGCATCCGATAATTATATAATTACAACTTATATAATTATTCTAATGCACACAAGTTCCTTACAACACGTATCTCTTGCTCACATGTAATAAATTTATGCGAAATCAATCATACAATTATTAACATACACCTTCAACCTAACTCAAATATATTACATCCCCGCATACTTTAACACCTACTCAAGCTATTATTTACTACATCATTTTATCATTTTTGTCATGGAATTTATGCATCATTTTTAACATTTTTATGTCCATACATATAAGAGCATGTATACCTCCATAGGTACACATGATCATTGTTGCGCACACCAGAGGAACACATATATGCATTCTTTTCATTGTTGGCTCATATATATTTATTTCTCCTTCAATGTCAACACATACACACACGTATACAATTACTTTTTATATTTATGCACATAAATATATCCACCTCCCTACACCCAATGTTTTCAATACCCATACATGATCTGACATAATTAAGCAATTACCTTCAAACATCTGCATATTAATGTTTACATATATATACCATACCTATACCTACGTACATTACAGTAGATATATACATCATCATCGCACAACATCTATATGCACACACTATATATATACGTTTACACATAGTACATACATACTTTACGTAAAATACAAATTCACATTAATTCCATCATACTCATAAAAGTCATCGTACAGTCTGGATGAACCGCAAACAAGACGTGTACGGTAACGAAACCGAAAACGTAAACCCGAAACGCAATCGAATACGAAACCATAACTTGATGGATAATAAAAGTAAGTGAAGCAAAAGAATTACTGACGTGATGCCGGGATGATCGAAGTTACAGGTTCATTGGAGCCGATTGCTTCTCCGACTGCAGTTGCTTCTTCTGTTTTTCCCGTCGCCGGCGAGGAAGAGAGTGGAGAGGGAGGGTTGGTGATGGAAACGATGGAAACAGCGGCTGCGTTAGGGTTTTGGTCGAGTGTCGTGAAGAAGAATTATACGGGCATTGGAGGTGGGGGGTTATTTAATTTCAATTTCTTGAAATTGCATTCTTAGTCTTTATACTTAGTTAGTTTATTTATTATGTGCTCAAGTTTATAAAAACTAACTTTCATTATTTACAAAAAGAGCCTCTCATATAATTTATAATTTACAAAGGCGAGTGTACAATTAGTTAGGAGAATTTAATGAAAATGAGCTAACGGTGTTAACTTGTATTTACGGGTTGTCACAAATACTACTTTAAATTACCACATAAGTTTGCATCTTGCCCGGAACAAGACTGACACATTTTATGATCTCTTTTAAAAAAACAAAATAGAAAATGAAAACATTGTATAGTAATAGAACATATTTCAGCCCCAAAATGTAAAAGTGAAAAAGGGGAGGGAATTTACTCACCTTGAAACTCGACTTGAAATAAATAGCAAGAGTAAATTACTTTTTGTATACATAAGTTTTCTAAAATCTAACGATTTGAACCCTAAACTTTAAATCCGTTTATTTGTACCCTGAGTTTTCAATTTTACTTCCATTTGTACACCCGAGGCTAACGCCGTCTATGTAATCCGTTAAAAACCAACTCACATGAGGGGTATTTTGGTTATTTCATAATAATATTAATATATAAACACAAAAGTACATCTTACCCAAATCACTTTACCATTACCATCATCACCACTTCCTTTCCACCAGCCACCATCATCACCACTTCCATACCACCACCATCATCACCACTTAACCCACCTTATTCTTTCGTTCTCAACACCCACACCTTTGTAGGACCACCATCTACAGCCCCATCTCCATCACCATCGATCAAACACCACCAACATCACCACTACTTTTCCGGTAAAACCCTCCCATCCCACACCAACCATCTCGAGCGAAGGGGAAACGAGGGGGATTTTCATATCATTTTCGCACGTGTTTAGACTGTGCGTTCGCTATGGGGTTTTTGAAATATTTATAGCTTTCGATCGATGGTCATGGTGATGGCGAGTGGTTACGATCTAGGGTTCTATGGTGGTAAGAGATGGTTGTTGGTTAAGGGCTTGATAGTAGTGAGTGATGGTGATGGTGACTGTAGGTAGTTGCAGTTTTACAGGGGGAGGCGGTTTGGGGGTTCCGATCTTGTGGTTTTGTAGTGGTGTTGTGGTTGTGGTTTAGTGGATGTGATAATGTGATGGCAATGATGATGGAAGTCGAGTGGTGGTGAAGGATTGAGAATCAGATTGAGGTGGTGGTTGACGTTGATGATTGTGGTGTTGGTTGTTAACGATGACAAGGAAGATGGTGCCATGGTGGTGGGGAAAGATGAAGGAATTTTCAGATTTATAAGTGTTAATATTTATTACCCAGGGGTATTTTGGTCATTTGGTTGTAAATTAACGGAAAAAATTAACCCCGTTAGCTTTGGGTATACAAATGGAAATAAAATTGAAAACTCAGGGTACAAATGAACAAATTTAAAGTTTAGGGTTCAAATCGTTAGATTTTAGAAAACTCAGGTATACAAAAAGTAATTTACTCAAATAGCAAATAGTCTAATTAGAACAGATGATTTCCCAAATACCAGAATCACCTAAGTAAATGAGAATCCTAACTTAGAAAAAACATATTGTATAGAAACAATTGGAGTCTAAGGAAATTGAAATTCTAGGGTTTCGAACTAGGATTTTGTGGTTTCTCGTTAAACGTCTAAGAATATATAAACTCGTGTATTCTAAACGGTAGCAATTGTAATAATAATAATTTTTTTTTATAAACGATAGAAATGTTGATATTATACTTTCAACAACAATTTATAAAATGTTATTAACTTTATCCCCTTTGGAAATATTAAGAATACATTTTATAGCATCTTAAAAGTATTAAAAGGTATTTGTAGGAGTTAAATTTATAAAGTTTGATTTATAAAAGACTAGGTCTAATACCCGTGTGTTACACACGGGTTATTATAATATTTTTAAAGAAATTATAACAATTATGTTTATGAATTTATGAATATTAATATTTAAGTTAGCTAATCAACTCATGCATTGTTACAATTTCACTTAATTTTCCCACCAAAGCTTCCTATTATAGAACAAAAAATCCCCCCAAATATGACCCTCTAAAACCTTGATTTATTAGGTAGATCTTAGTTTATATAATTTGATGTTATTCTTGTCATGGTACAAAGATTTGTATTTAGATTATAGTAATTAGTTAAAATAGGTAAAAATGTAATAGTACACGGTATTCCATAAAAAAAAAAAAAGAAAATGGGGTACCTTGGATTCGAACCCAGGGTCCCCTTTTCACACAATCTGCGCTTAACCAGACGCGCTAAACATAACTTTTGTTTAGAATTGGATTTTAAAAGATTTTGTTTTAAAACATCCAAATACCCCAATTTTAAAAGAAACCCTAGAAACTAATTTCACCAAATTGATCACGAATCAAATACCAAATCCACATATACTATTAGGGCTTTTGTTCATGGAATGATAAGGATAATTTTATATATAACAACTTACTTGATTGGTAACGATTTGAATCGATTGATAACGAAGAACAAAGATGACGGGTTCGGATTCAAAAGAGAACTTAGAGGTCGTTACAATTCAATTGCTCTTGCATTTTTTATCCTTGCAAAGTGAAAAACAATAGTCCTAACATAATTGAAGATTGTATTAAGGATTTGGAGATAATTGAATGAAGAACACAATGAACAAATACGAAATCACTTACGGATGTTGGATGATATTTGCGAGAAATTGAAGTTGCAGAGAGTGAAAGGGAGGTTAGGAGATTGCGTGTGTCGAATGAATTGGATTATAGTTTTGTAAAAGCAGCCGAACGGGTTTCGGGTTTGATTACGAGATGTTTGGATTGAATGGGTGTCAATTTGCTGTTTCTAATTCAATTAATCACTAGCAATGGATTCTAATTGATGATATGTTCGTTTTAGTTAACTAGACTTTATTGATTTTAAGCGTTTTGGTGGATTTGGCATAAGTGGGTTTAATTTTCGGTTTAGAAACGCAAATTTAAGCGATCAAATGGTGATTAAAGTCCGATTAAAGGTTACTAACGAGTTCGAAACTTAGCAATGAACATTTTATATAGGTTCGATTTGGTTCAAAAAGCTAAAAAAACGTGAAATAAGGTATCGACGGAAAATAAATATTCCGGCAAGTTTGCCGGAGATTGGATACCGGAATCACGGGGCTGTTGCGAAGTGGGGGGGAAGTTTAGGATTTTACATAAATGGCCCTTTTAGTTTGTTTAATATTTCTAAGATCATAATAACTTTAATATAAGTTTGAAGTTTTGATACTTTTAGCCCAAAGTTAAATTTTAAGTTATATTAACTAACTAACATAACCGAGTTGAAGCGTAAAGTTTATATAAGTGACGATTTTATGTTTTTATTTCGGTTTTGACGTTAAATGACTATTTTGAGACTTTAATAGTTTTTATCTTTAATAATCTTTATAAAATTTCTTTTATAAAATACACTTATATATATATACATATATATATATATCTATCTATACTAATAAGTCTCTAACTCACTGCCACATGTCCATCAATAAAGCATGCCAACTCACTGCCATGTCACTAAATCCTATGTGTCACTTCCTCCTTCAATCTAAGCAAAAACAAGCGGAGCTCCATAAACTATCCACAAAGAAAAACTCGGATCCTTTAAATAAAATCAAAACCCATCCCTCTTCATTTTACACACAGTAACCCTAAATCCTATCGGTTCTCTCTGCCGTGTTCCACGATCATCTAGGGTTTATCTTCTGCTGTCAGCCGCTTCTTCAAGATTGCTTTCGATCATCATGCTTCCTCGGCTGCTAACCATTCTGTTTTTCAATACGGTCTTCGATCGATCATCTCGCTTTCTTACAAGACTAATCTCATTCCTTTGACGGTAAGTTGTAATAGTAAGTGTTTTGATTCTAATCGAATGCTTCCTTTTCGATCTAATGGTTCTTCCTTGATTCGTATTTGATATCTTGCTAAAATGACCCGATTTAGAATCTGAAAATAACCAGATCCAGATCTACCACCACGGTGACTTATTCAGGTTTGATTTATGTTTCAGATTCATATTCAGACAAAACGTTTTGGATTTGTTCCACACCTGAATCGAATCGATTTCAATTCTTAGTGGCAGTGCTTTCATAGTCAATTTTGTTTCATATTCAGATTTTATATTAGTTTCAGATTCATGTTCACACAAAATGAATTGAAATTACCCCTTCTAATTTTTACTAATCATGATACATTATTATGTCATTTTCAGGACGAGAACTTTATTGCTGTATATCGGTTTAAACAAAAGTAGGTGCCATTTTACAAATAATCAAGTAATTCCCCCAATGTACCGGGAAGAATATGCATTTATGATACCATTGTCCTTAGAAACTACAAAGCTTTGTAAGATTTATTTCTTAATCGTCATTTTTTTAAACTATCTATAGTAAATATATGTTGTCATTTTATAACTTTATGCCTTCACCATTAACATATTTTCATGATTTTGTTTATGGTATAGATGGTTCCATGTGCAAGGAATATTGTATGCAATTGAACAAGGTTTCAAGTTATTAAACTTGGAAAGCGTGTAACAGAAGTAATGGTTATTTTAGCTCATAAAACATATTCAAACACTTGGTCAATTGATGATGGAATTATGATTTGTTGAGTCATTTCTCTACTATCTCAAGAATTAAACCATAAAGATGGATGTAGAGGTTAAGCAATTGAAAGTTCATGAATATTGATTTAAGCACTAGGCCTGTTGATTTGCTTAACACGTTCAAAGTTCATGTTATACGAAACTTTTTATATTTTTCTTATTAGTTTTTCTAAGTTTTAATTTTTATAGCTATTGTCGTCTTCTTTGTAGGTAAAAGCTCTATAGCAAATCTATACCATGTCTTTGAACAAGAAACACAACTAATTTTCATTCAAGGGGTTATAAAGTAAATATACATAACTTTCAGGTATGAACTGGTATGGACGGAGCGTGGGATGGTATTTCTTGTAATAACTACATGATTTTGAAACAAACTTTAGTCTACCTATGCTATATAGTAAAATTAAGATTGTGACGTATAGACCTTAATCCTAAATTTATGATTGATGCATAGTAAATCATTTCTTTAGAATGATAATATAGTTGTTTTGATATATGTTTTTTATTATGCTTCGTGATTTAAATGTTTTTTTAACTATAACATACCTTTGTTTCATTTTTTATTAACTATTGATGCACCTTTCTTATAGGTTGCTTCGTATGGAAAATCGTATCACCCGTTCAACCAAGTAAAATTGTTGCAAGTTTATGGAATTTGCTCTATGTAATGTATGCATGATTAAACAACATTGGCTATCTTATGGTTGAATTAAGCATTCTTGTCTTATCTACATCGATACATCGATGATGATACAAAATAATTATGGTTACAATACTTTTCCTTTCAATGTCGCATTTGACAAATCATTGTGTAACATCAATTAACGCATTTTTTAATATAAAAAGTATATCACTTTTAACCCGTGGGTACCACGGGTCACTAACCTAGTATATATATATATATACACTTTGGAGATTAAATAATTGTTTTTAGTATTTAATTTGGTAAATGTTGGATAATATCTCGGTCGTTAATATTAAAGACGAGAATAACGTAAGGTTCGACCTATTTATATATATATATTTTTAATAACGAATCGTTATATTTAAAGGAAGATAAATACGATTACAATACAAATGGATAATTTCGGTTCGAGTCGGGCATTCGGGTTCGGGTTTGGGGCAGATGTCACACAGGATGCGTCACATCTAAGACTATTTTGGACCTAGTGAAATAAGTTAAATCAAGTAAACTTTTTCTGATGTTTCTGTTTGGATTATTTGTTTGTATAATTGGATTTTAATAATATTTCAACTATTTTGAGTACCGTGAGCTATGAACAATCATTCACTTTCGCCCGCCTCGATGATTCCGCCATCAGTCGGAATGTGACATCCAGTTCAAATTTGAATCACGCTAACCATTACAACGCCCTTATACCTATATAAAGCATCTTGGCTGGATAGATTTGTAATTTATCACCCACTTTTAGGTGTTCTAGAAGGTACAATGTATCGACACATCATTACAAAGAATAGAACTTTAGAAGAGATTGAATAAATAGTAAAAAAATTAGAAAGAAAAGTTGTAAATGGTAATATTTTGTTTAGGTAAATTGGCCTAAAATAATCCAAATTAACACATATTGGACGAGAATAATCACAACTCAGTTTATTCTCCCAACTGGTCTCAAAACCAACTTTTTTGGCCTATAGTGGTTCGCCGTTAAGTGCACTTAACGACGTTAACTTCTTTTTTTTAGTTTTAAATCGATGTTTTACGGATTTTGATCAAGAGGTGGACACTAGTCAAGTGATGTATACATTACCTCCAAATGATTTAACTTTAACATCTGGTTGAGACGCCGTTAGGGTTTAAACATGTGATTGAAGATTATTTTGTCGTTTGTAACACCGGTTCGAGATAAGGCATCAATTGACTCGTATCCTCCTCCCGATCAATATTCATAAAACATCGGCTTGAAATTAAAAAAAAATAAAAAAAAAGTTAACGGTCGTTAAGTGCACATAACGACGGACCACTGGAGGCCGACCACTGAAGGGAATAAACTGGGTTTGGATTATTCTAGATCAATAAGTGTTAATTGGGATTGCTTTATATCAATTTATCATTTTTTTAATTTTCATGCAGGGATAGACGTTATTCACATAACGTACACTCGATTTTTGTTTACAATAACGCCCCAAGTAATTTATGGGGGCATTATTAGGCTTGAAAAACATGTTTTACACACGGGCGAGGGTTCGATTCTCGATAACGGTTGTTACGTCGGCCTTTGTGGAGTTTTCCCTGTGAGCGTCCTGCCAAGTTAGATGCACCACGTAGCCCCGGTTAAAACAACATATGTGATTGACTGACTTGATTTAGGAACCCCATATGACGAGAGTTGCATCCATCACACTTCATAAATATCAGCGTTAAAATAAAAAAAATTAGAGCATTCACAGTGGGAGAATCAAATGTATGTGAGTGTGGTTTTTATATTTTAGAGAGTGAGTATGAGTGGTTGTGAATTATTGTGAGTGAAAGAAAGAGAAAATTTGATGGTGAATGAGAGAGAAACTCTATATTTGAAAAGCTACTGTTCACCTCCTATAATTTTTTAATATTTTTTGAAAGTGTTGTGAGTGGAGGAGAGAGAAACTTTAATGATAAATATATAAAAGTATTATTATTTAAATAAAAAAAGATAAAATTTAGTGATTTTTAGTGTAAATTTAGATATATGGATGGTTTCTTTACTATGAATGCTCTTAGACCTAAAAACGCATGGTACGCCTGGTCTCGTTACATCAATTGCTATCTTCCGTATGCATCAATTGCTTGTACTTTGATTATAGTTCGTAGTGGCTAGAAATTTGCCACGGCGGTTCACAAAGCAACCGCCACCATCACCTCACCTCTCAAATCTCTGAAATCAAAACCTAATTTCTTCAATCACACTCAATTAGCTCCCAATAACAAACCAAATCATGGCGAATTTGAGAAAAACTGTCTTATTCGCCATATCTCGTTTCATTAATGCACCCGCACCTTCGCACGGTGTCGCATCGGCAAACGAAATCGTCCGGCATCAATTGTTTTACAGGTTGAACAAATCTAGGTTAAAAAATTGTGTTTGTGTGTGTTTACTGTGATTTTGTTCATCAATTGATGTTATTCAGTTGTTGTTGGTGTTGTATACTGTTTCAGGCCATCTGTTAATTCGTTTTATCGATTTTGTTCTTCGAATAATGGCGTTGAATTGTTGGATTTTGATTTGTCAAATGAAGAAAGCAAGCGCCGATTGGTGAACAGGTTTGTTTTTAATTTGTTTAGCGATCTGAAAGGTTTTTGTAAGTGTGATTAATGATGAATTGTGGTGAACAGGTGTGTTTAACTTGATTAATGATGAATTGTGGTTTTTAAATTATAGGTTTTGTTAATTGAATAGATTTGTCTTAACAAATGTGTTTAACCTGATATTGATGAATTTTTTTGTTTTGTTTTCGAAAGGTGTTAATAAGTGTGATTAAAGTGATTAAATTATGAATTTTGGTTTCAATTAGTATACTTTTTGTTAATTGAATAGCTTGGTTTTCATAAGTGTGTTTAATGATGATTTCGTGATGATTTCATGTTTCGTTTATTGTAATTTTTGTTACCGAACAGATTTGTTATCACAGGTGTGATTAATGTGGTTGATGATGAACTCTGGTTTCCATTATCCTGTATATTGTAAATTGATTTCGTTTGCTTTCATAACTACGATTAACGTGATCAAGTCTGGTTTCCATTACCTTGGTTTTGTATATTGAATGGATGGGTTTTCATAAGTTGATTAATGATGAGCTCTGGTTTCCATTATCGCAGTTTTTGTTACTTGAATAGATTGGTGTTTATAGGTGTGATTAACGTGATTAATGATGTGTTCTGTTTTCTTTTGTTCTGATTTTTGTAAATTGAATAGATTGGTGTATAGGAGTAAACAAAGGGGGTTTCTTGAGCTGGATCTAGTTTTGGGAACTTGGGTGGAGAAACACATTGGATCTTTAGATGAGAAAGGGATTAAAGCACTTGTTGATGTCCTTAACCTTGTAAGTTTTGCAAGTATTGTTGTTTGTTTTTAGATTATGCTTTTGTTAATCCACATCCACATCCACATATAGGACGCATTCGATGCATAACTAACTTAAGTAGAGAATGATGAGAGACACATAAGCACTTACACATAGAGTGTGAATTCGGACACGACACAAACCTAACATGAAGTTTGAGTGTTTGGGACTTTGGGCTTAGTCTAAATGGGTTTGGGTCAAATTTAGGATGAACCTCATAACGCATTTAGCTAAACAAGTTGTATTTGGTCTTCCCGCTGACATGCTAAGTAGATATGGGTATCAAGTTCTATAGTTTATACGCCTTGGGTATTTTGTGTTAACATTTTTATAAAAAGTTTTTGAGTATCAAGTTCATAGTTTATATGTAGTTCTTTCATATACATTTGTATTTGTGATCTTAAATTTGTAATTATAAAGTATTAGTATGCATGAAAATAAAATAAAATTTTGGGTTAAATGGCCTTGTGACTTGTGAGGTTAACATAAAGGTCATATGCGTCTTATGTACCACAGCTAAAAGTTAAAACAATGTGTACATGTGTTTATTTGGTTTTTTAATTGAATGACCTCCTTCCCTCTAGGCTCTACATATACATGTATATATGTATCTTTTTTACTTTCGCATAGTTGAATATCTAACGAGATCATCTTTTAGTGTTCCTGAAATTTTATCTTCTTGCAAAATTGCTCAAAACTTTTATCACTTCAAGTCACAAAGTTGTACTATTCATTTTGTTAACAATGTATGCAACTTATAGTTATAATTACTATATAATGCAACAAATTGAACAAGTATATCCACATGTCATTTGAAAGTGATTATCTTATTATTGTGTTTTTGAACCACTTATGACCAGTGTTTCTGAACCACTTATGACCAATTCCTACTGTTGAGGCCTTAGGGACTGAGGGTACAATGAAATTGAGTTGAAATTGTATCTGATTATCTGATTTTTGACGGATCAAATAATTAGAGAGGACAAAAGACCTAAGCGTGACGGGTAAACCTGAAATATTCAGGACAGGTGTAGGGCCAAGGGGTTAACTTAAAAAATTTTCGCAGGTTCGGGAAGGGGAAGTCATTCACCTGAGTATATTTATATAATAACCTTAAAAAGAGTATAATATAAGTATGTTGAAATTGTATAAACTTGGAATTATTAAAATTATAGAATTGTCGAAAATGTAACTGAGTATCTGATATTTCAAGTCTGTTTTTGAGACGAGTTTTAGATCAGGCTTCGGGTAATGGGCATCCTAACAGGTAATTCTTAGTCTGTAATCACAAAACATCATAAGGGGTTATACTGATGATACGGCGATACCCAATGTGTATTGAGTAATGGATACCCGAGTAGAACTAGGTATGAGACATTATTTAATAATTGGATATGAAAATGAGATTTCCGAAACCGTTCCATACTTGGTCATTGCCATTCCTACAAATAATCGGTTTTAGATTAGCTACAACAAAACCTTAAATAATACCTGCACATCCAAAACTATCTTCTGCAACCCGTTTCGCTACACTTGGTTATCTGATTTTGATTATTCCTTATCATGTAAAATCCGATTTATGGAAATATTTTCATATTAACTTGCTACCTGCAGGAAAATCCAGATTTATGGAAATGGCTAACGGGTCAAGAACAACCACCTGAAGCAATCAACACGAATCCCGTAAGTTACAAATCAGCAAAACATGACATGTACTAGTTTCCACCCTTATTAATGCTATTTTATATGATCAGGTATTCGCCGAGGTGCGAAGTAAGGTAATGCACAACCTCGATAACTATGCTTCTCAACAGACACGAGCCACACCCGGGCAACCATGGGTCAGAGGATGGGACGACTTTAAAAAGGGACGCGATAGCCCAATTGTTGGAAATCAGTAATATTTATAGCTCTGTCTATATGTTAGAACACCAAGAATAAAGCTGTTATACTATAAGATCACGTGAGTGTTTTGAGGTCTCAATAATGTATTTTTAACACTAGTTAACAAAAATTGTTGTAGTTTAAACACCAGTCATGTTAGACCAGTTGAATAACATGTTAAAATGTCCTGGCTGGGTCAGGTTGGCTTGATTTCAGTTGGTTCATTATTCCGTTACCATATTTGTATTGCCTTTTTAAATAAATAAATTACAAATGTGTGTCAATAAAATTAATAGATCAAAAGCGTTTATTGTGGGTGTTCAACGTTTTGGATCAAACGGACCCGTATCCTCTTTCTGAAAAAAAAAAAAACACTATAACTTTTGTTTTAAACCTGGATAAAACTTAACATGGTTAAGCTTTTTTTTACGTGAGCCCAATGATAAAAAATCATGTAAAAGTGGGACTTAGTTTTAAACTTTTACGTGAGCCCAACACGAAAAAATCGTGTAAAAGTGGGACTTAGTTTTACGTGAGCCCGACACGAAAAAATCGTGTAAAGGTGGGACTTAGCAAGAATTTCCTTAGTTGAGATTATTGCTGATAAATAAGTCACAAGTGAAAGTTAAGATTATTAAAATATAATTTTTCATTTTATTGTTTTATTTTATATTTTTTAACGTAAATTTGGATCATTCACGAGTCAGTGGTCCACATGATTTTTCTATAAAAAAAAACTCATCTTAAGTGAGAAAAACCTAGGCAATTGTCCGGTCTTGCCCAATTGGTTTTAGTGCGAAACTAAGTAAATATATTCCATGAAGTTTAAAATATAGCATTTGGGAAAGCATGTTGACGCAGAATTAAGCTTAAATCCCCTCAATATCCACTAAAGCGTTCATATACGGTTTCGGCACCATATGCAAGGGGATGGGGATAACCTAGAGAATATTAACGCTTCATGATGTTACACAAATCGAATAAAAAACTAGGTTTCAAACTCGTGTATTATACGAACTAGATTAGTACCCGTGTATTACACGGATTTTAGTTTTATAGGTTTTAACTAAATTTAGATATCAAATTTATTTTTAACATATCCTTTATTAAATCGATTTCGATATTTACAAATATATTTATATAAAAAATCATATGTTAAAATAAAAGATATGATTTATAATAATTGGTAAATTTTTTAGTTGAACATATCGGGTTAGAAGATAATTCATGATAATTGTTAATTTTTTTATATAAACATATCGAGTTAAGAGATAATTAATGATAATTGACAAAATTTTAATTTGAACATATAGGGTTATGATAGATCATAATAGTTGATTAATATTTTATTTAAACATATTGGGTTAGGATATAATTCATGATAATTGGTAAATTTTTAATTTGAACATATCGGGTTAAGATATAGATCATGATAATTAGTAAATTTTGTATTTAAACATATCAGGTTAGAAGATAATTGATGATAATTTGTGAATTTTTTATTTAAACATATCGGGTTATTTCAAATATGGAGCATACCATGACCCGTCTAAAAATTCTCTATCAAATTAATTAGAACATGACACCTAAGCAAAATCCTATGTGGAGTAGCTAAAATAGTGACATGTGGATGAGTTACTCAATTATTAGAATAGGTAGATTGAAAAAATAAAGGACTTTTTGCATATATCCCCCTATAAACTAATGTATTTGCGTATTTACCCAACTCAAATTTAATATTACATATATACCCATCCTTTATGATAATTATTATGTTGACCAAACTACCATTTTAAATACTAAAAACCCTACTACTAATCATCTAAAAAACACCATATAACCAAATGTCGAAGTCTCCTCCATCTCTATCGTCTTCTATGTATCACGCATACGCATCCATCCTTTAATTAGTATTAGTGTGTACTTGAAATTAATATTTTTGATGTTTTGTTGTATGGTGGTTTTCAATATCTAATTATGATTTAATATGCAATATTTTATAAGCTAATTAAGTAAGGGTAAAATAGTCAATGTATAATTTAGTTTTTCCTAAAATATATCAAAAAGGGTAAATATGCAATATTATTTTCTAATAAGGGGAAATTTGCAATAAAATTTTTTTGTTGGGTAAATATGCAATTAATAAGGTTTAGAGGGGGATATATGCAAATGCCCCAAAAATAAAATATCAAATTTAATATTTTGTTATATGCTTTTAATAGTTTTAAATAAAATTAATAAGTCTAATTACACTAGATATTTAAAAAGTAAGCAAAGCAAGTTTTCTTTTGCAAATATACCAATTTATTAGTAAGGTTACAAACTAAGAAATGCTTTTATCGGTCCTATAATCTTTCGTTATTTACAGAGCCGGCCCTAGGGGTGTGCGGGGTAGGCGACCGCACAGGGCACCATCTCTCCGAGGGGCACCATTACAGAAAGCGACCCAGTAGTTTAAAGGGGATGGATTAAGGGTTTGGATGATGTTCTAGAGTTCGAACCATGTATTTTAAGGGTTTAGAACTGAAAACAATGATTAATTTCGTCTAAAAATGAGTTTTCAACTCCGCCGGAGTTTCTGCCGGAATCCGGCAACTCGCCGGAGAAGACAATGAAAATGGACGGGGTTGGGTGGTAGGTTTGGGTGAATTAATTTAAATTTTACACTTAAACCCCCTTAAGTTTAATATTGTTATATTTTTATTTGAAACTTTAAAATGAGTTTTAAAACTTGTCACTTTCGACCCAATGTTAAATAAAACTTTAATTCAACCAACTAACTTAACGAACTTAGCTTATAACTTTTATGAACTTGACGTTTTATGTAATTACGTTCTTTTTTACGTCAATGGTTATTTTTAGACTTAATAGTAATAGTCCCGTTATTGTTTATAAACTCCATTTTATAATTCAACTAACAAATCGAAACCAACTAAGCCCCCAAAAACCCACCAAAACATAATAGGGGACACTTTTTTATTGCTCGCACAGGGCACCGGATTTCTCAGGACCGGCCCTGGTTATTTAGATACACGTGAAATAGATGTTTTATACTCTTTATATAGGTGCCATTTTAAAAAATATTCGGCGACAGTCGATTTTTTTATCATAAAAATTATATATAAAATTATGGGTCAGATTCTAATATAAATCTTTTGAATTCATAAAGTTGTAAGAATGCAATCAAACGAATTGTGGTTGATCTCATTCCGATGGCATTATAACCGTATCATCGAACTTAGTCTTTTTGGTTTTAGAATTTAGCCTTAAGGTTTTTTTTTTGGGAGGGGGGGGGAGGGATGGGTTTATGTGGGTGGGTGCTAGCATATCGTGTCAGACACGACACGATAAGACACGAACACGACACGATAACTTATCGTGTCATTTTTTCCAAACACGAACACGATAAAAAGCAGGTTACACGATATGACACAATAAAAACTCATTTAAAAAAATTAAAATTTTCAAACAAATTCATAAGTCTTAAATACTTAACATGATAATTCTTAAACAACAAACAACAAAAGTCCATAAAAATAGTATTTAACCACATAAAATTAGTATTTAACCACTATCAAAGTCCATATGAGTCTTTAATCTTTCTACTCATCTCCATCAAAGTTCATCTCCTCCATTCTCCACTAACTTTTCCTATATATAAATATTAACAGGTGATCTATCGTGTTAACAGATCTTTAACCTGTTAAGACACGATAATTAGCGTGCCTTTATCGTGTTAACCTGTTAATGACACGACACCTGTTAAGGTCAAACACGAAACTTGTTAATTTCGTGTCGTGTTATCGTGTCCGTGTCAAAAATTTCCAGCCCTAGTGGGGGGTTAGGTTCTTTTGGGAGAGGGTGGTGGTTTTAGCCTTTTAAAGGCAGTGGGGGGGGGGGGGGGGTTTAAGTTTTGGGCGTGTACGGGGTTGGGTTTAGGTCAATCCAAATAAGGTTTTGAAAGGTTTGACAGAACGGTTCAAACGCCACCGAAATGAGGTCAATCGACATTCATTTGATTGTCTTCATACGACTTTGTAGATTCAAAAGATCGTATAACATAACCCTAGGGGCAGCCCCTTATAGGTGGGTCAAGGCGAGTGACCGCCAGGACTCGGTCTCTCGGGTGGACCGAATTTAAAAAAAGTTATATTTATATGAAGAATAAAAAAATCACAATTAAGATAGAGAATCGAACCTAAGACCTTTAGTTTCAACACTCAAACCACATACGCTACAACTTTTGTGGGCTTGTTTTTGTTTTGTAAATACATAAAATGTATTTCTCTTGATTTTTTTTTTCTGTTCTTCTTTTATTTTGTTTTATATTATTTAATGTCCTTTTTAGAATTTAGCATTTAAGGGTTAGTTTTTATGTTAGCTTTTGGGTGTAGTTTCGGTTTGATTTTTTGGGTTTAGTTATTTATTTAGGTTTTTTCGTTTGAAGTTTATATTTTTGGGTTTAGCTTTTAGGTTTAGGGGTGAGAGTGAGCATGTTTAGCTTTTTTGGGGTGAGAGTGAGCAGATTTAAATTTTCGTCAATTATTATTATTATTGTGTATCGAGTTGTTAGC
Source organism: Tagetes erecta (assembly GCA_030867185.1). Lineage (NCBI taxonomy): Eukaryota > Viridiplantae > Streptophyta > Magnoliopsida > Asterales > Asteraceae > Tagetes > Tagetes erecta. Next base: position 24,562,382 of record CM061494.1, read on the forward strand.
TTTAGTCTTTTGGGCCCGAAATTTACTTACTCAAAGCCCAACTGATTCTAACGATTAACAGGACCTGGCCCCGCATTACCCTAAAATGATTACTATACCAATGTACGTAGAGGTGCACAAATCGGTTTTTTTGAAGAACCGGTTCCGGTTCTTGTTGACGATAAAGGAACCGGTTCTTACAAGAACCGGTTCGGTTCTAGAACCGGTTTTTGGTTAAAAAACTAGAACCTAGTGACCGGTTCCGGTTCCTAAAGAACCGGTTCCGGTTCTCAAAGAACCGGTTCCGGTTCCTAAAAACCGGTTCGGGTTCTTAAAAAAAGCGGTTTCTTTCAATGACATGGGCTGAAACGTTAGGTTGCTGCAAATCTTCACTCTTCATTGGGCTTTCATTTAGAGTTTATCGTCATAAATTTGTTATATTATTTTTAACTAAATAAGTAGTAACATTAAAAACTTTAAGTATTACAAGATATATAACTTTTAAAACATTAAATAAGTAACAACACTAAAACATACCGGTTTTTTCAGGAACCGGTTCTTCCAGGAACCGGTTTTTCCAAGAACCGGTTTTTTTAGGAACCGGTTCCGGTTCTTTTGGAACCTATAATTTGTAAAAAATAGTAGAACCTATTCAGAACCTACGGTTCGGTTCGGTTCCGGTTCGGTTCTACAAGAACCGGTTCTTCTAAGAACCGGTTTTCGGTTATTTGATCGGTTCCGGTTCCGGTTTTTTTGTGCACCTCTAAATGTACGTGACACCAATGCTAACAAACTAAATAGGGAATAAAGTATAAACTAAAACGATAATAAAAGGGTCAAAGTGAAAGAAATACTTACAATATTCTTGTTTTGTTTGACAACAACAATTACAACCATATATTTGAATCATAGCACCAAACAAAGCCACATTGTACAAGTTTCATTCTGTAGAAGAAAGAAAAAGTCAAATCATGGATGCAAAGAAATTTGTCACCGAAAATAATGTTGAAAAAGAAGATAGAAGCAATGAAGAGGAACATAAGAAGATTTTACAAATGAAAGATTTGATCAAGAAGCAAGATTCTACATCAAAGGTACATGTTAATTCTACCACCCGGCTTTATGTTCGAGTCTAAGGGTTTTACGTGACATGGTTAAAGGTTTATGCCCGGTTTTATTCTGGAGTAGATGGTGACGGCGATAAACTTAGCTCGTAAGGAGGAGGGCTGTTTTTAAAAAAACTAATTGTAAACAAAATTTGAAACTATTTTATCTTTGATGTCTAGAGATTAAATAAACAAAATATAAAAGTTACTATATAGTAAATATTTATTCAAATTTAAAAAATAAAAGTAAAAAATAAATCAATAACATTTTAAAATACAATCCAACCGCTAATAGTAACCGATGAGTTTAAGTGGTGCTGGACCGGCTATATAACCGGTTCTAGACCAGCCGGTGGGTCAAGTTATAAATACATCATTCTTTAACATGTTATACATAACGAATTAAATTTTATTATTAGGAGTATGACGATTTGACGATCAGGAGGTTTCTTCGGGCACGTGATATGGACATAGACAAAGCATGTAGTATGTTTTTAAACTACCTTAAATGGAGAAAAACATTTGTTCCAAACGGTTCGATATGTGTATCCGAAATCCCCAATCATATAGCTCAGAACAAATTATTCATGCAAGGAAATGATAAATGTGGTCGACAAATAAGTGTTGTTTTTGGTGGCAAACATTATCCCAACAATTCAGGAGGTGTTGAAGAGTTCAAACGTATGTTTCTAAACTTATCATACATGTTCATCAATTGAATCTTAAAAAACAATATGTACATGTTTTTATATGGTGCCCCGAGTTGCATTGCCGGCGTAATAGCTCCTACTAAGTAATTTTTGGGGTTTAGGCCCCAAATTTTTTAAGGTCCATAAATTTTGAAAAAAATTTTATAAAAATGTGCTTTTGTTGGGCTAGGGTTAATGATACTGAACCAAAATTTAAAGAAAAGAGAAGAAATGGTGATATGTGACGTTTCAAATCTAGTTTATTTGTTTTCTACTTTCTATATTGATTATACTTATTTTTTTATATAAAAAAATCATGTAAATGATTTTTTAAATACAAAATTAGAGATATAATCTCAAGATAGAATATAAAAAGGGTTGACATATCGTGTATATATTGTTAAGACACGAACACGCAACATGTTACTTGTACATGACACGATAACTTATCGTGTACCTTTTACCCATACCGGTATTTGTACCTGTTTATAACAGGTATACACGATAAAACTTGAGAGAATTAGAGTTTACAAATTACAATTTAGGTAATTAGGGTAAAAAGGGTAAAAAAATGTTATATTATAATATATTTTTAATTTTAAATAAAATTATAACAGGTACTAACAGGTATTAACAGGTACTAGCAATTACTAACATATGTACTAACAGGTAACCGGGTAAATACATGTTTAATACACGAAAATTAACAGATAGATTTGTGTCTACTTATTTAGTACATGTTACCTGTTAAGGGCTTACCTGTTAAGATCTAGTAGGTTCTTGTCGTGTATTCGTGTTCGTATACAAAATTGTTAGCCCTAAATATAGAGGAATCAACTTAATTTTTTGGTTTTTATGATTTTTAGACTCCAAGAAAAGATCGAACGCAAACATAAATTTTTTTGATAAATGCTCCAATTCTTTGTTTCCACTTGAGGCCTCCAAAAAGTTTAAGACGACTCTCGGCGAGTCGTTTACTTAAAATTAGTCATGTGTCAAACAACGTTACTTTTTCCGTATATAATTCTGTTGCATCACAGGTTATGTGGTCTTTGCACTCGAAAGAATAACTTCAAGGTATGACAATGTCACTTAAACTTGTTAATTATACTTGTTCATAAGCAAATGAGTTGATATCTATCATTTGTTGCTTGAATATTAGGATGCCTGCAGGCCAAGAGAAATTTGTGACTATTGCAGATATTCAAGGGTGGGGATATTCGAATAGTGATATACGTGGATATCTTGCCGCACTCTCTATTTTGCAGGTTGTTATGGCGTTTAATTTGATATTTATAAGGTATATTGGTTTTTAACAGTCTTAATTATCACATTTTAGCTTCTACTGGTCTCACTGTTAAATTGGCTGGTAATGGTCCAAACTTTTATCACTTTGGCAACCAATAGGGTAACGGCGCTAAGTTTTTTCGAATTCAAAGCCGATGTTTTAGGGCTTTTGAGTGGAAAGAGAATACAAGTGGATTGATGTAAAAGTTACCTCAAAACGACACTCCGAACAACAAAACGGTGATTCAATCGGGTAGTCAAACTTAACAGTCCTTTAATCGGATGTAAAAGTTTTGTCATTCGAAGCGTCAGTTCGAGGTACATTTACATCAATCGACTCGTATTCTCCTTCCGCTCAAAATCCCTAAAACATCAGTCTTGAATTCGAAAAAAAACTTAACGTCGTTAATTTTTTTTAATGACATCCTGTTGGTCATTAAAGTGATAAAAGTTGAAACTGATGCCAGCCAATTCAATAGTTGAGACTAGTAGAAACCAGAAGGTAATAGCTGGGACCGTTTAAAAACCAATATACCTATTTATAATAATATAACAGTGAAACTGGTATAAACTATATTCTCATCCAGTGTTTTAAAAACCATTTTTTAATCATACCGGATTGGGCTTAGGAATGGTTCAACCGATTATACCGGATGGTTTAACCGGCGTGACTATTTACTTTATAGTTCTTTAAAAATACAACATCTATTCAAAGAAAACAAAAAAATACATGATTCAATAATAAAAATAATAAAAAACTTAACTCATAATAAAAAATAATCCCAAAAAAATTTCAAAACTACTTGATTTCCCAACAAATATTTTAAATAAAACGGTTCAACTAGTTTATTTAATGTATAATACTTGTAAATACGATGTTCGGAGAAAAATAAGAAAAATATTACTTCAATTGATAAGCTTTTTATGGGAAAAAATCGTACATTAATCGAGTAAAAACTGAAACCAACAAATACGATATTGGATGCCCATTAATCGATGGTTGTTCACGTACCAAAGAAACGAGTTGGTTGGTGATCGACGAACTATGCTATTCTTGCATATACTAGGTATTTTTTTATAAAAATGGGAGATGTGAAAACAGGTTTAATGGTTCAACCGGTTTAACCGGAAAATTTCAGTGGTATGATATACATGCCGGTTACCCAAAATACCGCCCTATATCGTACCGGTAAAATGCCCAAACACTGGTTCAACCGGCCGGTTTGAACAGGTTTTTAAAACATTGTTCTCATCTAACATATTGACGTTTATGGCAGGATTATTATCCTGAAAGACTTGGAAAAATGTTTGTTGTGCATGTACCTTACGTATTTATGGCGGCATGGAAGATGGTTTACCCTTTTATTGATGAAAAAACAAAAACGAAGGTAAACTCTTTTATAGATGTGGCAGTATTGACACGTTTACATATAAATATGTCAAAATGCGGGTTATGCTTCAACTATAATTGGTCAAAAGGGATCAAGAGAGCATCAAGTTGAAATTAACTAAAGTGTACTTTTAACTTTTATGATTAAGGGGCTGTTTGGAAACTTTTGAATGAGTAAGTACTGAACGAATAAAAGGTCTAAGCCATTAAGTGCTGAATCAGTAAGAGGTCTGAACCATTAAGAGCTAGCATGCTACTTAACTATTCAAAAACAAATGTCTGACCAATTCAGATAATAGCTCTTAATCATTCAAACTCAGTATAATGCTTAACCATTCAAAGACAAATGTCTGAACCATTCAGACATTTGCTGGCGAAACAAACAGTCTGAACCATTAAATGCTGAACCATTCAGACATATATATAAACTATTAAGAGGCCAAAACAAACATCCATTAAATGATGATGTGAAACCATTGTATTTACCATTATAGATGAAAGAATAAAAAAGTGTTATGTTTGGCATGTAGATTGTATTTGTTGAAAAAAAGCAGCTCAAATCCACACTCCTGAAAGACATTGACGAGAGTCAACTTCCTGAAATTTATGGAGGCAAATTGAAATTGGTTCCCATTCAAGACACCTAGCTTAGTCAAGGGTTAACTTTTAGTTGATAGTTGACTTATTAGTCAACAGTTGACTTATTTCTTTCTTATTCTTGCTAATCTCTTGAAGAGATCATTATGCAATATAAATGTCAAATGGTTATGAGATTATTGTGTATTAAAATTATAGTTTGGGTTACTTTTGGCAAATTTTATTTCAATAGATCGTTGTGTTGTTTTTTTGTTTTGTATTATCGTATAATAAAAATGTGGTTAAAGTACGTTACACGTGATTATTATATAACTGAAATGTATTGTAATTACTAAAATGTTTATAAAACATAAACATCTATAATTTTCTGCTTCTGACATTATAAACTTATTGGTTTTTTTGTGCTATGTTACATTTAGATCTATGAATCAGATGTCACTTCAATAAATTTAAATAACCGAACAAACTCTATGGTGATTGTTTCTTCATGTACGATTATAATTTTCTATCTTGATCCGGGTGAGACAAATCATTAGCCCAACAACGATTATTTAAAATTTTTAAATAAGTATAAGGTACATGTAGTAAACTTCTCTACTCAGAATCTGAAATCCCAATTCTTAACTTTGTAGTGTTGCTGACTTGCTGTTGTGCCATTCGAAATCCTTGATTGTAGTGTTGTTGTTGTGTTGTTTTTCTGTGAAATTGGATCCGAAATCAACATTGTTGCAGACTTGACCGAAATCCCTGTTTGATGTGTTGTATATTTCGCAAATCGCAAGTTGTCTATTGTTGTGTTGAAATCGTCTGCTTCTGGGTTCTTGTGTTGCAGTGTTTTAATCGTCCTGCTATTGTGTTGAATCAGCATTATTGCTGATCAGATAATATTTTAAGCTCTAAACTCTCTAACTTGTTAGCTATCTTATTCGGTTTTGGGTTTTACTGTTTGAAGGATTAGGAATTGCTTGTTTTAGAATTGGTTATTTGAAAATAGAACCTAGGTGCTGATTTTGGACTTAGCTAATAGCCACTTAGGTAATCATTTTAGTTTAATTAGATCTTATATCCTTAGACATGCCAAAAATTAAAAACAAGGCTTTGGTTCTTCAAAAGTTAGCCAATCAAAACGTATTTGAAAATGTGCTTCTAGTTCATAAAAAAAAGGCAAGACGAGTAGCATTAGAAGAATCACTTAAAGGATCACAATTAAAATTTGTAACCAAAAGAACAAATACGACTACCATTGATGGAAACTCCGATGAAGATGAACAAATTAATCTAGATCCTTTAAGTGAATGAAACTACAAATATATATGAAAATGAAACTACCAATTTAAATGAAGATGAAACTAGCAATTTAGGTGAAGATGATGATGAAACTACCAATATAGATGAAGATGAAAGTGAAACTAACCATTTAGATGAAACTACCAATGTACATGAAACTACAAATGAAGTTAACGAACCTTAAAGTTTAGTTGATCCAAGTCAATGGAATAATATTAGTAATAGTTTATTAGACCTAATCTTAAAAAAAAGTCGGGTTAAAATTTATAATTATAGGTTTCCAGAAGATAAATATTCTAACAAATTTTGTACTTCTCATTATATGCAAACATTACCGAATGTAGAACAATATGAAAGAAAATGGTTGAGTTATTCTATAGAGATAGATAGAGCATTTTGTTTTTGTTGTAAGTTATTCGATGTGAATAAATGTATAAGGAAGTTAGCCAACGAAGGTAGCAATGATTGGAATAATATTACTACAAAACTTAAAAAACATGAAAAAAGTAGTGTACATATTACCAATATGAGAACATAAATGGACTTAGAGATAAGATTGTCGGAAAAAAACAATTGATAAACAAATACAAGATCGAATAAATAAAGATAAGAAGCATTGGGGAAGTGTGCTAAAAAGACTTATTGCAATTTTTAAGAATTTTGGTAAAAATGGCAACTTGATGCGTGGGATAATTGAAAAACTTTAGGAAGAAAACAATGGTAATGTTTTAAGTACTATTGAGATGATTGTAGAATTTGACCCAATATTGCAAGAACGCATTCCGAGAATAAAAGATAAAGCAATTCATAATCATTAGTTGGACACAATATGAAAAATGAACTAATTGGCTTATTAGCACACAAAATTAAAACTAAAATTCTTAAAATAGTTAAGAAAGCTAAATATTTTTCAATTATACTTGATTGCACAACTGATACAAGTCACAAAGAACAAATGTCAATTATATTACGATGTGTATATATTTCTTCAACACCAATACTTGTTAAAGAATACTTTTTAGGATTTTTAATAATCAGTGATACAACAGGTAAAGGCATATTAGATGCTACTATTGAAGAACTTAATGAAATAAGACTTGATATAGATGACATTAGAGGACAAGGTTATGAAGGAAAAACCAAGGAGTGCAAAGTCAATTATTAAATATTAATCCTAGAGACTTTTAAACACTATGTGGTGCTCATAGTTTAAATTTGGTTATTTGTGATATAGCTAGCTCTTGTAAAAAAGCTATGGATCTTTTGGAAAGTACAACGTAGTTATTGTGTGTTTTCATCCTCCCATCAAAGATGGAAAATTTTAAAAGATAATTTTTCCTATCTAACTCTTAATTCATTATCATAAACTCGTTGGGAAAGTCGACTAGAAAGTGTTAAAACAATTAGATTTCAGACTCTAGTTTTGAGAGAAGCATTATTGCAATTATATGATGATATGGACGATCCTAAAGTTAAAGGTGAGGCTAAAAGCTTAGCGGATGATGAGTTTGAAAATTTTGATTTTTTATTTAGGATGGTTATTTGGTAGGATATTTTGCATGCTATTAATATGGTTAGTAAGAACTTACAAGCGAAAGACATGAGTATTGATGATGCTATAAACCAGTTAGATTGACTTGTATCTTTTAAAAAAAAGTATAGAGATGAAGGATTCGATTAGGCTGTGATTGCAGCTAAAGAAATCGCTAGAGAGTTGAATGTTGAACCTTTCTTTCGTGAAAAACGTATTATTCGTAAACATATAAAATTTGATGAAAATGTTGATAATAAAACCTTAAAAACTCCCCTTGGGTGTTTTAGAAGCGATTACTTTATATACATAGTAGATCATGCTATTTCTTCACTTGAAAATAGATTTATGCAATTTAAAAAGTTTGAAAGTATTTTTGGTTTTATGTTTAGTATAAAAAGGTTGGAATCTGTCGACAGAGATAGTTTAAAACAAAAGTGTATCAATCTTTAAAGTATATTAAATTATAATGATAAAGTAGATATTGATGGTTTAGATCTATTTCAATAACTAAAAATATTGAGAGATATTATTTGTTCCGAATCAGACATGCTTATTAATATTTTAAATTATATTAAAAGATCTGATTGTTTTCCAAATGCTTATATTGAATATAGAATTCTATTGACTATTCCTGTAACTGTTGCTTCTGCAGGACGTACTTTTCCAAATTAAAACTTATAAAAACATACTTAAGATCTATGTCTAGAAAGATTAAATGGGCTAGATATTATGACAATTGAAAATGACTTTCTAAAAGAAATTGATTATGATAATCTTATTCAAGAACGAGGATCATAAAAAGCGAGAAAGGTAAATTTCATCTAAACATATGTATTACATACAAAAAATATATAATAATTTTTGTAACTCCGCCAACTATAAACAATATAGTTTATTATTGCCGGTCCCAAGCCCGGGAAAAGGAAGAGGGTTTTCAAACTTTTTTTTAAAAAAGGCCTCATTTTTGTGGTTCGATTGAGGCTCTTAAAAACCTTAAGACGGCCCTGACAAATGGGTGTGAGATTATTTTGCATAAAAAATATAATTTGGGTTACTTTTAACCCATTTTATTTCAGCATATTTTTGTGTTGTTTTCTTTGTTTTGTATTATCGTATGATGAAAATGTGGTTAAAGTACGTGACACATGATTATTATATAATAGATATGTATTGCAGTTACTAATATGTTTATTGGGTTATAACAAGATTATCAAAGTTCATATAAACCAATTTATAGAAAAACGCAGCGGATTATTAGTTTAAAATCTCGTTAATGTGTTCTATTATTAAACCCGTTTAACATGCAAAACCCAAATTCCGGATCCATATACGAAATACATACTATCAAACACAACCATAGGGTGTTTAGAATACTACCTTTCAAGATGAATATGAAGGAGAACTTGTTGGTTTGAATGACTAATCTTCAAGGTAGAAGATCCTCAAGCTTGTATACCCTCAAGCTTCCAACAAACACCACTTTTGCTAGGATTTAACACTTGAAATTCTCTTTTCTTTTGCCCTCTTTCTTTTGGCCGAAATTTCAAGAACAAAAAGGGAGAGAAGAGCTTCTTTGCACTTGTGTGTTTGTAGAGAAAGATTGTAGATTTTAAAGACAAAGATTGTTGAGTGTAAGATACTCAACATTTTGCATGCCCTTGATAAAAACAAAAACCAAAAAGAGAGACATAGTGGGGAAGGGGCGACCCATGTGGGTCCCACCTTAAAGTTATATATATATATTTTTTTTTGTGTGTTAATATCTCTCTCTCTTTATTTAAAACAAGGTGTAGCAAAACATATCTTGTAAATGTTATTTAAACAATTTTAAATAACATTGTAGAAGATTCTTTCTTTCATAATATAAATCATCCATATAATTTATTTTTAACATAAGTGCAAATATCTAGAAACCCCATTTCTAAATATTCTAAGTGTTGATATTTATTTTAGATCATGTCATAATAAATATCCCGGTGTTTGTCTAGCTTGTCATTGGGTATGACCCGACTTGGATCATAGCGTACTAGCCACATCAATTATAATATGTGTCTTGGGCAGACTAATTCTAACAATCTCCCACTTGCACAAGATACATAGAACATTGATGCAAGTAGTAAATACCGCCTAACAACGGTTTACTACCCCTAACACGTATGACGAAGTGCCATTCAATAACATCATCCCCTTCAAGTTCCTTACTTGAAATGATTTAGATGAATTAATCATTTATCCTTTTGTCTCAGATGTCATGTCAAATCCAGAGACACAGAGTGATCATTCTCTGTTGATTTAACTTTGCAGGCCTTAGACATCTTACTCTCAACGAATAAGAGGGACAAATCCCATTTGATTTCATACGTCTCTCACAATCACCTTGCATTACACTTGAGATTAGCCTTATGTACTGTCATGTTTCAGAGCAGCGAAGAACTAAGTCAAAGTATAATACTTGGTGAATATCAAGATCCAATATGTATCTCAGGTCAGAGGATACTATGATATTCGCCTTTACTCAAATTTACTTATGATCAATCACAAAGATTCCATGTTGTAATATTTGAGGGCGGGTCAGTCCAATATTTATATCCCATAAATATTTATGAACCTTGGTAGCAAACCCTTGCTTTATATATCCATCCCTTATGAATGTTTACCAAACCAAGTTCATAATAGTCTTACATTCATATTTGTTCCCACAAATATGATCGACTACGGACATTTAGAATAATTAATTTATTCATGGATTTAAACATGCTAAAATGGAACATAACTCAAAATTTCATAATCATAAACCATAATCATATGAATGAGTCATAATAATAATTGTTCCGATATCCAAATACAAAATAGATCAAATCCAGTCACTAGAATATCGAAGTCCTAAGGCACAAGTATGAGTCTCATGTTTTGGCCTTTCAAGGAGCTTCGTGAGTGGATCCGCAATGTTTTGATCAGTGTGAACTTTGCGAATACATATCTTTCCCTTGTCAACTTCATCCCTTATGTAGTTGAATCTCCGCTCAATATGCCTCGTCTTTTGATGTGCACGAGGTTCCTTGATTTGAGCAATCGCACCTTCGTTGTCACAAAAGATCTCTATGGGGTCCTGAATGGTACGGACTACCCCTAGATCAGCAATGAACTTCTTTATCCATGCAGCTTCTTGAGCTGCTATTGAGGCGGCGATGTATTCAGATTCCGTGGTGGATAATGCCACCACATCTTGTTTTGAGCTCTTCCATGAGATGGCTCCACCATTCAAAACGAAAACATATCCCGACTGGGATCGAGAATCATCTCGATCGGTTTGAAAACTCGCATCCGTGTAACCTTTTACAACAAGCTCATCTTCACCAGAACCATATATCAGAAACATATCCTTAGTGCGTCTAAGGTATTTCAATATATTCTTGACAGCCATCCAATGACTATCACCAGGGTTCTGTTGGTATCTGCTTGTCATGCTTAAGGCGCATGACACGTCCGGTCTAATGCATATCATTGCATACATGATGGATCCTATAGCTGACGCATATGGGACTCCTTTCATTCTTTCTTGCTCATCCTTTGAGCTTGGACATTGAGATGTATTCAATATCGTTCCTCTTGGAATAGGTACCAAACCTTTCTTAGAGTTTTCCATCTTGAACCTTTTCAAGATTTTATCAATGTATGCACTTTGATTTAAACCTATCAACCGTCTTGATCTATCTTTATAGATTTTTATTCCCAGAATATAGGCGGCTTCACCAAGATCTTTAATTGAAAAACAACTCCCAAGCCAGGCTTTAACACCTTCCATGGTTGGAATGTCATTTCCAAATAGCAGTATGTCATCGACATACAATACTAAGAAAGTGATGATGCTCCCACTAGCTTTCTTATATACATAAGCTTCATCAGCATTTTTGATGAATCCAAATTTCTTGACTTCTTCATCAAAACGGCGATTCCAACTTCTAGACGCTTGTTTCAATCCGTAGATTGATTTCTTCAACTTGCATACCTTGTTAGGATGTTGTGGATCGACAAAACCTTCAGGCTGAACCATATGGACATCCTCTTCAAGATGTCCATTTAGAAAAGCGGTTTTGACATCCATTTGCCAAATCTCATAATCATAGTGTGCAGCTATGGCAAACAATATCCTAATCGACTTTAGCATTGCAACAGGCGAGAAGGTCTCATCATAATCAACCCCTTGAGTTTGAGTGAAACCTTTTGCTACAAGTCGAGCTTTATAAGTATCCAAGTTTCCATGCATATCTGTTTTCTTCTTGAAAACCCACTTACTTCCAACTGGTTTGGAGTTAGGTGGTTGTACAACCAAATCCCATACTTGGTTGTCATGCATGGATTGCATCTCTACGTTCATGGCTTCAAGCCATTTGTCACAATCAGATCGTGACATTGCATCATGGTAAGTGATAGGTTCATCGGAATCTACCACATAGCATCCATCCATGAAAAATCCATATCTTTCGGGTGGATGACTAATTCTACCAGATCTGCGAACGTTTTGTGTGTCTTGATCAATCATTTGATCATCTTCAACAACCTCTTGTTGATTGCTAGTGTCAACCAAGCGTGTATCCATTTGTAGTTCTAGATCCTCCTCGAGTTCCACGGCTCTTGTAGTTTCTTCCATAAGAAACTTAGTTTCCAAGAACTCGGCCTTCAGAGCAATAAAGACCTTTTGCTCGTCTGGGTTGTAGAAATAATATCCCATAGAATCTTTGGGATATCCTACAAAGATACACTTAGTGGATCGGCTTTCTAATTTGTTTTGGTTGTTGTGCTTAACATAAGCTTCACAACCCCATACCTTTAAATAGTTTAATGATGGAACCCTTCCATGCCATATTTCAAAAGGTATCTTGTCCACTTTCTTGGTTGGGACCATATTCAGAATACGGGTTGCGGAAAGCAACGCGAAACCCCAAAATGATAAAGGTAATGTGCTTCTAGTCATCATTAATCGAACCATATCTAGTAGAGTTCGATTCCTCCTTTCAGATACACCGTTATGTTGCGGTGTTCCGGGTGGAGTAAGTTGTGAGTGTGACACTCCGCCTCATACGAGAATAAAAAGACTTAAAAAAAAAAAAAAAAAAGGGGGAAAATTACGCGATACGCGCACAAGGGACAATGGTCTGCGCGTATCGCCTAGTGTAACCAAAACCGGGTGCGCAAAACAGGGGCAGCCGCAGTATTCGACGAAACCACCTCTCCTACGCGATACGCGCAGGAGACGTGTGTGTGTTGCGCGTATCGCGTAGCACACATCCACCAGCTATAAAAAGGGGGCGACCCCCCCTCCATTCTTGCACCATCTCACTCTCTCTCTAGTCTCTCTCTCTAAAAATCCGGCCAAAATCTCCGGTGAAGCTCCGACGAAGTCCCGACAAGCTTTCGGCAAAGAACGGAAGTACTCGGAAGCTCGGTTCGAGTGCGGGTTTGCTCACGAGAAGTTTACAAGGTGTCTTCGGTGATCGGTAAGACTCGTTTTAGATTTCTTCGAGTACTTACCATTTTATATAATTATATTATATATATACCCGAGATACTAAATGAGACCCGTCATAATAGTGAACGGTGTTCTCTACTACGTGTGAGCTTAAGATCTGCTGGACGAAGCAAGGTGCTGTCGAAGTGCTGCCCAACTCTAGAGAGACTTCCGTACCCAGGTCCTCACTCTGCTCGACTCATTAGGTAACGCCTAAGATTCCGTACCTATGTAAGATATATGTATGACTTAAGTCCATGGAAGAACCAGGGTTTTAGAATAGAACCTTCCTAGTTATATAATAATACTAGGAATAAAGTATGTTTTCAATGAATGATAAGAATCGTGTGAAAACACGATAATATGATGTTGTGGCCTTTCAAAAAGAATGATAATAAGAATGTAGAATAACCCTGACTCAGATGTTGAATGCACTCTGAGAGGAATGGCTATGCCAAGGACTAAAGTCATCGCCATAGTCACATAATATGACTAAGGCAATGCATCAGTGAGAAAGACACTGATAGGATTATCCCCAGGGGAAAGAATCCTAATAAGTATGAAATGTTTTACAGGGTTGTCTTGATTAGCCACTAGCTCGTGATAAGTAGACTACATCTGAAGGTGAGTCTAACCGCCCCTCTTATATATTTTATGTTTTCGGGGCTGTATCCGAGCTGTATGAAATGTTTATATGAATGTTAAGAATATGGATGTGGTTATAAGGACGATCGCTACCTGGTGATTCAACGCACCTCAACTCCAGGTTCGTCCGGTTGTTGTGTTGTTGGTCCGCGGTAATAAGCTTCGCGTTAAGAGTCATCCCTGGATAGGGATGGCGGCTACATACCACAGGGCAAGTCATTAGGGCAGGGCTTCGCGCTAAGAGGTAGTTGGTTAAGGAACTACCGGCTCCGCCTCGGGATGTATATGCGTCTAGTTGGATCCAATTAGGTAGACTGACTGCTCGTAACAGGAGAGGTACCACCCGCCTAGGCAATAAGAAATAAGAGACCAAGAGTGGTCGCAAGGGTATCTCGGTTATTCCTGTATGCGGCATATACGTTAACAGGTCTCTAACGAAAGTTGGCCACCATCAGATATGGCGTTAGAGAAGATTTGGCTTGTAGATGACTTAATAACCACACACATATATGAATGAATGAAAGATGTCTAAATGTTTATATATGTCTTATGTCACTGGTTACGACTCACCAACACATAATTGTTGACGTCTTTTAGCTCGTGATGCAGGTGAAAGAAATAACCAGGGACATTAGCTAGGAAGGCCTAGCTAGGACTGGATTAGTTGATGAAACTCCACATAGGAGAAAGGATTTCACTGAAGATGCTCGGGATTAGTGTCTTTAGTTTTAATGTACCACACTCATGTCGAGTGTTAGACAATGTTTATTTTTATAAGACACTTAATGAAAGATTAAAATTTGGGGCCGTATTTGTGGTCTTTTAATAAGTCTTCCGCTATATGTCTTTATTTGATTGGCTGATGTTATGCAACGTGTCGTGCCCTGGGAGTCGGGGTGTGACAGGTTGGTATCAGAGCCAATGGTTTTAGCGAATTAAGGTTCACATAGATCCTTAAGCTTTAACCGAGAGGCTCGAAAGACCACTAAGATAAGAAAAACCCTAGGAAATGTTATGAAATATGATGAGTAAATATTGATTGAACACCTAAGGAAATGAGACAAATACGCCTGATCAACGTAGTTGTCGATTATCCTTCGTGTGAGCAAGAAAATAATTACAAGTCATGTGGATTAACTTAGAAACCTCGTCAGGAAAGGCGAAGGAACTAGGCATTAATATTAATACGATACGAATATCATATGCTTATATTTCGAATTATATAATAGGAAATGGCAGGAAAAAGCTTTCTCCTCCGAGCAATTGGTATGAGCAGATCGTCCTCTAAAAAGAGTAGTTCCAGTAATAACAACAACACTGAAGAAGGGGAACGTTCTGTTCAACCACGAGAATCTCACTCACCCGATGCTTCGGGTTACTATACTCACATACCCTCACCTGCAAGGGCGATGAATGAACCCCAGCAGGAACCCGAACCCCAGCCTCGTCGTGCACGGACCAGGTTGGCCGCAAAGAAGACGTTTTGGAGAGGCCATGTGGAGAGATTTAGGCTCACAGAAGCCGACTGGACTGCGATTCGTGAGGCCGAAAACGCTAACGATAACGAAGAAGATGAAGAAGATGAAGAAGAACATGAGGAGCAACACGAGGAGGAGCCTGAAGAAGAACCCGAAGAGCATCACTCTCCCATTTTTATGATGACTGATAGCGAGAGAGCGCGGATCCAAGCCGAAATGGAAAGCGATAACGAAGAAGTGGAACGCAACGAATATGAGGAAGAGCCTGCCGAAGATGGAGACGAAACCGGGGGCGAAGTCGATCACCATCACCGTCCGGAGGAGTCCATTCCTATGGACTATGAGTACAGCGAGCAACCTTCGAGGGGAAAAGGGAAGAAGAAGATTAAGGAACTATCAAGCGCCAAGTCACGCGCTATAACTATACCCAAGAGGGATCCATATTTAGCACCATACGACTACAAGCAACGGGAGCGCGATGAGCTAGCCGAGGCAATGCGACGTAGTCACCATGAGTACTATCGTCAAGCTCATGCGGCCCCAGCTTACCCGCATCCCTCGATGTACCCGCCAGTTCCTACCTACCCTCAACCCCCGATGTACTCACAACCTCCACCTATGTATCCGTCGCCTCCTATGTACCAATCACCACCAATGGGTTACGCTCCTCATCCGTACCCTATGTATCCATCCCCTCCATCTTACACCCCGTATCCATATTCTCCACCATCTTATGCTCACCCAGTCTATCCCCCTCCTAGCTATCAGTCGCCTTATCCGTATCTCCCCGAACCAGGAAGAAGCTCAATGGGAGCGGGATCTTCCAGTCATCACTATAGCTTAGACCCTCCAAGGCGATCAACGGAAGATGCTAGGGCAATGGAACGGTATCGAGTTCCACTTGAAGGTAATGAGCAGAAGTACAAGGATGACGAAAAGGAGGAGTACTGGAGGAAATTCTTTGGGTGAAGATCAAGAAAAAGAAGAATTATGTTGTATTCTGAATTATGTTGTATTCTGAATTATGTTGTATTCTGAATTATGTTGTATTCTGAATTATGTTGTATTCTGAATTATGTTGTATTTGTATTCGAATTATGTTGAAATTATTATGTTTGAAATTATGTTATAAATCCCTATCATATGTTTCAGTACTTCTAAACTGTATTCGAATAAACTGTATTAAGGATGGTGATTAACAAAAGAAAACGTTTAAATTATAGTATGGCTAAGGATAAAGGTAGCAAAGTTGTTTCCGAAGTTGGACCTTCCACTAGAGGAAGAAATAAAGATCCAATTAACCCCAATCAAGATAAGGAACCCTCTGTTGAAATTCACCCAGAAGAGCCACTAACCGCTGAACAAAAGCAAGAGGCGGAACAAATGGCTAAGTTTCAAGAAATGCTAACGGCAGGAATCACCGCGGCTATGCCAGCAATCATCGCGGGAGTCACAAAAGCCGTGCTGGGTGGAGGTGAATCCGGAAGCAACAGAAAGAAGGACTCGAAAAAGAGCAATACTGATTCTGATTTCCGTTCCAAAGAGAGTAGCCATGGAAGTAGCAGCCCAGACTCTGAAAGTGACGATGAGGTCGACAAACCCAAGAAAGGGAGAGATCGAGAACCAAGGCCCAAGGGATGCAGCTATAGACACTACATGGCGTGCAAGCCTGAACAGTTCAAGGGCGACAAGACAGCTACTGATGCGCTGAGATGGATCGAGGAGATCGAGACTACCCTCGACGTGAGTGGATGTAATGATGAGGACCGAGTTCTGTTTGCAACTCAGTCGTTTAAAGGATTGGCACATTCGTGGTGGAAAACTGTGAAGGCTTCAATGAACCCAAGGAAGGCGTCTGCAATGGGGTGGGAGAATTTCCGTCAAAGATTCTTGGAGAAATTCGTTCCACATCATGAGATTGAGCAATTGGAGGATGAGTATCTCCATCTGGAGATGAAGGGGACGGACCACAAAAGGTACACTGAACGTTTTCTAGAGTTAGTCGGGTTGCTACCTGAATTCACTGGGCCTGAGTCCAAAAAGATAGGACGATACATCTGGGGTGTCATCCCCGAAATCCGTGGGGATTTGCGAACCTCTAAACCTACCACCCTACAGGCAGCCGTGGATCTAGCTGCTGAGCTCACTGAAGACCTCATCCGGGCGAAAAACAGCCGGGTGACATCAGAAACAAGTGGGAGTGGGAGTAAGAGAGGTCGCGACGATCGCAAGTACGGGAAGCCCAGCAAGGGAAGGGGATCCGGTCCCAACAAGTCCAGGAAAGTCAACACAGGGGAGAAGTCTACCGCAGCCGAGTGTGGAAAATGTGGAAGATCTAGCCACATGACCGCGGATTGCTTAGTTGGCTCTAACAAATGCTATGGCTGTGGGCAAGAAGGTCACATTAGGGCAAATTGCCCTAAGAAGATCAAAGGAAGAGACGATAAAGGGAGAAACACGGGCAAGGCAACTGCCCGGGTTTTTCAAATGACCGCTGAGGAAGCCCGCAACAACGATGAAGTGCTTACTGGTATGTTTCCAGTAAATCAAACCTATGCTTGCATACTGTTCGACTCAGGTGCAAATAGGAGTTTCGTTTCTAATGCGTTTTTACCATATTTGCACGGCTTGATAGCTAAGTTAAACGTACCATACGTAGTTGAGATAGCTAACGGCCTTGAGGTAAAAGTTGAAAATGCCCTTAGAAATTGTTACCTTAAGATCAATGACCAAAACATTCCCTTAGAACTCCTCCCTATGAAACTAGGAGGATTTGATATAGTTCTAGGAATGGATTGGTTAACTAAACATAAGGCGCAAATTGATTGTGAGCGAAAGGTGCTAAAGATCGAACTGCCCAACGGTCAACAGGCAGAAATCAAGGGTGACACGCCACGTAAGCCTTCCAATCTTTTGACGATCGCTAAGGCAAGCAAATATTTACGGCAAGGGTGTGAGGGATTCTGGTTATACCTTATGACCGAAAAAGAAGAGAAGAGGGAGATTTCAGAAGTTCCGATAGTTGCAGAATACCCTGACGTGTTTCCCGAGGAATTGCCTGGTTTACCTCCAGACCGACAAGTTGAGTTCCACATCGATTTAGTGCCAGGCACAGCACCGATCGCGAAATCACCTTATCGACTAGCGCCATCGGAGATGAAGGAACTTATGGCCCAACTTCAAGAGCTATTGGAAAAGGGATTCATCCAACCGAGTTCATCACCATGGGGAGCCCCCATATTATTCGTGAAGAAGAAGGATGGGTCGTTGAGGATGTGTATCGATTACCGAGATCTTAATAAGGTAACGATTAAGAATCGATACCCGTTACCCAGAATTGATGATCTATTCGATCAACTGCAAGGATCAAGCTATTTCTCGAAAATAGACTTGAGATCTGGGTACCATCAAGTGAAGGTTTGGAAGGAAGATGTACCAAAGACAGCATTCCGAACTAGATATGGCCATTACGAATTCTTAGTAATGCCCTTTGGGCTAACTAATGCACCTGCGGTATTCATGGACTTAATGAACCGAGTGTGCAAGCCATATCTAGACAAATTTGTGATTGTGTTCATTGACGATATTTTGATCTACTCTCGTACCATGGAAGAGCACTCTGAACACCTACGGAAGGTGCTCGAACTCCTCAGAGGAGAAAGGCTCTATGCCAAATTTTCGAAATGCGAATTTTGGCTACGAGAAGTTCAATTCTTAGGACATATTGTCAATGAACAAGGAATACAAGTTGATCCTTTAAAGGTTGAAGCTGTAATGAAGTGGGAGACCCCGAGAACGGCAACTGAAATACGAAGATTTCTTGGGTTAGCCGGCTACTATAGAAGATTCATTAAGGATTTCTCTAAGATAGCCAAGTCGTTGACTAAGCTAACTCAAAAGAAAGTTGCGTTCAAGTGGGAACCCGAACAAGAAGAGGCATTCAGAACCTTGAAAGAAAAGTTGAGCAGCGCACCAATCCTTGCATTACCCAATGGTAACGATGACTTTGTCGTATACTGTGATGCATCTGCTACAGGATTTGGTTGTGTCTTGATGCAACGTAGCAACATGATTGCTTATGCCTCGAGACAACTAAAGGGCGCCGAAACAGGATACGCAACTCATGACCTTGAGTTAGGCGCAATAGTGTTCGCATTAAAGATATGGCGACACTATCTGTACGGCTCGAAGTTTACAGTATACTCTGATCACAAAAGCTTAAAGCACATATTTGATCAGAAGGAGCTTAATATGAGGCAACGACGATGGATGGAAATTTTGTCTGATTACGACTTCGATCTTCACTACCATCTCGGGAAAGCAAACGTCGTCGCCGATGCCTTAAGCAGAAAAGAATGCACCAAACCTAGGCGAGTCCGAGCACTAAGAATGAATGTGCAAGTGAACCTCTTGGACCAAGTAAAGATGGCCCAAAAGGAAGCACTGAAGGACGAAAACGCCCAAAAGGAAGAGATGATTGGGGTAATAAAGAAGTTAGAAACAGGAGAAGACGGGTTCATTTGTATGAAATGCCGAATTTGGGTGCCAAACTTCGGAAATTTGAGAAGACTCATACTGGATGAAGCCCATAAAACCAAGTACCTCATTCATCCAGGAGCAGACAAGATGTATTATACCATAAAAGATCAGTTTTGGTGGCCTGGAATGAAAAAGGACATAGCAACCTATGTGGAGCGTTGCATGACATGTCTCCAGGTGAAGGCTGAGCACCAAAAGCCGTCTGGTATGCTCCAACCCCTTGAGATTCCTACGTGGAAATGGGAAATGATCACGATGGATTTCGTGATGGGTTTACCCAAAACAAGGAAGGGGAATGATGCTATATGGGTAATTGTGGATAGACTCACTAAGTCTGCCCACTTCCTACCTATAAAGGAAAGTGCAGGAGCTGAGCAACTCGCTCAGTTATATGTTGATGAAATAGTGGCAAGGCACGGAGTGCCGGTATCCATTGTTTCCGATAGGGACGGAAGGTTTACGTCTCGGTATTGGAGACAATTCCACGAAGCCCTTGGCACTAAGTTAGAGATAAGTACGGCCTATCACCCGCAAACGGATGGTCAAAGTGAAAGGACCATTCAAACCTTAGAAGATATGTTGCGGGCATGTGTGATAGATTTTGGAGGAAGCTGGGACACCCACCTCCCGTTAGCTGAATTTTCTTACAATAATAGCTATCACAAAAGTTTGAAAGCTTCGCCATTTGAGGTCTTGTATGGCCGAAGATGTCGAACGCCTTTATGCTGGTTCCAAGTAGGAGAAGGTCAAATGACCGGCCCTGAGATGGTGTTAGACACCATTGAAAAAGTCAAGGTGATCCGGGAACGACTCGTAGTGGCACAAAGCAGACAAAAGAGCTATGCCGACAGACGACGAAGGCCACTACAGTTCGCGGAAGGAGATAAAGTTATGTTAAAGGTATCACCTTGGAAGGGCGCTATACGTTTCGGAAAGAGGGGAAAGTTAAGTCCCCGATTCATTGGACCTTTTATGATAACCAGCAGAATAGGCAAAGTAGCATATAGACTAGAACTTCCGGAAGAACTACGTGGGATCCACCCAGTCTTTCATGTCTCTCAACTCAGGAAATGTCTATCTGATGAAACCCTGCAAACACCACTGGAAGAAATCCAAGTGGACGAGCGACTAAATTTTGTTGAAGAACCAACAGAAATAGTCGAAAGGCAAGTTAAGAAGTTAAGAAGAAAACGCATCCCCATCGTTAAAGTCAGATGGAATGCGAGGCGTGGTTCTGAGTTTACCTGGGAACCAGAAGACGCTATGAGGAAAAAGTACCCACATTTATTCTCAGAATGATTCCGGGACGAAATCCCAATAAGGAGGGGAGAATGTGACACTCCGCCTCATACGAGAATAAAAAGACTTAAAAAAAAAAAAAAAAAAAAGGGGGGGAAATTACGCGATACGCGCACAAGGGACAATGGTCTGCGCGTATCGCCTAGTGTAACCAAAACCGGGTGCGCAAAACAGGGGCAGCCGCAGTATTCGACGAAACCACCTCTCCTACGCGATACGCGCAGGAGACGTGTGTGTGTTGCGCGTATCGCGTAGCACACATCCACCAGCTATAAAAAGGGGGCGACCCCCCCCTCCATTCTTGCACCATCTCACTCTCTCTCTAGTCTCTCTCTCTAAAAATCCGGCCAAAATCTCCGGTGAAGCTCCGACGAAGTCCCGACAAGCTTTCGGCAAAGAACGGAAGTACTCGGAAGCTCGGTTCGAGTGCGGGTTTGCTCACGAGAAGTTTACAAGGTGTCTTCGGTGATCGGTAAGACTCGTTTTAGATTTCTTCGAGTACTTACCATTTTATATAATTATATTATATATATACCCGAGATACTAAATGAGACCCGTCATAATAGTGAACGGTGTTCTCTACTACGTGTGAGCTTAAGATCTGCTGGACGAAGCAAGGTGCTGTCGAAGTGCTGCCCAACTCTAGAGAGACTTCCGTACCCAGGTCCTCACTCTGCTCGACTCATTAGGTAACGCCTAAGATTCCGTACCTATGTAAGATATATGTATGACTTAAGTCCATGGAAGAACCAGGGTTTTAGAATAGAACCTTCCTAGTTATATAATAATACTAGGAATAAAGTATGTTTTCAATGAATGATAAGAATCGTGTGAAAACACGATAATATGATGTTGTGGCCTTTCAAAAAGAATGATAATAAGAATGTAGAATAACCCTGACTCAGATGTTGAATGCACTCTGAGAGGAATGGCTATGCCAAGGACTAAAGTCATCGCCATAGTCACATAATATGACTAAGGCAATGCATCAGTGAGAAAGACACTGATAGGATTATCCCCAGGGGAAAGAATCCTAATAAGTATGAAATGTTTTACAGGGTTGTCTTGATTAGCCACTAGCTCGTGATAAGTAGACTACATCTGAAGGTGAGTCTAACCGCCCCTCTTATATATTTTATGTTTTCGGGGCTGTATCCGAGCTGTATGAAATGTTTATATGAATGTTAAGAATATGGATGTGGTTATAAGGACGATCGCTACCTGGTGATTCAACGCACCTCAACTCCAGGTTCGTCCGGTTGTTGTGTTGTTGGTCCGCGGTAATAAGCTTCGCGTTAAGAGTCATCCCTGGATAGGGATGGCGGCTACATACCACAGGGCAAGTCATTAGGGCAGGGCTTCGCGCTAAGAGGTAGTTGGTTAAGGAACTACCGGCTCCGCCTCGGGATGTATATGCGTCTAGTTGGATCCAATTAGGTAGACTGACTGCTCGTAACAGGAGAGGTACCACCCGCCTAGGCAATAAGAAATAAGAGACCAAGAGTGGTCGCAAGGGTATCTCGGTTATTCCTGTATGCGGCATATACGTTAACAGGTCTCTAACGAAAGTTGGCCACCATCAGATATGGCGTTAGAGAAGATTTGGCTTGTAGATGACTTAATAACCACACACATATATGAATGAATGAAAGATGTCTAAATGTTTATATATGTCTTATGTCACTGGTTACGACTCACCAACACATAATTGTTGACGTCTTTTAGCTCGTGATGCAGGTGAAAGAAATAACCAGGGACATTAGCTAGGAAGGCCTAGCTAGGACTGGATTAGTTGATGAAACTCCACATAGGAGAAAGGATTTCACTGAAGATGCTCGGGATTAGTGTCTTTAGTTTTAATGTACCACACTCATGTCGAGTGTTAGACAATGTTTATTTTTATAAGACACTTAATGAAAGATTAAAATTTGGGGCCGTATTTGTGGTCTTTTAATAAGTCTTCCGCTATATGTCTTTATTTGATTGGCTGATGTTATGCAACGTGTCGTGCCCTGGGAGTCGGGGTGTGACAGTGAGATAATCCCACAACTTCTAAGATGATCTAGAAACTTATCATTAAGGTATTCACCTCCTCTATCGGATCGAAGCACTTTGATTGTTTTGTTGAGTTGATTTTGTACTTCATTTTGGAAGACTTTGAACACTTCAAAGGCCTCATCTTTGTGCTTTAAGAGAAACACATACCCATAGCGACTATAATCGTCGGTAAAGGTAATGAAGTATCTTTCACCATTCCTTGTCATTGTCTTAAAAGGACCACATACATCCGTATGTATGATACCTAATAAATCTTTCGCCCTTTCATTAGTTCCACTAAAGGGCTTCTTGGTCATCTTTCCCAATAAACAAGATTCACATTTGTCAAATGAATCATCACTTGATTTCAAAAGACCATTCTTTTGAAGTGTATTAATGCGTCCTTTGCTTATGTGACCAAGACGACAATGCCAAATGAAAGTTTTACTCAAATCTAATTTGAGTTTCTTGGTGTATGATTGGTACAACATATTATCAAAGGACGTGTTATCATGAACCAATTCATAAATGCCATTATAAGGTAAAGCTTTAAAATAAAAGATACCATTCAAAGATACATCAATAGCATTGTCCACAAACTTAAAATCATAACCAAATTGTCTTAACAATGAAACAGAGATAATGTTCCTAGTTAAACTAGGAGCATACAAAATATTATGCAAAATAACTTCCAAACCACTTGGAAGTTTCAAAACAAAATCTCCTTTTGCTTCAACTTGAACTTGAGCTCCATTGCCCATGTAGAGACTAATGTCTCCTTTCTTCAAGTTCTTACTTCTTTTGAACCCCTGCAATAAATTGCAAATATGAGTTCCACATCCGGTATCTAATACCCATGTGTTATGAGAAGTAATGTTAAGATCAATATGGATCATGAAGGTTGTACCTGATGCTTGTCCGGCATCCCTCTTTTCTTTCAACTCTTTGAGATAGGTTGGACAATTTCTTAACCAATGTCCTACCTCACCACAATGAAAACATGGATCACTCTTTTGCTTCTTTTCTTTTGGTTTTGATGGTTCCGCTTTTGCCTTTCCCTTCCATTTGCCTTTCACATTGACGTGCCCCTTGCCTTTAGCAACCTTTGCTTTAGGTTCCGGGTGATGCCTTTTCTTACTTGCGCCTTCATTAATTTGGAGAACCGGTAAAACCTTCTTACCCATTCCCGCTTCGGCCGTTTTGAGCATTCCGTGAAGCTCGGGAATGCTCTTGTCCCATCCATTCATATTATAATTCAAGACGAAAGTCTCAAATTTCTTGGTTAGGCCATTTAGGATCAAATCCGTGGCCAACTCTTTTGAGACGGGACAATTTAGCCGTTCAAGGCGAGTAATGTGACTTTGCATCTTAAGCACGTAAGATGATACGGATTGGGTTTCTTCCATATGACATGCATGAAGTGCTCGAACCGTTTCGAAGCGTTCCACCCTAGCCTTTTGAAGGAACATTTCCTTAAGTTGGGTAATCATGTCATATGCCCCATGATGCTCAAAGTCCTTTTGAAGTTCGGGAATCATGGTTCCCAACATGAGGCAAGAAACTTGCACCGAATCTTCGGTGTGTTTTATCCAATCCGCATAGGCATCAACATCATCAATGTTGGGCTCATCGGGAATAGGATCATCCAACACATACGATTTCTTTTCTTGCTTGAGAACAATTCTCAAGTTTCGGAACCAATCCATGAAATTGTTGTAGTTGAGACGATCCTTTTCAAGAAGGGTTAGTGATAGGTTGTGGACGGGTGGGATAATTGCGTTAGGTGGATTGTTGATTCCGGCCATCTATTTATATAAAACCAAGTTCAATTTTAGTATTTATGGATATCATTAGTCTATTTTAATCATTAATACCCTTTTGTGTTTTTAAAAACAATTAACAATTAAATCTAGAATCCAACGTTTCATTCATATAGTAGTTAGGTGACCTTTATCCTACTATTGAATTAACAAGGTAGTCAATGTTTGACGATTACAACCTTTTGTAACTTCTAGTTTTATGGGATCATTAAACTTCATAAGTTTAGTTGGCATGTTTAATCCCATCAACACCATTGAACACCATGCTTCGGTGACCCTATTCACATGGTTTCCAATTTCAAGTCGTCCTACTTGTACATACATGTGAGTTTACACATACAAGTGGTTAGGTGACCTTTATCCCACAAATATTGTAAACCCACCTCAAATACACAAGTTTCCTAAATGTGGTTAGGTGACCTTTATCCCACATAGAGTTCCCAAGCGTTTCGAGCGTTGTATAAAAGGATGGTGTTAGACTTGTTCCAAAAAATTCAAAAGGGATTTTTGTTTGTTTTTCTAAATTCTAGATGGGAAAACAAAGTGTGTACCTTTCATTTGCATGCATTCAAATGTATGGTACTTAGTTGAAAACCAAATTTCAAAATTCCTTTTAATAAACCCATTTTATTATGAAATCATTAACCTTTTGATAAAATTAATTTTATTACTTAATGATTTCTAAGGAATCAAAATGATGCAAGTTTTGTCGGTTATAGTTGTTAGCTATCAATATCCCAATATCATAACAAACAATATCATAATAACCAAACATGCATAAACAACCATATATGAGTCCATAACCATAGCCAACTAATTTTAGCTACACTTGCTAACCGAAACAAGTGTGCCAAAAAGGTCTTTCTTAAGGGACAACATGACACAAGGCATGAAATGATGAACTCCCACTTGATCCCGCATCCGAATGCTTCAAGTATCCATCTTTTGTGTTATATTTCTTCATTTATTTGGGCTTACTTTTGGGCCTTCAAATCAGCCCATTTGGGCTTACAAATCTTGAGTTTGAGTCATTGGGTTAGAATCCCATATTGGGCTATAAGGCCCTTTAAGGCCCAAAGCCAAAATCAAGTCCATTTGCATCTTCCAATTACAAAATATATCCTAATACATTTTTCTAGTAATGGAATTACACTTAATCTATTTATTATTACAAATCAATGAAATAAATAAATAAATTACAAACCCAAATAAGATATTAACAAATATTACAACCATATTGAATATTTCAAACCACAACACAAAATCATACATGCACAAGGTCTATGGCTAGGTTATGAACTACTCAAAAGCATATCCAAATATGTAATAACATAAGTTTAAAATGGTTCCCTTTGAACCCTTGAAATTTTCGGCCTAATATATATAAAACCGAAAATTTCGGGTTTTGTCCAAACAAAGCAACTAACCATTTTAATGACTTTAAACTTTCAAGATAATCATATGCATGTAAGTATTATCTTGAAAATCCAAGGGAACCAAGACCCTAAAAGTTTCGGCCATATGGTGAAACACACCATGAAACCCGAAAATTTTGGATCTAATGAAGCATGTATTCGTATAAGCGGCTCTTGATGTCATTATTGGGTTATAACAAGATTATCAAAGTTCATATAAACCAATTTATAGAAAAACGCAGCGGATTATTAGTTTAAAATCTCGTTAATGTGTTCTATTATTAAACCCGTTTAACATGCAAAACCCAAATTCCGGATCCATATACGAAATACATACTATCAAACACAACCATAGGGTGTTTAGAATACTACCTTTCAAGATGAATATGAAGGAGAACTTGTTGGTTTGAATGACTAATCTTCAAGGTAGAAGATCCTCAAGCTTGTATACCCTCAAGCTTCCAACAAACACCACTTTTGCTAGGATTTAACACTTGAAATTCTCTTTTCTTTTGCCCTCTTTCTTTTGGCCGAAATTTCAAGAACAAAAAGGGAGAGAAGAGCTTCTTTGCACTTGTGTGTTTGTAGAGAAAGATTGTAGATTTTAAAGACAAAGATTGTTGAGTGTAAGATACTCAACATTTTGCATGCCCTTGATAAAAACAAAAACCAAAAAGAGAGACATAGTGGGGAAGGGGCGGCCCATGTGGGTCCCACCTTAAAGTTATATATATATATATATTTTTTTTTGTGTTAATATCTCTCTCTCTTTATTTAAAACAAGGTGTAGCAAAACATATCTTGTAAATGTTATTTAAACAATTTTAAATAACATTGTAGAAGATTCTTTCTTTCATAATATAAATCATCCATATAATTTATTTCTAACATAAGTGCAAATATCTAGAAACCCCATTTCTAAATATTCTAAGTGTTGATATTTATTTTAGATCATGTCATAATAAATATCCCGGTGTTTGTCTAGCTTGTCATTGGGTATGACCCGACTTGGATCATAGCGTACTAGCCACATCAATTATAATATGTGTCTTGGGCAGACTAATTCTAACAATGTTTACAAAACATAAACATCTATATAATTTTTTGTTTATGACATTGTAAAATTATTGGTTTTTTTGCTATGATACGTTTAGATGTATGAATCAGTTGTCATTTCAATAAATTGAAATAACCAAACAACGTCTCTGGTGAATGTTTCTTCATGTACGATTACAATTTCCTATCATTTAACAGGTGTATTAGTGTAGCTATTTTTTTACTATTAACTTGCACAAGTGGTATTTTTATTGCTAAAGTATACTACTTTCAGAATTAAAAGAAAGGTCTTGACATTTTTACATTAAGAAAACCTAACCAACGGATGAGTATATATAGTCGGGGTACATCCGGACTACTCCGTTGCGCTTGGTAGTATTGGAACAACTCTTCCGGACCTTGATATAGGCGGTTTTACTGATAAGGAGACCGCCCCTAAGAAACCTCAACAAACCTTGGCGAATGCTCTTTATGGTAAACACGGACATGATATGGAGGAGCGATTCAATATGACCCCAAGACAAAGGGCAGTTCTTGCTTGTCTCAAGGGGGCTCATGCCCAGGATTTTTTAACTGTTGTGCCGATTGAAGACTTAGGGCAACGGATGTCGGCAATTGAATACAGAGCCATCCTTAAATACCGGCTTATGATTCCCCTTTTCCCTTCAGATGAACCATGCCCCATTTGTAAAAAAGCATGTTTGGACAGTTTTGGTGAGCATGCGCTTCATTGTAAGGAACTGCCGGGATTTAAGTATCGTCATGAGTGGGTTAGAGATGTCCTATATGATGTGCTTAGGCGTGCCGGGATCTCAGCCAAGAAGGAGGCACCTGTTAACTTTCTGACTGATCCGTGAGAGGGAAGATCTACCCTGCGCCCTGCAGACGTTCTTGTATTTGGCTGGGCAGGGGGTAAACATGCGTGCGTCGACCTCACTGGAGTATCCCCATTGGTGGGGTTGAGAGATAGTGGTTTCGTTCCGGGACAAGCAGTTTTGAGGGCAGAATCTAAGAAGGTTGCTAAGCATGAGACAACATGTTTGGAGAACCAGCACGTGTTCATTCCATTTGCCTTCGACACTTTTGGATCCCTAGCCCCCGAGGCGGTACGCTTTTTGGAGCGGGTGCAGAAGGTGGTCCACAGCGACTCGCAGAGCCCGAGAAACCAATGATTTGTATTTAGTAGAATAGGCTTTGCGATTCAAAAGGGGATAGCGGCGCAGCTTGTTGCTCGCTTACCCATTATCCAGATGTAGTTTGGTTTGTGAGTATATATGATAACAAAATTAATATAATATAAATAAAATAAACTATTAATCATGGACAAGGATGATGAATTAATGTGGTAGGAAAAATCAGTAAAATTAATCCTAAATTTTCTAACCTAGACCCCTGACCTAGATAATCGACTTAAACTATCAACATCCTTAAACTTAGACCACACAACAGGCATGTGCACGTGACAATATAGTTTAATTCTAAAGAAGTTTGGATACTGAACCTACGAGATACTAGAATAACGCAAACTAACTATAAAAACGAAATTGATTGATAAGAAGGGGGGTCTACGAAATCTAACAATACTAAAAATAAGATCGAAACTAAAGTACCAACTAGCAACAGACACAAACTCAAATATGGAGAAAAACACTATCTGGGTAAGAAGTATTAATCTTGTTTGTGAATCTCACATTTCTCTCGGATATGGCAACTATGATGGAACTGGAATCTCGGTTTTTTCTCTAGGTGTCACCAGAAGAAAACCTAAAGGAAGTGTAAAATGCACCGGTTAGTTAGATTATCTTTTATTCTCTAACAATATTAACATACCCAAAAGATAGTTCACCTCTCAGTCTTACTATCTCAACGCACAAAGTAAGCTAAGAACAATCGATTAAACACATATAACAGTTAATAAACCAAACAATCTAGGGAACCTCCTCTCAGTCAATTTACACCTAAATATTTAGTCTAACGGCAACCCTACAACCTCTCACATTTCACTCCTATACAATTTTTTATCGGCAATTTTAATCGCTCACGGGTCACCGACCCAACTTTGAATTTTTTTTATTGGATATATGAGACTCTAAGCATGTAGTTGGGGGTTATACAATTTTTGCCGGTACACCAACTTCTTGTTGTATAATTAAAAGTACTTGCATTAGACCTTGTAACATCCGACCCCTCATACCATCAATATTGCTCGCTTGGCTACATTAGAGCTCACAGATTTGCTTTTGGTTGCCCGGGTGAAACCTTCCCAGGATGGTCACCCATCCTGAGATTGCTGTCCTCCGAGCACGCTTAACTGTGGAGTTCTCCACTCATCCTCTAACATTAAGGCCGAAAACACGTTGTTGGTATTTGAGGTCGGACATTCCTTATAAATCTCAGATCTCTCATGCCCACGCCCGATGTGGGATTTGCCTAGGGTGTTACAAAACACCCCCCTTTTGGACTCATCGTCCTCGATGAGGTTTGCCCCACCATATAATTCTTGGATGTGTGATTTGCCTAAGGTGTCCCTCTGAACATCCCGGAGACTCACCAACCTCGATGAGGTTTGCCCCACCATCCCGAACGACACATGAGTTGCTCTGATACCACTTGTAACATTTGGCCCCTCACACCACTAATATTGTCCGCTTCGCTACATTAGAGCTCACGGATTTTCTTTTGGTTGTTCGGATGATAGCAATCTCAGGATGGGTGACCCAAAACGCATTGTTGGTATTTGAGGTCGGACATCCCTTATAAATCTCAAATCTCTTATGTCCATGAGCGATGTGAGATTTGCTTATAGTGTTACAGTTCTTTATTCCTAACTTAGAATTATTTTTTTTATTTCATATATGGGACTCTAAGTATGTAGTTGGGGGTTATACATTTTTTTGCCAAAATGTATAAAGTTATATACTATCTAATATATAAGGTCGGTGCTTTTGCACCGGCCGTAACGTGACGTTTTAACTTTTTTTTTATTTTAACGTATTTACGGTTTTAATTCCCGACTTTTGACATATTTACGGTTTTAATCCCCGACTTTTACTACTTGTCATTTTAGCTCCTGATAAGTTTTCGACTTTGATCTCTTACTCTATTTTGACATATAATACGATTTCAATATTGTTATTAGGGGTGTCAATTCTCGACACGACACGAAACACGACACGAAAGTAATCAGGTTTTGGGTTGGCAAATATAACCCGTGATAGTACATGTATAGGTTGAACTCACCGGCATGTCGGTGTTACATTTGTTCTGTATATATTTAGCTGTTTTTGTACTAGAGAACCTACAGGCGAATCTATAGATTCGCCCGGAAGTCTAGATCTGTGTAGACATTAGTTTAGATCAGTCGTCGGGCGAATCTGTTTTGTGCCCGGCGAAACTGATAGGTTGGCATGATAGATTCGCTGTCAGCGAATCTGTCAGCGAACCTATGTCTGCACTATATATTGTAATGTTTTCTCATTTCAATAGAAGTTTTGCAAGTTTATCAAACCCTAAATTGTGTGTGTGTGACGGCTGAGGTGCTGGGAGCTTATTATTATCATCTTTGTAGCTTGATTACCTCTGTTGTGTTGATTTGATCTTTGTTATTAGTTGTTAAGGGTATTTGGACTATATTTCATTGAATCTAATTGGGTTTTGTTGTTTACTAATCATTATAGCACTGAAATCTCGATCTGATGGACCAACAATATGGTATCAGAGCCTTAGTGCTCTTGATTGTTTGATCATTGAGATTTTTGTGAAGTTTTTGGGGTTTTTGTGTCAAAACACTGTTTGATTCATTTCGGGACTGTTTATTGTGTTTCTAAGTTGGTATTTGCTTTAGGTTTGTCATATTTGGTACTGGGAAGCTTCAGAAACAAACAGATCTTCAATTGGTTGTGTTTTGAGGTTGTTTTGTTTGATTTTGGACTGAGAAAGGTTTTCCCGTAAGTCAGCGAACCTAGACATTCATCCAGCGAACCTGTGGATCATCCAGCGAACCTTTACAATATTTGTGATTTGAAAATATCAATTTTTTTATCAGCGAACTTACTATTTTTTGAACAAAGTTCACCTGTTTAGTTCTATGAGCAAGAGAACCTACGAGAGAACCTGCGAGAGAACCTGCGAGAGAACCTACCAGAGAACCTGCGAGCGAACCTACAAGCGAACCTACGAGCGAACCTACGAGCGAACCTGCGAGAGAACCTACGAGAAAACCTACCAGCGAACCTACCAGAGAACCTATCAGCGAATCTAATTTCCAAAAAAAAAATGTCTGCATCAACAATGAACATGCTTAAACTGGATGGAAAAGCTCAGGCTGAAAATGAGTTCAATTCATTCGTTGGATTCAAGCATGAAAATCTGACTGATATAACGAATCGCTTTCTATCTGTGTCAAGCAATCTCAAAAAATATGATGAAAAATTGGGAAATCATGAGCAAGTGACAAAGCTTTTGGATTCTCTTCCTCCTCAATGGAGTCTTCAGATCAAAAAGCTGAAACAAGAAAGAAATTTCTTTGACTTTAAACTAATGGACGTGATAAACAAGTTGAAGTCATTTGATCTGGATGTAAAGAGAAGAGAATACAATCAATCCATGGACGTGATAAACAATCTCTCTCCTCAGAATGTTGCACTGATTACATCCGTTGCAAACTCACCTGGTGCAGTCTCTGAAGGATCATCAAGTTATGGGTCTGTCAAATCTGGTGGTGGTTCCACAAGTGTAGGTGCTGGCTCAAATGCATCTGTCACCACTCAGATTCCATCTGACACTACGACCTTATCCGGGATGCTTGTTCATAATTATGAAGCTTCAATTGCTGAAGTTGTTGAAGAATCTGTTCTCAATAACAATTACATTGATTGCTTTGATCCTTTTAAAGAGTTTTATGGTGAAGATATTGAGAATGTTAGTGTGATTGATGAGGTTGAAGAGGGAACGAATACTGGAAAGGTTGCTGAGTCTGAAGTTGTTTTGATTGAAGAAGGAAAGGATGCTGGTAAAGTTGCTGGATTAGTGTGTGAAGCCGTTGCTGAAAAGGAAGAGAAGGTCACAGTCAACGTTGGTAATGGGGAAGAAAATGCTGGTACTGATGCTGACAATGTTATGGAGTCAAAGCTAGATATAGAAGCCATGATTGAACAGGCCAAGCATGAAGCTGTGGATGAATACAAGAGGAACACTCCTTACTGCCAGTGTGATCGTGCTCTCGCGGCTGAAAAACTGGTAGTGGGCCTTCCTTACTAAATTATTGAAGATATGTGTTCATCCACATGCAAAATTCATTTAATTGGTATTTATAAGGCTAATACGTTATTAATGACAAATGAAAACGAATTAAAGAAAACTAACAAAGAGCTTAAAGAGAATGAATCCAAATTTTTTGTTAAGTTAAGAGAAGCTTTGAAAGAAAACGAACATTTAAAAAGATCTCTTTTGGAAAAGAACTGTGAAATAAACTATTTGACTGAGCAAGTCACTCTTGCTGAATTTGAAACAAGAAAAGTTAAGAATAAATTGGAACAATGGACAATTTCAAGTATGAAAAGGGAGGATCTTTGCAAGAAACAAAGGGGGGCTAGAATAAAGACCGGTTTGGGTTATAAAAACGATGGACAAGTATACCCTCCACCTAGTACTTTATGTTATTCTCCTACACCCATTCCTCATCTTTCAAATGAGTTGATACAAGAGATTATACAGAATGATACTAACAACTCTATTGCAGGTTTAAGTGGAGTAAATCTTACAGAGGTGCGAGAGGATTATGCTTATGGTGGAAGTAGTGGACTTGGAAGTTCTAGTTATTCTAGCTTTGATTCAAAGAAGTCTGTTGAACACAATAGTTTAATTAATTTTGTTTCTAGCATGTTTTAAATTCAGACAATTTTATGTGTAATAGTAATTTAGGATGCTCTACTTCAAACTCCAGTAACTTGAATGATGATGCGATTGGAAATATTTGTGGAAATGACAAAGCAGAACTTTCAGGTCATGTCTCTGAAAGTCAAACCAAAACAAACTGTTTTCAAAAATTCTTTTGTCATCAAATTCCATCTTTTACACCCGTAAGGATTTCAAAACCAAAGGATAAGGAATCATCTTTTTCATCCATGAATCTTAAATCAGAACCTGATAAGGTAAAAGTCACAACAGGTAAGTCAAAAGAGCCTTATGACTCTTACAGTGATTGTAACTCTCAATTATCTGATTGTGATGAAGAGATAGAAATAGATAGAATTCCTGTTTCTGAATTTTTCAAAGTTGGTTTGAAATCTCATTGCTTTAAATGTGGAAATGATGATCATACGGTCAAGCAATGCCCTGAGCAAGTTGAAAACAACTCAAAGCATAGATCTTTAGGAAGAAGATTGAATACTTTTGTAAATAATTTTTTCAGTAAATCTTCTACAGTTCAAAGACCTAAGTACACTAAGGCTTGGGTCCCGATTTCAAAAGTCTAATTAGTCTAACTTTGTAAATATGTAAATATCTTTTTCATTTTCTTCCTTGAGAATCCGGTTGTCACATATTTCTTCGCTCCTTCCTTTTATTCCGTTTATTTTATTTTATTTCATTTCTTTTCTTTATTCTGTATATATATTAAGAAAATCTGAAAAACAAAAATTTCTTATTAGATAGCTATCATATAGAAATTTTGGGGGAGATATTAAAGATTAACTATTCATAGTTTTTCAAATTTTGCTATTTCAGGATCCCCGTTTAAAATGATGTTGAAGAGACGTTGAAGGAGGTCAGAAGTATTGTGTTTGGGATATGTTAGATAGGCTCAGCCCGAAAACAAAGTAAACAGTGATTGTGTAGCCAAATATAAAGTTCAAGAACTCGGCAATGAGGATTATCTCCTTGACATGATTGGTCTGTACAAAGATACAAGTCCTGTCAAAAATGGGTTGAGAGCGTCAAATCTTTGCCGTGATTTCCCTGAAAAATCCCAAATAACCCACACCCTAGCCCTGGATCGAGCTTCTAGTTAGCAAAAACAAAATAAAAAGCTGCTAGTGTTGCTCTTCAGAAAAGCCTCTGAGTGATTTACTTGTTAATTCCTCAGAATGTATTGAGTCAAAGTGCTTAACTCCTCTGCTATACGGAAGTATTGACCTGGAGTTGGTGGATCTTCTCTGTTATACGTCAGTATAGACCTGAAGATTCACCGAGCATGCTCAAATGTTTATCTCCTCTGTTATACGTCAGTATAGACCTGGATCTCTAACCATTTGAGTTTCCCAAATAATAAGTCGCAATGTGTTCAAAAAAATCATTGTTGACAAGCTCTACTCCCAAAATATGCAAAATTGCAGAAAGTCAAAAGGCTCATGAATTGATCAATATTCAAGATTTGATCCAAGAAATTCAAGCAAAGTCAATCATATTGCTCTATAAACCCTGATGATAGGACAAGTTCTTTTACCAAGATGTCTGTGGGGACCGAGCTGTCTGTGCTTCTTCAATCAAACCAAAACATGATAAATGAAGCTGCTGATCTCTAGTTGAAAGGACTAAGGCATGGGCTTAAATGAACAAACATATCTGCAATCCCGCCAATCTATGATTCTCCGGATTCTGCTCGAAAAACGTCAAGAAAAATATATATATCCTTCTTTAATTTTATTTTTAGTTTTACTTAATTTTATTTTTCCTTTATTCTATCTTTTACCTTTTTATTTTCTTTTCTTTTTATTTTTTAGCGTTGAAATTGTGGGGCGTTTCAAGGATTCTTAAAGGAAATCAAAAATACCAAAAACCAAAAAGTATTTTAATTTTTCTTTAAATTCTTCAATCCAGCGAACCTGCAGCGAATCTACAGGTTCGCCCGGACCTGGTTTAAGTCTTTTCGACTTTCTTTTGACATAATGTTCCGAGCGAACCTGAGATTCATCCCGATGTATTTCAGCGAACCTAGGGCTGTATATATATGTTTTCTGCGAATCCATTTAACACATTCGCTTGCACTGTAACCGGTTTGTTTCAAAATATTCAAGTTCGAATCTCGCTTAAGGCTTTTCATTACAAATTGAATCGTTTTAATTCCTCCAGGTATGTAAACGCAAGTGCATTTGAGGTTGCGATTAGAAGGCTGCAGAAGATAACTTCACAGAATTTGGGTACCAAAAGCCGATAAGGAAGAGGTCAAAGAAAGATAAGCACTGGGTGTCGTGGAAGGGAAAGGTGGTGCTGAAGTTGGCTGCTCCAAAGATTATGAACAGAGTGAGAGTTCCAGATACTCAGCCACAAAGATTGCAAGAGTTTGTGAAATGGTTTTACGATAACAACACTGGTGAAGCGGTAATCAAGTTAAAGGGTGAAGATCGTCCGGAAATCAGATTATTCGATCCTATGGAGATCTTCTCCTTTTGTGATGAAGATCTGAAGGTTTTATGTGAGAATGAGATCAAGAACGGTGCTGGAGATGATACTAGAACTGAAGCCAACTTATTTGTGAAAGTTGCCAATAAAGCTCGGGGAGTTCGTGCTGAATTGAAAAGGGTAAACGAAAGGCTCAGAAGGACTGATGATCTCAACATGGATATGGATGACCTATCTAAACAATTAGACCAGTCAATTGAGAAAAGATTTGAGAAGACCGTTGAGGTTGAATTGAATGTGCAAGGTGAGGGGGAAACTGCAGATATTCAGGAGGAAACAATAGTTACTGATTTGCCTGAAACAGTTGTCTCCGAAGCACAGTTCATTGAATCATTCCTGGATTTGAGTGATGGTGATTAGGCCGGATCTGAAGATGTTACTAATCCATTGGCCGGTAATTAAATCGAGAGCTGGAGCTTTCATTGAAAATCTTTGAAGCTGAAAAAGACGGAGCTGAAACAGAAGACTTCCCTAGGTGAGGTCCAACCTAGGGGGAGTATTGATAGTACATGTATAGGTTGAACTCACCGGCATGTCGGTGTTACATTTGTTCTGTATATATTTAGCTGTTTTTGTACTAGCGAACCTACAGGCGAATCTATAGATTCACCCGGAAGTCTAGATCTGTGTAGACATTAGTTTAGATCAGTCGCCGGGCGAATCTGTTTTGTGCCCGGCGAAACTGATAGGTTGGCATGACAGATTTGTTGTCAGCGAATTTGTCAGCGAACCTATGTCTGCACTATATATTGTAATGTTTTCTCATTTTAATAGAAGTTTTGCAAGTTTATCAAACCCTAAATTGTGTGTGTGTGACGGCTGAGGTGCTAGGAGCTTATTATTATCATCTTTGTAGCTTGATTACCTCTGTTGTGTTGATTTGATCTTTATTATTGGTTGTTAAGGGTATTTGGACTATATTTCATTGAATCTAATTGGGTTTTGTTGTTTACTAATCATTATAGCACTGAAATCTCGATCTGATAGACCAACAACCCGTTTAAAAATACAGGTCATGTTAGGGTTGACCCGTATAAAAAGGGTCACTTTCGGGTTGAAAAATGTAAAAACGGGTTGACCTGCCAACCCGTTTAGGTTTCAAAATTAGTTCATTTATTTTTTTCTTTTCTAAAAATGAGTGTTAAGTTACTTTTATCTTTAGTATTTGTACTTACAATAAAAAAATTCATTACCACTTAAGTTTTTACCTTCACATTTTCAAAGCTAAGTATTTATTATTGTTTTTGTTTATTATAAATAAATTTGATTTGAATAAGATTTTAAGTAAATATATGGTTACTTATAATATTTTTTTAAATAAAACCCAATATACCTATATGTTATACGCAAAATCACATATTAAACATGTTATTATTAACCGACTTACACAACAACTCACTTATAACTCGCAAATTTATTAGGTTCATTTGATAAATGGGTTAAACGGGTCATATTTGGGTTGACCCGAATTTATGTTATCCGGGTTAGGGTTGAAATTTTTGACACGAATAGGAATATGGGTCGGGTTAGGGTTTCATAATTCAACCCGTCAACCCGCCAACCCGCGGTCCTTCAACCTATTAACCCGCCAACTTGACACGATTGACACCCCTAATTGTTATCGTTTTGACCTATAGCTTTTGATATTTCATCGCTTTTTAATATGTGACACATTACGGTTTTGTGCCATGACGTACAAGACATGAGACTTGTTTTATCAACGTATGACGAAGTCACATACGCAAGACCCGAGCGTTTGACCCGGCCGCTGCAATGCCGGGTCTGAAATCTAGTTATTGTTGTGTAATAAAAGAAGACCCGAAGCTGGGATGATATAATTGTTCTTTATTCGCAAACTAGATTTCAGACTGGGCCGCGCATTGCAGCGACCGGGTCACACAGTCGGGTCTTGCTTAATTGATTTTGTCAGATGCGTTGATAAAAAAATCTCATGTCACGTACGTCACGACACAAAACTATAATGTGTCATATATTAAAAAGCGATGAAATATTAAAAGCTAGAGGTCAATTCGATAACAATATTGAAGTCGTACCATATTACAAAGTATAATAAGAAATCAAAGTCGAAAACTCATCCATGGCTAAAATGACAATTAGTAAAATTCGGGGATTTAAACCGTAGATACGTCAAAAGTAGGGGATTAAAACCGTAAATACGTTAAAGTAAAAAAAGTTGAAACGCCACATCACTTCACGTGACAATGCCGGTGCCAAGCACCACCGATAAAATGTCAAAAGTTAGAGGTCAAAACGATAACAATATTGAAGTCGTAGTATATGTCAAAGTGTAATAAGAAATCAAAGTCAAAAACTCATTAGTAGCTAAAATAACAATTAGTAAAAATTGAAAATTAAAACCATAAATAGATTAAAAAAAAAAAAAGTCATTGCGTCACGTCACAAGCTGATGCAAAGCATGCGTCACGTGACAAGGCCACCGGGCTTGTCTAACAGTAAGTTATAAATAAATTGTGTTAATTGTGATTGTAACCCTAAAAATCACAATTTCTCTTTGCAATTGAAGCTTTCATCTTTCAGGTTATTTCATCGTCTTCTTCCTTCTGTCGATTGCAATTTCCCTATTGATACTTGTACGCTTTTTCTTCATCATCTCTTTTACTCATTCATAAACCGTTATCTACTTATGTTTATCCCTACACTAGTTACTCTTTCAGACCTTCAATTTCATCTTACTTTTTGTTCACTGTGTGAATGCAATTTTGATACACAAAACTGAAACTTGTTAACTGGATTTGATATTCAATCACGTTTTCGGAAATTGTTATTGCTGATACATGATATGAATATATGCTTTGTTTTTCATACTTTGCCAGCTTCATAGAAGTAACAATAGTTAGGTTATAAAAACATTCCATTAACATGTTTTTAGGCTTTTTATATGTTTTACATGCATTGCCTTTAGTTTATTGAACTTATATAATTGGTTTTAAAAACCACGAGGCTGTGACGTACGCAAGACGTTGCTCTATGTTTCCCCAAGTAAGCTTTTTGTGCAACCAAAAGTTGCATCTTTCTCATTAATGTTGTTACATATAAGCCTTGTTACTTGTACTTGTATATCTATAATAAAAAAATGAAACTAGAGTTTTGAGCGGCGCGGGATAGAGGTAAGGTTTGCTCTCATCTCATCCTATGTAGGTCCAACATTTTCGAGTGGGATTTTAGTATAGTTAGCCTTTTCCAGGCCTATATTTGACAAATTTTGACCCACATGTACATGAAGGGCCGCTTCAAGACCATAAGGCGTTTCTCCTTGAGCCTTAAACGCTCTATTTACAGTTTTCTTTTGGATTTTCAGTTTTCTTCATGCACAAAGTAAATATGTTCTTTTGGATTTTTCAGTTTTCATTATGGCCAAAATAAATGGTAAAAAGATCAAAAGGAAAGATTTTAGGAAAGTGACAAACAATATATCTACAGAAGTTGTTAATCATGCTTGTGTTTCCCACATTAGCTCAGCAGAAAATCTTGCTATGGCTCCTGTGGTTAATTCAAATGAAACTGTTACACGGAAGATAGAGGAAATATCAGGTTATATATTCATGTGTAATGGAAACACAAAACCTGAGTGTTATATAAACCGTGTTTTCGGGCTTCCTGCTGGAAGAAAAGAAGTTGTAGAGAAAATAAAGCCTGGCACAAAGCTTTTTCTTTTTGATTTTGATGTGAAGCTTCTTTATGGTGTGTATGAGGCGGTCTCCGCTGGTGGCATGAACCTGCAACCGACTGCTTTTGGGGGAAGGTTTCCAGCACAGGTAGGCCTTGTTATTGAATTAGAGTTGCATCAAGATTTGATGATGATTATGATGATTTTTTCAGTTATCTAGGATGTCTAAGATGATTGTGCCATTGTAGTAGAACATCCCTTAGTTACAAAACATCAAAAGTTGTTGTTTACTAGAGGTGGAACTAGGTCGAAATATGTACCTTTCTGTAGGGATTGTTGGACTTAATCCTAATTGTGAATTAATCTTGTAATGTATGTAGCAGCAAGTTTTTCTTTTTTTTTTTATCAAATATGAAAATAGTCAAGGGCAATTCCCCTTAAACAGTGAGTGTTTTTGGTGTTTCAGGCTCAAAATTTCTAACACAGATCAG
This sequence comes from Tagetes erecta, assembly GCA_030867185.1. NCBI lineage: Eukaryota > Viridiplantae > Streptophyta > Magnoliopsida > Asterales > Asteraceae > Tagetes > Tagetes erecta. The sequence continues at coordinate 24,602,589 of CM061494.1, forward strand.
GTTGGATGACCCAAAAGATGTTTGTCCAACATTGTTATTTATCTTTAAAAAATAGTTAGTTTATAAATATGATTACAAAAGTTGTCTTCTTTTAGTAATAATTTAACTTGTTGGATAGAATGATTTAGGAGGTTTTATGCATTAAATCCTTTGTCCAAAGTCATTACATTTTTCACAAATAATTATTTGAATATAGTATTTAGAGTTTTGCATCGTGGCCGGGCTACGATGCTAAATCCTAAATATTGTATTTTAATAATTAGTGTGTGAAATATGATTACAAATATTTGATTTTTTTCAATAATCTTTAGGTCAAGTTCAAAATCTGCATGGATTGTCTTCCACTGCCCATAAGTTTATTCAGAACTGCTATCAAAGACAATTTTCAAGGCTCCAAGTTTGCGCCAGAACTTAATGATCAGCAGGTAAAGACATTTTTTTGCTCTTAAATTTTATGCATATTCGGTTGTAAATATGCAGTACGGTCTGGTTTTTTTCTCTTAAGTTTTATGCATATCAGTTGGAAATTTAGTAACATTTGATTGATCTGTATTCATTCTTGTTCTTTTATCTTCGTTATGATATAAGTTCTTCTCTTGTATGTTTCCGTTTATTGCTTCTTTTATGTACTTACCTTACAAAATTTAAAAAAAGTGGGTTCCATGAGCCAGGGGTCTCTCTAGGAGCGGCTTCTTTATCCGATGGGATAGAGGTAAGGTTTCCCTCATTTAACCTGGGACTACCTAGTGAGATTTTGCTGGGTATGTTTGCTTGTATATACTTAAAATGTTGCAAAATAAATCATTTAAAATATGCTGTAAAAAAATAATTTAAAATATGATAAGACTAATGTAAACTAAGAATTAAAATTCGTTTGAATAATGTATAAACAGACTAAAAGCTGTCTGTAATAAAAAAGATATTCATGCCAAAAAAATTATATACATGGATGCCACCTCAACAAATTTTAACCTGGCCATGTACAATGAGAATTTACTTATCTAACAGGATAGATTGACTTTTTGTATGGTGCTGAACACTTAAATATGCTAAGATCTATTTTCTTTTTCGGAAATGCAAAAGCATTGTCTAAGAAATAAAGAATGTATGTTTCATTAACAAAATGTGACACTAACGTAAAAAGTAAATCATTTTTAACCTATACATATTGAAAAATGACCAAAACCTGCTTAAATTGTGTTTTCATCTCAATGCCAATTGCAGCCACTTCAAACCTTGTTTTAACCTTGTTCTAAACATCTGATCAACAATTAAACATTTGGTTGCAGGTAAGAGACATTCTATTGATGTTTAAACCAATTGTTGCACCATCATCTGCTGCACTCCACCCATCAGCACTCACCGCTGCACATGGACCATGGGTTCAACCGCAAGCACCTAGTGGTGCACCCGGGCCCTGGATGCCACCTGCAGCGATAAATGGTCAGCTTAATTTGTCATTAAACCCACCTTTACTGAAGCGGTATCAACCTTATATGGCCAGGCCACTGCATAATTCTTCATATCAAACGAACGCGCTTCAATTGGTTCAGGAATTTGGATTAGATCCATATGCACATCATCACCATCCATATGCAACCCATCAAGCCCCGCCTGCTTATGTTAATCCATATCAGTTTGCAGATAATCAACCACCATTTTTCTCTACTGAGCTTCCAAAAAATCTGCAAGATTCGAATTCAAGGTACTGAATTTGGCCCTTCTTTAATCAGTTTTTTATGTGCTTTAGGTTGTTTCTTTTGGTTTAAGCTACACGTGATATATGGACAGGTTGGGCTGGTTGGGTTATGGATCATAATGCATTTGATTAATACTGCCATTAATATGAGTTGAAACAGGTCGTGTGGATTGGGCTGATGTACAAACACTTTCTGTCCATATTTTTTATATATTATAACGGGTCACCATGGGTCCTGTGGAAAACATAATTTATATAAAACGATTTTTCGTCTCAGGTATATGACAACGCCAGAGGTGTATCCTCATGATCAAACAGTTGGATATAACAGTTCAGCCATACAAACTGTTATGAACCATATTGATGGTAACCATGGTCACAACCTTTACCCTACACCAACACCTCTCTATGGTTCGACTCTACATCCATACAGTGGGCTGACATATGTGCATTCACAATCTTCCGCGCCCGTTTCATCATATTACTCGTTTGTAGGGGGCACACAGATAACGCGTTGACTTCTTGCAAAAGAGCATTGACCTAGGAATGTGACCAAAAAGGTTTAGTTGTGAATAATTACGGTTAGAATGTTTGTGTCAAATCTTGATGGTGTAGGTTTGCAACTTAAATAAATAATTTGTCTGATGATTTTTTAAATAGTTTTCAAGGTAATTATGATTAGTTGTTTTCTGATCTTTTTTTGGTTGCTATTAGACTTACACCACTCTAATCATAGATCTTGCAGTGGCGTGCGTGGTTTATTTATATACATATTCTAATAAGCAAGCTCGGTGGGATCTTGCTTATTAGTCCTACTTTGTCACAATTACAACTTTATAGCCCCTTAGCTTAACTTTGACACATTTAGAATTTTAACCCTTTGACTTTGACTTATTTTCATTTTGACCTATGATTACTTAGCTGATTTACAGCTTTAACGTTCTACTCTACTTTGATGTTTTACAACTTTGACCCTGACTCTTACTTGGATACCATTTTGGCCTCTTAAGTTTGGATGTATATTCGTCTTTTAGCATGTGACGCATTACCACTTTACACTGTAATGTGTGAGATATGAAACTCTTTTATATCAACATGTGTGTCAAAGTCACATACTTGAGATCTGGTCATAGCATTGCATGACCCAGTCTTATGTTTTAACTCTAACATACAAGATGGATGTGGGTTCTAGTTCATGCAGTGACGTTAGGGAATTTCACAAAGAAAAAAAAGATGTTTGGAACAATGTAGTATGTTGAGCTTGATTTACCTTTCATATACATGTTTGATTGGTTGGTTAAGGGTTTTTCAGAACTAAACTTTATTGCTCTCGAGTTAAGTCATTGGTAAGGGGTAAACAAGCCGAACCGAGTCTGAGGCCGCCTAAGCTTGAGCTTAACTAGTGTGTAATCTTTTAAACTTGAGTTTTGCTTGTTTGTATCATTCAGCTAATTAATTTTTTATATACATTCATAACTTTGCTTCTACGCGTATTTGTTATGATAATTTTATATGTAGTATATTTATTAATTAAACTCAACTAATGAAGTTTAGGCTCATGTTCGTTTATAAATAAGCCCCATATAAAATCGAGTTCGGGTCCGAGCTCATTTAAGCTCCACCCGATTTGGGCTTGTAGCTAGTAAATCGTAAAAGTCAAAATAATTCACGTCCATATCAACTCATTACAACCCTAGAGCATTAAACTCTGGTCTTTTCGATACTATTTTCTTAGTCAGTAAATAAGATGCTATACGTTTAAAAGAACTCGATCAAAAATCGTGTATTATCTTCAAACATAAGAGTCTAGAGCCATGTTCAAGAAAGTGATTTGAGTGTGATAGCCATGGACCATGGTTCATTGTCAAAGCTTAGAGGTGCACCATTTCTGAGCCAGTGGTCCTTTGGAAAAAGATGTGGAGTGTGGACCAATCAATAGAAATCTCAATGTGTCACTCCATTTTTGGGCCAATTTTGTTCATATTTCTACAGTCCATTTTAGCATCTTTGACTTTTATAAGTCATAAATCATAATCAGTTTCGGCCCGTTCATCATCGTTACTTTCAAACTTGTTTTCAACCACTTTTATTGTCTCTTGGCTTAGTTGCAAATAGACGTGCACAAACCAATTTTTTAAGAACTGGTTATGGGTAGAAAACCGGATCTGATTTTAGTCAACAAAATCAAGAACCGGGTTGAGTAGGGTTCAGTTCCCGATAGGTCTTACCGGTTTGATCGATTTTTTTTATTGTTTTTTGGCCGATCTGTGTATGGTAAATATTCCTAGTATCATGTGTTTTTTTGTTCCTGGTGACAAGAGTCGTTAGATCATGTGTTTGGTATATGTTTTATCGTGATATGATGTCTACCGGGAGATTTGTTGCTTCTTGGTTAGACCTTTCTTTCTTTTAAGCTTGCACTCCTGATTTGATTGCATGGCTTGATTCGAACCATGTGTCCAAAAAGAACATAGAGTTTATCGATGCAATCTTGATGTTGACTTGATCATTTGGAAATTTCGGATTGATGCACTTTTTCAACCCGCTGATTTGAAGAGATTTTATTTTTTATTCAGTTGTTCGTTTTTCGTATCTTTCGTACGTGAATAGAAATGCTAAGGTTGTGTTCGGGTGGACTGAGTGACTAAAAAACCCTTTTATTATTCATGTCATTCAAATTTTTTTATTGGTTAGCTTTTTCTTATCAATATCAGTATGTATATTATTTTGTTGATAATAAAAAATTAAAAGAAAAGTAAAATAAATTAAAAGGACGTCAACTAGGTGAAGCATGATCACATGAACAAGTATGATATGTCCATATTGTTTCTAAAATAACCCATACCACCACATAAATATAGACACACGTTAGTAACACATATGGGATGACATAATCATCCGGTTTGACTCTTATTTAATTTTATTTTCATTAGTTTAATTAGGTTTAATACATTAGTTTAATTAGGTTTAATACCATACACACAAGTTAAATAAAAATATTTTAAAAAATTATATTCATTATAGGTAAAAATTTGTAAATATTTTTTTTATAAAAATATCATTAATCACTAAATTTTGACTATAGCTCTCCTGTTCATTTTTTCCCATTCAAACTTTCTTTTATAATACAAATATATTTCTCCCTTAAAAAATAACTCATTAAAACTTTGATTTATTATATAGATATTAATATCATGGTGTTTAAAAAATATAAAATAATTTGGATTATGTGTGTTAATGGCTGAACTAAAAAGTATGATTCAAAAGTTAAAAGAAAAGGGGTGAGTTTTAGTGAGGGTATTTATATCGAATTAACTTCTTTTATTTATTAAAATTAATTCAAGTTAGTATATAAATAACAAAGTATAAATCTTTTTATGGGACTATATTTAAAAAAAATCAAACCAGTCATATAATTTGTTTCCTCATTTTATCACTACCTCAATATCAATCACTAATGTTAACTCACATAATCTTTATCTTTAATTCTACACCACTACACGTTTGTTCATAATTTTGAACTCTTAACCACTTAAGAAAATGCATCATTCTTACTCATATTGATAACAACAATATATATTATGAATGTTTGATAACAACAATATATATTATACTAGTGCGTTGTTAAACTTTTAAAATTAGATCTATTAGTTCATGTATTAAGTATTTGTATAATAAGAATAAGAAATGGTTTAAGTTTATGTAAAACTTTTTAAAATTAGAAAAATTATAACAATATTATACTTAAGTTAAAGGAGATAAAATGCACATTTTATTGTGTAAGAGTTCAAAAAAATAATAATATATAAAAAAAGTTATAGCTATTTAAAAATCGTGAAGAAGTACGCTTAATATAAAATCAAACGAATAATATTACAAAAATTTACCTATATATTAGGGATCAAAGTATGAATAGTGTTATTATTATATTATAATAGGGAAAATGTCATAGAAATGTAACCAAGTTTACTCACTGTTCCAATTAAATACCTCAAACTTTTTTTGTCTCTAAAGTCACTGAAGTTTCATAAGTGTTCAAATCCTATGTAATATTTTTACAAATATTTGAATTTTTTAAAATTGAGTTGGGCATATGAAACATACATGAATTATAATTATAAAAACGTGAAAGTGTTTTTCCAATCAATTTGAATCGGGATCTAAAAGTAAAGACTAAAAATTTGCAACTTAATAACAAAGTTCTAAATTTATTGAGTTTAAGTCAAATTGAACAAAAATTATCACAAAACAGTATCCAAATTTTATGCATATTTCATTTGCCCAAGTCATGTTTTAAAAATTCAAATAATCGTAAAATTAATACATAGGATTGGAACACTTAATAAAACTTCAGTGACATAGAAAGACAAATAAAATTTCAGGTATTTAATTGGAACAGTTGACAAACTTGGTTACATTTTTATAAAGTTACCCCATTATAATATATTATATAGATATATACACATATTTTGAGTCTATCAGACATTGTCTTTTGAGATATAGATATACTGTATATCTATATTGTCACGTGTCAAGTGTTATGTGAGAAAGATCCGACTTCTATTAAATGTACAATAGGTTGACACGCGACAAAAATAGTTTTACTATATTTTAATAGAGAAGATACGCTAAATATATTTATTACAAGTCAATACTCTTAAATTGAATACATTTAATAGTACTAATGCGTGATAAAAACATGTGGCTGAAATAACGTATCAAAAGGGTTAAAAACTTTTTCAAAAATAATAGACTACTGAGGTGAAGATTGAATTTAAGGTCGCAAAGAGACATAGATAGTAGTTGAATGGTAACTTGTTAAAAGTTGTGGTTAAAAGTGTAATATAAACTTATATTAGAGTGTATTTTCTAATTCTACCCTTTAACACGGGTCTAATAAACATATACTAATCAGGTACATTCAAATTGCTTACCAGAAAATGATATCTACGGTCATGAACACCTAATTGTAGGTGTGCATGTATGTTTGTAAAAGAAAATATGCATACAAGCTTTTTTTTCTCTATATTTCGTCTTCACTACCATGGGTGAAGCGGTGCTCTTTTTTTTCTTTAGAAGTGTTAGTTTTTGGTCTGGTAGTCCTAATACTTGTTTTTATATATTTATGACATTGACTATTCGGTTTTGAATTAGTTAACATTTTGACATATATTTTTGGCTTTTAATAACTAACAGATTACGACTTTATATTATAACATATGAGACATATATTTTTTTTATAAATGTACATAAGAAGTCATATACGCAATATCTGGTCATGTGATTCCAGATATAATTTTGTAACTAGTGTTAAGCAAGGTATATGTTAATCATGTGTTATATTTATATGAAGACGTGACGTAAGTATTTAATCCTATAAATATTCAATACGTGTACCTCGCTTAGTGTTATTTTTGTGAGAAAGTAAAAGGTTGGTGAAGGGACAAGATTATGTCATTGTTTCCATATGCAAGCATCTCAACTAATCACCACATAAATGATAAAACACATGGAAAATGTGATCCTTTTGCCACTATAAAAATCAAGAAACAAGAATCAATATTTGATATTTTTTGTTTTTTTTTTAAATTTTTTTGTCATGCAAGATATTACTTTATGAATTATGATCTTGCTTTGCAAACTTGTTTAATCCTGTTAGCGAGAGGAATATCAACACGATGCTATAAGTTTTATGGTTATAACTTATCATACTAAAAAATAAAACTACATATGACAGTCAAAAATCTATATTTAAGTGTGTTTTCAAAAACAACTGTTGATGTAACTGTTTATAACTGATGAACTCACAGGTGCAAGATTCGAGATCAAAACCATGTATTTAACACTAGTACGTGTTTTTGTTGACTTTGAGGCTCCCCTATTACGGTGAACAAATGCAAAGGCTCACCATAACCTCATTTCTGACCAAGTTGATCGGAGTTGAAACCTATAATCGAATCCACCGATGATATCGTTTGATGGGTTTAGGCTTTCCAAAAACCCTTAATTTCTGTTTGATTTTTTTTGGCGAAAACCATTGAATTCAGATTTTGGGGAAAAGATAAGAAAGTGTGAGGTATCAGTAGAGATGGTCGCTAGCAATGGTGGACGAAAGACGTGCATTGGTGATGGTTGCCGGATGTGTACCATGCAAAGGTGACAACAACTTCTTGAGAGTGAAATGAGAGAGACAAGAGGTTGGGTTGGTGGGCGGGTTTTTTTATTTATTTTTGTTATATAACTAATTTCACAAATAACCCAACGAATATAAAACGTACTTATTTACATCAGTCGAATGTAAAATGATTGAAATACTCTTCTATTTAACAGAAAAGCTAACGGTTGTTAGTGTTATTACCTAAACTCGTTACAAATTGTAAGCACAATACACATAATTGTTACAAAATTTCTTAGTATCTAAACATGTTATTTTGACTAAACTATAAGATCTATTTATGTAATTAACTCGAAATAAAAAAGAAAAATATACAAGTATGAAAGGAAATCTAAATCACTAATGAGGTTAAGTAAATAATCGATATGAGATCAGACGACGCATGTGCAATGCATTATATATTAGGGTTATTGAATAAGTTTACATCAATAAATTCGTATCGTTTTCCTGATCAAAATTTCTAAAACATCGGTAACAAATTCGAAAAAAAGTTAACTACGTCAATTAACTTTAACGGCGGATCATTGTAGGAAAATAAGTTACAAGTTGAGATCGATTGCCACATGAAATTTTTTAAGTTGAGATTAATATCGGCCAATATACAAAAGTTTGGATTATTAAAATCAAATAACCCTATATATTATTCACTAGTTTAGTGTCCACGTTATGTTCGAGAAAACAATACACAAATGGTGATTTTAGAGATATTTATGAGGGCACAGACAGATCTAATAAGTTTTGAGATAAAACTATAGTAAAACCAAAACACAAGATTTATTTAAAATGATTTTTAGTATAATAATATTATACTCAAACTAAGGAGAATTAAATACTTGATTTTTATAATACAATTTTTTTAAAAAAGTTATACATACTTAAAACATACTGACGAATTTAATAGTGTAATATTACCAACTTTATCCCAAAACTTTAGTTTTGTACCATATCAATTATACACCGACTAATGTACACCTCTAGTAGGAGTGAGTTGAAAATATAACTACTCTTAAAATTTTCAAATTCTATTAAATATTAGGGGAATAAAATGTAATTAGTGTTTTTAATATACTATATATATTTATATATTTAAGTATAGAAATATTATTATAAAAGAAACTCTCAAATGATGACATATAAGCTTTTTTCCTCAAACGATACCACATAAGTTTTTTTCGTTATTTCTTTACTATATTAAAGATTTAAAAACTAACATATTAGTAAGATCATATACGTAGTGGTCGTAGGAACACCTTTCTCAAAACTAAATAAAAAATTTTTATTAATAAATTTGAAGTTACAATACCAAAGAATACGAAACGAAACAAATTACAATTCGAGAAAACTAAAACAAACTATGAACAAAATGGAGAAACAAAAGAGGTAGCTTGGGAATTATGTTCAACAAAGGTTTCTTAAAATAGATTTTGAGCCATCCAAGTGAATCTCATTTATTTCTTAGGGTATAACAGCCTAAGTAGATTACACTGCTAAAGATATCCTAGCATATGAAAATATATCTAAAAAGAGCATGCAAAGTAGAAAAAGTTGGAATTTTTTATTTTTATTTTGTGGTGTGTGAAACATGTATTGAGTTTCTTTAAATCTAAGCCTTAGCTTATATGGTTGTGAAAAAGCTGCATGGTAACATAGCCTAAAAGTCATCTCATTAACTTAAGCTAGTGATGAATTAATGTAGGGTTAATGATTGCAATTAGTGGAGAGTTAAGGATTGTTTGGTTGAACTTTTAATGAGTTTTTAATGGGACTAAACCTCTGATTCAGTCAGAGGTGAATCAGAGATAGTTCATTCAGACTATTTTTTACGAGAGTAGATGTCTTAATCGGTTAGATATTTGTCTTTGAATGTGTAAGCAACTAAGCATTATACTGAGTTTTAATGGTTCGGATCTCTTACTTGTCAACACATAATGCTTTAGATCTTTTACTAGTTTATCACTTACTCATCAGAAGTTGCCAACCATCCACTTACAGAATAATTTGAACAATCATGCAACCTCAATAGGCTAACTCGGGCTGACCTAGTCGACCTGCAAGCTCGGTAGCTAATACTATCAGTCCAACTAAAAAATACTAAGGCGACTCTCGGCGGTACGAGTGTACAAAGTGCAAAGTGTGCCATTAAAACACCACATTACATCGATCCCAATCCTGAGCCTATTGTGACACCTCACCCGTCTGCGGAAACACCGGGTATCAAGTGAATTGGACATTAATAGTACAAAGCACATGACACATAAAAGCATAAAATTTAATATCATTAAAGCAATAATTGTTGTGACATAAATGAGGAATAAATAGTCATAAATTCAGAAATAAAGACCGACAATCAAAGTAATTTATTGTTCAATTATTCTAAGTCCGATAGGCATCCTATGTCTTGAAGGCATAAAACGCTCAAACACCACCTGAAATATGTAAAAATAAAGTTAGCTATTTAATGCTAGTGAGTAAACCACAAATTGATACATTATAATATAGAAAACCGAGATCATCATAATATGCTACGCAATCTTACATGCATAGCTATTTCATATCATTCTCGACCATGACACATTGAACACACATTGAACACCATCATTGTATAACAACTTGTAATTATTTGTCATGAGGAACCAACTCATGTTATTAATTAAAGATAACCATTTTAGCAACCGTCACGTAACCGTCTCGATATGTTATCAATAATTGTTTAAGCATTTAAGGGACGTAACAACATAGCATAGCAGCTAGTATCATCGTATAGCAACTTGTAACATTGAACAACAACTAGAAACATTGAATGGCCGGGTTTAAATCACCTATTTTGAAATACATGTAGGTGGGTTTGTCAAACCATTAGCGCTAACATTGTACCGGTGGGATTACTAAGTAACAATACTACTTTAAACTACCACATAAGGATTGCATCTTGTCGCGATTCAAGACTAACATATTTTATGATCTCTTTTTAGAAACAAATAGAAAACTGAAAACATTGTATAGTAATTGAACATATTTCAGCCCCAAAATGTAAAAGTAAAAAGGGGAGTGAATTTACTCCGTGTTTCCGGCCACAAGAATTTCGGCGAACTGGCCGGAGTCCGACAACATCTAAAACGCGGTTTTTAGCACTTTTAACAAAACAACTTAAAGCACGGTAAACGTTCCTAAATGAATTTCGAACCCATTACAATCATTTAAACCTTAAATTATCACCCAATTTCTCGTCTTTAATCGTTTCGAAACCGAACCTTAAACCCAATTATCAACTAGTCAATTTAACGCTCAACTCATTAATTTCCTTTAACCAAAACGTCGTCAGTATCATAGCAAACACATTCGACTGTTTCAATTGAATCCAGTTCTTGGATTAATCATCAAACAATATCATTTTCATAACTACAAAAACTCATACCAATCCGCTATCATATCGTGTTTTTTTTTTCTGAAATTGATCAGCGATTTTCTTTCCTCTCATCATCAAGAATGTTTCTAGAGAGTTAATTGCAATCTAACAGCCTCTAAGTATCAAATTGATTCTCACTTCGTCACATCTTTGTTCTTCATCAGTTCTAATCCGATTCGTTTGAAAACAGGTAAGTTATTTATGTTAAAATGCTCGTTATTTTGTGTAGATCAAAAGCCCCCTATCAATTGTGCCATATCTAGCGAATTCTGGATCAATTTTATAGATTTGTTTTCTAGGGTTTATACGAATTTGGGGGTATTGCATTGTTATAAGATAAAAACATTTCTAATCTAATTCTAAACAAAAACTCCAAGCAGCGTGTCTGGTTAAGCGTTGGTTGTTTGAACTAGGTGCTCTCGGGTTCGAATCCATGGAGCTAAATTTTGTGGATTTTATTTACTTACTAATTTCCTTTACATTTTTAACTACTTTCACCAATTACCATAACCTAAACACTAATCTTTCTAATATATAATAAGTAATATGTTAAAATCTTATAAATTATAGTAAAACCATGACTTTTATAAACTTAGTTTTATAAATAGTATTTGCAAATATTTATAATACTATAAAAATGTGTTTAAATAGTTATAAAACATATAAATATTAAGTTATATAAATACTAGTTTATACAAATGGGATTTTTTTATGGATTGTTATAGATGTTACAAATGATAAAGTGCTTCTAAAGAAAATATATAAAGTGCCCTTTGGCGTTATATAAATATTCGTTAAAAATATATTATTTGAAATGATGTCGTTTATCAATTAATGCAAAGTATTTTGAAACCCTAATCCCCAAATTGGAATTTGAAACCTTAATCCCCAAATTGGATTTTGAAACCCTAATTCCCAAATTCGAAACCCTAGAAAATCTAGTTTTGATTCTAGTTGCTATACTATTTATTTCGTTTCTAAATTAGGTTTCCCAACTAATTAGGTGATTCTAGTATTTGGGAAATCCTCGGTTCAATTCAAATTGTTTACTATTTATTTCTAGCCCGAGTTTTAAGGTGAATAAATTCACTCCCCTTTACCTTTACGTTATGGGGCTAAAATATGTTCAAATACTATACAATGTTTTCAATTTTCTATTTGTTTTCCAAAAGAGATCATAAAATATGTTAGTCTTGCTCGCAACAAGATGTAATCCTTATGTGGTAGTTTAAAGTAGTATTGTTACTTAGCAATCCCACCGGTACAATGTTAGCGCTAATGGTTTGACAAACCCACCTACATGAAATAACTGATTTAAACACGGTCATTCAATTTCAAGGTTACAAGTTACTATGTTACAAGTTGATATTCAATGTTGCAAGTTGCTATACTATGTTGCTATGCCATGTCCCTAAGTTGCTAAATAATTATGGATAACTTAAATATCGAGACGATTAGATGACGGTTGCTTGAAAAATTATCCTTAATTAATACATGAGTTGGTTCCCATGATAAATGACTACAAGTCATATTACAATGTAGTCAATGTGTGTTCAAGGTGTTATGGTCGAGAATGATATGAAATAGCTATACATATAAGATTGCACAACATATTATGATGATCTCGGATTTCTATATTATTATGTATCAATTTGTGGTTTACTCACTAGCTTTAAATAGCTAACTTTGTTTTCACATATTTCAGGTGATGCTTGATATTATTTTGCTGCTTTTGCCAAGACATAGGATTGCCTTGGACCTAGTTAAATTAATAAGGACAATTGCATTTACTGTTTCGGTTTTATTACAATTTGTTGTTTCTATTTAAGACTCATGTTCCAAACTTATTATCTCATTATTAGACTTAATATTACCATGTGCTTTGTTTACTATTGATATCCAATTTCTATGACAACCCAGTGTTTCTGCCATCAAGTGGGGTGTAACAGTTTGGTATCAGAGCCATGGTTATTGGGAACTAGGAAAGGGTATTAGAAACACACCGACCTAGACTATAACCTAAGAGTTCTTAGTACAAATAGTTTGTGCTTAGAAAACTCTTCTAGAACTTATTTCTTATTCATATTTATGAACATTTCTATGCCTTTTCTTTGTCTTATTTCTTATCTGATTTCGCGAAGGAGCTACAAGAGACTCTTCTGTGCAATTAGGATCTTTCTCTTTATGAAATCTCGTTATCGTCTTAAGTAAGTTTGAAATGTGAGAACGTGTGCAATCCGGAAGGGGGAACGCCTGTATCACGGACATACTATCTAAGGCAAAGCATTTTGTATAAATCTCTTTAAGAGATTTGTATGCTTACCTGGGGATGGACGAGATGAGTGTGACCCTATATGCTAAAGCACGCCTTCTCGAATACGTTGAAAACGAACTTAACACTTTGATAAGTCTTAAGTGTCCAAAACCAAGACACATTCCTAAGCCTTCAAATGCTATTTATTTATGGATTCTATGATTATTATTTTCTATGACTTCAAATTATTTCAATGGGTTTCTATATTATTTCAATGGTTTTCTATATTATTTCAAATGTTATTCCAAGTTTGCTTATTTTCATTTCAATGATTTCCAAGTGATTACTATGATATGTGTTCTAAATATTGTATGAAATTCAAAGTACAATTATTCTTTCTATTACATCTAAACTTCCATTACAACTTATGTTATCCAAAATTTTCTTATGTCTCATGAAATTCTTTTTCTATCTCATCTTGTAGAATGACAACAAGACGTTAAGGACTCTCTAATACCATCGCGACCCAAATGTTCCAAATCAAAACTAAGATATATTGACTAACCTCAATCAAATTATCAAAATTTCAAAACAAATACCAAATCTAGGGCATATTTCTAATCTCAATTCAATTATCGAATCCCAAATTAAAGACTTAATTCATGATTCCTGAAATCTTGTAACGAACTTACTATTTTGTCAACGCATTCGTTTAATTTACGAATCGAACGTTTACCTCCAAAGTATCTCTAATTGATCTCAATACTCAAATGTTGTCTAAACTACTCATCTAATCATAAGATTATAATCCAACTTCTAATCCACCATTAAATGATGCTATTCATAAATTAGTTTTCCAAAACTTAACGTGAACTCACTAAACAACTTTTCCAAAGCTCATTGAATTAACATATTTCATTTGTATATATGACCACTAATGAAATTTTACACATCTCGTTTTTATAAACTCATTCAAACCCAACGTGCCTTACGTATAAACTTTCTACCTAAAATACCATGTTTTTATCTGCGATTTTTGTAAAACTACCAACCAATATTAATGTTATTAAAATTAATTTCCTTATTTTCCCAAATAAATATATATATATATATATATATTATTAAAAAAATTTATGATAAATAACTTCTTTAAAAAGATATTGATTATTTTAACGATTACACAACATTTCCACGTTTTCTCAAATATGATACAAAAACTTGCAACAAACGTCATGATTTATGTTTCCATCTTAGTTTATCTTCTTTCCAACTTTTTATACTTTCCAACTGCTAAAATCTCGACTCTCAATGGATCCAAGTGCTCCATTTTCGTTCACTCAATTGTTAAACGATGACACCACGAATCAAAGCCCAAATTGTCTATTGTCCCAATACCAACAATTCCAATGTCAACAACTCGGGTTCTCACAATATCAACAAACCCAATTTCAACAATTCGGGTTCTTCCAGTTTTTAGCTTTATCTTAATCTACTGAGTTTCAAGATCATTCAACAATAATAAGTCTTTCTCAATCAACAAACATCGGTAAAAAAGAAACTTAAAAGCAAAAAAATAACGCCGAAGAAAAAGGTAAGAAGGTTGTTCATGTGAATTGGCCATAAGATGACGATGATTTAATGGCTAAAGCTTCACTATCAATTTCTAAAGATCCAAACGTTGCCAACAACCAAAACCAGCACACATAATTTTTTTTGGGTGGGGTGGGGTGGGGTGGGGGGTCTCACACCCCGACCGATGGCGGAATCATCGAGGCGGACGAAAGCGAATGATTGTTCATAGCTCATGGCACTCAAAATAGTTTAAATGTTATTAAAATCCATTTATCCAAAGAAGACTAAACAAATAATCCAAATGAAACAAACAAATAATTCAAACAGAAACAACTCAAATAGTCTACTTTATTTTATTTAATTAACTAGGTCCAAAACCTTAGTCATGTGGCATCTCCGAAATTTAGCGGAGATAAGTGGGTTTATTTGGTTTGAAGATAGAGTCGTGATAACTGGATTATATGGTAGTTTTAGGTTCGAGTTCGAAGGATAAAGATATGAAAACGACTTAATAGGGTTAAAAGGGTGTAGATTTGGTGTTTTGGTCCTGCCGGAGTACTCGCCGGAGGCTCTGACCAGAAAATCGAGGGAGGGGGGAATGGGTCTTAAAACAGTTACAGTTTAGACCCTGCAGATTGTATTTGTTTCAACTTTATTTCAAAGCTTTTAACTAAGTTTCAATTTTGACATTTTTAACCCAAAACTCAATTCAACTACTTTAGTCTAATTACACCTAATAACTTTTATCAAATTGTTGTTTACATATATTGATTAAACTTCATGTCTCTTTATAATGTATACTTGTTATTAGTTATAGTATTTACTTCAATAGTTACCAATTATATTTCGAAATAAATTATTATAATGATTTGGTATTTATATTTAAATAATAACTCGGGGCTAATAAGCCTGATCGTTTCATGGATAACAGGAACATGAATAATTTGAACGGGTCGGGTTGGGGTTTATGTCAGGGCAAATGTTACAGGGGGTGGGGGTAGAAGTTAACTACATAAACATGATGTTTATGTAGTTAACGTTGTGAACCCTCAAGTTACAAGAAGTGCTCATAACCTTATGAGTCACTGGAAAGGGAAAAACTTTCTTCTTCTGCTTCACTTGAATACAAAGTAAGGAAGGAAGAAAATTATGATAAAAAAAACCTTTCTCTTGGACACAATTTTTATGGATCCATATCACATTCCGAACATGAAGAGTTGTGTAACGAGATTAGGAAGAAACACGAAATGTAATTTTATGTAGTTAAAATAAAGTATTATGATTTTTAGTTCACCTAGTCATTTAGTAACAAGATTGTATTTTTATGGACACAATTTTTATGGTTAAACACGAAAAATTCTTCTGCTTTCTCGCAATTATGATTTTTAGTTCGCCTAGTTATGTAGTATTATGTAATTTTATTTAATTAATTAATGTTTTATTTCGTTACATAAACTTTATTTAATTATTATATTTTATAATTATAAGTTACTTATTTAATTAGAACTAGGATTATACGGCGCTCGCACGTTGTGCGAGCCATTTGTATAACGTTAAGTTTCCATTATTACAAGTGTATAAAGTTAAAACTATACACGTGCTAAAATCAATGAAAAACAAATGTCATTCAACCTCGAACAAACATAATGAAACAATTGTACACAGCATCATCACAATGAAACACATTAAACAACACTACCTTAAACTCAACTTATCTACAAAAAAATCATTCTACTTTGCTGGTCAAAATGCAAAATCTACAAAAACTATAATAACAAAAATGCAAAACATAAAACAAAACTACCTTAAACTCAACTTATCTACAAAAGAGTCATTTTACTTCGATGGTCAAAATATAAAGCCTACAAAACTATAGTGGCAAATTACAAAACATAAAAGTTTACTATTCATGAAGTTTCTCTTTAAATATATAGTAATATTAAGTAAAATGAGTATGCTTTTTAAAATAAATGGAAAAGAAATAGTGATGTGAAAATATCAAGTTGATTGTGAGAATAATGAGTAAAAGTGAATGGAAAGCTGATGTGACATGTTGACTAGTCTGATCATAGGAAGGACGAAATGTTGGTGTGGCGGACAGTCTAACACATAACAAATCATCTATCATTACGAGTGTATCTAATAGCCGAAGTCTCTAAAAATGAGTCTTCAAGTATGATTGTATTGGTACGAGTTTGAAGATATTTGTGGCTAGAAACTTTGTAATTAGGCGACACATGTTATTAGTCCTATTTTAATTCTCATACAAAAAAGAAAACGCCAATGGATTGTCTAGCGAAAGGCCACTTTAAAATAGTCAACTTCACTTTTGACCCTAATTTTGTTAGAACACCAATAGACAATTACACGGATTCTGATTTATGAAGCAAAAGCAGTAGCGTTGTGAAGCGAGAGGGGCGGTGGTCGTGGAATGGTGGAGTCGGTGATGAACGTTGGCTGAATGGCGAAGCTGACGAGGAACGGTGGATTTCAATATGTTTGAGATATATTTTTCTAAAAATATTGTGATAACATTGTGCTTACATGGACGTGCACATATACATTGAATTCACATGTGCATATTGTTATAAAAGCTTTTTAGAAATGACAAGAAAAGACAACATAAAATAAATAAAAAAGTGAGAAGAAAGTAAAGGCGCACTTAGTAACATCAACTTAGAACAACTTTCAAGCAATCATAAGATCAAATGCTTATATTCATTCTTTATCAGGTTCATTTATAGGTTATGAGTTCTTTAAGCTTTTGAATCATTCAACACTAAAATCATTAGTTTTTTTTTTCAAATAACTAGTGGAAGAGTAAAGGCACAAGTTGATTGGATAGTAGTGGGTAGCTAGCCAATGTATTCAATTTGTGTTTGTCACTAAAAATCCATAATATTTTAGTAGACTCTAAAAGGTAATTGCTTTAAGAGGATTCACATAGCCCATCCATTCTATTTTTTTAGTGACTTTTTATATTTTGTGAGTGGTTGCAACTAGTTCTGAATGAATGAAGAAAATATTTAGAAAATCTAGGGGCATTTGGTTCGTGGAATGAAATGGATTGGAATTACATATGAATTAGTAGTTGAAGGAATTGGATTTGAAATTTAAACATTCCAATAGAATTTTTATACATTCCAATGGAAATTGAAATTTTTTTGGAATTGGCAAAGAAATAGCGATGTTGCCTTGACCCGAATGGGTCAGGTGATGTCCCATACAGTCTCGACAAAAATGGTCACATGACGAACCATAACGCTTAGACTCATACGGGCCCGATAACGACTCAAACACTTTCAACTTGAATGGGCCTGACGAAGACCAGTCATACTCCGACCATAACATGACCGATGTCGTCCCCCAAACTTTCGACCTGATCGAGTTCGACAATGACCCACACCGCTTCGACCTGAACAAGGCTGATGTTGACCCACACACTTTTTAGCAAAACAAGCTCGACAAGAATCTACATGGCTCTCACCTGAAGGGGCCCGATGTCATCCCGCACACTCTTGACCAGAACTGGTCCCACAACACCCACACCGCTAAAAACCGAAAGGGTCCGACTCTGTTCTACACACTTTTGTTTGGAACAGGTCCAACAACAACCCCTACTTCTCTGACCCGAATGGACCCGGCGTCATCCCACTCATTCTCGAGTGGAACGCTCCCAATGAAAACCCGCATTACTTTGACCTAAAGGACCTGAAGTTGTCCTTCACACTTTCGACAAGAACGATACGAACTTTGACCCACACTACTCAAACCCGAACGGGCCCGACAACTACCTGCATCGATCTGGCCCATTCAGGACGAAAGTGTGTGGGTCTGTGTCAGGCTTGTTTGAATCAGACAGATGCAGATCACCGTCGGGTCTGTATCAGTCGAAAGTGTGCGGGACGGTGCATGGCCTGTTAAAGCGGAGCGATTGTAAGGATTTGTTCCTTAGAAACCCCAAAGTTGATCATACATAGCACTAAACATTTCAATACATTCATTTAATTAAAACATTACAGCGTAAAATCTTAGAACCTAACTAAGTCACTAGAGAACCCTTAATACAATAACATTTTCTTTCAAATAAACATAATAAATTATTTAAAATCTTCTAAATAACTTCTTAAATTGGGATGCCAACCCTTAAACACCACTCACTAAGTAGCTTGAAATCCATTCCTTCCACTTTAACTATCAGCTCACCTGACAAACTAATATGCATACAAAAGTCACTTTTGTTGAGTGAATTCTAGTTTTATATCTTTATCTTAAATTTTCTGGAAATATCAAATCAAGAATCAATCATAACACATTATATTATCCTAGCCCATGTTTGTTTTGTTTGCCATGTTTGTTTTGTTTGGTTTGATACTTTTCTTTGTTGTTCTTTTACCTTTTCTCGGGTCCGCAAAAGGGTTGGTCACATTTAATCATGTTTCCAATCAGGTGAATTTCTTCATGACTAGCTAGGCCATTGACAGTTAACCCACTAGTATCATTGGTTCCTCTAGATGACCCCAACCTATATACAGGGTCTATCTGATCTCTTTGATCCACTATTACCAATGGTTCCTCTAGATGGCCCCATTTAGATGGCAAAAGTGAAATATCTATATGGTGTTTGCACTGCTTTTCTTTCGGATGGGCCCTCTTGATGAGCCCTCTGCCTGGGTCCTCTTGATGATCCCAATTTACTGTTTCTTTAGTTTCTCTTTCATCTTTTAGTTGTATATAAAGTAATACATCCCAAGGCATGAACAACACATACATGCAAATTAAACATCAATATCATCTTCATCATGCAACTAAGGACATGTCTGGAAGTTCACATCATTAATAAAAGTAAAAGGTAGCGGTGTCCAAGAAGTTTTATTCTAGCGTAAAGGTTTAATAGAAAATTCTTTAGAAAATCCATTTTCATGTATAAGGTTTGCATCAAAGCTCTATCTCAAATCTGATTATTTGATATGCATATCGTCCCAAAACATTCAAACAAGTAAACAATGAGATATAGAACTAACCTGTTTATGGAAATTCACTTCAAGTTTAAGTAGTTATACTTCGAACACATGATGTGTGTAAAGTGTATAGATTTTTTAATAATAATTTTTCACACAATTTGGTTTTAAATTTATAAAAGACGACAATTACTTTAAGACTAACTACACACAATAGGCAAGTGTACCTATCGTATAGTAGTATAGCTTTAGGCAAGAACCGAATATCGATCCATGGACACGAGAGCTCCTGATACTAAACCGTTGTCATTATCTAGCCGGCAAATAAAGTGGTTTTATATTTTGTGTTTTTAATCTAAATAGACATAAATAAATAAATTAAAAGTTAAGAAAGATAATCAAACAAAGGAAATGTTCACTTAGACTTTGAATTCACCTAGCCTTACAATGACAATCTACACAAATCCATGATGAGATCATTCTTACATGCATAACACGAAAATAGACTAGACCCCCGTCAAGGCTATCTAATCATATGACTCTTCGGAAAGTTAAAACGATGATAACATAGTAACCACCTAAAGTCATTCCTTGAAGAGCTAATGATACAATTATGTTGAATATAAAGATGGACTAAACTCCTGTCAAGGTTATTTAATCCCATAATCCTTTGGAAAGCTAATACGATAAACACATACTAACCACCTCGAATCACGTAATGGAAACAATGTCATGAACCTTTTCAACTTGTGAATATCATACCATGAATACATTAACTATAAATTCACGCTAGTAAACAATAATCACACATACACAATGATACAAGGAATTCACAACAAATGTAATGGCTTTTCCAAGCATATACACAAGGATGCACATTTGACTAACAATCTTACATGTTCCAATCCCCATCCACCATTCCTAGTCAAATGTCATGAACACATACACATACATCTACATATCCATGAATAAATATCCTAACACATACGGTTTTCCAACATAATATGGTCAAGACACCCACGAGATTAAACATATAATCAAGTCAAACAAACACACATAATCATTGAAAACATTCAAAACATTGCTAAAGTCATCAACATAATCATCACCATAAACAAAATGTAAATCGTCAATGTTTAGCTAGGATTCATCTAATCTAAGTGAATCAAGAGTTTTAGCTCATGCTAACTACAAAAATACCCAAATAGCTTGAAGAGTCAAAGAGACACATGGTTAGATAAAGAGGATATCAAACCAAAATCAAGCTAGAATAGGTAGAATGATGTTAGATTCTTCTTTGGAGTTGATAATCTTCTTCCTTTATGAAGTTGGGTGAAAACCGACTTGGAGGCTAGAGAGAGTTAGGGTTTTGCTCCCTAAAATTGTGTGTGAGAAATGAGGGAAATTTAGGTTAAAAAGGGGGAATTTTGCGCAGAGCATGGCCATGTCGCGCTCAGACATGGCCATGTCTTTATCAAATTGCTTATCAGGGCTTGCATGGCCATGTCTCCATCAGACATGGTCATGTCAGAAGCTAATCTTCAAATTCTTCACTTTTTCCTTTGAGTTTTTCACCAAAATCACCTAGTTGCCATCCAAAACTACAAAAATCCAAATAAAACACAATTAAGTGGCTATTCGGATGAATTTGCAACAAAAAGCGTTTAAAATGAGGGCTAATATGCATTATTAACATGTATATTTATTCACATATCAACACACTACACAACCTTCATAAAGATTATCACATTAATTGGTCATTTTCTACTATATGTTAAATTCGCTAGTAAACTCGTTGGGCGAACTTAACAATTTTGCCAGCATATTCGCCGGTAATTTCTTTAGTCATCATGTCCAACTTTTGTTGCTTAAATTCTCTACAGAGGTTTGCTAACCACAATGATTAACACACTCTTGTCAACGAATTTACCAAATTTGTTGGATGGAGATAGTTATAAACTTTTTGGGCGAAACTTAAATTTGTTGGACGGAGATTCATTACGAACCAACTCGTTTTATACCAAAACTAATACCTTTTTTATGTCAAATTCTTTAGTTTATCACGCAAGATGCCAAATATATGCTCGTTAGGGGCGGAGTAGTGTGGGTTTCTATCGGGCTCGTTTAGGTCGAAAATGTGCTAGTCGATGCCACAGACATTTCGGTTGAAAGTGTGCGGGACGACGTCATTCCTGTTCGGACCAAAGCGGTGCAGATTGCTGTCGAGATCATTTCGATCAATGAAGGACTCGTTTCGGTCGAAAGTGTGCAAGACGACGTCAGGTCCATTTAGGTCGGAGTGGTGTAGGTTGTAATCGGCCCCATTCCCGGCGAAAGTTGGGACCAAAGTGGTGCAGAACTCTGTTCGACCCATTCTAGTCGAAAGTGTATGGGACAGCTCCGGGCCTGTTCGGGTCAGAGCGGTGCAGGTCGTTGGCGGAGCCGTTCTGGTCGAAAGTGTACGGGATGGCTCTGGGCCTATTCGAGTCAGAGTAGTGTTGGTCTCGGTCGGGCTTGTTTAGGATGAAAGTGTACGGGACGAAGTTAGGTCTGTTCAGGACAAAGTGGTTTCGGTCATCACCAAGCCTGTTCAAATAGAAACAACGCTGGTCTTCGTCGTAACCGTTCGGGTCGAAATGGTACGGGTCGTTGCCATGCTTGTTTATGATGAAAGTTTTTCAGGTAACCGTTGGGCCCTTCGGTTCAAGGCGGTGCAGGTCGTCCTCGGACACGTTGGTTGTAGGCACATCTGTCATATTCTGATTGAAGTGTGTGGCTCCCGTCGTGAATAGGTTATAGATTCCAATAACTTTGGTTGAATTCCAATAACTTTGGTTGAATTCCAATTCATTTCTTAACTAAACACACCACTAATGGAATTCAAATTCGAGTTTCATCCAGTGATTCGAACCGAACATCCAAATGAATGGAATTCAAATTTCAATTCAATTAATTTTTATTCAATTCCTGTCAACCAAACGCACTCTTAAAGTGTTTTCATCTGTATATTTAAAAAGTCCTTGTTCACCGCTTATAGTTTTTTAATATATTTGGAAAGCAATTGTTAGTAAAGAAAAGAGATAAGGTAACAATAAATGTAATTAAAATATTATTTAATTGCAATGAGAAATAACATATAGTGATTTTTAGTGTAATTATATACATGAGAATAGTGGATGAGTTACAAGCCAGGTGTTTTACAAATTTGTTGGTTTTTTCTGAAATGGATTGACATCATCCTCAAATGTCAAACTAAGCGTTAATAGTTGAAAGTAGGTTTAAGTTATGGACATACTTTGCTATATGATTTGGTTCTTGAAAATGGAGCATTAAACGTTGGAAACAAATATACAAAAGAAGAAAAAAGATCACACGACTATGACCATGTAATTTTCATTGTCCTATCACCTATAGTTATACATCCCTTTTAGAAAAAAAATGATTTTTTTTCCTTCATAACCATTATAGATTGAGTTAAACCACACAACTTTGTAAATTCGTAACTCATGGCGACCATGTAAACCTTTGTCTACGTAATCATATCCTTCCTTAAGATTTGAGCCTATTTCATTTATACAATCGTCAAAACCTTAGACCGAGATGTGATTGTGCAACTCGCCCTAATGTCTACAAGTACATTTTCCCTTCGAATGAAAAAGAGGGTTTTAGGGTGCTAGTAATAAGATTTTGGAGGCGAAACTCTAGGGTTTCCACCAAGACATTGAAGTTATTTTTCACTGTTCACATGTGACCACCGATTCTACACTACTATATGGTTACACTTTCTATCCCTATTAATTTAAACATGACGCCTATTATCAGAGGCGCAACCAAGTTAAGACCGGGGAGGGTCACGACCCTCCCATTTTTTCCCGTTAGAAGTAGCGATTTGTCGGTTTTCGGTTGATTTTATTATATAAATTGAGTACGGGCCCTCCCATTTTTAAATTCAGGCCCCCTTTGTTATTTATCCAATTACCTAAACCCAATTACCCAAACCCATTACCCTTAATGTTTAAGCCCATCCCAATTCCCAAATTAAAATAAAATTAAACCCACCCAAACCCAAACCCAAACCCAAACCCATTTACCCCCCCTTTTTTTTAGCGGTCGACCACACCACAATCACAACACCAACGTTCATTCTTGGCTTCTTCAGTTCTTCTTCTTCTTCTTCGATTCTTACTGCCATGCTGCTGCCCTGTAGTTGCCTGCTGCTGAGCTGCCATGTTCCTTCTTCTTCGATTCTTGCTCGCCCCCGATTGCACCCGCCTGAGCAGATTGCCCCTGACCGTGCGTCTGCCTTACGCCCCTGGTAACTACTTCCCTAACAGCACTTTATCTACTAGTCTACTTTGGTTAGATTTACAATTTATCTCAAATATTAGAATTTCGGGGTTTAATTTAGTTATTGATTGTTATTTGTAATAGTGTTGATTGTTGAATGTTGATTGTTAATTGTTGAATTTAGGGTTTAAGTGAATTATAGGGTTTAAGTTTAGTTGTTAAATGTTGATTTATTTTAGGGGAATAAGGCCATAAGGGGTTTAATTTTAGTTGTTTTAGGGGTTGTTAATGTTGATTGTTAAATGTTGATTATTGATTTTTGAATGTTTGTTTGTGGAATTTAGGATTTAAGGGAATAATGGGTTTAAGTTTAGTTGTTGAATGTTGATGGATTTTAGGTTTTTATTTTAGTTCTTGATTGTAAGAATGTTGAATGTTTAATTATTGAATTTAGGGTTTAAGGGAATAATGAGTTTAGTTTTAGTTGTTGAATGTTGAATGTTTGGTTTTGATTTTGTAGATAGAATAAGATATTGCTGAAAGCCTGAAACGTTTGATTTGGAGGCTATAATTGATAAATTCAAAGATTTTAAAGGTCGTCGGGCTGAGTTGTATTTCTTCATCCAGGTACTCATTCCTATCTTGTTGTATTTATGTGTAAGAACTTTTTTAGAATGAATGCATAAATTTTTGATAGTTTAAGTTTTTATTGTTGAACCCGACCCGACCTAAAACGCCAACCCGAACATATGTACCGAAACATAGCATTAGGAAAAAAAAATTATGGGCACCATAACTTTAAGCCCCCCTATTAGTGAAATCCTGGCTTCGCCACTGCCTATTATTCTTTGCATTTTAATTAACCTTTTTGTTCTTAATTGCTAGCTTAATGAGGGCTACTTTCGAATGTACGTACGTATTTAGTGAAATGAGATTAACTCTCCCTATAATATGTACTAGATGTGAGACCCGTGAGGATCACGGGTCGAACACGGCTGAAATAAGCAACAACGATATATACCAAATTATAAAACACTAAATGCATAAACAGAATAGTATTCCAACAATTAATACAATTGAAACTAATAATTTATAATCCAAAACATTACATATAAGGCAAAATATGTTTAAGCTTTAATTCTATTGAAGTTTCCAAAGTTTTTATAATCTCCTTTATAGCTTCTAGCAAAACCACTTCATCTTGGTCTACCATAAATGCAAGATGTAATGCAGCATCACGAGCTGGATATCGAGGCAAAAGCATCAACATTTTGATTAACTGGTCCCGTTCCTGGTAACCTTTCACCAGCAAATTTGCACATTTCTTCAGGTCCTCAAGCGAAGCACACTCCAAATGATATTGCTCTTGTAAAGTTTCTATCATCTTGTCCCTAATAGGAGTTTCATCACTTGATGATGATGAAGAAGCCATTACTATAAAAAAATGTATGTAAGAAAACAAAAAATAAGTATTGAATATATATGCAGTTTATATAAAGTAAATGATTAACTTAATAAACAACCTAAAAGCAATCTCTTAATAACACAAATTTTCAAAATTTTCAACTTAATAACACAAAGAATCAGAAAACTGTATTTAATTCCAAAAGATATATGTAACAAACATCAAAATAAAAATGAAATCATATTTTCAACCTAGACAGTTCAAATTTTGTGTTAATACCAAATTGCCATGAGAATTAAGTCGATTGTAGGGTAACTAAAAGTCTCATAATCACAGTTTATATATATTTCTAGACTCTATTACATAACGAATTCAAACAATGCTTCATAAGTAATGGTTTAATACACCTTATGTCCGAAACACATACCTGGTTTGATGCTTAACCTTGATCTGTTTGGAGTTAAAGGTAAGGGCTTGAAAGAAAATCAGTCTATATGAATGGTAAGAATGAGATTATGAGTTAGTATGTTATCAAAAACAAAATCAGAAACATATATATAGGCAGTTGTAGTAAACACTTGCAATTAAGATTTACAACTCAAAACATTTATTACAAACCAAGTGAAATAATGGCAAATTGAAGTAGAAAAGACTACATTTGTTTTTAACCATATGAAGCCGTGTATTCCAACTGGGAACAACACTGTTTATTAAATGCATGTTAGAGATGTGAATTTGAAAAGACACCTAATCTCCACCTAAACCGAGTTGTTCAAAATTCATTAATGTTAAATTAAATTCACACCATTAGTTTGTCCTATAAAAGCTAAACCTACATCATACACTAACCATCCCTCAAACATTAACCATCCCTGAAACAACCAAGACAAACAAATCTCCCTTATCTATGGCTAATTACAACCACAGCGAAACCAACACAGCCTCTAAAGTTCTGATCTCTCAACTATACGTAGATAAAACTAACGATAGGGTGATGGAGCTGCTTGAAAATATCCATTTGAGAATCAAAAACGATGGTTATCAAAATATGGGTTTCTTTGAGTATTTAATCAAGTCCACACCGTCTGAAGAGAAACAGAGGTGGGAGGAATTTTTTGACAAACAGCTCGAGATCAACAACAAACTGACTGCTCAAGTGGAAGATATAATGAAAAAGGTGGAGGAACAAACAAAAGCCAAGAAAAAAAATGTTATTGATGTTTTTGGTACGGAATAATTAAGGGTTTAGTTTTATGTTATGGTCTTTTTCAGAGTTGTGTGGAATTTTAATTGTAATAGTTTCTTTAGTTTTAATTTTCTGGTTTAGAAGTGTATTTTGATTATATTATTGTCTTTATAAGGCTTTTTTTAGTGTGTTATCTAATGACCCATTTACACACACACACACACCAACAATGATGAAAAAAACGCTGATAACATCCCTAACACACCAACAATGAAAACCAACAACAAAGTACACTACCATTAGTACAGAAGGAAGAACCGGTTTATGAACATACCTTGGAAAACCTTTTATGATAAAAACTTGGTATACCTTGAATACTTTACACTCGTTCAACTGATTTACCTGCTTGCATAAAGTGAAGAGAAACAGAAAGGCCAGTGTTATAACCAAAACACCAAGTTTCAGTGATTTATATTCTAATCAAACCAAAAACACCAACTGAAAGGTCAGTGTTATAACCAAAACACCAACTGATTTACCACTCCTTTGGACTATGATTTATATGATAATGTGCATCAACTATTCATGTTCTAATATAAATCCTAAATTTTTTCACTATTACAAACATGTGTATACAGGCCTAATGTCACCAATTCCATCATGTCTACACACCCAATTCCACCAATTCTAACACAAACAAAACCTCTTGAGTTGTTCACATATCAAGTTACAGCCTGCAAACATGAACAGAAAAATTTAAATATCCCTATAACCTCATAACACTAAGTCCAGCATCTAACTACCAACCAAACAACCTCATTTAATCCAACATGCTTAATGTTCTAACCTTCTTATGCTTAATGTTCAACTTTATGTAACCATCTAACATTAATCAAACATGCTTAATGTTCTAACCTTCTTATATTTCTACAAAACTGTCATGTTCAACTTCATCTAACATTAATCCAACATGCTTAATGTTCTAACCTTCTTATATTTCTACAAAACTGCCATGTTCAACTTTATGTAACCATCTCCCATTAATCCAACATGCTTAATGTTCTAACCTTCTTATATTTCTACAAAACTACCATGTTCAACTTCATCTAACATTAATCCAGCATGCTTAATGTTCTACCCTTCTTATATTTCTACAAAACTGCCATGTTCAACTTTATGTAACCATCTAACATTAATCAAACATGCTTAATGTTCTAACCTTCTTATATTTCTACAAAACTGTCATGTTCAACTTTATGTAACCATCTAACATTAATCAAACATGCTTAATGTTCTAACCTTCTTATATTTCTACAAAACTGCCATGTTCAACTTTATGTAACCATCTCCCATTAATCCAACATGCTTAATGTTCTAACCTTCTTATATTTCTACAAAACTGTCATGTTCAACTTCATCTAACATTAATCCAGCATGCTTAATGTTCTACCCTTCTTATATTTCTACAAATCTGCCATGTTCAACTTATATAACCATCTAACATTAATCCAACATGCTCAATGTTATAACCAACTATCCTATCTAATATCCACACAACAATCTTACATACACACAAACTATCTAACTTTATCACCACTTTAATCCAACATGGTCAACCTATATAACCAACTATCTTCTTCTAATATCAACACAACAGTCTAAATCAAATGCTCAAGAAACACAAACTTTAATATTAGTACCAAAAAACACAATTCTAAAACATTCTTCAACAACCACACAGAGACAAATTATGCGAGTCGGAAACTACCATTAAAGTGTGTTAACCACAATGTAGTTGCTATTGCTCTTGTTACCAAACAGATTTGGAATTACAGCCCTGCAAACATCAACACACAAATTTTATTAATTCAGTTTGGTTCAAGCATTTCGTCGAACATGTGGTGTGCAAACTAATTTGTCACATCACTATCCTCAACAAATTATATATTGGAATACAAATATGTTTGGTTCAAGCATTTGGTCGAACATGTGGTGTGCATACTAATTTATCACATCACCATCCTCAACTCAGCCTTAAAAAACAAACAATAAAAACAGCTTATTAAGCACATTTTAAACCACAACAAAAACTCAAACCGCATGTGTAAATCGGAGATATAAAACAATCAAACGGATGTATAAACAAACATAATATACCTGAATAGTTGTTTTTGTGTGATTGCTACTGATCTGCAACACATGAGTTCGAATATTAATATGTTATTTCAAGCAAATACACATCAAGATCCAACACAAAAAAAAAACATTAACAAACTTTGGACTAAAAATCTCATCAACCAAGATTAGCAATCGGCTTTTACGAAGAACCAAATACGTGCAGTGTTTTGTGTGTAAGAAGAAGATGACTTACCGGATCTTGAATTGTGACCGACTGTTTCAGAGCATTTGGATGGAAATCTGCATCCGGTTGTGTGTGTGTGTGTGTTTTTTTAGAGCATTTCCAGTTGTGTGTATGTGTGTGTGTTTGAATTAAAGAAAGGGAGTTTAAACTCCCATTTTCCCGCTCACTCTTCCTTTTCAAAAAAACTACCATTTCCACTCTTAAACACACCATTTCCAGAGCATGCTTGCATCATCTTGTGGGACCGGATTGATTGTGAGGATGCCACATCAGAAAAGATGATGTCACTTAGGCACCATCTATTATGGATAAGTAGGATACGTTTAAATGATTTCCATTGCTAATTGTTATCACCAAATTGATTCGGTAAGTATACAAATGCACTTAACAAAATTCATGTATGATTGTATGAATATTTTGTATAATCTTAATAAAATGTTTATACGTATGAAATCATACAATAACTATTTATTAGTAGTTTTGACATGCATATATACAAACAAGAAATAAAAACAAAAACACATGAATACAAAAGTTGAAAATTTTCAAAGCAATCTATATTTGATTACGATAAGGATTTACATGTGAAGTAGATAGAATTTGATCAAGGCCAATGCTCTATCCAAATATTTTGGATGTGTTGGCTTGTAAAACGATGTTTGCATTTGTGTCTTATAATTTTAATTTTTTTTAATATTTAAATTCAGGTGAAAATATATAAAGCTTGTTGAATTTTTTTTAGAACACTGAATTTTTTATGTTATGTCATCGTATTTCCTAAATGAAGATCTCTGTTGTCGCACTCCGATCACTATGTTGTCTTAACTGGGTCTACGATGGCTTCAGAGTTTGGCTTGGGTGTTCCACCGAGAAATCGTACCGTCGGTTGCCACTTGACAGTCGTTGTGCCACCATAAGAACATAATCATCTAGCGTAACACACGGTGGGACAAAAACCCTGGCGGGCTCGGAATTCGAACTCATAACCTTATACAAGGCCTAGCTCAAATCCTTTCATACCTAGATCCGCCAAATATACAAACATATTTTTACTAAATAGCATCAGGGTACGGATCAAATGAGACTACATATTGGGAAGTGAAGGATGAAGTTATAACAAAACAAAGTCAAGCTACTAACGAAGTCAGTTCAAAACATTACAGAACTTCTACTGAATTCTGTGTAATCACATTTTGTGTGTTGAATCCTGCCTGCTGAAATTGTATCTGCTGAATTTTCCAGCAGGCAGTTCCACCAGCTG
Source organism: Tagetes erecta (assembly GCA_030867185.1). Taxonomy (NCBI): domain Eukaryota; kingdom Viridiplantae; phylum Streptophyta; class Magnoliopsida; order Asterales; family Asteraceae; genus Tagetes; species Tagetes erecta. The sequence continues at coordinate 24,633,157 of CM061494.1, forward strand.
AAGATCTACAAGAGAGACAAGCCTGTCAGTGTTGAATGTTTGTGGAGATACCACAACATTCAACACCTGCTGAAGACCTGCTGCAAGTTTTCATTTATTGTAGTATCCAATAGGATTCCATATTCATTGTATGCCATGTTATGGATTGATCAACGACTGTAGTTTGTCATTGGTCTTTTTGTTTATAATAGATGGCTAGCATCTACAACGACACTTATATAGTTTCATGGTTAACCTTTGCATTGTAAACTTGTGCACATTTACAGTATAAAGTGAAAGTAACAACATTAAAAGTAGCTGGTTTTATTGTTATTGTTCCATTGATATTTTAGTGTATTGTGTGTTTGATCTAACAATATCACTCGAATTCCGCACTCGTGATCATTGTGGTTTATCAGAACTTTTGTTAAGTTAGATCCAACAAGTGGTATCAGAGCTTTTTCTTTTGGTTTGTTTGATTTTCTTCAACAAATCATATTGTTTTCTGAAATATCAAAGATCTCACACTTGATTATTCTATATCCTAAAATGGCTAGTTCTAGGATTGTTGTATCATTTGCAGCTCTTGCCATCTCCAAACATGATTTGGAGAATGGTACTCAAACTAAGTCGTTCATGTTCTCACTAGTTGGTTATGATATATGGAAGATTAGAATGGAAGATTTCTTAGTAAATCAAGACAGAAAACTTTGGGTTTCTGTTGAGCAAGTTCCATTTTCACAAATGGTGGATGCTGTTAGTGAGAAACGCAAAATGGTACCTAAAGAACCCTCAAAGTATTTTGAAGAAGAGAAAAGGAAACTAGAGATCGGCTTAAAGGCTCTATGGTTTCTAAGAGTGATTATCCCAAACTGTATAATTCGTGGCTTCAAAAACTATAAGTCAGCCAAAGGACTTTGGGATGCTCTCAAGTCAAGATATGAAGGAAATGAAGAACTCAAAGAGAACAAGAGATATGTTCTCAAGAAAATATTTGAGAACTTCAATCACCTTCTCGGTGAAACCATGATTGTTACATATTTTCGATATGTTGAGTTAATTAATGGACGTCATTCAAGAAGCTCAAATCACTTTTGACAAGATTGATGTCATTAGGAAGTTCATGTTTTCTCTTCCAAAAGCATTGACAACTTTGGCCATAAGAAGAACTGAAAACTTAAGAAGAATGAACCTTGAAGAGCTCTATGGAATGCTAAGTGCATACTAAATGGAGATTGATGCAAAACTGGAAACAACATGTAGATTAGTGAACAGATCTAATCCACTTAGATCCCCTGCTCTTCTTGCTTAAGAATCAAGCTGCTAATAACGTATTTTTAGCCATAAAATGCACTAATCACATATCCCGAATCTTCCTCTGCTGAAACTTCAAATACCGTATTCAACACATGGAATTCACATGCATCATGCTCAAGCTCCTCTATATCATCTCACTCAGCCTTTGTGTCTAAGATTGCTAATTAAACGAGCTGCTTTCAGCTATCTAAAGAAGACTTTAACTTCATAAACCCTGATGATCTTGAGGAAATGAATATCAGTTATTAGAAATCCATGATATCATTCAAGGCCAAGTAATTTTAGCAAAGGACTGAAGACAATTTCAAAAGCAAAGAAGCTGAGGATTTTGTTCGGACGAAAAGCAAGCTAAGTTGCTACAAATTTAATCAGCTAGGACATTTTGCTAGAGATGCAAAGCTCCTAAAGCCAATCCAGTACCCACACCAGCTTCAGTAGTTCATGCTCATCATAGAACAAACTCACTTGCTGCTACTTCAAACCATACTACTGTTGTAATTGTTGATGACAAATACATTGACCAGAGCTTTAAATTTAAAGATGTCACACCAGTGCAGAATACTCTGATGGCCAGCTGTTTAGAATCAGACTCTTGTTCCTTTTCTCAAATGGAGCCAAAGAAGGTAGATGAAGCCTTGAGAGAAAATAGTTGGGTTGAAGTTATGTAAGAAGAACTTGTTCAGTTCCAAATGCAGTAGGTGTGGAAACTATGTCCATTTCCTAGGGGGAAGACTGTCATTCGAACTTGTTTATTAAATGAACCCCGATATACGTTCTAACTTCGGCTCAAGTTTATTTAATATTAAGTTAAGCCAAATTTATAAATGAATTTTGAGTACCCATGAATGAATGGACCTAGACCACAAACACAATAAAATAAGTCCTTGTTTTTTTATTAATAATGTTTGGAACTGTCCTAAATGCCATATTGGACAAGATGTTACCCGCCTATAATGATATTGTTGCTTTATGTTTGACTTACTTAGTAACACTATTATGGAAGAAACCCATCGGTGTAAAAAAAACTTTTGGCATAACCTGGAACTCCATTATATCCCATGTGAAACTTGAACATAAAATCTTTCCATTTTAATGAAGTTTTAAGTACTATGTTATTAAGCTAGAAATATTTGTTATTCCTTGTTTTCTTTAATAATTATTTTATTTTATTTTTAAATTGAGATAAAATATTAAAAGGTACGATGGAAAAAGAATATAAAAATTAGAAAAGACATTAGAAAAGGTACACGATAAGGTCATCATACACCATTAGGTGAAGGGTGTGGGTATGAGATGAATTGGTACTGCGAGTTCGCGGGTACACCGCCGCCGACGTCCAACAATGATTATATTCAAATAGCTTGGTTTGATGGGTACGGTACCCAAATGATTATGTTTTTTTTTTCGTTGGACTTCCAACGACTAGATTTTGGGTGGGGTTGGTGGTTTGGGTATTGTTTCATTAAAAAAACCATTTTTTTATAATTTACGTATTAAATTCTCCATTTCATACAAAAAGTAATCACATTTCTCTCATTCTCTACTATACAATTTTATTCATTTCTTTCTTGGATACGACCATGCAAAAGTGTACTTCAGCTTTTATACATCCTTGGATATGACAACGCAACTGGCATTAACGACGAATATCTAAAAATAAGGGGAAAACAACAAGAGATAGTATGGAAAACTATTGTAAAGGTGTTATAGACAATTACCGGGAACGTTATTTGAGAAAGCCAATATAATTAGATCTTCAAAAAATATACGAAGTACAAGACGAACTGCACGGTTTACCCGATATGATTGGTATCATAGATTGTATGCATTGACAGTTGGCTAGCTGTCCAACCACTTAGCGTGGCCAACACACACGGTGTGACAAAAAAGGGACGGCTCTGATTTTTCGAGCCATTGCTTCATATGACCTTTAGATTTAGAATGCTTATTTCGGTTCCTCCGGATCAAACAATGACATCAATGTTCTTGAAGCATCGCTTGTCATAAAGGATCGCATAACCGGTAACGCACCCGAGACCTCTTTTATGTTAAGGACCAATTGCATATTTCCCCTCTAAAACACCTTAATTGCATATTTACCCAATAAAAAAAATTCAATTGTATATTTCCCCTCCAAATCTCCTTAATTTGTAAGTTTAGCCATTTTGAGTTATTTGTTTAAAAATAGTTTATATAATAATTATTTTACCCTTTCTTTTACTAAAACTTTAATTTGCAAGTTTACCCAATTTGAGTTTTTTTTAACTTTTTGCTAATTATTTATTTTCTAAGTATTTTACGTTTATCCTAAAATATTTTTTTTTGTTTCTTCATTGTTTTTTCGACTTTCATGAGTATTTCGAGTAATAACAGTCATAAAAAATACGAGTGACAATCATCAAAATGAAACCACAAATAACAAAGTTTTAATTTTGATGATTGTCCCTTGTATTCTTTGAAATTGTTATTAGTCAAATAACTTGTGATAGATGAAAAAATATTCAAAAAAAAATTAAAAAGGTATTTTAGTAAAGATGCAAAGAAAGCATATTAGTAAAAACGCAAAAAAATCGGAAACAACTAATTAGCAAAACAAAAAAAAAAGATATGTTAGAAAACGAGTAAAAACACATCATAAAACTTTTTAAATGACTAAATACAAATTTTTTTATGTTTTAATGTAAAGGTAAAATAGTCATTATATAAACTATTTTTAATAAAATAAATCAAAATGGGTACATTTGCGGTTAAGAATGTTTGAAAAGGATATATATGCAATTGATTTTTGAGCTGGGTAAACATGCAATTAAGAAGAATTTATAAAGGGAAATATGCAATCGAAATGTTTGGTTAGGTAAATATGCGATTAAATAAGTTTAGAGGGGGAAATATGTCATTCTTCATTATGTTAATTGAAATTATTACATGCATGGATTTATTTGGGTGACGGTATAAGTCTAGAGTAACCTATGATCATAAAAAGTTCAAGAATCATCAATAAAATATATCAAAAGTCTATTTGGAGTTTTTAAGAAACGTTGGCATTTTGTGAACAACCCAGGCAGTGGCGAAGCCAGGATTTTTGACCCGGGGGGGGCCAAAGTTAAAAAACCCATTATTTTTTTTTATAATGCTTTGTTTCGGGTGGCCAAACTCAATATATATATAAAAAATCAACAACCGATCAACAAAACAACACTTCGGACGGAAAAAACTGGGGTGGCCCGGACCCTCCTTGGTCCCTTCTTAGCCTCGCCAATGAACCCAGGTCGACTATTGTCAAATTAGAAAATGACTTATGTTATGTTGTTTATATCACCTTACATAATATGATTTCGAAGGATGAATGAAAAACTTATTGTCAGGATTACATCTTGAGATATGTCGACGAAGAACGTGCACAGATAAGTATGGACGAAAGAATAGCAAATGCCTAATACATGCGTAACATAGAAGCGCATTAAAGTCTAACTACGGATTTGGTCAAGTTGGATGAATCATAGGATAGAACGTGATGACTAGTTTTTTTCGGTTTCGTACATGTTCTTTTTTATTTGTATTTCGTTAATTTTATTATAAATAAATTTTATTAAATGATATATTCAATGATCTATTAAATTATTAATAAAACAATCGAATCTCTAATGTAATAAAGCAAAATCAATCATGTTTATGTGGCATGATTTAAGATATGATTTGCTTATGTGACATGATTAAGAATTTCTCTCACAATAATTAAAGATATTAATTTTTCAAGTATACTTTATTAATATACGGAGTAGTATTTAAATTATATATATTTTTCTATACTCTGTATTATAACACTAGTTACATTTTAGTCCCTAATATTTCAAATTTTTTTTAAAAAATTTATAACATCTACATTTTTAGTTATTTCCTACTATGATAATTACATAACCATTAACAATTACTACATATTTTGTTGTCAATAAATCCATACAACATTTTTGGATTTGGTTCATCACCATTCACCCCACTCGGAAAAGAAAAGCTGGTCCAGATAACCGGAAACAGCCGGTCAGTCGGTCACTACTTCTCAGATGAATGTTGTTAGCATACAACAGAATTTGGACCAAAGCAAAAACAACAGTTTTGACTATTCCATGAACATCTCTCTCTCTATCTTCTTCTCTTCCATCTTTTTGTTTTTACACACATTCATTCTTCATTTCCAACTTCACTTTTTCCTCATTTCATGCACTTTTAACACCTTTTCATTTCAACTCACTTCATTTCTTCTAGTTTTGCTTTTACAGAGTCAGAAAATCGTTTTGATTGTTCATGTAGCTGTTTCCGAAGCTCCGTCGTGTTGAATTTCCTCATTTCATGCAACTTTGAGGGTGATTTGAACTGAAATCGTATTTTCTGCTGCAGTTGTTGATGAATTTTGGATTTAGAGAGAGAAAATCATTCCGGTTGTTGATGTAGGTGTTTCCGAAGCTTTTGGACTTGAATTTGTTCATTTACTGCAATTTTAAGGCGTTTTTATTTGAGTTTGAGTGATTAGAGGTGTAGTTTTAGGGTTTTGTTGAGAATTATACGTTTCGGAAGCTCTGTGGTGTTGAATTCGCTCATTTGATGCAAATTTGAAGCTCATTTAAACAAAATCGTGTTGATCTGCTGTAATTCTGGTTGAATTTTAGATTTGGAGACAAAGTCCTTTCGATTGTTGATTTCCGAAGCTCTGTGGTGTTGAATTTGCTGGTTTCAAACTGTTTTCATTTAAACTGAGTGATTGAAGGTGTAATTTTAGGGTTTTGTTGAGAATTACGTGTTTCTAGATTAGAGATCTGTGTTGAGAGTCGTCTATCGTAGTGCAATGACATCTTCAGAGGTTAATAACATGAGAGGAGACATAAACGACGCCATAGGTGATTCCAGAACCGTTCCTGCGGTTTCCGGTGCCGGTAAAGGTACTCGTCGGAATTTGTTTATGCATAAATTAGGTTTTGGTATTTGAAGTTATGGCGATTAATTTAATTTTTTTTTCCGGTAGTTGATGCGGATGCGGCTCTTTACAAGGAGTTATGGCGAGCTTGTGCTGGTCCGCTCGTTACGGTGCCTCAAGAGAAAGAGCTTGTGTTCTACTTTCCTCAAGGACACATAGAACAGGTTCCATATTTGTTATTTTATTGCTGATTTTTGTAGCTGTTGTTCAATTTTATCATTTTTACCTCAAAAGTGTATGAGTTGTGTTTCAAAATAGTCACCGGTGATGAGTTGTTTCTAGTCTATTGATAATCTGAATGACTTATTATGATTTATGATGTTATATTGTTTGTTAGGTTGAGGCTTCAACCAATCAGGTAGCGGAACAACAGATGCCAATGTATAATCTTCCATCAAAGATCCTGTGCCGTGTTATGAATGTCCAATTGAGGGTAAATTTGTTTCAGATAACTGAATTTGATGTTTGTGGTTGACTGATTGTTGATCTATTGAATAATGTTATCGGTGTTGGGTATGCAGGCTGAATTAGAGACGGATGAGGTGTTTGCCCAAATAACTTTGATGCCAGAACCTAATGTGAGTTTTACCTTTTTGTGTGAATAATGATTAGCCAAGGGTCTAGGCAGAATAAAGTTTTTTTTTTTTGCAAAAACAAAAGGAACAATATAAATCATTTATTTATCTCTCTTGAAACTCATAAAAAAATATTAACAACTTTTTGTTTATTTATAGAATCTACACATGTGCAAGTCTTTGTGTAGGTAAACGTTTAGCATAGGACCAGATTATGTTAATGGGTTTTATGTATGTAACATACAGATTCGTATATAAAGTAAAAGTTCTTAAAAATATGAAGCATTGATAGAAAAATTAAACGATTTTTGGTTTGTTCTTTTATGTTCTTGTAATAGTTTACTAATTAACCTATTTGGTATATGTGTAAATAGAGTTAGTTAATAATGTTGTTTACACTGAAAATCTTGAGCAGCAAGATGAACATGCTGTTAAGAAAGAAGCACCACCTCCTGCACAACCTCAGTTTCATGTGCACTCATTTTGCAAGACTTTGACTGCTTCTGATACAAGTACTCATGGTGGGTTTTCTGTTTTAAGACGCCATGCTGATGAATGCCTTCCTCCATTGGTCAGTCACTTACCCTGTAAAGGTCTACAGTCTTCACGTAAAATTCAATTGTGTGTTGATACTTAAAAATGATCACCTGGTTCTGACAGGATATGTCAAGGCAGCCTCCAACACAGGAGCTGGTAGCAAAGGATTTGCATGGAAATGAATGGCGTTTCAGGCATATATTTCGAGGTAATTACCATCTTTTTTTGTGCTTGGTTTTGTACAGTTTGATATTGTACATATTTTTCATGTATAAACCAGGTGAAATTGAACAAGGGAGGTATTTTAAAGTTAATATTGGAGTTTCCATGTGATCATAGAATGTTCAAAACAAGGTTGAGTTAATCATGCCCTACCTTTCTCAATTCATATAACTCGTAGCTTGTCAATGTTAGGTCAACCGAGAAGGCATCTGCTTCAAAGTGGCTGGAGTGTCTTTGTTAGTTCTAAAAGGCTCGTTGCTGGTGATGCCTTTATATTCCTAAGGTGATAACAGATCGCATTGTTGATCACTGGATCATATATTTTTTGTACTTAATCTACATTTTTAAATACCTGACAAGTAATTACACATAATACATATAGAGGTGAAAATGGAGATCTCCGTGTGGGAGTAAGACGTGCAATGAGACAGCAGGCAAACGTGCCATCATCTGTCATATCCAGTCATAGCATGCATCTCGGTGTCCTTGCAACTGCATGGCATGCTATCCAAACAGGAACGATATTTACAGTCTATTACAAGCCTAGGTATGTGATCAATATGTCGATCTTAAACATTAGAGAGTGGCAAGATGGGCGGGCGGGTGGTCAGGTGGGCTGGGTAGCAGGTTAAAACTGGTTTTTGGCTTGAAGTGGGTCATCCTAGTACGTGTCAAAACGCACCGTTTTGGGTTGGGTTGACCACTTGACTCACAAACACCTTCAGTTCCATTTTTAAAATAATTAATGTGTTAATTATGATTAAAAAACAGTATCATGATAGTAGTTTAGATCTTTGAATAATGATTACAAAGTAGCAAGCATCATAAATAAATTATCGGTGATTTTGAATCTGTTTTCACCCATTTGACGCGTTCCCCTTGTAGCTAAATATTTAGTTTTAGTTCTAGTCAATCTGTCGATGAGAGTATATTCTCTCAAATCTAAATGCTATTTTCTAAATATAAACCAAATGTCTGTATATTCAACTAATTATGTTTTATATGGTCTTTATTTTCCAATTTACACTAATATTTTATATTGCTTTAGAACTAGCCCTTCAGAGTTCATTGTTCCGTATGATCAGTACATGGAGTCTATCAAGAACAACTACTCCATAGGAATGAGATTCAAAATGAGGTTTGAAGGTGAAGAAGCTCCCGAACAAAGGTAGAGCTAGTGTTTTAAATGATTTTTTTTTAAATTTCCCAAATTTGTCTTGTTACCCCCCATGTTTTGACAAGTTAAATCCTGTAGATTTACTGGAACCGTAGTTGGGTTTGAAGAGTCTGATCCAACTACTTGGCCTGAATCTAAGTGGAGATGCTTGAAGGTATTAATGTATTATTAAATTATATTTTCCGATTCATATGAAATGTTTTGCAATGTTAGCCTATTTCATTTTTGTTTCCTTTATCCTTCTATAGGTAAGATGGGATGAAACTTCGACTATTCCTCGTCCAGAGAGAGTTTCACCTTGGAAAATAGAGCCCGCCCTCAGTCCCTCTGCAATAAATCCAGTTCTAGCTCATAAACAAAAAAGGCCTCGATCAAGCATGTTACCTTCATCTCCTGATTCATCTGTTCTTACAAGAGAAGGTATCTACATGACTACATCAACCTGTTTACTTATGAAGGGGTGGACATCGATTTTGTATTATTCCAAACGGGTCAAATCGATAAACTCAAAAGAATAAGCTAATGAGGAAACTGTTCAATACTTCAAATGTGTAGAAAGCTGACCATATTGTATATTTATTTCATACAACCCTGAAAAGGCATTCTACTCAAAAGATAATAGATTACTATTGAAATAATAATATCTTAATCTTATTTAATATACAACAGTTACATATCAATGTTTGGACAAAGTCTTTTGGGTCAACCTGATCTGTATTGAATTACCAGTTTGACCCGTAAACCCCCAAAAGTCCCAACACACCTGAATCAATTGTATTTTGTCCCTAATGGATCAAACGGGTGAACTCAAAAGAATAAGCTAAATAGATAATAAATCAAATGGGTCTAACTATTGCTCATTTGACATGTTATCCTTCCTGTCTGACACACCTATTCAACAAAAAAGAAAAGATAATAATATTAGCATGTTAAAATATTTATAATTATGTTTAACACCCTAGTTACTTTTTAAAAGCTTTGGATAAAGGGTGGTTTCAGGACAAGCTGATCCTTTCAAAATTACCTTTTGACATGTCATCCTACCTGTTTGACACACCCATTTTTCCACCTCTAATCATGATGAATCTATTAGAAAACAAATTATTATAGTTCCATAATGAGCTAACTTGAATATAGGTTCATCACGAGCCATTACAGCAGATCCTTCACCTGCAAGTGCATTTTCAAGGGTCTTGCAAGGACAAGAATTATCAACATCAAGAGTCCTTTTTGCTGAAAGCAATGAGTCTGATTTATGTGGTAGGCCTATTCAATGGTCATCTTCACTAATAACAGATGAAAATGACAAAACCGACCCAGTATCCATCTCTCAACGTTACTCCGGAATCGATAAGATGTTACCCTTTGGAAGGCCCGCCGAATCATCTTTCACTGACCTATTATCTGGTTTTGGATCCTCTCCTGGTCAAAGTCAAACAGAAGGAAGGTTCAACAAGCAGTCAAACCCATGGTCAACCCTTCCCTCCAATCTGTCCCTCAATTTAACGGGCTCAACCATGAAAGGTGCTTTTGGTGAGTATTCTGTTCATAGTAATCTGCGGGGTAACGAGCAGCAACATGGCAAATGGCTAATGCCACCACCGCTTCCTTCGTATCTACAAACTCCAAGATTGCCACTGGTTCAGCAAAATGAGATTAAGAAACCAGAAGACGGAAATTGTAAAATCTTTGGTGTACCCCTAGGTAACAAGGTTACTTCAGATGCAAATCAAGAGTTGCAATTACAACAATACCCATCCTTTGAATCTAGGCAAAGATCTGAGCCGTCCACGGGTCTAAAAGTTATTGGTGATTCACCAACTGGTAAAGATCTAGAGAAGCAATATCAGAATCCCCAACCACAACTGAAAATCCCGGGAGTTTCAACTAGGAGTTGTACAAAGGTATTGGTTGTATTATATGATGAGGTGGTAGCTAGTTAGCTACAACTTCATATTTGTTATCTATACTCTATATAATATTTTTGAAAGCTTTGGGCAAGAAAGTTATTAAGGGTCAACATAATCAGACCGACGGATTTTGACTTTTGTAAATATTGACATGCGACCACATCTTGCCACCTGATTATCTCATACTCCTATAGTTACTCTTTGTGTTTTTGACTTGCATATACGTATTCATTTCAGGTTCATAAGCAAGGGATTGCCCTTGGTAGGTCTGTGGATCTTACTAAATTCAACAACTATGATGAACTGATTGCGGAATTAGATGAGTTATTTGAATTCAACGGAGAGCTAAAATCCCGCAACAAGGCTTGGTTGGTTGTATACACAGATGATGAGGGTGACATGATGCTTGTTGGTGATGATCCATGGCAGTAAGGACTTATACCCAAAATATTATTTGATTATATCTACTTTGCATCTCTATGTCACCGGTTCTGTTTTCCAAAGTTTCAAATCACACCGCTAGATATGACAATCTTGAACCATTTACTTATAATTGGGTCGATTCACGTTATGTTTCATATTTACTGTGTCAAATAACAAAAAAGTTTTTAAAAAGGCAATCATCAAAAGTAGTTCAAAAATATTTATTTATTGAATAAGTATAATATTTGTACTCAATACTTGATGCAACAATTATTTATTAAAGCTAAACTGCAACCCGACACATTAACCAACCTACGTTCCTGCCCATTTTCTCACCTTTAGTTCACATCATATTGTCACTTTTGTTATATCCGTGTAGTCTACTGGGAAATTTTGTGACATGATCCATAAGATCAAAAAAATGTAACAGAAAAAGGAAACAGGTCGAATGGATCAAAAGTTAACTTGTGTGTATATTAATTGCATAAGGTCTCTAGTCATTTTATTCAAATAGTTAGATCATTGAAATGGTATTTCATTATTACTTCTATAGTCAAATTTAACACGCTAAATATTAAAAAAATAGAACTTTCGGACTAAAATGGGTTCAGGTAATCAAGTCAAACCGGCCCGTTACCCAACCCACACTTTCTGCAGTCTGCACATTCTCACATTTTAAATCTAAAATTTTCTCATTGATGTCTTTTCCATGTATTATTTTCTTCTTAACTAGGGAATTTTGTGGCATGGTTCGCAAGATATTTATTTATACACGAGAGGAGGTTCAACAGATGAATCTCGGGACCCTAAATTCAAGGGCTGAGGAAATTTCATCGGTTGCAGAAGGCATATGTGGCAGGGACATCAGGGCTGTTCCGTCTTCTTCAAGTCCTGAACACGCGTAGGGTTTTTATAACTACATCTAGGTAACTAACTCAACTCCATTCATTCTGTTTTAGTAACTTTTATCAGATTTTTATAAAGTTCAACTGGACCAAATTCAGTTAGCATTTTATGCACTTACCAGAACAACACATACTACAAAAATAAGCGGAGAACGTTTTACTGGTATATGTTTGTAGGGGGATACATAGGTTACTGCGGTTGAAATAATTATTTAAAGTTGCATCCAAATTGCTGATGAGTAAAATTTTCTCTAAAATGGAAGCAAGTATTTGATGATGATCTGGAGCTGTTATATTGATGCATGGCTCCTTAACATTATTAATATAATTAATATATACATATGTATGAAGTATGGCTGTATATAGTTGATATTGGTAGCATGCCATTATGTACAAATGTGTTTTGGTAGCTAGCTTATTGAATGTAAGGAGAGGGTTGTTGACTCTTAATGGAGACTTTAGTTTTCTAGCCTTAAATCTTGTTTGAGTTTGCGGTGAAATATTCAAGTACGAGGGCGTTGTAGCTATAGACAGACCTTTTATAATTTTAGTGTTTAAACTAGATCTATTATGGTCATCCATAATTATGCTCGCTTGCACAGTTGACTCAAATTGCGTTGCCGCTTGTAAATTTTGTGTAAAGGTGTGGTTATGTTTATCTTTTAAAAAGTGAACTCAAAGTGTGAGGATATGCATATCAAGATCACAAAGTTTGCCGGAATTTACAAGGCCACGAACACGTGAACTGGGCAATCAAATGAAGATGTACTGAAGGAACTATATTGGGAGATAAGGAAGCCTTACTAACCGAAGGGCTTTGTTCATTTTGCGCCATGGGATTTTATTTAACTTGTCTTCAAAACGTTTGAGGACGACCAAATTAGTACATCTCTCTAATATAATAAACCAAATTATGTGGCATGATTTGAGAGTTTTTCTCACAATGTAATAACAATAATTATATTTTGTCTTATAATATTTAATAGAATCTTAAAAATCTATCTATTCTAATAATTGAGTAACTCATACATATATTAACAATTTAACTAATTCACGTAGGATTTTGCTTAGGTGTCATGCTTTAATTTAATAAGATGAAGGATTTTAAGGCGGGTTATAGTATGATCCGTATTCGAAATAACCCGATATGCTCAAATAAAAAATTCATTACTTATTTACCTAACCCGATATGTTCAAATACAAATTTTACCAATTATCATGATCTATCTTCTAACCTGATATGTTTAAATTAAAAATTTACCAATTATCATGATCCATCTCCTAACTTGATATGTTCAAATTAAAATTTTACCATTTATCACGAATTATCTCCTAACCTGATATGTTCAAATAAAAATTTCACCAATTATTATAGATCATCTCCTTTATCTAAACATATGATTTTTGTTAGGAAAATATTTATAAATATCCAAACCGATTTAATAAGAAACATGTTAAAAATTAATTTGATACATAAATTTAGTTAAAACCAAGATAATCAAAATTCCGTATAATACACGGGTACTAATCTAGTTTTAAAAGTAGTTACACCTTCAACCCTCTTCTATTTGGGAAGTGCATGAGTCGGCTTATATTTAATAAGGGTATAAAAATGAAACTTGAAGATAAAGTTAGTAATAACTTACAATTAATACCTCAATATTTTCTAAAAAAAGTATTACAATACTAAAAAAGTCCATAAACGAACATTTAATTTAAGTATTATATTACTAAACTAAAAAACAAATTTTTAAAGTAAATCTTGTATTTTGATTTTAGTCATTTTACCACTGTTTTATCGCAAAACTAATTGTAACCATCAGTCCCATTAATATCCTTTACATTACCATTTGAGTGTAGTGCTCCCAAGCATAGCGTGCGCACTGAACTAGTGCAAGGTTAAGCATACTTAGACTAGAGCAATACCTAGACGGGTGAACCTCAAAAGAAACTCTGGAAATCGAGAATGAATACACAGGTTCTTTAAAGGGAAAACAAGCACATTACATTGGTTGATATATGAGGTGTTATATTACACTATGTTCTAACTAAAAAAATATACATTCAACATAAGTCACGTAACTATGTGTCAATAAAAAAACTTATCATGTATGAACGTAAGTATTGCAAAAAAAACTAGTAGCTTATAATGATGAAATAAAACCCATTAATTACTTATTAATTAAATCATTTTTTTGTTCAAACAAGTCACAAACAGACAATGACAAACTCGTTCAAACAATTGAATATTTCCAGACTTGTAGATATTGCAGCTACATACATCTATTGTTCAGTATCATTATCATCCAGCCTATTATACAAAAATTTGCACACATTCAAACTCCATATATTGACACCCAAACAACAAAATTTTCTCTTTTTTTGAAAAAAATAACGAAATAAAAAGATATTAAACAAGACGGAAGAATCACAAGGAGGCGTCGTCCTCTGCAGGATCTTTGGAACTTTCAACGGGTAATGAAGATGATTGATCTATCTCCTTGCGAGATGCTTCCCAGAGCTGTTGTTCTATCCCCAACTTCCTCAATTCGGTTAACCCGCGTTCAACTGCAAGAAACCAAAAAAAATGCCATATAATAGGTAATAAATAACTCGTTAAAACGACTCCATATAATGCATTAAAATAGAAACAAAAAAATGCCCTACATGCATTAAGAATGTTTTTTCGACTGATTTTCAACATGTTTGGCATGTTCCCATTTAGCCTAGCTAATCATGTTTATCTGACTCAAACCCAAGTCACCCATTATAACTAAACGGGGCAAAATTTCAACCTTTAGTACCAGGATGTGTAAATTTATGTCAATTACGTATTAATGGGTGGAAAAAAACACAATGACAAGAACATCATAAACTAATAATAATAATAGAAGTGAAAACAGGAAACCGATAGGTTGAAGGTGACCCTAAGTCGATCTTTAGTGCATATCATCTCCTAAATTGTATTATTCAAATATAAAGATTATCGTTGTAATAATATTATCCCTAATGTGTAAATTTATGTCAATTACGCATCAACCAGAACCCGTTTTGAGCAATTACTAAACCTGCATATATGAGCTCAATTCTAGTTAATATTGTTCATTTTGATTTGTAGAACCCTATGCAACTTTAAGTGTAGCAAAAGAGTAAGTAAAAAATAATTTAAGTGTAGGAGACCAGGGTCATATCTGACTCTTTTTTCCGTCTAATTATTTTATAAAAAAGAATATACCATCAACAGCATCATGAGAAGTTGGAGATGTTGCACTACGGCTTATCCAAAAATGAAGTCGGTCTTCCGCAATATCCTCTTCCACGCCATGAACTTTAGCTCTTCTCCAAAAATATGTAAGCCAAGCCTGCACAACAATACAGTTATTAACCTAAACTTTGGACTTGGGGGGGGGATACTTAGTCAACATATATAAAATGGGCCGGTTTGGCTAAGGGTTGGCTACAAACACTTTTTGCACCCATTTTTTACTAATAAATGAGTCAAAATGTTACTTTTTTTAAGGGCCAACAAAATACTTTTAAGCCCGGTGCGAAAGGCCACGCCTGCTAACAGCGCTGGGACCCGCCATTCCAGGGGAAAACCACCATCCCACCTAGATCATATTGCTCCAACTAAGACTCGAGCCCATGAACTCCACATTGGAAAGCCATAGGATGCCTCCTCCCAAACCAATTGATCTGACTCATTGGTGAGACAAATCTTACTACAAAAGCTATTTTATTACAAAAATAATTTGAAGTTTTGAGCAAAATTCAAACGATTTATGATGTATTAAGTGTTAAACAATATTTTTTGGTCGGTTCCACAATCTGTTTGACTCTTTCCCATTTTCACAAAAAATTTTAATTTGCCCCTATTTGACTGTTAGGGATAACCTCATAAATCCTAATCCACATCTACCTATTCACAAGAAAAGGGTGGCATTTTTTTTTATTATTTTTTTTTTGGGGAGGGGGGGTCTCACAACAAATATGAGACGTAATCATGGACATGGGTCCAGGATTTGATCCCTGACCTCCGCCTTATAATGCATGTCCACAACAACTAAGCCACCATCATGGTGACAATGATTCGAAATTGCCACCTCTAAGCATGAAACATGATCCACTAACCAAGTCCGTAAATTTCCAGGACAAATTCATATTAATTGATGAAAATTACCATGCTTACTAATTCGGGTCAAATGATAAAGTTTAGTGCTGGTTAAACCAGGTCAAGTCGGATTTGGTTTACCCAAAAAATTACTTCAACTATCATTCAAAAAATTTCTGAATAATTGATGTGTTATATACGATCAAAAAACTATATTATTAATTTATTACAATAATAACCTGGTTTCTTGGCATAAAGCTATTTTAAAAGGTTGTATTTACTCGAAACCACTTTGTGCGACTTTTGACCTGTTTAACCCAATAAAAAGGGGTAACTTTTACAGAAAACCTCCTAATACCCCTGATTGACATCATTGATTCATCTCTAATGTCGCTGATTGATACACATATAAAGGATTGGATAATTAATTACGGGTGGGGAGGGGGGTATTAGTGAAGCAAACCTCTTTGAAGGAAACATCTTCAGCCTCCTCAAGACTCAACTCTGCAATAGAGGTGGGATGGTTATAGTTTACTCAAAATATATTAAATTATAGATAAAATGGCAAAGCACATAGATTATGCAGTTGAAATTGAACCAGCATATTACGAACATGTGAAAACTTTATAAAAGACAAATCACACTTGAATTGTCAAAGAACATCAAGTAAAATCATTACCAAATCCCTCTACAAACTTTGTATCACCCGGGGATTTTGGATCTGCAAGAAAATGGGAGATGGTAAACATTTTGTGTGATAAGAAACAGATGGTTGATGAATACAAAAAAGTAGAGATGAAGCTTGGATATGTCTTATGAAACCAATTATCTGATTGGTGCTATTTCAAGTCACGATTATTAGTCTCTAGTGTATGGATTAAGTGATTTTGATTTTGCCTGTTGGAAATTCGGATTATTATTGAACATCATTTTCATAAAAACTGAATATTTGAGAGATATCAAAACAACTTGATTGCCCCTCGTTTTCACTCTATTTTAAGACTCCATCTGCCTCTCCTTTTGAGCAACAATTATATTAATAATGATAATAATAGGATAAAGATAATAGTTCAAATAGAGAAAAAATGCTTTTTAAAATATAACATTATAGTTGATAAAATATAAAATAACATTATAGCTGATAAAAAATAACAAATAATTATAATAATTTAAATTCAAACGTCTCAACCATATGTCGAAATGTCCCTTCGGTCATATTCTAAATTCTAATATTTCAATAACATACAAGATGTGCTTACCCTTCGTTTTACTCTATTTTAATATATCTACCTTTCTTCATAATACCATTTTGAAAAATATAACAATTCAGAATCTCAAAAGAGCAATGCTTTCAACATTTTGCTAATAAATCATTCATAAAAAACATTATCGTAGTTAACAAAACATAAACTATATTTTAAATTCAAATATTTCAAGTTACATAATAAAATCTTCCTGTTTGATCATGTTATCTTATTAGTTTCTTTGATAATCATAAGTTGCCGGGCATTTAAACGACTAATATCTTATTATTAAAACTTCATAAACAGAACAAAGCACACCCAGACATCATCTCCTATCAGCTATTATGCTATTAGACACAAATCCGAAGTCCAAACACCCAGTTAGTATACCAAATGCTATTATGTACTTGTACCATATGCCCATCCCTAGTTAGAATAATCTCTATTAGTTATAATGATTCTACTGCAGGCTTAGGGCATGCAGCATTAAAAAGTGGGCCATACCAGGGACAGATTGTCGTACTAAATTAGGACGGCGTTGTTGGGCCATTGCCAGCACAACAGCATCTTCCACCTTCAGATTCAAATATATAACATATTATGAGATTTAAACATATATTTAACCAGCATTCATCAGTCCCAATATTAGGGTTTTGTATAAGACCTTCAACGAAGCCATTTCCTTCAAACCCATCTCAACTGAAAGCATACTCTCTATATTTCCTTCCCCAGTTAAGTCATTAATATCACGCACATGTTTTCTCCTGTCAGAATCATCATCACCTGCTCCCACACATGAGAATATGTTAAAAGCAATCGTAACCAATAAATTAGATGTTGCGATTTCAACTCATTTACTTATAAATGGGTCGATCTGGGTTGTGTTTGATCTCAAACGAATAAAATTTGATATTTTCACAAAAAAGAGGTTGTGTCAAACAAGTTGAAAATCAACTCAAGTATACTTTAGATGCATACAACCTCCTAAACTGTGTTACTTAAGCACTGAGATTATTATCGTAACAATATTATTTCTACAATCACAATTTAAGGTAACAAGGCAACATTTATTTGGGATTAGGATTTAGAAATACACGGGCAGCCAAAGTATTCAAGAGTTTTATATGCCATCCAAGTGTACGTTTTTTTTTGTTTATTCCGACTCTTGAAAAAACTTGTAGAAAACTATAAAATGACAAAATTCCCTATTCAGAGTTTCAAATCTAGAGTTGTAAAATGATAAAAGTGCCCAGAATCTCAAACAAAACAACTCTAGATGGAGTGTCAAAAGTATTTAAGTGATATCAGGGATATCTTTATCAACTCTAGAAGTTTTTTTTTGCCAAAAATAGGCATAAACAATACTAAAGTGTTTTGATATTTGCATAGGTGTACATTTAACAACTTTCCAACAAGTTTTTCTTGCCACTATAGGCATAAACGTTACTAAATTGATACTTGGGTGACCTGACCCCTAAAGTCTAAGCAGTTTTGATATTTGGGTTGTGACAACTTTTAAATATTGGGTAGCCTATGTATACATAATCCCTACATATTTCTAAAAGGATGGGTAAAAAGCATTGGTGGGTTAACCCACACAACCACACAGTATTAAAGATGACACATTTTCAAACAGAACACGTTTTGGCCCATAACCTAACCCCACGCCCATCTTGCCATCTCTAGCCCCTATCTATGAGCTACAGCAACCAGTTGATAAATGTGAGTTAGTGAACTTGCCACCATGCCAAGACTCCTCCTTCGCCTTTTGACCGGCTGAAATGACAACTTCAAATGGCAGGGGTGCAAATGATGACCAATGCTCATGCTTTGAGCCCGCTATGTCAGCACAAATACCTTCAAAACCAAAGGAATGCAAGGCATCATAAGTTCACATAACAAGCAAGAATACTCAGATGAGAATTACATAACATGAAATACAATGTCCAGTTTTTGGCAAGAAATGTGGCAAGAAGATTACCATGCTCTACAGCTAAACCCCAATAACGAGAAAGCCAACACCTCTTTAGAACTACCTCCTCCTGAATGAATTCAAAAACAAAGAAAATATAATAACTAAAATATTGGGCAAAGCCTCAGAAAATATTAGACTTGGAAATTTCGACCATTTGCTTGTGAACGAGTCAATTTGCATTATGTGTATCTCAAAAGGGCCAAAAATAGCGTTTTTAGCTGCAGTCTATCCTACTCCTAAACTAAACCACAAAAAATTACACTTGCCCAGGTTTGGTCTGGGACCACCCCATAATGGTGCTCCTAGAGGCAAAGCCTCTCACACTGGACCACCAGGCTCACCAATCCCGATGGTAAAACAATAATAAAAATAGCTGAAAGGGAAAATGGTCAAATAGTTATAATAGGTCAACCAATTTGAAAGTTTTCCAATGTATGATACAAGTATACAACCTCGTAAATCTTTTTATCCAACGCTTTAATTACTATTGTAATGACTGTGTTTTCTAACAGTAATTAACGCATTTTTTATTCATAAAAAAATAAATAATGTAGAGAAAAAGTGTTCGCATGTCAACCAAAACCTAGCCTTTTTTACACGTACTGCAAACGACACATTAATATATTTTCTCAAGTCTGGATCCATATATTGCCAACTATATTGTGTTTGATCTAAAACAGTCAAAATATTAAATAATTTTGCTTAAAGGTTAAGGGAACAGAATGGTTGGAGAGGCCAAGCAGGATGGAAGTCGTAAAATGTCATTTTTAATGTAGTGGTCGTGTTTAGGTAATAACAATTAACGTGGTAATTTGGGACAAAAAAAGTGTTGGCAGGTTAACCCAACACAACCTGTTTTGATCCTATTAAAAATGACCCATTTCAACCAAACCAATTTTGTCCATTAACCAACACACCTGTTCTGCCCATCTTGCCACCAACTAAAAATCTCAAGGAAAAATCAAGCCTACCATCTCTTCATGAGTCAAAACCATTCTCTGTGTCATTGTGCGAAGAGCTTTTGCTTCAGATTCAGCTTCCTTGAGCTGCTCCATGGCACCTGCGGTCTCATCTTTAAATTTCTGATTCAAAAAGACAGAAAAACAGAAAAAACAGTCAGCACCAATAAATATATCCAAGATGAGGTAGCATTTCAGAGAGTCGGTAACTACCATGTATTTACCTCAAGTTCCACACGAAGGTTAGAAACTTCTACATCTCTTCCATCTTTCGTCTGTTGCGCAGCTTTTAAAGCAGCCTGAAACAAAAATTATTGAACAGCTTTCATGATGAAAAAAGAAAATCTTGAAGATAATTTGTAGGGATAATCTATAGTAGGTCACACAAGTATTTAAAAGTCTACAAAGCCATCCAACTATGAAAAAAGAGCTTGCTTAAACACTGTACAACAGCAAAATGCTTTTATATTTGAATTGTTGGTCACATTTAGAGTTATAAAAATGAAACAATGCCCCTCAATCTACTCAGAAGAATCAATTCACGAAATTTTCTAAACATATTTTAAATTTTTCCAAGTTTATATTTGTCATTTACAATTCAAGCCACCTATATGATCCAAGTTTATATTTGGGACATTCTGTAACTTCACAATCGTCAACTTCACAAGTTCATCAATATTTCTTGTTGGAACTGAAAATGATACTTTGGTGGCCTCAAACTGTTTTATATTTGGGTTACCTGAGTAAAAACTTTTGAATACTTGGGTGGCTTATCTATACATGATCCCTAATTCATACTTAACAGCTAAAATTGTATTTGACTCACCTCTCTTTGACGTATGGCTGCTTCTTTCCTGTGGGAACACATATTGTATCATTTTCAAAAATATCATGCATATAAATGATATGACATGCTCTCCAATCACAATTTATTACCTGCTCAACAATTTGGCCTCCAAAGATACTCCTTCTCCTAGAGAAGCCACCTATATGATGCAATTATTGCATATTCATGTAAGTATGTGTGTATTATTAAAAGCAAAATACACCTTAAGGTCATCAGGCATACAACATAAACCTTCAGAGTGGGCTATTTGCGAATAAAGTTAAGTGTATACCTGTTTCTCTAGCTCCCGGGCCCGGGCCTCTGCTTCTTCCCGTTTTTCTTCTACACGACGAAGCTGAAATGGAAATATAATTATCTTTTAGTATGTTTACCTATATATATGATTAGTATCAATCAATAAACCAGAAGAATGGACTTGCCTTTTCTATAACAATGTCATGCTCTTCTTGTAGCATATCAAGCTGCAATTAAGTGTCAATTTGCATTAACTAAGAGTTGTAAAATTAGCATGAATGTAAGCTTATCAATTGCATCTTAATTAATTAGCCTAGTTAGTCTCATAACACCGTATAACATTTATTTATGCGTTGTAGACAAGAAAATTTTAAATTTAGATACGATAGTCATACTTCATCGCGAAGTGCAGACGCCTCATGCTGATCTCCCATATCTTTGCGACGTCCACCGTCCGGTGTAAACCTACAGTTTTACAATCGATAAAGATGCTTCCCGTAATTACTTTAGCAAGTATAAAACTAAATATCCCTTAAGCTCACTTTCACAGTTTCATTTAAGCATAGGTTACGCAACTGTCTCGCTTTCTGGCTTGCAGTTCTTAATTATTTATACGAACAACCTTATTTGGCATTCATTAATAAAACATCTACAGATAAACAGGCAAAGCATTTATTACCTTCTTTCTCTATGTTGGTGGCTAGAAGGGGGTTCTATTGGGGGTGGGATGGAGCCAGGGTGTCTCAAAGCCGGCCTACTAGGTGGCACAGTTTGTCCTGTGCGAACAGATACTGATGGTCGACCTGCTGATGCAGAGCGATTAGGAGGAGCTTGCTCCATAAAGTTCCGACCTAACTACATTGGATCATAAGAAAGTGATTAGAACATCTGCAACGGCAAAAAAATTCATATTACGTAATTTACAAAGTTAGCTCATCATTTAACATTCTAAATCGAACAACAGCATTAGTTGCCTACGAAAGATCAAGCTTCTTCAAGCAACACAAGCTCATTACATATAAAATGGATGTGCTTATTTGGGATCCACAATTTTTAATAGCATTTACACAGTTTAGCTACTAGTGGCCTTCAATAGTCAACTATGTTAGAGTAAATGAGAAATAACTCGGATCTGGATACTTGCTTATACAGTGTTATATTAAATGAGATGGTGTTTGCTGCAAGCAACTCTAAATCAAACAATTTTTTTCATTCCAAATCAACAAAGTTCCTAAAACACTTTGACATTAGCATTGCTTTAAACACTAATTAAACCTCTAGTTAACACTACACTGCAATTTTCCAGCACCAACAGCTACATATCTTAATCAAACACCTTCAATCTAAACTCTACTAAAAAAGTGATCACAAACATACACTAGACGAAAAGCAAATCATACACTAGACGAAAAGCAAATCATACACAGCAAACAACAACAACAATATAAACAGCGTTGACTCACCGCAGGCGAAGGCGATCTATTCGGTCTACCAAACGAAACACCAGACAACGCATTACTACTATTACCATTACTCTTACTCCCAAACGAGCTCGTATTCGCAAACCGAAACCCTAAATCATCATCTTCATCATCATCATCATTATCCGTGGTCTGCGAAGCCATAACTTGCGCCAAACGTTGCGCCGCAGCTTTAGCAGCAACGTTTTGTGTCCTCTTAATCGTTGAGTAGCCAGAAGGTTGACCTAATCGTGACTGTGGATGCGCCGGAGACCTCGCCGGTGATGATGAACCAGTGCTGCTTGAACCACCGCTCCACTGCCGTGTGTAAACTGGACTCTCCGTCCGTTTTCGATCCATTTGAATGAATCAAACACAACTGGATTGAATTGAATTGAAGTTAACAGTTTTTGATGAACTTTGTTGTGTTGAATTGCTAGATTTGTGGAACTGTGATTTTGATTTTGATGAGAGAAATGAGCATCGGAGAGATCGGAGGAGGAAATGGAATTGGGTTTTTTTGGTTTTTTGACGGAGATTTGACATAATAATTATGGAGTTTAAACGGTTTGAGTGTGATGTACTCGGAAAAAACTAACTTTTCCGTTAAACTTAACGGTGTTTTGTTTAAACTTTAGTTTAAATTAACTAGGAATATGCGTCCGCTCGCGCAATCGCGCGTTGCGCGAGCGCTTTATATTTCAGCTTGATTTCAGTTTACGACATTATTATATGCAAGTTGGGGGTTTGGATTGCCAGCCGTCGTGCTTTCTATTTTATGCCTTTCATCAAATTTAGAATAAATAATAAACTAATTTTACATATGGATGAAAGTTGAGACTTGAGACATTTTCATGAGAATCGATTACTTATTTGTTTAGACATAAAATGGTCAAATCTTTAATCACATATACTGAATGTTAAACAAATCAAACAATAAGATTGCAATTGTGATACTGATTTAAAAGGTAAGATACACCATGGCGTAGATATACTCGGATGAACTTATACAATCATGCTAATAACCGAGTCATATATGCAAACAACTCAGAATTCACAATCTCAACCATGTCAATATGGATGATAGTTAAGAGTAGATTACACATTTCGACCGATTTAATGTTCAATTCATCAATGGGCTTGTTTATACTCAAAAGAAAACAAACAGCCAAGATCCATCGATCACCCGTAAATCATTCTGATAACAAATAAACCCAACAGACGCAGATCGGTAACCGTCAACCACATGCAAAGCCCCAAAACAGTTTTTGAAAACCTACCTCCACCACAAATCGATAACAGTCAACCAAATACACAAATCGGTAACCGTCAACCAAATACACAGATCGCGAACCGTTAACCACACCATATGGTTTTCGATGACCAATCGACCATCGCCACCATCCGACCAACAACCCATCATGCAAAAGCCCAAAACAACAGTCCTGATAACTTGCAACGCCACCATCGCCGTCATCCATTGTCATCTGAAAATCCAAACAAAATCGAAGACACAAAAAACAGTACAAACCGTCACCAAGTGTCGTAGTAAGAAACAATGGGGGCGGCGACAGAGCGATGGTTGGCGGAGCGGAGGCGGCAAGATGGATATCAGAGTTGTCATCGTCTAAAAATATCACAATGAGGAAGAAGGAAATATAAAGGTGGGAGGAAAGTGAAAACCCAAAAATACCCTAATGGGTTACTGTTCAAAAACTTGAACTTTCAATTAAAAGGATAATTATATATGAGTAACATATAATTAATTTTTTGGCAGTGAATTGACGAATTTGACTACAAATTTTTGTAGTTTGATTTGGACTCAATAAATCATAAAGTACACATTCAGCCACTAAGTTATAACCGAAGAATTTAAACCTTATCATTTTATTTTTATCGATATAATATAAGTAGATTCGGCTTCATAATGGTGACTATATCTTCTTTTAATATTTTCAGAACTTTTTTATGAATCTAAAATTAAAACCATCTAGGCCCAGGGCGTTGTCGTCATTATAATCCAAATAGCAGATTTGATTTCGGACTCACCAAAACTTTCAGTTAGAAAAATCTCAATCTTCCGATGTAATAAGATGTGTATCTAATAATCAAAACACGTGGTTGGATCAAACCACTCTACTTGAAATTAGTAATAGGAGAAGTTGTTTCATACTTTTTACATTTTGATCATTTATGATGTAAGTGTTAATACATAGTTTGTTAGATGGCAGAATTTGAAATGCTTCTCTTCAATCGCGCGTTGCGCGAGCGCTTTATATTTCAGCTTGATTTCAGTTTACGACATTATTATATGCAAGTTGGGGGTTTGGATTGCCAGCCGTCGTGCTTTCTATTTTATGCCTTTCATCAAATTTAGAATAAATAATAAACTAATTTTACATATGGATGAAAGTTGAGACTTGAGACATTTTCATGAGAATCGATTACTTATTTGTTTAGACATAAAATGGTCAAATCTTTAATCACATATACTGAATGTTAAACAAATCAAACAATAAGATTGCAATTGTGATACTGATTTAAAAGGTAAGATACACCATGGCGTAGATATACTCGGATGAACTTATACAATCATGCTAATAACCGAGTCATATATGCAAACAACTCAGAATTCACAATCTCAACCATGTCAATATGGATGATAGTTAAGAGTAGATTACACATTTCGACCGATTTAATGTTCAATTCATCAATGGGCTTGTTTATACTCAAAAGAAAACAAACAGCCAAGATCCATCGATCACCCGTAAATCATTCTGATAACAAATAAACCCAACAGACGCAGATCGGTAACCGTCAACCACATGCAAAGCCCCAAAACAGTTTTTGAAAACCTACCTCCACCACAAATCGATAACAGTCAACCAAATACACAAATCGGTAACCGTCAACCAAATACACAGATCGCGAACCGTTAACCACACCATATGGTTTTCGATGACCAATCGACCATCGCCACCATCCGACCAACAACCCATCATGCAAAAGCCCAAAACAACAGTCCTGATAACTTGCAACGCCACCATCGCCGTCATCCATTGTCATCTGAAAATCCAAACAAAATCGAAGACACAAAAAACAGTACAAACCGTCACCAAGTGTCGTAGTAAGAAACAATGGGGGCGGCGACAGAGCGATGGTTGGCGGAGCGGAGGCGGCAAGATGGATATCAGAGTTGTCATCGTCTAAAAATATCACAATGAGGAAGAAGGAAATATAAAGGTGGGAGGAAAGTGAAAACCCAAAAATACCCTAATGGGTTACTGTTCAAAAACTTGAACTTTCAATTAAAAGGATAATTATATATGAGTAACATATAATTAATTTTTTGGCAGTGAATTGACGAATTTGACTACAAATTTTTGTAGTTTGATTTGGACTCAATAAATCATAAAGTACACATTCAGCCACTAAGTTATAACCGAAGAATTTAAACCTTATCATTTTATTTTTATCGATATAATATAAGTAGATTCGGCTTCATAATGGTGACTATATCTTCTTTTAATATTTTCAGAACTTTTTTATGAATCTAAAATTAAAACCATCTAGGCCCAGGGCGTTGTCGTCATTATAATCCAAATAGCAGATTTGATTTCGGACTCACCAAAACTTTCAGTTAGAAAAATCTCAATCTTCCGATGTAATAAGATGTGTATCTAATAATCAAAACACGTGGTTGGATCAAACCACTCTACTTGAAATTAGTAATAGGAGAAGTTGTTTCATACTTTTTACATTTTGATCATTTATGATGTAAGTGTTAATACATAGTTTGTTAGATGGCAGAATTTGAAATGCTTCTCTTCAATTTAAAGTAGTGTTAATATTAGTTAAAATTCAAGTGGATTTTAGAAGATGATGTTGTATATGTAAATAGCTTAGCTTCTTGAAAAAATATATAGGGGCAGTCTAAAAATGCATGTCTAATGTGTCATTGCTAATAACAATGCATGCTTTCAAAATAATGTGTCTAACTCACTCAGTTACATTTGTGATTTGTCTATATTTTTTATGGTCTAATGAATTTGAAATAAACAACTACCTCTCCTCCATTAGACTATCTAACCATGGTGTGTCTAACTTAGTATATTGTTGTCAAATGCTTGTGTAGTGTACACAATCACACATTGCCAATTGGCGAAGCATAAAAGGGACCAAGGAGGGTTTGGGCCCATCTAGTTTTTTCCGTCCGAAATGTTATTTTGTTGGTCGGTTGTTAATGTTTTATATATATACTGAGTTTGGCCCCCCGAAACAAAGCATTATAAAAAATTTTATGAGTTTTTTAACTTTGGCCCCCCGGGCCAAAAATCCTGGCTTCGCCACTCGGCATTGGCCTACAACTCACACGTACATGCACATATGTGAATACGTGCATGTAAATAAAGGTGATTGGTTAACGTAAAAAAAATATGAAAGGTTTAAGAAGACTATCGTGTAAATTAGTAAACTAGGAAAAATTGATTGCATTTGTTTCATTACAAAAAGTTACACGCCTTGTTGTAGTGTGTTTGGCCACCATTGTAACCAATGGCAAAGCTACATTGAGATCAAAGAGGGTCACGGCCCTCTTATTTTTTTCCGTCCGAAGTGTTAGTTTGTTAGTCGGTAGTTGATTTTATATATATATATATTGAGTTTGCCCCTTCCCCCCGAAACAAAGCGTTACAAACTTTGGCCCCCGTGGCCCAAAATCCTGACTTCGCCACTGAATTTGTAACCACTCTTTGCTAACGTGTCAATGGTCATTGATTTTTCATCATTTTGTATGCTATCTTTTTATTTGATTCAATCTGTATTTAACAATTAAATGTGCTATACGCCAATATAACTTAAATCATTCTCATAATTACAAATATACACATTTGTCACAGCCGCTACCACCAGTCAAAGGCTTTTTTATGACTAAAATAGATTAAAAACTCATGATAGTATATTATATTTCAACTCCAACTTGGCTTTAAATTATCGGTATGGTAAAGTGGTTGTTTAGTGGTGGTGGTGTAAACGGATCAAAACAGTTA
This sequence comes from Tagetes erecta, assembly GCA_030867185.1. Lineage (NCBI taxonomy): Eukaryota > Viridiplantae > Streptophyta > Magnoliopsida > Asterales > Asteraceae > Tagetes > Tagetes erecta. The sequence goes on from CM061494.1 coordinate 24,661,049, forward strand.
ATTAATAAATTAGGAAAATGACCAAAATGACAGCTAATAAAAAAAGGTATTTTGGTCTTTTAACACAAACTTAACGGAAAAAGTTGACGGAAGGACCAAAGTGGTCGAATCGGTACAAAACCCAGGGATTATTTTGGCAATTTATCTATATTTAATACTCGTCATCTTCTTCACTTTCTTCTTGTTACAACTTACAACCACACTGCACTAGTCATCAGCGGGTGATCTTCGCCGGAAAAACCTTTGCTGGCGCTTTCTTTTGTTTTTGTGAGCCGATAATAATAATGGTGTCGATATTCTAAAAAGATTGGTGTCGATAGTTTTGCTAGAATAGGTCCACCTTATTCTTTTTTGTCAAATGTATGTTTGTGAGAAGAATGACTATTATAACAATGAAGGTTGAATTTGTGGAACATGTAAAAGCTGGCGTGGTTGATTAACTATATGTAAGAAAATTCTCGCTTGCGTATAGTACGTTTTGCTAGAATAGTAAGAGGGGAAATTGCATAAATTTACAAAAGGGAAGATACTACATATCATCATACTTTCTTATAAAAGTTCTTAATGCACGTATAAACCATCGTACTTTCAGTTTTGTCTCATAAAATGATAAAAGCATCTATTAATTTTTTGAACGTTAATGCCCTTTACAAGTTTATTTGTACGACGTTATGACAAAGAAAACACCGACTTTATATTTACTTGGTTTCAGTGGCGGAGCCAGCTCAGAAATTCAGCCGTAGCCTGAAAAAAAAATTTCCCGGACGTTCATACAGTAATAAAAATAACACCACAAAATTATAAAAATATCTAATAGATTTATCTCTTTTGTTCTTTCATAGCTTAAAATCAAAGATTCAGGGGTATCCTTCTAATTTTTCAGGGGTAGCCTAAACGTAAAACGCGAAAAAAAAAAAAATTTTTACCCTTGGCGCGAGAATTTGAGCCGTAGCCCGGGCTACCCCTGGCCCTAAGGTAGCTTCGCCCCTGCTTGGTTTATATACAGCCAAATATATCGACGAACCCAAATAAACCAATGTTTTTTATTTAGTCAAATAAACCAAATAAAATGAATTCGGTGTATTAAATTGAAACCGAAAACTAAATTGAATTTGATTGCGTGCATATATATAGTTTAGTACTTAATCTCATTTGGTTTGCTTGTTTTTTTTAAGCCAAAAGATTTCAAGCAAAATAACTCGAAAAAAACCTATCGAACCTTACCGATTTCAAGTTGTTTTAACTTTTTGTCATAATTTTATATAAAATAAACATATCAAACGACTATGATATTAAAAAAAATTTAATTTTATGACACAAATTGATTTGCAAGGCCGAGCGGGAAACAAGCAAATAATAATAAGCCTTCAAATGCGCATGCATGCATGCATACATTTCCCTCAACCATATACCCTAACTATATCTCCCTTGCATCAACCCAATCTCACCATTTCTTCAACCTTCAACAACATGGATAACTCCTCACGCCAATCCCTCATCCCGAACTTCCTCTACTCTTCAAATCACGGATTCATCGATCTTCACCATTCGATGGTGAATCGACGTGAATTGTTTCTATCGTCTACCTTAACGCCATCATCAACGTCACAGTCGGTTACAAAACAAGGTTTTGTGGTTCCTGCTCCTATCGAGCCACCTAAGATCGCCATGTATTCTCCGGCTTATTATGGAGCGTGTACTGCTGGTGGCATTTTGAGTTGTGGCCTCACGCATATGGCCGTAACTCCCCTCGATCTCGTCAAATGTAATATGCAGGTTGATATGATTTTCATCTGTTTTTCTCTTATACAATGTGCATTCTATTTATTCTATTTATTGCTATTATGAGTTGTGATGATTTGTTGTATCGATAAACACCAATGGGGTTGGTGGGCCCATTGATAATACTCATCATGTCTGGATTTCAAATCCTGTAGTGACGAGTTTAAGAACATTTCATGTGCACTAAGCATGCATTTAAGCATAATATTGTTGTTTGGATATGTTACTTGACACACATCATATCCCAGTTCTATCTCTCGTTATAAATACACATATATTCAGAGCGAGGTGGGCGTTTCGATAACCAAATTGGGTGCATGTTCGTATGACCTATGCCTTTAGGAAATTACATGGTCAAGATGATGAACAACAAAAATCATGATAAACATGATTTGTAATGTTCCACTTATAATGTTGTTTTTCATCCATGTATATGGAAAATATATATTAGCATGAGTTAAGGGTTTTTTTGCTTTATATAATGCATGCTAGTTTTACCAAAGTAGCATTGTAATGCACTTCAACTTATTACTTATGAACTATGTTTTTTCATTTGATGTAACAAACTTCACCTATAACTGGTTAGTTGCTGACATGGAAACAATTTTTGCCATGGCGCGCACCATATATATGTAGACCGACCGCCGTTTCATATTTGGTTATTTGATACGTGTAACGTGTAGTTCTTTTATGGTTTGTATATGGCTGCTTTTGATATGTGTAACATGTATAAAATGTTGCGGAGACACGACCCATGATTCATGTCATACGATTTGACTGCATTTTTATTAACATGAAACATAATCTTGGTCTTTCAAACATTCATTTTTTAGATAAACCCGACAAAGTACAAGGGTATATCTTCCGGTTTTGGCGTATTACTCAAGGAGCAAGGAATGAAAGGTTTTTTTAGGGGCTGGGTGCCAACATTCTTCGGTTACAGCGCGCAAGGTGCTTGCAAATTCGGGTTTTATGAATTTTTCAAGAAGAAATATTCCGACATTGCTGGTCCTGAGTATGCAACGAAGTATAAAACATTAATCTTCCTTGCTGGTTCTGCGTCTGCTGAGTTTATCGCTGATATTGCTCTTTGCCCATTTGAGGCGGTTAAGGTTCGTGTCCAAACGCAACCTGGATACGCTAAAGGCCTGTCAGATGGCCTTCCAAAGTTTATTAAAGCGGATGGCGTGTCTGGGTATGTTTTTATCTTTTCACTATTTTCCAATGTTTTTATAGGCGGACCAGTATCCAAATGGTCCTCTTTTCTAGTCCACTCGTCCGATCGTTTAAAAAATATGCGTAACTTAGTTTACAGTGTGCCAATGTTAACAAAATATGAAATGTGGAATAAACAAACTAACTTATTTATATGTTACAGGCTTTTCAAGGGCTTAGCTCCTCTTTGGGGACGACAAATTCCATGTAAGTTGGTTTGAAACATATTCGTTTGAGTTAGCCCGTTAACACTGCGTCCTGCAGTTGTTTGTGTTAGTCATTTTAGAAAAGTTTATTAATATTTTGACCCAATTGAGATAAAACTAAACTCACACCAAACTCTTTGATAAGTAGACGGACTTGACACATCAACACAATAATTGGGATTTGGGTGAGTGACAAAGTTAAACGCGTATACATTTTCAGATACAATGATGAAATTTGCATCATTTGAAAAGATTGTGGAGTCGTTGTACAAGTATGCGATCCCTATGCCAAAGGACCAATGTAGCAAAGAGCTGCAGCTTGGAGTGAGCTTTGCTGGTGGTTATGTTGCTGGTGTATTTTGTGCCATTGTCTCACATCCAGCTGATAATTTGGTTTCTTTCCTCAATAATGCTCAAGGGGCAACTGCTGGTGATGTAAGTATCGACATATATTGTTTGTTCATCATCATAGCTTTTTTATTTATAGTTTGTGCACACAACATTTCCGGTTGTCATGTTGAGCATCATATGCGCAAGGTTCTGTTAAAAAAAGGCCCGTGTTCTAACTGGCGTTGGACTTGCTGTAATCTCTCTGTGTTTTAAACTTTTCGGTTAAATCGGTTATAGTCTTTCAAAGTATAAGTTAACTAATTAATGTCAAAATAGCCTGATTTGGGCCGAGGGGCCCAATTGGTCCTAGACATAGCTGGACTAGTCTATGTTGTTTTCAATATTTTTGTTCAAAATGTTAAAATATTTTAGGGTTAATTACAAAGGTGGTCCCAGTGCTTAACTCGAATTTCACGTATGACCTCTAACTTCAAGAAGTTACAAGGATGGGCTTTCTAGTTATGTTTTTTTTCATACGTCGGCCCTTGACACTAACTTTTGTTAATTGGAAAACTTATTGAAAGTTAGTGTCAAGGACCAATGTTGTGTTGTCCTATTAACCTATTTATCACAATGAGTTAAACCTAAACGTGTTAAGCGGGTTGAACTTGTTTAGACAAGAGTCTCCATGGTGTCATAAATTGTCAACTCTATTCTAGATTTGCTTTTCATAGTTCTTTGAAGCACGTGCTAACCGTGCTGGCTTTTGGGGCTACCTACGGCTTTCAAACATGACCTTTAAAACCTATGGTGTAGGCCGTCAAGAAACTTGGTTTGGTTGGTCTATTCACTCGTGGCCTTCCTCTTCGTATTTTTATGATTGGGACTCTTACTGGAGCGCAATGGGGAATCTATGATGCTTTTAAAGTTTTTGTTGGACTGTAAGTCTCTTCTCTGTTTATTTTTGTATCAGTTGATTTTGATTATGTTTTATATAAACATACCCGACACATTTTGACGTGCACAAAGACCTATTGTTTTATATATGTTACCTAACTCGGCCATTTTAACACCTTCTAGTGCAACAACAACATCATATTCTATGTTTTATTTACATAACGACACGGTATTTTTGTTTGTAGGCCTACCACGGGTGGTGCCGCTCCTCCTGCTAAGTAAACTATGGGCAATCAAAGAAAGCTAAACAAGCAGTTTTGTATTGTGAAGGGCAATGAGAATGCTCGGTATAAATAACATTAGGCTAGCTTTTGTTACACTCCCTTAGTAAGGCACATCACACATTCCTTAGATACAAAAAGAATGGTATGTTGTGATATGTATGTATGTATGTATGTATATGTTGTATAAAGCAACTTGTATAAAACAAGTTTACAAATTACAAATATATAGTTATTATATTAACATGCGGTGGTCAGGTCTTAACGTATGTGACTTTGTCACATGTGCTGTTAAAGAAAGTTTTTTTGTCTCACACGTTTAGTGTAATGTTGTATATGGTCACATATTAAAAAACTGAGATATATATAAACATAGAGGTTAAAATGGTAACTAAGTTAAAGCTGAGGTGTTAAAGTAGCATATACATGTAGAGTTGGGGGCAAAAAGTTGTAGATTGGCAAAATCATCAAGAGTCAAAATTATGATAAATTAAAGTCGAAGGTTAAAGTCGTAAAATGTAATAGTTGAATAAGAGGGATAAAGTTTTAAAATGACAAAGTTGAGGGACTAATTATAATGTCTCACTGAGCTTACAATTTAGTATTTAGGTAAATAAATGTTATTGTAACGACTTCACTCTAAATAAGCACCAACTTAGAGCATTCACATTTAGTTCCATATATGTTTTGAGTAGGGGTTTTGTACTTCAGGAGTGTTTCATTTAAATTTAATTCGATCCTTCGAATCGATTGAATCATAAATCATGTTCTTCATTTTAATGATCTGATACTAAATAAAGATTGGTATACCAGAAAATGAACAAGAACAAATAACAAATCTCAACTCTTAATTCACACCAATGATTACAAACAAGAAATTAAAATATGTATTTTGTGAGTGATTACAATTAGCACCGCACACTAACAACTATACATCTACTAATCCCTATGACTAAACAAACTTAACAAACAAACTATAGAAAGTGACAGAATATACCCCGGCCTGTACTTTCTTTTATTACACTTTGATGCTTATGGTCAACATAGTTGACTTTTATTGACCATAACTTTATGGAATTATCCGACATGCATTATACTGAAAAGTGTTGTAATGATTAATGTCCCATCGTCATTATTCAATCAATTAAATATTTATGTTTCGTAATGGGTTTGTGGCCCATTGGTAAAGAAAACAAGAACGAAACCAAGAAAAAACTAGTCATTGCGTTCTGCCCTAAAATACATCCAACAATGTTTGACCAAATCCATCGTTAGAGCATTGTGCGCTTCTTTATTACGCATGAAGCTGGCATTCGCTCTTCCTTACTTATTCGTACCCGTTTTTCGCGACATATCTCAGAGTGTAATCTTGACAATAGGCTTTGCCTTCATCCTCTAAAATCATATTATGTAAGATGAGGCAAACATAAATAACATACGTCATTTTTCCTTTAATGTTAGTCAACATAGGTGTTCACAAATCACAAAATGCGAACGTTTCTTGAGAACTACAAATAGACGTTCAATATCCTCTCTTGACGATTCTTGAACTTTTTAAAAACAAGCTCTTTTTTCTTCAATTGGGTCTCTAACGTCTTTATGATTATTAGGTATTCGGGATATATACCATCACCCAAATAATATTCAAACGGGTAATAAGTTTCATTAACATCAAAAGAGGCATAATATGCATTATCGGCTATGCGGGCCTCTATGATTAGTGATACCTCAAGAACATTGATGTCATTGTTTGATCCGACGGAACATAAATAAGAATTCCAAAGGTAACCACTTGAAAAATCACCTGCGACCCTTTTTGGTCACCTCGTGTGTGTTGACCACACCAAGCGGTTGGACAATTAACCCAACCCCAATGCATGCAATGTAGGCAATCTATGCTACCAAACATACCGGGTAAACACCATGCACTTCTTCTCGTATGTCGTACATTTTTTGAAGATCTAACCATGTCGGCTTTCTCAAATAATGTTCTCTGTAAAGGTCAATAATACATTTACAATAGTTTTTTCTTGAGGGGTTGGTATTGATTTGTGTGGGGGCATCAGGGGGTTTGTAGCCATTGGGGGGTTGGTATTGATTTGCGTGGGGCACAAACGTTATACTAAACACACCCATAAAAATACAGCCCATAACGCCAGAGGCGCACAAATCGGGTTTTTTGATGTTGGCGGTAAAGGAACCAATTCTTACAAAAATTGGTTCAGTTCCAGCCCGGTTTTTGGTATGTAATCGGTTCCGGTTCTATAAAAAACCGGTTTTTTCTATGAGATGGACAGGAACGCTGGGCTGCTGCAAATTTTCACTCTCCATTGGACTTTCATTTAGAGTTTATGGTCATAAAATTCTTTATATTATTTCATTCTAAATAAGTAGTAATACTAAAAACGTTAAACATTACAAGATATATAGCTCTTAAAACATTAAATAAGTAACTGTAACAATCCCGGTTTTTGGGCCCGGAAATTTTTTTTTTAAAATCCATTGGGCTTGGCCCAACTATTATTAGACTTAGGCCCCGCTTAAATTATTGGGCTTGGCCCAACCCTTATTGGGCTTAGGCCCAACTTAAATATGGGCTTGGCCCACGTATGTTACGATAAAAGCCGATGACGAAACCCGTCATATTAATTACCCGAGTAGGCGTAGGAATTATTTTTACTACCATGAGTTAGATAGACTTCTTCCCCACTAGTATCTTTAGTATTGCCAATAGTTAAGATATAATAAATTACACATATAATTTACATTAGACAATGAAAATAATAAAATACCAACTCCATAAATATAAAGACCACTACACAACCATGCACATGTATATATATATATACATACGTACAACATATATATATATACATATATTAACCAACCCATTAAATAAACACCCTCACATATTTATATAAATACCATACAACGTTTACCACCATACAACCATTATTATTTACACTACCAAAAATCATATACACATTATATATATATGCACCTTCTTACGTACATACATATATGTACATATAAGTTCACTACAACTTATAATTAAACCAACTACAATCTTTATAAAAAACAACCTACACTTATATATAAAATTACACATACAAGCAACACACTATATTAATCACCTACAACAAATTATTTACACTACTAAATAAAAACACATATGCATGAACATATACATACATGCATACGTCCACACACACATATATATATAAACACATTCTCTTATAAACTACAACTAACAATTTAATTCACCAACATTTTTTTTTAACTACCAACTTATAAAATAAACCACACAATTAAACAACTAAACAAAAATATAAAAACATGACTTGCAAGACTTGTCATAACCACCCTACTAAACCCTTGTCCCCCCTACACACCCACACACCACCTACATGCCCAATGCATGTCACCACATTACTTGAACCCTTCAACATAATCTTGCTACACCCAATACAAGATTTGATCTCTCTCCCCTCCCTCTCCCTCTATTTCGGCTGAAACATCTCTCACACACCACACAACATCTCATTTTTCATTTACACAATCATACTCACAACCAAAAACACTCTCTAGCATCTTTCTCTCAACTATCAAGCATTCTCCACCTCAAAAACGTGTAACACAGCAGCAACAACACCCTAAGATCGACCAACAACACCATAACATCATCAAACAATAGCCAAGAGGAGCCACGAGCCAAGGAAACAACAACCGAGCAAACCGAAGCAAAAACCGATCGACCAACGAAGAAGCACGACGAGACTAGCCCGACTCCAGCCCCGTTCCAGTCGATTTCCAGCATCCATTGAGACTCTCATACCACCCCAAGTGCACCCCCACTCACCTTCAACCTCAAGGTAACGAGAAAACACCCGAAAATGCACTATACGTGCATAAAACGTCCATTTTCATACACAATGGATACCAACACCTCCCATATATTTTTGAACACCTCTAAACACTTATTTTTCAGTAACAAAAGGATTAAAAACTATAAAACCCTTTTCTAAACAAAAATGTACAAGTTTGACTAAAATAGTCAAACTACACACTTTATTTTGAGAAAAACAACAACACCCAACTAACAACCTTGAAAACATAATTTTATATTTTCTGGAGCTTCTTTATAATAAAATATGGTTACAAAATAAATTTCACGATTTTTGAAGTTGTACATTAATTATTATGCATTTTTGAATATTAAAAATGGATAAATACACTAATATTCACAAAAACGTGTGGGGAGTATAAAAATACAAATTTCTGTTATCTTACTGTTTTATATATGCATATAGGTGATTTTGACTGATTATTATTGATTGTTGATGGGTGAACATAAAAATCGAACAATAACCGAAACTAAAACGTACAAAACAACGAAAATACCAAAAACGTAAAAATACCAAATTTTAAATATCTCAGTAGCTTAAATATGTTAAAAATAAGTTAGAAAATAAATTTCATAATTTTCCTAAAAAGAATGTAATTACTATGAATTTTTGAATGTTTAATAGGATTAAAATACAAAAATTCGTATAAATTAATTAAGGACACTTTGGACCAAACTTACAGAACCTAAACTCATATTTAAGTATAAAATAACTATTTTAAGACTTAAAATGTTACCAAGGACCCTCTAAGCACAAAACGTAATCTTAACCGAACCGAACGCGTTAAAAACACGAAACCCAACGAAACAAGAAAAATCTGATATTTTATAATTCCAGAAGCTTTTATATATAAAAACTAAGTATCCCAACAAGTTTCATAATTTTTATAAGCCTAACCTATTTGTTATAAATTTTTGAATATAAAAGACCAAGTAAATGGTAAAAAGCACAAAAATTAGAAAAATACCTTTTAATCAGAAATATCACTTTTTATACAGTATATATAACCTAAGGAAGTATTTTAAAGAATAAAAATGTTTAAAAAGATGTTTTGTAAATAAATCGTTCATACGTCGGTTACACACGCGTTAAAATACGAAAATGACCAACGAACCTTAAAACTCAACTTTTGGGCTATAAAGAACTTAGTTACTGATTAAATAAGCTATAACCAAAATTTCAACAATTTAGGAAGTACCAATTATTTTATACAAATTGTTTAAGTTTAAAAACCCGTAAACCGACAACTACTAAAATAATTTGTAGAAAATAATTGAAATACCTAAAAACCATGAAACATCATATATTACAGTAACTAAGACCCCTTTAACTTAATATAGGAGCCCGAGATCAAAATAAGCTCAAAAACCTAAATCATAACCCGACACGTAACGTTTTACCGCAACCGGAGAAACCGGTAAACTCGAAATCTACCCCGAACTTTATAAACACTTTAAAACCAGTAGTTTAACCTTAAAATATGTATAAGACCAATACACAACACTAACACACCTAGAAATGAGAAGTTATGACCAAAAACTTAACTTTAGGGCTAAAAGTGTCAATATAACAAAGTTGAGGGACTAAAAGCGACAACACTCAAACTTTCTGATTTTTATGGAAAATAATTTAAATACTTACTGAATTAAACTGAAATAATATGGATTTAAGTGTTAGAACGAGAACAAACCAACGAGAACACTAAAACGACTAAACAACCGAAAGACAAACGCACCCGTTATGGAACGCACGTAGACTTATATATTTTAGAATCTAACTTGATTAAACTAAACATAGGAAGTCCGCTAGGAGGTAGGACTCTCACGCAAACCATTAACTAGGAAGTTCTTGAGCAAAGCTACAGGTGAGTTCATGAACCCCTTTTTTTTTTACATAATACTTTTGGGGCTGATACATACCTACTAAACTTGTTTATATAAACTGATTTTCATGGTGTAACACATCTGCTACTTGTCCCCGAACGTTGTTACAACTTTCGGTAGCCATTAACTTCTTGCAAGAGCCCTTTGATATGTGAATAGTACTATTTGGGAATCCCCCGCGTACAGTGGCATACCCCCCACTGAGGTTGAAAACCGTTACGCCACATGTTCAATGAAACGTTGGTGCTTAGCAGAGCACGTTAGCCCACTTTGGGTTAGGGGACTATTATTTATTGTATTCGGGTTGGGTATAATCCGAACAGGTTTGGCTACATATATTGTCGACCGTACACCATTAAATATATTGTTTTAGTGTCATAACTTTTATTAAACCATGAGCTCACCAACTTTATGTTGACGTATTTTTGGGTATGTATTTCAGGTAATTGATTGGAATGTTGTGTAGCATGTTGATTGAAGTTAGGGCATGGAGCGTTTTGGAGGATAGCCCACTAGTTATTTTAATATGTTTTTAAGACTGATATGCACGCACTAGACAATCTAATTTCCATGTGTTTTGTTTAAAACTATTAATGGGATGAAATATGCCCACGTGGACAACTTTTATTATATTAAATGAATATGTAGTTTATTATTTCCGCTGCTTATATATGATATCAGTCCGTCATGACCCGGCCCGTTTGGCCGGGGTGTGACAGATTGGTATCAGAGCCAGTGGTTCTAGCGAATTAGGTTCTTATACTAAGACACCTAGGCTTTAACCACACGATTTAGGGACTAAGATAAGATGTGAACCAAGCATTAATGTATACGTGACCTAGGCACTTAAGTAAACCCAAAAACCTTACTTGATGTGCTTACTTGTATTTGTTTACTTGCTTATTACTACTACTTTAATTTGGAGTATTATTAATGCGTTAACTTATTTATTTATTTAATTAGATCACTAATTTGTTTACCTTTCTTTTTTTCCCAATAGATGACAGGACGCCAAGACCGTATCTTCATTACTTATTTTTTTTATGCATTATGACATTGTAGGACCAAGTGCATTTTCGCTTGTGTCACACCGGATATTGTATTCTTACTTATCATTCTATTGTAGGACCAAGTGAATTTTTGCTTGTGTCACACCGGATATTGTATTCTCCTTATTTTGGTACTTGCAATGTATAGTGGGTTTTGTTATACGCAACTTTGGTTTATTTTACATTCTCATTTTATATGCGTATTTTACATGCTTATCTTACATACTTATTTTACATGATTATCTATATGCTTACCTTACATGCTTATCTTGTGTGCTTATCTTACATGATTACTACGAATATAGAAGCCTTCTAAGGTCCAAGTTTTGATAAATGATTACTAAATTTTTTTTTTTACATGTACTAATAGTCATACGCATATAAGTAATACATTTTTAAAAATACATAGATACATATCTCAACTAACCGTGCTTATACGAAAGACCTATATATATATATATGTATATGCCCTATTGAACGTTCGTATATACATATACACATACACATATATATACATAAAAGCATACATGTACCTACCTGATTATACACCCAATCGCTTGAGCTCATTTACAAGCCTACATGAACATACATGAAATCTACGCATATGGTCTATGATCATGCTTATGATGAACGCATTTCCTATATACCTATGGCGAGAGGAGCAGGATGTAAGCGCGACGTTAACCAACAAGATATCACTGACACCCAATCCCAAACACAAGACAACAGTAGCAACCACGAAAACGAAACCGAAGATAACGCCAACAACCCAACCCAATCCAACAATCCATCGCCGATGCTATCGCATAAGTCATACCCACCATAACCGCACACGTTAACGCCAAGCGAAACAAAGATAAAGAAGGAGAAAACGACGAAGATGAGGAGAGCCAAGGGAATGGTAAGGATGACACCAGAAAGAAGAAGACACGTGAGGAGCCGGCCGTCGTGACCGGTGTGTTCTTAATAAACAACCATTATGCATATGTTTTATTCGATACCGGTGCTAGCAAGAGTTTTGTATCTAGATCCTTTAGGCCAAAAATTGAAATAAGGTCAACTAGGATAGGACATCCATACACGATAGAAATAGCAAACGACACTATCATTAAAGTAGACGAAACCACTAAGGGATGCACAATAGAGCTAGATGACTTTAAGTTTACGATCGATCTAATGACCATCGAACTAGGAGGATTTGACGTGGTTGTTGGAATGGATTGGTTAGCAGAAAATAAGGCTGAAATCGTATGTCATAAACAGTTGCTCAAAATCCCCATACATGGAGGGAAGACTCTCATCGTTTACGGAGAAAACCCAGAGCAAGGAATGAAACTCGTCTCATGAGTAAAAGCACACCGAATTCTACAAAGAGGATGTTTGGTTTACCTAGCATATGTCATAAGCGCAGAAAAAGATGAGAGGTGCATTGAAGAGGTTCCAGTTGTGTTCGATTTTGCAGATGTATTCCCAGACGAATTACCAGGACTCCCACCCCATTGACAAGTCGAATTCCGTATTGATCTAGTGCCAGGAGCCGCTCCGATAGCTAAATCACCATATCGACTGGCACCATCAGAAATGCAAGAATTGATGGTGCAACTCCAAGACCTTACGGACAAAGGTTTCATTCGACCCAGCCATTCACCTTGGGGAGCGCCGGTACTGTTCGTCAAAAAGAAGGATGGAACCATGCGAATGTGCATAGATTATAGGGATTTGAACAAGGTAACAATAAAGAATAGGTACCCACTCCCTAGGATAAACGATCTATTCGATCAGCTCCAAGGAGCGAATTATTTTTCAAAGATAGACTTAAGATCCGGTTACCACCAACTAAGAATAAATGAAGGAGACGTTCCTAAGACTGCTTTTAGAACTAGGTATGGGCACTACGAATTCCTAGTGATGCCATTCGGTCTGACTAATGCACCGGCTGTTTTCATGGATCTCATGAATAGAGTATGTAAGCCTTACTTAGACAAATTCGTGATCGTGTTCATTGACGACATACTCATCTATTCAAAAAGCAAAGAAGATCACGAGGTGCACCTAAGACTGATGTTAGGACTCCTTAAGGAAGAAAAATTGTACGCTAGCTAAGTTCTCGAAGTGTGAATTTTGGATGAGAGAAGTGCAGTTTTTAGGCCACATTGTTAGTGAGAAAGGAATTCAGGTTGATCCGACAAAAATTGAGGCCGTCAAGAGATGGGAAGCACCCAAAACCCCAACGGAGATAAGACAATTCTTGGGTTTGGCAGGTTGTTATCGCCGCTTCATAGAAAACTTTTCAAGGATAGCAAGGCCGTTAACGACCCTTACGCAGAAGAAGATTAAGTTTGAATGGGGAGAAAAACAACAAGAGGCCTTTGAGATGTTGAAACAAAAGCTATGTAGCGCGCCTATTTTGTCTTTACTAGATGGAACCGATGATATCATGGTGTACTGCGACGCTTCGCATCAGGGTCTAGGATGTGTATTGATGCAAAGGAATAAAGTCATAGCGTACGCATCTCGGCAACTTAAGGAAAATGAGAAAAAACTACACCACCCACGACTTAGAATTAGGAGCAGTGGTGTTTGACCTAAAGATATAGAGACATTACTTATATGGCACCAAGTGCGTGGTCTACACCGACCACAAAAGCCTACAACACATCTTCGACCAAAAGATGTTGAATATGCGCCAAAGGAGATGGGTAGAACTGCTAAATGACTATGATTGTGAGATTAAGTACCACCCATGCAAGGCAAACGTAGTGGCTGATGTCTTGAGTAGGAAGGAAAGAGCCAAACCGCTAAGAGTGCGAGCCCTTAGGATGAGCATCCAACCTGAACTAATCTCAAGCATACGAGATAACCAGGGGAAAGCCTTGGAGGATGGGAACCTCCAGAAGAAATAATTAGTTGGAAAAAAAGAAAAACAATTGACAAAGGATGGTGATGGAATTTGAAGGTTTGAAGGTAGAAAATGGATTCTAGTATTTGGGGAATTAAGAACAAAACTATTAAACATAAGAACCCTACATATATGACTACAACAGGAGAATACTAGAATGACATGTGAGGTAAATTAACGATTACGGTCCGGAACATAATGGTGAATTTACAGGCACATGAGCATTTAGGGAAGTCCTAATGAGTCACCATATGTTTAAAACCTCATAACTTAAATCATTTTCCATTTATGACTCGATGCCACATTGGGTGAAGTTTCTATCATATTTATGCAATATGCAAATGTCGCAACCCGTTAGTCAAAATCTATCCCTTAGATACCTAAACGAATACCCGAATCCTTCTTAATCCGCTCTTGATGATTACTCATCCTTACAATTTCTATTTAAAATTTTAAAACCACGACGGTACCATTAGTTCGCAGACTACTTCAACTATCTCAAGTCTACTTTAAAGAAATAGCCTAAAACACATCTTCGATCATATATGCTGAAGAGACAACAATGAAGGAGAGTAGAACTCCTCGACGCCTAGAATAGAGAGATACAATACCATCTAGGTGAAATGCATGTGGTTGACGCATTTACAGTAGAAAAGAAAGGAACAAGACCCCTTGGAATGTGCGCTTTAAGGATTAAAACTCGATAAGACTCGGCAACCCAAATACGAGACACCCATTAGGAAGTTCCTACTAAGGAGAAGCCTAAGAATCAGGAGTTGAACGTATTAGAGGAGTCGTTCATAGTATGAAACAAATTAATGTGATAAAACAACACCATACAAAATCACTTATCAGTACATAAGGTTATTATGTGCATCTTATGTGTTTACGTGCATTCTTAAAAACCTCATACTTAGAGAGTAACGTAGTACGAAGATACCAACTCGACCATAATTTAGAGGACAACACCAAGGAAAAACAATAGGGAACCCCAAGTGGCTATAAACTAGTCACTGCTACAAGACAACGTAGGCCAATTCACGAACCAGTATAAGGTGATTATGTGCTTTGTGTGTTTATTTGCTAGTGTGACACTAGGAAATACCTTGTGGTCTTAAATGAACAACCTTAATTTAATTTCGAGGACGAAATTCTTATAAGTAGGGGAGGATGTAACAATCCCGGTTTTTGGGCCCGGAAATTTTTTTTTTAAAATCCATTGGGCTTGGCCCAACTATTATTAGACTTAGGCCCCGCTTAAATTATTGGGCTTGGCCCAACCCTTATTGGGCTTAGGCCCAACTTAAATATGGGCTTGGCCCACGTATGTTACGATAAAAGCCGATGACGAAACCCGTCATATTAATTACCCGAGTACGCGTAGGAATTATTTTTACTACCATGAGTTAGATAGACTTCTTCCCCACTAGTATCTTTAGTATTGCCAATAGTTAAGATATAATAAATTACACATATAATTTACATTAGACAATGAAAATAATAAAATACCAACTCCATAAATATAAAGACCACTACACAACCATGCACATGTATATATATATATATACATACGTACAACATATATATATATACATATATTAACCAACCCATTAAATAAACACCCTCACATATTTATATAAATACCATACAACATTTACCACCATACAACCATTATTATTTACACTACCAAAAATCATATACACATTATATATATATGCACCTTCTTACGTACATACATATATGTACATATAAGTTCACTACAACTTATAATTAAACCAACTACAATCTTTATAAAAAACAACCTACACTTATATATAAAATTACACATACAAGCAACACACTATATTAATCACCTACAACAAATTATTTACACTACTAAATAAAAACACATATGCATGAACATATACATACATGCATACGTCCACACACACATATATATATAAACACATTCTCTTATAAACTACAACTAACAATTTAATTCACCAACATTTTTTTTTAACTACCAACTTATAAAATAAACCACACAATTAAACAACTAAACAAAAATATAAAAACATGACTTGCAAGACTTGTCATAACCACCCTACTAAACCCTTGTCCCCCCTACACACCCACACACCACCTACATGCCCAATGCATGTCACCACATTACTTGAACCCTTCAACATAATCTTGCTACACCCAATACAAGATTTGATCTCTCTCCCCTCCCTCTCCCTCTATTTCGGCTGAAACATCTCTCACACACCACACAACATCTCATTTTTCATTTACACAATCATACTCACAACCAAAAACACTCTCTAGCATCTTTCTCTCAACTATCAAGCATTCTCCACCTCAAAAACGTGTAACACAGCAGCAACAACACCCTAAGATCGACCAACAACACCATAACATCATCAAACAATAGCCAAGAGGAGCCACGAGCCAAGGAAACAACAACCGAGCAAACCGAAGCAAAAACCGATCGACCAACGAAGAAGCACGACGAGACTAGCCCGACTCCAGCCCCGTTCCAGTCGATTTCCAGCATCCATTGAGACTCTCATACCACCCCAAGTGCACCCCCACTCACCTTCAACCTCAAGGTAACGAGAAAACACCCGAAAATGCACTATACGTGCATAAAACGTCCATTTTCATACACAATGGATACCAACACCTCCCATATATTTTTGAACACCTCTAAACACTTATTTTTCAGTAACAAAAGGATTAAAAACTATAAAACCCTTTTCTAAACAAAAATGTACAAGTTTGACTAAAATAGTCAAACTACACACTTTATTTTGAGAAAAACAACAACACCCAACTAACAACCTTGAAAACATAATTTTATATTTTCTGGAGCTTCTTTATAATAAAATATGGTTACAAAATAAATTTCACGATTTTTGAAGTTGTACATTAATTATTATGCATTTTTGAATATTAAAAATGGATAAATACACTAATATTCACAAAAACGTGTGGGGAGTATAAAAATACAAATTTCTGTTATCTTACTGTTTTATATATGCATATAGGTGATTTTGACTGATTATTATTGATTGTTGATGGGTGAACATAAAAATCGAACAATAACCGAAACTAAAACGTACAAAACAACGAAAATACCAAAAACGTAAAAATACCAAATTTTAAATATCTCAGTAGCTTAAATATGTTAAAAATAAGTTAGAAAATAAATTTCATAATTTTCCTAAAAAGAATGTAATTACTATGAATTTTTGAATGTTTAATAGGATTAAAATACAAAAATTCGTATAAATTAATTAAGGACACTTTGGACCAAACTTACAGAACCTAAACTCATATTTAAGTATAAAATAACTATTTTAAGACTTAAAATGTTACCAAGGACCCTCTAAGCACAAAACGTAATCTTAACCGAACCGAACGCGTTAAAAACACGAAACCCAACGAAACAAGAAAAATCTGATATTTTATAATTCCAGAAGCTTTTATATATAAAAACTAAGTATCCCAACAAGTTTCATAATTTTTATAAGCCTAACCTATTTGTTATAAATTTTTGAATATAAAAGACCAAGTAAATGGTAAAAAGCACAAAAATTAGAAAAATACCTTTTAATCAGAAATATCACTTTTTATACAGTATATATAACCTAAGGAAGTATTTTAAAGAATAAAAATGTTTAAAAAGATGTTTTGTAAATAAATCGTTCATACGTCGGTTACACACGCGTTAAAATACGAAAATGACCAACGAACCTTAAAACTCAACTTTTGGGCTATAAAGCACTTAGTTACTGATTAAATAAGCTATAACCAAAATTTCAACAATTTAGGAAGTACCAATTATTTTATACAAATTGTTTAAGTTTAAAAACCCGTAAACCGACAACTACTAAAATAATTTGTAGAAAATAATTGAAATACCTAAAAACCATGAAACATCATATATTACAGTAACTAAGACCCCTTTAACTTAATATAGGAGCCCGAGATCAAAATAAGCTCAAAAACCTAAATCATAACCCGACACGTAACGTTTTACCGCAACCGGAGAAACCGGTAAACTCGAAATCTACCCCGAACTTTATAAACACTTTAAAACCAGTAGTTTAACCTTAAAATATGTATAAGACCAATACACAACACTAACACACCTAGAAATGAGAAGTTATGACCAAAAACTTAACTTTAGGGCTAAAAGTGTCAATATAACAAAGTTGAGGGACTAAAAGCGACAACACTCAAACTTTCTGATTTTTATGGAAAATAATTTAAATACTTACTGAATTAAACTGAAATAATATGGATTTAAGTGTTAGAACGAGAACAAACCAACGAGAACACTAAAACGACTAAACAACCGAAAGACAAACGCACCCGTTATGGAACGCACGTAGACTTATATATTTTAGAATCTAACTTGATTAAACTAAACATAGGAAGTCCGCTAGGAGGTAGGACTCTCACGCAAACCATTAACTAGGAAGTTCTTGAGCAAAGCTACAGGTGAGTTCATGAACCCCTTTTTTTTTTACATAATACTTTTGGGGCTGATACATACCTACTAAACTTGTTTATATAAACTGATTTTCATGGTGTAACACATCTGCTACTTGTCCCCGAACGTTGGTACAACTTTCGGTAGCCATTAACTTCTTGCAAGAGCCCTTTGATATGTGAATAGTACTATTTGGGAATCCCCCGCGTACAGTGGCATACCCCCCACTGAGGTTGAAAACCGTTACGCCACATGTTCAATGAAACGTTGGTGCTTAGCAGAGCACGTTAGCCCACTTTGGGTTAGGGGACTATTATTTATTGTATTCGGGTTGGGTATAATCCGAACAGGTTTGGCTACATATATTGTCGACCGTACACCATTAAATATATTGTTTTAGTGTCATAACTTTTATTAAACCATGAGCTCACCAACTTTATGTTGACGTATTTTTGGGTATGTATTTCAGGTAATTGATTGGAATGTTGTGTAGCATGTTGATTGAAGTTAGGGCATGGAGCGTTTTGGAGGATAGCCCACTAGTTATTTTAATATGTTTTTAAGACTGATATGCACGCACTAGACAATCTAATTTCCATGTGTTTTGTTTAAAACTATTAATGGGATGAAATATGCCCACGTGGACAACTTTTATTATATTAAATGAATATGTAGTTTATTATTTCCGCTGCTTATATATGATATCAGTCCGTCATGACCCGGCCCGTTTGGCCGGGGTGTGACAGTAACAATAAAACATATCGATGTTTCTAGGAACCGGTTTTTTGTAGGAAAAAGGTTCTGGTTCTTTTGGAACCTAGAATTTGAAAAAAAAAGTAGAACCTATTCAAAACCTACGGCTCGGTGAAGAACCGATCTTTTTTTATTGGATCGGTTTCAGTTCCGATTCCGATTTTCTTGTGCACCTCTACATAACGCCCCTATATAGCGGTGTATTGGGCGTTATTAAACATTATCTTACAAAATTGGGTGAGCATAACACCCATTACACAAACATTAAAAATTAAAAAGGAAGAAACAGAGGCACAATTTGCACTTTGCAGGTTTAAATGCTTGTTTGCCCTTTGAGGTAAGTATGTTTTTTTCTTTTTTTAAGGGTGTATCTATTCTCACACCTGGCCATTTGATTCACACACCCCTATACGCCGTACATAGGGCATAGCACATCATATTACTTTCCCGACACAGCATATGCCGCGCATAGCCTTATGCGCCGCATATAGCATACAGCTATATGCTGTGCATAGGCCTATGCGCAGCATATGCCTCACCAGTTTTTTTTCAATGCTGTGTAGACGTTGCACCAGTTTTATTTTAAAATCACACATTTATAAAAAAAAAACTTTGTTTTTTTTGTTGATTTTATACATTCATAACAGAAAGTAAAATGTTCGGTCAATATTATCATACGAAACTTGCGAAAATAATATATTATAAATAAAAGTTTAATACATTACCAAAATTCAGATAATACACCAAAAAACTAAACATCAGAAAATATAAATTAAGGATCATCTTCATCCCCCTCCGACGATTTTGATAATGTCACTTCACTCAGCCTCAAATGCAAACGTATAGCTTCAAACATTTGTAACGACCGTCGCCCATTCAGTTTTACTCGACGCTCCACTCGTCTGAGACGTCGATCAAAGTACCGAGATACTGTTTGTGCACCCAGAGGCAGGTCACTTTATACATGTTGTGGGTGTTGGGGTGGCACATGTTGCTGCTCTGCCTGCTGGTATTGATGTTGGTGCTGTTGGTCTGGCTCCTGATTCTGCTGGTGCGGTTGTTGGTCAGGCACCGGCACTCCCGACATCTGCTCTACAAAAACAGGAATATGGTCCAGCAGCGGTAACGGGACAGGCACAAATAATTGTCCATCTATGTTCTTGAACCGAAAACCGATACCCAGGAATTTCTTTAGCACACACATGCTCTTTACATTATGCATGCCTAATTTAGCTGACGGGATTTATGACATCTGCCCCGAACCCGAATCCGATCGCCGACTCGAATCCTAAGCTTTTTATTTTTAATGTATTGTATTTTTTTCCCGTTAAATGTAACGCTTTGTTATTAAAGATATATATATATATATATATAATCTATACCTCGAATATATATATATATATATATATATATATATATATATAGTTCATAAAAGAGAATTAGTGAAAACGTTAAAAAAATTGTTTCTAAGTCTAAATATAACATTCAACGTCAAAAACGTGATAAAGATACAAAAGCATCCTTATATAGACATTACGTCTCAACGTAGTTAAGTTAGTTAATTAGTATTATTTATAAACTAATTTTGAGTCAAAACTGTAAATTTTAAAACCTATATTAAAACTCATACTGTCTAAAAAAATATAATGAAACTAAAAGGACCATTATTGTAACTATTCATTTAACCCAGCCCCCCTTTTTTTAACCCGTAATTCCGGCTAGCCTTTCAAGCCAACTCCGGCAAGCTCCGGCGATCCCCATTTCACGCGTTTGACCACTTTTAATCACCTAAAAACATTCCTAAACTGTTATTATCAAGTTTCGAACCCCTTATACACGTGTTCGGCATGATCAGCGCGTGAATTGATTCGATTTTGTCAAACCAAAATCAACAACTCCCGTATTTGACCCGTGATTGACGACTACTCATTCCTATTATACTCGAACCCCCTATTCACTCGACTAACATCTTCAAATCATCAAAACATTTGTTCTTTTCTGCAATCATCTGAAACAAATCAACCAAAACATATTTTTTCTGGCGGCTTCATTGTTCATCACCTTCAAGGCACCAATTCGGGTAATTTCTAGTTTCGTTTTAATCCTCTCTATCATCTACAACTCCCAAATCCTTTAATTTCATCTTATCTATTCCAGATTTTCGTGAATCAATCAAGAAACTGTCGAGTTCTAAGCCTCTACTAAATCCATATCAAATCATCATTAACCAGTAAGTTCTATATATCAAAATGATAACGATTTCACGAGGATTAAAAGCCTTATGTTTGTTCTTGGTGAGATTAACAAGATTAAACGAATTGGATCGATCTTTGATCTAGGGCTTGTATTAGATAAATGGATGGTTAACTTAAAATAGATAAAACTAATTCCAGTCGAATTCTTAATCCAAAATTAGCAACTGGTTTGTTGGTTTGTACTTATCTTGTGGACGGTTTGGTCGTTGGTTCGAGTCCCACTGCATCCATTTCTTTAATTTTCATATTTTACACATTTTTAACATTAAACTTTAATTTCCTAAAACCTAAATAATACCTTTTAAATTAAATATATTTTAAAAAGCATAAAAACTTATAGTTCAAATACATATATACAAATAGTATTATTTTAAGATTACAAATATTGTTTTGCGAAAAACTAAAAATGGACTTGTATAAAATATACGTAATACGGAAATACAATAACGTTTCGTATAAAATCCCAATTTGTATTTCAAAACCCTAATTCCCAATTTGTATTTTAAAACCCTAATTTTCAATTTGTAATTTAAAACCCTAATTTCAAAATTTTAATTTAAAACCCTAAAATCCCAAATCCGAAACCCTAGATTTTCTGATTTTGATTTTTGTTACTATTGTTTCGTTTCTAAGTTAGGTTTTTCCCAATTAATTAATTGATACTAATATTTGGGCAACCCTCGATTCTCTTTAGCTGCATTTTTATTGTTTGGTTACTTTCTCATTTCAATGTGAGTAAATTCACTCCGCTTTTTACTTTTACATTTTGGGGCTGAAATATGTTCAATTACGATACAATGTTTTCAGTTTTCGTTTCTTTGTTCTATTTTCAAATGAGATCATTAAATGTGTTAGTCTTTTCTGCAGCAAGATGCAATCCCTATGTGGTAGTTTAAAGTAGTATTGTTACTTAGTAATCTCACCGGTACAATGTTAGCGCTAATGGTTTGACAAACCCACCTACATGTATTTCAAAATAGGCGATTTAAACCCGGCCATTCAATGTTTCTAGTTGTTGTTCAATGTTACAAGTTGCTATACGATGATACTAGCTGCTATGATATGTTGCTACGTCCCTTAGATGCTTAAACAATTATTGATAACTTATATCGAGATGGTTACGTAACGGTTGCTAAAAAGGTTATCTTTAATTAATAACATTAGTTGGTTACTCATGACAAATGATTACAAGTTGCTATGCAATGATTGTGTTCAATGTGTGTTCAATGTGTGTTCAAGGTGTCATGGTCGAGAATGATATGAAATAGCTATTCATGTAAGATTGCGCAGCATATTATGATGGACTTGCTTTTCTATATTATTATGTATTATTAACTGTGTTTTTACTCACTAGCTAATTCTTTAGCTAACTTATTTTACACATATTTCAGGTGGCGTTTGAGCGTTTTATGCCATACAAGACATAGGATGCTTATTGGACTTAGAATAAATGAACAATAAATTACTTTGATTGCCTGTTTCTATTTCTGAATTTATGACGATTATTTCCTTATTTATCTCACAACATTATTGCTTTAATGATATTAAAATATGTCTTTTAGCGTGTCATGCGCTTTGTACTATTGATATCTAATGGCTTGACAAGCCCGGTGTTTCCGCCGTCGGGCGGGGTGTCACAGGATTGGTGCGGACAACAGCATATCCGCCTCAGGAGCGAGACCAAATGATCACACGGGATTTGTTCGCGCGTCTGTCTATGATAAGCAGACTCAAAATACTCATCTAAACATGCAGCAAGTGCGCACGACCTGTGAAGAAGTAGGCAATACAAAAAGAAAAGGTCACTCATGTTGACTTTGTCTTTGCTACAGTTCCGTGCAGAAATGGACGACGCGATGAGACACTCAAAATATCTGTGAAGAGGGTCTGTGATAGAGGCCGTCTTGGCCTGAGACGCTCCAAAATGCGTCGAGGCAATAACCCTCCAAAAGCTAATGAGGGGCTCTCGAGGCAAGATCCTGCCCCCTCAGTGTAAAGTGGGGTGCCCAGCTTCTCAAAAGTGTACAACCCTAAACGCACAACAAACTCCCGAAGACTCATCGTACGCTGAACTCCGGCCAGACGGAAAGATATATCATAAAATGGTTGGTTCGGGCTTTCAACATAAGCGAGCGGCCGACGCTCATAAACAAATGAGGAGAGGAACTCGACAGTGAGTTTGCGAAACGAGGGGTTTGCTGCTACCACGAATAATCGAGCCCATGGAGTGTTAAAACCAATGATCTCTCTGGCTCGGTTTGTCTCTTCAATCTCGTCCAAAAACGCCCAATCAATCGCAATATGTCCCCCAACAGCCATCTTTCTAAGTTTGTTGCACTTTTCTTGAGAAGACTCGTCTTCCGGAAACATAAAATACTCGTGTTCGGCAAGTGGGTCAAAGTTATCATCATCCGGTAAGTCCTCCATGCGTATATCCTCTAGAAAATCGTCCATATTCAGATTCATATTCAGATTGAGATTCATGAGAGTGTTTGAATGTGCGTTGCGTATAGGGCAGAATGCTGCGTATGGTTTGTTTTATGGCATGGAAGGCACATACGCAGCGCATAACCCTGTAATTAAGCTTGGTCAGTAGGGTGCCTGCTTTAGACTCGGGACTACCCGCTAAGCTAAATATACAAGGCGCGAAAATAACCCCGTGGCTCGGGAAGTACTATTAAAAATAAGGGTTTTTGATGTAATAAAACTTATGAAAATGGTTGTAATAAATTGGTTGTTTAAAATCCCAATGTATATAAAAATATTTTATTAGACATCCGCTGTGAAAAATATTTTGTCATTTTCAAAGCAGGTACCAACACGTCACCACGGCCTAGGGTGCCCGGGGCCGGGGTGTGACAGGTTGGTATCAGAGATTGGAGAAAGTCAATTGTCTGGACCTGAAATAGTCCAAGAAACCACTGACAAGATACTCCAGATTCGTGTACGTCTGAAAACGACTAGAGACCGACAAAAGAGTTATGCTGATAAGAGAAGAAAGTCGTTAGAGTTTAAAGTTGGAGACAAGGTGCTATTAAAAGTTTCACCTTGGAAAGGTGTGCTTCGATTTGGGAAGAAAGGAAAATTGAGTCCACGCTTTGTTGGACCATTTGAAATTCTAGAACGTATTGGGATAGTCGCATATCAGTTAAGATTACCAGAAGAGATGAGCGGAGTACACGATGTATTTCATGTATCAAATCTGCGTAGGTGTTTGGCAGATGAAACTCTAGCAATGCCCCTAAAAGATGTGCATAATGATAAAAAGCTGAAATTCATTGAGCAACCACTGCAGATAATCGTCAAGAGAAGCGATTAAAAAGAAAAAAGACTCGTGTTAGTCAAAGTAAAATGGAACTCTAAACGTTGTCCTAAATACACATGGGAGTTAGAGTCAGAAATGATGAAGAAATATCTATACCTATTCCAATATTATTTAAAATAAAAATATATGTATACTTATGACGTTTTTTTATCTCAAATATTATTTAACGAGCAAGTAGCGGATCGGGTGGCAATTAGTAATATGAGTCGTTTAGACGGATATTTACTATTATAGGAGAACGTCTAATAATTATAAAATTATATTTTAACTGAACATTCTCCGATTTTAATGAAACTTGGGTAGAAACGTTCAGAATAATTAGCTGATTCTAACACCATTTTCAGATTTTTATAAAACGTCCTATTTTAAAAGTTATCAGATAAAAACGAGATTATATTTAAAGAATGGAATTCTTGTAATATAAGTATGAATATTATAATATATATATATAAAGATAAGATTGAAACGTATGGATATGTGTATGTGAGGATTAATATGACTAGATTTTTTTAACCATGTATATAAGGAACTTTAGTTACTTCACTTTCCATACACACACACATCACATATTACATACACAAACACTACTCTTTAATTTCAAAAATCATAAAGTTAAAAATCGAAGTACTGTCCGAATAGCAACTCGACCAACCGACAAACGGTAAGCTATTACTCTACCCAACCGAGGTGAATACGTTTATTATTTTCAAAACTAATAAATGTTTTACTGATTTTAGAATGTATGCTTTTATTAATGAGTTTATGCCAATAGAGGGTAATTTAGGGGAGCGAAGAAGAATGTTCGAGCTTTTGTTTTAAATTCCCAAGAACCCGCTGACATACCAGATGTTGTGACTGGTACGTTTCTCGTTAATAATATTTATGCCAAAGTATTGTTTGATTCAGGAGCAAACCGGAGTTCGATAGATTATAAATTCTGTAAGTTATTGAATATACCTCTAACTAAGCTAGGACGAACTCTCAAGGTAGAAACGGCTAATGGGGATTTTATTAAGGTTATTGAATCACTGGAAAGTTGTTTTATAACCCTGGACGGGAATGATATTCCTGTACTACTTTTGCCAATGTCATTAGCTGGATTTGATGTTGTCCTAGGAATGGATTGGTTAGCTTAAAACCAAGCATGTATAAATTGTAGACCCAAGACAATCATGCTCCGGGTCCCGAACGGAGAACCAATAATCAATCACGGCGAGAAACGATCTAGTCAGGCTGGAATTATATCAGCATTTAGAGCAGCGAAATGTTTAAGGAAAGGTTATATAGCTTATGTGGCTTCTATTTGGTCGAGGAAGAAAAACGAAAAATTGAAAACGTGCCAGTAGTAACTGAATTTACAGATATATTTCCTGACGAGCTACCGGGGATACCGCCAGAAAGAGTAGTAGAATTTAAGATTAATTTAGTACCCGGAACTGCACCAATTGCAAAAGCTCTGTATCGATTAGCACCGACAGAAATGGCAGAATTAAAGAAATAATTAGAAGAACTATTGGAGAAAGGTTTTATTCGGACTAGTTCATCACCATGGGGGGCTCCAATATTATTTGTGAAGGAGAAAGACGGATCAATGAGAATGTGTGTTGACTATCGGGAGTTAAATAAGGTAACAATCAAAAATCGATATCCACTTCCAAGAATCGACGATTTATTTGACCAGTTGCAAGGAGCCCGCTTCTTTTCAAAAATTGATCTTCGATAAGGTTATCACCAGTTGAGGGTGCAAGAGGAAGATGTACCGAAAACCGCGTTTCGAACTAGGTATGGACATTATGAGTTCACAGTTATGTCATTTGGCCTCACTAATGGCCCAGCCGCATTTATGGACTTAATGAATCGAGTTTGCAAACCTTATTTAGATAAATTTGTTATCGTATTCATAGACGATATACTTATTTATTCTAAAACCCAAGGAGACCATGAATAACATTTAAGAACTATACTTGGATTATTACGGCCAGAGAATTTGTATGCCAAATTTTGAAAATGTTAATTTTGGCTTTCTGAGGTGCAATTTTTAGACCACGTGATAAACGCCAAAGGGATCCAAGTAGACCCAACAAAGATAGAGGCTGTAATGAAATGGGAAATTCCTAAGTCACCAACCGAAGTTTGTAGTTTCTTAGGTCTGGCAGGATACTATCGTAGATTTATCCAAGATTTTTCTCGAATAGCTATACCTTTGACCACTCTCACACGAAAGTCGGTTAAGCTTGAGTGGGGACCAAAGCAAGCAGAGGCATTTGAAACACTAAAACAAAAACTAACAAATGCACCAATCCTATCCCTACCTGACGGTATAGAAGACTTTGTTGTTTATTGTGATGCCTTACATACAGGAATGGGTTGTGTGTTGATGCAAAGAAATAAGGTTATTGCATACGCGTCACTACAATTGAAAACTCATGAGAAGAATTACACGACCCACGATTTAGAATTGGGTGCAATTATTTTTGCGCTTAAATTGTGGAGACACTATCTTTATGGCGTAAAGTTTATCATGTACACTGACCATAAAAGTTTAAAATATATTTTTGGGCAAAAAGAATTAAATATGAGGCAGAGACGATGGATGGAAGTTTTAAGCGATTATGATTGTGAAATTTGCTATCATGAAGGGAAGGCCAACGTTGTGGCAGATGCGCTAAGTAGAAAAGAGCATGAAAAGCCGAAGCGAGTTCGTGCATTACGACTTGAGATTCAGTTCGATTTATTAAGACAAATAAAGGACGCACAAATATCGGCTCAGACGGAGGAGAACTGATGACCGTCGTCAAGTCATGCAAAAACCTAAATACCTAGATAGCTAGGGTAAGTAGGGTATCGTATCCACAAGGAGCATGTGGTTAGTATTATATAACTTGTTTGGTTATAAAATAAAGTGTAAAAAGCTTGATTGATGATTTGATTAAACTTAAGTTAAGCTAATAAAATTATTAGGCTAGAAACATAGTAAAAGCACAAAAGACACAAGCAAATGAGAACAAGCAATCACTTCCGGGTTCGGGTTTTGATTACTTAGATGCAAGACTTAATCGGTGAGAAAAATGTTTAATCAACTACATAGACATAGCTTAGTTTGATTTCACCATTAAACTAGAGCACAATCCATATACTTACACACCAAACGTCCGTTCCTTAACTAAACTAACTAGGGTGTACTGGGCACGATCAGGTGACGTATGATAAACTGTCTTTCGTATTAACGTGAATCCAAACACACCAAAACGAATACAAATCACATGCCTATGATTAACACTCGCTTAGATGCTTAAACATAATTATCATTCAACTAAGTTAAGTTTGCTACTTGTTAACTAGATGCTTCATACAAACATTCGAATGGTTACATAGACATAACCATATTGCTTGAGAGACTAAATTTAATTAACAAAACCCCAACAAATCACAAGATTTCATATGAACTCAACTGTCACAATTCAATATAAACTCAAGTGTCGAATACAAATACATAAACAGCTTAGTTAAACAAAAGAAACCAAACCCTAGCCCCGGTTGTGATCGCGGGAAACAAATTACTCAATCGCCATGAAAAGGAAACCAATATTTGCCATCCCTTGATTTACTGTTATGGTCGAAGTCAATCAGCAGGGAGCAGCCGTTGGCTGCTGCTTTTTGCCCACACCCCCAAAAAAATGTAGTTGATTGTGAGATGCCCCCCTAAAACCCACGCCAGTCCCCTCTTCTTTATGTGCTCGTTTTTCTTCCTTTATTTCCTTGTGGGCCTAGCAAATGATATTTTAGCCTTTAATTCTTTTTGTTTCAGCCCATATAAATGGAGCCCAAAATTGGTCATGTATTTCTTGATTATATGCTGCACTTATGCGTGGTCCCAACACCCACACCAAATTGTACACAAATATTTTCTTTCCACATCATGGTTGACTCTTGCTAGACTTCCTTTCATCCATTTACTAATTAACTCATACTTGCAATAATATATTTGAGCTCCAAATATGATTTATCTAGTAATTCTTTTGGCCCGGTTCGTCTCGGCATGATCACATCATTTTGAATTGTTTTCTTTACAACCTAAAAAAGAAAAAAAATAAAAATAAAAATAAAAATAAAACAACGCAACATAATATCTTTTGTAATCATATTAACGCAACTAATGGGTCACTAACATATAATAAAGTTCATCTAAAACGAACCGATCAAACCTCCCCAACTTATCTTTTTCTCGTCCCGAGAAATTGGTTGAACAAAAAATATGAAACACACCAAAGGCTTGCAAACTTCAAGTATCAACTAACACATATCATAACACTTTATAATACATGTGAATGCATTGTTATGTGAAAATAATGTCTTTCAAATAGGAAGTTCACTCATGAATGCTCACTCTCTCAGTAATTCTATGGGCTTTGTGTTTCACTCATCAATTCAAGAGAATTGCGTTCCATATGCTTGCATAAATTTTCAATTCTCCACTACAAAGATGTATTCAAACATATGTCAAATGGTCTTTTCAAGGGTTGTAACGGGGCTGGGCTAAGGGTATGTCAAAAAGGCTAAAATTGGCTCAGATAATTAAGCATGGTAAGTCCCAATTTAGTTTCCCCTGGCACTTGTTCCCATTTGGCATTAAGAACTTGTTGCTCATTCCCATTTTGATTCCTGTTATCATCATTTTTCTTTTGAGGTCAACTTTTCACCTATTTCTCCTTTTTTTTCTTTCTTTTTCGTTGCACTTCTTTGATGGCAACACTTTTTTTTTTCTGGCTGCAAAACTTCTTTTTTTTTATTATTTATAAACTGGCAGCCCCCCCCCCTTTTTTTTTAACTTGAGGCTAATTTTTCCTCTTTTTTTTTTTTGACTTGAAAATTGATATCCCCTCTTCGGTATTGTCACAAACCAACCCAACCCACTACACATGCTTAATTAAGGGTTCAAACTTTAAGAAGGCTTGAAAGGGCTAGGCTTAATTGGGTTAGAACAAAAAGATGGAATTATCGTGTAGGC
This sequence comes from Tagetes erecta, assembly GCA_030867185.1. Taxonomy (NCBI): domain Eukaryota; kingdom Viridiplantae; phylum Streptophyta; class Magnoliopsida; order Asterales; family Asteraceae; genus Tagetes; species Tagetes erecta. The sequence continues at coordinate 24,691,317 of CM061494.1, forward strand.
TCAGAGGGGCTCACTAAGGGATATATATATATACGGGTAGGAGAAAAACTGAAAGGAATATACAAGAAGGCTAGCCTAATTTGCCATTATCATTCATATGCTTGAATACTTGTAATTTTGAAGAAACAATATGCAAGTTCTAGATAACAATTCAGTTGAAAAGTACCCTCATGAAAAGAAATTAGACTGATTATGTATGTGTCACTGTGTCAGTCATGAAAGGCTCAATATCTCACTAGGGCTTTATGATAGACAAAACCTTCACATAACAAAAACATAGCCTATAAAAGCATAGTATTATAACTGTCAGATCTAACCGATTAGTTGACACATTTTCATTTGCACATGCAATGGTGGTTTACTGAAAAATCATTTTAATTTGACTGCATAAATGAGAGCTGTCAAGGATCTTCTTTATAATTTTGTTTGTAAGACACGTAAGGGACGACAAAAGAGCTTTCACGCTAATCAACAACCGGTTTGTTTAGCAAGCTAAATGCAAACACTATATACACATGTTATAGCTAATATAAACCACAAATGCAAACAATGAAAACAACTATTTTTTAACCAAGTAAAAAAAGGAAACGAGTTCACCTGATTTTGTAGTCGTGGCAAGATCCTCGTGAGTAGGGACGATCTCCCATGTCTGTTAAATATCTGCAAAACTTTACAAAATCGTGTAGAAGAAAACTTCTCATGTTCCAATTAGCATAAAATTTATAAAAATTTTGCATTTTCCATTCAATTTTTTTTTTACTTTCAACCGCAATTTTATAACCAAAATGTAAACCTCCTGGTACAACCTCCCCAACTTAAAGCCTTACATTGTCCACAATGCAAACTTTAAGTTTGAACTTGATTAAGGATAATTATTATAAAAAGTAGATGATAAAAACTAAAATGCACAAATAAAAAAAAAACTAAAATTCACTTTCGTAGGAATCACGGTTGCATTTAGCGTATGCAACAAGCCTTTTAAACCCCTCGGTAAACCCGAGTGGACGAGTGAAGTCTCGTGAGGGTTTCTAGTGAATACACCCACAAAGTTCTTCGGGTTGCCTCCCGAATAGCGCTAAGTTTTAGGTCTTTAGCCAGACCGTACCTGATACGTAGCTATGGTGGTCGAATGGAGCACTTTCCTACCGAGTTTCCCATGTAAGCTCGGTATCTGACATGCCAAGTCCAAAATATGTTTCTTATCATTGGCATGTTTGTTGAATCATTGTGCGGCCTCTTTTTGATAACTCCTCCAATGTCTTGCATTAGCACCCTCTTTTCCTCTGATCTCCAACCATCCTCCTCAACTTTATTAGTTGGAACATAAAATATAGAAGCACGATCAGGATAAACTGGAACTATTTTAGTCAATTGTTCCTCTAAAGATGTTGCGCCTTCAATTGGGTTTAAACATCCAACTTCATGCTCATGAAAACTTGAAACTTCACCGTTGGCTAATCCTTCATCCATCATTGGTGTAAAATTAGATTCTTCATAAGGTGAGAAAAATGGTCTGATACTATTCTCCACGGCCTGCTCTGCAACCTTGGAAAAAACCATATGTTGAGATGACTCTTCAACCTGTATCACTCTGTCTAACATGTCATTCTTCCATTGGCTAAGTTGATTCTCTAGTGATGCAAGGAATTCTTCTTGTCTGTTAATTGAGAGACAAGTTTTTTCATTAATTTTTTTGAGTTCCTCCAACACTTGAGTCATCACATTATCCATCGGTTGAGAAACTTGTTGATCTCGAGAATAGCAAAATGAAGAAGGGTTGTCATATTCAAGTTGGGAGAATTCATAGTAATAAATATCCTGTTCTTCCCTGTAACTTGAGATGTCTGTCACCACAGGTCCATAAATGTTAACATATGATTCTTCTTCATAGTGGCATGCTGATTCTGACTCATAGTATCCTTGATATCCAGATGAGGGTGGTTCATATGTTGAATGGGATGAGTGGAAGTCTTCATTTTCAACATGCTCATATTCTTGAATATCACTATCAAGGTTCAGACTTCTTGAATACCTTTCCCATTCTTGCAAGAAATGTGGACAATTTTGATAATAATGAAAAAGGCTTCCGCAATGTTTACATGAATATGTATCCATGGTCAGATCTAAATACTCAAGATTCTAAAGTGTCTGCAAATTGAAGAATCTGCGCAAACAAAACTAAATACCCGAGATAAAAGCAAACAGATAATAATAAAAAGTGAACTAATTTTTTTTTTTGTTTTTTTTTTACTGAAAACAAACTTTACTAAACAAAAAAAGCAAAGTAAAATAATACTAAGCGCACTTGCTCCCCGGCAACGGCGCCATTTTGATGACCGTCGTCAAGTCATGCAAAAACCTAAATACCTAGATAGCTAGGGTAAGTAGGGTATCGTATCCACAAGGAGCATGTGGTTAGTATTATATAACTTGTTTGGTTATAAAATAAAGTGTAAAAAGCTTGATTGATGATTTGATTAAACTTAAGTTAAGCTAATAAAATTATTAGGCTAGAAACATAGTAAAAGCACAAAAGACACAAGCAAATGAGAACAAGCAATCACTTCCGGGTTCGGGTTTTGGTTACTTAGATGCAAGACTTAATCGGTGAGAAAAATGTTTAATCAACTACATAGACATAGCTTAGTTTGATTTCACCATTAAACTAGAGCACAATCCATATACTTACACACCAAACGTCCGTTCCTTAACTAAACTAACTAGGGTGTACTGGGCACGATCAGGTGACGTATGATAAACTGTCTTTCGTATTAACGTGAATCCAAACACACCAAAACGAATACAAATCACATGCCTATGATTAACACTCGCTTAGATGCTTAAACATAATTATCATTCAACTAAGTTAAGTTTGCTACTTGTTAACTAGATGCTTCATACAAACATTCGAATGGTTACATAGACATAACCATATTGCTTGAGAGACTAAATTTAATTAACAAAACCCCAACAAATCACAAGATTTCATATGAACTCAACTGTCACAATTCAATATAAACTCAAGTGTCGAATACAAATACATAAACAGCTTAGTTAAACAAAAGAAACCAAACCCTAGCCCCGGTTGTGATCGCGGGAAACAAATTACTCAATCGCCATGAAAAGGAAACCAATATTTGCCATCCCTTGATTTACTGTTATGGTCGAAGTCAATCAGCAGGGAGCAGCCGTTGGCTGCTGCTTTTTGCCCACACCCCCAAAAAAATGTAGTTGATTGTGAGATGCCCCCCTAAAACCCACGCCAGTCCCCTCTTCTTTATGTGCTCGTTTTTCTTCCTTTATTTCCTTGTGGGCCTAGCAAATGATATTTTAGCCTTTAATTCTTTTTGTTTCAGCCCATATAAATGGAGCCCAAAATTGGTCATGTATTTCTTGATTATATGCTGCACTTATGCGTGGTCCCAACACCCACACCAAATTGTACACAAATATTTTCTTTCCACATCATGGTTGACTCTTGCTAGACTTCCTTTCATCCATTTACTAATTAACTCATACTTGCAATAATATATTTGAGCTCCAAATATGATTTATCTAGTAATTCTTTTGGCCCGGTTCGTCTCGGCATGATCACATCATTTTGAATTGTTTTCTTTACAACCTAAAAAAGAAAAAAAATAAAAATAAAAATAAAAATAAAACAACGCAACATAATATCTTTTGTAATCATATTAACGCAACTAATGGGTCACTAACATATAATAAAGTTCATCTAAAACGAACCGATCAAGAACTTGGAAGAGGAAAAGATGAAGGGCATGCTCGAACAATTAACAAAAGGAGAAGATGAAATTTTGGGGTTAAAAAATAGAATCTGGGTGCCAGCTGTAGGTGATGTGCGAGAAAAAAATTCTCGAGGAGTCACATAAATCTAAATATACCATGCACCCGGGGAGTGAAAAAATGTACAAGGATTTAAAAGGAAATAATTAGTGGATAGGTATGAAAAAGTACATTGCCATTTATGTCGCTAAATGCTTAACATGTTCACAAGTAAAAGCGGAACATCTGAAACCTTCAGGTTTACTTCAACAACTGGAGCTTCGTGTTTGGAAGTGGGAAATGATAACAATGGATTTTATTACGAAACTTCCAAAAACTAGTCGCGGAAATGATACGATTTGGGTCATTATCGATAGACTAACTAAATCCGCACACTTTTTTAGCGATGAAGGAGACGTTTTCCATGCATAAGTTAGCACAATTATACATTAATGAAATCGTGTCATTACACGGTGTGCCCTTGTCCATTGTGTCAGATAGAGACAGTAGGTTTACATCTAGATTATGGCAAAGTTTTAAAAAAGCATTAGGTACAAGGTTAAATCTTAGCACTACATGTCACCCACAGGCAGGTTGGTATCAGAGCCATAGGTTTTAGCGAATTAGATATTTGGAATAAATATTTAAGATTTAACTAAAAATGTGAAAGAAATCCTTGTAAATTGGATTATAATTTCTTTTAGATTTAAATTTTTAACGTTTTGCAGGATGAGAAGCCAAAATAACATATACCCGGTTGTAAATGACAACTTGGAAATTACATATTGTCCAGTACCTATGTCGTCTCAAACACCTTTAGACCCAACATCGTTTCTAGATACCCCTAACCAGTTTGGTTTGCTGCCAGAAGAACAAGTCGTGGACAATTGGATACTTGACCAACTGCCTAGTACATATCCTCAGGAAACCTTAGAACCTTGGACCAATTTTTGCGAAGAACCTAATACCTGGAATTTTACCACCCCTCCTGCCCCTTTAAAAATCCAGAAAACTATCCCCTTTGGTGAAGGCACTAGTAGGTCTCGAAAACCGAGGATTAGGATACATCCCATTCAAGAAAAGTTTAGTTATAGTTTGAAGGATATAGAAGAAGCAAATTTAGAGGTCGATAAAATGCTTATGAACGAGGTGGGAAAGAGGAAGAAGCCGAGGACATCCAATGGCACCGTATCTATCAGGAAAACAGTACAGAGTTTGCAGCCAACCACAAGGACGTTTGGCCAACTATTTCAATATATCATGAAATCTTTAGTGGAAGAAGGGACCCACCGCCGCGCTACAAGTCAACGGGAGAGCATAATGATTCCGTATTAGACATGCTCGATAGGTCAGTTCATGAGACCGACAGTTTGAAGAAGTTACAAGCGGAAGAGAGAGAGAGAAAAAGGTACATGCAGGTGAAGGTTTGTGTGAAACTGTCTGCCCTTCCACCATTCCATTCCTTTCTGTTCTAACCAACACCAACTTCCAGTTTCACACAAACCTTCACCTGCATGTACCTTTCTCTCTCTCTCTCTCTCTCTCTCTCTCTCTTCCGCTTGTAACTTCTTCAAACTGTCGGTCTCATGAACTAACCTATCGAGCATGTCTAATACGGAATCATTATGCTCTCCCGTTGACTTGTAGCGCGGCGGTGGGTCCCTTCTTCAAGTAAAGATTTCATGATATATTGAAATAGTTGGCCAAACGATCTTGTGGTTGGCTGCAAACTCTGTACCGTTTTCCTGATAGATACGGTACCATTGGATGTCCTCGACTTCTTCCTCTTTCCCCCTCGTTCGTAAGCATTTTATCGACCTCTAAATTTGCTTCTTCTACATCCTTCAAACTATAACTAAACTTTTCTTGAATGGGATGTATCCTAATCCTCGGTTTTCGAGACCTACTAGTGCCTTCGCCAAAGGGGATAGTTTTCTGGATTTTTAAAGGGGCAGGAGGGGTGGTAAAATTCCAGGTATTAGGTTCTTCGCAAAAATTGGTCCAAGGTTCTAAGGTTTCCTGAGGATATGTACTAGGCAGTTGGTCAAGTATCCAATTGTCCACGACTTGTTCTTCTGGCAGCAAACCAAATTGGTTAGGGGTATCTAGAAACGATGTTGGGTCTAAAGGTGTTTGAGACGACATAGGTTCTGGACAATATGTAATTTCCAAGTTGTCATTTACAACCGGGTATATGTTATTTTGGCTTCTCATCCTACAAGACGTTAAAAATTTAAATTCTAAAAAAAATTATAATCCAATTTACAAGGATTTCTTTCACATTTTTAGTTAAAGCTTAAATATTTATTCCAAATATCTAATTCGCTAAAACTTGTGGCTCTGATACCAACCTGTCTGTGGGTGAGATACAGTACTAAGATTTAACCTTGTACCTAATGCTTTTTGAAAACTCTGCCAGAATCTAAATGTAAACCTACTGTCTCTATCTGACACAATGGACAAGGGCACAAAGTGTAATGACACGATTTCATTAATGTATAATTGTGCTAACTTATGCATGGAAAATGTCTCCTTCATCGCTAAAAAGTGTGCGGATTTAGTTAGTCTATCGATAATGACCCAAATCGTATCATTTCCGCGACTAGTTTTTGGAAGTTTCGTAATAAAATCCATTGTTATCATTTCCCACTTCCAAACACGAAGCTCCAGTTGTTGAAGTAAACCTGAAGGTTTCAGATGTTCGGCTTTTACTTGTGAACAGGTTAAGCATTTAGCGACATAAATGGCAATGTCCTTTTTCATACCTATCCACCAATAATTTCCTTTTAAATCATTGTACATTTTGTCACTCCCCGGGTGCATGGTATATTTAGATTTATGTGCCTCTTCGAGAATTCTTTCTCGTACATCACCTACAGCTGGCACCCAGATTCTATCTTTTAACCTCAAAATTCCATCTTCTCCTTTTGTTAATTGTTCGAGCATGCCCTTCATCTTTTCCTTTTCCAAGTTCTCCTCCGTTTGAGCCGATATTTGTGCGTCCTTTATTTGTCTTAATAAATCGAACTGAATCTCAAGTTGTAATGCACGAACTCGCTTCGGCTTTTCATGCTTTTTTCTACTTAGCGCATCTGCCACAACGTTGGCCTTCCCTTCATGATAGCAAATTTCACAATCATAATCGCTTAAAACTTCCATCCATCGTCTCTGCCTCATATTTAATTCTTTTTGCCCAAAAATATATTTTAAACTTTTATGGTCAGTGTACATGATAAACTTTACGCCATAAAGATAGTGTCTCCACAATTTAAGCGCATAAATAATTGCACCCAATTCTAAATCGTGGGTCGTGTAATTCTTCTCATGAGTTTTCAATTGTCGTGACGCGTATGCAATAACCTTATTTCTTTGCATCAACACGCAACCCAATTCCTGTATGTGAGGCATCACAATAAACAACAAAGTCTTCTATACCGTCGGGTAGGGATAGGATTGGTGCATTTGTTAGTTTTTGTTTTAGTGTTTCAAATGCCTCTGCTTGCTTTGGTCCCCACTCAAACTTAACCGACTTTCATGTGAGAGTTTCAAATGCCTCTGCCTGCCAGACCTAAGAAACTACAAACTTCGGTTGGTGACTTAGGAATTTCCCATTTCATTACAGCCTCTATCTTTGCTGGGTCTACTTGGATCCCTTTGGCTTTTATCACGTGGCCTAAAAATTGCATCTCAGAAAGCCAAAATTCACATTTTCAAAATTTGGCATACAAATTCTCTGGCCGTAATAATCCAAGTATAGTTCTTAAATGTGATTCATGGTCTCCTTGGGTTTTAGAATAAATAAGTATATCGTCTATGAATACGATAACAAATTTATCTAAATAAGGTTTACAAACTCGATTCATTAAGTCCATAAATGCGGCTGGGCCATTAGTGAGTCCAAATGGCTTAACTGTGAACTCATAATGTCCATACCTAGTTCGAAACGCGGTTTTCGGTACATCTTCCTCTTGCACCCTCAACTGGTGATAACCTGATCGAAGATCAATTTTTGAAAAGAAGCGGGCTCCTTGCAACTGGTCAAATAAATCGTCGATTCTTGGAAGTGGATATCGATTTTTTATTGTTACCTTATTTAACTCCCGATAGTCAACACACATTCTCATTGATCCGTCTTTCTTCTTAACAAATAATATTGGAGCCCCCCATGGTGATGAATTAGGCCGAATAAAACCTTTCTCCAATAGTTCTTCTAATTGTTTCTTTAATTCTGCCATTTCTGTCGGTGCTAATCGATACAGAGCTTTTGCAATTGGTGCAGTTCCGGGTACTAAATTAATCTTAAATTCTACTACTCTTTTTGGCAGTATCCCCGGTAGCTCGTCAGGAAATATATCTGTAAATTCAGTTACTACTTGCACGTTTTCAATTTTTCGCTTTTCTTCCTCGACCAAAATAGAAGCCACATAAGCTATACAACCTTTCCTTAAACATTTAGCTGCTCTAAATGCTGATATAATTCCAGCCTGACTAGATCGTTTCTCGCTGTGAATGATTATTGGTTCTCCGTTCGGGACCCGGAGCATGATTGTCTTGGGTCTACAATTTATACATGCTTGGTTTTCAGCTAACCAATCCATTCCTAGGACAACATCAAATCCAGCTAATGACATTGGCAAAAGTCGTACAGGAATATCTTTCCCGTCCAGGGTTATAAAACAACTTTCCAGTGATTCAATAACTTAATAAAATCCCCATGAGCCGTTTCTACCTTGAGAGTTCGTCCTAGCTTAGTTAGAGGTATATTCAATAACTTACAGAATTTATAATCTATCGAACTCTGGTTTGCTCCTAAATCAAACAATATTTTGGCATAAATATTATTAACGAGAAACGTACCAGTCACAACATCTAGTATGTCAGCGGCTTCTTGGGAATTTAAAACAAAAGCTCGAACATTCTTCTTCGCTCCCCTAAATTACCCTCTATGAGCGTAAACTCATTAATATAAACATACATTCTAAAATCAGTAAAACATTTATTAGTTTTGAAAATAATAAACGTATTCACCTCGGTTGGGTAGAGTAATAGCTTACGGTTTGACGGTTGGTCTGGTTGCTAGTCGGACAGCACTTCGATTTTTAACTTTATGATTTTTGAAATTAAAGAGTGGTGTGTGTATGTAATATGTGATGTGTGTGTATGGAAAGTGAAGTAACATAAGTTCCTTATATACATGTTAAAAAAAATCTTGTCATATTAATCCTCACATACACATATCCATACGTTTCAATCTTATCTTTATATATATTATAATATTCATATTTATATTACAAGAATGCCATTCTTTAAATATAATCTCGTTTTTATCTGATAACTTTTAAAATAGGACGTTTTATAAAAATCTGAAAATGGTGTTAGAATCAGCTAATTATTCTGAACGTTTCTACCCAAGTTTCGTTAAAAACGGAGAATGTTCAATTAAAATATAATTTTATAATTATTAGACGTTCTCCTATAATAGTAAATACCCGTCTAAACGACTCATATTTATGGTCCGCTACTTGCTCGTTAAATAATATTTGAGATAAAAAAAACGTCATAAGTATACATATATTTTTATTTTTATATAATAACTGCCCCGGGCATCCCAGGCCGTGGTGACGTGTTGGTACCTGCTTTGAAAATGACAAAATATTTTTCAAAGCGGAAGTCTAATAAAATATTTTTATATACATTGGGATTTTAAACACCCAATTTATTACAACCATTTTCATAAGTTTTATTACATCAAAAACCCTTATTTTTAATAGTACTTCCCGAGCCACGGGGTTATTTTCGCGTCTTGGATATTTAGCTTAGCGGGTAGTCCCAAGTCTAAAGCAGGCACCCTACTGACCAAGCTTAATTATTTTCATTGCTCTCAAACCATTTGCTACAAGGTATATATGTGTCTCTTCAATTAAAACACAAATGCTGAAATTTGTAAAACCTGAGTGGTTTGAACTAATACTGATGTTAGGTTTTTTTTAACTATAAATTTATTATTTTTAAAACTAATAAATGTTTTACTGATTTTAGAATGTATACTTATATTAATGAGTTTATGCCCATAGAGGGTAATTTATGGGAGCAAGCAAGATATGAGCGGTACATATGGTTTGATCAAACTGTACACGTATTAGATTGCGGTCTAATCCGTCAGATATAAATTGGGACGAAGTGTAAATCTTAAAAAGATTACCGATAGGGCCTACAAGTCTCAGAACCAATTTATGTTAGTGTACAGCAAGAAGATTTCTGGATTGTATAAATTGCTAATTTCAATTATGGCTAACCTCAGTTAATATTAGCATGCTTAAAATTATATATATATATATATATATATATATATATATTTTGTGTCATATAAACGTTATTCACCAACATTATTGTTTACGTTTTATTTTTCCAAATTTTTCCAGGTAATTAAGCTTGGTCGGTAGGGTGCCTGCTTTAGAATCGGGACTACCCGCTAAGCTAAATATCCGAGGCGCGAAAATAACCCCGTAGCTCGGGAAGTACTATTAAAAATAAGGGGTTTTGATGTAATAAAACTTATCAAAATGGTTGTAATAAATTGGGTGTTTAAAATCCCAATGTATATAAAAATATTTTATTAGACTTCCGTTGTGAAAAATATTTTGTCATTTTCAAAGCACCTACCAACACGTTACCACGGCTATGCGCTGCGTATAGCATCAGATGCTATATGCAGCTCATAGCCCTATGCGCTGCGTATGTACCTATTTTTTAAGTCTCCGAAGAAAAGAAGAAGAAAAGAAGCTGGTTGGGAAATATGCGGCTAGTGCGCTGCATATGCCCTTATTTTTTTTAAAAAAAATCAGCAAAAGAAATCACCTATTTTAAATTAATAAAAGAATACTTATTTTTGAGTTAAGAAATCTTTTTAAATTTACGAAATCTTTATTTTTTAAAGAAATCAATTGATTATTTTATAAAAATTATGAATGTATGTATATGTATATTTTTTAAAATTAGGAAATTCTCATCTTTTTTTATTAAAATGAATTGATTATTTTTAAAAATTGTGAAATCTTTATTTTTTTAATCGTATGTATATATATATATATATTTCAACCTATATAATGTACTGTTGTATCTATATTAAGGTCAGGAAGTATCAACCTTTGATACTCGAGGATTCGATCTCGGTATAAGTCATACCAACGCGCTGCCTCCTCTGATCTATGGCTAAACCAAAGAGGGTACAAGCTAGGCACTGGATACGATCTTTCAAGGTTTAACCGAATGAAATGTCCATTGTCGACATGCACAAGCGTAAACACTAGTTCAAAGTCCACGTCATCCAGACTGCTCATTAGGGGGAATATTGTATAGCTATCACCATTGTGTAAGATATGCCCATTAGGGGGAATATTATTATTGGTCGTGCCTGGTATGGAGAATTCTTTTAGTTTAACGAAGTAGCTCTTTTTCACTTGTGGCAGAGTAAATTTAATTTGGTTTTTTATTTTTTTTAGTTCCGTGTCCACATCGATATCTTCAATTTTATTTGCAGGCTTGAAGTCAAGCTTTTTCTAGAACACGTCTATTGACTTTATTAAGATTAGTTGACCTGTAAATGAAAACACATGGTATTAAGTTACTTAGTAAATCATTAAATAAAACTGACGATCACTAGCAATAAATACCTTTATTTTCTATCTTTTCTAGACGGCAAGCACATGGCAAGCCACAACTTGTAAAAAATTAACAACCACATGTCGAACCGTGTTTTTTTAGACTTAATTATTTTCGCTTGAGCTCGATAACCATCAGGTCGAGGGCAAAAATTGAAACCTTCCGAAGTACTCCCGCAAGCATTGGGATACTCTTGTGGTGGTTCATTACTTTCCTAATGCTTGTCTCAAAATCTCATTTGATCTCCGTGTATTGTTTATCAACAATTTTGTCGACAAACCTCACAAGCTTAACGAGCGTGTTTCGATGACTTGGAAGTTCTTTTTTTAGTAAAGCGTGCATGCCCTCGACTCTGTCGGTTGTAGTTTGGTGAAAGTTTAGTGCTCGGTTAGTCCAGACAGCCACAAACTTATCACGATATGGCTCCAGCCAAGAATCATTAGTATAGTCAAAGACCTCTGAGAAGAAAACGTAAGCTATGTTATTTGTGTAAAAAAATGTGTAATTATGTAAATAATACTCGCCTCCATGACCCGTTTATCTCAGATGAGCTTCAAAGTTAGCTAGATTGTACTCGTATATACGTTCGGTGGTAGACTCACACAACGTTGAAAAGAATCGGACAGATTTTTTCCACTCATTATCCGCAAAGTGCTTTTTGCTGTTTCTGAAGATGTTTTGTTGAATATGGAAGCGACAAAGATACTTGTGCACGTTTGGAAAAATAGCATCACACGCGTTCATTAGCGCCTTGTCTCTGTCTGTTATGATTACTCGCGGCTCCATACGTTTTTCCAACATATCATTGATCTTGTTTAGCACCCATGCGTAGTTTTCCGTCTTTTCATTAGAAATAAACGCATGAGCAACTGCAAACGACTGGTTGGTCGACGTCATACCTACAACCTGAACAAACGGAAGACCGTAAATGTTTGTTTGGTAGGTGGCGTCAATCATCAGCACATGCGTGAACGTACACCACATAGTATATGAATACTTATGCATAAAGAAAATATCTTCAACGGCTTGTGTGGTCTGATTCACGTTTGTGAAATAAACGTAATCTTTAACTTTGAAGAAGTTTTCTAGCTGTTGCATTGGAGATTCACCAACTCTATTTTCTTTGTTTATCTTCTGAATAACGTTGTGAATGTCTTTTTTAGTTATCTACACAATTTATAAAAAAACCTTAAATATTATAGTATATTATAAAATCATTAACCTTTTTTTTAAAACGTTAACCTTTTTTTCTGGGTTCTTTTTCGTCAGCGCTGACCATATGCTACGCGCATGAATATCATGGTTTGCCAGCTCACCAATCAGTCTTTTCTCATTCACGGAAAGCCTCATCGCATACGTGTGACCCTCCGGGTTTTCAATAGGAGAGTAGTTGTGCAACGGTTTATTCACCTCCAACTTCCAATAACTCCTCTTTGACATGAATGACCCCTTCAACTCAAATGGGCAACCGATTTTCTTGCTACCAGTTCTTCTCACTGTTGCTACAGTCTTATATTGCCCACCAAGGCTGCACTGTAACCAGATAGCCTTTTCTTTCGTTCATTTAATGGTAATGACATAACCATGTTCGGTTTCCCTATTTTGCACCCAATTAACCAATTCCTCACGTGACTTAAAAACCAGGTCAGTCTTAAATGAAACTATAATCGGGAAAGAGTCTTCCGCATCATCTAACGGCTCACCACCACTTACACTGTACTCTTTTTTAAAAAATGATGGCTCGTCACCGTCAACGTAGTCTTTTTGAACAAATGACGGATCATCGTCGTCACCGTAACCGTACTGGTCTACCACGGGAATATTCAAGTCAAACTGTATAACATTGTCACCGTAGTTCGTTTGAACAAATTGCTCACCACCGTCACCGTAACCATACAAGTCTTCCGCGGGAATATTCAAGTCAATCTGTACGGCATTGTCACCGTAGTTTTTTTGAACAAACTGCTCACCACCGTCACCGTAGCCATAACCGTAAGGGTCATCAACGGGAATATTCAAGTCGAACTGCACCGTATTGTCAGGATATTGAATACTCGATACAACCTCGTCGTGCTCCCTCGTGTTGGACGCCGGTTAATTCCACGTGTCAGAAATAGAGGTGCCTTCGTAAGAATCTGGAACAACGCTCACATCAGAATACTCACAAAAAATATAGTTGTTAAACCACGACATTGTAATGAGAAACTCGGTATCAAATGAAATGTGAAAATCTTTGAATCGTTACAAAAAAAAATGGCGACAGCCGGGTAAATAAGCAGTATGGACCCATATGCTGCGCTAAGGGCTATGCTAGGCGTATAGGTGTTGACCAGTGAATATTTCTTCGGTCCGAGGTGCAACAAAATCGTCTCCCGAACAAAAGAGGACCCAGGCGCCGCGCATAGGGCTTCGCGCGGCGCGTAGGTGTTGACTGGCGTGTATTTAATGGGTACGAGATGTAATTAATATGTCTGGTGGGAAATGAGGAGTCATATGGGACGCATAGGCCTATGCGCAGCGGGTGGATAGTGTGGAGATAGATTCATTAGGTGTGGGGATAGATAAAAGCGTTTTTTAATTTTTATGATGATTAGAGTTGGCTTAATTTGATATGATATTGGGGGATACCGAATCAATGATCACATGGGCAGGTGAAATTATTGGTGCAACACGTGGCCTTATGTTCTTTTTTAACTTAACATTCAATTTTGATAATGTTTTCAAGTCCCAATCATGATGCTTTTTTGTCTCAATTTTGTATTGCTTCTTCAAAAATAAATCTGAACCCAACATAAAAAAACTAGAAGCAAAAACCAACCTTTCAAGATGTGGGATAAATCAACACACTATCATTTTCTTTAAATCTGTACAATAAAAAACACACAGTAACAAAAGAAGAAATATAACTACATAAAAGCATAATCCATGCCTTATAAACATGCATCTAAATGTCATTACATAACCAGATGACAGATAACATACCACATTCAATAACATACCACATTCAGCTTTCAAATGTTCTTATATCTACTAACAATCTTGGTTATAAAAACATGACTCTTGCATACAAGGCGATCAAGAAAACGCCTCAGGGCCTACAGGTGGCGCTTCATAAACATCTGGGTCAGGCATTCAAAACGCTAATATGTAACAACAACCAAAACATAAGAAGATAAACATAAAGAGATCATGAACGATTCACATGTGATATTTAAAAAAAATGTGACCGAGTCAATGTACATTGTTTGGCTGTACAGGGAGCAAGTGAGCAACGTCTCTCGCCTAAGCGAAAGCCATGCCTTAGTTTCTAGAACCTAAACGCTTCAAAGTAGGAGCAGAGCTATGAAGAGCAAAGGGGTATCTTCTGACACCCCTCAACTTTCGTTGCGAAGTGTAATTTTCACCGGTTTAAGTATCAAGATATCATTTTTCTTAGGTATATTGGTTTTCACTGGTCCCAACTATTACCTTTTGTCTTCTACCGGTCTCAACTATTGAATTGGCTGTCAACGGTCCCAACTTTTATCGCTTTGGTAACCACTGGTCCGTCGTTAAATTTTTTTTAACGATGTTAAGTTTTTTTCAAATTTAAGACCGATGTTTTAGGCCTTTTGATCGGAAGGATAATACAAGTCGATTGATGAAAAATTTACCTCTAAACGGCACTCCGAACAACGAAATAGTACTTCAATCGGATGTTTAAACCGAACGGTGCTTCAATCGGATGTAAAAAATTTATCATTCAGAGAGCCTTTTCGAGAAAACTTTTACATCAATCGACTCGTATTATCCTTCCGATCAAAAGACCTAAAACATCGGTCTTAAATTTGAAAAAAAGTTAACGGCGTTAAAAAAAATTTAACGACAGACCAGTGGTTACCAAAGTGATAAAAGTTGGGACCGTTGACAGCCAATTCAATAGTTGAGACCGGTAGAAGACAAAATGTGATAGTTGGGACCAGTGAAAACCAATATACCTTTTTCTTATGGTTTTAACTATCAGGATACCCCTAAACGAAAATTATGATACCCTTGAGCGAAATTTTCTTTTAAGACACCCCTGAATGCTTGTTCTAGATCCATCACTGCTTCAAAGAATCTTGTACCGTTTAAAACCAAGCAAACAATGCAGGATTCAAGATACAAAAAAGCCGCCACTTTTTCCTAAACAAAAACACGATTTGATGAATTTACAGGGGAGAATGAAGATCATACACATAAGAAATCATCATATAGTATACAACAACCTAAAACACATCTCAATAATTTCTTAGTATGTTGAACTATAACATAAAAACTTCAGAAACTTTTTTCTAAAGCCCTAAGGATATTGCTACTGTCAACTCTCAACTATATACCATAACTTACACATGAAGTCGACGAACAAAGCAAAAATAACAACATGATTGATCGATTTCATCGATACTATTGAAGTAAACGAAAAAAGGTCAAACCAGTTTCACATTGACCTGTTTGATCACTAATGACTGTATGTTCTTCTTACAACGATCACGAAAACCCTTTACCGAGCTTCTGAATAGAACAAAACATCTTCCGCCTCGATCCAACGGCATTAATCCCCATATCTTTAAGATCCTCTAATGTCAACAAAGGCAAAACCTCATCATCAACTTCATGAACCTCGAAAATCGAAAAATAACGACTTAAACCTAACTGATTCAACCAAACCCTAACACCATTTCTTTCAAGACTTGTATCATCATTATCATTCCAACAATTCTTTCCATCAGTATCAGATGGATCATCCAATTCAACATCATCTGAAACCCTAACCCTAACCCTAACTCCATTATTCAAACTTTGATCTTTCAATTGACTATCACCATCACCATCACAATCACGATCATAATCCGAATATCTATCAGCATCATCATAATCATCATCTTCCTCATCATCATTCAACTTCGTTCCCCAATTTGATCTCACTCGTTTGGTGGAAACAGAAAAGCCCCTTTTTGTTTTCCAGCTACAATCCAAATGATTATCTAGGGTTTGGTAATTGTGTGAACCAGACAAATTCATAAGGTGTCGGGTTTTGGTGGCTTTTGAATTGTATCTCCATTGTTGTGGTTTGGTTCTTCGGTGATTATCGTAGGTATGTTGTTGATCTCCGATTTCGCCTAATCGGACGCTGGGTCGTCGTTGTCGTTTGGTTGGACCGGCCACCGTGTCGGCCGGATCTCCGTTCACCGGAGCTTCCAACGGTGGTGGTTGTACTTCAGACATTAACAAACAAATCAATTTCAATTTGTGTACAGAGGTTGTGTAGAGACTAGACAGTAGACTAGACTAGTGGTTTGGATATCCACCTTCATAAACAAATTATAAAAACATAAATCGTAACTAAAAGGGACCCGTACGATGTAGTGGGTCGATATTTTCTACGGCAATCGTTTATAACATGGACTTAGGTGATGGGCGTAACAAGTGTAACGTAATTAAAAATTGAAAATGAAAATTGGAGACGATAATATTCAAATAACTATGAGTTAAATACGTAAACATTCAAATCTTAACATACGAGCTGAAAACAAACGATCTGTGTGAGCTCATGAAGATGAGACGGAAATTAATCGTGCTTCCTACACATTTCTTCGATAACATCAATATTTTCCCACCACCAAGTATCATCCAGAGCAAGCTTAAGGATTTCTGGCTTTTCTTTGCCTTCATCTTTTACATCATTTTGCTGTTGGACATTGATGGGTCTCTCCTCTTTGACTGCCACCTTATTCGTTGGAGCTGGAGCAACGTTGGTCACTGAAATTTCAATGTTTAGTTTGTTGACATAAGTTTTCAATAAACATATGTCTTATATAACCTTATATAGGTAAAGAAAACTATTTGCTTAAATTTTAAGAATACCTGACACATCATTCAAGTTAACATTAGTCTGCTCCATAATAGATTTTTGAACTCTAAAAAAAAATAAGTTTGTAAGCACACATTATAATAACAGTTTGAAAAAAATGCAAATATATCAATTGAAAAACGACATTGATGTTATAATAAAAAACACAAGTCATTAAACATATGAAAACATGTTACTAAGTTATAGCATACATAAATTTCACATATCATGCAAAACCTCGCGATACACGACATTTGAGGTGTACACTCTGTTTCGTTTGAAATCTCTTGCAGGATACTAAAACCTTTGTATTCCTTCGTGATATCCCTCTTGATAACGCCGCATAAAGCTGCTCGTGAGAAAAAACAGAATCTGGAAGATAAAGACAACATGTGGGATTGTTTGACCTTGAACTTTATTGATGGTCATTGAAAAGCTAAGTCGAATGAGAAATTGTTTTCTTTAAAGCTTGAACAGAAACATTTCATCCTTAGAAAGAGTTAGAGGGATTCTAGGCAAAAAAAACTTGTTTTCCTGCATGTTGACCTACAACTATCTCAACATCAATAACATTGCATTGGAAGACTCTACATATCAACTGTGACATCTGCCCCAAACCCGAACCCGAATGCCCGACTCGAACCCGAAGATATCTCTCTTTATTGTATTCGTTTTTATTTTTCGTAAGGATGTAACGTTCCGTTATTATTAATATGAATAAATATGTCAATTTTTACGTTACGCTCGTCTTAAATAATCGATCGAATTATGTGTATAATATTCAACGTTTACTACTTAATTACTAAATACAATAATAAATCTCAAAAGTATATAAAATGTGTTTTATACAGAGATTTTGTAAATATTGCTAAAGATAAATACTTTCAAGTCAAGAAAATAACCATTTAACGTCAACCGTAACTTAAATATTCAAAAACGTCAATTTTATATGAACATTACAAGTTAACGTCGTTAGGTTAGTTAGTTAAAATAAAGATTTAACTAACTTCGGGTGAAAAATGTAAGTTTTAAAACTTATATTAAAGTTTTAACTTAAAATAAATAACAAATAAAACTTGGGGGGTGCAATGTGTAATTTAGGAATTAAATCAAAACAAAACCCAACAACCCCCACTAAACCCGTGTTTCCGGTGGTTAGTTTCCGGCCATTTGGCCGGAATGTTTCTTTTTCCGGCGAGCTCGGTTTCGAGCGTTTTGGCACCTGTTTAACAAAATAAACCTATATAAAATGATCATATGGGAGATTCGAACCCCCTACCAACCTTTAATTTCGTTTTAATCGATCCAGTTCCTGCTCCAATTCAATTCCTTAAACGGTTTCAAAACCCATTTAATTCAAACCAACCAAAACGCTGTTTTCAATCAAAATCGAGTTACCTAATCATTCATTGAATTAATCTGAGTCTGTCCATATTGTTAATTGCATTTTAATCAGGTAATTGATTGTCAATTAAACGTTTTTCATCCGGAAACGGAACCGAACGACAAATACCATTTCTGAATCAAATGAAACTAATTGAATTTATGAAAAACAACCCTTCGATCTCGAACTCATTCACTGATGTTCCAATTGAAATCAAAACTAACAAAATCTTGGTCATTGATCTCCATCTCGCTCAAAACCTGCAACTGCCATTAACATCATCTATTCGTGTTCGTTATCTGAAATTGGAATCAAATATCTACTCATCATTATATTAAGACGCAATCTGGAGGATTAATTGAATTATATCATCCTAAATCGTTCGATTGAATCTTGAAGCCGACGTATTGTTCTTCGTTCCTCATCAATCCAATTAATCATCAATCAGGTAATTTCCTCACGTTAAAATACTCATAATCATCCAAGGATTAAAAGCCCTATGGTTAATTGTAATATCTCAGTCAAATTCGTGTTCTAATTCTTGAAATTGTGTTCTAGGGTTTGGATGTAATTTGGGGTTTATATTTGAATCATGTGTAAATTATTTTTGATCTAATTTTAAACACAAACATCTTGTAGAGTGGCTGGTTAGACTAGTTACTTTTATAATACTGTTAATACTGAGGTCATGTGTTCGAAACCATGGACCAACATATATATTCATCTTTTTGTTTAATCTCCTTATTAACCATTTTCCACCATTTATCTTAAACCCGATACTAATACTAAACTATATATATCTTAAACAAAATGTTAAATCTTATAAATGACATGAATACATGATTTTTATTAAATTCATACTTTGTAAATTTTACTTGTACAAATACTTTCAAAATACTTTTGATGCTATAAAATGTATTTTAATACATCTAAAATACATACAAGTTTATAAATAATAGGATTTACAAATGAGACTTTTATATGATTTTGTATGCTTTTAAAATGTGTAAATGTTCTAAAGTATTTCTAATAAATATAACATATTTTTGAAAAAAATATAATTATTGTTAAAAATATATTATTAAAGGTTCTGTCGTTTATCAAAAAAATTATTACTCCAATTGCTATCGTTTTGAATAAACGAGTTTGTATATTTTTAAAACGTTTAATGAGAAACCCCCAAATCCTAATTCGAAACCCTATGATTCCAATTTCCTTAGACTCATACTGTTGCAATTCTAGTTTTCTGTTCAATGTGTTTTGCTAAGTTAGGATTGTCATTTGATTAGGTGATTCTAATATTTGGACGATCCTCGGTTCTAGTTATACTATTTACTATTTGTTTCGTGCCCGACTTTTCAAGGTGAGTAAATTTACTCCCCTTTTTACTATTACGTTTTGGGGCTGAAATATGTTTCTAGTTACTATACAATGTTTTCAATTTTCTATTTGTTTTCCAAAAGAGATCATAAAATGTGTTAGTCTTGACTCGCGACAAGATGCAATCCTTATGTGGTAGTTTAAAGTAGTATATTACTTGTAATTTCCACCGGTACAATGTTAGCGCTAATGGTCTGACAAACCCACCTACACTTTACAACATCGATAGGTGATTTAAACCCGGCGATTCTATACAATGGTTACTAGTTACTATACTATGATGCTTGCTGCTATGCTACTATGTCCCTTCGATGCTAAAACAATTTTTGATAACTTACACATCGAGACGGTTAAATGACGGTTAAATGACGGTTAAATGACAGTTATCACTAATTGTAACATGAGTGGTTCCTCATGACTTGTTGCTAAAGGTTACCCTGCGGGGTCTATGATTCTTGTTTCTATGTGTTCTATGGTTAAAGGTTGAGTAATATGATGAAATAGCTATGCATGTAAGATTGCGCAGCATATTATGATGATCTCGGATTTTCTATACTATTATTTATCAACTGTGGTTTACTCACTAGCTTTAAATAGCTAACTTTATTTTCACGTATTTCAGGTGTTGCTTATGATTGTTTTGCTGCTTTTGCCAAGACATAGGATTGCCTTGGACCTAGAATAATAAAAAGACAATTGCATTTGCATTTACTATTTCGGTTTTATTACTTTTGTCGTTACTATTTAAGACTCATGTTCCAACTTATGATATCATTATTAGACTTTAATAAATAAATACCATGTGCTTTGTTTACTATGGATATCCAATTCCAATGACAACCCGGTGTTTCCGCCGCCGGGCGGGGTGTCACAGTTTGGTATCAGAGCCATGGTTATAGGGAACTAGGATAGGGTATTAGAAACACACCGACCTAGACTATAACCTAAGAGTCCTTAGTACAAATAGTTTGTGCTTAGAAAACTCTTCTAGAACTTATTCCCTTATCCATTTTTATGAACCTTTCTATGTCTTTTCTTTATCTTATTTCTTATCTGATTTCGCGAATGAGCTACAAGAGACTCGTCTGTGTGATTAGGATCTTTCTCTTTGTGGAATCTCGTCATCGTCTTGAGTAAGTTTGAAACGTAGGAATGTGTGCAATCCGGAAGGGGGAACGCCTGTATCACGGACATCCTGTCTAAGGCAAAGCATTTCGTATAAATCTCTTTAAGAGATCTGTATGCTTACCTGGGGATGGACGAGATGAGTGTGACCCTATAGGCTAAAGCACGTCTTCCCGAATACGTTGAAAACGAACTTAACACTTTGATAAGTCTTAAGTGTCCAAAACCAAGACATATTCCTAAGCCTTTAAATTCTATTTATTTTTGGATTCTATGATTATCATTTTCTACGATTTCAAATTATTTCAATGGGTTTCTATATTATTTCAAAAGTTATTCCAAGTTTGCTTATTTACATTTCAATGATTTCCAAGTGATTACTATGTTATGTGTTCAAAAATTCTATGAAACTCAAGGTACAATTGTCATTTCTATTCAATCCAAAATTTAATTACAATTTATGTTATCCAAAACTTTCTTGTGTCTCATGAAATCCTTTTACTATCTTATCTTGTCGAATGACAACAAGACGTGAACGACTCGCTAACACCATCGCAACCTAAATGTTCTAAATGAAAACTAAGATATATTGACTAACCTCAATCAAAATATCAAAACTTCAAAACAAATATCAAATACCAAATATAAGACACACTTCTAATTTTAATTCAATTATCGAATCATGATTCCAGAAATCTCGTAACGAATTTACCATTTTGTTATGCCAACGTATTCGTTTGGTTTATGAATCGAACGTTTACCTCCAAAGCATCTCAACTCGATCTTAATACTCAAATGTTTTCTAAACTACTCATCTTATTATAAGATTCTAAACTAACTTCTAATCCACCATTAAATGATACCATTCATAAATTTGTTTTCCAAAACTTAGCGTGAACTCACTACTTAACTATTCCTAAGCACATTGATTTAAAACATTTCATTTTTATATATGATCACTAATGAAATTCTATACGTCAATCATTTTCTACCATATCAAAACTATAGTAAACTTTTTCCTCCCCTTGGAACACGTCAATCATTTGATCATTTATTTCATCAACGCTTTCATTTTTTGTGGATAATATTGCTCTGTTGATTATGTAATCCGAAGACCGTACATTTTCTTGAATCGTGGGAAATACAAGTTTGATCAAATCTTTTACCGATTCTTTTTTATCTATGCACAGAACCGTCATGTCGTCTGGTATACGGATAAAGGTACCTTCGATTGACTCTTCGGTTCCATCACCCACTCTTAATAGGAAATCAGAAAAGCACGGATCTGTACGCGCTCTCATGTTTATGGTCAGACACATCTTCTTCGTCACAGACCACAAAGGTGCCATCCGTAGATTGGCGTCCACAATTTGTGCCCAAGTGCCACGTTTGATGACTGGAAACCCCTGTCTGAAATCCCATCCCATTACCATTATCTTTCCACCAAAAGGGGAGACTAACGTCTATAATATCCTGCAATGTTCGATCTACGGCCTCTATCCCTTGATGCTTTACCATTGATGCCTCGTCCCATATTATGAATGTAGCCAACCTAAGTATTTCAGTCGCACCGCTTTGTTTTTTTTATTGGGCACATCGAGTTTTTGTCAAGGGTAATAGGAATTTTGAACCTCGAGTGAGTCGTTCTACCTCCTGGCATATTATTCGCTGCAGCATCAGTTGAGGCGGTCGCAAGAGCAATAAGACTGCGCGAACGAACTTGAGCCAACAAAGCTCTATACAAAAAGGTTTTCCCCATCCCACCATATCCATCTACAAAGAACACACCTAAACGATATATCATCATCCACATGCGACATGATCTCATCAAACACCCTTTTATGGTCTGAATTTAGATCGTCTTTTGCCCATAAGTGTTCAGGATCCACATCTATCTCATACTCCTCCTATACCTCACGGGAACTTGCATGTTGTACTTTTTCTTGTGTTAAATCAGGATGATCGAAATCACGAATATGTTTGCCCATAGATTGTAGAAAAACCCTAATGTCTGTAAGAACCATATTCTGTACTCGTTCCGCGTTATGGCAATGCAAACGATAATCTTTAGAAAGAGATTCGAAGTGTTTATTCCATAACCTACGAATATCATCAGGTTCGCAAAATACCATTATTGTAGCAAACAACCTTCTCAGTGAACCGGGGAACTGAAATAAAGAGGCTTCCTGAGACATTGCGATAAAATATCATCGTTCTCTATTAACCCGTGCTCTAGAGCTGCTCTTCGAAATGTTGGGTGCGTTACACCATTAATCGTGCGAAGATTTTCAAAAGAAGTAGGTCTTCTTACATTTAACAAAAGCAGTCGCAAGTAGTACCTTTCACCTTCAGCGGGATTAGCAGCAACAATACGGCCTTGAGCTTTACGTTCGTTCCATTTACGTTTGCTTGCATTCCATGTGAAGTGTTTAGGAAAATCCTTAAAAGGATGCGTGATGTGGTTTAAATTATATATATTTTTATATAAATATTTCCTACACTTTGAAGTTACTTTTAGTCAATTTCTACTCTTAATCGGTTTATATTTATAATTTAATGATTATGAGAGACCATGAGCTAAAATGATATATTTTGAATAAACTTGAGATTAATAGTCATAGTTTTAATTTTTAACGTGAATGTTTTTATATTGTAAGAATTTTGATTAAATGATTTTATCAATATTCATTCATTATTTGTTTGAAATCAAAGTGCAGCTCACGTGTGCCTAGGGCTGGCAATTTTGTACACGGACACGAATACACGACACGAACCTACACGGTCTTAACAGGTAACAGGTAAGGCCTTAACAGGTAACAGGTACTAAACAGGTAGACACGAATCTACCTGTTAATTTTCATGTATTTAACAGGTATTTACCTGTTTACCTGTTAGTACCTGTTAATACCTGTTATGATTTTTTTTAAAATTAAAAATATAATTTAATATAACATATTTACCTTATTTACCCTTATACTTATAGACAATTTTTATTTCACTAAACAAGTTCTTGAATACTTGTTTTTAAACAAGTCATATCGTGTCTTATCGTGTATACCTGTTATAAACAGGTACAGGTACAGGTAATGGAACACAGGTACACGATAGCTTATCGTGTCGTGTACAGGTAATAAGGTTTCGTGTTCATGTCTTAACAGGTTCGTGTCTTAACAGGTACATGTATACACGATTTGCCAGCTCTACGTGTGCCATGGAAATCAAGCCCACAAATTGGAATTTGAGATGCAATTTAATATTGGTAAAGGCCCACTTGAATAATTGAGATTTTTTGAAAAGGGGGAATATATATTATAGAAAGGGGGCGCAGCCGGAAAAAAAAAAAGAAAAATGAGAGGCTGCCGCAAAAAAAAAGAAAAGAAAAAAGAATTGAGAAGGCAATTTTTTGGAAGTTCGACAACAGGGGAAAAAGAAGACAAACGGCAGATTACGAACAGGAGGTTCAAGAGGCGCGATTTGGAGACGGAAAAGAAGATCAAGCAAAGCTCGGGATCCACACTCGTCGCTTAACGTTGCCTGATTCTTTCGTTCTTTTGTTTTCTTATTCTTACAACTATGTGTTTTGATATTGAATGTGAGTTTAATTTCATGCTTGTGGTAGTTGGCTAGACTCGTTGAACCGCCTAGGCCAATGATTAACTAGTTGCTTTGTTTTTATGTTTGTTGGATTGTTTATGAGGTTGGTTTATTTTATGATTTAGTAAATTATTACTTTTGGTTGGTTGATGCATTATTACATATTTGGTTTGGTTTGAGTTAGTTTATTTATTCCACTTAGTTCTTGATGAATGTCTTTCATATAATAGAATTAAGTTAGGTCGCGGACTGTGTGTTAGTGACTAGTTTATGGTTTAGGTGCACTAAAACCATAGGAATAATTAATTGGATCAAACTAATAAGAGCGTGTAGCTAAACTAGTATCTGTGAGGTGATAGTTTAATTAGTAAGTCTATGTGATTAAATAACTAGGTTCATATCTGTGAAGAGCGGTCTAGGTTTAGTTTAATTACATTGTTTACTTGTGTAATCAAATCATAGAAATTACCTTAGTTTATTGTACTGTGAGGTAGATAAACGTTATAGGTACTAAGTCATAGAATTTTAGACGACTGTGAGGAAGTCTGACAACTAAACTGGTTTAATTATTAACTTGATAAAAACCCTATAGGTGTCTTCTCGAAAAGGGTTGAGGGTCTTATCAGTGTTTGGGTCAAGCGAGTATCTTACGATCCTAGTCCAATGTCTAAACGTTTTCCAACAAACTAATAATTCGAGTAACTAGGGGGTCGGGTCTAAGTGCTTTATCTCTTCTCATCTACATGCAATTCGTCTTTCGTGTCGGTTTCTATTTTTAGTAAGTTACCATTTTTAGAAAGTTTTCATTTATAGTAAGTTTCTAAGTTTAGCAAGTTTCTATTTTTAGCAGTAAACCCCCCCTTTTCAAATAAACTTTCATTTAAGTCGTGTTTAGTGAGTCGAGTCTTAGTCAGTTAATTTAGCGTAGTGTATAGAGTCTGTGGATCGACACCCGGACTTACTTTAGTTATATTGCATTCGACCGGTCCACTGCCGGTTGTGTGTAAGTTAGTTATTTTGTCTAGGTTTTATAAATTTAAAACTATGTGTTTTTGTTTGTTTATTTTATATATATATTACACGCATCAATGCGCCCTTGCAAATCACCACAATCAATACATCACCACCACCCCCTCAACCTCCTTATCAATCCATATTCTTCATCGAGCTCATTATATCACCACCATACAATCACCACATCTTCTTCATCACTTCTCACAATCACCACATCTTCTTCATCACTTCTCAAGTCAAGCAAACAGTTATGATCACCATATTACCACTGTATCGCACCACTACTGCTGGCACCTAATCTACCCCCACCCATCATGTATTTTCCCCATCAACAGCCCTACACCTCCTGCCAACACCGCCATCGTACACCACGATCTTGTCGCCATACCACCAATACCATCACCATCCATAACACCACCATCGGCTAACCATTTTCGATCAAAACCAAATCAGGCCCTAAATCGAATAATCATCAACACCAAATCAAACCTTAACAATTTATGCCTCGGGCATATTTAGTTTTAGTTTTGATTTAGGCATGTATTTCTTATTTAGTTCTGAAAACCCTGGATCTAGCCGTTGAATTGAAGCAGGAGGTGATGGTGGTTTTTGTGGAGGTGGAGTTCGACGAAGGTGAAGTGTAGGGATGGAAATAAAACCCGAGCCAGATGGGAAAAACCAAAACCCGACATATTCGGGCTGGGTAATGGCCCGAATCTTCGGGTCTGGGACCGGGTATGTGATTTTGTTTTGAAAAAAACTAGGTTCGGGTACGGGTATGGGATCATGTGAACCTGGCCCAATTACCTGAAATACTACCTGAAGATATATTATTTGTATGTATTTTAAACAATGAAGTGGTTATTCCAATTTCCAAATCTTTTTTTGATATTGTTTGGAGAATGAATCTTTTTTATATATTTACCACAACTACTTCTTTTGGATTCATGTGTCATGAGAATTTATATATTTAGAATTGATATATGCTACATTATACATATATATAGATATATAATTTTTATTTGTGAAAGTAATTGACGAGGTTACCCGATGGGTATTAGGCCATGTATGGTAGGGCCGTAGGGGTGTTAAAAAAATCCGAAATCCAAATAAAACCGAAATCCGAACCACATGCGAATCCGAAAAAACCGAACCGAAATCCTTATTCGAATTTCGGATCGGATCCGAATTCCTTATTTGGATTTCGGATGACATTATTTTTTTAATTCGGTTTATTTGGATATCCGAATAAACCGAATAAGAACCCAATATAATTTAAGGATTTTAGCACATACCCATACTGGCCCAAAATATATCAGCCCAATACTCACTAGTTAACTGATGTGCGTGAAATATATATATATATATATATATATATATATATATATATATATATATATATATTTATAAAGATTTTTCACACAAATTTAGTTTCAAAAAGGGTTTTCACCTAAAAATACTAAATCACACACAAAAGGCAAGTGTACCTATCGATTAGTAATATAGTAAAAGGTAAGAATTGGATATCAATCCGTGGACATGATGGCTCTCGATATTGAATTTTGTTGATGTTCAATCGATCAAATAAGAAAGTGGAGTTTTTTTAAACTAAACTAGGATGCGAACACAAAATACTAAACTAAGGAAATAAAACAAGTTAAATGAGATATTATATAGACTAAGAATTCACTTAACTAAGATGATAAAGAACACTAATGATGAAGTCAATTTCTTAAAAGTATAACTAGACTCCGGTTACAGATATCTAACTAAATTATTCTTCGGAAAACTAGAACGATAAACACATCCTAATAACCTAAAATCATGCACTTAAGCTCAATTGATTTCTTTTCATGTCAAGAACTAAAGATCAACTAGTCATCTGTTAGGACATCCTAATTTCATATTTTAAGGAAAACTAGAACGATAAACACATACTAATCACCCTAAATTACGTAAAGTAGACAAAGTTATGAAACGTTCCAACTTACAATTCTTAGAACTAAGTCATGTAAATCTAGTGATTGTGGCCACAATTCCAAATCTACAATCCAAATGTGTTCAAGAAACTATAACATCACAATTATCTTTTCAAACATCTTGTGAAAGAAAGCACATTTGTCTAATTTTCATGTCATCCAACATTCCATTTATCATTTCTAATCTCATGGCATAAATCATACAATATTGATTTATAGATTTACAAACAAATGTCAAGAAGATGGTTTTTTCAACATGTCAAAATCCTAACATCCATCAACATAACATGACAATCTAATTTAGACAAATATACAACATCATTGGAAAATTATCATAACTCCATCATGGTTTTTAACATGAAAACATCACCAAAAGTCCATATGTAATTCATCATTAAAGCATAAGTTTAATCCTAATCTAGATAATATAAGTGTTTAGCCTATAAGGCTTACAAAAACTACAACAAAATGATAAAACTACCTAAAAACATAATTAAGTACTACTAATATACAAACCACTAGCAAGCAAGGAGAAGGATAGATGATTCTTGAATCTTCTATGGCTTCCAAGGACTCCAAAAACACTTAAAAATGAGTGGTTTTGAGTGAAAATGGCTCCCCACTCTCCACAACACAAAATGGATGAAAATGAGGTTTTATAGAATTCT
Source organism: Tagetes erecta (assembly GCA_030867185.1). Taxonomy (NCBI): domain Eukaryota; kingdom Viridiplantae; phylum Streptophyta; class Magnoliopsida; order Asterales; family Asteraceae; genus Tagetes; species Tagetes erecta. Next base: position 24,719,778 of record CM061494.1, read on the forward strand.
GCAGATGTGCACTACCTGGAGCACGACTGTGCTCCAGGTAGTGCTCGTAGCTACAGTACTTACTTTCTTGCCCAGACACTTTGCAGTTTCCTTTTTTAGCTAAATCTCGATTCTTGTCTCGAGGGTGGAAGAGCACGGTCATGCTTAGACCAAGCACGGTAGTGCTTGGGTCAAAATCAACAGCACTACCTGGTGCACTGCCTGTGCTTGGTCTGAGCACTACCTATGCTTGGTCTGAGCACTACATGTGCTTGGTCTGAGCACTACATGTGCTTGGTCTGAGCATGACATGCTCAGACCAAAATGTGCAGCACTACCTGGTGCACTGCCTGTGCTTCCGGGCTCGAAGATTTGAGCATGACTGTGCTTGGTCTGAGCATGACCGTGCTTCTTGCTGAACTTGGTCAATTTTGCACCGAAACGCGTCTTTTGTTCGTAGTTTCCATCGGTGGGCTGTCTTGGCTGTAATATCACAAAAATCACAAATAAGTACTTGAACTAATGAAATTCCAACCAATTAACAACCAAATTTGAATTAAAAGTGAAGAACAAATATGTATACTTTTATACATATCATTAAACCTGAATGGTGTCGACCGAGTGAAAAAAGTTGGTGTCATATTGGTGTGATTGCTAGGAACTTGAAGACGTATTAATCTTTATGACTTATTTCTTTATGACTTATTTCTTTATATTGGACTACTTTATCTTTGAACAACGAATTATGTTTGTATCTTAATAATTTTCCGGTTTTGTATGGTTTACTATTGTGACTTTAAACTAGTACACGTTAGGAATAAAGAGTTGAAAAAAATAAATAGGAATAAGAAGTTAAAAAAAGTTGTTCAGTTTTATTCGAATTATTTGGATAGATTCGGATTATTCGGATCCATCCGAATCCAATCCGAACTGAATTCGGATGGATTCGGATCGGATATTTCCTTATTTGGATCGGATCGGATATGGATGAGGTTCCAAAATTTTCAAATCCGAATAACCCGATCCTATGAACACCCCTAATGTATGGGACTGGGTTTTACATTCTGGTATGGACCTGTGATTACTAATACACGACCCATTGTCATCCCTATGAAGGCGGCGTTGATTTGAGGTGGATGCCGACAACAATGAAGTTGTTAGAGAGGAAAAGAACGCCGAACAGGAAAATGAATGCGGTAAGGGGTAGGGCTAGGTTCTAAGAAATGTTTAATATATTATAAATTATTTTAATATTACGTGGGATATAATTTATTATTTTTAAAATTCTTTTTATCTATTAGTACAAGTTTAGTTTGGTCATTTCAGATTCACTTAACTGGAAAACTTAACAGATGTTAGTGTTAAGGACTAATGATGTAACAAACTTCCAAACAGTAAGGACCATCCCTGCAATTTCTCAAAGTTAATTACCAACTGTAAGATTTAGGTAAAACACAGGGACCATCCGTGTAATTAACTCAAGATTATATTACCATGCCTTCTAATTAAGAAGGTCGGTGCCTTCATCGTGCGTTTCACATGACCTGGTGACCTTGAGCCTTTTATACCCACCTCTTTTTCTTCTCACCATTCTTTCCTGGGCAAACTCCCTTTTCTACTATCCCGTAATCGGTCATATTCCTTTGAATTCATCTTGGTTTTATTGCGTTGTGGTGATTCTCTGTGTCCTTCTTATGTGTTCTGCGGTGTCGATAATGGTTGGTTGTGGCGTTCATTGCGATGTTGTCAAGTTTTTGTTGATTCGAGGTCCTTAGTGGCCATGCATGGTCATGATGAACGAAGACTGGGTTTTTGTTGTTCTGCTAGAGCATGCATCCGACTATTTGTGGATCTGTACAACCGATATTTGCATGACTGATGTTATTTGAAACCCTATATCTGGTATTTGGGGCTTTTCATGTGGCCACTTGATGCTTTTGCTTTATGTCTGTACTGATGACGGTGAGTTATCATATCTAAGGTGGTTCTTTATTTGTTCTTTAAAAATCTTATTATGTGGTTTATGTTGTTGATGGTTTGCCTGTGATCAGATGGTGTGTTTGTTTTTTTGTTGTCGTATGGTTAGCCTGTGATGACGGGGTGTGTTTTCTTGGTGTGACATCTATTTGCAGCCATGGTTTTCCCCTCTGATGTTGGTTAAACATGGTTGCCTCTTTGTTTGTGATGGTCATTGCTGGCTCTTAGAATGTCATAGTTGTGGTTGCTGTGTATGCAACTGGTTGTGTAGATTCTTGTATTATATGAGAATTTCTCGAACTTTTTGTGTACAACTAGATATAAATTGGTGCAGTTGAATTTGTTGTGCAACTGGTTGTGCATATTGTGGTATTATGTGGCAATTACTCAACCTTTTAATTAAGAATGTCGGTGCCTTCCTCGTGTAGATGTGTTACATGAGAAATACTTGAGATTATTTTATTAAAGTAAACCGAGGCTGTGATGATGAGAATTAATATGTCCGGCTGGATTAGAACAAAAGTGACACTATCCACAACTTGGCGGGGCAAGGCGGATGGTTAATGTGAGAATAATAACCAATTTTCTCACATTCAACCCTTAGTTTTGCAGCCATGGTGGATATATCCTATTTTGTTCCATGGTTTACAAGTCTGAGCCTCAACTAATAACCAATATTAAAAGGAAGTCTTCTAACTTAGTCTAAGAATAGTTATTTTGAAGGCACCTTAATCTCAGGAATACAATTACTGATTTCAACCCCCCTGGTATGCTTGTACTAACTTTTAAGCTTTAAATTGTGTTCATTCATCATTATCAATTACTATATAATATGGATTCATATATGTTGTTTTCTTCTTGAAGGTTCCCGTTTGGCTTAGTTTGGTAAGATGCTTGCTCTCAGATTACAACTTAATGCAACCGTTTTCTGTAATTGTTAAGGTTGCTATTAAGAAACTCTGAAGCGGTGTTCTTGGTCGATAGATACTTAGTCAAGAAATACTCATATAGTTTCATCCGTGAGTCCTATTTTCATGTTGTTAAAGTCATTTTTTTTATTTCTTTACTATCATTTGTCTATAACATACAATTTATGGGTTATCATATCTTTTAAAGAAATAACAAATGGGTTGGGAAACAGGTAAAAAAACATTTGAAACATTTTCTGTCCAGGGAAGTTGCTTCAGTTTATACATTGAGAGTAATAAGTGGTTCATGAGTTTTTCTATTTGGTAGCAGTCTTACTCTAGCATGCCGACATATTAACGAATAAAGTGCAAAAGTTCCACCTAGAGGTGTTCATTCGAATCGAATGTGCAAATTAGGCGAATCGAATTGGTCGAACTAGGACTTTTAAAAACTGTATATTCGATCCACATTCGAATAAAAATTTATGTATTCGATTCGATTGAGTTAAATAAACAAACACATCAAGTAATAATACAAATGTAGACTAACATAACATAAGTCTTAAACATTACTCAAATAACGGTCTAAAACTGCATAATCAACACAAAAAAAGACTATAAACAAGTTTATAACATGTAGAAACAATAATTAAGCAGCTGCCACAGCACCAAATCATGTTCATATGCAGAAACAACAATTAACATGTAGAAGCACCCAACGGTTTGGATATTTTTAACTTTACTTCAAGCCCATTAAATCATACTCATATATAGATAACTAATTAGATATATTAAAAGAATATATATATTTCTTATTCGAATTGGGCGAATCGAATGCGAATACTGAAAATCATATTCGTATTCGATCCACATTCGACAAAATTATTCTAATCGAATGCGAATCATTCGAATGACCAAAAGTCGATTTCGAATGGCCTTAATTGAATTTGATTCGAATCGAATTTCGAATAATTCGAATGGTATTCGAATAATGAACCCCTTTAGTTTCACGTTAGCTTCATCATAACAGGTCTCAAACGAGATTTCTGGAAACTGAATGTGGCAACTTAAAAAAAGTATCTTGAAAATAAATGGTTCAAAAATCACAAAAACATGGTATATTAATTCCACAATCTTACAAGAATTGTAAGTAAGTTAAAGAAAAGCAATAATTGACATCACAAAAAACTAGCAAAATCCCCACATGAACACTTGCCATCATCAAATCTATGAAGTCTTTTACAATCTCTAACCATGATTTCCCTCTCCATTAACAAGGAAACAGATTTAATAAAACTATGGCACTCTTTACACATCGTCGTAGACTTTACAACACGAACAACTGCTGGTTTTTCGATCTTCAACAAACCAAACGCCACAGCAAACCTTTCACTGTGATGGACTTTTGCTTCTTTACCCTCCTCCTCCTCTTGGTATCCAACATGTCTTGATTTTTCTAGCAAATCCCCTAATAAATCATCACACTTATCGGCTTTGAATGAATAAACCTTATCTTTGACGCTAATCCAGCTCCAATCTTTTAGCTTCTTCATAACATTTTCATCTTTCATGGCTTTTCTCACTTTAGATGCATCCTTCCATCTTCCGGCTGAGACGTACATATTCAACAGCATAGTGTACGTCTCGGGATCTTTAGGCTTTAGACACAGTAATTGTTCAGCTGCGTAAAAACCCAACTCTAAATTCCCATGACTTCTGCAGCCTGCCACCAGTAAAGACCAAATAAACTCATTCGGTTCTATTTCCATCTTCTTAACAAAATCAAAAGCTTCTTCTAACCTACCCAGTCTCACAAACATATCGACTATGCAACCATAATGATCCATAACAGGAGTGATTTTGTACTCATTTTTCATCATTTGAAAATAACTTAACGCCTCATCCACCATTCCAGCATGACTACAAGCTGAAAGAACACCTACAAACGTTACCTTGTTTGGCCTATCCCCTGCTAATCTCATGTCATTGAACAGATCCAAAGCATCTTTTGAAAAACCATGTTGAGCAAAAGCCGTAATCATTGAAGTCCAAGAAATCAAAGTTCTTGATGGCATTTCAACAAACGCTTTACTAGCCTTGTTGATACTACCACATTTATTATACATATTAACTAAAGCCGTCCCAACAACAACGTCTGATAAAAACCCGCTTTTGATGGCCTGGGCGTGAACTTGTTCTCCTTGTTCTAACGCCACAAGGTTGCTACAAACCGTCAAGATACTAGAAAATGTGAAAAGATCAGGTTTCAAACCCGATCTTTGTAATCTCAAGAACATGTCAAGTGCCTCAATTCCATTCCGTGAAGCTAAGACGTTGTTATCTTCAAGATCCATCATCTGGGCATGGCCCGCAATCATCGCATTCCATGTAACCAAGCTTACTTGTTCCAATCCATGAAACAACTTCTTCGCTTGGGCAAACCATCCAACCTTCAAGTACAAATACATGATGGAATTTGTAACAGCCAAGTTATATTGAAACCCAATTTTTATCGTCAACGAGTGAAGCTGCAAACCAACATGTATAGCCTGCATGGTGCAGCATAAACTAAAGACACTGGTTAGAATAAACTCATTTGGGTGAATACCCTCTTGAAGCATTGAAGTAAAAAAGGCGAGTCCGGTTGCAAAATGGGCGTTGTGGCCGCAAGCAGAGACAATAGTTGTCCATGAGATAACATTCCTTTGCGGTATCCTCCAAAACGCTTTGATTGCATATTCCATGCAACCGCCAGATTTGGAGTAAAAATTACAAAGTGCATTTCCAATGCTAGTGTCATCCTCAAGTCCATATTTCAAGAGATACCCATGAAGCTGTTTGCCGACGTTAACATCATACAAGGCGGAAGAAGCGGCGTTTAATGCAACTCCAAGGGTGTAATTTGTGGGATACGAGCCGTTTTCCAACATTTGTAAAAAGACTTGGAAGGCTTGTTGAGGACGCGCGTTATGAAGATATGCTGACATTAAAGATGTCCATGTGACAACATTTGTTTCAGACAAATGATCGAACACCTTGTGTGCAGCTTCAATGGCACCACATTTTCCATAAATGTTGACTAGAGATGTCATGACAAACAAATCCTGATGCGTCCCGGATTTGAGAATTTGAGCATGAAGCATACGAGCTTGTTGAAACGAGACGCATTTTTGTAAAAGAGAGACGTACTGGAAACAAAGTTAATTATAAAGAAGGAGTAAATTGAGTATTAATGATGCAATTTTGAAACTTAAAGAAAGATAGTATGTGTACCTTATCAGAGAGATTGATGTTGCTGCGTTTGTTGCTGGTTGCTATTGAAGGGAGAAGAGATGCCATGAAACTTATCACTTCACTTCACATGTGTTTGCAGGAGCGTTATCACCATCCGTTGATATCATTAATGTCTTTAGCAAATTCAAAACTATGTGAATTAAATTGAGAAGATGTGAAATCGATTTGTGACAATCTAATGCATTTCTACAACAAAATTAGAAAAGTATATTTGAAAGAAACCTGATTGTAGTTAATCGGAAACTAAAGGAAGAATAGTTTGAAGGGAGAAGATGATGTTGTGTGACGGACAGATTGAATTCAAGATATTAGATTTGGTCCATTTGAATTGGATATAATGTAGTAGTATTATCTTTTTATTTTTTTTATTAATAAACCGTGGTTTTGGTTCCGGTGTTTTGATACCATTAACAGTTTCAGTTCTACGTTATAGTTTTGATCACTGTGTTTTTATTTTCTAACAGAAATGGTCTCAAACACTAACTCCGTCAAATATCCGTTAAGTCTCTCACACGCACTCCGTATTTGAGGGGTAAAAATGTATTTTTTTTTCATATTTTATCTAGGTCATCATGTATGTTAACATTTTTATTTAGTCGCATGTCAAAAAAGAGTGCGAGAAATGTTATTTTTACTCTGTATATGAGATAGACATAACGAAAAGTTTGATGAAGTCAGTGTTCAGGACCATTTCTGTTAGAAAATAAAAATACATGGACCAAAACTATTAAAGTGAGACTGAAACTGTTAATGATATCAAAACACAGAGACCAAAACTGCAGTATACTCTTTTTATTAATAAACCATAAGTAAAACAGAAGGGGTATTTTCGTGATTTTGCCATGATTTCAAGGTTTTTGTTTGCGTACAGCTGTTGTTATATATATACTTTTTTTTTTAACGGCGAGGGTATTATTAAAAAAGAAAGTACCAAAACAACTAGCCAGAGGCTAGATAACAATAGAAATGTAGATTACAAATCATTGACTATACTAAAGGATGACCACTTCATCCAATCAAGCCCATGTAACTTAGTCCGATTTGTCACCCATTGAAAACTAAGAATCTTGATAACTTTCAAAATTTTCATCGGTAAGGGAATAGTACCCCTAAAGATGCACTCGTTTCTCACTATCCAAATGCACCAAATGGTAGCTTTGAAGATGGATTCCACAATCTTTTGACGATTCGAACCGTTTGCCAGACCATAAGCGTTCATATCCATGATGTTGTCAATGGGTTGAGAAGGAGCAATAGGGAGCCTAATCCATCTGCCCACTTAGGTCCACAGTTGTCGTGCGATACAATAATGCGCAAAAATATGTTCAACATCTTCCATAAAACCATTACACATAGGACACACTATGTCATTGAATTGAAGACCCTTATGCGCAAGAGATTGACGGGTCGGAAGACGGTTTAAGACGACCCTCCAGTTAAGAAAGTTGACTTTGATAGGAAGCCACTTGTTGTCCTCGAATTTTCCGTCATAGATGGTGAATCTTTTCTGCTCAATGAGTCTCAGAAGTGAACCTGAAGTGAATGAGAGATCGCAGTTGGGGTCCCATCTCCATTCATCCGAGACATTCGTGATGTTCATGGAGTCCAACAATAACTTGCAAGTGTTCCATTGATTCAGTTCATAATGTGATTGAGGGTTTCTCTTCCATGGAATATTCCAAATCAGGGTTCCATTCACTAAGGTATAACACTCTTCTATGGTGATATCCGACGAGCTAGAAATTTTAGCTATAGCTGGAAATTGATCTCTAAGGGGCCCATTCCCATTCCAAATATCACTCCAAAACATTAGCTTGTTACCTTTTCCTACAACACCACATATACTAGAGCAAAGATCAATAGAAAAAGTTAGTAACTCCTTGTTAATAGCAATGATATTTTTCCACGTACCTGAGATGGAAGGTTTGAAAGGAAGAGGAAAAAGCATCCTATTATTGTAATGTATGGCTTTGCTGACCCTGTACCATAGAGAGTTTGTTTTTTATTTTTCTCTCCACCACCATTTGCCTAAAAGAGCTAGATTCATAGTTCTTAGAGAACCAATTCCAAGACCCCCCATGTTTTTGGAGCCATAATTCTATCCCATTTTAGCCAATGCATTTTTGCAGACGGATTGTTGCCCTACCACAAAAATTTCTTCCTGAGTTTCTCTAAGCATTCAATAACATATATGGGAGCCTTAAAAGAGAAAAGTAATAAATGGGAAGACTTCCAAGAACTGATTTAAGTAACGTGATCTTGCCTCCAAAAGATAATGCATTTGCTTTCCAAGATGAAAGTCTAGACTCAAAAATATCTATGGCATCCTTCCAATTTGTTATGTGATTCATGTTCGCCCCCATAGAAATGCATAAATATTTGAAAGGAAGTTTCCCAACTTAACAGTTAAGAATAATAGCTGTTGTTATATGGGTTGAGAAATTGGATTGTTAACTGTAACTAAACAAAACGACTCAATTAATGATTTGATAACAGTTTTTAATATACTAATAATGGGTAGTGTATTTCTGGTTTATTTGAATACAATGGCAAATCACCATTTGGTTTAATATGCATCGATACATGATTTATTTACTTTTAAGAGATTTTTACATATTTCTTCTTTTCAATTTTTTTAATTACATATATTCCCAACCCTTAATTTTTATTACATATTTTCCCTTTGCTTAAAAGTTGACACACTTACCATTTTTATCAATTTTCACATTTAAATATATAGGTATTAATGACATTTAGACAAAAATTGTTATTTTTATATCAAATAACAATGCTAGATTCACGACGAGCTTTAATAAACAAGTGAATTATAACTCCGTTCAAAAAATAAAATAATACAAACTATTTGTAAACATAATGACGTAATAGATTTGATTTGGGAAGTTAAGTTAAATATGTATAAAATCATTTAATTAGTTCATTAAAGGTAAAGTACTAATTCAATTAATTAATTTTAATGAAATGGGTAAATGTGTAATACATGTGCTTAAGGAAGGAGATATATGTAATTGATTTTTAAGGTTGGGTAAATATATAATAAAAAACTTAAGAAGGAGATATATGTAAGTGCTCATACTTTTAAATACTCACTTGAATGAGTTACTAATTTGTACCTACACTTTAAAACAACAAAAATTAAAGGAAACTACCGATTAGCCTCCTATTTTGGTTTACTAATGCCATTTTGATTTGCAATTTTAAACATGCGCTTTGTACTTTGGTATGGCAGCTGCAGCAGGAACTTACATCCACTTTGTCTTGAAGTCCATGGTTTAGAGAAAGTTCAAAGTTTTCATATAATTTTGTGATGATCATTACAATAGAAAACAAAACATAAATAGTCTAAACAATCACTTAAACATGGTAACTAAATTATCGATAGACAAGAAACAAAAAGAAGAATATTGACTAATTTTTAATTAAATTCTATACTCCCCTTAAGATGGAGCATGTAAATTTTTACTGCCCATCTTGATTAGTAAAAAATGAAGTTGTTGAGTTCCAAGACCTTTAGTGAGTAAGTCGCAAGCTGAAGTTTGCTCTCAATAGCCATAGGCATTATTTCTTTAGCCTACACTCTTTCCCGAACAAAAAAACAATCCACCTCAACATGCTTTGTTTTTTCCCTTAAAACTATTTTCAAGGTGCTTCATTGTCCTCTCTGATTCAAGGTGCTTCAGATCTTTGACCCATCTTCGGTGCATATCAGAAAACCACCCGTCCGATTGAGCTTGGTTTAGGTGGGCTCAATTAGAAAACTTTCATGGGTGACAGTTACTAAAGAATTAATAAGTCTTTTGAGGTGGTAGCATTGTGAAGAAATTGACGTGCCACATACACGTCTTGTACCAAATCTTTTCTCAAGATTTTCTAGTTAGGAATGTATGGTTGGTTGTTGGTTTCTATAGGAGGATGCTGAAAGTTTTGACCAATGAAAGGGGAGAAGCTGGTTTCAAAAGAAACCCAGTTGCCTTGATCTTTTGGTTTGTTAGTGGTAGGAGGAATAGATGCTTTAGTGGAGAGGTTATGATAATTTCTAGATCTGCAGAGTTTTAGGAATTTTTTACTTTGAAATATTAGGGTGGGAGTGAGTTAGAGTTGTGTGAGGTGAAGAAGGGATAGTACATTGGAACTGGGGGAAACCTTGATCTAATGAAGTATGCTTCGGTGAGTTTTCAGGGTTAGTTTCAAAAATAGGAATGGACCGGGTAGCTTTGGTAGGAGTTTTATTCAAAAAGCCGATTGGTTTGTGGGACTTTGGTGTTTTTTGTTGTCTTATGTAACACCTCACCCGATGGCGGAAACACCAGGTTGTCATAGAAATTGGATATCAGTAGTAAACAAAGCACATGGTACACTTCTTATTAAAGTCTAACAATGGCATTACATAAGTTTGGAATAATTATCTACATAGAATCCGAAAAAAGACATAAATAAGAACACAATAATTGCAACACTTTATTGTTTATTAAATTCTAGGTCCAAAATGTTCATACGTCTTGGAAAATAGAAATAAGCAAAACATTAAACACCACCTGAAATATGTGAAAATAAAGTTAGCTAATGAAAGATAGTGAGTAAACCACAATTGATAAATAATAGTATAGAAAATCTAAGATTATCATAAATATGCTACGGAATCTTATATGTATAGACATTTCACATTATTCTCAACCATGACCCCGTGAACACACAATGAATTTGTAATATAACTTGTAGTCATTTATCATGAGGAACCAACTCATGTATTAATTAAAGATAACTCTTCAAGCAATCGTCACTTAATCGTCTCGATATATTAGTTATCAATAGTTATTTTGCAACTTAGGAACATGACATAGCAACATAATATAGAAACTTATAACATTGAATATCAACTTGTAACATTGAAATTGAAATTAAAATTAAAAGTCCGGGTTTAAATCACCTATCGATGGTATACATGCAGGTGGGTTTGTCAAACCATTAGCGCTAACATTGTACCGCTGGGATTACAAAGTAACAATACTACTTTAAACTACCACATAAGTTTGCATCTCCCCGCGGAACAAAACTAACACATTTTATGATCTCTTTTCGAAAACAAAATAGAAAATGGAAAACATTGTATACTATTTGAACACATATTCAGCCCCGAAACGTAAAAGGAGAGTAAATTTACTCACCTTGAAACTCGGGTTCGAAACAAATAGTAAACAATCTAGATTGAACCGGAGATTTCCCAAATATTAGAATCACCTTAGTAAATGAGAATCCTAACTTAGTAAAACATATAGCATAGAAAACTAGAATATAAACCGTAGAAATCTAAGGAAATTGGAATTCTGAGGTTTCAAATTGGGATTCAGGGGTTTTTCGGTAAACGATTAAATATATAAAATTAGTTAATCATAACGACGGGAAATAATAGTAATGGTAGACAATATTTTGATAACAACAAATATTCAAATAATATATATTTTTAACAATAAACTATTTGATGCCAACAATATATTATTTTCTTGAAATGCCTTAAAACATGTACCACATTTTTAAGTGTATTTAAAAGTCTTATAAAAAGTACATATTTATCAACTACAACTTTTATACATTTTATAATTAACAAAATACACTTTATAGTATTTTTAAAGTATCAAAGTATTTCTGATGATTAAATTTATATAACTAAGGTGCTGTTTGTTTTTTCTGCAGCAAAATGTCTGCAGTCTGCGGACCACATCTGCAGAAGAAGAGGTGGACCAAACATCTGCAGTCAGTAAAAAGAAGACTGTTTGTTTTTTTAATGTCTATAGACTGCTAAAATAAATTTAAATAAAAAACCGATTTTTACCAAAATGAAAGTCCTCATACTGTAACTATAATATAAGAAAATGTTTTTTCGCTAATACATATACGTGCACCACCATTTTTGTGACCCAATTATAAATTTCATTTCCAAATAAGCCAATTTTTTATCACTCTTCCGGTCTAGATGCATCTAATATATAAAATGCAAAACTTGTGGTCTAAAATCTAGCAATCATATCATACAACACATCTCCCACTTCACTCCATCATCATCTTCTTCATTTCTCACAACACATCTCCCACTTCACTCCATCATCATCTTCTTCATTTCTCTTTTCCTCCATTTCATCCCTTTATTTTATGTAGGTGGAAATGTATTAATGGGTTTTTAGATATGTTCAGATAAAAATCCAAAAAACACTACCACTAAATAGGTTCTTGAAGAAACATTGGTTTTTGAAAGCTTGAAGAAAAACGAGGTTGCCAGAGGTGGGGTGAAGCTTGAGGTGCGACGACGGTGGCTGGGTGGAGGTGCGACGGTGACGTCTACGGTTAGGGGTGGAGGTGCAACGGCAGGAACTGTGGGTGGAGCAGGAGGATGGGATATGCTAGGATTAAAGGATAAAGGGTGAAGAGGTTAGAAGTGTTTAGAAGACATGGGTTTAGATCTGCACCAAGAAGAGGACGGGCAGACATTTTTTAATGAAATGTCTTCCAAAAAACAAACACTCTGCAGACCCTAACGTCTGCGCGTGGTTTGCGTGGCGCAGACAAAAGAGGTCAAGAAGAGCTTTTTTGAAAAAACAAACACCACCTAAGTTTATATAAATCATGATTTTGATATATTTTATAAGAATTTTAGAATTTTGCAATATATATGATATAGTTTTAGTATTAGGTTAGGTTAATTAGTAAAGATGGTAAATAATATATTGAAAATAAAAAGATGAACATATATGGTTGTCCCTGGTTTAAAACCAGGGACCTATCTGATCACAACAAGCGCCCATACCAGATGCGCTACATGTTCATTTTGTTTAAAAATGGATTTGAAATGCTTTTATCATCTTTAATACAAACACCCCCAAATTCCACCAAAGAACCCTAACCTTAATTACTAAATTACTTCGGATTTGATCAAACAAATGAGAAATTGATTGAGGGTTATTGATCTAGACATGATATCGAGTATTTTAAAAGGCTTAACTTACTTGATTTCTAAAGAATTGAGCCGAAGAGGTATGAAGAACAAAGTGACTATTTAGAGAATCAAAGCAATAGATTGAGGGTGTTATAATCCAATTCAACTTCCACATATCTTCAAGCCGATTGGATGATTGAATGTGACACCTGCCATTTTAAGTTAACACCGTTAACTCGACTTTCTTAAATTCTGTTAAGCCCTAATTATATAATGTTTTATACGCGCTACACTTGGTTGAAATTATTAATTATGTAATAATAAATACACGATAATAATTCGGGGCATTATTTGAGTCATCACGAGTAACGCTAAACGAATAGTGATTCGGGGAATTACTAGTTTATACGACTCGCAAAAAGTACCGAGTGTTAACATGCTGTTTTCTGTAAATTACATTTGTTATTTAAAAGTTATGGTTCAAATTGTAATTAGTTAAATATCTAACTAATAAACTTTAGGAACAAATTAAAAGACAAACAAACTTTAAGGACCGTTGCGTAAATACGAACTAATTATGATTATATATCCCAGCCCTCCCCATATACCTTACGCATCTTCTTTTTCTCCTTAACGCAACACAACAGCCGCAACCCTAATCACCTAAACTCATCTCCGTCCATATTCTCCAGAATCACCATCATCGTCCTACGCCATCCCCGAACCACCGTTGCAATCGTCGTCAACTACTGTTGCTGTTCGGAGTCACCACCAACAACCATCGCTAGTACTGGTCCGGACGCCATCACCATCCCAAACTACTGAAATAACACAATGACCTGATGAAAATATAACACAATTACCTGATGAAAATATAACACAATGACCTGATGAAATATAACACAACGACCTGATAAAAATATAACACAACGACCTGATGAAAATATAACACAACGACCTAATGAAAATATAACACAAGTACCTGATGAAAATATAACACAATGATCTGATGAAAATATAACACAACGACCTGACGAAAATATAACACAACGATCTGACGAAAATATAACACAACGACCTGATGAAAATATAACACAATGACCTGATGAAAATTTAACACAACGACCTGATGAAAATATAACACAACGACCTGATGAAAAAATAACACAACGACCTGATGAAAATATAACACAACGACCTGATGAAAATTTAAAACAACGACCTGATGAAAATATAACACAACGACCTGATGAAAATATAACACAATGACCTGACCAATATAACATAATGACCTGACGGATATAACACAATCTGAAAAATATAACACAATGTCTTGACTAATATAACACAATGAGCTAAAAAATATAACACAATGAGCTGAAACTTCAAAAAAAAAATTTCGTTTTTTATATATCAATATTATATGTGTTTTGAAGATAAAAAAACGCTCGTTTTTTTGGTGTAATTTTTATTAAAAAATATTGTCGTATTTAAAAGTTATGGACGTTTAAAAAAGAGGGTGGAATTTGAAAATAAGACAAGACTAATATACCCTTGGCCTACCATTTAAAGTTCTAACTATTTACCATTACTTCACCTTGTGTTTATGAGCCATTGATCTTCATTTAATATTATATCTAATGGTCCAAATTCATTTTTAGACTTTATAGGAAATTTAGACTTTGTATTTGAACCTAAGAATTAGGTTCAAATACAAAGTCTAAATTTCCTAGAAAGTCTAAGAAGGAATTTAGACCATTTAGATCTAATATTAAATGAAGATCAATGGCTCATAAACACAAGGTGACATAATGGTAGATAGTTAGAACTTTAAATGGTAGGCCAAGGGTATATTAGTCTTGTCTCATTTTCAAATTCCACCCTATTTTTTAAACGTCCATAACTTTTACATACGACAATACTTTTTAATAAAAATTACACCAAAAAAACGAGCGTTTTTTTATCTTCAAAACGCATATAATATTGATATATAAAAAATGATATTTTTTTTTTGAAGTTTCAGCTCATTGTGTTATATTCGTTAGGGCATTGTGTTATATTTTTCAGCTCATTGTGTTATATTAGTCAAGACATTGTGTTATATTTTTCAGATTGTGTTATATCCATCAGGTCGTTGTGTTTTATTTTCATCAGGTCGTTGTGTTAAATTTTCATCAGGTCGTTGTGTGATATTTTCGTCAGGTCGTTGTGTTATATTTTCGTCAGGTCGTTGTGTTAAATTTTCATCGGGTAATTGTGTTATATTTTGATCAGGTCGTTGTGTTATATTTTCATCAGGTCGTTGTGTTATATTTTCATCAGGTCGTTGTGTTATATTTTCATCAGGTCGTTGTGTTATATTTTCATCAGGTAATTGTGTTATATTTTCATCAGGTCATTGTGTTATTTCAGATCATTGTGTTATTTCATTAGGTTATTGTGTTATAACACAATGACATGAATAAATAACACAATGACTTGACAAATAACACAATGAACTGAAAAACGTGAATTTGTTTTTAGTTTTTTATATATGAATATTATACGCGTTTTAAAGATTAGAAAATGCTCGTTTTTATGGTGCAATTTTTTTAAAAAAATAATATCGTATGTAAAAGTTATGGACGTTTAAAAAAATGGGGTGAAACTTAAAATATAAAGACATTACCATCTTTACCCTTCCTTCTAATTTTAAGGAGTGTCACATGTCATCATCTCATGGCTTCTTAGACTTTTTAGGAAAATTAGACTTTGTAGTATAACTCCACTCTTGAACCTAATTTAAAGTTTTAATAAAAACCTCATCTAAGTTTTTTTCTTTTCTTTTATTATATTAGAGATAATATTATATTATGATTTATTTATTTATTGATTTTGTCATCATGTCACGTCATCGATTTTAGTATTCATTATCTAGTTTAGACTTTGGCAATTTAATTAGTAATACATTAATATTATATCTAACGCCAGTCTATATTATATATATATCTAGATATACTAATAAATATTAATCAAATGTCATATTTCAAATTATCCACATACATATAGGGGATGTTTGTTAGCCTCTTAATGGGCTCTAAATAGATTCACCTCTGAATCGGTCAGAAGTTTCGGTGTGTTTGGTTGCACCTCTAAGGGGTTCACCTCTGAATCGGTCTGAGGTTTTACCTCTGAACCGTTCAGAGTTGCCGTGTAGCAGAACCGTTTTGGGTGATGTGACCAAGCTACTACGCTAGACGGGTGATGCAAAAACGCTAGACGAAGACGAAAAAAAGACCAGGATATGAATGTTGTATGTATCCAACTACTTGTATGTATCCACTCATAGGGCTGTCAATTTCTGACACGGACACGATAGCACGACACGACACAGTATTACCAGGTTTCGTGTTTAACCTTAACAGATGTCATGTCATTAATAGGTTAACACGATAATGACACGTTAATTATCGTGTCTTAACAGGTTAAAGATCTGTTAACACGATAGGTCACCTGTTAATATTTATTTAAAAGAAAAGTTAGTGGAGAATAGAGGTGGAAAAGAACTTTGATGGAGATGAGTAGAAAGATCAAAGACTCCTATGTAATTTGATGGACTTTTAATCTCTTTTGCATATTCGCTCATCAAGTATTATTATGGTTGTTGTTAAATTTTTTTTTATTATGATTAAATACTATTTTCATGGACTTTGTTGTTTTATGACTTAAAAATTATCATGTTAAGTCATATTTAATATTTAAGACTTATAATTTTTTTTTTTGGTAATTTTATTTTATTTAAAAATGGGTTCTTATCGTGTCCATATCGTGTAACATGTTTTTTATCGGGTTTGTGTTAGTGTTTAGAAAATATGACACGATAAGTTATCGTGTCGTGTTTGGCCTTACCGTATTCGTGTCTTATCGTGTTCGTGTCTTATCGTGTTCGTGTCTTATCGTGTCGTGTCTGACACGATATGCCAGCCATATCCACTCACACTAATCTGTAGTTACCCGTCTAAATTGAAACATTCCTCGTTTCAAACAAAAGTGCTAACATCATAAGAACTTGAAACTTAAAAGTTCATAATCTCCGAAAATGTACATATCGCTATAATTCAAGAATTTCAAGTGTTTTTTTAAAACTGTTAGATTTTTCATGTTATGAAATAATATAAGATAAAAATTAAGAGGATGTTTGATAACCTCTGAATAACCAGTAAAATGTCATATTTTAATGTTTCAAAAGTTCATTAAAAAGTAAGAATTACAAATATAATGAATGTAAAGACACGCCAGGCAGATTTCTCTTTAATGAATAACCAGTAAAATTTATATTGCAAAAGAGATTTTACTAGTTATTCAATAAATCATTATAATTTATATTGCAAAAGAGATTTTATAGATTACTAAAGAAATCGCTTTTAAGTCTAAAAATAATCCGTCAACGTCACAAACGAGCTAAAGTTACAAAAAAATCACTTACGTAAACATTACGTCTTAACTTGGTTAGGTTAGTTGGTTAATTTCATTTATAAACTAACTTTGGGTCAAAATTGTAAATCTTGAAACTTGAATTAAAAGGTTGTAACTAAATAAAAACAAATATAAACTACATGGGTTGTTTTTGTAATATTTTAAAAACCCATCCCCAAACATCTCCCCCCCCCCATGTTTCCGGCCGCACGCCGGCCAGACCTTTTGCGGCCAAACCCCGATTTCCGGCAACTCCCAAATCACGCGTTTAAGCTTCCAAAATCAACCAAAAATCACCCTCAATCTATTTCCAGCAGGTTCGAACTCCTTAGTGACCCATTAACGCGTTTGTTTACAGCTTTTAGGCGCGGATTCATTTTAGTTTCAAATTGAAATCGGCATTACCAAAATTAGACTTGTAATGGACGATCTAATCATTCCATAACCATCTATTATACTCGACTAACATTTCCAATCTACCGAATCATCTTGTTCCTTCTCCACAATTACAAAATCAACCGAACAATATATTTTCCGGCGAGCTAGTCAATTTCTACTTTCCGGGCATCTTAGCAGGTAGTTTTTATAACCATTCGAACCCTCTTGATCATCTAAAACTCTCTAACACATCAATTCTTTCTAATTTCATTCCAGATTCACAGATTTAATCAAAACAGTCGACACCTTGTCTCTACTCGAAACCACATCAAATCATCATCACCAAGTAAGTTTCTTATATCAAAATGCTCGTGAGATCATGGGGATTAAAAGCCCTATGATAGATCCGAGTATGATTAACAGATTCAGATTCAATTGGATGGATTTGTTTCTAGGGCTCATATTGAAAATATGGATGTTTGGTTGTGAAAGAATAAAAGATTTAAAAATCGAAACATATAACAAAAAATGCTTCTGGTCCAGTTGAATGTATGTGTGCTGTGAACGTATTGATCCCGGGTTCGAGTCCCACTACCTTCTGTTTCTTAAAACTTTTCTTCCTAGTTTACTTATTTTAAACATTTAACTATATTTTCTCAATTAGATTAAATACCATACTTTTATACTAAATATATTTTGAAGGATTCAAAAACTTATAAGTTCAAATATATTCAAGTAACAATATTACATAGTTAAAAGTATTATTAAAAATAGATTCGTATAAAATATTTACAAATACAAAAATACTATAACGTCTAGTATAAAATCCCAATTTGTATTTCAAAACCCTAATTCGTAAATTGTATTTTAAAACCCTAATTCCCAATTTGTAATTTAAAACCCTATTTCCCAAATTGTATTTTAAGACCCTAAATCTCAAATCCGAAACCCTAGATCTCGGATTTTTGATTCTTGTTACTATTGTTTCGATTCTAAGTTAGGGTTTTCCCAATTAATTAGGTGATACTAATATTTGGGCAACCCTCGGTTTGTTATTGCTACGTTTCAATTTCGGTTATCTATTGCATTTCAAGGTGAGTAAATTCACTCCTCTTTTTACTTTTAAATTTTGGGGCTGAAATATGTTCAATTACTATACAATGTCTTTAGTTTTCTATCTGTTTTTCAAATGAGATCATTAAATGTGTTAGTCTTGTTCCGCGGCAAGATACAATCTTTATGTGGTAGTTTAAAGTAGTATTGTTACTTAGTAATCCCACCGGTACAATGTTAGAGCTAATGGTTTGCCAAACCCACCTACATGTATTTCAAAATAGGTGATTTAAATCCGGCCATTCAATGTTTCTAGTTGTTGTTCAATGTTACAAGTTGCTATACGATGATACTAGTTGCTATGCTATGTTGCTACGTCCCTTAGATGCTTAAACAATTATTGATAACTTATATCGAGACGGTTACGTGACGGTTACTAGAAGGTTATCTTTAATTAATAACATGAGTTGGTTCCTCATGACAAATGATTACAAGTTGCTATACAATGATGGTGTTCAATGTGTGTTCAAGGTGTCATGGTCGAGAATGATATGAAATAGCTATGCATGTAAGATTGCGCAACATATTATGATGATCTCAGTTTTCTATATTATAATGCATCAATTTGTGGTTTACTCACTAGATTTAATTAGCTAACTTTATTTTTACATATTTCAGGTGGTGTTTGAGCATTTATACCTTCAAGACATAGGATGCCTATCAGATTTAGAATAATTGAACAATAAATTACTTTGATCACCGGTCTTTATTTCTGAATTTATGAATTTTTATTCCTCATTTATGTCACGACATTTTATTGCTTTAATGATATTAAAATATGCTTTTAGTGCGCCATGTGCTTTGTACTATTGATATCCAATTCTCTTGACAGCTCGGTGTTTCCGCCGACGGGCGGGACGGGGTGTCACAGATAGCGATTTCTGGAATTTTCAGATGTTTCGGATATCCTATTATCTGAACTTTTATTTTATAATTATAAATAAAGAAACCTTAATCAAGTTATCACTTTTTAGTTTCACTTTTGAACATTTCCGCCTCTTTTCTCCAATCAGTTCATTGTCCACCTGTCTTCTCCATCTCCGATCTTCTCCGTCGTCAACCCATCTTCATCTTCCCCGATTAGTACTACACCATCATCCACCCTTCTTCATCTTCTTCAACTTGACGAGTGATACATTCATCTTCGACTGTCAGACGGCTTCATCTTCTTCGATAAGATGAGTGTCGACCATCCACCAGACGACTTCATCTTCTTCGATCTCGACCGCCGCATTCCATTATTTTGTATCGGATTAAGTGTTACTGTAATTTAGTATGTGTTCTTGTTTGGTAAATGTTCTTCATTAGATTCTTACTTTAGTTGTTTAATTTTGTATCAAATTAAATGTTTTGTTTTTGGTTGGTGATTCACTTGAAGTTTAGGTGTTTGATTTTTATTAAGAATTTCTTTTTGGTAATTAACTAGACATCTTGAGTTTTGAATTGAATTAATGCAAAAGAGTTACAGTATTTTTTTTGTTAAAAATTTGGATAATTGGTAACTATCCAAAATTCAGGTATCCAAAAATCCGAATATCCGACTTTGAACACTCCTAAATTGCTCGAGACTGAATCTCGTGAGCTGGACCTTCCCTTTCTAGCTGTCTGCAGCACCTCAGAAATGTGTAGTAAAAGGTTTTGCCATTTTTGTGAATGTTCTTATCTTTACTTTATTATTTATATCTTTTAGATTCCCAAGCAATATTTTATGAGATATTTGATTAGAGAATGCAATCATCGAGTGGGAATACATTCACCATTGAGAAGACTAAGGTAGAAAATGCATCGGTTACTTCGGTCGGTTGTCTCTCGGTAAGTTGGCAAGATCGTTTCTTTCATGTGACTAGTGACATTATTCCTTTTTCAATGATGTGGATAAGCCAGAGGATCTGTTGAATTAGCCGATTCCGTCGGAGAGGGAGGTTGATAGTGTATTGTTGGGTAAACTAAGGTCTTGTGCCTCTTGCTTGAGGACATTTCCCAAATACTTCTTGGTTAAGCTTGGGCTAAGTGAAAGGTGGAATGACGTTCATACTGAACCGGTGATGGTTGTGAATGATGAAGGTACATTCTTATGCTTTGGCTTGCCTTGTTTACCGTTTTCTTTTTTTATTTTACTTTTGTTTATTCGTGTTTTTTTCTTTATATTAGTGGTTATAGATATGTTTGGCTATATGTTTTTTGAGGATTTTTCAGTTGTTCAATTTAGAGTATCAGATGTGTCGCACGGGGCTGTTGGGGTGTTTGAAAGAACCAAGTCATTTAGACATCATGTTCGGGATATCTATGTTAGTGTTTTTAGGGCTTCAACTTTAAAGGTCATAGATAAACCAATCGTGCCTACTCGTCATTCTAGCAGGAAAAACTAGTTACCGTGGAGGTTCATCTACGAAGCCTTCTTATTCAGACAAGGGCAAGGGGAAGGATTCTAAAACCTCAGCCCTTGAAGAAGCTGATGGAGACCTTGATCTGGATGAGCTTTATGTCCTTGAATGACATGTTGGTGTGCATGATACATTTTCAAAAGTTGTTGTTTGTCATGAAGCTATTCATTGTTTTTCTCCCCCTGCTAAAAAGAAAAACGACCGCCTTGATAGCTATTGAAGAAATTCTTTACCTATGGCACTCGTTTCATGGTGCTTTTTCCAGAAGTCACTGACTGTTGTTGGGATACTTATAAGGACTTTACATATCTATTAGCGGCCAAGGTAGGGATAGATAGGGTAACTAGGCACATGTTGAATCTCACAAGAAGCTAATGGTCGAAAAGGAGGTTCTTGCTAACTAGCTTTCTAGTCTTCAGTCCGAGGCGGCTTCTAATCGCCCAAGGCTAGAAGCTCAGATCAAGTAGCTAGAGTTGGGGAAAGCAGAGGTAAGTAAGGTTATGGGAAAAAAATGAACAGCTGGAGGAAACTAAGAGGTGGCTAATCGAAGATGGGTTTAAGCAAATGGTAACCTATCTATTTAACATCGTCAAATTCAAGGGTCCTCTCTCCATGGTTTATATGGCAGTATTTACCGATGCGATCCATTGAACCATTTCTCTACTCTTGGATATTTTTCTCGCCATTACTTCAAACCTTCGGTAAAGAGCCATTCTTGTGACACCCCGCCCGACGGCGGAAAACACCGAGCACGTCAAGAGAATGGGATATCCATAGTAACCAAAGCACATGGTGATTATTTATTAAGCCAAATAATGATTAATACCTTTAGAACAGGAGTCTTAATTGCAAACGACAAAATGTAATAAAACCGAAACAGTTAATGTAATTGTCTTTATTATTTAACTAGGTCCAAGGCAATCCTAAGTCTTGGCAAAGCAGCAAAATAATATCAAGCATCACATGAAATATATAAAAATAAAGTTAGCTATTTAAAGCTAGTGAGTAAACCACAATTTGAATACTTAATAATATAGAAATCCAAGATCATCATAATATGCTGCGCAATCTTACATGCATAGCTATTTCATATCATTCTCGACCATCACACCTTGAACACACATTGAACACCATCATTGTATAGCAACTTGAAATCATTTGTCATGAGGAACCAACTCATGTTATTAATTAAAGATAACCGTTTTAGCAACTGTCACGTAATCGTCTCGATGTAAGTTATCAATAATTGTTTAAGCATCTAAGGGACATAGCAACATAGTATAGCAACTTGTATCATCGTATAGCAACTTGTAACATAGTAACTTGTAACATTGAAATTGAATGGTCGGGTTTAAATCACCTATTTTGAAATACATGTAGGTGGGTTTGTCAAACCATTAGCGCTAACATTGTACCGGTGGAATTACTAAGTAACAATACTACTTTAAACTACCACATAAGGATTGCATCTTGCCGCGGAACAAGACTAACACATTTAATGATTTCATTTGAAAAAAAAAGAAAACTGAAAACATTGTATAGTAATTGAACATATTTCAGCCCCAAAATGTAAAAGTGAAAAGGGGAGTGAATTTATTCACCTTGAAATGCAATAGATAACCGAAATAGAAACGCAACAATAACTAACCGAGGGTTGCTTAAATATTAATATCACCTAATTAATTGGTAAAAAACCCTAACTTAGAAACGAAACAATAACATAGCAACAAGAATCAAAACCAGAAAATCTAGGGTTTCGGATTTCGGATTTTATGGTTTTAAATTACAAATTGGAAATTAGGGTTTTGAAATACAGATTAGTAATTAGGGTTTTGAAATACAAATTGGGTTTTTGTACGAAACGTTATAGTATTTTCGTATGGTAAATAATTTATACGAATCCATTTCAGGTTTCTACTAAACATAACATTTGTACAATTTTAAAATACATATAAACATGTAATCTTGTTATTAGTATATATTTGAATTTATAAGTTTTGAAATCTATAAAAATGTATTTTAGTTTTTTAAAGAATGTTATTTAGATTATATGAACATATACTTTAATGTTTAAATGGGTAAAATATAAGTTTTTAATTCATTAAAACGTATTTAAAATATATTTATCATAAAAGATATTATTTAGGTTATTCGAAAAATATTGTTAAATGTTTAAAAGGCTTAAAAATATAAAAACTAAAGAATGAAGGTCATGGGACTCGAACCCATGACTATTGCAACCTTAACAAACGCCACCCACTACTCAACCAGGTTCTTTTTTTTTGTAAATATTCAGGTTTTTAATTACTTTAACCATTAATAACCACCAAAACCCATTTCCAATTTCAAGCCCTAGAAATAAGAATCACCAAATTCGTTCAATCCTATTAATCAAATCCAAAACCAACAGAGGGCTTTTAATCACCATTGAATTGTGATAATTTTGATATAAAGAACTTACTTGATGGTGAACGTTTGATACGGATTCTATTAGAAGAAAAAGCCGACCGATCATGAGGATTTTCATGAATCTGGAGTTGATATGAGATCAAAATAAAGGATTAGGAAGTTGTAGGAGGTCAAGAGGATTAAAATGAATACGAATATTACATGTGGTAGCGCTTGGAATGTAGAAATCAACGAAGTCGCCGGAATTATGATTTTGGTCGAATGAATTTGTAATTTCATAGAGAAATGGAGTGTTATGATGATAAGAGGATGTTAGTCGATTGAAATGAAAGATTTTGGGAAGGTTTAATCATTGATTGCCGAGTTAATTACGGAATTGAATTTTGAATTGAACATCCGGAATCAAATCGGGTTAATTAGGTTGTAATCGCGCTGTTTTAGACGTTAAAAGGGATCGAAACTTGGTAAGAAACGATTTTGGAAGGTTTTTGGTGATTAAAATTAGATTAAAACGCGTTTAAGGGGGTTGTCGGAATCGAGATGTTTGGCCGGAAAGCCTTGCCAGCGTGCGGCCGGAAACACGGGGGGAAAATAATGCGCAGGGGGTGGTTTGGGTAAATTATAATTTACAGTTTCAGTCCTTGCGGTTTAGTTTTGTTTTATTTGGTATTATAAACTCTTAATTCAAGTTCTAAAAGTTTCAAGTTTGGCCCAAAGTTAGTTTATTAATTATACTAACTAACTAATTTAACCGGGTTGAAACGTAATGTTTATATAAGTGACGTTTTATTATTGTTAACACATTTTTGACGTTGGAATGGTTATTTGAGTCTTTAAATGGTTTCAATCTTTACAAAAGTCTCTTTTCAACATATAATATATACATATATATATTTTTGAGATATAATTATATCTTAATAACGAATTGGTAATCGTTGATTAATAATTTGGTCGATAAGATATTAAATACAAGAATGACGTAACGTTCAATCGAATTTTTATGTATATTCTTTAATATCAAGGCGTTACATTTAATGTAAAATAAATACAAATACATAAAAGAAAATAACTTCGGATTCGAGTCGGGTATTCGGGTCCGGGTTTGGGGCAGATGTCACAATTCTTTCATAGCTTGAAGTTCAACTTTTTTTTTTCTGAAGCATGGCAAGTTTTTGATCTCGAGTTTTGTTTGATTTAGTTAGCTCATGTATTATTTTTTTCTTTTTGTTTCTTCATTTGCTAGAAATTTTTTTGCAAAACCTAAGAGTGTTAGATGGTTTACCTCGTTTGAGATTCAGTTGTTTCTGGTCGGCATCAGTCAACCTTTTCGCAAGTTCATCTATTTGTGCGTTTAAGTTTTTCTTGACTTATTCTTGTTCTTGTTTAAGAGAAGCTTTTTTCAATTGACCCTCAAGTTTTTTCTTCTCTTGTGCCAGCTTAGTATTTTTATGACATCTCTAGAAGACACTCAAATATCAAGATCTAATTCTTTCCTAAGCTCCGATGCGGATGCTTTCATTTTTCGTAAAGCTTTGGTTTTTTTCCCTTAAAACTATTTTCAAGGTGCTTCATTGTCCTCTCTGATTCAAGGTGCTTCAGATCTTTGACCCATCTTCGGTGCATATCAGAAAACCACCCGTTCGATTGAGCTTGGTTTAGGTGGGCTCAATTAGAAAACTTTCATGGGTGACAGTTACCGAAGATTTAATAAGTCTTTTGAGGTGATAGCATTGTGAAGAAATTGACGTGCCACATACACGTCTTGTACCAAATCTGTGACACCCGACAATTTCGGGTAACGCCGTTAACCGAACTTTAACAAATTCTTTCAACTTGGAAATTATATCTAGTACCTTACCACAATAATTAATCCAAAGTATTAGTTTAACTAAATACTAAATAAATGGTTATTAAAAAAAAAAATAGTAATTCGAGCAACTATTGGATCACAACGAGAGACGTTCAAACATTGGCAATTTAGGAAAGTACTAATTCACATGGCTCGAATATACGTACCGAAGAAGAAACGAGATAATTACATACATCGTAAAAAGGTACGAGGTTCAATTTGTAATTAGTTAAAAGTTTAATTAATTAACTTTGGGAATATTAGTAATAAATGAAATCTAAGGGACCATTATGAAATTTAAATCAAAACTTATATAACAACCAACCCTTCACCCGTCCATCTCCTTCATCACAAACCCTAACCATGCTCATCTTGTCGCCGCATCATCTTACTCTGATAACAACCTCCGGTAAGCACCACAAAACACCGTAGCAGCCTTTGTCAACACCGTAGAGGGCCGCCATAACCGCCGGTTGTGTCTCCACTGATGTTCAACGACACCAACAACCACGCGCACCACCACTACCACTGTTATCACTCGGACACCGCTACCGCCATCGACTGCCAACAGTGAGCTATACGAATACCGGCGAAGCATCGCGTAAGCTTTCTGGTCGTTGGTCGAACATGGAATTACAATTTTTGCTAATTATTTGTAGTCGCGCATCTAAGGTGAGTTTCACGGCCCCTTTTACTATTTTCCTGTTGGGGAGAAAGCACGCACGAAAACACTTTTGATTTTGTATTTACTTATATATCATCATGGTTTACTAAACGTTAAACTTAACATACGAAAGTCCTTTCAATTATCTCGAACCGTTAATATACGGGGTATAGCGAGGAAGTTCGGGTAGTACTACTGGGTTTGACAAACCCTACCCTCGGCTGGGAGCCGGACAGGTGTGAATTGTCCTAATCTCATGGCCATTGAATGTTAACAATGGTAACAAGGCACAACATAAACAGTCAGCTCGGATTCGAAATGTTTGAGTAACATGAAAACTTGGGTTAGCTACCTACTGATATATTTGTGATTTACATTATCTGGAAAACTTGTTTATGAACTGTTATTAAAACCTGTGAACTCACCAACCTAGCGTTGACACTTTTTAGCGTGTTTTTCTCAGGTGGCTAAGGTTAGCTGAGCATTATATTAGGACATGCATCATGGGTCTGCTTGGGTTTCAAACATTTTCATTTATTATTTACTTGCATTTTAAACTTATATTTTAGGGCGCTGTTTTGCGCAGATGTTTTGGTTTACTTTGCTTTACGCTTCCGCATTATTTTTAAACGGTTAAACTCTGACGTTTAGTTTTTCTCATTTATTTAGATCCTGGTTTGTCACCCTTCTAATGGTAGAACTCCGTTAGTGGAATTTGGGGGTGTGACAGATTTGTATCAGAGCCATTAGTTATAGCGAACTAGGCTTGCATTGCATTGCATTCTAGACTATAACTGTACATTGCATTAGTTGCACATATATATTCACATAATTGTCCCTCATTAAAATAAATTGCATTGCTGATACGTCTTCATCTTTGGGGTCCAAAAAAAAATTAGTTTTTTTTACTATAACTATAGATAATGAATAGACTTCTATTTTTGCATTCGCTTAGTTATAACATATACACATACACTAGCACTGTAGGCCTATCTACATGACTCGATTTGGCATCTTAAGTAGTTAACTTTGAATATGTAAACTTTAGATCACAGTAGTAGAATCTTTCTTGCTAGTGAGACTTGAACTAAGTATGAAATTCCTAGTTTTACACTTTATGCTTAATCACAACCTTGTTAATTCATTATGATTTTAAAAACCTATAACTGTTTGAAACCGTCTGAAGAACTTCTTTCATTAGTTTACTAGTTATATCTCACATCATTATGATATCTAGACGGTGTACTAGAACCTAATGAACACACCTTTATATTTTACCTACCCATTATGGCAACCAACCGGCGGGGACCGTCGCCTAATGAATAAGGGTACAAGAACAACTAAACTGCGTTATTTACTGAAACGTATTTATTGTGAGGTCATGACTTAATTGTCGTGTCACCTATTACACTTTATTACATGTCACATGTCACGTATTGTGTGACCCATTGTGTGCTATAACATGATACTTGATATGAGACTTATGATGTGCAATAACACATTGACTGTTGTGTGAACTAGTATGAGAAATAAATATGATACCTACCTGCTTACTGAATACCCACATTGTGTTTATAACATTTTTCTTTCCTTTATACTTGTCATGAACTTATAATATGATTGACACATGTTTTCCCTATAAGTACATCACACTAGGCATATATTGATATCTTTCACATGTAGTGCACTTTACATCTATTGATATTTTCCACATGTAGTGCCCTTTACTTATAGTTATAAGCATACCATACTTCCCTTATGCACATCATAAACTTATAATGAGAAAACAAAAATATATAGATAATTACAAAGAAATTAGCATGACAAAACGTAAGAGTAAAACATGCGATAGGAAGCAAGTTAGGATAGTTGTGTGATGTAAATTGACGATTACGGGTGCGCAACGTAATGGTGAATTTATAGGTACGCAATGATCCTAGCAAAATAATAATAATAATAATAATAATAATCCGTCGTAGGGTTATACCGAAACACAATAAATAAACCAAAAGTTCACTCATATTTATCTTTAAAAGAAATAGTAAATGAATAAATCCACTTTAAAATAACAATGGGTAAAAAGTCTACCCAAGACTACAATCGTACGAACTACATTAGTTAAGGTTACGCATACAATGATTCATAATAGCTAGAATTATATTTATATATAATATATGTCGTCATCATCAATTCCCTCTCACACTCCTGGTAAGAAACTTGTAGTTTCTAGCACTCCAACATCCCCACCTACTCACTCAACTTTTTCGACACTTAAACTGATATAAACTTTCTGTACTATAAACCTTACAAATTACCAAATGCAATCCAAATCTATCTAGAACTTAAATATTCCGTTTAGTACTTGCAATAATCAAATTAGACCCATTCAGGTCAAGTATTAGTTTCCTTGAACCAAACCGAAGTGATATGCTGTTACTAAAATTTCGGGGCGAAATTTCTTTCAACAGGGGGATGATGTGACAACCCAAAAATTTCATTTTCTTTTCTTCTTTGAAACCTCAAACCATTACCGATCTTACTCAATTTTCGGGACGAAAATTCTTTCAACAAGGTGATGATGTGACACCCGACAATTTCGGGTAACGCCGTTAACCGAACTTTAACAAATTCTTTCAACTTGGAAATTATATCTAGTACCTTACCACAATAATTAATCCAAAGTATTAATTTAACTAAATACTAAAAAAATGGTTATTACAAAAAAAATAGTAATTCGAGCAACTATTGGATCACAACGAGAGACGTTCAAACATTGGCAATTTAGGAAAGTACTAATTCACATGGCTCGAATATACGTACCGAAGAAGAAACGAGATAATTACATATGTCGTAAAAAGGTACGGGGTTCAATTTGTAATTAGTTAAAAGTTTAATTAATTAACTTTGGGAATATTAGTAATAAATGAAATCTAAGGGACCATTTTGAAATTTAAATCAAAACTTATATAACAACCAACCCTTCACCCATCGATCTCCTTCATCACAAACCCTAACCATGCTCATCTTGTCGCCGCATCATCTTACTCTGATAACAACCTCCGGTAAGCACCACAGAACACCGTAGCAGCCTTTGTCAACACCGTAGAGGGCCGCCATAACCGCCGGTTGTGTCGCCACAGATGTTCAACGACACCAACAACCACGCGCACCACCACTACCACTGTTATCACTCGGACACCGCTACCGCCATCGACTGCCAACAATGAGCTATACGAATACCGACGAAGCATCGCGTAAGCTTTCTGGTCGTTGGTCGATCATGGAATTACAATTTTTGCTAATTATTTATAGCCGCGCATCTAAGGTGAGTTTCACGGCCCCTTTTACTATTTTCCTATTGGGGGAGAAAGCACGCACGAAAACACTTTTGATTTTGTATTTACTTATATATCATCATGCTTTACTAAACGTTAAACTTAACATACGAAAGTCCTTTCAATTCTCTCGAACCGTTAATATACAGGGTATAGCGAGGAAGTTCGGGTAGTACTACTGGGTTTGACAAACCCTACCCTCGGCTGTGAGCCGGGCAGGTGTGAATTGTCCTAATCTCATGGCCATTGAATGTTAACAATGGTAACAAGGCACAACATAAACAGTCAGCTCGGATTCGAAACATTTAAGTAACATGAAAACTTAGGTTAGCTACCTACTGTTATATTTGTGATTTACATTATCTGGAAAACTTGTTTATGAACTGTTATTAAAACCTGTGAACTCACCAACCTAGCGTTGACACTTTTTAGCGTGTTTTTCTCAGGTGGCCAAGGTTAGCTGAGCATTATATTAGGACATGCATCATGGGTCTGCTTGGGTTTCAAACATTTTCATTTATTATTTACTTGCATTTTAAACTTATATTTTAGGGCGCTGTTTTGCGCAGATGTTTTGGTTTACTTTGCTTTACGCTTCCGCATTATTTTTAAACGGTTAAACTCTGACGTTTAGTTTTTCTCATTTATTTAGAAACGTTATTTTTAAACTCATTTAGAGTCGTTTGTGTAATTAATGACTTAGATCCTGGTTTGTCACCCTTCTAACGGTAGAACTCCGTTAGTGGAATTTGGGGGTGTGACAAAATCTTTTCTCAAGATTTTCTTGTTAGGAATGTATGGTTGGTTGTTGGTTTCTATTGGAGGATGCTGAAAGTTTTGACCAATGAAACTATGAAAGGGGAGAAGCTGGTTTCAAAAGAAACCCAATTGCCTTGTGATGCGTTCGTGATTTATATATGTTTTAAGTTGTTAACTTTACGTTTTTAACTTAATTATGCTAGCGAACGCATTTACTTTGTGCTATGTTTGTTTTGTAGGCCATGGAAGCTTAAATGAAGATAATCGAGCTTCTAACGAACATTGGTTAGCATGTGGATTGATGGAGATCAAGAAACAGCGTAAATGGTGACTTACTGGTGACCTGCGCAACCTGCGTAGGCTAGGTGCGCAGCTTGCGCCCTGTCTGAGCAAACACCCACGCAACCTCCCCCGCAATGCAGTGTAGTTTCTCCAAAAATGCTGATGGGGTGCGCAGCCTGCGCAGGGGGGGTGCGCAGCCTGCGCCCCCTGCTGAACTATTTCGGGAATTTTCCTTATTTAAGGGTTTGAATCATGGGTTGAAACCCTAACTCATTCTCCAGCCCCCAAAGACGATTTTGGACGATTTTGGACCAATTATTCTTCATTCCATCATCATCTAATCATACAAGATGCAATCCAACATCAATTTTGAAGATCAATCCAAAGTCATGAGCGGCTAAACCACCCGTGATCATCTCCGGGTGGATGGTTAGTGTTAGATAATATGTAATCTAGGGTTTTAATGTGCTAGACACAAGTTTAATGTTTGAATGTTATTTGAGTATTTGATTTGTCTATGAATTTAGTATTTGAATGCATTTGAATGTTTGTGATCAATAGGTTAATTAATGGTTATAACATTTTTGTTTGAGAAACTTGTATGTCATTCACTAGCCAAGCTAACTGATAATCAACATTCGAGTCGTTTTCCTACATGGCTATAACTTGTCCTTCTGAACGAAACCACCAGGTCCGGCATTGGTTTGGACCCGACCAACACAATGAAAATTGGTCGTGGAATCATCTAATTTAACTACCCGTGAGTCTAGTTATTAGCACGCTTTAACCTTTGATCACAACTATCTATGTCTATGTAGATTCTAGCATGTTAACCCAAGTTGCATATCTTTCCAAAATCTAAACCCGGAGGTGATCCATTTTCCCATTATAATCACAACCATTCTAATTAATTGCAATTGTTTTCTTTAGTAGTTTCTAGTTTAATCAAAACCATTTTTCACAGCCAAGAGGCAATAGAGTAATAATAGTTAATAAAGTCTTTTATTTTATAATCAAGTTAATCATACCATCCACTAATTCCACGTGGTTCGACATCCTTACTTACCCTAGCTAATTAGTTAAGGTGAATAAGCTATATTTAATTTACATCTTATTTGATCGTCACTTCGACATCGATCAAATTTTGGCGCCGTTGCAGGGGAGCTAGTGCGCTTAGTGTTATTTGTTTTGTTTGGTATTTTTGTCATTAGTTGTTTTTTTTAATTTAAAAAAAATATCCAAAAATATTTTGTCTCTTTGTTTTATTAGTTTCTTAAAAAAAAAACCAAAAAGATTTTTTGTTTTTATTTTTAGTTAATTTTTTTTTCATTTGTTCTTTTTTACCTCGGGTATTCTAGCTTGTTTGTGCAGGTTCTTTCATTACAAGCATAATAGGAATTCAAGGTTGTTAACTTCATAATGGATATGGATTATTATGCATGTGAGTCTTGTGGGATTCCCGGTCACAAGCGTGATAATTGCCATGAGTACTTGCAAAAGTATGAGGATGCAAGAAGGAAATTATACTGGTTGGATGTTTACCATGGAGATACACCTTCATTTAATCCATACTACAAGCATGACAATCTTGACGAGATTTTGAGAGAAGTGAAATTGAATAAAATCAACCGAGCTTTGGCAGAACCTCATCTTGCAAAAAAGAAACAACTGTTTTGGTTGAGTTGGAAGTATAATCTTTTACAAGATGGGATGCATAAAAGAAATTCAAACATTTCTGTTATGGAAGAATATTATGCAAAAGAGAGATGGATTTCTTCACAAATTTAGGATGAGGTTGTGAAGACTAATACCACACCGCTTATCTCTATTATTGAAACACCAGAAACGAAATCTGCCAGGGCTGAGGAAACAGTGGATGAAGAGGTTACAGATCTTCCAGGTCAAGAAAATGAGAGTACAAACTCAATTGAAGAAAAATCTCTTGAAAGTCTAGTGATAAGCGAAATCCAAGTTCATCCCAACCCTCCTCTCGCATCTATTACTCAACCCACTAAAGTTGGGGAAGAGGGTTTGAGGACAAAGAAAAAGAAGGTGGCAGTGCAAGACATTGGACAAATCATCATGAAGTGGCTACGCAACAGTGTCTCAATTTACATGACGATCTCCGTGAATCAGTTTTGGAATTGGCAAGTCAACTATCGAGCATTTGTTGGCAACGTGGCAGGTAAGTGTTCACTTCGACCACCATAGCGAATATCAGGTACGGTCTGGCTGAAGACCTAAAACTTAGCGCTACTTGGGAGGCAAGCCAATGTTTGTTGTATTTTGTACTTTTATTTTTATTTTATTTTGATTTTTTTGATTTTTTTTGTTACTTTTATTTGTTTTATTTTATTTTATGTTTTTAGTTAGTTTTGAGAACTTTGTGGGTGTGTTCCCTAGAAACCCTCACGAGACTTCACTCGTCCACTCGGGCCTACCGAGGGGTTTAAAAGGCTTGTTGCATACGCTAAATGCAACCGTGATTCCTACGAAAGTGAGTTTTAGGATTTTATGTATATTATTATTTGTTTTAGTAGTTTTTTTTACTTAATTATTTTTAATCAGATTTGAACTTAATTGTTGCATTGGGGACAATGCAATGTTTTAAGTTGGGGAAGGGGGTTACTATTGGTTTAAGATTGTGTTGCAAAATTTTTAAAATTTGTGTGTTTATCACGAGGTGAGAGGTTCGCTTCTACACGGTTTTTGTAAAGTTTTGCAGATTTGTGATTGAGATGTTGAAGATCAACGCTTCCATTGAAGATCTTGCCATAATACCACCAGGTGGACTCGTTCTTTTTCTAAATTCGTTTAAAAATAATTACTTTTATGTCTTCGCATGTTAGTTAGGCTTTTGTATATTTTGCATTCATTTAAATAAAACGGGGTTGGATTATGGAGAAAATGGCTAATGCCCCTAAAGCTCTCAATTGTGCATGAAAACTTAGTTGCAATGTAAATCGTTCGTGTTTGTTTAGCTAGTGCATGTTGAGGTCCTTAGTCATGGTCTAATTCCATTATAACAAAAGAAATTGTGTTTAGCAAGTTTTTTTTAAGGAAATATGTGAGAATTGCCTAACTAGGGGTAACAAGCTATTGGTGTAATAAAAGCATGCGCACATCGGCAACCCAATATCCTAACTTGGTGAGATTTTAAAGCCTACTAGAATGTTAGTTACACACAAATATTGTTTCATTTGTTGAGAGTAGGCCATATGTTACTTTGTTTTAGAACTTGTGTGGTTTGATACATGCTGAGACGGTGGACTTGATAAATGCACATATATGATAAAGGCAACCTAGGATCCCTTTTTCTTTTAACACCATTTTTGTATTTACCAGTTACCTAAACTTTTCCCCTAGTAGCGCTGCTGAGCCTGAAACCTTTTCTTTGTTTAAACCCATATTTTTACCCAAATCAACCTATTAACCTTTACCAACTGTTGATGACATCCAAAGTAGTGTGTTTATTGTTATATCTAGTTATGAAGTATAAAAAGAAAAACAAAAACAAAAAAAATAGAAAAGAAAAAAAAAGAGAAAAAAAAGTGGAAAAGAAAAATCCGAAAAGCAAAAAAAAAAAGATATAAGTTGTGAGATATGGGTTATTTGTGTACCCAAGTTTTGTTTTGTTTGAGTTATATTTATGTGAATAAAGATGTCAACAGTTTGTTTTTCATTTTTTTTAGCCACTCTCACAGCCTAACATTCCTACCCTAGCCTAAGCCCAAAACCCGTAAGTCCTTTAGATGTGTGCATTGTCTATGTGTTACTGTGGATGTTTGATTGCCACTCAAGCCTATGATAACAAAGTTTCATTTTTGGTTCTTATGAGAGATATATTGGTACATCTTTCACCAATCCAGAAAACAAACCGAGCGGAGTGAAAAATTGTGAGGGATGTGTTGCATGATAATAAAAACTGGAAGCTTGTTAGGTTTAGTTAGGCACATTCTAGTTTTTTGAGTTAAATTGGATCATCACTAACTTGCTAATAAAAACATAATTATTGTAATTCTGGAATGGGGTATGACTTTGGACCTTGGCTAGCATTGATGAAAATAAAACAGGAATGTAATTGTTAATGAAAGTGTAGTGTTGTGAGCGAGTTTGCTTGGGGGCAAGCAAAATGTTAAGTTGGGGAATGTGATGAGTGGATGAATTACCACCACTTTATGTGTTTATATATACGTTTTTAGGGTCATAGGTAACTTTAATTGATTTATATTTAAAGTTTTATTATCTTAAGAGACCATGACCTAAAAGTATGAATTTTGATTAAATAAAAGTCTACGACTTAAACGGTTATATTTTGACTAAATTTGAGACTGATGGGCGATTAAAGTTAATAAGCTTGAATATAAATTTATTAGTTAATTGTCAAATTCAATTAGTATAAAAAACAAGTGCATGTTAATATTGCAAATGTCTCAATTCTCACGTGAAAGATCACAAAATTAATTGATGGGCCAAAAGCCCATTATGAAGAGCAACGACGTGAAGGTTTTAAAAGGATTGACGGTTGTATTGAGAAAGGAGGAACTATCATTCGACGGCAGCACAGGTGCGAAAGGCAGCAGCCAACCTTTTTGGCTGTTGTTACCCACCGATCGACGCGTGAAGGTTTTGAGATGTCAGGCTAGTTTTTTCATGATCATCCCTGGGTGTAGGGTTAGTTATTATTCATGTTTTGTACTAAGTTTTTAATACATTAGACATGGGTTTAACATTTGAATGATATTTGAACATTTGTATTTGTCTATGAATTAAATGTTTGGAAGATTTTGAGTGTTTGTTTAATCTATGAGTTCATGATTTATTTGTTAACTAGGTTTAACACCCGTGTATTACACACGGGTTGAATAAAAATATTTTTAAATATTATAACTATTATATTTAAAAAATTTTAAAAAATTTTATAAAGTATTATTAATCACAAAATTTTATCTTTATTAACTCAATTTCCCCTCTCAACCTTCCTTTTATAAAATAAATTATGTTTTCCCCCTAAAATTTGCCCCCTAAAAACTCTAATTTATTAGATAGATTAGTGGTTCTTATATTTGTTTTGGAAACCTTTTTGTCATTCACTAGCGCGATCAACTAATAATCAATAACTAGGTTATTCACTACATTATTTGCAACTTGTGTTTTTAAACGAAACCACCAGGTCCGACATTGGTTTGGACCCGGCCAACACAATGAAAGTTGGTCGTGGAATCATCTAATTTAACTACCCGTGAGTCTAGTTACTACCACGCTTTAGCAAGAGGTCATGAACTATCTATGTCTATGTAGTTTCTAATGTGTTAAACCTTAGATGCATATCTTTTCCAAAATCTGAAACCCGGGCGTGATCATCTTTTTGTTTTATTTTAAAAGCAATCATTTAGTTTATTTATTTTTAATCTAATCAAATCAACAGTCAAGAGACAATAGAGTAATATAGTTTATTTAAATAGTTACTTAATTAGTTAAATAATCAGACGGAACTTGTAACACTAACCATATGCTCTTCGTGGAAATGATACCCGACTTACCCTAGCTATCTAGGTTAATTAGATTTTTGACTAGACCCTCACGACATGTCTATCAAAATGGCGCTGTTGCCGGGGAATCGGTGCGCTTGGTATTTAATTTGATTTTTTTTATTTAGTTTCTATATTTTTGTGTTACACGGGTTGTGTTTGTGTATGCAGGTGACAGGTTGCATGCATACTCGGTACTCGGGTAAAACATCACCATTGCTATTTAATTCAGAGATAGAGAGATCTGCAAGGGATAATCGTCTGCTTCAACGAACTAATCTACAGAAAGTAATCTCACAAGCAGCGGAAAAATCTATCTCCGGTTCAAAATCAAGTTCCTCTGAATCTACTGAAATGGAACCGAACCAACCACAAAAACCACATCAAGAACCCACATATGAAACCGATGACCTCGGTTTTATGCACCCAGATCCACCATTACCGCCTACACAAAATCTACCACCTCCACAACCACAATACCAGAATCCCAAAAACCAACAATCCTCCAGTACTCAAATGCCACAAACCCAAACTCAAGACCAAACCCGAACCAGGATTTATACTAGTGATGATTATCACCAAATCAATCGCAATCCGAAACTGTTTGGTCAAGGTGACTATGAAGAAGGTGACATGGATCAACAGATGTTTGAGTTGAAGGAAAGAAAACATCGAGAGAGGCATGCTTCGGGAAATGGTTTTGATGATGATGAATTTGTTGATGAAGGTGGAGATGATGATGGTGAAGACCTGAATTTACAGCCTCGACATGTTGGTAAACAATACAACACTAACAATCAGAATCAAGGGGTGCCATACAACAACATGGGGCAAGTTGGAGGTAGAAATGGTCAACAAAACAGGTTCATCAAAGTCAACCGTCCTAACCAAAGAAATCCACCTCATTACAATCAAGGATATGGCTATAATGATGGGTATGATGATGGTTACAGCAGAGTTGACAATAATAGAAGAGATCCACCGAGGTACAATAGAGGAGGTGGATACTGTGACAACTGCCCCCAACCCGAATCCGAATGCCCGACTCGAACCCAAAGTTTTCTATTTATAGTGTATTCGTATTCTTTTTCCGTTAAAATTATAACACTTTGTTATAAAAAATATATATATATATATATATACATATATATAGTTCATAAAAGAAAATCTATTGAAAACGTCAAACAAATATCACTTCTAAGTCCTCTTAACGACATAAACGAGCTAAAAATATAAAAACGTTAATTATTTAAATGCTACAAGTTAACTTAGTTAAGTTAGTTAGTTAATATTACTTATAAACTAACTTTGTGCCTAAAATGTAAATTTTAAAACTTGAATTAAAAGTCAAATAAGCAAATGAAACCATCACAAACTGCAGGGGCTGTTACGTAAATTTTGTTTAAACCCAACCCAACCCCCTGGTCATCCCCGTAAATCCGGCACACCGTCTCCGGCGACCTCCGGCCAACTCCGGCCAAGCCCTTTAAACGCGTTTTAATCAAATTAAATAATACCGAAACCTTCCTTATACGGTTTCGAATCTTTCTAGTTACCTGTTTACGCGTTTAACTACCATTTTGAGCCGGATTGATTGTTTCTTTTAATTCAAATTCACAATTTCCGTAAATGGACTTGTAATTGACAGTTAACCCATACCAAATCCTTCCTTAACCATCGAAAATTACTCCCCACTCACCAAAAACATTCTATTCACTCTGCAACTTAACAAAAATCGATCGACCAAATCTTTTTCCGGCGAGTTGGGTGTTTTCTACCTTCGGGGCATCATCACAGGTATTTTTCGTATTCATTTGAAACCTCTTAATCATCTACATCTTCCCAACTCATCATTTCCATCTCTTGTCAATTCCAGATTCACAAAATCAATCAAGAACAGTCGCATATTTCATCCTATTCGAATCCGTATCAAAACTTAACCAACAAGTAAGTTTCTTATATCAAAACGATCGTGAATCTGTGTAGATCAAAAGCCCTATATGTTTAATTTGGTTTAGATTAACAAATGAAATCGAATTGGTTGATTCTTGTTTCTAGGGCTTAATATGAAATGGGTATTGTTGTTTAAAAAGTGTGAAAACAAATTAAAATCAGGATAATTAACAAAAAGTGCATCTGGTCTACTGGTTAGTTGTTGCTATGATTAATAAAAAGGTCATGGGTTCGAGTCCCATGACCTGTTTTCTGGATTTTTTTATTTTCAACTATTATCTACTATAACAAAAACCAAACTCCCTTTTTCTTTTAACACCCTCTAATACAACTACCAACACACCCCTTCGACCCTTCCTTATTCCTCTCCAAACGGCTCTTCTTCTATCCACCACCCTTGAATCGTCGCATCCTTATCAGCACATCCGCCATCCACCACCCTTTTACCGTCGTTGTTCAACCGTTTCAAAGAATCATCTCTTCAACTGTCGCAGCGTTTATGGGGTTTCCCTTCTTCCAAACTCCACGCGGATTACTTTTTTCCCACCCAAATGTTAGAAACACTAACCGTCATCCACCCAAATGTTAGAAACACGACGATTACTTTTTTCCCACCCAAATATATACTCGCTTATATTCCATTTGTAGTTTTCTTCACATTGTATATTCTGTGATTCGCTCATATCGCTCTTGCAAGCGTCTTCAAAACTAGGGCTTTTGGTATGTTTTTACTTTTTGAACGGCAAGGGATTTTGGTATGTAATTCTGATGATACTTAATTCATGTGTTACAAATCAAATTAGGAGTAAGTTTGTTTTATGATCGTTGCTTCCATATCCAACATCACAATTTGACAAGTTACTATTTGATGATAATTTTGTGACCATATCAGATTTTTAAATTAATATATTTAACACTTCTAACTGACAACTGTTTAAACATGGCAAAAACTTTCAAACTCAATTATCCGCGGCAACGCGCGGCTACGCCACCTAGTTTTAAACATTTTGCAACACTTTTTTTTATAACCTTAATACTTATTCAATTTAAATATATTTTTAAAGCTTAAAAACTTATAATTTCAAAATACATTTATACAAATAATAATGTTAAAGTTTATAAGTATAATTACAAATATTTTTATAGAAAGCTAAAAATATATTCTTCTAAAATATTTGCAATACAAAAAAAACAAATATGTTTCGTACCTAAATCTCATTTCGTACTTTAAAACCCTAATTCCCAAATTGTACTTTAAAACCCTAATTCCCAATCTAAAATCTAAAACCCTAAATCCCAAATCCTAGATCTCGGATTTTTGATTCTTGTTACTATTGTTTTGTTTCTAAGCTAGGGTTTTTCCCAATTAAATAGGTCGTACTAATATTTGGGCAACCCTTGGTTCGTTATAGCTGCGTTGCTAACGGTTCGAATATATTTGCATTTCGAGGTGAGTAAACTCACTCCCCTTTTTAATGTTTACGTTTTTGGGGCTGAAGTACGTGTTCCTATATTACTACGGTTTCTTTTATTTCGTTTCTATTTTTCAAAATGAGATCATTAGATGTGTTAATCTTGTTTGGCTGCATGATGCGAAATTATGTGTTAGACAATAGTATTTATATTATCTTGTAATTTCCACCGGTATTATATTAGCGCTAATGGCTTGACAAGCCCACCTACATTAATGGCCTGATAGGTGATTTGACCCGACGATTCTTTGGTTGATTCGTTTGTTACTTGGTACTATATGTGATGCTTGTTACTATGTTGCGATGTCCCTTTCGATGCTTAGACATTTATTGATAACCTGTAAATCAAGACGGTTAAATGACGGTTAAACGATAGTTATCAGTATTTGTAACATGAGTGGTTCTCATGACTTGTTGCTAAAGTTGCTTTACGAGGTTCAAGGTTGGTTGGATTCGTTGTGTGTTTCGTTTGTCACGGTTGAGATATATATAATGAAATTGCTATGCACATAAGCTTGCGAAACATATTTATAATGATCTCGGATTTCGTATTATTTACTATTAACCGTGTTTTTACTCACTAGATAATTCTTTAGCTAACTTATTTTACTCATATTTCAGGTGGCGTTTGAGCGTTTTATACTTTTCAAGACATAGGATGCTTTTGGACCTAGAATAAATGAATAATAAATTGCTTTGATTGCCGGTCTTTGTTTTTGAATTTATGACTATTAATTACTCATTTATGTCACGACATCTATGCTTTAATGATATTAAAATGTGCTTTTAGTGTGCCATGTGCTTTGTACTATTGATATCCAATTCACTTGACAAGCCCGGTGTTTCCGCCGCCGGGCGGGGTGTCACAGATACGGGGGGTACAATGATCAGGATGAAGGAGGTGTGGATAGTCATTTCCGCCCTGCTGTGAATGATAATTCGGGTCCAATAGCTATACCATTTCGAGAGGGAAGGGCATTTGAAATACGCTCTAATTACTTGACCATCCTTCCCAAATTTATAGGGAATGCCACAGAGGAACCATACTTTCATTTGGACGAGTTCCAAGCAGTTTGTGGAACCATGGGTGGACCTCACTTCACACAAGATGAAGTAAAGTTGCGGTTGTTCCAATTTTCTCTTATTGAAAAAGCAAAACAATGGTTCAACACACTCCCAAACAATAGCATCCTCACCTGGAACCAAATCCAACAGGAATTTCTTGATGAATA
Source organism: Tagetes erecta (assembly GCA_030867185.1). Classification (NCBI taxonomy): domain Eukaryota; kingdom Viridiplantae; phylum Streptophyta; class Magnoliopsida; order Asterales; family Asteraceae; genus Tagetes; species Tagetes erecta. The sequence goes on from CM061494.1 coordinate 24,760,698, forward strand.
TTACCCGATGGGGAAGACAAGTGATGCTAGGGAGAACATAAGGTTGTTTCAACAACAAGTGGGAGAGCAACTTCATGATGCATGGGGAAGATTCAAGGGGTTGATCAGACTATGTCCACATCATGAATTGAAAAAATGGGAATTGATAAAAGCATTCTCTGATGGGCTTACAGATGATGAAAGCAAGTTCTTGAGATCAACCAGTGCAGGGACATTCTTGACCCGTGATGTAAACTATGAATGGGAATTCTTAGAAAGGATGGCTAAAGACTCCAAAGCACAAGCTTCAGCAAAAAGAAAGAGCAAGGGACAAGCCTCAAGACATTCTTCAGTCGATATGGAAACGAAAGAAAGACTAGCAAGTTTGGAAAGGCAATTTGCTAAGATAGGTCGTTCAGGTAGTAGGGATGTGAATGTTATAAGAATTGAGGTATGTGAGGAATGTAAAGAGATAGGGTATAACAGCAGCAATTGCCAAATGCATATGGGAAGTGGTGAAGAAGAGGTTAACCAAGTGTATGAAAACATGAAATACGAAATGAATTCAAACACATATCATCCAGGTTTGAGGAACCATCCTAATTTTTCTTATAGTAACTCTTCTAACCAATTGAATCCAAATTTCCAGGTACCAAATCCAGGAGGACAATCATCACAATACCGCCAACAGAGTGGCTCCAACCAAAATGGTTTTCAAAGAAGCTATTTTGGTCAAGATGGAAAACATAGTCAACAAAGAGCTTACCAGAACTACTAACCTCAGAACCAAACTCAAGGAACTACACAGACAGGAGTAACAGGAATAGAGGCATTATCGGCTCAAATGGCTGAGATGATGAGCATGATGGTTGCAATAAAGCAAGAACAAACCGTGGATAGGAAAACCATCGCATCTTTGGTTACACAAGTGGGACAACTAGCAACAAAACAGTCCGAGTTGAAGAGTGAAAGAAATGCAGGGATGTTTCCAAGTGACACAAAGGTGAATCCAGCACATCAGAATTCAAATCCTACGAATACAAGAAATGTTCACATCAATTCGGTTAGTACCATTCCTAAATTTGAATTTTTTTATGATGAACCTATTTCTCCTCCTCGAGTTTCTACATGTACAAGATTGAAAGTTAATGAAGTACAAGAGAGCAATTTGTGGGCACCCATCATTCCAATCAAAGTAGAGAAATTCAAGATAAAAAGTGCACTCCTGGATTATGGAGCAGATGTGAGCATCTTGCCAGGTATAATATATGATCAATATGAGTTTGGTCCGTTACATGAAGTTGAAACCACCATGTTGTTAGCCGATTGGACATGCAAGTGTCCACGGGGAATGGTAAAGAATGTAATAATTCAACTAGGAGAATTCTTTTATCCTGTGGATTTTATGGTGCTTGATTATACACCAGTGAGGACAAGTGAGCAACCACAAGTCATTTTAGGTCGATCATTCTTAGCAATAGCCAATGCTCAAATCAATTGTCGAGATGGAACTATCGATATGAGCTATGAAAATCGTAAGTTATGTTTTAGTGTGTTCTCAAAATCAATCACTTATTATGCTAATAATGATTGTTCTTCTATAGATGCTACTAACGGGTGTGTTCCTCTTTACAATCAACATGTAAATGAGGAGATCACCACTGAGATTGGTTTTGAGTCTGACAGGTTTGAGTTCAAGAAGATGAAAAACGAGGAAACAGTGAAGGAAGAGTCAACCATAAAGGATAAACCAAAACCAAAGATGAAGATGGGAGATCCACCTGATATTATGCAATCAAAATCAAAAGAAGTGATGTTTGGAACAAGTTTAAATGAACATGAGGATCTATCAAAACGTAAGAAGCAGTTCTCTAAAGGGAAACGTGAAGGAAAGCAATCGATTCGACGACCTTGAGTGGTCGCAGGTACGGTCTGGCTGAAGACCTTAAACTTAGCGCTTGGTGGGAGGCAACCCAATGTGTTTTGTAGCATTATCTATTTATTTATTTTTGTTATTTCCTTTTACCTTGTTTGGAGAACTTTGTGGGTGTGTTCCCTAGAAACCCTCACGAGACTTCACTCGTCCACTTGGGTTTACTGAGGGGTTTAAAAGGCTTGTTGCATGTGCTAAATGCAACCGTGATTCCTACGAAAATGTGTTTTAGTAGTTTCTTCTATTTTCCGTTTTCTTTGTTTTCTTTTATTGTTTTTCAGTTCTAACCATCAGATACAAAGACTCAAGTGTGGGGATACACCTGGATGTCCTGTTGGTGAAACACTCTTTGACTGTCTGCAATCAGGTGCATGTAGTATTTCCTTATCTCATTGTTTCGCTTATTAGGTGTTGTTTTGTGTCTTTGGTGGTGTGATAGTGTTAAGTGTTAGGATTGAGTTATGTCTATGGTTGAGTCGGTTTGGATAGCAGTCGTTCATAAGGTTGGTGTGATTGTAAAAGTTTGAAAAACCTTGCATTTAAAATGAAAAGTTACATTGGGGACAATGTAAGGTTTAAGTGTGGGGATGTGGGGGTTAAAAGAAAAAATTGATAAAAAGTAAAAAATGCCCCTTAAGCCTCACTTGTACATGAAAACCTGAAATTTTCAATGTAAATCGAGATTGTTAAAGTAACTTGTGCATAAGTAGAGGTTCGTAATCATGGTTGGTTCACAAAAAAAATGATTGAAAAAATGTGAATTGGTAGAAGTGTCTGACCGGGGGTAACATACTAGATAGTCAACTTTATGCATGCTTTCATGTCGGCAACCTTTTCCCTTAAACTTTTAGTGTGAGAATCTGAGCCCTTGTTATGAGCACTAGGACATATTTTTAGAATTGATTGCTCACTTTTTTCTCTTGTGTGATACCATAATGTTGCATTCATTCTAGAACTTGCATAACAATACATTGCGAGACCAGACAAATTTGTACACAAAGATGATTAAGGCAATAGGATTAGCCCCTCGTTTATTTAGCCATTCATTTTTTTATTCCTACCTTGACATTATCCCCTAGATGCCCCTCTGAGCCTAACCTTTTCTATTTCTGAACCCTCATTTTAACCCTCATACCTCTTTTTAAGCATATTTGATTTTAACCCGTGTGATGAAATCTAGTAAGTTATGTTTGATTTTTTGGTGTAGTATTTATTGTTAGTAGTAATTGAATTTTTTTTATTCTATTGCGCTTATGTAAAAAAAAAGAGAATATGAAAAAAAAGAGAAAAAAAAAAGAAAAAAAAAGTAATGAAGAATGTGAAATAAATGATCAAAATGATCATAGAGGTAGTCTAGTGATAATATATCGGTGAATATGCACTACAAGAAAATAAGCCTAATGCAACTTTTTTTGGTAAAAAAAGGTTGCATTAGGTGAAGTTGCATTAGATCAATTGCAACCTTTTTTCTTACATAATGCAACTGTTTTTTTACATAATGCAACTGTTTTTTTTACATAATGCAATTTTTATTCAAATGCAACCTTTTTTTAATGCAACTCTTTAAATAAGAGTTGCAATAGGTAACAAAAAAGTTGCATTAGATCTAATGCAACTTCTTCTAATGCAACTGTTTTGAAAAAAAAAGTTGCAAAAAGGTTATAAAAAGGTTACAATAGGTTCATTTTTTAGTAGTGATGGATCAGTGTTACCCAAGTTTGTTGTTCCGTAGTTAATTATTTATCAAATTCTAACATATACTTATTTAGATTTCATCACCTTAGCCACTTTAAATGCCTTTTCCACACCTTAAGCCTTGCCCAACATTACAACCCTTTTAAAGACCTTATGATTTGTGTACATGTTTTGTGTAAGTTGGTGGAGCCTTGATTTTTATGCAAGCTTATGGCAATGATGTTTCGTTCATGGTTTGAGTGTTAGGTTTTATAAACTAGTACATCTTTTACTAGTCCAGATATAACTGAGAAGAGAGTTCATTGTGAGGGGTGTGAAAACATGTATATGGAAGATTTGAAAGTTTGTTAGGCTCGGGTAGATGATTCTTAATTCATTGTTTGACAATTTTGCTTGCAAAGTTATAGTGCATTAACTTTTATAAACAGTGAACTTGGTATGACTTTGAACCTTAGCTAGTACTTGTGAAAATATAACATGATCGTGTTTGTCTTAAGAAGGTGGTAGTGTTAAAAGCAAGTTTGCTTGGGGGCAAGCAAATGATAAGTGTGGGGATGTGATGCGTTCGTGATTTATATATGTTTTAAGTTGTTAACTTTATGTTTTTAACTTAATTATGCTAGCGAACGCATTTACTTTGTGCTATGTTTGTTTTGTAGGCCATGGAAGCTTAAATGAAGATAATCGAGCTTCTAACGAACATTGGTTAGCATGTGGATTGATGGAGATCAAGAAACAGCGTAAATGGTGACTTACTGGTGACCTGCGCAACCTGCGTAGGCTAGGTGCGCAGCCTGCGCCCTGTCTGAGCAAACACCCACGCAACCTCCCCCGCAATGCAGTGTAGTTTCTCCAAAAATGTTGATGGGGTGCGCAGCCTGCGCAGGGGGGTGCGCAGCCTGCGCTCCCTGCTGAAATATTTCGGGAATTTTCCTTATTTAAGGGTTTGAATCATGGGTTGAAACCCTAACTCATTCTCCAGCCCCCAAAGACGATTTTGGACGATTTTGGACCAATTCTTCTTCATTCCATCATCATCTAATCATACAAGATGCAATCCAATATCAATTTTGAAGATCAATCCAAAGTCATGAGCGGCTAAACCACCCGTGATCATCTCCGGGTGGATGGTTAGTGTTAGATAATATGTAATCTAGGGTTTTAATATGCTAGACACAAGTTTAATGTTTGAATGTTATTTGAGTATTTGATTTGTCTATGAATTTAGTATTTGAATGCATTTGAATGTTTGGATAACTTGTGAGTTTGTGATCAATAGGTTAATTAATGGTTATAACATTTTGTTTGAGAAACTTGTATGTCATTCACTAGCCAAGCTAACTAGTAATCAACATTCAAGTCGTTTTCCTACATGGCTATAACTTGTCCTTCTGAACAAAACCACCAGGTCCGGCATTGGTTTGGACCCGACCAACACAATGAAAATTGGTCGTGGAATCATCTAATTTAACTACCCGTGAGTCTAGTTATTAGCACGCTTTAACCTATGATCACAACTATCTATGTCTATGTAGATTCTAGCATGTTAACCCTAGTTGCATATCTTTCCAAAATCTAAACCCGGAGGTGATCCATTTTCCCATTATAATCACAACCATTCTAATTAATTGCAATTGTTTTCTTTAGTAGTTTCTAGTTTAATCAAAACCATTTTTCGCAGCCAAGAGGCAATAGAGTAATAATAGTTAATAAAGTCTTTTATTTTATAATCAAGTTAATCATACCATCCACTAATTCCACGTGGTTCGACATCCTTACTTACCCTAGCTAATTAGTTAAGGTGAATAAGCTATATTTAATTTACATCTTATTTGATCGTCACTTCGACATCGATCACCTTGATCTTTTGGTTTGTTAGTGGTAGGAGGAATAGATGCTTTAGTGGAGAGGTTATGATAATTTCTAGATCTACAGAGTTTTAGGAATTTTTTACTTTGAAATATTAGGGTGGGAGTGAGTTAGAGTTGTGTGAGGTGAAGGAGGGATAGTACATTGGAACTGGGGGAAACCTTGATCTAATGGAATATGCTTCGGTGAGTTTTCAGGGTTAGTTTCAAAAATAGGAATGGACCGGGTAGCTTTGGTAGGAGTTTTATTCAAAAAGCCGATTGGGTTGTGGGACTTTGGTGTCTTTTGTTGTCTTATGTAACACCCCACCCGATGGCGGAAACACCAGGTTGTCATAGAAATTGGATATCACTATATCAGTAGTAAACAAAGCACATGGTACACTTCTTATTAAAGTCTAATAATGGCATTACATAAGTTTGGAATAATTGTCTACATGGAATCCGAAAAAAGACATAAATAAGAACACAATAACTGCAACACTTTATTGTTTATTAAATTCTAGTTCCAAAACGTTTATACGTCTTGGAAAATAGAAATAAGCAAAACATCAAACACCACTTGAAATATGTGAAAATAAAGTTAGCTAATTAAAGATAGTGAGTAAACCACAATTGATAAATAATAGTATAGAAAATCTAAGATTATCATAAATATGCTGCGAAATCTTATATGTATAGATATTTCATATTATTCTCAACCATGACCCCGTGAACACACATTGAATTTGTAATATAACTTGTAGTCATTTATCATGAGGAACCAACTCATGTATTAATTAAAGATAACTCTTCAAGCAATCGTCACTTAACCGTCTCGATATATTAGTTATCAATAATTATTTTGCAACTTAGGGACATGACATAGAAACATAATATAGAAACTTATAACATTGAATATCAACTTGTAACATTGAAATTGAAATTAAAATTAAGAGTCCGGGTTTAAATCACCTATCGATGGTATACAGGCAGGTGGGTTTGTCAAACCATTAGCGCTAACATTGTACCGCTGGGATTACAAAGTAACAATACTACTTTAAACTACCACATAAGAAAATGAAAAACATTGTATACTATTTGAACACATATTTCAGCCCTGAAACATAAAAGTTAAAAGGAGAGTAAATTTACTCACCTTGAAACTCGGGCTCGAAACAAATAGTAAACAATCTAGATTGAACCGGAGATTTCCCAAATACTAGAATCACCTTAGTAAATGAGAATCCTAACTTAGTAAAACATATAGCATAGAAAACTAGAATAGGAACTGTAGAGATCTCAGGAGATTGGAATTCTGAGGTTTCAAATTGGGATTCGGGGGTTTTTCGGTAAACGATTAAATATATAAAATTAGTTAATCATAACGACGGGAAATAATAGTAATGGTATACAATATTTTGATAACAAAAAATATTCAAATAATATATATTTTTAACAATAAACTATTTGATGCCAATAATATATTATTTTCTAGAAATGCCTTAAAACATGTACCACATTTTTAAGTGTATTTAAAAGTCTTATAAAAAGTTCATATTTATCAACTACAACTTTTATACATTTTATAATTAACAAAATACACTTCATAGTATTTTTAAAGTATCAAAGTATTTCTGATGATTAAATTTATATAACTAAGTTTATATAAATTAATCATGATTTTGATATATTTTATAAGAATTTTAGCATTTTACAATATATATGATATAGTTGTAGTATTAGGTTAGGTTAGGTTAATTAGTAAAGATGGTAAATAATATATTGAAAATAAAAAGATGAACATATATGGTTGTCCCTCGTTTAAAACCAGGGACCTATCTGATCACAACAATCGCCCATACCAGATGCGCTACATGTTCATTTTGTTTAAAAATGGATTCGAAATGCTTTTATCATCTTTAATACAAACACCCCCAAATTCCACCAAAGAACCCTAACCTTAATTCCTAAATTACTTTGGATTTGATCAAACAAATGAGAAATTGATTGAGGGTTATTGATCTAGACATGATATCGAGTATTTTAAAAGGCTTAACTTACTTGATTTTTGAAGAATTGAGCCGAAGAGGTATGACGAACAAAGTGGCTATTTAGAGAATCAAAGCAATAGATTGAGGGTGTTATAATCCAATTCAACTTCCACATATCTTCAAGCCGATTGGATGATTGAATCTCTATGATCAATTTCAAAAAAAAATTGAACGATTTGATGGTGAATGGGTTTCGTTTGTACTTCGGCTCCTTTGATAATCAAATAGATTGAGATCAAGGTTTTTGAGAGAATTGATGTATTGGGATAACTTTACAATGTTGAGGGGATCGTTTTGGTTCGCAAAATTGATTGAATTGAGTGTTAAAACGATGATTGATTAAGTGGGTTACGGTTTCAATTTTGATTTCAATAAAAACGAGCTTAATAACAAGTTAATTATAGATTAAAATTGTTCGGGGGTTCGAGTCTTGCACTAGGATCGTTTTAATGGTTTCGAATTTGATTAAAAATGATAAAAAGTGCAATTTTTGGACTTCGCCGGTCTCCGGCCAACTCGCCGGAGCTCCGGCAGCCGGAAAAACAGGTTTCAATTGGGGACAGGGCTGGGTAAACAACTTTCAGTATTTGCAAAATGATCCTTGTAGTTTGATGTACTGTTTTCTTTTAATTAAAAAATTTAATACAAGTTTCGTAGTTGACATAAATGGCCTAAAGTTAAATAAATAATTACTTTAACTAACTAACTTTACCATGTTAACTTGTATCCCTTATAAAATTGACGTTTTTATATCGTTATGTTATTTTTGACGTTGAAAAGCTACTTTGAGATTTAAGAGTATTTATCGTTAATAATATTTATAAACTTCCTTCATAAAATACAACTTATATACTTTAGTGATTTAATTATTATATTTGGTAATTAATTTAGCAAACGTTAGATAATAATTTGGTTGCTCTTATTAAAGACGGAAAATAGCGTAAAGTCCGGCATTTCTATTCATATTAATAATGATGAAACGTTGCATTTTCAGAATTTAAATACGAATACAATAAAGGATAGATGGCTTCGGGTTTGAGTCGGACATTTGGGTCTAGGTTTGGAGCAGATGTCACATCTTATTTGACGTGCAAACGATTCTTGATTTATGTCCTCTCCTTGCAAATGGATAGATAAGTTATCTAAGCTGCTAGAATGAGTGGGAGCGGATTTAGCAGGTTGGGAAGAGCTACCTTCGACATTCTTTTTAATCTTCTTTTTTGAGCCTCCAGCGATGGATTTTTTCCTTTTAGGAGGCGCATCAAGATCAATAACAGGACGATTGGGTTCATTGGGCATAGTATAAGGGTTTGGAGCAGATGTCACATCTTATTTGACGTGCAAACGATTCTTGATTTATGTCCTCTCCTTGCAAATGGATAGATAAGTTATCTAAGCTGCTAGAATGAGTGGGAGCGGATTTAGCAGGTTGGGAAGAGCTACCTTCGACATTCTTTTTAATCTTCTTTTTTGAGCCTCCAGCGATGGATTTTTTCCTTTTAGGAGGCGCATCAAGATCAATAACAGGACGATTGGGTTCATTGGGCATAGTATAAGGAGTAGGAGAGATTTGAGTTTCAGTAGTAGGGGATGGTGGTCGAATGGATTGAAAAGCAGCTTTATTCCGCTCATGGAATGAAGAATCGGCATGTTCCATATCTAGACTGTTGAAAGATAGTTCGGTGAAGTTATCCATTTGAAGAACATCGCCAAATCAAATTTTGCAGTAATAAATAATAATACTTTTCTATAGTTAGGGTTTATATACCTTTATATTTCGACATGGTATGATTACTAGTTTGGAGATCGATCGAGTGTCACTTTTCTGATATTGGGAGATGAGGATCGCTGCAGCAACTTGATTAGGGAAACAAATAAATTACATGTATATTGAAAGATGAAAAGGAGAGTTGACAAAAGGGAAGAGTTTTTTAGGAAAGGGACAAAAAAAGTGTAAACTGTTTATTTTAGCACAAAGAAGAGTACTTATATACGTTTACCGAGAAGTTGATGAGGTGCGGCATTTAAAGTTATTGACATTTATGACCGTTATAGTCCATTTGCATTTTTCTTTCATTAATTCAAACAAATAGATTAGGGGACTTGATGAGCTGTAGTACTTTGAGGATCGGTATCTCAAGGAAAGAAGACATGAGTGCAAATAAATGATAAAACTGGCGACACATGGAAGCTGAAAAGTAATAAAGTGCATGCACGTAGCAAATGAAAAGTACCGGACCATGTATGGGATAACTATAAATAAATAGCTAAACAGTTGTAAGGGCTAATGGTTTTTCACCTTGTAAAACACACACTTAGATATCAATACAATACATTTTCATTCATCGCTCGTAATTCATTTGTAATTTCCAATTCTAGAATCAATCATAGAACAATAATCATATATTCAATCATAATGAGGATTATTGTTCTAGCACTTTCAACCTCTAATGGAAGGCCTGGTTCAAGGACGACCGAATGTGAGCTAGGTTAATTACAAAATTATTTTAATCCAGATGCGGTTAGTCTACCATGAATGTTGCTGATGTTATCATGACTTTTGATATCTGAAAAATCAAGAGACACTAACTTAGAGAGTAATGGCCAGAAGAAACCTTTGAAGTATATAAAGAAAATAGAGAAAAAAATGAAGAAAAAATACCAATTAAAAGGGAAATATAAACTAAGAGTCAACGCGTGAAAAATACCACACGAATGTCAGAATCCCACTCACCCATTCGTGTTAACCTAAGATCACACGTCGAGTGATTTGGAATGACAAACGACTCCTAATGAAGTTTAAATGAGAAAACTTGTCTTCAAGAGGGTCAAATCTACTGTTAAACTTCCTTATTTAAACCATAAACAAATTGGGTACAACCGAATAGGTCGTTAGAAAATAATGGGTTCAAGCCCATCACTTTTGTTTGAAAAAAGGAGATGGGCGAAACTCATCATTTGTACTCAAACGCAGACTGAGTCTGTTACTTATATGACTGAGTCTGTTACTTATATGAAAAAAATATTAATGAACTATGGGGACTTGAAGAGGCTACATCCGACTTAGCCTTGCTAAGATCGAATCCCAAAAAAGATAAAGCAACCCAATGGACACAAAACACTAGTTGGGCCGGACCCAGCTAAAACAATCCGTAGTTAAACGAAAAAAGTCTATGCTTAACAACTAAGCAAAATATACAAAAGAGAACTAAGGGTTACCAATGGTTAAAACCCTTTTTTCGCTTGATTTAGACAAGAAGTCACCTTGCACTAATGGTGGCATGGTTCAAAAGGCTATGGAAGCTAATGAAGCATGATTTGCAAGGAAAATATGGATCTTAGCCTAGAGGATTAATAACACATTAAACTCACGGGTTACATAAATACCCATGAGATTGATACATGACAAGGGAACACTAGATCGGCTACATGCAAGTATGATTATCATGACTTTGATTTATTGATTATATATACGATGAGCTTCTTCTCCAAGAGGATTAGATCATTCCCACTCAACTCACATTCACTACACATCATTTGCTTCACATTCTTCACATTAAATCCAAAACATATTTATCACCTTCAAACACCACTAAGTACTCATTGAATGCTTCCTTAACCCTTCCTAACCATTACTCTATAAACATAAGCTTACTCTTGCGTCTAAGCTTGGCCACAGAGACCCCCTCCTGGGTTCCCTATAATGAGTTACGCGTATTCGTTTTGACACATCTAGGTACCATCAATGTTGATTCTAAAGAGATCCATCGTGTTGTCATCAACGTCCTTACCAACAGGGCCGGTCCCGAGGAATCGAGTGCCCTGTGCGAGACAAGAAAAAAAGGTCCCCTAACCCGAAACATCAACGCACTAAATTATATAAACTAAATTTTTAACCAAAAAACAAACGTTTGATAATTAAACATAAGAAAATCAAAGGGGCTGTTTGGCAATGCTGAATGATTAAGATGTCTGAATGGTTAAGTGCTGAATGGTTAAGAGGTTCTGTTTGTTTGGACATCTGAATGAGATTTCTAAAAGTTTTGTGTTATTCACTTTGTCCCACATTGGAGTGGAGAAACAAAAATTCTTAGTTTATATATTCAAGCATTCATGGCATGTTAAGTTCCTTTGTTATGTTTTACTCTAGCACCTACCCGCGCGCAGGGGGGGTGCAATCTGGTTCGAATTCCTTCCCAAAATGCGACCTGCGGACACGAATGCAACTCCAAAAACCCGGGTCCGTGTGAGGGGGTTTTTAGACTCGTTTTTTTGGTCTTTCAGCTCATTCTTAGGCGCGCCAGCCTCTTTTTTGGTCGCAGCCCCGTCGCCAGCTCGTTCAGATTCGGCCATCAAAATTTTATATAAATTTTTTTTTTAATTTGGTGCCCCCGTTCAAACGAGTGCCCTGTGCGGTCGCCTACCTCGCACACCCTATGGGCCGGCCCTGCTTACCAAGTAAGATTTTGGACCCAACATATGGCCATCAGTGCATATGTTTGACATAAAGTGTAAATCTTATACATAAATTCTTCTATCCCTTTGTTTGGCATGTGGTTTGTTTTTGTTATGCTTTGCTTTTTCATTAAGCAAAAACTTAACGTCTTTTTTACAACTAGGTTGACGGTTGTAGTTTGATTCAAAATCATGAGTATTAATTATCACCTAAAACCCAATGTTTATTTTATGTATTAGAAAGTAAAGGTATAATTTTTCAGCACGAATTTAACATTATTAATAGTTTTTCATTAGCATTATAATTTTATGAAGAACCAAAAGAGGACGCGAATGAGTTAATTATATTTTTCATCAATATATAGATCAAGTAGCATTTAACTAATGATCAATACAATGGTTGGAGAAAGAGATTTATTGATTATATTAGTTCTATACAATTTTAGTTTCTTCATGATCTAATGGTTTTCTACTTGATGACACTTCATGAGTGACGACACTCGAACCACATGATGAAGAAGATGAACATGAACTGGCCTTATCGTAATCAATCAAAACTACGTCGTTTCTAGTAAACTTTTGATGACTAGTTAGTTGTTCATGCGAATCCAACCTCTTCCAATTATCATTTTCAATTGATTTTCGACTTCTTTTGTTCAACAACACATGACATAACACCCAATTTCCGAGTGGAATCCAATGCTTCTGCAAGTAAACAAAATCAAGATCATAAGAACGCCAAACATTCGCTTTTTAACTAAATGAGTTTTTTTCCGCGCTATTTCACATGGTAGTTTGATTCAAGAAGAATGTTACCTTATCATTGGAGGTGGTTGTTGGTGAAGAAGGCGAGTAAACAAGGCGATATTCGTGCATGAGCCAATGAGTTCTAGTAGTCGAAGGCGTGCTTTTGTAGAACACAAGTGTCTTCTTCATCCCCATAATTGTATGTTTCATTCTTGAAACTGGATTGTTGGTGCAACATCTAGTGATATGCTTATCAAAACCACTTGCTTTCCAATATCCATCACCACTCTTTCTGTTGACTCTATTTCCATGTCCATACTTGGCCTCTTTCTTGCTAAAGAAGTATCTTTCTTGCTCCCAATCCCCTATTTTTACAATTTAAATGCAATCTATTAAGATGCTTTTTAGTTATTCAAACAAAATGTAACACTTGTAATACGATTCGTTTTGTTTTTCTAGTTTCAATAGGTATGAGCGGACCTACGTAGAAAGGTTCAGGGTCAAGTGACCCGGCCCGAAGGTCATTTCACGTGTTATTTGATATACAATAATAAATTTTGAAGTGTATATTATACAAAGTGACCCTGATTCAATATGTATATTCGAAAAGTGACTAGTGAAAAAAGTATTCAGAAGCGAAAATGATTAGGAGCCCTAACCTGGCAAATCCCAAGGATTGAATGTGCAAATGTTGTTGATTTCAGGAATGATGGATGCCGGCAACGGGCATGCAAAGACCTTACGAAGCAAATACTGAAACACAATCTCTTGATCCGTGGGCTGAAACCGAAACCCTGGTGGCAATTTGATGGCTCCATCGTTAACAAGACCGAGTTTAGCTTTGGTTCCAATATTAGGGTTTTCTTCATGCTTCTTATTTTCAATAGACATTTAGTTGTATGGCAACTTAACACTTGGAATGAAATAGAATTAAATAATGTTGTGAAGCAGAAGAAAAATGTTTTAATGTTGAGTGGAAAGAGGGAACATTGGTCTCTTTATATAGCAATGGTGGAATTTAAGGGTGCCCTAAAGATTATAGAATCAAGATATAAAAGTAAAGCCTTTTGGCTTACTTTGGTCAATTTAGAACATCTTTTTCGTATAGTACTTGCCCCTTAAGTTTTGTGGGCATATATTCAGCCCCCTTAATGCTAATTAATCTTTTTTTTTTATAAAAAGGGAATTAAATCATGGTATTCATATACTATTAAACATGCATATACAAAGTGAGAAACACCAAAGAGGGTCAAATCAATGATGTTTTTGAGTTGTTTATTTCAGTTTTTTAATGGTTTAAATGTCTTATTGGTTTAAAACTTAATAGTTCAGACTGTTTGTGTTTTACGAGCAGATGTCTGAATGGTTCAGACATTTGCTTATGAATGGTTAAACATTATATTGAGTTTGAATGTTTAATTATTATCTGAATTGTTCATACAATTGTTTTTGAATAGTTAAACAACATAGCTAGCGTAGCTCTTAATCATTCGATCAGTCATCTTACTGATTTAACAGCTAATTAATGGTTTGGATTTCTAATCTGTTCAACACATACCTATTTATTAGTTGTCAAACAGCCTCATACCCTTAATTAGTCTTTTGAATCGCTCGATTAATTTTAATATTATAATATAATATTTTTTAAATATAAGAGTCTGGCCTCTTAGTTTTAGTTCCATAATAAACTTTTGTTTCACTAATATTGTTCATCATGTATATCATCAATCTTTCACCCTGAGCTTAACTACTTGATGAAACTTATTTCACTCAATTGTATATGCTTTTTACCCGATTTGACTTTGATAATCTTTCTTAAGTTAAATGGATTTTGCCTTTTCAACTAATATAATCAAATAATGGATTAATGACATAAAAAGGGCATCGATCCAACAAAGATTTAAACTCTTTCTAACTTTTCTATTTATTTGAGAATCAAAAACCCTTTTCAATAATTAAGGTCGCAATATACTCAACAATAAGAAAAGAATAAAAACAATACATGCACCATGTATTTTGAAGGACTTTAGTCTCAAAATAAATTGTAGATTAAAAATATCGCCATTATATTATTACCAATATTATATTTTGTAAAACAAAAATAAATTGAATATGTTATATTAATAATTTAAAAGTCTATATACATTTACGGCATGAACTCATTCATGCCAACTGTTAATGTGGGACTAGCCCATTGGTAACAACATTTTCTCTTAGATTGGAAGTCATTTGTTGCAAGTCCAGACATGGATGTAATTTAGAGTAATTTAGTACTTTGATAGGATATGTAATATGATTGTCTTTCCAAAAAAAAACTCATTCATGCCAACGGTCTATAGTTCTAGAATTTTATATTGTGTCAACGTATTATTGACACATCTTGTCTTAAAAAAAAAAGTTGACCCGACAACACAAAACACAGTCTTTAAATTAACATAATTCATTTATAATTTTTTCAAGCTCCTCAACGAATATGTTATTAAAACCGGGTCACTTTTTATATCGTCGTCTACATGCTAGCTTGAGGCAATAACTTGACTCGTTAGATATAAAACATATATAATGTATATAATCCAAAAGGATTTATAGGTAATTATTGGGTTGCCATTATCAACTAATTTACTTATAGTTTTATTTTTTCTTTAAGTTGTCATAAACATAAAAGCATTTTATGTTTAAAGAAACCTAAAGCAATATTTTTAATTGGAGCGTAATTTGGTGCTTTAATTCCTTCGGGAAGAAGATGTAGCTTTTTTCTGTAATGATTTAGTCATAAGCTCATCGATCACCTTCTTTGGTCAAAAGAAAGAGTACCCCATGGTTGCTCCCTACCAAACAAATTAATATGTGATTGTGAGGTTTCTTTTTATTGAAACCTTGGCAGTTAGTTTAAGATAATATAAGAGATATTATAAAAAAAAACTCATATGTGTATCTATTTTATTTTCTAAAGAAAAATTTTAAGGGGCTGTTTGATAATTTCTAAATGGTTAAGTGCTGAATGTTTAAAAGGTTTAAATGGTTAAGTGCTGAATGTTAAGATGACCTGCTTGGTTGGACCTCTGAATGAGATTCTAAAAATAACAAACAAATCCCCAAATTTTTCTTTCATTAATCTTGCCCACATTGGTGTGGGAACAAAAACCTTGTTAGTTTATATATTTTATTCTTCATGACATGTTAAGTTTTTATGTTATGTTTTACTCTACTATCTACCCGCATGTAGGGATGGTGCAAATTTGATTAAAATTCTTTGATTTAATGCGGCGTCCGCGCGACTTGCGGATACGAATGCAGCTTCAAAAAACTGAGTCCGTTCGAAGTCGGTTTTCTACAAAAGAATCTTTTTAATCATATTAATATTTTAATTATTTTTTTATTACTTGTACATTGACTTTTGTATTTTTAAATCCAAACGAATTTTTCATTTGGGGTTAGGTTAATTTGTTTGTTAAAAAAAGTAATAATAAGGACATTTTAACTATTTCAATTCACTCAAAACTAAGTTAAATAAAATTGATTAAAAGCACAAAAATAAATTAAGGTACAAGTATACAAATTTAAATATCAGGCGTCAAAACATGGTTAGAGAAATTAAGACACAAATAGTAAATGAACTCTTTTAACATTTTTAGATGATGACACTTATGATAAAAGTGGCATTAATCTACATATTTGTAAAAGTGTTTTAGTAATGAACAATTAATTAAAGGGTTCGGAAGCTATTAGTTATAAGAGTTAGGAATCTAATTAGGTGAAAAAATGGTCCAGTTAATCATATAATCGATTGTTTAAATCTCACACAATTTGCGGAGATAGATAGTAAATAAAAATAGATTAAGAGTTACTTTAAATTTAAATAAAAGTTAATTCCGTTAACCTTCGCTTAACTGCTGGATTAGAGTACCGTACCTCATTGGATTCAAACTAAACGTTTAGTATAATTAATTGGTTTTAATATAACCAACACGAATAAGTGACAATTAATTGGTTTGTTTTTTTTAGTTTTCATGGTTATGATTCACTGCATTTAGTATATATTTTGAAGATGTTAATCTTAATTTGATTTAATAAATATATAGTTTAATTTACTTGAGATTATTAATTATTTAAGGGTTATTGGATTTTAATAATCTGAACTTTAATGAATTGGCCGATATTAATCACAACTTTAAAAATTCCCTGTGGCAGTCCTAACTTGTAAATTATTTTCCTCCATCGAACCTTTTATAAGTGTGACACAAAAATGGTCAGGTAAGGTTTTAATGAGACACAAAAATGGTCTGGTAGGTTTTTTGAGTATCCGTTATAAAAGGCTCGATGGAGGGAAATAAATTACAAGTTGGGACTGTCAGAGGGAATTTTTAAAGTTGGGATTAATATCGGCCAATTCATTAAAGTTCGGATTATTAAAATCCAATAACCCATTATTTAATTGAGTCAGTATAAGACTATAATTAAGTTTATTATTTATTTAGGTTTATAGGTTTTATAGTTAGATTATGATTACTATTTGTTTAGTATAATAGGAGTTAAAGTAGTCTTTGTATACAAGAGTTGAAAAGTTGGTTCAATTTATGTGTTTTTATTTGTGATTTTGAGCCTGATTTCCAACATATTTTACTCACACTAACAAATCATAACTACGTATATGATTACGTTCAAAAGATCTAACGACACGTCAACACATTACGTTGAGAAAAACTAAGTAAATTGTCTTCATATATTGACCATATAGTTTTATGTCATTCTCTATATAACTTACAAGTAAAAGATTTTCTTCGATACTTTGCATCATCACACATATATAGTCTTTGATTTTCTCTACTAGTCATGTACTCTCAACCTATGACTACGACTACTGATTATTTTAAAGCCAAACCAATCGGTAATTGATGTGATTAACAGTTGAAGTTATTGATTTGACGTCCGGTGTGATTTTGATAACATTGATGTAAAAGACACAAAAAAGAATATATTTTACGCGTCGAGTTAAAAGTGTGCAATAAAATGGCCCCTTGTCGAAAACAAGAAAAAGGTGTCCTCTTTTTACATTGTAAAACAAAATAGTAAATTATGTTGATTAAATTAATATTAATTAATAAAATGTTTTATAGAGAGAATATATATTTTAAAGTGGGCCATGCATGCATGCATACATATTGCATAAGATACGTAAGATGTTCCTTAGGAATTGAAGCAAACTCAACACCATAAAATCGAATACTTCAATATCAAGCAACCTCCATCACCATTCACTTGATTCTCTCTTTAAAGATTCTTATAATTCTTTCACCCTATTATTTTCTTAATAAAATGTTTTTAATGATGATATATTAGTTTTAAACAACACTAACTTTCATATATATTTTGGTTTTTACAGGTTACAACTATTGAATTGGCTGGTAACGGTCCCAACTTTTATGATCACTTTGGCATCAACAGGCCGTTGATAAATTTTTTTAACGCCGTTAACTTTTTTTTTCATTTCAAGACCAATGTTTTAGGGGTTTTGATTAGAAGGAGATTACGAGCTGATTGATGTAAAAGTTACTTCGTAACGACGCTTTGAACGACAAAATGGTGCTTCAATTGGGTGTTTAAACCTAACGGTGCTTCAATCAGATGTAAAATTTTTGTTGTCCGGAGCGTCGTTTGGAGATCACTTTTACATCAATCGACTCGTATTCTCTTTCCGATCAAAATCCATAAAACCGTCTTGAACTCGAAAAAAACTTAACGACGTTAAAAAAAATTAACGACGACTTGTTGCTTGCTGAAATGATAAAAGTTTGGATCGTTATCAGCCAATTTGATAGTTGAGACCGATAGAAACTAAAAGATGAAAGTTGAGGCCATTTAATTTGTGACTGCCTTGCACATTGCAAGAGATATCGATCGATCATGAATCAAACGATTGTAAATTTTCAAAACTAGCGACGGGTTTGCGGTACGTAGTTAGAAAATTTTCAAATACAAGTCACGATTTAAAAGATATAAAACTACAAGAAAACGAACTTTACATATTTTTTTTTTTCAGGAATAACAATGAATTGATGATCAATATATTAAACATCAAAGAATTTACAATAAAGTGACAGGTAAACAGACAACAAGTTGTGTCGTCACCCCCTTTTTAATAGCAAAACCTAGCCTACTGAAGACAAAACCTTGACCCTTAGGTGTTGAAACATTACTATGAAAGACCCGCTGAACCCTGGTCAAAAAGTTCACTGTCTCAGTGGCTAAGAAGCCAAATGTATCAAATGCTAATGGAATAAAAACATGTTGATTATCCAGGCAGACTTTCTCGTGTTTGGCGATCTTGCATGATTCCGCCTTTGACGCTGTCTGTCGTGCAACAAATCCATTGTTCCTGAACGCAACCAAAGGGGACACTCCCGTAAAATTCACACAAGCGTGTAGTTTGTAGTCGGTCTACATATATTGAATAATAGTTATGATATTTCATAAACCAGACATAGCCTAATAGTTTGGAAGCGAATATTAATATATTACTTAACATTCATTCAATACATGTTATGCATATTGCTGATATAGATTAGGATATTGGATAGTGGCATGTATTATTCTATTCTACGGGACAAGTTCTATTACAAATATATATTTATAAATATATTCTGATTTCAAGATAAGTTATACGAGAATATCAATATTTGGAGTGTGAACAAGAGGTGATATTGCGTGAATATAAAGCACGAAATTAAATTCACTAGTTCCTACACTATGTCCGACAAGCCTTCGGTCTCATAAAAAATATGGTCGTTGATCGGTATCGAAGTGACGATTAAATAAGATGTAAAATAAATGTAAAATATTCATCTTAACTAATAAGCTAGGACAAGTAGGGATGTCGAACCACGTGGAATTAGTGGATGGTATAATTAACTTGATTATATAATAAAACTTAATTAACTAATATAACTCTATTGCCTCTTGACTATGAAAGATGAATTTGTTTATAAAAAGACACTATAAAGAAAACAATTGCAAATAATTAAAATGGCTATGATTATAATGGGAAAATAGACATAGATAGTTGTGATCATAGGTTAAAGCGTGCTAATAACTAGGCTTACGGTTAGTTAAATTAGATGATTCCATGACCAATTTTCATTGTGTTGGTCGGGTCCAAACCAATGCCGGACCTGGTGGTTTCGTTCAGAAGTACAAGTTATAGCCATGTAGGAAAACGACTCGAATGTTGATTAATAGTTAACTTGGCTAGTGAAAGACATACTAGTTTCTCAAACAAAATATTATATCCATTAATTAACCTATTGATCACTAACTCACAAGTTATCCAAGCATTCAAATGCATTTAAGTACTAAATTCATAGACAAATCAAATACCCAAATTAATAACATTCATACATTAGAATTGTATCTAGCACATTACAAACTTAATTACACGTTAACTAACACTAACCATCCACCCGGATATGATCACAGGTGGTTTAGCCGCTCATGACTTTAGATTGATCTTTAAAACTGATGTTGGATTGCATCTTGGATGATGATGGAATAGAGAAGAACTGCACCAAAATCGTCCAAAATTGTACTTAGGGGCTGGAGAACGAGTTAGGGTTTCAACAAATGATTCAAACCCTTAAATTTGAAAATTCACGAAATATGTTAGTAGGGGGTGCATGTTGCGCACCTCATCAGCATTTTTGAGAAAATAAACTGCATTGCGTATCAGGTTACGTAGGCGATCAGATCAGCTGGGATGCAGGTTGCGCACCTCCCCTACGCACGTTGCGCATGTCATCAGAATTTCACTAGTTTCGTCAGTTCTTGATCTACGTCAATCCACACGCTAACCAATGTTTATTAAAAGCTCGATTATCTGCATTTAAGCTTCCAAGGCCTACAAAACAAACATAGCACAAAGTAAATGCGTTCGATAGAATAATTAAGTTAAAAACGTAAAGTTAACAACTTAAAACATATATAAATCACGAAGACATCACATCCTCATGCTTATCATTTGCTTGCCCCCATGCAAACTCGCTTGTAACAGTACCACCTTCTTAAGACAAACACGATCATGTTATATTTTCAGAAGTACTAGCTAAGGTTCAAAGTCATACCATATTCACTGTTTATAAAAGTTAGTGCACTACAACTTTTCAAACAAAATTTTGAAACAATATAGGTGATTAAGGTAGTAGGATTAGCCCCTCATTTTTTAACCATTTCTTTTCTTATTCCTACCTAGACATTATCCCCTAGATGCCCTTCTAAGCCTAAACATTTTCTATTTCTGAACCCTTGTTTTAACCCTCATACCTCTTTTTAAGCCTCTTTGATTTTAACCCGTGTGATGAAATCTAGTAAGTTATGTTTGAATTTTTGGTGTAGTATTTATTGTTAGTAGTAGTTGAATTTTTAGATTCTATCGCACCTACGAAAAAAAGAAAAATAAATAAAAAGAAAATAAAAAGCAATGAAGAATGTGAAATAAATGATCAAAATGATCATAATGGTAGTCTAGTAATAATATATCAGTGAATATGGGTCAGTGTTACCCAAGTTCGTTGCTTCGTAGTTGTTTCATTATTTGTCAAGTTGTAACAAACTTATTTAGATTTCATCACTTTAGCCACTTTAAATGCATTTTCCACTCCTTAACCCTAGCCTAACATTACAACTCGTTTAAAGACCTTATGATTTGTTGACATGTTTTGTGTTAGTTGGTGGAGCTTTAATTTTCATGCAAGCTTTTGATAATGATGTTTCATTTACGGTTTGAGTGTTAGGTTTTATAAACTAGTACATCATTTACTAGTTCAATACAATTGGGAAGAGAGTTCATTGTGAGGGGTGTGAAAGCATGTATATGGAAGATTTGAAAGTTTGTTAGGCTCGAATAGAAGATTCTTAATTCATTAAGGAGTTGTTGAATGAGCTGAGACCATGGCCAACAACCCTCAATGGCTCTAGCTTGGATTTAGGAATTAGTTTGTTATTCTTTGAATATAAAATGAGGCTATGGTTAAGCTCATCACACACGTGAATTTTCAAACTCTCTTCTATCTCTCTCTCAGCTGAATATTTCTGCTCACACACATATTTTGTACTAGCTACCATAGTTCTCGAGTTGTACTTGTTTTTATCATTAATATAGTGGTGATAGTCGATTGGCATCACCCGAGGTTTTTTGCCGGCGATCTGATCTTGATCAAGGGCTTTTCCTCGTATAAATCATCGTGTTCATCAGATATTTTTGCTTATAATTTAGTGTTCATATTAAAACACACTACCTCACTTTACTAATTTGGTTCTATCAATTTTTGACCAAAATAGTAACTATCACATTAATTACAAAAAGGTTGGGTTTAATTAGCCACACTAATTCCATAAACCCGTGACAAAAATGTTAGGGTCTGTTTGGTATGAGGTAATAGAATGGACGAGGGAATGGAATGAATGATGGAAAGGAATGGATAAAGGAATGAAATTGACTATTCTATTCCCTTATCATGTTTGGTTACCTTTCATGAATGAAATTAATTAATACTTCTAGTTGTTTGGTAGACAGGAAAAAACAAATAAAAGAAATACAAATCTCTAAAGATGACAAAAATATCTAGTCATGGTTATGGGTCGGGTCTTGGTTCAGGCCATGGTTCGAGTCACTGTTCGAGGAAGTGGTCATGACATTGTCATGACATTGATCGGTTTATGGTTCGGTTCAGGGTCGAGTCATGAGTCAGTTCATGATGGACCAGGTCATTAGTCGGTTCATGGATCGAGTCATGGATTGGTTCATGTGTTGGGTCTTGGATCGAGCATGTGTCAGTCATGGTACGAGACACGGGTTAGGTCATGAGTCGGATTATGGTTTGGGTCATGGTTCAGGGCATGGATCGACATGGGTCAGGTCACAGGTTGGTTAATGGCTCGGGTCATGGTTCGGTTCATGGGTTGGGTCATGGTTCGAGCCGTGGGTTAGGACATGTGCCGGTTCATGGGTACCTGTGTCGGGTCAAGGTTTGGGTCATGGTTCTTATCATTAATTAAAAAATTATTCCATTCCTTGAAGGAATGGAAAAAAAACATGGGGGATGGATGGAATGAAAATGATGGTTTTTTCATTTCTTCGTAATGATCCATTCCATTCCATTGAGCAACCAAACACGCTTTTTTCCATTCCCTCGTAATGGTCCATTCCATTCCACCTCTCATTCCTGCATACCAAACACTACCTTAATGTAATCAACCATTTCTAATAAGTTTGGCTAAAGGCTAGCAATAACAATATAAGTTTTGTATTAATGTGACTAAATGATAGTAATTGCTTAATGGATTTACTATAAAGTTTGTTTTATCCATAGTTATACATGAAAACCATGGCAAGTGGGTTGTTGTAGATAAACATTTGTCCTAGTAATTGTGGCTATATGACAAGAATGACCACATGAATTGACAAGAACTGTGGTTACACAATAGGGTCGTCCTATTATTCATACACCTGTCATATTTATTTTTCGCATCCCCAGGCGTCGCACATAGACCTCGGCGTCGCGTCTGCCGCCTGGGTCACATCTCATCAAATTACATCATCGTACGATGTCAATTGGCTAGTCAACAGACCCCAGGCGCCGCACATAGGCCTCGGCGCCGCGCCTGGGTCATATATGCAGCCAACAACCTCGTCAGACGTAATCATTAACTAGTCAACACCCTTCATGCACCTCACTTAGCCCTATGTGCGGCGCCTGGGTTCATTTTTTTAGACAAAATTTTTCCATCCGTATTTTATTTTACACCCAACTAAACAACATTTTAACATCACAAATTATTAACACACGAAAACATTTAAAACTTTAACAAACATTTATAACACACGAAATTAGTCATTCATAAAAGAAATTGGTATATTGGTTTTCACTGGTTCCAACTATTATCTTTTGTCTTCTACCGGTCCCAACTATTGAATTGGTTGTCAACGGTCCCAACTTTTATCACTTTGGTAACCACTGGTCCGTCATTAAATTTTTTTTAACGCCATTAAGTTTTTTCCAAATTCAATACCGATGTTTTAAGCGTTTTGATCGGAAGGATAATACAAGTCGATTGATGGAAAAGTTACCTTGAAACGACGCTCTGAACAACGAAATAGTGCTTCAATCGGGTGTTTAAACCTAACGGTGCTTAAATCGGATGTAAAAATTTTATCATTTAGAGAGCCTTTTCGAGAAAACTTTTACATGAATCAACTCGTATTATCCTTCCGATCCAAAAGCCTAAAACATCGGTCTTGAATTTGAAAAAAACTTAATGGCGTTAAAAAAATTAACAACGGACCATTGGTTGCCAAACTGATAAAGTTGGGACCATTGACAGCCAATTCAATAGTTGGGACCGGTGGAAGACAAAATGTGATAGTTAGGACCAGTGGAAGACAAAATGTGATAGTTAGGACCAATGAAAACCAATATACTAAAGAAATTAAATATAACATAAACTTTAAAAAATAACAAAAAAACATAAAAGATAACAACTAATCGTCCCCTTCTTCCGACGATTCTAATAACGTCATACCCTGAATCCCGAACCGAGGCCTATCCGCAGCGCCTGAGTTTAAAAAGGTGTAAGGATAGATTTAACATGTGTGTGAATAGACAATGCCTACACAATAACCGTGGCTAAAATGTGTTTCTGGATCCCGAGACATTTTTTAATTGTTAGTGTAGCTTCAAAGTAGTAACAACTACATTACTTTACGTGAGGTCGTTTTTCTTTTATAATCACATGAATATAATTATAAATTAGGTAGGGCTAGAAATCGTTTCTAGACACAAAAGCCAAATTGTAAAGACACGTTTGGTCGCACACATTTTATTTTACCTGAGACATTTTCTATCATGTTGTGACTGCCGTCACATATAAATAACTAGTTTAGTGCTCGCGTTATGTTCGAGAACATAATTTAAGTGATGCTTTTAAGGATGTTCATGAATGTTTCATTCAGTTTTGAGACAAAACCGTAGTAAAACGGAACACATGATATAGTTTTAAAATTTAGATTTTTAGTATAGCAATATTATACTCAAATTAAAGAGAATAAAGTGCTTAGTTTTATGGTGTACTTTGTTTTTTTAAATTATATAAAAATGCTATGTATGTTTATAAAACACTGAGGTCTTTAATTGTATGATATTATTAACTTTATCCATAAGTTTCATTTTTAAATCCTATAAAATATAAACCAACTCACGTACACCCGTTGTAGTAAAGGGTTAAAAATATAAATACTCTTAAATTTTTCAGAATTCTGCAAAATATTAGGAGACAAAAAATGTAATTAGTTTTATTATAATAAATTTTATATACGTAATTTAAATAAAAAAATCATTATTTTGAGATAATCTCTCAAATAATGCCACGTAAGTTAAAAGTTATAAACAAATGCAACATAGAATTTTTTGTTTTACTATATTATATAAGGATCAAAACAATTGCTAGATGGTGTGACTAATGTTTATGTAAAGTCACATGGGTCTTTTTGCTTTTAAATGTGACTATTACATAACGTTTGTCACATATATTTTATATTACTCATGATGTTTTTTTATCATGGTGTGGCTAATGTTTATGTATAGCCACATAAAACTTTGTTCTTTAACTGTGATTATTGTCTAACCTTTGGTTAAACATATACATTATGTTTTTATGAGACTATTTTCGTGCAATTAGCAATATTATTTTAATTTTTTTGAAAATTATTTGAAAACAACAGTAAACAAGAAAACCCCTAAAACCAAATGGTATTAACAATAAGATACCCAAATCCATACACATATATTTCTAACATGATCAAAATTTGTTTTATTTCTATCATACGCATAAGCAATGTTTTCAGAACCGGTTCGGATATTGAATCGGTCATCTTACTGGTTTACTGGTTGGACCGGTCGAATCGGATTTAAGAACCGGATAATATTAATAATATTCTAAATATACAAAATAACTAGAAAGATATAATAAAGAGTAAATTACATTTTTTTGTCTTTATAATAAGTCAAATTACGGATCATGGCCTTCATTTTAAAATTTTGCACTGGTTGGCCTTTATATAAATTTTTCTCACGGTTTTGGGCCTTTAAGTTAACGAAAGTTAAGTTTTTCCGTTAAATCAAGTGTATTTTGATCATGGGTCATTTCTGACAATATTAAAACTCTTTAATTGCTTTAAAACATAAAATGGCAAACATATAAATTTGGAGGGCTGAAATCGTAAATAAATTAAAAACCCCTCTACCTCCCCTTCCCACCCAGTTTTTCCGGCATATATTCCGGCAAGTCCGGTATACCTCCGGCGACATAAAAAACCTTACTTTTAAGAGTCAAACATTCATATACTTATTTAGAATAGTTATATGATTGAGTTTAATTCGTCAAACAGAGTTGTACTTCTCCAACCTTTGTGGTGGTTGCAATGGAGCTGGATATGCAGGTGGATTCATGAGCACTGCAGATGAATAGCATCGTGAAACAATGATGCTCGGTATGTCAGGTTTGTTTGTTTTGTATGTCGTCGATTAGCAAGTATTGAGAATATTGTGTTTAATTACTTTCATTTTTGTATTCAAACTCTAAAGGTTGTGAAACTGCACCTATAAATTGTACTTATTGAGGCTAAACTCCTTTCATAGATGAATTAATATTTCTTTAAACCACAGCTATTGCACCTACAAAAGTGGTCACTTTCTTCATCTTCGTTCATTTGACCTTTGCCCGTCTCTTATTGCCAGTGAGACGTGACAATCTAATTCACCGGTTTTACTCGAGTTTGACAAATTAAACTCGTCCAATAACAGAACAACTTTACGAGTCATTGAGTTTTTTTATATCAAACTTACACATATAAAAACTTTTAAAACGAGCATCAAAGCACCCAAGAACTTGCCCTGCTGCAATTTGATGATTGAGTTTGTCACACCCTCAATTTTCCACAAACGGGGTATCCGTTAGGCGTGTGACATGCCAGGATCTTAAGCCATTAGTTACAGTTAACACTGACTCAACGTTTAACGAAATGTTTAATTTAACGAATAACACAAAATTTAGAGTTTAAATGTTAAAACCAACTTTTAGCGGAAGCATAAAATAAATCCAGTACGCAAAATCCCGCGCACAAAATAATAAACCAAATCAATAAAATAAAATAAGTATTAAATGTAGTTTTTGAAACAGTCCAAAGGACGACCAATGCATGCATGTCCTACTCGTGCTCGTGCTCCTTAACTACCTGAGAAAACATACTAAAACGGTCAACACATAATGTTGGTGAGTTCAATGAGATTTGCTTGTAAATAAAAGATACCGTTCATAATACAGATAAACCAAAAACAATATATATTTCATTTTATTAGGCGGTTTGCAAGACCGAATGCTTATTGCTTGTCAACACGTCAAGATGAAAGCTAAATGTTACTTTTGCCTTGTCGCCATCTAACCAGGATGACCCATAACCTTTAAGGACAATTTGCACCACATGACGCCCAGTCAAGGGTGGGGTGCCGTCGCAACCCGATAGTACTACTCAAATTTCCCCGCTATCATATATTAATCAACCTCGAACTTTTATAAGGACTTGAATGTGGTTCCAATTCGTGTAAAGCACTATAAGCCCTAATAAAATCCTGCCCGTAGGCATTTATACTTTTACCAAATCTGCCCATAGGCATTTATACTTTTACCGAAACCTGCCCGTAGGCCCTACCCGAAGGTATAAAATGCAGCCTTAGTTGGCTCCGCCCGAAGGCATAAAGTTTTGCCCGAAGGCCTGCCCGAAGGCATAAAAATACAGTCCGCCCGAAGGCGCTGTAAAATAGTTTCCCGAAGGCGCATTAAAAACATTTGTATGTTTTCTCCCCGAAAAAGATTTAAAAGCGGGCAAAGAACTCACCTTTGAAGCGCACAACAATTAACAGCACAATGCAACAAAAGAATCTAGACCGTCTTACGGCCTGTTTAATAGTTATTCGTAAATTTTTAGTTATTTGTATTCATACGAATTTATGTATAATTATCTACACATGCCCATGCAACACCTTTCATGCATCCTATCACTAGTTAACCCGACTCACATTATCATCGCGTGATTCATACGTTATTCATACTTTCACTTCATGTCATGTATTCACACCAAATAACCACATTTACACGTCTAAACAATTATACAATCCATACTTTATACACATTACATACCATATGCGCACAACATATTATGCCTGCAATACCTAAGCTTTTCATATTCCACCGTACACATCGTCCACATTTACACATTTGTTTTTCCTTGCGTGCATCTATATGCATTTATTTAATATGTACAATGCATATATATATACAATGTTTGCATACGATTTTACACCATCATGTTGACGCCTATAAATACACTTAACACACGTATCGAACAACATGCATACATCATCTTCTTTTAACAATACATTCGTATGTACCATACTGTTGCTGCTTATACACATGTACATAACATACTGTTGGTCTGCTGTCATCATATCATGCATACATTCATCCAAGAATACGCACATACGAGAACGATATATAATTTGTGAATTACCGTCGGTCAACTTTTGCATAACAAAGATGCCTACATACTAATCCAACGCATGTCGCATATATGCACATACATTTTCTTGATCACTCGTCATCTGTACATACACACTGTTACATATATATTCATGTGGCTGCTTGTTTTGGTTTTTATATATATACACCTACTGATTTCACAATATACATACATACATGCAGACTATATACCTACATATTTCGCATACACATGGACAATTTGTACATAACCAACGTAAACATGTTGCTCGATATACCTACATATTTTAACCGTACATCTACGACACACAATCCGCATATATACGCATTAAGCATACAATTGAATCAACGAACCCGTAATCACAACTAAAGCAAGCCAAGGCAATGAACGAATCGACACGTACCAGCGAGTTAGAAGTTGCAGGCTACTGGTGGTGACCACCGTGATCGGATTCGCTGGTTTCGCCGGGTCTGATTGGTTCTCCGAATAGTAGTAACAGCGCGCAAATTGGAACGGTGTCGGACGGCTATCACGCGATATCGGAACCCATGCTATACGAGGTGATGATGATGATCGATCGGAAGTGATACAGGAATTGAAACAACGGCGTGTAGGGTTTGTTAGCATCGGGTGTGTGTGTGCGCGATATGTAAAAGACGTAGACGGGGGGTGGGCTTGGGTTGGTGAATTAATTTAAACGTTTCATTTTGGCCCTAATTTGAGTTTGATAATTATCTATTAACATTTAAAGTAAATGATTTTAACTTTTGTTATTTACCAAACGGACCCTAAACTTACATTGTTTGATTTACAAACCGGGCAATAAATTTTAACATAGTTTAACTGAATTTAATGAGAATGGGTCAATGTTGTTAACCTGAAATTACGGGATGTCACATCATCCCCTTGTTAAATTAATTTTCGTCCCGAAAATTACGCCGCGTTATTGGTTGTCTGCGACGAAATTGGACAAAAGAAAATAAAATTTTCCAGGTTGTCATAGAGTTTATGGTAGAATCTTTTCTTGGTGACTATATTCAACCGGTATCTATCTTTCTACAAAATGCAAACATCTGGAATGTGTGATACTAAATCCTAGTGCACGCGAGCCTTATGGAACTAGGGCGGGTGTTCATAAACTGTTGAAGTCAATGTTTAAAATGTTTACGAGATGAAACTTGAAGTCCGTCTAAGGTTTGCTGATTTGCAGGAGAGATCACGTATCCTGCTAAGGTTTGCTGATTTGGTGGATAAACACAATGATGATCTGGCAGCTCTCGAAACATGGAACATATGCCGGAAAAACTGGGTGGGAAGGGGAGGGAGAGGGATTTTTAATTTATTTACGATTTCAGCCCTCCAAATTTATATGTTTGCCATTTTATGTTTTAAAGCAATTAAAGAGTTTTAATATTAACACAAATGGCCCATGATCAAAATACACTTGATTTAACGGGAAAACTTAACTTTCATTAACTTAAAGGCCCAAAACCGTGAGAAAAATTTATATAAAGGCCAACCAGTGCAAAAATTTAAAATAAAGGCCACGATCCGTAATTTGACTTATTATAAAGACCAAAAAATGTAGTTTACTCTATAATAAAACATGAAAACACACACGTATTAAGGTATTAGAAGTTAAAAAATTTTAATATGTAGTTTTAATTTATAAAAATCAATAAACCATTAATGGTTACTTCAAATTTACTAAGAGATAGGTTTTCATTTGTCTATTCCAAGTAAAGTCAGATACCAACTTCCAAGAATTTATATCATTTAAATGTTTCTTTTTCATTTCTCTCCCCAAATGATATCTAATTAACCACTATTCACATTTCTTCTTCCTCCATTGTCGCCGGTGTCCTAAAATCCATAGCAGACAAGGTTGAAGTAAGAGGGTTGCATTTCTTGTTCTTCCTTAGCCATCATAGCTAAGTGTGCAACATGTTTCTTCTTCTTCCTCGGCCATTATAAGTTTATAACCTAGAAGTTTTACCATTCTTCTTCCTCCGATCCGACCGCCAAAACCACCAATTGTCCGGTTCAACCACAAGATCAATTAGGAAACATGCAAACAAATATGAGTACTTAGCAATCAATAAGATATTATTAAGGAACAAATCTCTTTGTCAGGTTTGAGAAGGCATTTTGGCCAAGCAATAAAAATTTGTTTTAAGATTGTAGGAACCGTTCGTACAAAAACTAATAATACTTTTATAAATTCGATTACAATACAAAGAAAATAATGAACACAAGTAAATTACAATATGATTACAACCGAAATAAAATAATATACAAGAAATGAGTAGAAGCAGAAGCATAATCGTGGCTGAGGATTTGTGTTCAACACGGGTCCCTTAAAACAAATTCCGAGTCTCTCTCAAGAGAACTCGTTTGTTTCCCAGGGTACAACAGCCGAAGCAGTATGTACTGCCGGGATTGACACACAAGCCAAATTATACTTAAAAGAAAAGAGATGAAGAAGATCAACTACATGTTGGAAAACTAGAAGAGAAAGAATGAGAGAGTTGGAGTGCTTTGGTGTTGCATTTTTTGTGTCTTTTCAACCAAGTTTTACTTTGGTATTTATAGGATAAGAGTGAGTTGAAACTCCTCATTCATTGGCCATAAACATGAGTTGAAACACCTATTCAACATAATTATTAGTTGAAACATATATTCAACACAAATAATTAGTTGAAACCCACATTAACTATAAAGTTAAAACACCAATCAAAATATTATTTTGTATTTTTCACAAATTATTATTTGTGTTTTACAAAATATTCCAACAATCCCTCACATGGGAAAAAGACAAAATCTCATTTTCTCAAATGAAAAACCCATTTTCTCACGTGAAAAACTTATTTTCACATATTATTCCAAAAATACAGATTGATTGTTACATACAAGTTTCTTAGATATAATTTAGCGGTTGAGTATTGCCGGATAGGTAGGTGTTACCTTTGAACCTTCCGTTGTGATGCATACTTAGTCTTCTAGTGGTTCGGTAGACGCGATGTCCTTGAACCAACCACCGTTTATGAAGACGACAATATACTTCACACAATACCTTCCCTGGTCTAGTCAACCCCTCATTGTCGTGTCCGTTATGGTCATGGAACACTAGCCTGGTTCTGTGAAATCTCTAGGAATTGCGCACCCCACAATTTCATTCAAAGCGACCCCATTTATCTTTCACATAGGTGATTTATCCAGACAATCATTAAAAGCATTAAGGTTATTATGATTACGCAGATCATTAACCATACAATATGCTTAGCCTCCTAACGTGTCACTGTTGTTATAGGATTGGACTATGAAGTATTTAAGCTCCCTTTATAATTTAGGAGAACATGTATAACCATTTATATATATATATATATATATATATATATATATATATATTAGCTTATATATCGACTTGTATATTAGTTATGCCCCCACAGTGACCACCCTTATATATATGAGTAGGTTGTTCTATTGAACTTAGATCTTGGGATCTTCAGTCAACTAAGTTATGTTTTCCTTCATATACCATATTTCATGGGCTTTTGTCTCATTCCACAACTCCATCTCTCATCAACCCATGGTTGTTGGATCCAAAACCATTATCTATGACTTCGTCAAGTCAATACAGATAATTGCAGTTGAGATTAGTTGTTATGATGTGTTATTAACTCACAAGTTAATCTTGTCTTTTTACAATTTTTACATAACCCTAGGTATCAACCCGAATGTAGGTATATTTTTGTCTTTAAAACACATTTCAAGGCTAACATATCCATCCCATTAGTAATTGGATGTCAAATATAACTAATTGACCTTCGATTCTAACTAGTAGATTCGGTCATATATTTGCATTATATTTGGCTCAACAAAAGATTCCCTTTTGATACGGGTTTGAGAAAATTTCTCAAATACCATTTCTCAAATGGCTTCCCCCACATTTGTTGCACTTAGATAGAATATGTTTAAATATAGTATTAGACATCCATGATTTGAACAAGATCAACGTCTTTGTATCAATGATGTCATAAATACTTGTTTACCGACTAAAGCAACACATGCCTTGTCATAGGTTGTTATCAACCATCTCAAACTTAAAATACTTTTAAGTTACCATCTAGATTAGATCTAGAAAACTGAGTTCTCTATTAGCTATTTGACTTTCCTTAGATTTTAATGACAACCGTCACTCACATTGTCTTATACACAACTTTACTTTTATGTTGTATATGAGTTGAATGTTTCACATTAGTAGTCTCCTCAGAGCCCTATAATTAACAAGTACTAGTCTAGCATGCTTTAGACTACAATACTCTAGCATGTGAACAGAAGATGCATCATTCTGGTTCTTCACAGCTTTTAAGAACTATCCTAATATTCGTTCACAACATTCATTTCATAGTTTAAACAAACAATGAGAGTTGTACAACATCCCAAAATCTCAATATTTTAGAAAGTCTAATATGTAAGTTACACAAACATACATATATCATCATTCAGTCTAGGATCATAAACTTTTTTCCTTCTATTTCTCAAAAGGTTTCATCCTTGACTCATATGGGCTTTGAACAATCATAAATTGATCTCCCATAGTGGTACTCTCACTTTGAACAATCACAAAATTGATATAAAACATCATGTTGTTTATATAGTAAATTGTTCACAAGTATTAGTATTTGAACAATTATATATGTTCATAGGAACAAAGATTTATGTTTTCATCAAATAGTCAACTTGAATCTATTATTTCTTTATGACAGTGTTACTTTCCACAAGAGTAACAAACTATATTAACACTTTATGTAAACTTTTGATTTATTTCATTCTAAACCAAACCTTAGTTTTGCCAAAACATGCACTTAGCAGTTTCGAAATAAACTATTTTAATTTTATGTTTTGATTACGGAAATCAATACCCAAAATTGTAAATAGTTTTATTGAATAAATATCTTCTAACGCACACGTTAGAGATAAGATGTTTACATAAAACATTCTTATTTAAATTTATCATTAACACACATGTTAAGTATAAACGCCTACATAAGACGCTTTTAGACCATAAAATTTAGGTCATATCTAACACATATGCTAGATAAGTAAATGGGTTCTAACACACACATTAGTCAACAAAAAGTCTACATCAAACGTTATGGTTTCATGTAATGAAAGGTTCCAACAAAACATTTGCAAAATGTTTTGAAGAAAAAAGTTTTACAAAATGGTCATTTGTAAAACACGCATAATTAATGATAATGATTGTCAACGTTTCGAGTGAATAATGATTTCATCATTTGTTTCTAAAAAACGATTTTTAAATTTAAAAGATTAATACTAAATCAATACAAAATTGATTATATTATTAGAATAACATTAGGTTTTAACACACATGTTAAAACACAAGTTTCACTTATTAACGATTTCTTACTCGCAAATAAGAAATATTCGTTTTTGTATAATGCGTACACAAGCATAATCATTCTTAACACGCATATGGAAACTGATCTTCAACCTACAAAAGGTTAATTTAAATTTCTGATCTTGAAACCACATAAGGTTTCGAAACCTTTAAAACAAAATTGGATCTTCAACCTTTTTTTTAACATCTTGAGCCATTCAACAAAATGTATTAATGAAAATAAAACCACTTTTGAATGCAAAGAAACTCATGAGAGTATTAAACTCTCAAAGTAATTAAGACAAGTTTTATGAAAAATTACAAAAGTATTAATACATAAACAAAAATTACACTCAATCAAAACCAACAAATGGTAAAAAATGTACCACTTTCTTTGTAAATAAAATCAAATTCTAGAAAAAAGTCAAGTGTAAGTTCTCAAAGTCCAACTTTGAGAGACAAACAATGACCGTTTTTTTTTAAATATGAACGGTAATTTAAAAAAAGATTTGTTTTAAGATTATAGGAACCGTTCGTACAAAAACTAATAATACTTTTATAAATTTGATTACAATACAAAGAAAATAATGAACACAAGTAAATTATAATATGATTACAACCGAAATAAAATAATATACAAGAAATGAGTAGAAGCAGAAGCATAATCGTGGCTGAGGATTCGTGTTCAACACGGGTCCCTTAAAACAAATTCCGAGTCTCCCAAGAGAACTCGTTTGTTTCCCAGGGTACAACAGCCGAAGCAGTATGTACTGCCGGGATTGACACACAACCCAAATTATACTTAAAAGAAAAGAGATGAAGAAGATCAACTATATGTTGGAAAACTAGAAGAGAAAGAATGAGAGAGTTGGAGTGCTTTGGTGTTGCATTTTTGTGTCTTTGCAACCAAGGTTTACCTTGGTATTTATAGGACAAGAGTGAGTTGAAACTCCTCATTCATTGTCCATAAACATGAGTTGAAACACTTATTCAACATAATTATTTGTTGAAACATATATTCAACACAAATAATTAATTAGTTGAAACCCACATTAATTATAAAGTTAAAACACCAATCAAAATATTATTTTGTATTTTTCACAAATTATTATTTGTGTTTTACAAAATATTCCAACAAGTACGTTATACAATAGAGAGCACATCAGTTGTGTACAAAAGTTCGTGGCATATTTGTATAACTCCTAACTGCTAAGGTCGATTATGAACCGGACTTTCACTTGACGACACATGTCCTAATTGCGTGTTGCCATATGCCAACTTATTTTTTTAACTTTTATATAGTTATGATTTTAGTCCGTGACTTTTACTAGTTGTCAATTTAGCCATTGATAACTTTTCGATTTTGGTCTTTTATTCTAATTTGATATATAGTTCGCTTCAACATTCCGGATTTGACTGAGTTATCGTTTTGACTTCTAACTGTTAGTATTTTGTTTCCTTTCGATATGTGACACATTACGGCTTTGTCATGACGTATGAGACATGAAATTTTTTTATCAACGAATGTGACGAAATCACATATACAGAACATGTTTAACTTATTTGTAATATATAAAGTTAAAGTTAATATATATAGAACATGTTTAACTTATTTGAAAGAGTAAACTGCAATTTTGGTCCCTGTGTTTTGATATCATTAACGGTTTTAGTCCCACTTTAACAGTTTTGGTCCCTGTGTTTTTTGTTTTCTAACAGAAATGGTCCCAAATACTAACTCTATCCGATTTTCCGTTAAGTCTCCCTTACATACGGAGTAAAAATGTCAATTTTCACACTCTTTTTGACATGCGACTGAATAAAAATGCTAACCTACATGACGACCTAGATAATAGACGGGAAGAAATGACATTTTTAACCCTTGGATGTGGGACGCGTGTGAGAGACTTAACGGGAAATTAGATGGAGTTAGTGTTCGGGACTATTTCTGTTATAAACTAAAAACACAAGGACCAAAACTATTAAGATGAGACTAAAACTGTTAATAATATCAAAACACAAGGACCAAAACTGCAGTTTTCTCTACATATATACATGGAAAACATCTAGTGATTCCAAATGAGATTGTGTGTTAAGAATTTGATTCTTAGGTGTAGATAGAAAATATTTTTAACTTGTTTTCACATTTTTCTAAAAACATTCAATTAAATTAGGACATGAAAATCAACAATCATATGGAAAATTATAAAAAGACTTATTTACACAAATGGTCGTTCTAGTGCAAATAAAAAGTTTGGGTTTTTTTGTGAATGAGTATATCTTTTATTGGTTATTTTGTTTATTAAATCTCAGTTCAGCATGTAATCCAACAAAAGTTGTTAAAAACTAACAACCATTCATAAAAAAAGAATGAAATTGTCAAATACTTATCATTTGAGGACAACATAATGTACTTATTTTTTCCACTACTTTACATGATCCAAGATTGTTGGCCACATAATTAACCTATATTTCAATTCAATTAATCAACAACGATTATATAATGTGGTTGCATTAGTTATGTCAAATACTTATAGTTTTAAATGTGTTCACTTGAGGAGTTACATGATTGACTTTTCTTGCACTACTTTACGTGATATGTTATCTTTAGAATTGACTTGTATATTATCCTTATATCCAAGATTAGTACGTCATGTGTTTAATTAGATCCAGTTGTTCATAAATTATGTTTATATTTATATTTATATTTATGTATATACTAATTTGTAAGGTCGGTTCCACCTGGCCTACCATGTCAAGGTTTTTTTTTTCTAAACTTTTATATATTTATGATTTTAGTCCCCAACTTTTAATAATTGACATTTTAGCCCTAGATAACTTTTCGACTTTGGTCTTTTATTCTACTTTGACACATTGTTCGACTTCAATATCCGGATTTGATTGAGTTATCATTTTTTCGTCTTTGGTCTTTTATTCTACTTTGACATATAGTTGGACTTCAATATTCCGGATTTGACTGAGTTATATATCATTTTGACTTCTATCTTTTAGTCATTACAGCTTTGTGTCGTGACGTATGGAACATGAAACTTTTTTTATCAACGAATGTGAGGAAATTACATACGCAAAACCCAACCACGTGACCCAACGGCTGCAACACGTTTTTTGAAGTGATTTACAAAAAATTACTACATTTAGCAAAATGGTACTATATTTAAAATATTTTTCCTTTGTCATTACAATTTATAGTTAAACTAGATATGTCAAAGTAAACAATTTATAGCCCTAGATAACTTTTCGACTTTGGTCTTTTATTCTACTTCAAAAAATTACTACTTTGGTCTTTTATTCTACTTGTGTAAAGTAAACAAGTTATTTAACTTTGTTCGTAGTTATTTGTTTATGGCCCACATGCATGAAGATATTTTTTAGTTCTTCATCTTTTTTTCTCACCTTCAAGCTCAAGTTGTGCAATTTGTTCTCTAGGACCTTTAAAATGCCACATTTTTCCTTGCCAAATACTATTGTGAGGGCATCCATGCCCAGATCAAGGTTTGGGCTACATCCTTGATTTGTGTTTCACTAACGATATATTCTTGATTGGCTCCTTTCATGTTTGTAACATATATATAATTCCAACACAAATTTTAATTATTTCATTAGAGTTCGAAAGAAACACACACAATATTGAAAATAGTCAACTTCTTGAATTTGACTATAAACAAACACAAACACTTTGCAAAATATTGAAAGCATCCAAAATCTTGGATTTAATCATAAGCATACACACACTTTTCATGATATGACGTAGAAAGCATGTCACAACTGAACCTTGAATTTGTCTAACTGTGTGTATGTTACGAACTTGTCCCAATCTATTTTATGCACCAGTGTATGATACTGCCTAGCTAGGAATCCTTGCAACTTTAGTCGGGTTACCTAGGTCAAGTAGTATATATGTCACATAAACTTTTCTTCAAAAATTACGGAGAAGGTGATGAAGCTTATTCATTATAAGACTCTTGCGATATTCATTATTGTCATAAAAATACTACAATTTATAATGCAAGCTAGTATATTAGTCACATATAGAATGAAACAACAAAATATATAATTTTAATAATGTATGTGCGTTGAGTGCAACTTATCTCGTTAACAGACTTCCATCATGTGTTCGTGCTGGTAAGTCTCCATACGAGCTGGTTTTCAAAACTAAGCCTTCGCTTTAACACCTTAGGAATTTTGAATGTTTTTGTTTTTGCACAAATTTAAACCCCTGCAACAAGTTTGACTCAAAGTCTATAAAATGTGTATTTATTGGTTTCTTAGTATAAAAAGGTTGTAAAACATGGGTATTTATTGGTTTCTTAGTATAAAAAGGTTGTAAAATTCAATGAGGATATATCAATGACATTATACTAACAGGTTACTATTCGTTGTCCTCTACAAACACAATGTGTGTGTTGCTAGTGTATGTCGATGACATTATACTAACTGGTGACAACAAATCTAAGCGGAAAATTGTCAAAACCCAATTGAAAACCCAAGTTCCAAATTAAAGATCTAGGAGAACTCAAATATTTTCTAGGAATAGAAATTCTTAAAACAAACATTAGACTAATACTATCCCAAATTTGCAATGCGACTTTTAAGATATCTAAAATAACATCCAAGAAAAGACTATTTATTCAACAAGTGAAAACTTTAATTTGGCAACTTATGTTGATTCCGATTAGGGAAAATGCCTTGCCACTAAGAGAAGTATCTCTTGGTACTCCATCTATCTAGGGAACTCTTGTATCGTGGAAAAGCAAGAAGCAACTGACCGTGTCTTGTTGGACCCTGGTCTTTAGGAATCAAAATATTGTTTTGAATGATAAGTTAAACCCTAGTCAAGAATTTTATCGCATGTATAACTAGGTTACCAGACGTATCAGAGGCCAATAAAAATACTCATTTTAAGTGAAAACCCCACTAATCCAACTTGATAAATCTACTTTTTTGTGTTGGTACTTGAATAGTTGAATGTAAAACCATCTCATTTCAAAATGTCTTAGGTATCCAACAACTTCAACTAGGATCATTGGCCCAACAACTAACAAAGATTGTCTTTGTATAATTGTATGGCTTTGGCAAAGAAGAAAAGGGTGACCCTCTGGTGGGCCATTTTAGTTAGCTTGATTTTCTATTGGGCTGGATAATGTATTTTTTTTAAATGAGGCCCACTTCATTTTTTTCAACCATCTTTGATTCTTTGGAACTAGCTTATGACATTACAAAATAGCAAATGTTTGTTCTTGAATGTTTCCAATGAGGCTTAATCTTGACATTCCAGGCATATAGACCTAAACTTCACTGCTTGAAATGATGCTTATAAGACAAAACTTCATCTTTTTGGAGGATATCAAGACGTGGCAAAAGACGAGTGGTAAAATACTTTCAGGTGGCGATCTTTGGAAGAAATTGACTTCATCAACGTCAATGAGGTGATCAAGCAGTGTCATGATGATAAAGAACGCTTGAACGAACGCACATGTTACTAAAAATAAAAACCATAAATTTTCCTTAATAACTTGTAGCACAATTTTCCTTCATACACATTTTTTTAGAGATGTTACTTTAAAACTATGCACACATTATCCACGTGTTTAAGTATATATCTACATGCCTATCTTTCTTAAAGCAAAAATATTGCATCTAGCTAGTACTTTCGTTAGATGTGCACCAATGCAGGTGGACCGTAGATCAAACCATGACGGGCCCAAAGAAGCCGATGGTTTTGGTGGCCGGTGATGTAAGTAACTTCGGTGTTTTATGACATGTACGATAATAGCTCGTGTTCGTTGAATGTGACCGTCCATCATCGTGACTTCGCTCTTTTGTACCCACCATATGTAAAGAAGACGACATTTTTGAAGAGATGATACTCATGATAGGATATATATTTGCAAGTTGCATTTGGGACATGATTGACATGAAAGTTCCACCACTTTTTATTGTGTGTTTCTTCCTTGCCCTTATTTATCAGTTTTTTACTTTTGCTTTTTTAATAGATGAACTTGTTGCTAGACACAACATAGTTTTTATATTTATGACAAAAACTACTTAGTTACTCATGTGTTTTTTTATGATTGTATTGTGATCAACACATGTGTTTTTTTCATGTTGAGTTAATGCACACTTACATCATGCAAACAAATCTACCAATACGTACTAGAGCAATTGATAGCTTAATTATCAATCTTTCAAACTAATTATCAACAGTCAACACACTCGATCAGGGACTTTTGATGGTTGATCATTAGTATGTAACTAGATTTAAGACGGGACCGCGTTGTAGCTGACCGCGTCACACAGGTTAGAGGACAAAATCGTACGTCACGACCCAAAATCGTAATGTGTCACATATTAAAAATCGACGAAATATCAAAGGTTAGAGGACAAAACGATAACTAAGTCAAATCCAGAGTGTTAAAGTTGAAAACTAATCAGGGACTAAAATAACAATTAGTAAAAGCCGGTGATTAAAACCGTAAATATGTCAAAATCGAAGATTAAAACCATAAATACGTTAAAGTAAAAAAAAATTTAAAACGCTACATGGCGCAACGTGGTTGGCCGGTGCAAAGCACCGACCTTGTCCATTAGAAAGTATAACAATAAGTATGTAAATGTGGGATTAACCAACTTGGTATGAGTTTTTCTTTTTAAATAAGAAGATAGGTTCAATATTTAACAATAATATATATTAGTTTGTTATAATATAAAAGTAATATAGAATATAAATTGTTGCTGTTAAAAAAATGTAATCTTGATATATTATAGGATAACATGACGCATTTCAAACTAACTCATTAGAAATTAGTGATTGATTAGCATGGATATTCTGGTTGAATGTCATGTGACAAAATACATACTCATCGATATATAATTATATTATTATAATTTGGTTGTTACAAATGTGTATTTAGGTTTGTGTTATGTATTCCTATAATTATATACATCTAACTTTTAGAGTTTTTTACCAAAATGGTGTTGATGGACATTTTATTTACCAAATTAGTGTTCATGGTAAAGTATTTTCTAAAATGGTGTTTTCTTAAAATTTATTGTTTCTCTCTCCTAACCTTATTGGATAAAGCTTAGCATTTGAAAATAATTATGTAAAATAAATTAATGAAAAGATTTATCAAAAGATAAAAAAATTATCAAATGTTTTCTTTTAGTTTTAATAAATATGTCGTCCTTTTTGTTTTATTAATTATGTCCTCCTTTTAGTTTATTTTTTGGTAAATGGTTTTCTAAGATTTCTTTAAAATATTTTTAGTTAGACAAGTCTCTTTTGGTTTCCTTAAAAAAGATTTTTTTGAAAAAGAGATATGTATTTATATATATAATAAAATATTAAAAATATTAAAAATTAAACGTGTCAGCTCAAGTTGGCTTTTACTTGTCAACTCAACTCAGCTCAGCTTTTACGAGCCGAATGTAAGCTTTATATTCATCCCATTAAGATGAACTAGCCCGCTTTACTTGACTTGTTTAGGACTTCTTTTTCAAACGCCACAAGCTTTTAAATATTTTTATGTTATAAGCTATGCATGTTGACTATTTTTTTAAATATATATACTTAAAATGTTATTGGTTTAAGCAAGAGTAATAACAAATGAGATACCATTATCATGTGAAAAAAAAAGCAAAATTTATTCTTAAAAACGCCCTAAATTTTTAAAGCTAATCACTTTCTTTTTAATTTTATCTTTTATAACAATTTATTTCTAAAGAAATTAAAAGGAATCTGAATAATTAAAAATCTCTTTTTAGAAAAGTATGTAAATAAGTTGAAAGGAATTCTTATACAACTTAAACATTTTACACAACTTTTATAAAGAAAACATTTACGTCAAAAGAAATTAAATGAAGGATGGATTTTTTTTATAAACATTTTCTTTAACTAATTTTAGATAATCATTTTTAAATGCTAAATTTAATCCAATGAGATTAGGACTTAGGAGGGAGAAATAAAAAAGTTCAAACAAAACACTATTTCAGTAAATACTTTTCCATGAACACCAATTTGGTAAATAATTTTCCCATCAACACTATTTTGGTAAAAAAACTCCTAACTTTTATGTATAATTTTTCTAATTACTTATTTTCTATTTCCTATTCGAAAAAAATTCATTTTATAGAATGTCATGATATTGATTGATTTAAATGATTATCTATTTTCTATTTCCTACCAGGCAAATTTTCATTTTATAAAATGCCATGGCATTGATTGATTTAAAGCATTGATCAGTCGATAATCAATTGAATTTTTTTTAAACAACCAGGATCACAGTGGTTAAGTTGGGTTTTATGTAGTGATGGGTACATGTATCCTAACTACTTTTATTATTAACCAATCAAAACAAGTGCAGCACATAAGTAGGTCACCCTATCTTGATATACACTAAAATAAACTAGGAGTAAACTTTCTTTTGCCTTCCTGGGTTTATCTAAAATAACGGTTTGCATACAATAGTTTTAAAATTGCATTTTGCCTCCTTAAGGTTTACCTAAAATAACGGTTTACATACAATAGTTTCAAAATTGCGTTTTGCATCCCTAAACTTACCAATTTGTCTGTTTGCTACATTCGAAATAATTGTGTCAAAAACAAGCGTTAGTTAGTCCATGTGCCTCTCACATGAAGGGCACTTTAGTCATTTTCAAGTCAAAACCCATTTAAGCAAGAGAAAAAAGAAAAGGTACGTGAGGGGCACATTGGACTGATTAACGTTTGATTTTGATGAAATTAACCCGGATGTAGCAAACGGTGACAAATTGGTAAGTTTAGGGAGGCAAATTGTAATTTTGAAACTATTGTATGGAAACCGTTATTTTAGGTAAACCTCAGGGAGGTAAAACGTAATTTTGAAACTATTGTATGCGAACCATTATTTTAGGTAAACCTTAGGGAGGCAAAATGAAGTTTACTCATAAACTAAATATTTCAAAAACCAAAAATAGAAATTCCACTAAAAATTTAAAATAGTTCATGACAATTAAAAATAAGGGTTATTGGATTTTAATACTCCTAACTATGGGGTATTGGCCG
The DNA here is from genome assembly GCA_030867185.1 of Tagetes erecta. Classification (NCBI taxonomy): domain Eukaryota; kingdom Viridiplantae; phylum Streptophyta; class Magnoliopsida; order Asterales; family Asteraceae; genus Tagetes; species Tagetes erecta. Next base: position 24,803,474 of record CM061494.1, read on the forward strand.
CTGTCACTCCCAACTAAGACTCTCACTGTCACCACTCCCAACTTAACACTACACTTGTTGTATCACCCCCGTCGTTAAAAAAACACTAACATCGTTAGTGTTTGGGCCAAAAGTGTCATTTTGTTAATTTAAGGGGGTAAATGAATATTTTGTTTAAAATATATATATACCCATCACTACTCCCCATCACCACCACCACCACCATCTCCGGTCACCACCACCACCACCATCTCTGGTCACCACCACCATCATCTCCGATTACCATCACCATCCTATCCGTTCACTACCACCACAAACTCCGGTAACCACCACCAATATCATTTACACATTCGACCACCTCCTCACCACTATAACCCATCACCACCACCACCACCGTCATTGCTATTAAAGTCCACCGGCCGCCGTCGCTACACATTATTGTAATCGACTAAAGGGAGGTTGTGGATCAAGTTAATTTGATTTTGTGGATCAATTTCGTCGAATTGGTTTTAGATTTGGCCGGAATTAGTGGGTTTTGGTTTGGACTGTGATAACACCCGAAAAATCTGGATTTTTGGGTAGTTTGGGGTTCGAAACTAGTGGATATAGATGAAGAAACGAGTTAATCGAGTTCAATTGGTATGGATTTGGTTGAAATAAGTGTCGCCGGAGTCACCAGAGTCTCGCTGGAGACGTGGCCGGAAACACGGGAGGGTGTATATATATTTTAACAAAATATTCATTTACCCCCTTAAGTTAACAAAATTACACTTTTGGCCTAAACACTAATGATGTTAGTGTTTTTTAACGACGGGGGTGTTACAACAAGTGTAGTATTAAGTTGGGAGTGGTGACAGTGAGAGTCTTAGTTAGGAGTGGCCAATTATAGTATTTTCCAATAACCCTAAAAATAATTGATGACAATTAAAAAAGATAACATTCAAAATAAAAATTACATGGCCAATTATAGTATTTTTCAATTTCACATTTTCGCTCAAGGATCATTTTCAACTTTGGCTCTGCCAACGACATCAACGTTTCTTCGAAGGTAGCACACTAGCACATCCCGGTTTAATCTTTTTCATTAATATTAATATATAAGTCGTTGAACTTAGAGGGATGTCCTAGAAGTTTTGTTCATTTGGAATTTTGTTGATGAGTCGTTCGGGTGGTGCTACCTTCGAGTAAAGCAAAATGATCAAGAACATGGCGCCAAAATCCCTCTTTAGTTTGTTGATTTCTGACTTCATCTTCTTTGGAAATTTGAATATAAGCATTGCACAAATTGACTTCTTATGAGGGTTTCAGATGCCCTTGCTTTATCCGTATCAACAAGACCTTCATCTTCTTCTACTTCTTCAAGATTCTCATCCCCGTCTCCATCCACAAATCATTGTTATCTTCATGTTGAATAACTTCTACTTGCGTTTCCGCAACAAACTCATCATATTCTTCATCATTTTAAATATGGGGGCGGTTATTTTTCTCGGATGTTTAGCTCCATATAACGCGGTTTTTCAAAGCGTGGTGGGAAAGGTCAAAAGCTAGTTGATCTTATAAAGAAAACCAATATTTACTAAGCGGAATATGAACCAGGTATGGTTGAAGTTGAGTTTGCATCACCGGCACATAACCTTGAGTTGAACCGTAACCAAAACCACAACCACCCCTATTACTTGACCCGACCACCATTGATCTCCTACGCCACAATCCCATCGAACTCAAACCTAACTCCCTCGAACTCAAACCGGACCCCCTTGATCTCCCACGCCCCACTCTCTTCAAACTTGAACAAGATTTTTGGCTAGCACCATCCCTTAATCTTTTGGAAGAATCCATAACAATTTTTTTTGTTTAAGAGAATTAGGTGAAGAATGTTTGAAAGAAATGTTTGTGTAATAGATAATAGGTGAAAGGAGATTTATGTTAGGATTTATTGTATTTAGGGTTTAGATACATAACTAATGCGGTTAATCCCGTTTTTAACGTAGCCAACCACAATTTATGTTAAAAAAAATAAACATTAAACATGGCATTCAAATGCCGAGATGATTGATGACGGGTGCCATAAATTCTGCATGACATTCTTGAAGTTTCGAAGGAATACCGAAGCACACCTTCCTCCTTTAGTCTTCTTGATATAATAGCCTTTCGTACGATCTCAATATGATTGATTAAGTATTTGGGTAACCGGCCTTCACAAATAAAATCCTTTTTTTTAATAAATACACATAAAGTAGTGTTTGGAATCGAGTTTGAAAACTAAAAAAACTTAATTGACTTCTCTAAAAGGCTGATAAGTTGAAGAAATGTTTGGCAATAGTAAATCGCTTTTCATTTTGGTTTTTAAAATGATTTTAATTTTTTTTAAAAGTCATAAAAACATGACTCTTTTAATGGCCTTTGACTCTTTTGAATATGGATTTACCAATCAACCCTTAAGAGAACACTCTTTATATGAATAAGGGAAAACAAATACTTAAAAAAAATAACTTATTAACATATCGGCTTTTCCACCATAAAAACTAAACCAAAAATATTTTTGAAACTCATATATCTACCATTAGAAAGCTTCAAAAAATATATAATATATATTTATTTAAGATTTTCTAAAAAAGCTCAAAACTCTAAGTGTAAGAAACATTCATAAGTAAACACGTGTCCATGAGGAGGTAAAAACACGGAGGGGCGTTATCGTCATTTTATCATTTTACGTGTTTTATGACGCTGTAATATTGAGATCTGTTCTTATGGTGTTTCTTAGCACTATCAAATGAGATATGTTCTTCTGAATCATGGTGTTTTTAACATTTGAACTAATCACAGAAAACAACAATTGACGTTTTTTGTGTTTTATTTCTCACACATATTTTCTTGGTGTTTCTAACTTTTTTCAGCACTGAATCTTGGTGTTTCTTAGCACTACCAAATGAGATATGTTTTTTTCTGAATCATGGTGTACTGATTGCTTACAGTTGAACTGAGTTTCTTTCGTCTTTTCGTTTATGATGTTTGTAGCAACAAAACGACCTATTAAACCATCAAAAGCCAAAAACGACAATGAGCAATTCACTGTATAAAACGCCCTAATTTTGACGTTTTCGTTTATTAAGTACGAACATCCGATCATGTATGACGTTTATTAATCGTTTTCATGACATTTTCATTCGACTTCAGTGTTTACTCTATTGCAGGTAAGTTATGACGTTTTTATTAGTTAAATTTTTCATTAGAGTGGTGTTTTTTGATAGAGCCAATTTATGCATGATGTTTTTTATATGCACGACGTTATATGCATATTGAAAACGCACAATGAATAATCTACCCCGGAACCTTATCGCACGTCATTAAAAACATCATAATATTTACAATATTGTCACCGCGTTAATCTTGACCGTAAACACCCTAAATCTAACGCCCCAGATTGCTTCTTAGCCTTTTTAAAGTTTTTGCTCTTTGTAGAAAATCCCTCCTATATATATATATATGTGTATATATATATATAATTGGGTTTAAATAGAAAATCTAAATTTCCTAGAAAATCTAAGAAGTAATTTAGACCATTAAATCTAATATTAAGTGAAAATCAATGGCTCATAAACACAAGGTGGCATAATGGTAAATAGTTAGAACTTTAAATGGTAGACCAATGGTATATTAGTCTTGTCTCATTTTCAAATTCCACCATCTTTTTTAAACGTCCATAACTTTTACATACGACAATACTTTTTAATAAAAATTACACCAAAAAACGAGCGTTTTTTATCTTCAAAACGCATATAATGTTGATGTATAAAAAATGAATTTTTTTATGTTTCAGCTCATTGTATTATATTCGTCAGGTCATTGTGTTATATTTTTCAGCTCATTATGTTATATTAGTCAAGACATTGTGTTATATATTTTCAAGTCATTGTGTTATATCGTCAGGTCATTGTGTTATATTCGTCAGGTCATTGTGTTATATTTTTCAGCTCATTGTGTTATATCAGTCAAGACATTGTGTTATATTTTTCAGGTCGTTGTGTTATATCCGTCAGGCCATTATGTTATATTCGTCAGGTCATTGTGTTATATTCGTCAGCTCATTGTGTTATATTCGTCAGGTCATTGTGTTATAGTTTTCAGCTCATTGTGTTATATTAGACAAGACATTGCGTTATATTTTTCAGGTCATTGTGTTATATTCGTCAGGTCATTGTGTTATATCCGTCAGGTCATTGTGTTATATCCGTTGTCAGGTCATTGTGTTATATTTGTCAGGTCATTGTGTTATATTCGTCACGTCATTGTGTTATATGCATATGGTCATTGTGTTAAATTTATCTGGTCGTTGGGTTATATTCATCAGGTCATTGTGTTATATTTTCATCAGGTTATTGTGTTATATCCATGTTTCAACTCATTGTGTTATTCGTCAGGTCATGATTGTGTTATATGCATATGGTCATTGTGTTAAATTTATCTGGTCATTGTGTTATATTTATCAGGTCATTGTGTTATATTTTAATCAGGTTATTGTGTTATATCCATGTTTTAACTCATTGTGCTATTCGTCAGGTCATTGTGTTATTTCAAATTATTGTGTTATTTCATTAGGTTAGTGTGTTATAACATAATGACATGAATAAATAACACAATGACTTAACAAATAACACAATGAGCTGAAAAACATGATTTTGTTTTATATATGAATATTATATGAGTTTTAAAGATAAGAAAATACTCGTTTTTATGGTGCAGTTTTTTTTAAAAATAATATCGTGTGTAAAAGTTATGGACGTTCAAAAAATTATGGTGAAACTTAAAATATAAAGACATTACCAATTTTACCATTCCTTCTATTTTTAAGGGAGTGTCACATGTCATCATCTTATGGCTTCTTAGACTTTCTAGGAAAATTGAACTTTGTAGTATAACTCCATTCTATATATATATACCCATGTAAAACTAAAATATCATATAAACCATAACAAAAGTATTTAAAATCATATATACTCATATAAATTTAAAATATCATGTATGCATTTACAAAATATTTAGAACATCATATACCCAACTCACTACCAAAATATTTAAAAACTTTTGAGAAAAACTATTGATATTCTATAACTATGTGTCAATCACAAATTAAAATTTATATTAATATTTATTTCAAATAATGGAAAGGGATATCATGATCGTTAAATAAAATTTATTAAAGTTGGGTATTTATGAAAATTTTAGTTTTGGATATATGGGTATATATCAAATTTGTCAAGTCTGTAAAGGTAAATATTATATTGACAAAACTGCACTTTTAGTTCTTTATGTTTATATAAAAATGTACTTTTGGTTCGTTATCTATAAAACTTATACTTAACATCCTTTGTCTTTAAATGATTTGCATTAGTAGTTCTTTAACACTAGTGATGCTAAATGTTCCAATTAAGTTAATGACTATTTACTCTTTTTACCTCTAAATGACTATATGAGTCATTTTAGTTAATGTTAAATGATGCATACTGTAATGTAATATTTTTTTAGGTAAAAACTTAGTTTATTTATATATTTTTAAAATTTTACGCATAATATCATTTAATGAAAATGTATAATTTGTATTAATACTTTTTTTTAATGCGTTTATTATTATAAACTAGTTTAAGTCATGTATGTTACACGGGTATCATGAAAACATAATATATAGCGTGATATGACAAACATGCAACTTGGTGTTCGCTCAAGGAGCAGTTCCAACATTGGCTTGGTCACGTGATCATGTGGCTTGGTGAAGAACTTCATATCTTGGTCTAATCGATCCTATCGAATAGCCTCTCGTTGCCCTGCCAACATCATCAATGTTTCTTCATCTTTTTTCATCTTTGTCTCCGTTATTGACTTCATAAAACTTTCTATGTTTGAAGTGATGCAGAAAAAGTGTTGAACAAAGACCATTAGCTAGATGACTTAGGTTTCTTTCGTCCTTTACGACTAGACTGTGACATCTGCCCCAAACCCGCAACCGAATACCCGACTCGAATCCAAAGTTATCTATTTTTAATGTATTCGTATTTATTTCCGAAAATGTAACGTTCGTTATTATGATTATTAATAAATAAATTGGATTTTACGTTATTCCCGTCTCAATTAATCGATCGTGTTTTACCTCGCAAATATCTATATGTATTAAATAGTTACGATTTATAATGATAAATCTCAAAATATATTTTACAAAAGAGATTTTATAAAAAATTGTTGAACAAAAACGCTTCTAAGTCTACAAATAGTCCCTTAATGTTCTAACCAAGCTAATGATACAAAAACGTCACTTCTACAAACGTTGCAAATCATTTAGTTAATACAATTTATAAAATTAACTTTGGGCCAAAAGTGTTATTTTTAAATCCTGAATTAAAAGTTATTGACCAGAGATTTAAACCAAATGAAACTCTAGGGGCTATTTGTGTAAAAGTTTATAACCCAGCCCCCCCCTGTTTCTTGCCCGTATTTCAGGCGACGCACGCCGGCCCCCCATTTCCGGCCAACCCAACTTTCCGGCGAGACTTGTTTTTACGCGTTTTAACCCATTTCCATCAACCAAAACATTCCTAATCTGTTTCTAACTATTTTCGAACCATTTTTAATGCTCAAACACACGGTTACAGCACAAATCAGGCATGATTGATTGTTTGTCAAATGGGTTATCGGCAATTTCATGAATTAGACATATAAACGACAGCTAAACTTTCCATTATACTCCATTACATTCGACTAATACATTACCAACCACCAAAACATTTCTCTTTCTTCTACAAACACTCGAATCAAACATCAAGAACATATTTTCCGACGACCTTAGCATTTTTCGACCTTCCAAGCATCAATTCAGGTAATTTTTGTATTCATTCTCATCCTTTCTACCATATACATCTTCCCCAATCATCAATTTCATCTCATTCATTTCAGATTCATAACAAATCATCAAGATCAGTCGACATATTGTTCTCCTTCGAATCCATATCAAATCTTCACTAAAAAGTAAGTTCTATATATCAAAATACTCGTGAATCTGTGTAGATCAAAAGCCCTATGTTCAATTTGGTTTAGTTTAACAGGTGAAATCGAATTGGATGGATTCTTGTTCTAGGGATTGAAATAGAAATGGGTTTTATTGTTTAATAAAGATTAAAATACTTAAAAGTCGAGTTAATAAAAAAAAGTTCTTTAGTTCAGTGGCTAAGTCACTTGATTGTGTGTGTGATGCCCCGGGTTCGAGTCCCTGCTCCTATTTTCCTTAATTTTCACATTTTAACCATTTTAAACATTAAACTATATTTTCTAAAAACTTAAAAACAACCTTTAAGTTAAATATATTTTTACAAGGATTTTGTAGTAGAAAAAAATGGGTCTTATAAAATCTATATAATACAAAACTGCAATTACGTTTCGTATCTAAATCCCAAATTGTACTTTAAAATCTTAATTCCTAATTTGTGATTTAAAACCCTAAATCCCAAATCCGAAACCCTAGATCTCGGATTTTTGATTTTTTGTTACTATTCTTTCGTTTCTAGGTTAGGGTTTTCCCAATTAATTAGGTGGTACTAATATTTGGGCAACCCTCGGTGCTTTTGGCTGCGTTTCTAACGGTTCAATTGTATTTACTTTTCAAGGTGAGTAAACTCACTCCCCTTTTTACTGTTTTGCTTTTGGGGCTGAAATATGCGTTACGATATTATACTACGGTTTTTCGTTTCATTGTTTCTATTTCAAAATGAGATCATAAATGTGTTAATCTTGCCGGCCCCTTGATGCAGAATTATGTGATAGTCAATTGTACTTGTATTATTTGTAATTTCCGCCGGTACGATATTAGCACTAATGGTTTGACACACCCACCTACATGTATTTCAAAATAGGTGATTTGAACCGGTGATTTTTTGGTTGATTCGTTAGGATAGTTACTGTTACTATATTGTGATACTTGTTGCCACATTACTATGTCCCTTCGATGCTTAAACAATTATTGATAACTGGTATATCGAGACGGTTAAATGACGGTTAAACGATAGTTATCAATATTTGTAACATGAGTGGTTTTCATGACTTGTTGCTAAAGTTACCCTATGGAGTTTCAAGGTTCTTGGATTCGATGTATGTTTCGTTGGTCATGGTTGAGTAATATAATGAAATTGCTATGCACATAAGATTGCGAAACATATTTATAATGATCTCGGATTTCATATTTTGTACTATCAACTGTGTTTTACTCACTAGCTAATTCTTTAGCTAACTTATTTTACACGTATCTCAGGTGGACTTTGAGACGTTTAAGCTTCGAGACATGTAGGTGCTTTTGGACCTAGAATAAATGAATAATAAATTACTATTATTGTTGACTTTTATTCCGCTTTATGACTATTTATTTCTCATTTATGTTACGACAGTTATGCTTTAATAATATTAAAATATGCTTTTTAGTGTACATGTGCTTTGTACTATTGATATCCAATTCGCTTGACAGCCCGGTGTTTCCGCCGTCGGGCGGGGTGTCACATAGACGAGTATAGGTGCCACATTTTTGTTTAGGCCCGGAATATTGCGTTTCGCGAACATCCTCGTTTGTACAAACAAAATTCTCCGAATCCAACGACTTTCTTTTCCAGGAAGAAGCACTTGTTGATTCACCAGGAGTCGATTGTGATAACCATTTAGGATGCAGTTTGATCAGATCTCATGCATTACTATGGCCGAACGAGATCTTCATTTTCTTGTGGTAATATTTCATCACTTTCTTGATGGCATCAAGATTGTTGCATTCACTTCCCTTGTGATGTGCCTAAACTTTAAATAAAACATGTTATTTTCATTAACATTAAAAATGTTTATATAGTATATAAATGTTACCACTTGTATATGTAAGTCGTTGAGCGTAGAGAGATATCCTAGAAGATTTGTCCATTTGGAACTGAGTTGATGAGTCATTTCGATGGTGCTACCTTCGAGTAAAGCCATTTTTCATCTTCATGTCATCCCCGTCTACATCCACAAAATCATTTTCATCTTCATGTGGGACAACTTCTACTTGCGTTTCCGCAACAATCTCGTCATATTCTTCATCATTATAAATAGGGTGCGATTGATTTTCTCAGATGTTTTGCTATCTATAATGCCATTTTTCGAAGCGTGGTGCGAAAGGTTCAAAAGCTACTTGATCTTCTAAAGAAACGAATATTCACTAGGCGGAATATGAAGTAGGTATTGCTGAAGTTGAGTTTGCAACATCGATACATAGCCTTGAGTCGAACCTTAATCAAAACCACCTCCATCCCTACTACTCGACCCGACCACCAATGATCTCCCATGCCACAATACTCTTGAACACAAACATGGCTCCCTTGAACTCTAACCGAACCCCCTTGATCTCCCACGCCCCACTCCACTCAAACTCGAGCCAGGTTTTTTGCTAGCACCACCCCTTGATCTTTTGGAAGAATCCATAAAAATTTTTTAAGTGAATTAGGTGAAGAATGTTTGGAAGAAATGTCTGTCTGTTAGATAACAGGTGAAAAGGGATTTATATTAGTATTTTTTTATTTAGGGTTTAGATACATAACTAATACAGTTAATACCGCTTTTAACGTAGCCAACCACAATTAATGTTCAAAAAAATAAAAATCATACACGACATTCAAATGCCAAGATGATTGCTGACGTGTTGTTTCTACATGGGTTGCGACGTAAATTCTGCACAACATTCTTGAAGTATCAGAGGAATACCGAAGCACCCCTTCCTCCCTTAGTCTTCTCGATATAATAGGGTTTAGTACTATTTCAATATTATTGGTTAAGTATTTGGGTAGCCTTTACAAATCTCATCCTCTTTTTTTATTAAATACATATTAAAATGTTGTTTGGAATTGAGTTTGAAAACTCAAATGGGCTTAATTGACTTTTCTAAACATCTAACAAGTTAAAGAAATGTTTGTTAATAGTAAAACACGTCTAATTTTGATTTTTTTTAAATGATTGAAAAATTGTTTTCAAAAGTCATAAAAACATGACTTTTTAATGGCTTTTGGCTTTTTTGAATAAGGATTTACCAATCAACCCCAAGATTACGCTCTTTGTATGAATAAGGTAAACCAAATAATTTTTAAAAGACAACTTATTGACATATCTGTTTTTCCACCGTAAAAGCTAATACAAACATTTTTTTTAACTCAATTTGAAAAAGTCTCAAGTCATTAAACATTAAATAAAGAGGCATGTTTCATATTTACCTTTAGAAAGTTTCAAAATATCATATATATACTCATGTAAAACTAAAAGTGTCATATAAGCCCTAATAAAAGTATTTAAAAACCATATATACTCATGCAAAATTAAAAATATCAAATATGCATTTACAAAATATTTAAAAAATATCCTATGAACCCAACTCACTATAAAAAAATGAAAAACTTTTGAGGAAAACTATTGAGATTCTCACAGATTAAAATTAATACATATTTCAAATAATGCAAAGGGATATAATGATCGTTAAATAAAAACTTATTATTATTACTGGGTATTTGTGAATTTTTAGTTTTGAATGGTATATATCAAATTTGTGTAAAGGTAAATATTATATTGACAAAATCGCAGTTTTAGTACTTTATGTTTATACAAACCTGTATTTTCGGTCTCTTATGTACAAAACTCATAATTACCAATTTACCATCCATAGTATTTAAATTTTTTGTATTAGAAGTTCTTTAACACTAACGGTGTTAAATTTTCCAATTAAGTCAATGGCAGACTAGTCTTTTTACCCCCTAAAGGACTATTTGAGTAATTTTAGTTAAAGTTAAAGGACGCCTACTGTAGTTGTAGTATCTTTAATGAAAAATTTAGTTTATTTATGTTTTTTTTAAAACTTTATGCATATTATCGTTTTTTAATTAAAATGTAGAGAATATGTATTAATACATTTTTTGTAATGTATTTTATTATTATAAACTAGAGAGAAACAATTGCGTGGAGCATTGATTTTATTCATAATAATTTATGTTCAACATGCACACATATTTATATAAAATTTATAACTGACATTATATTAAATATGTTGTTTACTCTACATAATGAGGGTATTGTGTCTTTATTAAGTGTACAATCTATAACATTTATGTAATTATTACATTTTTGTATATTTTTAGAATAATATTTAAAGTAATATGAAGTTAAGAATTACATTTTTTGTATTTTAATTTTTGTGTTTGTTTAAACATTTCGTATGATATTGATGTTTTTTTAGAATGGCAATTTTTAATTATTTAAACAAAATACGTCAATGTCTGGATTAAAACCCAGAACCTTCAAAAGAGGCAAAGTCTCACACCTTTCTCTTAGCCACTAGGCTAATAGGTCATTGGGCTCTTATGATATGGATGTAATATTATAGATGTCATTGCAATCTATGAATATATTTAAAAAATAAACGAGATTTTTTGGTAATTTTTGAAAGATTTCAAAACTTTTCCGTGATTTTCAAAACTTTATGAATAGCATAAATAATATTGTAAAATGTCTTCTTCAAAAAAATGTACTCATATATATAACTTTAAAGTGTACAAAATATGTACTTATAATAATCGTCTACATTTTAATTAAATGATAAAATACATACAAGTTTTAAAAGTACATACAAGTTTTAAAAATACATAAATAAAATAAGTTTTTAATTAAAAGACATTAAAGTTACAAAATGTGCCCTTTAAGTTTAACTAAAGTTACTCAAATAGTCCTTTAGGGGTAAAAATAACAAAACTGTCATTAACTTAACTGGAAAATTTAACACAGTTAGTGTTGATGGACTACCAATGCAACAAATTTAGAAGCAAATGATGTTAATTATGAGTTTTGTACATGAATGACTAAAAGTGTAGGTTTCTATAAACATAAAGGACTAAAATTGAGTTTTGTCTATTATAATTTTACTTTTTTGTCGGGTATATATGATATTTATCAAGTTTGAAAAGATATATATGAAATTAATCCTTAAATAAACAATTCCAAACATCTTTTAAGTAGTGTTAATCATAATGAAAATTTTCATAAATCATATTCGTAATATTTAATGTTTTCACATGAAGCATATATCCACATATATATTGCGATATATATCTAGGCTAATACTTTTGAAGAAAATGTTGGTGGCTATTTGACCCACTGACACCTACTGGGATGGCGAAGAACCTTGTAGCGTTAAAATCGCAAGTTCAAATCTCACTAGAGATCGACAAAATCTTGCAGTCATTAACAAAGGTTGTCATTGAGCTCTTCAAATATATGCAAGTCAATGAGTTTTACGAATTAGTTGGTTTTCTTCTTAAACGAGCAGGCGTCATCCTCGAGCGTTAAACTAATGATTAACGATTAAAATCTCATATGAATATGAAGTATGGATTTACCCAATCTTTTAAAAGACATGGCTCTGAAACCGAATTAATATCGTCGTTAAAAACACTTTTGAATGGAAGAGAATAAGTGTATTTAAAAAAACACATTTAAAGCACCCCTTTTATCTCTAATATCTCTTTGAAGCTTAACATAATCGTACTTCAACATCATCACTTGTCGCCTCATGTTTCTCCTTTTTCTACTTAGACCCACTCCACTATTTTAGTTTCCTTTTAATTCCTTGCTAAACGTTAAGCATGGGGATCTTTGGGCTGGTGCTAGTGTATGATTTCTTTGATATTTAACACCATCACTTTGCCCTTTAACAACAACCTTCATCATTTAAACTTCCATTTGTATTAACATTTATCAACAACGTAACATTAGCGTAAAATGACACAAAGGACGATGAAATAAGGATGGACCGTCATTCACAATATCGTGTACGTTATCATACGACTCCGTAGTAATGTGTATGTCTTAACATTTTAACATAAGTTTTCCTTACATGTTTACGTCTCCGATGTAGCACACAAGGTATTGATTTTTTTTCTTGTTTTGACTTTGTCGTTGCAACATGCGGCGCAACGTTAATATCACAAGCCACTACTAGAAAATTGGGCAATTGCTACCAAAATTTGCAACAGAAAAAAGCGGTCGCAAAATTACAGACCGATTTCAGACCGAAATTTTAATGGTAGCAACTTTAGCCAAACGGTCTCAAAACGGTCGCAAAATTATACTTACTAAAAATAAATGATTGATTTATAAAAGATAGTTAAAATTTGATAAAAAATAATAAGAAACTTGTTTCTTTTCCGACCGCCCATCCATTGCAGTTTAGATACATATAAACGTGATTCAATAGTTCTGCTTTACTTTGTATTAATAACTTACAATCAAAGATATTCTAATAAATATTTTAATGGGACATGACATATAAACATATTCTTCAAATATAAACCGTAACTCACAGAAATACATATTCTTCGTTTATATCAGTTACCGATCCAAAGTTATAATCGCCGGTGCAATTCATAGTCATAATCGCGTAGCAAAATACTATGGTAAAGATATGTATAAGGAATTAAAAATTAAGGTTAAAAAACAGCCACAAAATTTACCACCGTTTAGCTAGCTAGCGTTATAAATTGCCATCGATTTAATGGCGGCAAATAAGGTCATTTACAAATAAGGTTATTTAGACATTAGGTTATTTAGAAATCAGGTTAAATCATTTCTTCTCTATCAATTTACCACCTCCACTACCACATCGTCACGACCACTTCATCTTCAACAATCTTAACTGGTCCAATTGTGATGAACATTGCAATTGTGATGAACTATTGAATCGTCACGGGCCACTACCACATCGTCACGGTCCAATTCTCTTCAACATCGTCACCATCGCCACTACCACCGGTCACGAGCCACTTCATCTTCTCCGCCACTGCACGCACCACCGTCGATTTACCTTGCTGTTGTTATCGACACCACAATTCTCTAATTTGCTGCTGGTACCTTCGATCTCTGATTTACTGATTGTGTTTGAAATGATTCGAATTCGTGTTTCGTAGATCGATCGATTGTTTTATTCCTGATTGTGTTAATGAAGAATGGTTTATGTAGTGATTTTGGTTGTTTCCTAGAAGTTTCACTGTTATATTATTGATGAATATTACAGTTTATATATGTTTATTATCACAATATGAGATTTAAGAACTAATGTAGTTGGTGGTTCAATTACATATGAGATTTAATTGTTATTTAGTGATGATCGAATATTATAGTTTCATTGTTTATTATTGATGAATATTACAGTTTCACTGTTATACTCCATCTTTATATATTGTTTCAAAACCATTACAACTATCGACATGTTTAGCATAAGAAGCATATTACATACATGAGATTTAAGGATGTATGCACATTAAAAACCCTTCATCCAACTCCAGTTTAAAAATAATAAAATTAGTTGTCATTGATACTTGTTTAAGTGAGATCGGATTGTGCATATGCTTATGGTTTCGAATTTTGGATTTAGATTTTGGTTGATCATGACTGTGTTAATGAAGAAATTAGTGATTGTGTTTGATTCGTAGAATTTTTATTGTTGTTGATGTGTGTTTAAGTGAGATCCGATTGTCCAACCCGTTTGACCCGTTAATACAACTACTTGCATTTCTCTACATACAAGTACTTTAGACTCTTTACTCACAATCTATTAAGTATAATTAATCCATCAAAAATTCATATTCATGTGTCGACCAAGCAGTGTCCAATCATCCATCTTTGAAGTTTGGACAACTTTGTAAAACCTACTTTTTCAGTGCTGCACTTTTGTGCAGCAGCTATTCACGGCACATTTAAACCTCTGTAAAAGTTTAATCAGCTTTTTATTTTCAAATATGAATTATAGAACATTAAAAGAGCTTTCCAAGCTTATATAATACACCTACACCGGATTTTTCTACAATTTTTCTAAGAATAGGACAGAAACATAAAATGCTTCCATTCAGGTGGATGTTCTTTCTAGGAAGCCATTTAAATCAACTTTTCATGTTTAAATATGAAACAAAGTATGTTCAAAGGGCTTTCCAAGCATATAAGGTTTGTAAACACCAGATAGGGCTGGCAATTTCTGACACAGACACGATAACACGACACGAAACGACACGGAATTAACAGGTTTCGTGTTTGACCTTAACAGGTGCCGTGTCATTAACAGGTTAACACGATAAAGACACGTTAATTATCGTGTCTTAACAGGTTAAAGATCTGTTAACACGATAGATCACCTGTTAATATTTATTTATATGAAATGTTAGTGGAGAATGGAGGTGGAAATGGGCTTATATAGAGTTTTAATCTTTTTTTCATATTCGTTTATCAAGTATTATTATGGTTAAATACTATATTTATGTAATTTTGTTGTTTTAGGTCTTAAGAATTATCATATTAAATCATATTTATTATTTAAAATTTATGAATTTTTTTGAAAATGTTAATTTTTTTTAAAAATGAATTTTTATCGTGTCATATCGTGTCTTATCGTGTAACCTGCTTTTTATCGTGTTCGTGTTTGGAAAAAATGACACGATAAGTTATCGTGTCGTGTTCGTGTTTGACCTTATCGTGTTCGTGTCTTATCGTGTTCGTGTCTTATCGTGTCGTGTCTGACACGATATGCCAGCCCTAACACCAGACATGTCTGTGATTTTATATGAATTCTTGAAAACATGACAACAACAAAAATTACTACCATTCAGCTTTACTCATCTTCACAAATTCGACCCGAAACTCATTCGTGCATCATTTTTTTCTTTATAAGAGGTCAATTTAAATATACTAAACAAGTTAGATACAAAGGGAGCATATATCCCCTACTAAAGACAAACTTTCAGGTCATGTCTCTGAAAGTCAAACCAAAACAAACTGTTTTCAAAAGTTCTTCACTCATCAAATTCCATCTTTCACACCAGTGAGAATTTCAAAACCAAAAGACAAGGAATCATCTTTTTCATACATTCTTAAACCAAAACCTGAATCTGATAAAGTTAAAGTCACAACAGTTAAGTCAAAAGAACTCTATGACACTTACAGTGACTGCAACTCTCAACTGTCTGAATGTGATGAGGAAATTGAAATGGATAAAATTCCTGTTAACAGAGTTTCCAAAACTGGTTTGAAGTCTCATTGTTTTAAATGTGGGAATACTGGTCATACTGTTAAGCAATGCCCTAAGTTAATCCAAAACAGCTCAAAGCAAAAATCTTTTGGAAAAAGATTAAACACATTTGTAAATAATTTCTTTAGTAATTCTTCATCTGCTCCACCACCCAAGTACACAAAGGCTTGGGTGCCTATTTCAAAGGTCTAACTTTTCATTTTTTTTAATAAATGTCAGGAACATTCAAATGCCGTTGTAAATAGTCATTGGCATATTGACAGCGGATGTTCCAGACATATGACAGGGTTGAAGGACCTACTGACTAACTATAGGATCATAAATGGCGGATATGTTGCTTTTGCGGGAGACAAGAAAGGTGGCAAGATGATTGGTCAATGAGAAGTCTCAAATGGTTCACTTACTTTGGAAGACGTCAACTATGTTCCTGAACTGGCATTTAATCTTCTCAGTGTATCACAAATCTGTGATAAGAATATTCCAGTGATGTTTATTCCAAATGAATGCTTGTTCTTGAAGCCAGAGTTTACTATTCCTGAAGATATGGTGATCATGCGAGCTCCGAGACGAAATGATACCTATATGCTGAATATGGGATCAAAGGAATCAAATTCCACCGTGACCTGTCTCCTGTCTAAAGCTTCATCTTTTGAATCGTTTCAGTGGCATAGACGTTTAGGGCACATTAATTTTAAAATTCTGAATAAATTGGTTAAGAACAATTTGGTCAGGGGTTTACCACTCAAAGATTTTTCAGTGGTTGAGAAATGCATGGCTTGTGCTAAAGGAAAACAGCACAAAAAGCCACATAAACTTAAAATTACAAATACCATCTCAGAACCCCTCGAATTGTTACATACTGATTTATTTGGTCCAATAAGTGTCAAATCTATTGCTAAGAAATCTTATCGCTTGGTTGTCACAGATGATTACTCTAGGTACACCTGGGTGAGATTCATGGCAAACAAGAGTGAGACTGCCGAAGAGTTGATGAAGCTGATTCCTCTAATCGAGGTTCTTGGAAAGAAAAAGGTTCAAGCCATCAGAAGCGATAACGGAACTGAATTCAGAAACCATATCTTCAACTCCTTCTGTGAACAACGGGGTATTCTCAGACAGTTTAGCGCCGCACGAACACCACAACAAAATGGTGTTGCTGAAAGAAAAAATCAAACTCTTGTGGAGGCTGCTAGGACTATGCTGATTGAGTCAAAGCTTCCAATTATTTTCTGGGCGGAGGCAGTCAATTGTGCAGCTTATGTTCTGAACAGGGTACTGATTGTCAAAGAAAAGATGAAGACTTCATACCAGCTGTTTCGAGGGATTAAGCCGCTGATTGATTTTCTGCGCCCCTTTGGATGTTCTTGTACTCTTTTGAATACTCAAGATCAGAAGACGAAGTTTGGTGCTGTCTCTGATGAATGCTTCTTTGTAGGATACTCGAACACACAAAAGGCGTATCGTGTTTACAACAAGCGAACGCGGATTGTGCAAGAGTCCTACTATGTTGACTGGCAAGAGTCAAACACCACCAGTATTGGCAGTGAACCGGCATGGTTTTATGATTCCACCACTATTTTCAAATCATTTAATCTTCCTGACTCTGACGATGACGACATCATTCCACACACATCAGTTTCTATTTTCAACCATCCACCTACACAATCACAACCACAACCTTCAACTACACAACTACCTCCCACTTCATTTGACATTCCTCCACCTCCACCACCTCAAACTGTTCCAACTTCTTCATCAGATATTCCATCCTCATCCACTACCATTCCATCACCTACCACCAATACAATTCCTCCAACATCACCTACACCTTTACAACCATCTAATCAAACACTCTCAACCGAACCAAATCCTTTACTCCTCAACACTGACTTCTAAACCTTAAAAAACCATCCTCATGATTATATCATTGGATCTATTACTGATGGTGTGCGAACTCGGAGCCAGAGTGGTTTGATTAATGAATGTCTCTATGCTGCCTTTCTGTCTCAAGTTGTTCCAAAGAATTATAAACAAGCACTTCAAGATCCAAGTTGGGTGGATGCCATGCAAATGGAACTGCAGCAATTTAGGAAGCTCAAAGTTTGGGAACTGGTTGATCTTCCTCCTAATAAGTGTCCAATCGGCACCAAGTGGGTTTTCCGAAACAAGCCTGATGATCGCGGTGTTGTTATCAGAAACAAGGCGAGATTGGTTGTTCAGGGATTCGCACAAGAGGATGGGATTGACTACACCGAAGTTTTTGCTCCAGTCGCTCGCCTGGAAGCCATCAGAATCTTTCTTGCTCATGCTGCGAACAAAAACTTTAAAGTTTATCAGATGGATGTGAAATGTGCATTTCTATATGGAGATATCGATGAGGAGATCTACGTATGTCAACCACCAGGTTTCGAGGATCCAGATTTCCCGTCAAAGGTTTACAAGCTTGATAAATCCTTGTATGGGCTGCATCAAGCTCCACGTATCTGGTATGAAACTTTGACACAGTATCTCCTCAGCAAAGGTTTCTCTCGTGGGGCTATAGATATGACTTTGTTCAAGAAGGAGGTGAATGGCGAGCTGCTGGTCGTTCAAGTGTATGTTGATGATATCATTTTTGGTTCGACTAATGAAGGGCTGTGTAGAGAATTTGAGAAGGTGATGATGGATCGCTTTGAGATGACAATAATGGGGGAGATGTGTTTCTTCTTGGGGTTGCAAGTGGAACAAAAGCCTGATGGCATTCTAATCCACCAAGAGAAATATATCAAAGAAATCCTCACGAAGTTTGGCATGGATGATTCTTCTCCTGAATTGATTCCTTTTACAGCTCAAACATGCCTTACTTCCGATGATAATGGGAATCCTGTGGATGCTCATCGGTACCGCTCGATGATCGGATCTCTCATGTATCTGACTGCAAGCCGACCAGATATTACATTTGCCGTGTGTTACTGTGCTCGTTTCCAAGCCAACCCAAAAGAATCACATGAGAAAGCTGTTAAACGCATTTTTCGCTACCTTAAGGGTTCCTCTCGTTTGGGACTTTGGTACCCAAAAGGTGGGAACTTTGATTTACATGCTTTTTCTGATAGTGATCATGCTGGTTGCAGGATTAACAGAAAATCAGTCACTGGCGGATGTCAATACCTTGGAGAATGTCTTGTTTCCTGGCAAAGCAAGAAGCAAACAGCCGTCTCTCTGTCCACAGGAGAAGCAGAATACATTGCTGCTTCAAGTTGCTGTTGCCAAGTGCTCTGGATTCAGGATCAGATGATGGATTATGGCATCAACTTTCTTCATACGCCACTATTTTGTGTTAATGAAGCTGCTGTTGGAATTGCCAAGAATCCTATTCATCACACTCGCACCAAGCACATTGAAACAAGAATTCATGCAATCAGGGATGCACGGGAAAAGGGGTTTATTGATATTATTCCTATTGAAACTCGAAAGCAAAAAGCTGATCTTTTCACAAAAACTTTTGACAAACCACGTTTTTATGAACTGATCTCCATGCTGGGACTCATATCTTTTTGAAAACCTTTTCTGTGAGAATCTATTGTAAATATGTAAATAACCTTTTCTTTTTCCTCTTTGAAAATTCCGTGGGTCACTCTAATTCTTCGCTCCTTTATTTTATTTTACTTTCTTTTATTTTTTTTTTCCTTTAATTCTGTATATATATATATATTAAGAAAATCTGAAAAACAAAAATTTCTTATTAAGATAGCTATAATATAGAAATTTTGGGGGAGATATAAAAGATTAACTATTTATAGTTTTTCAAATTTTGCTATTTCAGGATCTTCGTTTTGATTGATGCTGCTGAGACGTTGAAGGAGGTCAGAAGCATTGTGTTTGGGATATGTCAGATAGGCTCAGCCCGAAAACAGAGTAAACAGTGATTGTGCAGCCAAACATAACGTTCAAGATCTCGACAACAAGGATTATCTCCTTGACATGATTGGATTGCACAAAGATAAGGGTTCTGTCAAAAATGGGTTGAGAGCGTTAAATCTTTGCCTTGATTTCCCTAAACATCCCAAATCACCCTCGCCCTATCCCCGAATCGAGTTTCTAGTATGCAAAACAAATAAAAATAAAAAGCTGCTAGTGATGCTCTTCGGAAAAACCTCTGAGTGAGTTACTTGTTAACTCCTCAGAACGTAATGAGTCAAAGTGCTTAACTCCTCTGCTATACGGAAGTATTGACCTGGAGTTGGTGAATCTTCTCTGCTATACGGAAGTATTGACCTGAAGATTCACCGAGCATGCTCAAATGTTTATCTCCTCTGTTATACGTCGGTATAGACCTGGAGCTCTAAACTATTTGAGTTTCCCAAATAATAAGTCGCATTGTGTTCAAATGAATCAATTGCTGACAAGCTCCACTCACAAAGAAAAGATGCAAATTGCACAAGTGTCAAAAGAAGCAAATGCATCGATCAACATTCAAAAGTTGATCATTGAAATTCAAGCAAAGTCAATCGTATTGCTCAGATATACCCTGATGACAGAACTTGTTCTTTTTACCTAGATGTCTGTGGGGACCGAGTTGTCTGAGCTTCTTCAATCAAACCAAAAACATGATAAAAGAAGTTGCTGATCTCTTGTTGAAAGGACTAAGGCATGGGTTTAAATGGACAAACATATCTGCAACCCCGCCAATCGATGATTCTCCGGATTCTGCTCAAAACATCATGAAAAATTTATATATCCTTCTTTAGCGTTTAAAATCTCTGTCTTTATCTTCCTTTTATTTTATTTTTCTAACTTCTATCTTGTTATTATTAGTATTTTAGGATAATATGTTTATTTTTGGAGCATTGAAATTGTGGGACGGTTTCATGGAGTTTCAAAGAATTTAAAATTTGAGAAAAACCAAAAATATTTTAATTTGTGTGCTAGCGAACCTGCTGGCGAACCTACAGGTTCGCCCGAACCTCAGGTTCGCCCGCAACCTTTTTGCACCGCCGCCGCAGGCCGTCTTGACTTTTGGTCTTCTGGCGAATCTAAAGTTCGCTGGCTTGTCTGCCAGCGAACCTATGTTTGTATATATAGGCTGTGACAGCGAAATTTTTCAAAATATTCGCTGTCACTACTGTAGCACGTTTTTCAAAATCCAACCGCCGCTCGTTCGATTCTCACTATTTCACCGGCTTTTTCACACTTAAACATCACTAATATTGTCTGGTATGTGATCGCTTTCAACTTAATCTTTGTTTTAAACCCTTAATCGCACTCTAAACCTGTTAATCTGTCGATCTGTGATTATCTGTAAATCAAATGTCTGATTTGGTGTGTATAGTTAGGCTTTTACTTCATATAAGCCTCGTTTGACGTTTATATTGCCTTTTTGTTGCTTTATATGCTTGATTATGGTGTATTGTCTGTGATTTTGGCCGTTTTTCAAAAACTAGGGTTTCCAGCGAACCTATGTGTTCGTCTGGCGAATCTGAACGAAAGTTCAAAACTTAGAGCGAACCTATGTCGTTATGCTGCCCGCGCATCAACATAGATTCGCCCGACTGTTTCTAGCGAACCTATACATTCGCTCGACCAAAATGCCTGATTTTTCATGTCAGCGAATCTATAGGTTCTGGTGCCAAATCTCAGGTTCGCTATATCAGCGAACCTAATTCTCAGCGAATCTATTAACTGCTTCTCAAATCTTCGTTTCTGATCAATCTCCGTTTATTTTTCAGGCACAATGTCGACCTTATTCTTCGAGAGAAAGCACAATATGTGTGCTTTGCTTGACGAGAACCACGAAAAGGCCGGTGGCTATAGAGATTGCATCAAATGGCTGAAGTCCTCTCACATACATTATGCGATTTCTCACTCACCTACTATATATGAGCTGCATGTTCGGGATTTCTGGCGAACTGCGGTGATGAACGTGTCGGTACAGCCATCACGTATATGTGCCAAAGTCGGCGGCTATGATTTGGAGTTTACTGAAGCCGATCTGGCTAGAATCTTGAGGTTAGAAGAGGATGTGGGTGAGGAGGTCAGTATGACTGCAGAAGAAGTGTATGGGGCATTCCGGACTGCTGGGTATGAGGGTCCGATGCCTGGTGAGAAGAAAATGGAGTTCGTAAAGTCCTATCTGATCCAGGAATGGAGGTATATTGCACACGTGTTTATTATGTGCCTGGATCATAGGAAAGGGGGTACAGACGGACTGAATTTGGATTGGGCACGGGCAATGATGCTGTTTTGTCGGGGACAAAAAGCCAATCTTGCAAAGCTTATCTTCAATTATATTCTCGAGAACATCCATGCTACCAAAGCCGCTAAGTGGTTGATGTATCCGAGATTCATTCAGATGGTGCTGAATGACAAATTGCCGAATCTGCCGGTAGTTGGAGATGTCCTGAAGATATGGGATATGCATTCTAGGATATTCAAGGATTGTAATGCGGTGAGATCGGATTGTGTGGGTAGGACTTCATATCTGTGGGAGAACATGTACACTGCAGAAAGATGGGTATATATACAGAGGTTGATGGAGACGGAGAGGAAACGGGGTGGTGAGAACGTAGAGGTGGTTGAGAAAAAGTTGAAGAAAAGAAAGGCGTACGCAAAAGAGAAAGATTATTCGTTTGATAGGGATATAGATGAGGTTCAGGCTGAAATCGATGCTGGTAGGGAAAAACGAACGAAAAGGAAGTCGGATGCTCCAACTGAAACGTCAA
The DNA here is from genome assembly GCA_030867185.1 of Tagetes erecta. Classification (NCBI taxonomy): domain Eukaryota; kingdom Viridiplantae; phylum Streptophyta; class Magnoliopsida; order Asterales; family Asteraceae; genus Tagetes; species Tagetes erecta. The sequence goes on from CM061494.1 coordinate 24,826,259, forward strand.
AGAAAGCAAGGCACGAGACTGGGGGTACATCGGGTGAATCAGCTGGTGAATTAAAGGGTGAAGTTGAGCGTTTGAGGGCAGAATTGGTTGAATTGAAAGGTAAGTATGAAGAGTTGGAGACACAGGATGCTGAGAAGTCGACAGTTATATATGAGATGGGAAGGATGATGAAGGATCAGCAGTGTCTAATGGTCAGGATCTTCAAGGAACTGAATAGTCTGAAAGAAAAAGAGGGGACAGAGCCTGCCATGACTGAAGCTGAATTGAACTCCTTAACGGATGCTGCAAAGTATCCGTTAATGGATGTTGTTTTTGGAGACAAAGGAAAGGGAAAGGCAGTTGAGGAGGAGTTTGACGAGGAAATAGGGATTGATTTGGATGTTTTTGAAGGAGAAGAAGTGGTCGGAGGATCTGGCGTGAATTTCACATTGATAGATGAACCAGAGTTAGACGTAAACGCTGATAGTGAGGAGGATCTGGATGATGAGCCGGAAATGTATAAGGTGGAAGAAAAGGGGGTGAGTTACCAGTTTGAGCACGTTGAATTAGACAAATCTGAGTGGTTCCGAAAGGAAGAAGAAGCCGTCCCAGAGGTGCCCATATTTCAACATCTGGATGAACCCAACACCTCCCAGTTGGATAGACAGGTGATTGCATGGAAATACAATTCCCTTGTGGATGCGTATATGATAAAAAGGAGGGGAGGTGATATCAGTTACATCAAGAACAGGAAGCATTTCGCCACCTTGCCGAGGTGGGACTTGCGAAGGTTGGCGGAACTTCCTCTGTTAGGAAAAGAAGAGAGTGGCAGGGCTTGTGCGTTCGAAGTGACAATTAGGGAGGCTGCAAAGACAAACTTTGTGGATTTTGGATACCAGAAGCCGAGGAGGATGAGGCAGAAAAAGGATAAGCATTGGGTATCGTGGAAAGGTAAAGTGGTTTTGAAAATTGAAGCACCGAAGGTAATGACCAGAGTCAGAGTTCCGGACACACAGCCACCCAGACTACAGGATTTCCTTAAATGGTTTTATGATAACAGTACGGGTGAAGCTGTTATCAGATTGAAAGGGGAAGATCGTCCAGAAATCAAATTGTTTGACCCAATGGAGATCTTTTCTTTTTGCGATGAAGATCTAAGGGTGTTGTGTGAGGAACGGATAAAGCACGGGGCTGGAGACGATACTGGTACTGAAGCGAACCTGTTTGTGAAGGTCGCAAACAAAGCCCGAGGGATCCGTGCTGAGTTGAGATCGGTGAATGAAAGACTGAGGAGGACTGATGATCAGCAGTTAGAGATGGATGACTTATCAAGACAGCTGGATCAAACCATTGAAAGGAGGTTCGAGAAACCGGTGGAGGTTGTAGATCTGGAAGTGATGGGCGAGGAGCATACTGCAGAGATTCAGGCGGAAACAACTGTTCAACAAATGCCTGATGCTGATGTCGCTGATGCTGAGTTTGTGGAATCAATGTTAGTGTTTAGTTAAGATGAGGCCAGATCTGAAGACGTTACCAATCCTTTGGCCGGTATCGAAGATAGGGCAGGAGCTTTCATTGAAATCCTTTGAAGCCAAGACTAGGACGGAGCTTAAACACAAGACTTCCCCAGGTGAGGTCCAACCTAGGGGGAGTATTGATAGTCACATGTATAGGTCGGACTCACCGGCTTGTCTGTGTTACTTTTGTATGTATTTGTATGACTTTTGATTGTAGTTTGTTCTAGCGAACCTACGGGCGAATCTATAGATTCGCCCGCAGTTCATGTTAGCTTTTGTTTATGGTGTCGACTGGGCGAACCTGTATGTGCCCAGCGAACCTGTGTGGTTCGCTAGATAGATTCGCTATAGCGAATCTATCAGCGAACCTAACACTGATATATAATGTAACCTTATCTACAATTGAATACAACTTTTGCACATCTTTAACCAAAACTCTTATCTACTGATTGTGTTGTGTAATCGTTCATCTGAGGTGCTAGGAGCATATTCTACTTATCTTTGTAGCTTATATACCTCGGTTGTGTGTTGTAATCTTGTTATTGGGTTTGTTTGGTTATTATACACCTTGTTGTTCAAGTCTTGTGTGTTTTGTAGTTAAACAAGTCAATATAGCACTGAAATCACGATCATTATGGACCAACAATTTTCAACACTCAACAAGTTACTCAACAAGTTTGATCTCTACCTTACAATCAAAACATCTTTGTTTATTTTCGTGTAAGTGTAAAAGATAACGAATAAAAGAATCACTCACTGTTCATGATTATATGTACTAAATATTTTGCTACTTTTATTGGTTGCTTACTATAGATCTATGTTCAATTTACACAACTATGTACAAAGCTTGTTGATATAGGGTGTGTTTTACTTGTTTACATGCACCTTTGAAGGTTTACTTGCTCATGATGTATGCGAATATATTAGAAGTAAAGAAATTGCATATCATGTTCATATTTTATTTTTAGTGATAAACATGTGGCAGACACGGGTGGGTCAAGAAGGTCCTTAACCGGGTCATGGTCGGTATTATCTTTTCATAAAATTTTTTATAACCTGATACACCAATGTCCGAAAAGAAACCTGAACTCAAAACTTGAGGGTTGTAAGTATCCACATAGGACATTACGTTGTTTCTAACCGCTCTTTTTTAGCAATCTTGTTAATGAATAGCCCACTGTGTTTATTTTAGGCTGTTGCAGAAGCTGAGGCTGCAACTATGTCAATGGTGAGACGGGCTAAACCTGATGCTTCTTCACTCGAGGAAGCAAATGAAATAGTTCGCGGAAACTGGCTCAATGCTATTGAGCAACATCATCAACAATATTCAAGAAACTTGAAAGTTAGAGACATTCTTGATATTGGGTGCTCTGTAGGTGTTAGCACAAAATTTCTTGCTGATAAATTTCCTTCTGCTAAACTAACTGTAAGTATGTATAACTTGAAAATATTCCTTCTTTTTTGATATTGATTAACCATTGTATCTAGAACACTAGAACCTTTGACCTAACTACTACATGAGGTCCACATAACGTCTTATTTTGTATGCGTGAGTTAAACATTAGGCCTTTATACCAGGGGACATGGCCCTTAAGAAGGTATTAACACAAAGAATTTGAATCAAGGCCAAACGATTGGAGTTAAGGCCTACAAGGTATTTGAATGTGCACTTTGTATATGATTGTGATATAATCATATAAACCTTCGTTTTATCCCTTGTTGCAACTAGTATGAAAATTTATATCCAACTATGATTATTTTATAATATCTCTCTTTTGGGGGTTATCTTAAGTTAAGTTACCTAATTGCTCTTTTTCATTGTTACTGATTAACATCATTGGTTATAGTTCGCAATGGTTGCTTGATTTGTTATTATTGGATGCCATTTCTGGCATTTGGTTTCTGGTCTGATTTTGTAAAACTTATGATAGCAAGTTCTTACAGTTTGGGTATTTATTTTTCGGTCATGTTATGCTACAGGGTTTGGATCTATCACCATACTTCCTAGCTGTTGCTAAATATAAAGAAAAGAGAAGACCTAATAGTTCAAACTCATTCCAGTGGATACATGCAAATGGTGAAGATACCGGCTTGGATTCACAATCATTTGACATTGTTTCAATCTCCTATGTGGTATGGCTCATTTAGTTTCCAGTTAATAATACACTTAAAACCATGAAACATTAACATGACACATGTAACCTGTTTGTCTAACAAGTTAGCGGGTTGAAATTGATGAGCCTGTGAAAAACATCAACCTTAACTTATGCACATGCACACTTAAAACCATGGGACATGAACATGACTTGTATAATTTGTTTATGTGAATGAGTTGAAATACTAGTTATTAAGATTTATGCATTTGTTATGTTTACAGGAGTTGTTGCCTGTTCTGTTTACGTTAATGAAGAGCACTGAACCATTTCTGGATGAATACTACTTGTTGGATTTGGAAAAAACTGTAAAGGAAGCTGGGTTCATCAATGTACAAACAATTCTTACAGATCCAAGACACCGGACTCTCACTGCGACCGTGCCCTATTGACATATTCAAGTTCTGCTCAGCTTGGTTTGTAAACGATCTAAGCTGGCTCAGTTTGTAAGCAAGCCAGTTTCGTGCAAGTTTTTCCAACCAAGTTAGTACAAAATTCAGAATGTTTGTTCTAAATAATGTTTAGATTATTATTAGTTAAATAATTTATAAAATATAAAGGATATACTGTTGTATATATATAACAACTAGTCAACTAGTATGGTTGTTATGATCATGCTAATTGACAAGTCAACCCCTAGGTATAACCAACCTACAAACATATAATTTGCAGATGTTATTCAATAGTTTGGGTTATTAGTTATACAAATGAAAGTAAGAAGGTTTGCTGCTAGGATAGAAAGGATTTAGATTTCAGATTGCCTACAAATCAGTATTTTGGGTTATTTAGTAGTTTTCTTTTTCAGTGTGGATCTAGTCTTTCATTCCATTATTTGTTTACTAAAAAAGGTTATAACCTGCCTTCGAAACACTGTAAATTTGTGACGTTCTAAACATACTTTAGATGCTTTCGATTGCTTTCGACCCATTAACATAGTTTAATTTTAATTAGGGTTTTGATGTGTAAATCATTAATCTTTTATTTCAGTTTGATTAGGGGACGCTATAACTATAACTTAATTTAGTTCATAAGAGGTTCATTATTAATAAGTGTTATTTTTTGTGCTAGTTATGTTCTGTTTTGGGTTGAAAATAGCTTCAAATTGTTCAATAGATTCATGCTGAAATGTGTAGTGTGGCAATTTATATGTAGCTGAGCTTGTATTCAGTTAAAGCGAATAGTTAAAGTAGTATTTGTTAGGTATATCATCTATATTCATCCAAATCTTGTTTATGTGTTGTTATGTAGATAGAAAGGTTGAACAAAGTTATAGGAGCTTGCTAAAGAAAAAGATGAAGAGAAAGAAAGGATGAATGGAGTTATTGAGGGGTTGGCGGCGGAAAACGAAACTATGCGCAACAAGATTGAAAACTTTGAAAGGATGCTAAAAGTTATGGCTCGAGGAGAGCAATCATCAAGTTAGGCTAAAAACTTGTTTATCGCTTGTTATGGAAAACTTGTTTATGAGTTGTTATCGAAAACTTTGAAAGTATGTTTGGTTGTTTTAACTTTTAGATTGTTTAATGTAGTTTTGAATATTTGATGAATGGTAAATTTTAAAAGTATGAGCTTTATTAGTGTATTTTAATGCTTAATAAAAGGTGGCAAAAGCTTGTTGCAGCTGTGCAACCGGTAGGAATATTTTGGTCGCTAAAAGAGGAAAAAAAACTAGTGGTTGGTCGTAAAATCGTCACAAAATATTTTCGGTCGCAAAATTGTCACAAAATATTTTCGTTCGCAAAATCGTCGCAAACAATGGCGGTCGCAAAAATAGCGACGGCAACAACAGTCGCAAGTTTTGCAACGGAAAATGCGGTCGCAAGTATAAAATCGGTCGCAAAATGGTTGCTACAGGGCATTAGAGACGAGCGTTTTTCCAACTAACTTTCCGGTTGCAAAGCGGTCTCAGATGGCCTTTTGAGACCGTTTTGCGACTGAAATGGCCGTCGCTATTGCCAAATTTTCTAGTAGTGAGCGTAATATGTGTAATTAACAAGGTAAAAAAATATGTCATGTCATGCGCGGGCACGCAGCATCATCGAAACATGTATAATGAAGTCACATCGTGACATTTCTGTTGCAGCACGACACGTCACGTTAATGTCACCAGCATAATATGTGTTGTGAGTGGAAAGCGTGTCCCGCAACACACACGAAAGAGGAAGACAGCTTAATTAATTTACGGTATATTCTTGTCTACATTGTGATGTATTTATAAAGCTTAATTAGTTAATTACAATACAATGAGAGTGTGCTCTAAGAACAAAGATAAAGGGGCCGGTGAGATCCTTAGGTATACCAAGTCCTTAATTGAAGATTGTGGTGTAGGTTCACGTCATAATTACATGTATTTTTTTTTTCTGTTTTGTTATTATCGTTTTTGTTTTGTTAATGGTATCCTGTACTTGTTAAAAAAAATGCCCTAGCTATTTACACCGTGTGTTTTTAACAAAAAACCGCTCAATACGCCGCGTATAGAGTTGTACGCGGCGTATAAGACCGTTATTTTCAGACATAATAAGACAAAAAGAAATATACGCGGCGTTGTATACTGTACGCCGCGTTTTGATTGTTTTTTTTGTATTTAATTAGTTTTTATTATAAAAAAAGGTTTATTATTGTTATTACATATTTTGCCACCACCACACAAACGAATTTACATTTAATATAAAATGAGTCACAACCACACTATATAAAATGTAAATAAATACATAAGTTTTATATGATAACCAATACCAATCTATATAAATTGTCGATAAATACATATTTTTAATATTATTACAAGTTATTTTGACCTAGTGAAACGTCTCGGATGTGCCCATTAGCGGAGTATTTGCCGGTGGGTGCAAGCGAAGTAACAAGTGAAGTATACTCCCACTTCGTCTTTAGGTTTGATTTAGCTAACCCGTTCTGCTAGATATAAAATGGTGCATGGTGGGCATCCATTTGTACCATTCCGGGACATGGTAGGGTTAACTATGCTGAATGATCTCCAAGTCCATAAAGCTTTCACTTCATCTTTCGTTTTGAAACTTGGAGATTGACCTAGTGAAATCTCTCGGGTATAATAATACCTGCTTGTTTGGTTTAAGTCATCGTAAGTAGCAGTGAAAGGAGGCGGAGGTGGAGGTGGTTCTCCATCTTTCAACTACATCTTTCAGTGTACATCTTTCGATGTTTACCAAACCGAGCTGCTAGACATGAACCGTGTGTTAAACACATTAGTTCAGATAGCATTGCTAGTTCTGTAGTGGTGGGGTTAACTATGTTAAAGAAATAAATCTTTTGACCTGGTGAAATGTCTCCGGTTTATTATATGCATGAATATTTTTTACTTTAACACCGGTGTTACAAATAACAGATGTCTCTGTTTTTATATTATAAACCATAAAACGTGAATAAAAATATAATTTTGCAGTTAATTACAAATTATTAGACCTACGAAATGTCTCCGGTTTCAATACTCAGTTTTATCTTAAACGAGTATGGAAACCGGAGACATTTCACTAGGTCAAATAATTTGTAACATACTCCCCAAAATTATATTATTTTTCACTATTTATGGTTTATAATGAAAAAGAGGAGACATCTGTAATTTGTAACACCGGTGATATAGTTATAAAAATCATGCAAAACCATTAAAAATTAACATAAGTTTTATATTTATTACTTCTCATGGGATACCACAATCAGAATCATAACCCTGGTTTCATAAGTCATCCTTTTATTAGGAGACGGATGATACCGGAGCTATGATATTGCGGTATACCATGAGAAGTAATAAATACAAAACTTACGTTAATTTGTAATGGTTTGTTAAGCGCCCTTTGTTAAGTTGTTCGGAGGGTGTAAATAAGCGCTTGTGGATTGAAAATTGGGATGGTGAATTGTGAAGTGAGTGTGGAAGTGTTTGTGAGTTGTGTTTGTGGACGACTGGTATGGGTGTTATGTAGGGGATGTTTTAGAATTAATGTGCCGCGTATAGCACTATGTGCGGCGTTTTAGAAAAGTGATGTGCCGCGTATAGAACTATGTGTGGCGTATAAGGCGCTTGTCACGAAGTATTTCTGACAAAGTACCTTATACGCCGCGTAGAGGCCTCTACGCCGCGTATAAGGTACTTTGTCAGAAATACTTCGTGACAAGCGCCTTATACGCCACACATAGTTCTATACGCGGCACATCACTTGTTTTTAATTAAAAATATTTAAAAAAATTGAAATTTCTATAAATTTTTTAATACGTTTTAAATTGTTAATATCTTATAATAACAAAAAATTTAATAATATAACAAAAGATTTACAAACAAAACACATCACAAAAACATAATAAAAATTCATCATATATATACATTAAGTGTTTCCAACAAAAATACATTAAGTTTTAATAAACAAAAAGTAAAAATATCTATGATCCCCCCTGATCATCATCCGTCCGCCGTCTGGTACGCCGCGTCCCGGTGGGGTCGTCATATCCATCAGGGTAAGTAAACGGCTCTACCGACCCCTCATGAACTCTGATACGGTCACGAACAATCCAGTCGAGAAGGTACCCTATCCTCTGAATCCGTTGCTCCACAGACACTGGCAACCGAACCGCCTGATAACGCTCTTCCTCCTGGACCGTTTCTAAAAACTTCCTCCCAACCATAACATTGGGCTCGGGTTCCATGCGTACAAGGCTAGTGTAACGGGTGAACTCTCTAGTGTTTTGGTCGAACTGCAAATGTGGGTAACCATCCAAAACTTGCTCCGCGAAGTCCAAAATCTAAATCCAAAATCATAATGTATATCCTAATCAAAAATCTAATCTATATCCAAAATGAAAATGTATAAATAAACACAAATGCAGTGGTTAAACGGGTGTTAAAAACGTACCTCGTGTGTCGTGTCTCGAGGGGGCGGGTCGTGTCACGAGTGGGGTCGGGATTGGACGAGTGGGGTCGGCCTTTGACCAGTGTGTGTGAAGAGGTGTGTGTGAAGTGTGTGTGTGGTGTTTTTGTGTGTGAAGAAGACGCTGCGTTTTCGCAGCGTTTTTATATAAAAGGCTATACGCCGCGTAGAGCACTCTACGTTACGTAGAGGCGTTAAAAACGAGGAAGCAACGCAGCGTAGAGGATTCTACGCGGCGTAGTCAAATGAATTCAAACGGCTTAATAGTTAAACGTGGCGTTGTTTACTCTACGCAACGTAGTAGCACATTCAGGCCATTCAGGTAAGACCATTCAGGCATGTATAACTCGAACTTTTCAATTTTCGCACCGTCCTCTTGTTTTCTCATTTTAGGAAACTTCGGATACGTTGCTTTTTTGGGTTCCTTTTTAGGGGCTTTTGTTGATTTTGAACGTGTATAAGAGCTATGTCTACCCGGGTCAACTGGAGAAGGTTGTTCTTGTGAAGACGTATGCGACGGAGTATAAGAGCTATGTCTACCCGGGTCAACTGGAGGAGGAGGTTGTTTTTGCTGTTTCTTCTGACTAGGGCGACCCCGTGGATCCTGATGCTTTTCGGGATCATTTTTTGTCGTTTTTGTTGAAAATAGGGCCGACTTAAGCTTATTTAACATGTCCCATTTTTTAATAGGATCTTTTTGAGAACGTACTTTTTCGTTAATTTCATTTAACCCTTTTTCAATATCTGGTTGTGCAGTGGCCTCTTTGGACTCTGGCTCGAAATCAAGTTTTCTCCAGAAGGGGTCTATCGAATGTAGTTGAATAGACTTGACTGTAAAATAAAAATATCTATTAGTAAATCGATCAAATAATAAGCATAAATTTTCAAAACCAAGAGTTCCCACCTGTACGGTTGTGTTGCTCTATGCTACAAGCACACGTCAAACCCATTGAGGTCTGCAACTGATGTCCACATGAAGAACCCGATTTAATCATCTTTTCTGACTTTTTATGTTCGGCTTCAAGAATATTAAGAGCATCAATGGATATGTTACGTAATAAATTTTTAAAAAGTTTCAAATTATGATGCTTCATAATTTTTATGGTGGACACCTCAAATGATTTCCTAATCTCAACCTCCTGTTTCCTTACAACCTTAAGAACATACCCTGCAATCGTCTCAAACGAATTATTAGACCCGTGCAGGTATCTCTTAATGTCTGCGTGTTGGCTCTCAACTCTATTTGTCGTATGTTGACCAAAATTGAGACGGTCAGAACTCCAACACGTAACAAACGTTTCTTTGTAAGGATTCAACCAGTTATCCCTGATATACAACCATACCCCTGAAAACAAACAAACAAATACCTTAATAACAGACAAACATAGTTATTAAGAGGTAAATTAAATAATATAACATACCGCGCCTCTCTATCGAGCTTAAATATTCTTCCATTTTCCCACAGTTATAATTGTAATCCTCAATCGTGCCAGACGAGCACAGTTTCGTCCAGCTATAACTGAAGTTATCCCATACTTCATCTTTGAATAGAAATTTCCATTTTTTGGAAATGTTATGTTGAATGTGCCACCGACACAGGTTTTTGGTGGCTTTAGGGAATACGGTCTTACATGCGTTCATAAGGGCTAGATCCCTATCGGTAACGATCACACGTGGCTGAATGCAGTCTTTTATGACATTTTTTAGCTGTTGAAGGACCCATGTGAAATCAGCCTCTCGTTCCCTAGAAATGAACGCGTGAGCGATACAGAACGACTTCAGCGTCGAAGTCATACCAACAAACTGTAAAAAAGGCCATCCATACATGTTTGTTTTATATGTTGCATCAATCAACAAGACGTGAGGGAAGGCACGCCACATTTTATACGAGGTGGAATGAATAAAAAAGACTTGTTTCGTCCGTTTACTTTTTCCGTCTTCGAATGTTTGAAACAAGAACCCATTTGAATCAAGAAAATTTTCAAATGCCTGCATCGGGGTCTTGCCAATTTTTTCTTTATTTTTTAAAGACCGGACGTAATTATTTATGTCTTTCACCGCGCATAAGATTTCAGGAAACTAATCTCGTAAAACATCCAAAATCTGTACCGGCCGCATGCCCTGACGGTGTAACCGCGCAGCCACGTCTTTTTGCTCGTCATCCAGCCTTCTAAGATACGGGTGCTCCTCTTTAAATACAATAGGGCGGTGGTTGTGAGCCTGGTTTTCTACAATTAACTTCCACCTATCACTTCCCCTATCGTATCTCCCTAAAAGTTTAAACGGACAGTTAGTTTTCGCACTACCCGTCCGCCTAACTGTGGCCTGGCTTTTGTATTCCCCGCCACGACTGCATCTAAGATCAACAGCGCCGTTTCTTGACCGATCAACCACAATAACACACCCATGATCCTCTCCTCTCTTTTTGACCCATTCCTCTAATTCGGTTCGAGAAGAGAAATACTAAATAAAATATAAAGTCAAAGTCAATAATAATATAATTATCTAGTTATAACTTAAACATGTAATATATGATTAATACGTACGTTGTCTGTTACATACGAAACGCTCGCCTCGCGTATGTAATCATCGTCAGACTTCTCGTCATCGGTTTCATTGTTTTCATCGTTGTTTTCCTCTTTGTCCTGGAACGTATTTCGAACGTGGTCTGGTCCGGAGTTGAAATCATACGAGACAAATTTGCTGTAGTTAGATGCTTCAGCAGAATAAACGGATGCCGGCTGCGTATCGTAATACGGGTCTTCTATAGGAATGTGGTAAGATGACCCACTCTCGTGAAAATAATATTCCTAAATCAACATAACAATTAAATATACGAATAACGACATATATTTAAAGAAAAATAATATCTTTTACCGGTTGTTCGTGAAATTCCCGTGTCGGAGTCTCGTTCAAATCAAACGTCGGTTTTATCTCTTCCTCGTTTACGTCTTGAAACGTTGGTTGTTTTCCGAAATTTTGACTCAATGCCGGTTGTTCGTAAAATTCCGGTGTCGGCATCTCGTTCAAATTAAACGTTGGTTCTTCATCCTCCGGCGGATCAAAAAAATTCCACCAAGACATTTTTTGTATGTTTGTGCGAACACACGTATCGTGAAATTATATTTGTGAATGTGAAATTGTGTTTGTGAATGTGAATTTAAGTTTGTGAAGATTGAGATGGCTTGGATTGTTTAAGTAATAATTCACAAAGATTAAATACGCCGCGTATAGTCCTATACGCGGCGTATATACCTGAACCTCGTACGAACAAAACCTGCCGCGGGTCATTCCTTCTGAACCTCGTACACATCCGCAGCGTATAGGGTTATACGCAGCGGATGGGGTGGTTTTGTCGTATTATGTTTGTACGTTATCCGCGGCGTATAGGCGTATACGCCGCGGATAACGTACAAAATACGCCGCGGATAACGTACAAACATAATACGACAAAACCACCCCATCCGCGGCGTATAGCCCTATACGCTGCGGATAAAGTGGTTTTTTTGTTAAAATGTCACCGGTGTAAATAGCACAACCCAAAAAAAATCAATCTCAAAGTCCTAATTGCATATCGTGAGTGGTACGATGTTGCACGAACAATCATTGTTTTTTTTGGGCTTTGTCTATTCACACACTTACTAAATCTATCCTCACACCTGTTTTAAACCCAGGCGCCGCGGATAGGCCTCGGTGCGGCGCCTGGGTCGCTTTTAAGTGCTTTTCAGACATGGGAACGGATTTTTATACCCCTATGTGCCGCGGATTGGGCTATGTGCGGCGCCTGGGTCGCTTTTAAGTGCTTTTCAGACATGGGAACGGATTTTTATACCCCTATGTGCCGCGGATTGGGCTATGTGCGGCGCCTGGGTTGTTTTCAGCCGAGATAGGATCATCTAGTATGAAAATTTGATACGTCCCGACCTCAATATAGATCCAGAAGTGTATTATGTAGGTTGAAAAGAAATAATATTATTCTGATAGTTAAAAAATATTATGTTAGATTTTTGATATTTTCTAAAACTATTATGTTAGACTTTTTGTTATATAAATGGGGCCGAAAGTAAAAATATATATTATCCCTACAACAAAAAGAACCATTACTTGTATATTACTACAGGTATAAAAAAATACAATTTTTAAATAACATTATTTGGTTGAAAAGATATAATATTATGTTAAAAAATGTCGATGTCATTGCTATTTATAGTCCCCGAAAATCAAAAAAAAATATATATATATATATATGGCAGGCGCGGCACATAGGGCCATCCGCGACACATAGGGCCATCCGCGGCACATAGGTCCATCCGCGGCACATAGGTCCATCCGCGGCACATAGGGCCATCCGCGGCGCATAGGGGGGGTTGACTGGCCAATGAACTTCGTACGATGATGTGTTCCGATGAGATGTGACCCAGGCGCGACGCCGAGGTCTATGTGCGACGCCTGAGGGGTGCGAAAATAAATATAGAAGGTGTGAGAATAGGACCACCCTTTTTTTTGTTGTTGTTAAGCGTTGACTTGAATATTTGATTTATATATTTTATGTGAGATTTACATTGACATACATTTGAATTCGAATATATACTCTTACACGTGTCAGTGACGTGCATTTATTTATTTATTTATTTATTTATTTACTAGATTACTATCTGTGTACTATACGGATTTTAGTTTTATATGTTTTAACTAAGTTTAGATATCAAATTTATTTTAACATATCTCTTATTAAATCGATTTGGATATTTACAAATATATTCATATAAAAAATCATTTGTTACAATAAAGGATATGAACATATCGGATTAGGAGATAATTCATGATAATTGTTAATTTTTTTATTTGAACACTAGATTAGTACCCGTGTACTACACGGATTTTAGTTTTATAGGTTTTAACTCAATTTACATATCAAATTTATTTTAACATATCTCTTATTAAATCGATTTGGATATTTACAAATATATTCATATAAAAAATCATATGTTACAATAAAGGATATGATTTATAATCGTTGGTAAATTTTTATTGGAACATATCGGGTTAGGAGATATGATAATTGTTAATTTTTTTATTTGAATATATCGAGTTATGCGATAATTAATGATAATTGGTAAAACTTTAATTTGAACATATCGAGTTAGGATAAATCATAATAATTGATAAGTTTTTTATTTGAACATATCAGGTTAGGAGATAATTCATGATACTTGATATATATCGGGTTAAGATATAGATCGTGATAATTGGTAAATTTTGTATTTGAACATATCGGGTTAGGAGATAATTGATGATAATTTGTGAATTTTTAATTTAAACATATCGGGTTATTTCGAATATGGAGCATACCATGACCTGTCTAAAAATTCTCCATCAAATTAATTTAGAACATGACACTTAAGCAAAATCCTATGTGGAGTAGTTAAAATGGTGACATGTGGATGTGTTACTCAATTATTAGAATAGGTAGATAGGTAGATATCGAGTTAGGAGATAATTAATGATAATTGGTAAAACTTTAATTTGAACATATCGGGTGAGGATAGATCATAATAATTGATAAGTTTTTTATTTGAACATATCATGTTAGGAGATAATTCATGATAATTGGTACATATCGGGTTAAGATATAGATCATGATAATTGGTAAATTTTGTATTTGAACATATCGGGTTAGGAGATAATTGATGATTATTTGTGAATTTTTAATTTAAACATATCGGGTTATTTTCAATATGGAGCATACCATGACCCGTCTAAAAATTCTCCATCAATTAATTTAGAACATGACACCTAAGCAAAATCTTATGTGGAGTAGTTAAAATGGTAACATGTGGATGAGTTACTCAACTATTAGAATAGGTAGATTTATTTATTTATTATTATTATTATTATTATTAATATTATTAGTTTTTTTATTTATTTATTATTATTATTATTACTAATATTATTGTTATTATTTAAAAGCCAAATGTATACACTAGATTATATCTCTTGTGATACACGAAATTATGTAAAAAATAATAATATATTATTTTTTACTAAATAATTAGGTAATAACGAAACATATATAATGTTACATTTACGACTTACACAAATATATGTACAATTATAATTTTTTATTGTTTTTGTTATTAACTCAATATTCTTTTTATACATTTCCCCTTTTTCGACTCATTTCTTTTTTTTCTTTTACTTTATTAGAAGATATTTTTTATGTTTACCAATTTTCTCTTTTCATACTTTGTTGTTTCTGCTTCAATTTAGCTATTTTTTAAAAAGTAAAAATTATTATCTTTAAATACGGATAGAATATAGAGCTATGACTCAAATACGAAATTACGGCATTTTATATAAAGATTAGGATATCGAACCTAATAAGATAAGAAAAAAATTTATCTATTTCATTAACATATACCCATAAACAATAGTTTTTTAATGTTAAATTAACTTGTTTCATTAGAAAATATACCCTTGTAAATTATTAAAATATGAAACTTATCTATTTAATTAAAAACAATTTAACAAATGATTATTTTACCCTTGTTTATGTAAAACTTTGTAACTTCATATAAATTTATCGTTTTAAAATTTTACATGTACCCATAAACAATAGTTTTTATTGTTAAATTAACTTGTTTCATTAAAAAATATATTTACTATAAAGCATTCGTTAGTTGATCATCATAAAACTTCGAATTTGAATATGAAGCTGGTTATTATAAAAGGAAGTTATATATCTAAATAAAAAAGAAAACTCCATTGTTAACATACTTAATACTTCAATGCCAAAATATTAAATTGATTATTGAAACCTATATTGCATTTGGTCACAAAAAGTTAAAATATCCATTTTAATCAAACATAGAATCACCAAATCAATTCAATAGCGATTCACATTCCACATTTAACGATTGAAGGTTAAAAAATTAATCTCGCAATCCATCACAGAACTATCGGTTAACAACAATTTAAATCAAGTGTTTACTAAATCATCTTACTAAAAATGACATGTTCTAATTGTTAAGAATTAGGTTAGAAAAACCATATACATGTTAGTGGTAGAATAGTAAAGAAACAAAAATAATCATTTAAGTCGGTTATCATATTTTAAGTTCGTGGATAAATATGATAGTTTTTAAGCTTAGTGTAAATAAAATTCTACATAAAATGATATAGTGGGTATTTAGTGAAATATTATTTATATTAAATTTAAATTTAGTTTGGATATATATGATAATATTTGTAGGGAGTTTTCTGAAATTAATGAATTATTATCTATGGGAATACTAAAATTTTGTTTAGATATATATGAAACTAGTTTAGTGTCCGCGCTACGCTCGGGAACATAACATTCAAATGATGCTTTTAAGGAAATTCATGAATGTTCCAATCAATTTTGAGACAAAATCATGGTAAACCGAAACACATGATATATTTTAAAAATTAGATTTTTAGTATAACAATATTATACTCAAATTAAAGAGAATAAAGTGCTTAGTTTTATGGTGTAGTTTATTTTTTAAAAACAATTGTATAAAATGTTATGTGTATTTATAAAACACTGAGGTTTTTAATTGTATGTTAGTATTAACTTTATCCATAAGTTTCAATTTTAAACTCTATCAAATATAAACCGACTCATGTACACCCCTTGTAGTAGAGGGTTAAAAATATAAATACTCTTAAATTTTTCACAATTCTCCAAAATATTAGGGGACACAAAATGTAATTAGTTTTATTATAATATATTTTATATACATATTTTAAATAAAAAATCATTATTGTGAGATAAACTCTCAAATGATGCCACATAAGCTAAAAGCTTTAAAAAGATGCCACATAAGTTTTTTTTTTGTTTTGCTATATTATACTAGTTTAGAGCCCGCGCTATGCTCGGGTTTATTTTTTAATATACAATATTATACTCAATTTAAAGAGATTTAAATACTCGGTTTTATGATGTAGTTTTTAAAATAATGTCGTATAAAAATTTTATGTATGTATAAAACATATTGAGTTATTTAATTGTAGATTATTAACAATTTATCCTTAAGTTTCATTATTGTACCTTATCAAATATAAGATGACTTGTTTACACCCCTAGTAAGAGAGGTTTAAAACGTAAATATTATTAAGTTTCTAAAGATTCTCCTAAATATTAGGGAATTAAAATGTAATTAAGGTTATTATAATATATTATTATTATTATTATAGATATATACATATTTCAAATATAAAAATATTATTATGAGAAAAACACTCTTATGATGCCAAGTAAGCAAGTATCCCCTCTAATGATGTCAACTAAGCAAAATCTATTTTCCTATATTATATAAGGATAGGGATTGCATTGTAATCTAGCTAGGGAGTTAGAATATTTATATGTTTGGACCGATATATTTTTACACATGATTGGGGACCATCTTTGATTTTTTTTTATCGAAATCCACATTTATTAAATATATAATTATAGCTCTGAGAAATATTTACATACAAAGTATGTTCTTGATACAAAGTATGAGAAGATACTGATGTGTCATCATTTGTACTAAATTAACTAACATAATTACCCTTGATTATCATTAAAAAGTGATGTTTTATTAATCAAATATATACCTGAATCCTTTTTTGTAGATATTTGCTTGATGAATAGCTCCCGAGAAGAAAAGGAAGCAAAATTGGTCAAAAGAGGACCAAAAGTATACTTTTAGAAGAGCCATGGTCATGTCTAGTCTATAGTAAAATTTTAAACGATCATATATTGATCTAGGAACAGAGTTACAAAACGCATATTATAAGAATTTCATGTGTATCAACTAGAGGAGTCTAAAGTGAGGCTAGAATTGTATAACACATTGGTCATCGGAGTGGTAGTATTAGAAGACAACTTTAAAGACGATTCGTCCTTTTGTCGGGAAATAGTACTAGCCATGAGCGTGGCTGTCCTTACCACGGCCGTGGCACCCCAGGAAGTTGCCTACAAATAGAGGCCTACCCTCTCGTATGATACATCTCTTCAACCCTCTTCCATATCTTTCACCTTCACTTTCACACACAACATCGTATTGGGGTAATCTCATAACCGACATGAAACATCTTTCAACTCCACCATTTGCTCCATGTGTATCATCTTTGAGGAGGACATTAATCATCTTTTTGCCTTTTGCCCTTTGCCCTTTGATGTTTCGCTCGGGAGTTATGGGCCCACATTAAGATATGGAAAAATTTGATTGTAATTCCTTCCTGCTTCTTAATCGAAATTCTTAATACCTCCTTTTATGGTATAGAGATTGGTTCTACTTGACACAAGGTGATTGATTCTGTTTTTAAAATAGTTCTTTGGAGTATTTGGTGTGCTAGAAACAACCGGATTTTCATAGGCTTCTATTCTTGTCCCAAGAAAACTTGGAAGAGATCAAGATCCTAAGCATTTTATGGGTTAAAAATAGGGCTAAAATGAGATGGTTAGATTGTTCAGTCTGGTGTAATTTCATTTTTAAGAACAACTAGGATTATTCAGGGTTCGCACGTTGTGCGAACCATTTGTGCACCGGTTATTAATGGCTAAGATTGAAAAATTCTCTTCATTTAATCGTTCTAACCATATATGGGTTAAAGTCCAAAAAAAAACAAATATAATTCATATTCAAACAAATAATCTAAAACATTCAAACCATCGAGACTGATCTACTTGACAAAGCGTTATTTATCAAACAAAATATCCTAAATTAAAATAAAATAATAAAGCGAACTGCCACCTTACCAAACCAATAGTTATGCATCACATGACAACACTCATAAACATTATCAAATTCAATATATATAGTTAAATATGTAATCTTGTCTGCTTCTAGCTTCTTGTCCTTTGTCCTTGTTCCCATTGAGGCTGTGTTTCAAAGAGCATATGAAATAGCTGAGGGAAAACGTAAGTTGGATGAGATCCCAGAAATTAAAGAACCAACCGTACCTGAAAAGAGAGCTAGAACTGAAGAAGTTCAGGAGGAACTGGTTCAGATAGAAGCTCTGGAACATGATGATGATTGGTACAACGAGTTGGTAGGTTACGAAGATAAAGATGAAGCTTCTGTGCAAGCCAAAGGTGCGAAATCTATGGACGGCATCTCGATCAATATTGAAGAAAAATTCGAGTATCTTGTGAAGATGAAATACATAAGGTGTTTCTGGATGGCCTGACTATACCTCAAGTGGTAGAAGAATACAAAAAATGCATAGCCGCTGAATCTGATGTTCATGCCGATCCGAATGAGATGGTGGTCGAGCACAGTGAATGGGAACCAGCTCACGAAAGTATAGTTGTGGATGAAGTACTAGAAACGGATATGAGGCACAAAGATTCAGAACAAATTGGGTTCTCGCAACTGAGACGTTGGTTACTATCAAGGAACTATCCAAGGAAGAAGGTGAATGTGCTAAAAATCGAGTCCTTGATCAAATTGGTAAAAGCTTTTCAAGCCTTAAGGAAAAAGCAAAAGAGGATCCTAACTTTAGATATGAATAATCCTGAGTACTTGGAGATTACAAAAAGGACAAGGAATCTGAAGGCACAAGAGATTGTAAACATGTCACTTAGTCTGGCTGTTCACGATCGAAGAAAGGAGTTGATAAAGATGTTCCCTGAATTAGGAACCGATGCATATGATGTAGCGGTCGAACAGAGAATGACGTGGAGAACTCCGAGATCCGTAGGTGATTTGGTCATAAATGCGTTGCAAAAAGGGCAATCCGTTACTGAATTGTTGAATGCAATGGTTGTTCCTACAAACACAAAAGAAGTACAGATTGTGACGTGGAAGTATGATGAAGTCTTTGACACCTTCCTGATCAAAAGGGTCAATGCACTATGTGACGTATATCATTTCTACTCCAGTATACTTCAACTTCCGGTGTAGGACCTCAAAGAGCTAGTAAAGTTGCCACTCCGAAACCCATCTCGATCAGAGAGAGGTGAAGGTTTGGTGAATCTTTTGAGTGTCGGTGTGACGAGAGCATCTTCTTATCTTGAAATTCGTTGTATTCAAGAAGATAAAAAGTATTTCGAGAACAAGAGAAAGAAAAAGAAAGAAGCAGGTGAAGTATATCTGCACGAATTCTGTGACAAGCATTTCGAAAAAGTCACTGAACCGGGTCTGAAGGTTATCGATGGAACGTAGTCCATGAAACCGGTCCTCAAAATGTTTTATCATGAAGAGGACCATGAACTCAAGTTGGGAAGGAACTTAGAAGATCAATCTGAAGATGCTATCGAGTTATTTGGAGCATTTGAGCTGAAACTGCTGCATCCCAACTACATTTACTTTCTATGAACTTACAAGATGAAAAAGGCTATTGATGAAGTATGTGAATTGGATCGGAAACATTTCGAAGCCATTATCGAAGCTATTACTGCAGCTATGGAGAGGATAACTTTTAGAAAGGCTCTCGCATACACCAACTTAGAGAAGATGGATATCTAAAACATTGCTTATATGAGGATAACATTTAAAGGGTTTATGGAGTTGGTTACATCGGATGATGGAGAACCTTATTGTTTTTATTCTAACATTGATTTTGCAAGTTTGACTCGAGATACTCTAATGAGAATGTCAAAGACAAACATTCTTATCAGCAAGTCAAAGCCATATCAAGCAAAGATGAAATCAAAATTTGAACGTGCAATTCGGCAAGCCATTCTGGATCAAGATACATACAAAGCAAAGCCAAAGTTTGATGTTGAAGTTAAAGAAGAAGAAAAGTGGGACAGAAGACTTAAAGATAAATTTTAGGGGAGTATTTTTTGGTACTTTTGTAAATATTACTTTAGTCTTTAAATATATTTTGTTAATTATTTAGGGTCTATTATTGTATCTAAAGTTTGTGTTGATAGGCTATAAATAAAAAGTTTCTAGGTCATTTGTAGCAAACGATTGTATGATCGCAGCTTTTGCACCTAGAACATATCTGTATTTCTATTGCTACCAATAGAAAGTGAATTTTTAATTAATCTCGTCTTGCTTAGTGTTAAATTCATACTTTGACTATGTGTTGATCGTCATATCTCATCTCATATAGTAGTTATCGATCCATTTGATCATATTAATCTCACATTTGTTTTTCCGCTTAAACTTTAGACCAAAATTACATTGTTTTTTAATTAGGATGAAAAACTTTTATTTTTAAAACATTAGTTTTGATATATCGTTACAAAATTTTCAAAATATAACTTGAAAAATATAACAATCATGCCACACTTTCCTATTTTTTCCAAAATTTGAATAAGTTATTTTTCTTATTTTATGGATAATTATATTTTGATTAGTTATCCATTATGAGTAAGGTTCATATACAAAGTATGATTTTTATACAAAGTGTAAGAAGGATTTATAGTCATTAGATCTACTTTTAATGGTTAAGATCTAGTTGTAAATAAATCAATTGATGGAGAGTATTTTTGTCATATCCACTTTTGTTGACTTTTTCTCTCTCTCCACATGTAAGACACATCTCAATTCCTCCACTTTTTTTAAGCGTTAATAACTTTTACATACGACATTATTTTTTAATAAAAATTACTCCAAAAACAAGTGTTTTTTTATCTTCAAAATGCGTATAGTATTGATATATAAAAAACAAAAAAAAATGCATGTATTTTTAGCTCTTGTGTAATACCATGTTATTGTGTTATATTTTAGCTTGTGTAATACCATCTTTTTTCAGCTCATTGTGTAATATTTTAGCTTATGTCAATGTGTAATACCACATAATGTAATACAATGATCTACTAAGATATACATTAATAGTCAGCGTTTCTACCAAGTATTCAAACACATAATACAACTTTGACAAAATTATTCTTAGTAAAATACACAATATAATTTGTCATTGTGTCTTTTTTACCATTGTATCTTTCTCACACTTTGTATCAAAAAAGGATTTTGTATATGAACATTTCTCTTGGCACAATGAACTTTATTAACACACGATATAACACTACAATATACTAAAAATATATACATTAACAATTAGCAGTAACGTGTAGTATTCAAACAAACAATCAAATTGATACAATGATATTTTTTAACACACAATATTATACAATGATCTACACAACGATATAATACCACACAATGACCTTATAGTGAGCTAAAAAACATGGTATTACACAAGTTATAATATAACACAATGACATGATATTACACAATGAGCTGGAAAAACATGGTTTTACACAACTTATAATATAACACAATGACATGATATTACACAATGAGCTGAAAAATGTGAAAAAAATTTATATATATATTAATACTACACGCTTTCGAAGATAACAATACGCTTGTTTTATTGGTGTAATTTTTATCAAAAAATAACTTTGTATGTAAAAGTCATTAACGTTTCAAAAAAGTGTGGGAATTGACATGTGCCTTGCATGTGGAGATAAAAAGTCAACAAAAGTGGCTATCACAAAAATACTCATCTACCAACATGTATTACTACAACTTGATCTCAACCATTAAAAATTAATCTAATGATTAAAAATCATTATTACACTTTGTACCATTTTTATCTTTTGTATGATAACCTAACTCATCCATTATTTATTAGCATACATAATTGTGTCAACTTATTATTTTTAAATATTTGTTTAGTCGAAATATTATTAACTTTTAACTTTTTTTTCACATTGAAAAATCCAATTCATTTAAACTAATCCGTGTAATACACCCGTAATAAACTAGTTTAATGAATAAAAAAAAGTTAAAATCCTAATGAGAAATCGATGAAGATCGGTGTTCAAATCTAAAATCTTCCTGTTCAAAATGAGAAATCGATGAAGATGGCTCATTGATTAAAGTATTAAACACCCACCACCCACATCTGATTTAATAAAGACACTTACTTTATGGTAGTTTTTTGGAAGAAAAAGAGAAGCTAGGGCAGTAAACGAGCCGAACCAAGTCAAATCAGTGCTGACACAAGTTCGAGTTCGAAGTCTAACAAGCCAGCTCGGCTCGAGTTCGAAAATTCTATCGAGCTCAAAAGTCGGGCTCGAGTTCGGCTCGTAAAATGTTCGAACCAGTCCGTGGCTCGTCGAGCCGGCACGAAAAAATTTTTAAAAAGTTTTTTTTTTCTTTTTTCACAAATTTTAGTATATATAAAAAGCAATACTAAAACTAATTCATAGAGCATTAACATTCAAGTTCAACAATATTAAAACAATACTAGCTAGGCGGCTGGGATTTGAGAGTGAGTCAGGGAAATGAACTGATGAAGTAAACACAATTTGTTTATAGTAGCTAGGATTAGTATATATGTTCTAAATTTATATATATATATACATATCGAGCCACCAGCTGAAGCTAACATGGCTCGAGTTCGGCTCGTTTAGAAATTGAACCAAGCCCGCTCGAATCGTTTTGATACGAGCTTTTTTCGAGTCGAGCTTTTCCCGTCTTTTTTGGAACGAACCTCAAGCGAGCCACGAATTTTTTAAACGGCCCTAATGTCTTCCAAATTACTTGTTAAGTTCTTGAGATAGTTGATTATAGTAAAGAAGTCAAAGGGTATTATAATCAGTGCAAGTTCTACACCTCAATGGAGATAGAAGAGATAGAAAAGCCTAGTATAGTCAAAATTTTTAGTAATGTTAGAAATTAGTATCCCTTTTCACGTATTTACAACGTATCACTATGATGTTGTTCATGGAATGCACCGAGTGTTTTTATCTAGCGTTTCATAACTTGGGGGTTTCACAAGGAGAAGACAATGATGGTTAAATGGTGGTGACAAGTATTGTTGCGAGTATTGTGGAAGTGCGGGTTAAATACACACCATTTGATATGAGTGAGAGTTAATATAATACTTGTGGGGTGGAGTTATACTAGAAATTCTAAATTCCTTAGAAAGTTTAAGAAGCCATGAGATGATAACATGTGACACTCTCTTAAAATTAGAAAGAATGATAAAATTAGTAATCTCTCTATATTTCAAGTTTCACCTCATTTTTTTAAACGTCCATAACTTTTACATACAACATTATTTTTTTTAAAAATTGCACAATAAAAACGAGTATTTCTTATCTTGAAAAGGCTTATAATATTTATATATAAAAAACAATTTTTTTTCACGTTTTTCAACTCATTGTGTTATTGTCATGTCATTGTGTTATTTGTCAGATCATTATGTTATATTATGTCATTGTGTTATAACACAATGACCTGATGAAATAACAAAATGATCTGAAATAACACAATGACCTGACGAATAATACAATGAGCTGAAAAAAAGCAAGCTATAATATATTTGAGATGTTACACAAATAAAACAAGTAATGGATTTGAGATGTTATGTTATGGCATATGACTATGTTAACAATGAAAACAAGTTATAAGATTTGGTATATTGTGTTATTAGGTATGTTTTATTTGTATTCGAAAACAATGTAATGACCTAATGAAGTAACAAAATGACATGATGAAATAACACAATGGTCTGAAATAACACAATGACTTGACGAATAACACAATGAGGTAAAACATAAAAAAGATGTTATAAAATATTTGAAATGTTACCCAAATAAAACAATGGATTTGAGATTTTATGTTATGACATATGGTTATATCAACAATGAAAACAAGTTATAAGATTTGGCATATTGTGTTATTAGGTATGTTTTATTTGTATTCGAAAACAGAGTTATAATATACACAATGACATAATATAACACAATGATCTGACAAATAACATAATGAACTGACGAAATAACACAATGAGTTGAAACGTAAACAAAATTTTGTTGTTCATTCATCAATAATATATTTGAAGATAAAAAACATTCGTTTTTTTTGGTGAAATTTTTATTAAAAAATAATGTCGTATGTAAAAGTTATAAACATTTAGAAAAGTGGGTGGAATTTGAAAATGGGTCGAAGGCTAATATACCATTGGCCTACCATTTAAAGTTCTAACTATTTACAATTATGTCACTTTGTGTTTTTAGGCCATTGATCTTCATTTAATATTAGATCTAATGGCCCATATGTCTTATTAGACTTTCTACGAATTTTAGACTTTCTAATTGAACTCAATTCTGTGGGAGTATGAGTTATTTGTCATTTTTTAAAAAGTTAACATTAAATATAAGAGTAATTTACCTTTTGTACACATGTGTTTTTTAAAAACGACCATCTGAAACCTCAAGTTTAAAACTGTTTACTTGCACCATAGCTTTTCACATTTTCATCTGTTTTTGTACATCTAACTAACATGGTTAAATTTTCTGTTAGTTTTTTAACACAATGACAAAAATGTGACACCCCACCCAGCGGCGGAAACACCGGTTTGTTATAGAAATCAGATATCAATAGTAAACAAAGCACATGGTATTTATTAAGTTTAATCATGATATAGTAAGTTTGGAACATGAGTCTTAAATAGAAACGACAAAGTAATAAAACCGAAACAGTAAATGCAATCGTCCTTATTAATTTAACTAGGTCTAAGGCAATCCTAGCTATGTCTTGGCAAAAACAACAAAATAATATCAAGCATCACCTGAAATATGTGAAAATAAAGTTAGCTATTTAAAGCTAGTGAGTAAACCACAAATTGACACATAATAATATAGAAATCCGAGATCATTATAATATGCTGCGCAATCTTACATGTATAGCTATTTCATATCATTCTCGACCATGACACCTTGAACACATTGAATACATTGTAATATGACTTGTAGTCATTTATCATGAGGAACCAACTAATGTATTAATTAAGAATAACTTTTCAAGTAACCGTCATCTAACTGTCTCGATATTTAGCAACTTAGGGACATGGCATAGCAACATAGTATAGCAACTTATAACATAGTAACTTGTAACCTTGAAATTGAATGGCCGGGTTTAAATCACATATTTTGAAATACATGTAGGTGGGTTTGTCAAACCATTAGTGCTAACATTGTATTGGTGGGAATACTAAGTAACAATACTACTTTAAACTACCACATAAGGATTGCATCTTGCTGCAGACAAGACTAACACATTTTGTGATCTCTTTTGAAAAACCAAATAGAAAATGAAAACATTGAATAGTAATTGAACACCTTTCAGCCCAAAAAAGTAAAGTAAAAAGGGGAGTGAATTTACTCCCCTTAAAACTCGGGCACGAAACAAATAGTAATTACTCTAAATAGAACCAACGATCATCCAAATATTAGAATTACCTAATTAAATGACAATCCTATCTTAGTAAAACATATTGTATAGAAAACTAAAATTGAAACAACAGGAATCTAGGGAAATTAATTTGTAATTCTAGGTTTTCAAATTGGGATTAGGGGGTTTTCGGTAAACGGTTCAAGATATATAAAGTTATTTAATCATAACGTCGGAAAATGATAATAATAGAAATGACAACGTTCTTCATAAACAAATACAAAATATATATTTTTTTTAACGAAACTATTTAACGTCCCAAAATATATTATATATATAGAATACTTTAAAATCTTTTACATATTTTAAAGGTATTTAAATGTCTTATAAAAGTCCATATCTATAAACTATTGTTTATAAAATTTGTACGTATTTTAGGAGTATTAAATATGCTTTTATAGTATTTTTAAAGTGTTAAAAGGTGTATGTGGGAGTAAAGTTTATAAAGTTGATTTTATAAAAATCATGATTTATAAGATTCTTTTTACATTACATATGATTTAGTATTAGTATTTGATTAGGTTAATTAGTAAAAATGGTAACTAATGTAGTATAACAAAAAGATAAGAATATATGTTCTTCCCTGGTTTCAAATTAGGGATCTCGCAGCCACTAGCAAATGCTTTAGCCAGAAGCGCTACACTATGATTTTGTTTAAAAATCTGGACAAAAATGTTTTTAACATATTTAACACAAACACCTCAATATCCTATAAACCCTAAAATATGAAATCCATGAATTTAAACACGAATTCGATAGAGATACATCAATTAAACATAGGGCTTTTGATCAGGACAACACTGGGATCATTTTATATATAAAAACTTACTTGTTAGGTGATGAATTGAATCAGTTGGAACTAAGAACAAGAGTCGACGGGTTACAGATCAAACACGAGTTCTTGGTGGTTTTTCTTTGAAATTGGAATTTCACGGAGCGAGAACGGGTTTAGGACAACATTTTGGGTGATTCAATTTCTTTGATTACTTTGCAAAAACAATCGAATGAGTTTCGAGTTGATTATGAGTAAAAGGGATTGAATGCGTGATCAATTGATTGATATTAAGTAAATTAAATGGTGTAGATGGTTTCTAATCGATGGTTTGAATGATTTTACTGATTTGATTTCGATTGCAACGAACGTTTTGATCTATTTTGATTCATGGGTGTTGATTATGTCGACTACGGTTACAAAAACGGAATTAAAGATGATGATTCGAGTCTCAAAATGCAATTCCAATTAACCATGGGTTCAATCTTAACTTTAGGAGCATATTAACAGTTTTGTTTCGAGTTGAAAACATCAAAAGGTGTTGATTTAATGGTTGCCGGAGCTATGCCGGAATCCGGCGAGGTGGCCGGATGTATACTCACCGGAAATACGGGATGGGGCTGGGGATTGGGTGATTTAATGTAAAACTTACACTCTAGCCCCTGGAGTTTATTGTTGTTATTAGTTTGGTTTTAACTTTAAAGATAAGTTTTAAGTCTTGCTATATTTAACCCACGTTAGTTTATATTTTATTTCAACCAACTAACTTAACCACGTTAACTTGTAATATTTGTATAAATGACATTTTTATATCGATACGTTATTTTTGACGTTGAAAAGCTATTTTTGAGGTTTGATAGTATTTATCTTTAATAATGTTTATAGATCTTTTGTAAAATACAACTTATACACTTTTGAGATTTAATTATTGTATTTAATGATTAATTAGTAAACGTTAGATATTACAGGCAACGAAATCGATCGGTTTATTAAAGACGGGAAAAACATAAGGCTTGACACATTTATATATATTAAGGATAACAAAACGCTACATTTTCATAAATGAAATACGAATACAATTAAAGATAGATAACTTCGGGTTCGAGTCGGGCATTCGGGTTCGGGTTTGTGGCAGATGTCACAAAAAATACCCTTATTTCTTATATAAAACCTCACACACACATCATACCCCTCTCTCGCAAAGCTATGCATCAAGACCACCAGTCCACCCACCTCCCCTTGTAACTTTTGATGGCTACCACTAAGCACCCCTTCCTTATCCTTTTCATCATTACCTACATATAGATATGAAGATTTCAAAACTAAAACCCCCTATATTACTGAACTGCCATCCATCGCCTCTCTCAGCCACCAAACTCGTCGGAGACTAAAAATTCCGGCAACCCCACATCCATTTGTATTATGTTATTATTTCTATTAGTTCTTTTGATCGCTTCCAGGTCTGAATAGATTAATCAAGGTTAGAAGGTATAGCCGATTAACAGATTAATCGATGTTAGATAAGGTGGGGGGTTTCGAAGGTTGAGGTAATTTAAGGTGGAGCCGAAGACAACGAAGGTGATGCTAATGAATGGTAGTGGTTGTAGTTGAGGTTTGATGATTGATTTTGGACTAGGGCAATAGTGAAGAAATAAAACTTCAGGGTTGTAATGATGATGAATGTAAGAGGTGGTGGTATGGTGTTTTAAAGGTCTACGATGATGCATGCTTCAGGGTGGTGCTAAGACAACGATGCCAGTAGTTGAGGAAGATTAGTGTGACATCTGTCCCGAACCCGAATTCAAACGCCCAACTCGAACCCAAGACTATC
Source organism: Tagetes erecta (assembly GCA_030867185.1). NCBI lineage: Eukaryota > Viridiplantae > Streptophyta > Magnoliopsida > Asterales > Asteraceae > Tagetes > Tagetes erecta. The sequence continues at coordinate 24,854,619 of CM061494.1, forward strand.
TACTTTTATCTGTATTCATATTTGATTTGTTTAAAATGTAACGTTCGTCATTATTATTATGAATAAATATATCGGATTTTTACGTTATTCTCATGTTAATAAATCGATCGTATTTACGTCGCAAAATATTCACGTGTACCAAATAATTACTATTTCAAATGAGATCATTAAATGTGTTAATCTTGTTTGGCCGTTTGATGCAAAATATGTGATAGTCAATAGTAGTTGTGTTATTTTGTAATTTTCATCGGTAGGATATTAGCGCTAATGGTCTGACAAGCCCACCTACACTTTATGGCGCGATAGAAGATTTTAACCCGACGATTCTATATGTTTTATTCTATACGTTGGTTACTAGTTGCTAAAATGTGATGCTTGTTACTATGTTGCTATGTCCCTTAGATGCTTAAACAATTATTGATAACTTGTACATCGAGACGGTTAAATGACCGATAGTTATCAGTATTTGTAATATGAGTGGTTCTCATGACTTGTTGCTAAAGTTTACCCTACGATGTTCATGGTTGCTAGATTCTATGTACGTTTCTATGATCATGGTTGAGTAATATAATGAAATTGCTAGATACGTAAGCTTGCAAAACATATTTATAATAATCTCGGATTTCATATTATGTACTATTAACTGTGTTTTTACTCACTAGCTAATTATTTAGCTAACTTATTTTACTCATATTTCAGGTGGCGTTTGAAGCGTTTATGTTTTCGAGACATTTATGATGCTTATTGGACTTAGAATAAATGGCAATAAACATTATTAATTGTCGGCTTTTATTAATGTTTTAAAAGTCATGACACTTATGCTTTAATACTATTAAAATATGTCTTTTAGTGTGTCATGTGCTTTGTACTATTGATATTCAATTCACTTGACATCCCAGTGTTTCCTACGCCGGGCGGGGTGTCACAATTAGGATTCACTCGTGGACGATGGTGCTAGGTGATGATAACGTGGGTAAGAGGGGTAAGAGTTTCGGTGGCTGTGGTGAGATTGTGGTTGTGATCTTCGGTAGTGGAAGGCAACAATGATGATTGAAGCTGGAGGATGATAGTGAATAAATGAAGGTTAAGGTGTGAATAAGATGGTGCTGGTTGTGAATCTTTTAGGGTACTTTAGTAATTTGACTAAAAACTAACAGAAAAATATTACGGAGTTAGTCAAATGCACACAAATAGATGGAAAAATGAAAACTCAGGGTGCATGTAAACAATTTTAAACTTTAAGTTTCGGATGATTATTTTAGACAAAATACAAGTGTATAAAAGGTAATTACTCTAAATATAATGTTTGTTAGGCTAAAGGATATGAAATGATAGAAACTCATTATATAAACGATGATTTTTGTTATATCTATACTATAAATATAGAATTAGAAGTCTGGTATAGTATAAACTATGGGGAAGAATCAAGAGAGAACTTCATATTAAGTTGAGAACTTAAAAACTACCAAAAAGACACGGGATGGAATTTTAAAGAGGAGGGTAAAATTGAATCTTTAAATATATAAATCTTTAAACATTTCTATCTTTTGCATAAGTTAAGTTTTAAAAAAATCCGCACCATTAGATAAATTATTTCAGTATCTTTGATTTGAGTATAAATAACGTTATAAAAAAATAAAATTTTGTCATTTTTTAATTTCAATACTACATATATGTAGTATACGATATTGTATGTTCTTAAATTGGGGAAATTGAATATGGTGTTGTTACGCACCTAAATTATATGAGAAACCATCAAAACTACGTACTTTGATAAAATAACAAAAGTTCCCCGATATTGATTTCGATGATATCATCACAAAAAACAACACCGTCATGCCTTAATTCCAAATTTGGATTTTCTCACATGATCGTATTGACATTCCTAGCAATTACCTGGTCCACGTTATGTGATGTGGTATGAATATGTGTAGCAAGGGCATATCAAAATACCAATTATATGAGTCATATTATATTAATCTATTAGTTGGAATTGAGAAGCTAAATTGACCTATGATCGATTTGTAAAGGGGGGGTAATATTTTACTAAAATGAATGACGATTATTGAGTAAATGGGAAAGAGAAGAATTATGATCTAAGAGGAGAAGACTGAGTCGTCCATTAAAATTGAATAAAGATTAATGAGTTAAGTTTTCTAATAAAAAATAACTAAAGTTATTTTATCAAAGCGACACAGTTTTAATTGTTTTACGTGTAACTTAGGTGCATAACATCACTGTATTCACTATCCATTTTAAATTTTATAGTATTGCATATATGCAGTATCGTATACTACATATATATAGCATCATACTACTACATATAGTTTGATACATTGTTATCGTATAGTTTGAATTTCAGGTGTATTTTATTTTGTTATGATACTTATCGTTTTTTATTAGTTTATTATTATATTTAGAGTAAATTACATTTTTGGGCCTTTGTAATAGGCCAGTTTGCAGGTTTTGAATTTTTTTTTAAATTTTTGCACTGAACGGCCTTTGGTTAAATTAAAGGGTCGGTTTTAGGCCTTTAACTTAACGATCGTTAAGTTTTTCCGTTAGTTTACCTCATGTGCAATGCACATGAGGGTATTATGGTCATTTTACATTATTATTTTTAGTTTTATTATTATTACTATCATTAATATAATTAATATGATAATAAGTGTGGTCTGCAACACACACATATCATCATCCACACCAACACATTCACCACATCACCGTGACCATCGTCCACCACCAACACCACTACCCTCAACCACCTGCAATCCACTATCACAATCAACCCTAAATCACAAACTCGATCAAAGAAGAAGACGAAGAGGAAGATCGTGAAAGTGACTGGTGCGAGTGGTGATCAAAGAAGAAGAAGAGGAAGACTAAAATCAAAGCCCCAAAAAACAAATTGGAGCAGAGGTGGGTGGTGGCGGCTCAAATCGAAGCCCTAACACAACAAAATGGAGCAGATCGTGAAAGTGACTAGTGCGACTCAAATCGAAGCGACATGTTTTTGGATTCAGAGGTGGGTGGTGGTGGCGGCGGCGATGGTGCTCGAGTGTTGCAGAAGACGAAAACCACCACGGTGGTGGTGCTCGAGTGTTGCAGAAGTGGTGGCTTGATGGATGATGCCAGATGATGATGATGGTCGGAGATGGCATTGGATGATGGTGGTGGTTGTGGTAATGATAGTCATGGTGGTGGTTGTGAAGGATGTGTGCAGAATGTATGTATATATATGTATGCTTTATATATATATATATATATATATATATAAGTTGGAGAGAGAGTATTGAGGAAGAAGATGGGGGTAAGCGGTGGGGTGGGTTTTTTTATTAATTATAATAATATTATATTTAGTTTTTGTCCTTTGGGGTAAAATGACCATAATATCCTCATGTGCATTGCACATGAGGGAAACTAACGGAAAAACTTAACGATCGTTAAGTTAAAGGCCTAAAACCGACCCTTTAATTTAACCAAAGGCCGTTCAGTGCAAAAATTTAAAAAAAAGGTCAAAACCTGCAAACTGACCTATTACAAAGGCCCAAAAATGTAATTTACTCTTATATTTATGTTTAGACATAGTATAAATATTGGTTTTATTTTCATTTATAATATTTTTTTTAATATGGAATCTTATGAACTTTATTATTGGTCATTTAAAATCGTATGTACACTTTAAATAATTATTAGACTCTTGAGTCATTTGGTCGCTTCAAAAGATGCATCATGTACAATGATACTACATATATGTAGTATAAAAAAACCAAAACGTGATTTTTTAAATTTTATAGTATCAATAACGTAAAAGTTATTAGCGTTTAAATAAAAATATAATCAAATACAATGTCGTAATATTACATATATGCAGTATCAAATTAAAAAAAACAAGAAATTTTTTTATAACATTATTTATATTAAAATGAAAGATAAAGAAATTCTTGATCTAATGATACAATTTTTAAAAATAATATTAACATATGAAAAAATAAGAATATTTAAAAATTTATATATTTAAAGTTCAATTTTACTAAATTTTCTTAAAATAATTCTCAACTTAGCTTAAACTAAATTTTCAAAACGTGAAACTTGGTTATGTTTTTACAAAGTTACCCCAACTATAAAAGATAAAAATATGTAATTTATTGCTCTGTTATTATTATTAAAACCTTTAATACGTTTTGGCATTATTGTGTTTTCCAATCCTTTTCAATCATTTCCAATCCCTTATTAATAATTAGTCGCTCCAATAAAGACAACCTAAGAGGTAACATCCTTAAAAACATGTATCAATAATTAGTCAAAAGGATCAATGTTAGCCTTCCAAAAAAAAGGATCCATGTTACTTCTTGTATAATCATATTTAAAAAAAATTGTGATTTTGTGGAAAAAATGTTTAAAAGTTTTTTCCTAAACGTTAAAAAAGTTAAATGAATTCTTTTCAAAACCTTTCAAAAGCATTTTTTAATATTTTTGTATCATAACGTTTGTTTTATATTTCCAAAATACGGTTTTTTAAACTTGTATATTTTTTGTGCAAAATACGGTTGTTTAAACTTGTATATTTTTTCCGAAATACGGTTTTTAAATCTGTATATCTTCTCTGAAATACTTTTTTTTTAATTTGTACTATGAAAATTTTTAGCCCTTATAAAAAAAATAGTTTTAAAACTATAGATTATTTTCAGGGTCGAATACGACAGGTTTTGAAACTATTTTGAGAGAGGGGGTATGACAAGTTATAAGAGGTATAGATAGAGGTGGACAAATCGGTTTATTTCGGTTAACCGGTTATTTAACACCTAACCGGTTATTTTCGGTTATTGAGAAAATCGGTTATTCGTTTTAACCAGTTCGGTTAATAACCGGTTTTTTTCACAATTTTCGGTTATTTTACTTTAACCGGTTCGGTTAATTAACCGGTTTTTCTAATATTTTATTATTTTTTCGGGTTTTTTCTCGGTTAACCTATAGATCGGTTAAAATTCGGTTTTAAAAAACCGGTTAATAACCAGTTATTCATAAAAATTCCCTAATCGGTTACGAACCTACGGTTAAAAAATACCATAACCAGTTATTCCACAATCGGTTAATAACCGGTTTCGGTTATTGAACCGGTTATTTTGTGCACCTCTAGGTATAGACACTCCCTTTTCGTTTCTTTAAAAAAAAAGTTTTGTTAAGCTACTTTTACAAATTTACGTCATGACATTCAAGATATGTACCTAACGGTGTTAATGTCACGAACATAACTTGTCTAACGAAGTCACAAACATGAATGTGAGCATCACAACATCAGGGCATCACACATTAATGTCATCATCGTAACATATTAACGAAGTAGAAAAACGATTGTACAACGCACCACACGTGGATCGTAGTCGAAAACTTGTCAACAAAGACCTGACCTTCGCATCACGCGACTTAAGCCTCAATGCTTGTTTTGAGTATTAGACAACTCTAACTAGAAATATATTCGGTCACCCGTCACCTATATCGTAATTGAGGATCTAAGAAATACATTAAACAACTAGTTAGCGGTCACCTATATGACTATATCGAAATTAGTTATGATCATCGTCGTTAAAAGAAACATGCATCTAAATAAGTTAAAAGGTTTGGTCAAATGCATAGACAAAGTGAAACAAGGATCTTAGTATAAATCATCTTCGATGATAAAGATAGTTTAATATAGAGACAAGGCACTTAAAGCGACCCATAAGAGTTCATTTCATGTATTTATTCGACCTCAATAACTTTATTTTTAATTCTTAAGATCTTATATTTTAATAATTCGAACTTTTTTATATTGGATGATATTAATTTAACTTAAAAAATTTCATGTGACTATCCCATTTACTTGTAATTTATTTTACTATAATGATCCGCCATTAAAGTTAAGTTAACGCATTTAATTTTTTTTTTCGAATTTTAGACCGATATTTTAGGGCGTTTAATCGGGAGGAGGATACTAGTATATTGATGTAAACTTATCTTGAGCCGGTGCTCCAAACGACCAAACGGTTTTCAATCGGGTCTTTAAACCTAATGGTGCTTATATATGATGTTAAAATTTCTTCGTTAAGAGCATTAACTCAAGGTAAGTTTTACATCAATAGTCATATCCTCATCCCGATCAAAAGCCCTAAAACATCGGTCTAATTTTGAAAAAAATTAAGTGCGTTAAGTTAACTTTAACGACCGATCATTATAGAAAAATAAGTTACATGCAAGTTGGGATCGACACGGAGAATTTTTTAAGTTGAGATTAATATCGGTCAATATACCAAAGTTCGGATTATAAATATCTAATAACCTTAATCTATCTAATAAATTAAGGTTTTAGGGGACAACTTTTGGGGAGAATTTTTTAATCTATAATAAGAAGTTTGAGAGGAAAAATATTAAGTGTCATGCATGAGTTGGTGGAACAATATTATTAAATTTAAATATTTATAAATTATAAATCTTTAAACATAATGATAATAATTTCTTTATAAATATTATTATTTAACCCGTGTGTAACACACGGGTGTTAAACCTAGTTCTTTTAATAAATCTTCGATCGTGACTAATTATAGTAGTTTTGTTATCTTGTTAATATTTTCAATTCAAAATGAATTGGAATTTAAATTATCGTCACATATAAACACTTACCTCCAATTTCAATCTCACAACGACATCTTACAAAGACAAAAGAAATATATCGTAAGATCTATATCAAAGTTCATATTTCCAACTTATACTTTTACTAAATAACTAAAAAAGTTAAGTATAAAATACACCCTTATAGTTTATAGTCAATAGCACTTTACAAACCCTGCTTAAATATTTAGACATTTTACAACCCTATGTTTTTAAAAATAGGTCATTTACATCCCGATTAGTTTGACTATTAGATAACCATCCAAAAATGGTTAACTCTTTAGTTAGAAAGACCCACTTAATAAAACCCTAACCCATCTTCATGATTTTTAAAGTTGGTACTGAATTCATGTGGTACCATTGATTTTCTTTATCTGGTAGACTGGTAACAAGCAATCCAATAACTATTTTTTCATTGTGTGGTTAGCATGTTTGACAGAGTTAATATGTTCAACCTAGCTACACAAAATCGAGATGAATGCGACAATAGTGACTAAAAGTTGAGTTGGTCGAGATAAATAGAAATTAACTAATTGTTGGAAAATGTTCGAATACGATTATGGAACCAATACAACTGGACGTTGATTGTTAAATAATAATTAAACCTAGGGCTGCAAATAGCGTTTGTCTTTTTTTTCTATGTAAATAGTCTATTTTACCCCTACAAATAAATGTCCATAAACTGAAAATCCATAACCGCAATTGCTACGTTAATACCGTCTAGTTGCCCTATGCCTGTTTGAACAGCCTTGGTTAATCATGTCTTTCTTTGATAAGAATCGATACGATTTTTATAAGGCTCCTCCTCCGAATGAAATTCAATGGGACGGTCAAACTAACTGGAGGTGCAAATTGCTTACTTTTAAAAGCATATTGTTGCAAAATACCTAAATATATAAACGGATTCTCGGTGATATTAAGTGTAAATCACATTGATGTATTTTGCACTTAACTCTATATAAAATCCTTTAAAACTCTAGTAAGATATAGATATACCCTTACCATATATACAGTTATTAAAGCTCAAATAAAGCTCATCTAGCATCTTTAACATAGGTTATCAAGTTAACATCTCTTTAATAGTTTCCAACGATAAGATGTTTTATTGAGTGCATGTACATTACCAATGGTTCAACTCTAATTTTAAGAACGTCTATCAAACAAATCATTGTCAAATATATCGCACTATAATGGTCAATTTGTTGTACCTTGTACAATACAACTCATTAATGCATGAAACATCCCACTAACGATAATTTGAAGATGAGAACCAAGAGAAAAGCATGGGATGGTTCCAATCAAGTTATCTAATGGAAAGTGAAGCATGATTCCTCCCCTTTTGTGAAGGGAATGGTAGACCCTAAAAAAAAAAAGAAGTTCCCCTTTTCTACACTAATTGCCTTATATTATTTTACTAACTAGTCAACAAAAAGATCGTATTACTCGATAGTAGTGTAATGATTGAGTTTGAAGTCACGACCTGTCTCCATCTAATGGGCATTTAAGAATGACGCTTTTAGGGCTACCTCATGATAGAAGCTCACTCTAACTCTTCTTCTCATAGCCAAAATATTGGTCGAAGTCTTCAAGAGTCAGAACTCGTCAACCAAAACTAGGTGTATTTGATATTGTTAATATTTAAAAATTTTAAATGTATGCTAGTATAGTGAAATGGATTTTAATCCATTAAGTATTATCTCGTTAAAAATTTAAATCAAGCCAAACTTAAATGAATTGGCCATCACTTTTAGACTTGAGAACCTAACCGTAAAATTTAATCCCTAGTTGTTGAATAGTGGTAACATGATTTGGATTCTTCATAAAAGATCTAAGTTTAATTCCCGTTAGTGTCACTTATGATGGTATTGGCAATAAAACTCGTCTCGGGCTACCATCGAGCTTCGTGTTTGAGCCTAAGGGTTTACGTAGCATTGTTAAAGGTTCATGCCCGGTTTTTCCCTGAAACAGTTGATTGACGAGTTTCGACTCTGTTCAACTTGGCCCGTAAGGAGGGTTGTGGTGAGCTTCCGCTGCATCCGTACTGATGGGGGAGCCCCAATGCCGACGAAAAACGCATATTGGTGCTAGAGGCGGCTTTCGAAAAACGCATATTGGTGCTTCGATCATAAGCTGTTGGACCAACCGCCATTTTAAAAAAAGTATCAGTAATTTAGATAATATTAATATCTCTGTTGTAATATACCAAAATATTTTGCGACTTTTTAAACTCTAAAAGCAATTATCACTTGTTAAGTTTTTATTGTTAAGTTTTATACGATAAAATTGTTAAAAGTTAATTTTCACATATATAACTGCGCTAAATCTTAGATTTCATAAAGATATAATATTTTAAATTTTATATAGATAAAACTTTATTTATTTCAGATATATCCCGAGTTACAAATGATATCATACGTATTTAAACTAAATTTTAGATTTCATATCCATAATATTTTACTAAATGTTCAGTGTGTCTTTTTGGACACAACTTCATATATACCCTTATAAATTTAGAAAATATCATATTTACACAAATTCAAATACCGCAGTTTAAGATTTCAATTATGGCTCTATATTTTTTCAGTATTTTTAAACCTAAAAAACCTTGTAAAATACAAGAAGAAAACGTAAAGTATGAAAAGAAAAAATTGGTAAAACTAAAAATATAAAAATATTTAGAAAAAAATTTGAGTAAAAAAAAAGAAAAAGGAAAATTAAGTAAAAAATGAAAATAAATAAATTTTAAGTGTTCATGTATGTTTGTAAGTGGTAAATGTCACAATATTTATCTATCAATATAAAATGTGATTTGTATTTTTTTAATTAGTACCAATATAATTTAACTGTAATTTTTTATATGTAATAGTGTGCATCACACAGGGTTATAATATAATATATAATAAATAATAAAATCCTTAGATAATATAGTAAAACAAAAAAATCCTATATATCATCTTTTTATAGCTTTTAGCTTATGTGGCATTATTTAAGAGATTATCTCACAATAATGATTTTTTATTTAAAAATTATATATATAATTTATTATAATAAAACTAATTACATTTTTTGTCCCCTAATATTTTGGAGAATTCTGAAAAATTTAATAGTATTTATATTTTTAACCCTTTACTACAAGGGGTTTACATGAGTCGGTTTATATTCTATAGGGTTTAAAAATGAAACTTATAGATAAAGTTAATAATAACATACAATTAAAGACCTCAGTGTTTTATAAATATACATAACATTTTTATATGATTTTTTATAAAAAAAAATAAACTACACCATAAAACTAAACACTTTATTCTCTTTAATTTGAGTATAATATTGTTATACTAAAAATCTAATTTTGAAAAATATATCATGTGTTCCGTTTTACCACGGTTTTGTTTCAAAACTGAATGGAACATTCATGAAATCCTTAAAAGCATCACTTGAATTGTGTTCCCGAGCGTAACGCGGGCACTAAACTAGTTCAACAATAAAGAAAACCTAAATCTTGTATTGGCAATAGTCTATTCCTCTGTTCGGCTAATATGGCTAAGAGCGAATTATATTTTTAGGCCTTTGTAATATGTCAAATTGCATATTTTGATTTTTTCTTTAAATTTTTACACTGAAAAACCTTTGGTTAAATTAAAAGGTCGGTTTTTGACCTTAAATTAACGATCGTTAAGTTTTCCAGTTAGTTACCCTCATGTGCAATGCACATGAGGGCATTTTAGTCATTTTACCTTTTCTTTATATTATTATCTCACATACATACATACACCACCACCACAATCATCCATCTCTCTCTGCAACTTATAACACCACCATCACCATTGATAATCATTTCCCACCACCATTATCATAGTTGTCATTAAAGTCATCGCTCATCACCACCCCTCTCCAATTGCTCATTCACGTCGATTGTTGTTTAAGAAGACTATTCAAACCTGTAACACCATTACACTTGCTCGAAACACCAACCACCACCATCATCTTCATCAATCGCCAGTACAAACCTTAAAGGAATAATAGACGGTGTTGGATCGGTTAGATTGGTGGCCAGATGATGGCGCCGACAACCATCACCACAACCATAACTACAACCATCATCTCCGATTTTAGATCTTGTTTCACTTCTGGTGGTGATAAGCAATGACTAGGTCTCCGATTAGGAGCTGATTGGTGGTGTTTAGGGCTTTGATTGAAGAGGTGGTAGTGGTGGTGGTTCTTGTTTTTTTCTAGTGGAGTTGATTGAAAAAGAAGGGTGGTTGTTGTGGGATCAAAGATCATAAGAAGTGGCATTGGGATTTTTTCCGGTGCGATGGATGATTGTGGTGGTGGTGTATTTATGTATGTATGTGTAGATAAGCCTTCATCAGCATAATCTTTATCAGTAGCATTCAACAGATTCATCAATCGCCACCATTTGCAGTGTCAATCATGAGTTTATCACTTGTTCAAGTAAGTTTGTTTTGTTTTGTTGAAATTGATGTTCATACGATTTGTACGTTGTTTGATTTTTTTATTATTATTATTATTATTATTATTATTATTATTCATATTTGATAAAATAGGGGTTTAGCAGATCGCTTGCTATGACAGTGCTCTCTGAAATTGGTGATAAAACGTTCTTCGTAGCTGCAGTTAGTTTCATCGTTATTGTTTCTTTTGTTTACTTACTTTAGCACGCCGGAGATGGTGGTGGTTGATGTCGCCGGAGATGGTGGTGGTTGTTGTTGTTGAGTCTGGTTGTTGTTGATGATGAAGGTGATGAATGAGGGTTGGGGTTGGGTTATATTAATAATAATAATAATTTTACAAATTTGGTCCCCTTGAGTGTAAATAGACTATAATGCCCTCATGTGCATTGCACATGAGGGAAACTAACTGGAAAATTTAACGATCGTTAAGTTAAAGGCCTAAAACCGACCCTTTAATTTAACCAAAGGTCGTTCAGTGCAAAAATTTAAAGAAAAAGCCAAAACCTGCAATCTGACTTATTACTAGGGCTGGCATATCGTGTCAGACATGACACGATAAGACACGAACACGATAAGGCCAAACATGAACACGACACGATAATTTATCGTGTCATTTTTTCTAAACACGAACACGATAAAAAGCAGGTTACACGATAAGACACGATAAAAACCTATTTTTTAAATAAAATAAAATTTCCAAAAAATGACTTAATATAAGTCCTAAATACTAAAAATGACTTAATATTAAAATTTTTAAGCCACAAACCAAAAAAAGCTCCATAAAAATAGTATTTAACCTTAATAATACTTAATAAACGATTATACAAAAAGATTAAAAGTCAATCAAAGTTCATAGGAGTCTTTGATCTTTCTACCCATCTCCAACAAAGTTTATCTCCACCTCCATTCTCAACTAAATTTTCCTTTAAATAAATATTAACAGGTGACCTATCGTGTAACAGAACTTTAACCTGTTAAGACACGATAATTAACGTGTCTCTTATCGTGTTAACCTGTTAATGACACGACACCTGTTAAGGTCAAACACGAAACATGTTAATTTCGTGTCGTGACGTGTCGTGCTATCATGTCCGTGTCAGAAATCGTCTGCCCTACATATTACAAAGGCCTAAAAATGTGATTTACTCTATGGCTAACTAACTCGTGAAACCTTCTCCAAGACATCAAGATTATGGCTTTTCATTGGGGTACGGGTAGATGTAGGAAGTTTAGGAGATGCTTGCACTCTCACCAAGACATCAAGTTTATGTAACCTAATTAATCGCCTCTTTCTTTTTATTCATCTTGTATTTTTTTTATCACTTCTTATTTTAATATAACGACCCTTTTATTAAACTATTATAATTATGATTAAAACCCAGTAGCATATATAATTAGGTTCAACTACAAAGTCTAATTTTCCTAGAAAGTCTAAGAAAGAATTTGGACCATTAGATCTAATATTAAATGAAGATCAATGGCTCATAAACACAATGTGGCATAATGGTAAATAGTTAAAACTTTAAATGATAGGCCAAGGGTATATTAGTCATGTCTCACTTTCAAATTTCACCCTCTTTTTTAAACGTTCATAACTTTTACATACGACAATATTTTTTAATAAAAATTACACCAAAAAAACGAGCGTTTTTTATCTTCAAAACGCATATAATATTGATATATAAAAAATGAAAATTTTTTTTGAAGTTTCAGCTCATTGTGTTATATTTTTCAGCTCATTGTGTTATATTAGTCAAGACATTGTGTTATTTTTTTCAGATTGTGTTATATTTGTCAGGTCATTGTGTTATATTTTCATCAGGTCGTTGTGTTATATTTTCATCAGGTCGTTGTGTTATAATTTCATCAGGTCGTTGTGTTATATTTTCATCAGGTCGTTGTGTTATATTTTTATCAGATCGCTGTGTTATAATTTCATCAGGTCGTTGTGTTATATTTTCATCAGGTCGTTGTGTTATATTTTCATCAGGTCGTTGTGTTATATTTTCATCAGGTCGTTGTGTTATATTTTCATCAGATCGTTGTGTTATATTTTCATCAGGTCGTTGTGTTATATTTTCATCAGGTCATTGTGTTATATTTCATCAGGTCATTGCGTTATTTCAGATCATTGTGTTATTTCAGATCATTGTGTTATTTCAGATCATTGTGCTATTTTATTAGGTTAGTGTGTTATAACAGAATGATCTGAAGAAATAACACAATGAGTTGACAAATAACACAACAAGCGAAACACGTGAAAAAAAAATTGTTTTTTATATATGAATATTATATGCGTTTTAAAGATAAGAAAATGCTCGTTTTCATGGTGCAATTTTTTTAAAAAAATAATATCGTATGTAAAAGTTATGGACGTTTAAAAAAATGGGGTGAAACTTAAAATATAGAGACACTACCATCTTTACCCTTCCTTCTAATTTTAAGGGAGTGCCACATGTCATAATCTCATGGCTTTTTAGACTTTCTAGGAAAATTGGACTTTGTAGTATAACTCCACTCGTAGCATATATTGTCTCGTTACATACGGGTATGTGTGATTATAATTGTAGTTTTAAATAAATAAAACATCTCACAAAATACAATTCGCTTATGTGATATTGTTTCAAGATCAATCTGCTTATGTAACATCGTTTATGATTTTATTTTCTCAAAATAATAGTTTTATATTTAATATATACATATATATATATATATATCAATATATATACATATATATATATAGAGGAATGTTCATTTGAGAAGACTAAATATTGCGAGAAGTGAAAGAAATAGCTAAATTCTTCATTTTTTTCAACTAAAAACGTTTTTAACATACAAAAAAATGATAGAAATACAAATTTATTCATTAACTTTGATATTCAAAAAATAAAATTGAATAAATTTCGTTTATTTGTTAAACCTACACATGTGGAAGTCATGTGTAGGTCACATAACCTACACATGTGTAGGTAAATTTAAAACACTAAAAATACATACGTAAAAATATTTTAATGATTTTTTTATATTATATATTACACATTTGTATGTAGGAAATGAATTTATTTAAAAAACTAAACAATTGATAAGTTTTTTTAGTGATTTAGGTTTCTTTTTTTTCTTCTTGCAATAAATAAGTCTTCTATATATATATACTAGGTTTAACACCCGTGTGTTACACACGGGTTGAATAAAAATATTTTCTAAATATTATAATTATTATATTTAAAAATTTATAAATACTTTTGTAAATTGTTACTAATCACATAATTTTGTCTTTATTAACTTTCTTACTCAATTTTCCCTCTAAACATTCCTTTTATAAAAAAATTTATGTTTTCCCTCCAAAAAATTACCCCCTAAAACCTTGATTTATTAGATAGATATATATATATATATATATTATATAATAACGCTAATTACTAGGGCTGGCAAATCGTGTATACCTGTACCTGTTAAGACACGAACCTGTTAAGACACGAACACGAAACCTTATTACCTGTACACGACACGATAAGCTATCGTGTACCTGTTACCATTACCTGTACCTGTACCTGTTTATAACAGGTATACACGATAAGACACGATATGACTTGTTTAAAAACAAGTATTCAAGAACTTGTTTAGTGAAATAAAAATTGTCTATAAGTATAAGGGTAAATAAGGTAAATATGTTATATTAAATTATATTTTTAATTTTTAAAAAAATCATAACAGGTATTAACAGGTACTAACAGGTAAACAGGTAAATACCTGTTAAATACACGAAAATTAACAGGTAGATTCGTGTCTACCTGTTTAGTACCTGTTACCTGTTAAGGTCTTACCTGTTACCTGTTAAGACCGTGTAGGTTCGTGTCATGTATTCGTGTCCGTGTACAAAATTGCCAGCCCTACTAATTACGTTTTGCTCTTCTAATATTTAGTAGAATCATAAAAAATTTAAGAGTAGTTGCATTTTCAATTCACTCCTACTAGGAAGTGCATGAGTCAGATTATATTTGATATGATATAAAAATGGAATTTAAAATAAAGTTAGTAATTCCGTATAATTAAATATCTCAATATTTTTAAACATATTTAATTTTTTATACGGGATTATTTAAAAAACTTCATCATAAACCTAGCATTTAATCATCTATAATTAAATATCTCAACACATATGTGTTGTGTTCACGATCATGATCCAGGTACTAAATTAGTTTGGTATATATAAAAAGGTATATTATTTTTTATTGGTCTCAACTATCACATTTTGTCCTCTATCAGTCTCAACTATTGAATTGGTTGTCAACGGTCCCAACTTTTATCACTTTGGGAACCAATGCTCCGTCGTTAAATATTTTTTAACGGCGCTAAGTTTTTTTCAAATTCAAGACCGATGTTTTAGGCCTTTTGATCGGAAGAATAATACGAGTCGATTGATGTTTTAGGCCTTTTTTTAACGCCGCTTAGTTTTACATCCGATTGAAGCACCGTTAGGTTTAAACACCCGATTGAAGCACTATTTCGTTGTTCGGAGCACAGTTTCGAGGTAACTTTTCCATCAATCGACTTGTATTATCCTTCCGATCAAAAAGCTTAAAACATCGGTATTGAATTTGAAAGGAAACTTAACGGCGTTAAAAAAAATTTAACGACGGACCGGTGGCTACCAAAGTGATAAAAGTTGTGACCGTTGACAATCAATTCAATAGTTGGGACCAGTAGAAGACAAAATGTGATAGTTGATACTAATGAAAACAAATATACCGTATAAAAATAATATAATTAATAGAAAATGTAAGAATTTCATTTGAATTTTACTAGCATGAGCTTTTATAATTACTTGCGAAGTTGCGAATAATGTATGTAATCGTGTGGTTTATCTTCTATTTGTTAGTTGTGTGGAGCACAACAAACGTATAAAAAGCAAACGATATATAGCTAGTGTTTTTAATTGTATTCTCTTCTATAACATGGGATGCACTTTAGCGACCCTTTCCAATTACCTTTTTCCGTCATTTCGAATTCCAAGTTGCTCTTTTAATATGTTCTAAACATATGGCCTTGGTAGTATCCTCCCTGTCCGATCTATCAATTTATAATTACAAAGTAGGTTTTTGGCTAGGTCACATGAAACAACAGTCGAGTCTTACGCTTGTGATTTCGTCACACGCATGTGACATTAGGATTTTGACATTTGTCATGGGTTATGACGACCTAGTTTTTTCCAACATGCGTTATAATGTGCGGTGTGTTAGCTTGACACATGTCATGCGTTGCGGTGGCTTAGTTTTTTACTTTGTAACACACGTTAACAACGTTTTTTTACTTATGCGGTGCGTTGTGGTGGTAAAGAAAGACGGAGATTAACAATGTAATCCAAAGTTTGGTTAAAAAATGTAAATATGTCAAAATAGAGGGTCATGGTATAACATGTAAGAACGACAATTAAATCAAAGTCGGATATCAAAGTAAATATGTCTTAAGTATGAGGGTCAAAGTTACAAATTGGATAAGATTTTGGGATTAAAGTCGTAAACATATATGTCAAACTTGAGTATATGAGTCAAAGAAGTAATTATTTGAAAGATTGGGGAGTAAAACAAAAAAGGCAAGGTCGGCTAATTATTTGAAAGATTGGGAAGTAAAACAGAAAAGCCAAGGCTCCAACGACCTTTCTAATTAAAACTATACTAAATTTATGGTCGGGTTATGCGATGCAGCGATTGAGTCTTGCGTTTGTGACATCGTCATACGCGCTACAATGGTGACATTAATATTTTGACATTTGATGCGTGTTGCATTGTCAATATTTTTTTAATTCAACATGTGAAAAAGTTTTTTTCACTCCATTACGCACACTAACAACATATTCGACCAACATGGTTAATGTTGAGGAAAGTGGGAGCTTTATGTAAATTTTAGAAATTTGGATATCATTCATGAAATGAGAGTTTGCATAATAAATCTAAAATTCATGAGTGTTCATATACATATAATCATGCGAAGTTGATAAAAGGTGTGTTAAGGTCATTTAAAGACCTAGAAGGTATCCATATGAGAAATAAATATCTAAACTTGGTTAAATGTATCCTTATTGAGAGAAGAGTTCTTAATTAACACAAGGAACATTATTAGAGTTATTGGATTTCATCCACAAGTTCTAGAACAAGAAAAGAACTAAGTTAATTTCTCTTATGATTAAGGAGACGATAGACTTATCTATTTAAGCACATATATAATGAGATTACAAAGTCGATGATACTTGAGTAATGAGATTACAAGAAATATTTAAGTTAAAATATGAAGCGTCTAGTTAATTGTTTTGGAAACAATTATAGATGAGACTTATAATCTAGATTGAATGGTATATAACTAGTAACTAAATCACTTCTTCAAATGTAAACAATTCTGACATTATGAAAGATAATGAACTTATTACTAAAAGCAAAATAATTAGACATATGAAATGATTGATTTCAACATCACATAATATACTAACAGTGTTGGTATCCAATCAAGATGTTTAGTGATAAAAGTTGTATATCAAAAAGGAGAGTAAGAACTGCAATTCCAAGATGTTGAAATCCGATGCTATATCTTGACTGAACTAAACAAATAAAGATCAAATTCAGTGATAGCCATGATTGCATAATAAATAATGCAATCTTCATTTGAGAGTTTATGGCTGGAATCACTAAATACAATGAATCTTATTTTAGTATTTGGTGTTATGATTTGTAAGCTCATATTAAACGTTCATTTTGGATTTAATAGTTAATTGATTCATAAACAGTGAGCATGCATTCAAAGATCAGTACATTTAACTATCCCTGAACAATGTATTCTAAATGTTCATAGTCGATTAAGTTTATGAGAATCAATCCAACTTAAGACTATTATGAATGATTGGTTGATCATGAGATGAAGAATTAAAGAGTTGTGAACCAATGTTCATAAATATGTATTAGAGAATAATGTGACATCTGCCCCAAACCTGAATGTCCGAATTGAACCCGAAGTTATCTATCTTAAATATATTTGTATTTATTTATCCTTTAAATGTAATGCGTTGTGATTAATATATATATATATATATATATATATATAAATATGTTGAGCGTTACGTTATTTTCCGTCTTTAATATCTAACGACCAAATTATTAACCAATGTATACTAATTAATTACTAGTTATAGTAAATTATATCTCAAAAAACAAATATAAATATATATATATATATATTGTATTTGATAAAAGAGATTTAGTAAAAATAATTACTATTAAAGTCTCAAAATAACCTTCCAACGTAAAAAATGAGCTAAAGATATAAAAACGAGACACTTATATAAACGTTACGTCACAACTCGGTTAAGTTAGTTCGTTAATATAGTTTATAAACTAACTTTGTGCCAAAACTATCAATTCTTAAACTTATATTAAAACTTATACTATCTAAAAAATAATAATGAAACTAAAAGGGCCATTATTGTAAATATCAAAACCAGCCAATTCCCCCTTCAACCCCCTCAAATCCGGCGCTCAAATTCCGGCCACTTGGCTGGAATATCCTGAACTCCAGCAAAGTGTATTTCGCGTTTTTTTGTCACTTTTAACTCAACCTAAACTATATAAAATCGTCCTAGCCTTATTCTAAGTCTGTTTCGAACTCTTAATCACTTCCTAAACACCAATTTACCACTGTAATTCTTGTTGCAAAAGCGTAACATCAAAACCCATTTTATCAATCGACTCAAAACATAACAAATCAATAAATTGGGTTAATGAAATTAATCAAATCGTCGTTTAGAAACTGGTTATACCATTCAATCGAATTAAAATCTATGAATTAAACACCAATTACTCAAATATAACTCGTAATAAAACCCATAACCGTTCTACCATTTTCTCTTCACCATAATCCAATTCAATAGGCACACTCACTCCTCCTTGCACGTTCTTGCTCCCCGTCAAATCAATTTCAAGTTTGTTTCACTAAAAACCCGTAAGTGATTTCCATTCTATACGCTCTTGTTCATCACCAATCGACCATCTAAACATTAATTTAATCTTCTAAATTGTTAAGGATTTTGTTTGTTACATCCCAAGGATCAAATCAGCAAAAAGAATTGCATTTTAACAACCTGGAAGTACTACTTTGATTTTCAACCCGTATCTCTTTGTTCTTCGTGTTCAATCAATCCAATCCGACAATTATCAAGTAAGTGATCCTATATAAAATGTTCATTATCATACCAAGATCAAAAACCCTATGTTTAATTTCCAAATCTCAATCGAATTCTTGTTCTAAATAGTGATTTAGTGTTTTAGGGCTTGTATGGAATTGAGGGTTTTACTTTATAAGGTGTTAAAACCATTTTTATTTCAAAAGAACACTAATATAACTTGGTTCACTGGTTTTGTGGTTATTGTATGAACCATAAGGTTCCTGGTTCGAAACCAAGGATAAGCAACCAATTTTATATTTTTGTTTAACTATTGTATTAATCAGGTTATGTATCTAATTCAAATTTAATACTAATACGATGCCATGTATTTTATAAAAATACAAAAATCTTATAAAATATAGTCAAAACATGATTTTATATAACTTAGTTTTATAAAAATAATTGTTACAAACATGTTAATATGTTTAAAAATGAATTTTAATATTCATAAAACATATACTAAGTTATATAAATAATAGGTTGTACAAATGAGTATTTTATGGATTTTTGTATATTTTACAAATTTAGTAAAAATTATAAAGTACTCTTTGACTTTACATATAAGTATCGTTAAAAATATATTATTTGAAATGCTATCGGTTATAAAAAATGCTATTATTATTTTCTTTCGTAACGATTAAATAATTTATATATCTTCAAATAGTTTAACGAAAACCCTAAATCCTCAATCCAAAACCCTAGAATCTCAATCTTTCTATCTTTCTATTGTTTGTATTCTAGTTTTTTTTACTATGTGATTGCTAAGTTAGAATTTTCATTACTTAGGTGATTTTAGTATTTTGGCAATCCTCGGTTCATTCTAAGTTGATTGCTATTTATTTCGAGCCCGTGTTTAATGTGGGTAAACTCATTCACCTTTTACTTTTACGTTTTGGGCCTGAAATATGTATTCTATTATTATACCATTTTTTTCCATTTTTCAATTTGTTTTCTAAAAGAGATCATTAAATGTGTTAGTCTTGACTTACGACAATATGCAATTTTATGTTGTAGTTTAAAGTAGTTTGTTAATTGGTAATCCACCGGTACAATGTTAGCGCTAATGGTTTGACAAACCCACCTACCTGGACAACGTCGATAGGGGATTTAAACCCGGCCATTTTAATTCCATGTTTACTATGTTTGCTATGCTATGATGATGGTTGTTGCTATACAGTGATGTTAGTTGCTATGCCATGTCACACCCTCAATTTTCCACAAACGGGGTATCCGTTAGGCGTGTGACATACCAGGATCTCAAGCCATTAGTTACACGAAACCATGACTCAACGTTTATAAAAATATTTAACTTTTTAAATAACCAAAGGTTCAGAGTTTAAATGTTAAAACCAACTTTTAGCGGAAGCATAAATAAATCCAGTACGCAAAATCTCGCGCACAAAACAATAAACCAAATTAACCAAATAAAGTAGATATTAAATTTAATTTTTAAAATAGTCCAAAAGACGACCCAATGCATGCATGTCCTACGTGCTCAGCTCCTTAGCTACCTGAGAAAACATACTAAAAACGGTCAACACATAATGTTGGTGAGTTCAATGAGATTTATTTATAAATAAAAGATACCGTTCATAACACAATTAAACCAAAAATATATTTCATTTTATTAGGCGGTTTGCAAGACCGAATGCTTATTGCTTGTTAACACGTCGAGATGAAAGCTAAACGTTACTTTTGCCTTGTCGCCATCTAACCAGGATGACCCATAACCATTAAGGACAATCTGCACCACATGACGCCCAGTCAAGGGTGGGGTGCCGTCGCAACCCGGTAGTACTACTCAAATTTCCCCGCTATCATATATTAATCAACCTCGAACTTTTATAAGGACTTGAATGTGGTTCCAATTCGTGTAAAGCACTATAAGCCCTAATAAAATCCTGCCCGTAGGCATTTATACTTTTACCAAAATCTGCCCGTAGGCATTTGTACTTTTACCAAAACCTGCCCGTAGGCATTTATACTTTTACCAAAACCTGCCCGTAGGCATTTATACTTTTACCGAAACCTGCCCGTAGGCCATACCCGAAGGTATAAAATGCAGCCTTAGTTGGCTCCGCCCGAAGGCATAAAGTTTTGCCCGAAGGTCCTGCCCGAAGGCATAAAAATGCATTCCGCCCGAAGGCGCTGTAAAATAGTTGCCCGAAGGAGCATTAAAAACATTTGTATGTTTTCTCCCCGAAAAAGATTTAAAAGCGGGCAAAGAACTCACCTTTGAAGCGCACAGCAATAATAACAGCAAAATATGCAACAAGACCTTAGATCGCCCTACGACCTGCTTAATAATTACATACTCATTATTCACTAGAACTCGTACTTGTATACACATAGAATAAACGCCTACTCATGAAATCATATATTCATTCCTGCATATACATCACATACATACTTACACATATACATACTTACACATTTGACCCGTTTTCACGTTCACAATTTACACATATATTGTTGGATTATGGTGACTTGTTATCCTTTATCATGTTGCCATCCAATTCACATACACTCAAGAGCACCCACATATACATATGCATACATACACTGTCACAACACTTAATCATATTTTTCTTTTGTGTTTCATATTCACCTATACCTATGCGCGCACAACTCCCCTGTTACTGTGGCTATCTTTAAAGGCGCATATATAAACGATTGTCGCACGTACATACACACTATGCATACATATACATTCTCACACATGCTTGTTGTTCCTTTTCTATTTGCTTATATACATACATAACCCACGCACACAAACACGTAACATACATACATACACACTGTTACATGCTCACACACACATCACATACTCATCCTATACTATTTCTACATCATCGCTAATGTTGTTCATCATAATTATATATACATGCACAGGATATCCTACTGAAAACTATATATATACAAATAATCTCATTACTGGTTCCCAATTTCTTTGTATATTTACATGCAAAGGCAATATAAACCTATATACACAAACGTACCAATGGTACATGCTGTCTACGCATAAATGTTGTTGTTGTATACATGTAATTAACTGACTTTATGCACACACATGGTACCAATACATACTTCATTACTTGCAGTAGCACATATGCATATTTACTCATGATCGATTGACGTATATATGTATCTACGGGTCGCAAAAACTCACCGAAATCGCTGAACGAGATGATAGGAACAGGGGGTTTGCGACTGTTGTTTCGGGCCTGCTTCGCGGCTGCTAATTGTCATTGATCAGCACGAAACGATGAGGGAGGAGGGTGGGTATTGGTTGCCGGCGATGAAGACAGCAAAAGGCGGCAATGCTCAGTTGATCGACCAAGAAGGAAGAGACCATGAAGATTGCCGTTTGATGACTCGGTTATGATTAAGAATATATATGCATTGTTAGGGTTGGGTTAATTATTTACAAGTTACACTTAGCCCCTTATACTAAGCCAAGTTATTCATTATAAGGTTAAGGGTTAATAAATAGTTTACTAAGTTACAAAACAAACCCCAACCTTGTATAAAGTTTAACGGGATAGATAGAGAAAAGGTAACGGTGTTAACCTGAAATTGCGGGGTGTCACATCATCCCCTTGTTAAAAGAATTTTCGTCCCGAAAATTGCGTTGTGTCATCGGTTGACCGCAACGAAAAGAAAAGAAGAAAGAAAAAAATTTTCTGATTGCCACATCATCCCCTTGTTAAAGGAATTTTCGTCCCGAAAATTAAATCGTACCCTTGGTGTTTGACGTTGTTACTTTAATAGCTAAGAATGATTTTATTTGTTTTACATTAAGTAGCCACTTCATTAGATTTAAACACACTAGAGTAGTCATTTGCAGGATTCCAACTGGTCTAATGTATTGCGAGTTTGAAGAAATTCATAAGTTTCTTTGGGATCCACTCTTAAGATTTTTAAAGAACGTTTTGTATGCAGAAAGTTTCAGAAATTTTAGATCACGGAGCTTCGAGTTGTTATTCAGACTTTCAAGGGTCGAGACTTAACTAAAGAGTCTATATTAAAGAAGCGTTGTCAAAACGCGGTAATCAAGGGTGTCATAGACATTCTAAAAACAAATGAAATTTGAGTGTTACGATCAGAAGTGTGTCGGGGGGTTTAGTTACAAAAAAAAATAATAATAATAAAATCACTTAGTTTCTGTTATCACTGTGAACAATGGAAATCTGAAAGTTATAAGTGTCTAAATTTATAGTGAATTTTCTTATGAATGATAGATGGAATAGGGTTCATAGGAAACATGGGTTCGTAAGAAGTTCGAAGGTACTCAGTTATAGACTAGCAACATTTAATAATGCCTAAGCTGAGTTACTACTACGCAAACTATTTGGTAGAGAAATTTGAATATATTTTTCGATGTACCGAATATAGATAATATTTATGAATTTAAATGTTCTTGATGGATAAATAAATTTTAAGATCCAAAGCATTTTATGTAGTGGGTCTATGCTGACGAGAAGGAGTTTTCCAAATAAGTCGTAGTTTTATAGGGCTCCCCCAAGGGACCCTTACAACTACAAAGTTTGTTTAATGTTCGATTGAGAAAACCATGATATTAAGTTATTATTGATGTTGAGTAAGAGGTCATAACACGCTGACCAAAATTTATAACATCTCATTTTATCATGAACTTGTGACTTTAGCAAGGTAGATGTTTATATTGAAAGATTCAGATTGCTTGTAGATAGGTTGAATCATTACCTTTTGGAATCAATAATTGGTAGTGAAATCCCTATTAAGTTTGCTTAAGTAGCTCTTTACTGTTGTTTGCTTGTTGCTATCTGGAATTTAATCCTCTTTTACTTAGGTGTATAAGGTAAATTGTATGTAGTTTAGGGATGAACTTTTGGATTTGCAATATAAGGTTGTATTATAATTGTTTACTACACATAGGTGTATTGTACGCGTCGACCATTCATAGAAGGAGTTTTATAAGTGTCGATCAAGGATAGTCTCAATATCAAAGCGTTACTTATTTAAATGGAGTTTTGTTTCAGGTGAATCTGTGTTGTTTGGTTCTTCACTATTGGGTTTTGGGTTTAGCCCACATGACAGGTCTTACCAGGATCATCGTGTACATGTAAATTCACCATTACGTTGCGCACCCGTAATCGTCAATTTACCTTACACAATCACCCTAGTTTATCTACCATCATGGGCTTTAATCTCAAGTTTTATCATGCTTATTGTTTTGTGCTTATCTATAAGATATGTTATCTTATTCCTAGTATAGGATGTATATGAGAGGTATGGTATACTTAGAACCAACTTTGTAAAAAAAAAAAATTTATGCAATAATGCATGTGACAATCTGATCCAACCAGTCTTTATGTAAAACAAGAATACCATACGTATTCATCTTCAAGACACGCCTATTTGAGTCACAAGTTTTCACGAGTGCAGCAAGAACCGATTAGACCAAAGAAGGTAATTTGACAAGATAGAATAGGTTTAAAAGTTTAAATAAATGGTTCAGTGCTAACAAAGAATGTGGGGGGGGGGGGTTAGCATATTCCCCTGATTAGTCATTCTATGAACACTCAAGGAACACAGATTCCAATTGCTCGGATGAGTATGGTTTGATCATTGCCCACTAGGTTGGTGATATACGTCGGACGGCACTTCTCGAACCCCGAAAAAGAATACGTAGCATGATGAGATATAGAATTAGAAATCAGGTCTATGGTTAGACGCATAATAATATAGTAATAAGGAAGTCTGCCTAATGAAACAGGTATAAGAAAATCACATATAAGGTAGCACGTATGGGAACATGTATAAGCCAAATCTAATGTAACTATGTGCAATGTGAGTGTAACTAATGCAATGCCTAGTTATAGTCTAGATGCAAATGCTAGTTCCCTATAACTTATGCCTCTGATACCAATCTGTCACACCCTCAATTTTCCACAAACGGGGTATCCGTTAGGCGTGTGACATACCAGGATCTCAAGCCATTAGTTACACGAAACCATGACTCAACGTTTATAAAAATATTTAACTTTTTAAATAACCAAAGGTTCAGAGTTTAAATGTTAAAACCAACTTTTAGCGGAAGCATAAATAAATCCAGTACGCAAAATCTCGCGCACAAAACAATAAACCAAATTAACCAAATAAAGTAGATATTAAATTTAATTTTTAAAATAGTCCAAAAGACGACCCAATGCATGCATGTCCTACGTGCTCAGCTCCTTAGCTACCTGAGAAAACATACTAAAAACGGTCAACACATAATGTTGGTGAGTTCAATGAGATTTATTTATAAATAAAAGATACCGTTCATAACACAATTAAACCAAAAATATATTTCATTTTATTAGGCGGTTTGCAAGACCGAATGCTTATTGCTTGTTAACACGTCGAGATGAAAGCTAAACGTTACTTTTGCCTTGTCGCCATCTAACCAGGATGACCCATAACCATTAAGGACAATCTGCACCACATGACGCCCAGTCAAGGGTGGGGTGCCGTCGCAACCCGGTAGTACTACTCAAATTTCCCCGCTATCATATATTAATCAACCTCGAACTTTTATAAGGACTTGAATGTGGTTCCAATTCGTGTAAAGCACTATAAGCCCTAATAAAATCCTGCCCGTAGGCATTTATACTTTTACCAAAATCTGCCCGTAGGCATTTGTACTTTTACCAAAACCTGCCCGTAGGCATTTATACTTTTACCAAAACCTGCCCGTAGGCATTTATACTTTTACCGAAACCTGCCCGTAGGCCATACCCGAAGGTATAAAATGCAGCCTTAGTTGGCTCCGCCCGAAGGCATAAAGTTTTGCCCGAAGGTCCTGCCCGAAGGCATAAAAATGCATTCCGCCCGAAGGCGCTGTAAAATAGTTGCCCGAAGGAGCATTAAAAACATTTGTATGTTTTCTCCCCGAAAAAGATTTAAAAGCGGGCAAAGAACTCACCTTTGAAGCGCACAGCAATAATAACAGCAAAATATGCAACAAGACCTTAGATCGCCCTACGACCTGCTTAATAATTACATACTCATTATTCACTAGAACTCGTACTTGTATACACATAGAATAAACGCCTACTCATGAAATCATATATTCATTCCTGCATATACATCACATACATACTTACACATATACATACTTACACATTTGACCCGTTTTCACGTTCACAATTTACACATATATTGTTGGATTATGGTGACTTGTTATCCTTTATCATGTTGCCATCCAATTCACATACACTCAAGAGCACCCACATATACATATGCATACATACACTGTCACAACACTTAATCATATTTTTCTTTTGTGTTTCATATTCACCTATACCTATGCGCGCACAACTCCCCTGTTACTGTGGCTATCTTTAAAGGCGCATATATAAACGATTGTCGCACGTACATACACACTATGCATACATATACATTCTCACACATGCTTGTTGTTCCTTTTCTATTTGCTTATATACATACATAACCCACGCACACAAACACGTAACATACATACATACACACTGTTACATGCTCACACACACATCACATACTCATCCTATACTATTTCTACATCATCGCTAATGTTGTTCATCATAATTATATATACATGCACAGGATATCCTACTGAAAACTATATATATACAAATAATCTCATTACTGGTTCCCAATTTCTTTGTATATTTACATGCAAAGGCAATATAAACCTATATACACAAACGTACCAATGGTACATGCTGTCTACGCATAAATGTTGTTGTTGTATACATGTAATTAACTGACTTTATGCACACACATGGTACCAATACATACTTCATTACTTGCAGTAGCACATATGCATATTTACTCATGATCGATTGACGTATATATGTATCTACGGGTCGCAAAAACTCACCGAAATCGCTGAACGAGATGATAGGAACAGGGGGTTTGCGACTGTTGTTTCGGGCCTGCTTCGCGGCTGCTAATTGTCATTGATCAGCACGAAACGATGAGGGAGGAGGGTGGGTATTGGTTGCCGGCGATGAAGACAGCAAAAGGCGGCAATGCTCAGTTGATCGACCAAGAAGGAAGAGACCATGAAGATTGCCGTTTGATGACTCGGTTATGATTAAGAATATATATGCATTGTTAGGGTTGGGTTAATTATTTACAAGTTACACTTAGCCCCTTATACTAAGCCAAGTTATTCATTATAAGGTTAAGGGTTAATAAATAGTTTACTAAGTTACAAAACAAACCCCAACCTTGTATAAAGTTTAACGGGATAGATAGAGAAAAGGTAACGGTGTTAACCTGAAATTGCGGGGTGTCACATGCCATGTCCCTAAGTTGCTAATTGATTATTGATAACTTATACATTAAGACGGTTGGGTAAAATTTATCTTTAATCAAATACATGAGTTGTTTACTCATGTTAAAATGGCTAAAACGAGAAGTTTTGGATTCTATGTGGTTGTGTTCTATTCTAGGGGTCATGGTTGAGTAATATTTTCGAAATGACTATACATGTAAGGTTGCACAACATATTATGATGATCTCGGATTTCCTTACTATTATTTACAAATTGTGTATTTACTCACTAGCTTTCAATAGCTAACTTTATTTTCACATATTTCAGGAGATGATGTTATTGCTATTTATTCAAGACATAGGATGCCTTGGACTTAGAGAAAAATAATAAAGACTATTGCATTTACTATTTTAGTTATTAATTTTGTCGTTTTCTAATTAAATCTTATGTTCTAAAAAATTATGTTAATCATTATTAGACTTTAATAAAATTGTGTCATGTGCTTTGTGTGACACCCCGTCCGGCGGCGGAAACACCGGGCTGTCAATGTGGATAGGATATCAATAGTACAAAGCACATGACACACTAAAAGACATGTTTAATATTATTAAAGCATCAATTTCGTGACATAAATGAGACATAAATAGTCTTAAAACGTAAATAAAAGCCAATAATTAATAGTGTTTAAATCCCTTTTATTATAGGTCCAAAAGCATCCTATGTATTGTAAGGCATAAAACACTTCAAACGCCACCTGAAATACGTGTAAAATAAGTTAGCTAAAGAATTAGCTAGTGAGTAAAAACACAATTAACAGTACATAATATGAAATCCGAGATCATTATAAATATGTTTCGCAAGCTTATGTGCATAGTAATTTCCTCATATTACTCAACCTTGACCAGAGAAACGTACATCGAATCCAAGAACCTTGAACCCCGTAGGGTAACTTTAGCAACAAGTCATGAGAACCACTCATGTTACAAATACTGATAACTATCGTTTAACCGTCATTTAACCGTCTTGATATACAAGTTATCAATAAATGTTTAAGCATCTAAGGGACATAGCAACTTAGCAACAATTATCACAGTATAGTAACGGTAACTATCCTAACGAATCAACCAAAGAATCGCCGGGTCAAATCACCTATTTTGAAATACATGTAGGTGGGTTTGTCAGGCCATTAACGCTAATATCGTACCGGTGGAAATTACAAGATAATACAACTACTATTGACTACCACATAAGATTGCATCATGCTGCAGACAAGACTAACACATTTAATGATCTCATTTGAAATAGAAACAACGAAACGAAAACCGTAGTATAATATCGAAACACATATTTCAGCCTCAAAAGCAAAACAGTAAAAAGGGGGGGTGACTTTACTCACCTCGAAATGCAAATATATTCGAACCGTTAGAAACGCATCTATAACGAACCAAGGGTTGCCCAAATATTAGTACCACCTAATTAATTGGGAAAAACCCTAACTTAGAAACGAAATAATAGTAACAAGAATCAAAATCTTAAATCTAGGGTTTCGGATTTGGGATTTAGGGTGT
This sequence comes from Tagetes erecta, assembly GCA_030867185.1. Classification (NCBI taxonomy): domain Eukaryota; kingdom Viridiplantae; phylum Streptophyta; class Magnoliopsida; order Asterales; family Asteraceae; genus Tagetes; species Tagetes erecta. Next base: position 24,883,800 of record CM061494.1, read on the forward strand.
TAAATCACAAATTGGGAATTAGGGTTTTGAAATACAAATTGGGAATTAGGGTTTTGAAATACAAATTGGGATTTAGGGTTCTAGAATACAATTTGGGAATTTATACAAAACGTTATTGTATATTTTGTATTGAAAATATTTTATAGGAATCTATTTTTATTTTCTTAAAATAATATTTGTAATAACATGTAATATTGTTATTTGTGTATATTTGAAATTATAAGTTTGAATCCTTAAAATATATTTAATATGAAAGAATGTTATTTAATTTAATTGAGAAATATAGTTAAATGTTTAAAATAAGTAAACAAGGAAAAATTAAAGAAAATCGGAGGCAGTGGGACTCGAACCCACGTCCTGCACATTCACAGCAAAACAATCTTAACCATTGAACCAATGTTCGTTTTTGTTATTTATTCTGATTTTAAATAATTTTAACCTTTAAGAACCAATAACACCCATTTCCCATTATAGGCCCTAGAACAAAGATCCATCTAATTCGATTCAATCTGTTAATCTAACCCAAATCAAACATAGGGCTTTTAATCTACAATGAATCACAAGCATTTTGATGTAAAGAACTTACTTGTTAACCAACGATTGATACAAATTCGAAAGGGACGAAAAACACGACTGATCTTGATGAATTTTATGAATCTAGAACTGAAACGAGATGAAATTGATAGATTAGGGACTTGTAGATAATCAAGAGGATGATAATGAATACAAAATTTACCAGGTTTGGTGCTCAAAAGGTGGAAATCTACATGTCGCCGGAAAAATATAAGTTCGGTGATTGATTCGATGATTGCCGAGATAAAAGGAGTGTTTAGATGATTGGTAGGTGTTAGTCGAGTGTTAGAGAGTATTTTGGAATGAGTTAATCGTCAATTATGGTCCTAATTTAGGTAATGGCGATTTCATTTTGAACTCCAAGATTAATCCGCGCCTAAAATGCTCTAAAAACGCGTTATTAGATGTTGAATGGGTCGAAACTTGGTAAGTAAACATTAAGGAAAGATATTGGTTGGTTAAATTTGATTAAAACCGTGTGAATTGAAGTCGTCGGAGCTTGCCAGAAAAAGCGCCGGCGCCGGCAGATGGGGCGTGGACGGAAACACGGGTGCAAGGGGGGTCGGGTTGGGCGTTTTTTGGCTTTTACACAATAGGTCCTTGTAGTTTGAAATGTTAAATAGTTAATGTTTAAACTTTATTAAATGTTTCAAGTTTGATAGTTTTGGCCCAAAGTTGTTTTACATATTACATTAACTAACTAACCGGGTCGAGACGCAAGGTTTACATAAGTAACGTCTTTATATTTTTAGCTCGTTTATGTCGTTGGAGGATTATATTTAGACTTAGAAGCGTTTTTCTTTAACGTTTTCAATAACTTTCTTTTATGAACTATATATATATATATATATATATATATATATGAGATTAATTATTACCAATAGTATTTATTTGATACATGAATGTATTTTGTGACATAAATACGATCGATTACTTAAGATAGGAATAATGTAAAAATTCCGATATATTTATTCATAATAATAATGACGAATGTTACATTTTAAAGAAATGAATACGAATAAAATTTAAAAGTAGGCAATCTCGGGTTCGAGTCGAGCGTTCGGATTCGGGTTCGAGGCAGATGTCACACTTTGGTTACTAAGATATCCATTTCTATGACAACCCGGTGTTTCCGCCGCCGGGTGGGTGTCACAAATACTACTGGATGTAAATCGATTCAAAGTTTTCTTATCAAAGTCATAAATTTATTTGAAAAGGTATGATCTTTAAATCCTATGACCTGAGAATCATAGTGGAACTAACATTAGTGTAACATTGCTCTTTGATCTTATCTAACGCTATATCGTAAAGAGTAGTAATACGGATATTTGATTGAGAATGAATCTGAAAACTAATTGGCAGTTGTATGTTGTCAAAGGGATTTTGTACTTCTCATTAGTAAGGAGTAGGACATCCACGCGCCCCTTTTGGAATTAAATTGGTTTGAATGTGTGGCCACACTCAAACTAAGAGTAGTTTGTAGACCATTATGAACTTGGAACAAATAGAAGAAATGTTGAAAACTTAAATGAGATTAAGACAAGATCCATGTCTCTTGTTCAATAGATGTTCATTACAAAAAAGATAACATATAACATTACAACGGCTATACTCTATTTTATAAAAGATTTTATAATAACGTTAAAAGAATAGTTGACGAAAGAAATTATGTCATACACTAGTGGGGGCAGATAGATACAACTAGGCGTCTTCCTCTGTCTACATTATGAGATAATCGAAAATCGTCCAAGTGGGAGATTGTTGAATGAGGTATATCCGATCCTCGATCATATTTAATGTTTCGAATAAGGTATGGTCCAAAAGTTACACGTTCGACAACAGACAAAAAATAATATTTAATAGTTAAATATTACTGATACTAATTGTACTTCATTATGAGATAACTGAATTAAAAGACAGGCTTTATTATAACGATTGGTCACTATAATTTGAGTCGGGTTAAACTCTTTAAAGGAGAAAAGGTGCAATATGTTAGATCAATTGTGACATTAATTGTTAATAGTTATTAAATGTATTACTTATGCTAGTTAATTAATTGAAGAGTTTATTTCTTGGAGACAAAGTCAAATGTTAAAAGGTAATTATGTAACATCTATTACTATTAGAGTAAATTACTTTTTGAGTACCTGTGGTTTGGGGGGTTTTAACTCTTTGAGTCACAAATCTAAACCTTTAACAAACGGAACCCCATGGTATTACTTTTTTAACAATTTGAGTCACAAGACCCTTGCATCGTTAATATATGATAGTTCTGCCGTTAAAATCAAACATGTACAATGCACATGATAAGTACTTTTGTAAATTTAATCCAACCCATTGTTAAAACCAAAAAAACCTATAAACTATCTTCTTACAATCTCATTCAGTATCCTCTCATACTACCATGTAAAAGAAGTTGCATGCATAAAGGGGTGATACATCAATGTAAAAGAACCAAATTCTTGGTGGGCTTAGTAATCTTAGTTATTTTGATGAAATAATAGATTCATGCCTAGCGTCCATAAAGCAGTAGATTTAATAACCAATAACCATATTGATAACCATATATATAGGTAATTATGAAAGCAAATATAACCATATAGTAGATTTATAACCACGTATATGAAAGCACATGGACAAATAGTGTAGGCAAATATTTTTACATGATAGTTTGAGTGGATACCGAATGCGTAAGATTGTAAGAAGGTAATGGGTTTATAGGGTTTTTTGGCTTGATTAATGGGTTGGGTTAAATTTACAAAAGTATCCATCATGTGCCTTGCAGATGTTTGGTTTTAATGTCAAATTTAACAAATATTAATGAGAAAAGGGTTTTGTGAGTCAAATTGTTAAAAAAAGTAATACTATTGGGTTCCATTTGTTAAAGGTTTAGATTTATGACTCAAACTGTTAAAACCTCTAAAACCCAAGTACTTAAAATGTATTTTACTCTTATTATTAATAGATGGTTAACCTTAAACCCGAATTAAGAGAGTGTAGAGATAAGAAAATTAAGCGAGTTTAGAGTTTGGATAAACCCTAAACCCTGCATCCTTCGGGCTTCACCCCTCTCTTCTCCTCCCCTCCATCACACCCCCGTACAACCACTCCTTCCGCTGTAGTTGTCACCTAGCCACAGCCACTGTCGTCACAAATTGTTGCAGTTGCATAGTTGATTCCGGGATTCTTGGGAACGGGTTCGAGGTGTTGGTTTTGAGTTCAAAGGTTGAACTTGTGCTCGGGTTCAAAAGTTGGACGTTTGATCAAGATTACTAGGGGATCCATTTGTCGCATCCTTCGTGCAATTTTTCAGTATTCGTCAAGATGATTTCTAAATACCCTATGGTTGTGTTTTGTATATTTGTTTATATCACTTGTAATTGGATAGCTAGTGAGATAATTGTCTTGTTTAATAAAAAAGTTTTGAACTTTAATGCTTCCGCATTAATAGTAAGTTATTATTAGATTTCTGATATTTATATAAAAGAGTTTGATATATTTAATTAAAGTTATTTGAGACCACTAATTTCCGACACGATTACTCCATGCGTTCGATCAAAAGAAGACTGGGAATTAAAAATAGAAACAACAACTATTTCCCCCTAAAAGGCTAAAACCAATAAATTACATATAACAGATAATTAAGAAGTACAAGAAAAAAAATCGGTTGATTTTACCTAATTAACTAGTAAACTTCATGACTGAAATTGAAATTTAATTTGAGCCCTTTAAAGGGTTATTATTTTCTATACGAAAGTCGTCCATCCTAGTTATGTTTTGGTGTACGTTTCTCACTATTAACAAATTATGTTAGACTTATTGTAATGGAGCGTGATAGGTGTATCTAATCCTATGACACCCCTACTTAGTTATGAGGGCGTGACGAGGTTGCTCATGACTACAATAAAAACGACTGCAACAACTAGTTGTTTTCTTTTTTAATTTTCCACATACCATACTCAAACACTTTACCATCTTTAATAATTACTAATTCTATCATTATCACACACATGCTAGAATCATTTTTCGCTATCACAAAATGTTGATGTGGTTGCCTACGTTACAAAACTTTTTCTCTATTACGCTCTTCTACTACAAGTTCAATGACTAATTACTTATCATATATTTTATATAAAAAAGAATGTAAAAAATTTATAACAATAATTTACATTAATTTGTTGTGTTAGTCTATTTTCTACACAATATATCATTATATATATTATGTAATAGATATGTGATGTTATTTTATGTTATGTTATATTATGTTATAAGGGCATATGATTTTATATTATATTACTAGATTAAACCCTGTGTGTTACACGGATGGAAACATAAAAAAACACAAATCTAAAACTTCACGAAAAAATAAATTGAAAATAAACTATACATTTCATGATATATATATATATATGAATAGAAACACAAATTACATTCAAACTCTAATTTGAGGCTTAAGCAAACATATTTAAAATACGAATACACTATTAGTACCAATTTAGATATCGACGCTTTTATACTAGATGTCTTATAAATCCTACTAATTAATTTAAAAAAAAAGATTAAGAAAAAATAGACATACAAATAATCCAGATTATAGATATCCAGCATAATTCACAGTGACACTCATAAGTACCGTGTCGAGCATACGGACTGCATACATGGGTCTAGGTCGTAAATTGCAATGTGTTATTTGTTTAAGTTGTTTGTTTTCCGATTACACAGTGATTTTAGAGATGTATATAAGGTAGGTTGAAATTTTGGATGAAAAAATTATGGGTGATTTAATGTTATTGATTTCTTTTCATACATAGCTTATAAAAAAAATTCTTAGTTTTGAGCGGGAAAATGTTTCAACGTTCTCTTCAATGAATGACACATGTCTCATAAAACCCTCTTTTATTAGAAGGTATAGACTTTTTAATACGAAAAAAATATTTATTTATTCTATAAAAATAAAAGAGTTTCATGATTAACATCTATGGATTATAATATTTGTGCAAGGATGAAAGGAACGAAGAAGATTGTGAATTGGGTGTTTGCATAAATAAATGGAGTTGTGTGTGTTTTGAATGGTGAGTGTAATGTGTGTGTTTGTTAGTAATTAGCATGAACATAATATAACAAGATCATAAACAATTTTCCTTGATATTCAACAACATAACAATAACCAAAAAAAAATGGAAAGAACTAAAAGAATCATTTTGATTGGTTCTTACATATGTGCATTAATGCACATGGGAGGTTAGTGCATATATGCAACCGTTTGTAACTACATTAATGCACATGTAGAATAACCAATCAAAATGGTTCTCTTGGTTCTTTCCATTTTTTTAGTTCTCAAACAAAGGTACCCATATATATATATATATATATATATATGAGGAGGTTTATTTGAGAACACTCATATATTGGAAGAAGAAAAAGAAGAAACCTAAATCACTGAAAAAACTTATCAATGGTTTAGTTTTTTTAAATAAATTCACTCCCTACATACAAATGTGTAATGTATAAACTAAAAAAAATCATTAAAATATTTTTTACGTATGTATTTTTAGCGTTTTAAGTTTACCTACACATGTGTAAGTAACCTAACTTACACATGACTTCCACATGTGTAGGTTTAACAAATAAACGAAATTCATTCAATTTTATTTTTTGTTTGTCAAAGTTAATGAATAAATATTGTATTTCTATCATTTTTTTGTATGTTAAAAACGTTTTTTGTTGAAAAAATAAAGAAATTAGTTATTTCTTTCACTTCTCGCAATACTTGCTCTTCTCAAATGAAACCTCCCCTATATATATATATATATATATACCTTCAAATTAGAACCAAATATTTGGAAAGAACTAGTGAGAACCATATAAGCCATGTACTTATTGCTTCAATAACAATGGTAAAGTTAAAAGGTATTGTTTTATTACTATTGTTCATCATTTCTTGAATTATTTCACCTCTCTCCTCGGGTTTTTTTAGAAACTAAAATGTGTGCACATTTGCATATATAATGTGGGTGCACATTTGCATATATATGCATATAGTTAAAATAACAATGTTTGATTTATCTAGTGCTAATTAATAATCCCTCTTAAATCAAACATGTTGAATTTAAGTAGAAAATTTTTTTAATCACCTGCATATTTTCCATTAATATCTTTCAAGAATTTACAATAAAGTGGCAGGTAAACGGGCAACAAGTTGTGCCGCCACCCCCTTTTGAATAGCAAAACCTAACCTACTGAAGACGTAACCTTGGCCCTTAGGTGTCGAAACATGGCTATGAATGACCCGTTGAACCCTAGACAAGAAGTTCACTGCTTCAGTGGCTAGGAAGCCAAATGTGTCAAATGCTAACGGAATAAAAACATGTTGATTGGCCAGGCAAGCTTTCTCGTGTTTGGCAACCTTGCATGATTCCGCCTTTGACGCTGCCTGTCGTGCAACAAATCCGTTGTCCTTGAGCGCCACCAAGGGGGACACTCCCGTTAGGTCCACACAAGCGTGTTTCCCCCCCGTCCAACCAAACACTAGAATATCAGCCGGCCTTAAAGTAGATCTCCCATCTAGCGGATCTGTCAAAAAGTTCACAGGAGCCTCTTTTTTAGCCGAAATTCCTGCTCGCTTAAGGATATCACATAGGACGTCCCTAACCAAATCATGTCTGTATTTGAAGCCAGGTAACTCCTTGCAATGGACCGCATGATCACCAAAAGCATCTAAGCAAACCTTGCGGCAAACGGGGCAAGGCTCATCAACCGGGAACAAAGGAATCATTAACCGGTACTTAAGGATAGCCCGGTATTCCAAAGGTGACATATGTTGCCCTAGGCCTTCAATGGGTATGACAGTCAAAAAATCTTGAGCCCGAGGAGCCTGGAGACATGCAACCACTGCTTTCTGACGGGGTGAAAGATCAAACCTCACTTCCAAACTTTGACCGATCCTACTAAATAAAGCACTCGCCAAAACATGTTGGGCTTTAGGGGGGGCGGTGTCCTTTTTAGAGAACCCGCTGATATCAAAATCGGGAAGAGAAGTCTGTAAACGTTCTAAAGCACACCCATAATCAGAATCTAAGCCGTCCAAACCACATATGCGAAGAATATGGTCTTGCAAAGCCCATGATTGAGCCCTAGAGGCCACAAAAGCATAAGTGGATACATCCTCAGCAGAACACAGACCGAGCCCCCCAAACCGAGTCGGAAGCGAAGCCAGCCGCCACTGAAGATCCCCAAAAAAAGGTCCCCCACAAACTACGATATCCTCTATCGCCTCTCGAAGCCCATTGTCAAACACAGAAACAGCTTCCCCTACATACATAGGTTGACATGTTCTAAGGCCAAATAGTAATTTCCCAACTCCCATACATGAGCGGAGCAACAGAAGTTCACATTGAGGATCACGCAGACGCGGGAGGCATCTCATCAATTCCACAGCCCGAGATGCTCTTCTCACAGCCAAATTTCTGATAAACCCAGCATCACGACTGACAGCACCACCGAGAAGTTTCACACCTAGACCCGGCCTTCCAATCTCACTCGGGAATAATCCATCTTGTACCTTTACCCCATCACACGATGGCCAAAATACTTCGGTTTTCTTGATGTTTAGTTGAAGGCCAAGACGTGGCCCCTCAGCAATGATGACATCTAAGGCTTTGGCCACCTCTTTAGCATCGCCAATAATCGTACCATCATCAAGATACCAAGCATGGAATAGAAGCTTGCAACTATCTCTGATCCGAAGCACGAGTGGGTGCAAAACAAGTGCAAAAAGGAGAGGCCCCAAAGGGTCCCCCTGCTGGACCCCCGTGGTGGATAAAATATGGTCATCACCCACATATAACCTAGCCGATTGACCATACAAAAAGTCCACCCAAAGAGAAATAGAAGGGCAACGGGTCCGAACTTCTCGCAAGAGAGTACTCCTATCAACCAAGTTGAAGGCATTAGTGAAATCCACAGTAAGCATAGCTAGGGACCCATCCGAGTGAAACTCATTCAAGAATCTATTCGCACTATGGAGCACTGCCTCTGCTCCATTAGAGATTCCCACCCCATATTGGAAGTCGCCAAGGTATTTAGCCATCTCCTTCCCAACACCCCTCATAACCACCTTAGAAACAAGCCTTCTCCAAATCGCACCCACTGCAATCGGCCTAATCCCATTATCTGGTTTTAACAATGGCGTGAGGGGGGCAGATGCAACGAACTCTGCTAAAACCTTAGGGCACCTTCCATTCAAACATAAATTTACCATGCAAGTAATGGCCTTGAGCAACCCATCAGATATAGCAGAGCCCTCGCCACAAAAAGCATCCAGAAGGTGCTGAGCTCTCAAACCATCACGCCCACAAGAAGTCCCTTCGGGGAACGCTTTAATACATCCAGATACATTGTCGGCATCAGTAACAAGAGAGGGCTCCGAAAGCAAGGTCTCTGGCATTGTCGGAGGGGGCAACTTGGGGTGCTTATCCACCAACGCCCTCAACGTATCTTTACCAAAAGGAGCAACCCCAGATGAGCATAATACCTTAACCGCAGCAGTGAAATGTCCATCCATAACTTTCCTCAAACATACTTTGACATTAGGGCACGACACAAAATTATCAACCTTAGCAGTAGGCCCATCACTGTGAGATGTCATCTGTGGGGGCTGGGCCAACAGTGATAGAATAAGGTCGTTAAACCCTTCCTGATCACCCCAAGCAACTAACGATCGTTGAATAGATAGACATTGCAAAGACTTCCTGTTACCAGACCTACTCTCTTGTCGACTAGACGGCCGAAAAACCCGTAACGTGCAACGCGGTAACAAGAGAAGTCTCACCCATGCCTCAACAGACTCTGGCATAGCTACCACCTTATCCAATGCTCCCCTTAAGGCCTGAGCAAATGCCATGCGACAACTCTGAGGAATGCTTTTAACCGTCGTGATAGGGAGAGAGAAAACGCGGTCTAAAAGAACCTCATCTACCACCACCAGCCCCTCAGGGATAACATCTCTTACGACTTTTGGCTTTGCGATCCCCACAACGTACTCTTCCACATCACCTGCAACCAAGTTAAACCTAATCACCTTGGTATCGTGATGGCATCCTCGACTGAGAGCATGAACACACATACAAGTCCCACATAACCATTGGCCCGATACCTTTAGGGCCTCACCAACTGAAACAAACAAGTAGAAACATAGTTTTCTTTATCGGTCGCTTATCATAGACTTCTCCTTCATTTGCATCATCTTGATTATTTGAACTTGTTGATTGTCGCATACCATCCTCCTCTTCAACATAAGTCGAATATATTTTCTTTGAGGCATTCAGGGGCGGCCCAATTACTAAAAAAATCAAGCCCAAGCTTTAGGCCACAATTTTTTTATAGGCCTCCAAAATTCAAACCCATTAGCCCATTAAAAAAATTATCAATATGGGAACTAGAGATTAGAGATTTGCAGGGAAACTAAATCGTCAATTCATCAATCATCATCGTAAATCATAATTGTTCATCGAGGCATCGAGCATCCAAAAAGTTCAAAATTGATCTTCAGTCATCATCATCCATTCATCCTCTCGTATTCATCTCATATTCTCAAATCTCAATCCAAACGGCGTTTGCGGTTTACTGTCATTGATCCAGTCCAAAATTGAAGTGTTGCGTATATTAGTGAGTTGGTCTTTGATTGGATATTTGGATTAACTAGTTTTCTGTTTGCCGACTTGCTTTGTTACTCATCCAGGTTAGTTAACTTTGTTAATTGTTTGATATAAGGGTTATTGGATGTTAATAATCCGAACTTTTGTATATTGGCCGATATTAATCCCAACTTAAAAAATTCCATGTGGCAATCCCAACTTGTAACTTATTTTCCTACATTGATCCTCCGTTAAATTTAACTTAACGCCGTTAACTTTTTTTTAATTTCTGATCGATGTTTAGGGCTTTTGATCGGGAGGACGATACGAATCTATTGATGTAAAACTTACCTTGAGTCGATGCTCCAAACGACCAAACGGTCTTAAATCGGGTCTTTAAACCTAACGGTGCTTAAATCGGATGTTAAAATTTCTTCGTTTGGAGTATCGACTCAAAGTAAATTTTACGTCAATAGATTCGTGTCGTCCTCCCGATCAAAAGCCCTAAAACATCGGTCAAAAATTCGAAAAAAAGTTAACGCCGTTAAGTTAATTTTAACGGAGGATTATTGTAGGAAAATAAGTTACAAGTTGGGATTGCCACAGGGAATTTTTTAAGTTGGGATTAATATCGGCCAATATAAAAAAGATCTGATTATTAAAATCCAATAACCCTTGATATAATAATAACTAATTAGTCTATTTGCTGAATTGCTGACTTGCTGTTTGCCAGCTATTTAGTTGAAAGTTGATTATTGAATAATGAATATTGATATATAAATTTCACCTCATCTTTAGTAATTTGCTTAACACTTGATTTAGATTTTGATTTAGGGATTTGATATCGGAAATTTGATTCTGCTTAGACTATTACAAAAAAATGAAATGATTTAGAATATATAAATTGGGTTGGACAAAAGAGAAAAAAAGACAAGACGAACAAGCTTTAATTGAATCTCAAAGAGAGGCTTTGCTAAAATATATAAAAAAAACAAAGTTTCATACTCAAAACAATACGAATGAACAAACACACAATGAACACACTAATGATGAACAAACATCGAATGTAGAACCAAACCAAGAACAAATTAATGACGAACACACACAAAATGTAGAACCAAACCTAGAACACACCAATGATGAACAAACACAATGCGAAGAACTATTTCAAGAACACACTAAAGATGAACAAACAAACAAAGAAGAACCAAGCAATGAACACATTAACGAAGAACCTCTAAATATTTACGATCCTAGTAAAAGGGATAATATTAGTGTCAACTTACGAGATAAATTAGTTGAAAAAGGTCATGTTAAAGAATTTGCAACGATTAAAGCTAGAAAAATAAATCTATTTTAAATTCACTTACATATAATTAATAATTATTTCTTTAAGTTGTTTTTTAGCATTATCAAAACATAAAAAAAATTTTAACTGTGTCAATTATAAACTTTTTTAGTTTATTGTTGTTGGTCCCAAGCACAGATAAAAGAGGAGGGTTTTCAACGATAGACCTCCAAATTTTGTTTTGCTTTAGGCCTTAAAAAACCTTGAGACGCCCTTGGAGGCATTGTAGAACCACTCTAAAATGTCTAAATACTTGTCATATGGGAGTTTTAGTTCCATGTAGTAACTCCAGTTTAACCTGATCCCGTGTGCAGTCAGTTTCCATAGTTCATTGGTAGATACTCTTCTATATCCTCCTTCGGCTTGTACATTCATCCACAGATCAAACAAACTCAGTTCTTCACCATTTGATAGCCTTGGTGGCATTGGTCGATTTGACTTGTACTTACAAATGTGATCAAGGAACCAACTAACCAACAAGATGAATTCACTTTTCAAAATATTTGTGTGCTCTTGGAGCAATTCATAATTTTCTAATTATTTAAGAAAAGTGAGACACTCTTGGGAGTTTGATACTTTTGTTGGAAGGTTTACGAGTTCAAGATCATTGCTTAAGACTTTGTTTGTAGACAAATCCAAATTTATGATCAAAATTATAAACATTTGTAGCGTTTGAGTTTGTTTGACCCTTAACTTCATGTTCAGATTGATTGATGTTTGTATCATGTGTTTGGGGTTGTTTTGTTCGAATGATTGATATCAAACATACCCCTTGTGTCACAAACATCTCCTTCCAAACGAATCTCATATCCTTGTAATAAGATTTGCTCGATGCTTAGACATTTTTGTTTAGTTTTGGAAAAAAAATAGGGTTATTGGATTTAATCACCTTCAACTATTGGTTATTGGCCGCTGTCACCCTCAAGTATCACTTTGGCTAATATAACTCCCAACTAAACACTTTGGTGTCTGTGTAAAACCCCTCTTTTCAAGACTATAACCCATGACCTCTAGGAAATCAAGTATTTTAACCCATCATTGGAATGTTGTTGGACCAAATGACCAACAGATAGGCAGTTAACTCATTAATTGGGTTTTAAAACAAAAAGTGTCAATAAGCCAAAACCCATAATCTTTTTATGTAGGTCCTATTGATGCAAATAGTGTTTCCAGGTATATCCCCTAAACTTTATTCGATGTGCAGGATGCACTCCACACCCCATATTGGAAAATTTTGATAAAAAGCTACAAAATCAAAGTAACAAAATCACCTCAATAAACCTTTTCTTTTTTGCAACACACCTTATCATTTGCATTTTCGCTTTTCTTTCCAATGCATTGAAATCGACTTCGATGGCATCTCGCTTATAACGACACATAAACTCTCAGTTTTTCATTATATAATTATTATCATTAAGCGTCTTGAATATACGCGTCATGTTCATGGGTTGAATTTGCGTGCATAAACTTAAAAAAGTATACACAAAAGTACAAAACACATGAACCCTAAAATCACTTATGTATTTATGAATTGCATGGACATAGTCTGCTCAACACTTTTATAGTCTTGCTTAACACTTTTCCTTTGGCACATTATTATTACCAGTGACAGATCCTAAACTCATGTACCACGGAGGCTGAAAATAACTGGGACGAGCTTAATATATATATAACACATGTATATTTTTACTGGGACGAGATTAATATATATATATATATATATATATATATATATATATATATATATATAAATTTAAGGTATCGGAGTAAAATCCGAAACTTCTGGCAAGAAAATGCGCAAGGGCCAACACCCATCTCAGCCCCTTAAAGGATGCACCCCTGATTATAATTACTATACAACTACAAATATACCCATATAAAATGTTTGTGAAATATACAATTACACTTCAAAAAATAAGTATATGATGTTACTTTTTCTTTTATGGTTTGACAAGATATCCAACTTAATTAAAAAAAGTTATTTATAAACGGAACAACCCAAAAACCTTCTATAATATTACATAGAAGTACTTAAAACAATATTGATGTTGAACAATGAAAAAGAACAACCATTTTAGCTAGCCCATAATCTAGCTAGTTATAAAGAAAACAAATTGATCCATCTTTAATTAATAATATTTACTTATATACGAAAATATCCTTAGATGCCTTATACTATAATCCACACGTACAATCACACCTCTCAATGCTCTATAATAAGTTTACAAAAGTAGATAAAAAAATAAAGCAAAAAATGTGATCGGAAAATAGGGTAAGGCATGAGTTGTAATCCTTAAACCCAATTGGATGGGTGGGTGACACGTAAGAAAGTGACTATTGAAGGTCCCACAACTTAAGAGACACATACCCTAAATATGGGAAGTATGAGCAAGTGTTGCTTGTGTCAAGTGGATCATAGTCCTACGAAACCATCTAATTTTGGGGCTCAATTAACATCTTATATTGGGATACAGTTTACACTACATATATACAATGAAATGATAAGGTTTCTTTAGAAAGATGAAAAATAAGTATTACAAAAGATAATGTGAATGAACAAACTAATATATATACTTTTATGAAAAGAAAAACTTATTGAAATCTCCAAAAAGTTGTTTCAACCAACATAATGATCTAAGTATTAGTATTGATATGCAATAAAACTTCTATAAATTAATAATATTAGGATCCGGATATTTTATTAATTTTACGAGATATTATTACATTGATAAATTAATAAATTATTAATTTAAAGAGTTGGCTTATATTCATGAATAACTCATAAATTAATGCATCGACCTTCAAAATTTCCATATTCGTTCACTTTTCCTATTTGAATAAAACATAAACAATGACCTTCAAATTCCCACGTAACATTCACATTAATAAACTTTTCAATTTGAGTACCTTTGGAACCGGTCACTTGGAAAGAATCATTGCAAGCGGCAACAACTCTTCACAACTTTTTGTTGTCATACGAGAATACAGTGTCTCAACTCATAAGTGCAATGAGGAGATTAATATAAACTCAATATAGATTTAAAGTTCACCAAAAAACAATTGACTATAGATTATTTTTACAAGACAGTCTTTGAATTTTAAAATCTTTTAGTAATTATTAATTTATAGCTTCACTAGAACAAATATATTTACATTAGGATTTCAAAAAAATTATTATATAATTTTATCGATTGGGGTTCATTTTTGTCAGGTCTCAAGTTGAGATCGGACAGATTGTTAATTTTATCAAGGTTATTAATTTATGGAATATTAAATTATAGAGGTTCTACTGTAATTTTTTTTCTTTTTTAAACTAAGGCCATCTGTAATATGATAAAAGTTTCTTGTTGGAAAGATGTATAAAGCAATGATAACATTTTTAAAAATAAAATAAAAAATAAGTATCACAAAATATAATATGAATGGACAACCTAAATACTTTGAAAAATGGTATTTGATTTAAATAATCTTAACTTTTACTTATTGGTTAATATTAATCTCACTTTAACTAATGGCCATGAATAATCTTAACTTTCAATTTATTGACAATCAATGAGTCTTCCGTTAGAATGAAAATTTGGATTATTCATGAAAAATAGTGTCAAGTAATGGAAAGACTTGTTGGTGGCAAATAGAATAAAAGTTAGTATTATTCATGTTCAATAGTTAAAGTGTGATTAATATTGACCAATACAGTAAAACCTCTATAAATTAATAATGTTGGGACCAAGATATTTTATTAATTTAACGAGATATTATTACATCGATAAATTAATAAATTATTAATTTAAAGAGTTTGCATATATTCGTCTAGGCTTGAGAACTTAATTACCAGAATGCATTATGTTTTAAATGCCATCAAATTTGGCCGTCTCGGTTTGGAGAAATGTGAAACAAAAGTCCATAGTAAAATGCATTCTACACTATAAAATTCATTCAGCTAATCTAACGACTCAAATGATTTAAGCGATGTATATTCTGGAGAAGACATTTGTGAGCCTGAGAACTTGATTACGGGAATGCATTCTCAGCAAAAAATGGATGTGAATGAGTTGTTGGATTATCCGGGTAAAAATACTGAATGTTAAGAGGTTCGAAGCATTGAAGAAATTATGAAGGATACCGTTCAAAATTCGATTGATGATGAAGTTGATGATGATTTAGTACCTTTGGAACAGGTCAGTCAAAAGAAGCACCGCAAGCACTCTTACACAACTTTTTGTAGCAATACGAGAATATAGTGCCTCAAATCCTAAGTGTAATTGGGAGATTTAAAGATAAACTTAATAATGATTTGAAGTTTACAAAAAAAAAAAAAAAAAAAAAGAAATGACTATAGATTCATTTTATATTAGACAATCCTATAATTTGTGAATATTTTTAGTAATTATTAATTTATAGTTTCACAAGACCAATATATTTGCATTAAGATTTCAAAAAAATTATTATCTTATTATTTTATCGATTGAGGTTCATTTTTGTACCGATCCCAAGTTGGGACCAAACAATTTATTAATTTTATCGAGGTTATTATTTTATAGAGTATTATATTATAGAGGTTCTACTGTATGTGAAAATTGAAATGATTTAAATCCAATATATAACCTTTTAAGGAAAAAACACTTATTGAAATCTCCAAAAGTTGTTTCAACAAACCATCGTAATGTATCTAAGGGGCTGTTTGGCAAAATCTGAATCATTAAATGCTGAATGGTTAAGTGGTCTGAATCATTAAAATGTTCTATCAATGAGAGGGATGTTAGGGTTGAACTTCAGATGAGGATAAAGTTGGTATATGCTCCATTCAGTTACATTCAGCATCTCTCTGTCATTTAACCATTTAGCACTTAACTGGACCATTCAGAGACTCTTTTTTATGAAACAAACGCTCTGAATGCTGAATATTGAATGATTAAGCGCTGAACTGAACCATTAAGAGGTAAAACGGCCCCTAAGTTTTAGTATTGATTAAATCTTTATTTATTTTTTTAAAACTAAGACCGTTCGTAATCGGGTAAAAGTTGATTGTTTGAAGGACGTATGAAAATAAATAAAAAGCTAGTGTGACATGCTAACTGAACTGATACTATAGAACGATGAATTGTTAATGTTGTACACAGTCTAAGCACCGGTCTAGCTTACCTGTAGAAATTATGTGAAACTTGATTTATATATAGTGTTTATTTCTTCATATGAGATGAAAAAATTCTCTTTTAACAATTTAAACAACCATCATATTCGACCCATAATCAAACCAAACATAACCAAATACCAAATAGTAATCAAATCATTATGATGTTGCTAAAATCACATAATGCGAAAAATCTTTTACCATCTTCAAACATTGTTAAAAAAATTCTCTTTAAACAGTTTGAAGAACCATTATATTAGACCCATAATCAAACCAAACATAACCAAATAACCAAATAGTAATCAAAACAGTATGATGTTACAAACATATAATCTCACTGTCAAAACCGCGATTGTTTTGAACAAACAACAAAATATAATACCAACAAAAAAGAACAAAAAACTAATTTCTCTCCAACAACAATAATAAATAGTGATCTGGCTCAAGGGGTATTAAGAAGTTAGACCATCATAATTGCAATGAATGCCACAACATGAAGTCACTCACACCCCATTATCATCATCATCATCACCTTAAACTAACAAAACCAAGTATTAGAAAAGACCCATCGCCACCTAGGAGCTTAGATAATTAAAATCTAATCCAAGACAACAAGAATCATGGTCGGCAACATGGTTACTCCAAGACAGTCTCAAATGAAAAATCATTGGCATCGGTATGTAACAAAAACATTGTACAGATCTACAACCATCACGCCCAAACAGCATGCAAATATGAAAAAACCATATTTGCAACAAACAATTATCACCAGGGAAATTACAAAAAATCACCTAGAAAAAACCACATATGTACAAATGTGAAACCATGTCCGCAAAAGCAACCACAGAACATCAGGTCACCATATATCACATCTACCACCCAACAGCCATCTCATCCCCATCGAAAAACCGCCAACAACCCATTCGAGACCGTAAAAAACACAACAAAACCCAATAACAACCGAGGAAAACGGAGACAACGAGGTAGCTTTTGGGGAAGATGGAGATAGTGACGGCAACGACCGCCGGAAAACTTAATTGAGACAGGTGAGAAAGAGTGAAAAATTAAATCCACACAAATGGTGAGGTGGGTGACGTGAGGTCGTAGTCTCACTCAAATATAAACCAAATACTACTAAATAGTTAGTGGTAAGTGGATATCGAACACAGGGAGTTGGTGGAATATGTGTGTATCAAGTAGTTGCAAGTAACTATTATAAACTAAAATAAAGCAAAAATAAATTTAGAGATTTGGATTGATTGCTTGAGAAAATTAACGTAAAGTAACAAATCAAATTTAGGAACCAAGTATTCAATAATGCGAAGAAATGTTCCCCCTTGGTCTCCGGATGCCAACAAGTGATGATGTCAATGTTCAATTGGGAAGAACTACATAGACATAGTTCGTGAGTGTGTATTAATATGTGATAAAAGGGGACTAAGTACTTGGATCAAAACAGCGCAAGGCTATCACCCGATGATCAGCATCATATAAATTATCTAACCCAATCCCTTCCACTAAATCAAGATTGTCTATGGCACCAAGAACATATGGTTGAAAGTACAAAAGATAAACAATATGACCAGTTACCCACAACACACACTCACCATAACAACTAGTCAAAAGATCAATTCATTATCCCACAAATAGATAAACATTAACAATATCATAGTTGGAGATCCATACAACCAAGGGAAAACATAAAAGAACTAGCCACACATTGTTTTGCAAACCAAATATCTATTAGATATAGAATCCATGAGAATAAAGAAGAAATTGCAATAGATTAGAGTAGCAAAACGTTGTTGTTTCTTCACCAAAAGCTCCTGAAAATCGCCATAAATCGCCCCCAACTCGTCTCCTAATGATTAGCTACTAAAAAGGCCCACTTTTTTCTGTTTTGTAACAGCAGTTACGAATTTCGTAGCTGGGTTCACCGTAAGCTACGATGCCACCGTAGCCTACGGTGGGTGAGATTTCACTACGCCAAGATGAATCTGCAATACGGTGACATTTTTTCAATTATGTCCACACCGTAGCTTACGGTGGTATCGTAGGCTACGGTGGTCACTGGGCAAACTCATTTTCTTCTTTCACTCTTACTCCCGTTCACATCTGTCCAATGCCACGTTCATGCTCCATTTTAGCCTCGAGTGTACCTGAGATAAAAACAACCGTAGTTATCTAATTCAATACAATTACGTGATCACAATGTGGAATTAAGTATATATTTAACGCATTTAGGGGTCGTTCGAACGACTACCCGTCAGTGGGTGAGGGCTTTAATTAATAAAAAAGACAACATATAGCATGCCAAATACGCAATGACTCACCAAAACAATCCAACAAAACAACAGTCAAACAATATAAAAGACAACATATAGCATGCCCACCACTATGTGGGCCTGCACTTTGTGTTAGGCTCTGATACCATCGATTGTTACAGATCAAACTAAAAATCTCAACTAAACCATTTAGTCCATAAAACCATCAGTAGTTACTCATACATCTTACGTATGTTAAGACTCATACCTTGTAATGGCTTTAGTCTATAAGAAACTTATAAATAATTCTTTGGTCATAAATGAAACCTAAAACGTATAAAACTTGATTCGTGCATAAAAACAAGTTTATAAGTTAAATTTGATTAACACTTAGCTCATATGTATAATGGAGGTGATCAAAGAAAATTTCATAAAATTTTAAAACACAAGGTGGGTTACCCGGCATGTTTTGTTCCCTACGTGCGCGCCATCAGAATTTTACATTTCCTTTCGGACTTAAACTTTTTATATTACTTTTTTTTCTTTATGTTAAATTACAATATAGTAAAAGGAAAAAGGTATTCTACAGTTTAGTTTTGGTTTTTAAACTTTTGCCACAAACTTATATCTTGGCTTACAACTTCGATCTTTGTTTTTAGTGCATGTAGTAAGGTATTTTATAGTGTAGTTTTGGTTTTTAGACTTTTGTCTCAACCTTGTTTGTTGGTTTACTTTGGTCATTGCCTTAATTAGTGTATGTGTTTTATGCATGTGGTACAAGTTGTTCCAGTGTGTTTTACCTTGATGCACTAAGGTACAACTCCATTTAGCATGAGTTGTTTTTTGTTATCTTTCTTTCAATACAGAGTAATCAGTTTTTTTAGCAGAGAAAGACGACAAAGTGTGTGAAGTCTGATATTGCCTCCACCAGTTCCGTTGCGTTGTAGGTTCTGACCTTCAAAAATGTTAATGTCGGTTGTAACCGTATGTGTATGTAGATGGTAATGTCGGTTGTTACTATAATTTGTATACTTGCAGGCTAAGCAGTTAATGCGGTAAAATATCGGTAATTGGCCAATGACCGATATTTGATATATCGGTTATCTCGGTGGGAATCGGTGAGATATCAGTAGCTATAGTATCATGCATAAATGTATATTTAATTATGATTAATAATAATTAATAATAAAAAACATGATCTAAGTCACAACTCAAAACACAAGTATCAACATTTTATACTAGAAAATAAAAATAAGATCTAATCGTAAGCAAGGAAATCTTCCTCCGAGTCTACATCAACCAAGCCATCCAGTTGTAGACTTGTAGCTAGTTTTTTTAGGGAAATATGTTACACAACGGTCACATGTTATCTTGTGAGAAGAAATTGGGTCACTTGACCAACAACCCATCGTTTTAAAACACAAAAAATGGTCTAACAAGTCAAAACCGAGATCTCACCGAGATTACCGATATTTTGAAAGTAAAATATTACCAATATATCGGTATTATCGGCCGATATACTCGGTACCGAGATTTTTACCGATATTTTGAACGATATTTTGTTAGAGCGCTGATTAACAAGATCTCACCGAGATCCCACCGAAATTAACTACATAGCCTGCAAGTATTGTTAACCATAATAACAACTCTCACGCAATGCGCGAGAGGTAGTATATATAAATCTAGTTTATGTCAAATTACTTAAAGACTTTACATTGTAAGGTGCGTGACATAATACTAAAACGTAAGGTCAAAGACATATACTATTTTTTGTTATAAAGTCAAAAATCGTTTCACGTCATGTTGTGTGGGCATCACATGTTAGTGCGATCATCATAACACAAAGACACCACACGTTAATATCACCATTGTAACGTGTGTAACAAAATTGCAATTGCGATGTTAACATCGTAACACACAACGCGTGTCCGAGTAAAAAGGCTTGAATCAAGACTCGGCCACCACGTTACGCGGCCTGACACAAAATTCTAGCATAAAAATGCACCATGGAAAGTATCCTACACTTTAAATAAGTGTTGAACTAGTTAGAACACCAGGTAGCACGATGCGGCAGCTGGGTTTCGCGTATGTGACTTCATCACACGCGTTGATAAAGAAAATCGTAAATATGTGACTTCTTCACACGTGTTGTCAAAAGCCGAAGGGTTAAAGTCATAAATATGTCAATGTATAATAGGGGGACAAATTCATAAGTAAATATGTTAAAGTAGAGTAGGGGTCAAAGTTATAAATTGACTAAGTCATCAAGGTTCAAAACAATAATAAGTCAAAGTTTGGGTTAGAGTCGTAAATATGTTAAAATTAAATTGAGGGTGAAATGTGTAATTTAGTTAAAGTTTAGGGACTAAAACACAAGGCTTCCACCGACCTTGTGTTTTAGTATATTAAGAGTTATACTAGCTATAAAACCGGGTTGCGCGATGCTACGACTGAGTTTCGCGTATGTGACTTCGTCACACACGTTGATAAAAAAACATGTCTTGCATGTTAGTGCAATGCGTCACATATTAAAAACGAAGATATATCCTAACTTAAAGGTCAAACTACGATACTTAGTGAGACATTTTGTACGTCTTCCAACTGCACATGTAATCTAGTTTATCTGTAAGACATAAAATCAAATGTTCGCCTAAAGTTACTTTCAGTTTTAGCTAAGAGTTTTTTGGTGATTCTTTTAATTTGGCCATCTCTCACGAGTTTATAATGTTTTCTTACAAGAGTTTATATGTTAGAATTTAATTATATCAAGTTAGTAAATAAATAAAAGTGCCTAGACTAAAATCCAGAGCTCTAAAGGAGTGAACATCCATCTTATAGCACTAGATAAGAGATCATTCGTATGAGTTTAATTATAGAGTTGACCCTCACTCTCTAACTCACTAGAATTCGAAGCTTCCAAAGTCCAAACGCTCCTATTTCTAGTTTTCTACATTAGGTTTGCCTAAATGATAATTTTGATTAGCCTTTTAGACCCACGAGTTTCCTTTTTAGTTATTTAACAACAACTTAAGTTTCATATAATTGATCTCATTTGTATGAGATTAAACGAAAGAATATTAGTACATTGGTACGGCAATACGAAACTGTATTCCTTAACTACATCTGTCGATAATTTCAGACGAATTAAGGTTTTAAATAAAGGATCTTTCGTTAACCCGCTGGAAATTAACTACAAAATAATCCCGTGTTTTTTTGTATTCTTAGCACCTTGCTAGGTTTTTAATAAAATGATTCATGGCTGTTAAAAAATACAAAATAATCCTGAGTACCGTTTTGTTAGTGAATATATTTCACAATTTTGTTCAAATCTGACATGTTGAGGAATTTTAATGTTTAAAAAATTACTGAGGGATTTTTGTGAGACAGAATAGAAAGTATGTTAGTTTTTTACGTGAAAAAAACATGTAGGGACTTTTATAAGAAAAACAAAAAGTATATTGGTTTTTTATAGGGGTGTCAATTCTCGACACGACCCGAACACGACACGAAAATAATCAGGTTTTGGGTTGGCAAATATAACCCGTTTAAAAATACGGGTCATGTTACGGTTGACCCGTATAAAAACGGGTCGTTTTCGGGTTGAAAATTTTAAAAACGGGTTGACCCGCCAACCCGTTTAGGTTTCAAAAATAGTTCATCTAATTTTTTTTCTTTCTAAAAATGAGTGTTAAGTTACTTTTATCTTAAGTATTTATACTCACAATAAAAAAATTCATTACCACTTAAGTTTTAACCTTCACATTTTCAAAGCTAAGTATGTATTATTGTTTTTGTTTATTATAATAAATTTGATTTGAATAAGATTTTAAGTAAATATATGGTTACTTATAATATTTTTTAAAATAAAACCCAATATACCTATTTGTTATACGCAAAATCACATATTAAACATTTAACTGACTTACACAACAACTCACTTATAACTCGTAAATTTATTAGGTTCATTTTGATAAATGGGTTAAACGGGTCATATTTGGGTTAGGGTCGACATTTTTGACACGAATAGGGATATGGGTCGGGTTAGGGTTGCATAATTCAACCCGTCAACCCACCAACCCGCGGTCCTTCAACCCGCTAACCCGCCAACCCGACACGATTGACACCCCTAATACTTTTTTATTGATCTTAAACTTAATTAAAACCTAACAATGATTAATTACGTTTACCACAACTTCAGGATATATAAACAATTAAAACAATCAAAAATAATAACTAGTTTGCCAAAACACAATCGAACCAAATTTTGAGAACCCATAACTTTAACTAGAGTTTGCACGTCAAATTTTTAAAAATACATTCCATTTCCTAAAAATGCGAGTGGGAAAAAAACTTTTACATTGTATAAATATTTTCACGAAATTAATAATATCAGAAATTAAAGAAGTATGAGATAGCATGGCCAAAAAAGAAATTTTTGAAAAGAGAAAGTGTACTCTTCTTTTAGTTTAATTATCTTCCAAAAACTTTGTAACATTATTAATTATATTATTGTTTATATTTCATTTCTGACAACACATTCCACTTTAATTCATCCTCCCCCTATATAAACCATCTTCTCCACAATTTCTCATTCACCACTCATCACAATTAACCAGCAATAGCAACATTTAATCACTGGTTGATTTGAGAGTGTGTGATTTCAAGATCCATCAAAACTTGTAAACATGGTGGTTGCTGGTCATTTCCCTCATCTCACTTTTGCATTTGGCCTTATGGGTACGTTCACTTTCTATTGTATCTCTCAAAATAATTGCATGCATGCATGCAAGGAAGTATATATAGGTTACTTGTTTTGCAAGTAATAACAAAACCTAATCCTAAAATAATTTTACCTAGCTAGCTAACACTATGATTGTTTTATTATTCTTTTGCAGGAAATATTGTTTCATTCATGGTGTTTCTTTCACCATTGTAAGTGTGATATATGATCAATCTTAATTAGTTATAAGTTTATATAGCAATTTTTCTAATTGGTGCAAATATTTTTGCAATGAAAAAATAGGCCGACGTTCTATAAAGTTTACAAGAAGAAATCAACTGAAGGGTTTCAGTCCATACCTTATGTGATTGGGTTATTTAGTGCCATGCTTTGGATTTATTACGCATTGCTAAAGGGCAACGCGTTGCTTCTTATCACTATCAACTCGGTTGGCATTGTTATTCAAACCTTTTATCTATGTGTTTTCGTCTTCTATGCACCAAGGAAAGCCAGGGTAATTATGTGTTTATAGTTTTAGATTTTTGTTTTTGTCGTGTTTTGATGCATATATCAGTCGTTATTAATTTGGAAGTGTTATTTCATGTGTAGATGGAAAGTTTGAAGCTAATCACATTATTCATAATTGTTGGATTCGGATTGATTGTTCTCCTAACTGAGTTCCTTGCAAAAGGCGCTAAGCGTGGTGTGATAGTCGGATGGATTTGTCTTATATTTTCTTTGTGTGTTTTCGTCGCGCCTTTAGGTGTTGTGGTACGTACAAACAATATAAAATACAACGATTACTGGTGATAGTTCCTGGATTCTAACAAAACTACCAATATTATCGACTTTATTTCAATTTTTAAACTACTAGATATAATAAATATATTATTTATACCTTAAACATCTTCTACATCGTTGCACAACAGCAATAATATTAACCTTGTAGCAATGAAAACCATAATTATTTCTTAAATTTACTTAATTTTCTCAGAGACAAGTGATCAAGACAAAAAGTGTTGCATACATGCCGATTCTTTTATCAGTTGCTCTTACACTTAGTGCTGTTATGTGGTTCTTTTATGGTCTACTTCTTGGGGACTTTAACATCGCGGTAAGATAAAATCTTGCTAAATGTTTTCCAATTTATCAAAGATTTTCTAAACTAAATTTCACCTTTACAGATTCCAAACACTCTCGGATTCACCTTCGGTATCCTTCAAATCATACTTTACTTCGTATACAAGAACAAGAAGCCTGTCATCGACGAAAAAATTACAGAATTCAAAGAAAAACTGAGCGAAATGGATGAACCAAGAGTCCCAGAAGGAAAAGATCAGAGCACAATTGATATGGTTAGGATAAACAAGTTTATACGACCAGAAAACGTTCCAAATCCATATGGTGGTGTGGGTGTTGCTCGCAGTCCGGTTGCTACTAACCACGCAATTGATGTCGCGGTGTGAGATTTATCCTAATTGATTTTGGTTTGATGTTAAAGTGTACCTTCTCTATAAATAACCGTACACTTCTTGATTACAAGTTTTTACCTTTATTTCCCCTTTGGTAGCTAACGTAACTCTTGTATTGTTTCAAGTATTGAATGTGTAACCAATATAAATGAATTTGATTTTCCGTATGTAATGATATTGTATTTAATTTGTTTGATTATGTTTACAAAGTTATAAAAGCGTCATTAGTCTAGTCTCTTAAACTAGTTCATCGAATTAAATATGACATTTTGACTATTTTCGATGCCCTAGATCAAAATCTACCAAGTTTTTTTAATGGTCCAAAAGAACCTTATATATAATCAGTAAATTTACAAGACATCATGTTAATACCAATTTAAAACTAGATCAAGGAAATAATTGTCTTCATTATACATGTAACTTTTAAGAGGTTATGATATGAAACCAGTATATAGAAACACTAGATTAGTGACCCGTGATATTCGCGGGTTGAAAACATATTTTATAGAAAATATATAATAAAATGTATGATGTGGCAATGATGTGGAAGGGTTTAGAGACTGTCATGTGACAGTGAGTTAGCAACTTATTATTATAGGTAGATTATTCAGCTGAAACATCTGACAGAAAAGAATCAAATGTATACCCGCTGGCTAATTAAATCAACTTGGAATGTTCATTCACATTTTGATGGATTTGTAAACATCAAACTTTAATTCATTTTTTGTAAAGATAATTAATTAAGAGACGTCATTACTCATTATATACGTACATAAGAAATATTTGACATGAAGATTAGGGATTTGAGTGGTTGGCGTCATTATTTTTGTGCCCACAAATAATTTAGTCGAGATAAAAAGTGTTCATTAAAAAGTAACGAAAAAAACAAATACAAGAATCAACTGATCAGGTGACGAATGCCACTAATTAAGTTAAGTGTCCCAATCTTCTATCTCTCTCTTTTTTAAAACATGTTCAAATAAGTTAAGTTTAATAAATGGAAAATTGGATTTTAAAAAGAGTTATGGGATTTAATCACCTTCAACTATTGATTATTAGCCGCTGTCACATTCAAGTATTACTTTGGCCAATATAACTCCCAACTAAACACTTTGATGTCCATATCACCAAAAGTTAACCAATTCAAGTAACTTTTCGTTAACTTTTGGTTAATTTTTGGTTAACTTTTGGTGATACGGATATTGTATCACCAAAAGTTAACCAATTGAAGTCACTTTTGGTTAACTTTTGGTTAATTTTTGGTAAACTTTTGGTGATACGGACACCAAAGTGTTTAGTTGGGAGTTATAGGCCAAAATGATACTTGAGGGTGACAGCAGCCACTAATCAATGATTAGATGTAATTAAATCCAATAACCCTTTTAAAAATCCTAACTTTTATCTATGTTTATTGACCGAAAAAAATCCAAACTAAAATTGTTTTGTTAACGATTCCATCTTTTAAACATATTTTTTTAAGAGTCGCCGTTAAGAAACATAGCTGTTAAGTTTTTTTTGAATTTGAAACTAATGTTTTAGTGCTTTTGATCGAAAGGAAAATATGAATGGATTCATGTAAAATTTATTTTAAACCAGTGCTCCAAACGATGAAATGGTTTGACGATACGTTAAATCTTACATCAATTGAAGCATTGTTTTATCATTTGAAGCACCATTTCGAATTAACTTTTACATCAATTGATTCATATTCTTCTCTCGATTAAAAGCCATAAAACATCATTTCATTATTATGCTTGGCTTGATATTTTGTTTTTAAATTACTAGCTCTGTGTGATCATATATGTGCAAAAAAATGTGTTTGATAACTCAATTTCAATTAAAGATTGAGCCAAAACTATTATTATTGGCAACATATATTAGAATAAGTTAAAAATTTAAAAATTATAGAAAAAAAAAACAAACATGAGTTAAGATCGACTCGCTATTTTTTTTAGGATTAATTTCATATATACCTTATAAATGTAGAAAAAATCATATCTACCCAATTAAAAACAAAAATATATATCATATATACCTTTATAAAACTTGACAAATTTCATATATACTCATCCAAAAATAAAAATTTCATATATATACCCAAATTTAATAAAATTTTACATAATGACTGTTCTATCTCTTTCCATTACATTTAAATGAGTGGAATTATACTAAAAAGTCTAATTTTCTTATAAAGTCTAAAAGCCATGAGATAATGACATGTGGCACTCCCTTAAAATTAGACGGGGGTAAAACTGATAACGCCTCTATATTTCAAGGTTCACCCCATTTTTTTAAACGTCAATAAGTTTTACATAAGATATTATTTTTTTAAAAAAATTGCACCATAAAAACGAGCATTTTTATTATCTCTAAAACGCGTATAATATTCACATATAAAAACAAAAAAAATCACGTTTTTCAGCTCATTGTGTTATTTTTCAAGTCATTGTGTTATTTGTTCAGGTCATTGTGTTATTTGTCAAGTCATTGTGTTATAACACAATAACCTGATGAAATAACACAATGATCTGATATAACACTATGACCTACAATGAGTTGAAACATGGATATTAACACAATGACCAGATGAATATAACACAATGATATGATGAATATAACACAATGATCTGACGAATATAACAAAATGAGCATATAAATATAACACAATGACCATATGCATATAACATAATGACTTGAAGAATATAACACAATAACCTGACGGATATAACACAGTGACCTTACGAATATAACACAACGACCTGAGAAAATATAGCACAATGACCTGACGAATATAACACAATGACCTGAAAAATAAAACACAATGACCTGAAACTTCAAAAAAATCATTTTTTATACATCAACATTAATATATTCGTTTTGAAGATAAAAAAACGCTCGTTTTTTTGTGTAATTGTTGTTAAAAAATATTGTCGTATGTAAAAGTTATGGATGTTTAAAAAAGATTGTGAAATTTGAAAATAAGACAAAGACGAATATACCATTGGTCTAGTATTTAAAGTTATAACTATTTATCATTATGTCACAGTGTGTTTCATTGATCTTCCAAATTCCTTCTTTTATTTGTGATCGACATCATAGTTAGAATCTCAACGGTTTTTATTAAAATGTATTAATTTTTTTAGTGAATGTATAAAAATGATATTATAAATATTTTCCAGGGTATATATGATATTTTTAATTTTTCACGAGTCTATATGAAAGTTTAAATACTTTGTAAGGGTATATATAATTATTTAATTTTACATGGGTATATATGATATTTTATAATTTTATAAGGGTATATGTGAAATATTATTTTTTAATGGTGATGTGCGACTTAGTATTGCTACTAATCTATATGGTCTATCAACACATAAAGTTAGAATAGTAGAAACTTTAGTGATCAACATGAAGTTGTGTTTGATTATTGATGTTGATATTTGGAAAGCTAGTAAAGCGTCCTAGTGCTTTTGAAGTGTTTTTAGAATAGCGGTCGGTGAACGGCATATGACTAATGCATTCATAGTTACAAAGACCGAAACAGAAACATCGCCTCTAACACCTATATTTGTTTTTCGTTAGTATTGGGGCTCTCCATTACTACGAACGCAGCGAAGCTCAACACAACTCTTCTTACATGCCAAGTTGATTGGCTCACAACACTTCTTACAAAGTGTTTCTGACGAAATTTGGTCGACAAAAGTCTTTATTTAATAGTTAATTTATTTATTTATTAAATACCTTTGCGGACGAAATTTCATGGGGAAAGTACTATTTTTTTATTTTTAGTTTTTTTATGTAATAATCTGCTGTAATAACTTTGTCTATGAAATCTACATCAAATACAACTAAATAAAAATAACATACGGTCGATATCTTACATAGTTTTATTTCAAATGAAGATAATATAGCCGAAATTATTTAAAATTACACAACTAGCTAAAGAGGTGGTGAGGGCGTGGATGTTGAGACATATAAAAGCAATAAAGGGTTGTTGTTGTAGTTGGCTCTGCATTTCTTAAATACTATACGCATGGTCGGCCTCACGTTGTGCATGTTGTTGTTCTTGTTCGTGTTGTTCTTGTTATTCCTCTTTATATTGAAAGACAAGAGCATTTGAATAGTAATATAGTAAGTTTTGCAAGTTTTTATTTTGGCCACACTATTTTGTATAATTTCTAAACAAAGCTTCTTCCTAAATATGTGCCACAAGATTCGCACATATGTAAGCTGCTTAATTTTGTTGTTACCCACGTCACCCTTCATTATTATTATTATTATTATTATTATTATTATTATTATTATTATTATTATTATTATTATTATTATTATTATTATTATTATTATTATTATTATATTGAAAAAGACGTTTAAATGAATAGTAAATTTGTTGTTTCATACATGGCAAGGTGTGGTTAGATTGTTCTTGTGTGTTGGGGGTTTAGTGATTTTTTTATATATATCGTTTGTTTAAAGATTGAGTAACATATGTGTGTTTGGTGTGCTGGTTTTAATATATGTTGTGTTAGTGGTGACATGTGTTTGAATCCATTCTGTTTTTTTTTTAAACGTGGTATGTTTTTGTGATATGTGTTTTTTGACACGTACGAATTATTAGAGTATATGAAGCAACATCTATTTCTACCTTCGAACCTAAAGCTCACGCAACACGTGAGCCAGAGGATCTATCTAGTTGTAGTTGAAGTTGTTGTTGAAGTTGTGATGTGTTGGGGCCCTCAGTGTGAGATTGTGTATTTGCCAACCATAGAGTGGCTTGTATCATAACATGCCGTAAGCGTGTATGTAACCAGGCTTTTCAACTAAAGCTCGCTGCATACACTCAATCTCATTTATTTGCTCGTCACCCTGAGACGCTGCTTGCACAAACTCACCTTGTGTGCGTTTCATGAAAGATTTATATGCTATTATTTCCTTGTTAACAAGAACAATACTATTAGTAACATTTAAATTAATTTGACATTACTAACAATTATAACTATTACTTCAAGTCGTTGGTATGAAAATGATTTGCTTCCATGAAACCACGTGTACTTTTGTTTGGCTTGGTTTTTCTTGGCAGCTTGAGCAGCGTATGTAGCCATCACTTAAAAATGATCAACAACCTAGTCCCACCTATCAACATCATAACCCGAAGGGGGATTGGCCCTACCAGTCTCAATGTCATCATAACTTCCAGTGTTATCAAAATGAGTCCTGAAAGAGCATTTCTATTCCGAAAATCCTCTGGCACACTCAAAGTTAAAGAGCATTCATTGTCCTTCCCCACTCCTCAGTTTCCTCCTATTTTTCAGTGTTAAAGTACTCCTACAACAAGTTAATATGAAACACATTTAATAGTTACGCAACTAAAATAAATAAAACAATAACTGCATACTAATATAAAGAATTGGGAAAACTAAAAGTTTATCTCGATGGAAACTTTGCTGCAACCAATGCAGTTAAAAGTTACCATGCTTCTAACTTGATTAAAAACAATCTTATAAAGCTCGTGTTATGCTCTCCCACAAACTTATATCGGCTCCCCTCCATGTTAATTTGAACTTCATAACGAGAAGCATCCGACCCTTTTTCTGCTTTTCCCAATAATTTCTTGTTTTTCCATAGTCTAGGTTTAGCGGGTTGTGCTACATCAACATCAAATTGAAAGGGTAGTAAATTTAATCAATTTATACACTTGTTTTTAACGTAACCACTTAACTCACAGTTCGATGACAGTTTTCCTTAACCCCTCCTGGGAGGTGAGTTGCCACCGTCCCGACATGGTATGTGTTGTGTATATTTATCATTCCTTCAAAATAATTAAATAATAGTTAGAATTTTTACAATTAACAAGCAATAAGTTTGAACAATATAAACAAAAATAAATAACAAGCATACATTCAATAAGAATCATCACTACAATAACATCATGTGAAGATATGCATCTTCATATTCTTCTTCGTCATTAATGAAATCTTCCTCTAAAGTTGACTCCTTACGCGGTAAGGACCCAACGTCGACAGCTAGTTAACCAAAAAACAACGTAGTGTCACGAGAGACGTTTATCTCTTCGTTTTTCACTCGACTACTTGAATCACCTAAGTCGATAACCAAATTATAATCAGATGAATGAGTGTCATGAAATATATCTATCTCATCAACATTCTTACTTGGATAATCCCAAAGTTTTTTATGGTGAATGTTTTCCACAATCCTCTAATTGCCATTTTTCGTTTTCGTTTCACACCACCATGCTTTGGATGTTTCCCCGGAATTTTATTTTCTTTCGGGAATGCAATTCTTAGAAACTCTAAAAGTTGGTCAATAGAGCTATTAGTCCATTTGTTGTTGGTTTTGATATGTATTAGTTTTGGTAAATAGTTTAAGGAAGACATTCAACTTGGTAATGAGCTCCTTAAACAATGCATCAAACTCTGATTCTTTACTGGTTCCATCTTATATATTTTCTTCATTTGTATTTTCTTCATCCTTTGTATGATGCTCTGTCATAATATCATCAATTGCGTCAAACATCTCATTATTTGATGTTGGAGTAGGTGCTGAAGTACTTTTTTTTATCATAAAGTTCTTCTATTCTTGAAGTATTAGTGAATTTCTCGCACTGAAACTCCATGTCATATATGTTGGTTCAACCCCATTGTCATGTATGTGAGCATAAATCGATATTTATGTTAAAATATTGGCGACAACTATTTCAACTGTTTACACTTGGGCAAAGCGCTTTTCCTTGGGTCTCGACATGTTTCTTGGCTAACCTAATAAAGTTGTTACGACCGTTTGTGAATGTCATGCAGTTTGTATGTCTCAATGTAACCCAACTCTTATCGTTTTTCATATCTATTTTGTCATAAGCATTCGTATGCAACTCTTATACATTGTCATACACACAAACATGCACATAATCATAACTGTTAATTAATGTATGATGTAAAACATACCTATAAGGCGGTGGATCATAACCCACTTTTTGAATATTCTATCTCATATGTATACATTATAACGAGTTGACTATTTAAGAATAAACAAGTTGCATTTCCTCTTAACTCCCATATACTTGGAGAGTTAAAGGGAAACATTGTCGATCTTTTCTTAAATAGCCAACCCGCTAAAATGTATACATAACCTAAATGAGATAGAAGCTCTCAAACGAGGCCAAATAAGCAAATTTATTTTGCTATATTATAATAGAGATTTGTGCTTAAGTTTCTATTTAATTTTTCAAAGGCATTTAGTTGAGGACTTGAGGCGGTTTAGGTGTTGGTATGTTGTCCAAGTGACCCAGGTTCAAGTCTTGTCATAAACACCATTTGTTATATTACATCATGCTCAATGAAGGAAGACCGACGAGGCTTCGGCCACCGGTTCGATCCCGGCGAGGCATGGGTGGTTTTCCCAGGGACATGGAGTTAAGTAGGCTATGGCTCGTGCGTCAAGGTTGGACCACTTAATGCGTACATTTAGCAATTGAGGAGCCACGAACGCACTACTCGACATTGTTTTTGTTGGCAGTTAAAAATATTCTATTTAATTTATGTATTTTTTATAGTTTATTTTGAATGTTTATTTAATATTGTTATAGTTTAAAAAACTAACATAATATTCGTATAATGTATTATTGTATGTAAATAAAATGTATAATATTATTATTATTATTACTGTATATTAATTTGTAAATATGATAAATAGTAAAATAGTATTTTATTACTTAATACTTAAATAATTATTATTATATTACATATTATTATATATTAATTTGCAATTATGATGAATAGTGAAATAGTTTCAATTGTTTCAGTTGCTTCACCGGCCTTTCTAGAATGTTGGTTGTCGCTTCAGGTGGTTGAAACAACGTTTTATTCTCGCAATGGTTTTCGATCTATTGATCTGTGTGGCCTTCAGTTTACGAAAACCTTTGGTTTTTTCTCTTTGGTCATTGATTAGTCGCCAGTGTCTCTATTAGGATGGATAGTGGTGATGGAGACCAACGGTGGCTATGTAGTACCAAAACACCTGACCAATAAGCAAGAAAATGTCTCACGCAACGTGCGGGACGAGAATAAACCTGGTGATATACTATTAATAAGCAAAATTCATATATAGTAAAATGGTGTGATGACAACTCTTTATTGTTTAATTTTTTGCGTGACATGTTTTTATTGGTTCAATTTTTTCCTTGCAATCTTGTTTCATTTTGGAAATGACATGTATTTTTTATTTTTTGTTTTTGGTTTTTGCCACAAACAAGTATTTGTTTGGTTTTCAATTTTGGTCTCTCTTAACTAAAGGCATGTTTTCATTGTTTTAATTTTTGTGTCATGTTTGCTTTTTCCCTTTATGATTCAACCGATAAGATAAAAGTCTCACTCGAGTATGCGTATGAAAACGAGCTCGTGCAACGAATCAATCACAAATTGTTTGTACAACCGCAATATTAGAATGAAATCATCTTGCGCAACACGCGATAGACTGGAAATACCTAATAAGATTAAGAAAAAAGCATGGGTGAAGTGAAGTTAAGACGGTAAACCATTTCTACAAAACAAGAAATAGCTAAAAGGGAAATTAAAATGAATAAGGTAACGCTTATGTAAAGTTTAGGTGTATTAAACCCACACCAGTACACCCATGGGTGGATCCAACATGTAATGTAGGGGTTCACGGGAACCCATCGCGTCTCAAAATTTTAATAGAAATTATATAGAAAATTTTGAAGTAAACCCATAAAAAGTTTTGAAGTGAATTCAAGTAATAATGTTCTCTTAGATGAGTTGGAATTTAATAAAGCTAGTCTAGAAAAGGTTATAGGTTCAATTCTTCGTAGATGTTTTTCATAAAAATTATTTTTGTTTAATGGATTTTTAACCTTTTTATGGCTCAAAATCATGAAACTCTTCTCATATAATTTAATTTTCCAAAGTATAATATTGACTTATTGTATCACATTGTTATTATGTGATGAACCTAACCCAATAACCCGACCTGGATTTTTTTTGTATCCGGTTTCATTAAAATTGAAACACCTAAAAATAGTGAACTCATTTATAAAAATTCTTGGATACTTCGCCGAGAATACACCACATAGACCGAGTTAAAAAAATGAGGTTAACATGAGCTTAATAGAGATGGAATGAATGGAAGGTAGCAAGAGTCAATTTCATGAAAATGGAAGGTAACAAAAATCAACTTTACACATCAACAATTATATGTGGAGAAGAATATGCAACTTGTATGCAAGTGGTGGATCCTAAAAACTTTAGTGGATCTTATTTGTTTATTTTGTCCTTAATTATTGTTTCAAAACAAAATACTTAATTTAATTTATATGCCATCTTTCTCAATGCTATATTTTGTGCGAATGCGAAATTTTATTTATAGAATTCCCAAGGTGTAATAATAATAAAAATAAATAACATTTCTTTATTGTTTTAGTAATATATCAAATTACACATTTCTTTCTTAAACTAAAATAATACTTCTCTAAGGACGGAAAGTGTGATCGAGGACAAAAACTAAAGAAGGACGGACGTAAACTGTTACAGTATGTCTGTATAAATGATTTATTTTTTTTGTTATTATCTTACTTTAAGAATAAAAAGTGTAATTTAATATATTAGTAAGGACGATTAATGTAATTCACTTTTACAATAATAATAGTGGTTGTTTTTGATACACTAATGTAATAGATTAAAGGAAAACATGTTTTTTAGTTATTATTATGTTTATAAATATCCATATGTGTTAATATAAATTGATAATGACATAAAGTCAAGAAACATGGAAAGGGTGAAGTGAAAGAGACTATAGGTTATTTCTTATGACAAAGATGGTCGGTAATGGGTGGTGAACTTGTAATAGTTAAGCACATTTTTTAAGTGGCCATGTTCGATAAAGACGATTTCAAAATCCCGTGGACCAAGTTGGTTCCTTTGAAGGTAAACTTTTTTGCATGGAATTCGGGTTTAAATATGATTGCATTCAAACTGAATCTGAATAACATAGGGGTTTCTATTATTTCTTCATGTGATATTTGCGGTTCGAGGGATGTGACATTGAATCATTTGCTTGCTCCATGTTGTGGTGCATATTGAACTTTTATAGCACGGAGGCTGAAAATTACAGGACCCATAAATTTTTTTTGATCACTGTGATTCGGGTTATATTTTTCGGGTTGACGATTCTATTTGTATCGGGTCAAACTCTAACATCTCTAAATATCTAATTTTCTTCATTCAAACAAATGACTGTTCTTACACATATAAAACTAGATTATTTTGACAAACAAAGACCTAAAATATATATCATGATGCGAGAGAAATGGTGGGTACATTGAAAAAGAATTACAGCACAACAGCCGAGACTTTAGAATCTTTGAATTCATTAACTATGGAGTCAGAATCAGTCTTGTAATGAATTATTGGGTTTAATTTATTAACTGGAATGGCCCATTTAACTAATAGGTTAAACAAATTAAATGGGTTAAACAAATTAAATGGGTAATGAGTTTACCTTTAACTTTGAGACTTTGGGCTAGCCTAAGTACCCAACTAATATTATAATACTTGTTTATTATTAATGGGGGCAAATATTATTAACAAAGGCGAGCTCAATATATATAAAAAACATGTAATTTTTGTACACGGGGTGAGATCAATACATAAATAAAAACTTAACGTATCGGGATAAAAACTGGTATTTCGGGCAAAAAACACGCAGGGGCCAGCGCACATCCCGACCTCCATAAGGATGCACCTATGATTACATATCGTTTTGCGGATTTGGTTTGGAATAAGGTGCTTAGTTGGGAAAAAATACTATGCACGATATTTTTTTTACCATTTTATAATGTTTATGGAAGACATAAAATGACCGAATTTTTTCGGGGACTCATAAGTTTGCAAGTGATATCCTTAATTAACGATATTTAATTGCTAAGCTTTCTTTGTGTCACAAATAGTGGAAATGATGGGAAAAAGTTGATTAAATTGGTGTAATTTTTATTCCTAGTTGTATATTTTGTTTTTTTTTAACTGTAATTTTATAAAAGGAAACCAAATCACTAGCAAGACGCTAGGGCCTAGGGCCGAGAATAAGAAACAAATCCCAGATAAGAAGGAAATCTAGAAAATGAAAAATTACACCAAGACTGCCAAGCTAAATCCTCCATCTTTGCCCTGTTCTTCAACCATGCAAACGTATGGAACTTGACCTTGTCCACCACCTTTGACACTCCCACTTCCTTCATATTGAACAAAAATTCATTCCTTTGAGCCCACAATAGCCAAATTGTAGCCAGATAAATCACATAAATAGCATTCATATAATCTTTAGACAAGTTCAAGATGGAAACTGAATCCAAACCTTCTTTAATCGTTCGCCCCACCTCCAACTTATGACCACACCAGTTGCCAATATCTTTCCACACATTATCCGCCAAAGGACATTCACGCAACACATGAATGGTCGTCTCAACCGAGCCAAAACATAGAGGGCATTCTAACGAATGTAAATTAACTCCTCTCCTAGATAAGGCTTGTTTAGAAGCGATTTTACCCATAGCCGCCCGCCACCCGAAACATCAAACTTTCAATGGGATCCACTGAAGCCATGAAAAAGGCGATAAATCTACCGGAACACGATTAAATTCCAGCAAATTCCTCATAGATTTAACCGAAAATGCTCCCGTCTCGTCACCAACCCAATACCAACAATCAATAGACAAATTTGGATGAAAGTCACCAATAAGCGCCAATAACTGTTGCATCTGAGCCAGCAACGTACCCGAGTTAGGCTGCCTCTTCCAATCCCACACATAATTCCCCCCCCCCCCCATCTTTCCGCCACAGTGCACCTTTTATTCCTCTCAATTTTAAATAGATCAGGAAATAAATCCTTTAGAGGACCACTACCAATCCATTTTTCAAGCCAGAAACTCACTTCTGTACCATTACCAACTTTCACCTCCAGAAAGTTACCCAAATTAATGTTTTCTTTCAATAAACCTGCATTAATAGACATAATATCTTTCCACATACCTCGAACGTTTTTGTTGACCGGAAGATCATCGTACTTCCTAGGCTGAATATGCACCTACAACCCTAACCCAAAGTGCTTGTCTTTCACTTTTGAATCTCCATCTCCATTTGACAAGAAGAGCTAGGTTTAAGTCTCGAATGCTACTCACACCGCAACCCCAACCGACTTTGGGGCTAACACATCGCCCCATGTGACCCAAGCAATCCTTTTACCATCATTTACACCTTTCCAATTGTTATTGATAGTAGCTAGTTGCTAGTTTAATAAAATTTGACACTTACAAAAAATCTTGTGACAAAGATTCTCTTCTCTAGTCATTATTATTATTCCGGTTTTTGAGGAAATGATGTTCATTATTATTCTGTGGAATACAAGTGAGTTTCCATACCATTTTCATGATGAAATGTGAGACTTGTAAGCTAGTTACCATGCAAAACAACCACTGTCAACTCACCCCATGGCCCATACACATACATATAATAATGGATTATATACACAAGGATCGGTCAATATAATGTAACAAGTGTGTGAACATGTCCATGATGGTTTTAATCTTGCACTCATGTAATCTCAGACACGACACGATAAAACACGAATATGATAATCAAACACGAACATGATAAGCTTAAATTTGAACATAACACGATAATTTATTGTGTTATTTTTTCTAAACACGAACACGATAAAAAATAGGACTTAACTAAAATACATAAAGCTCATAAATATTAAATACGACTTAACACAATGATCTTTAAACCTCAAAACAACAAAAATCTATAAAACACAACAAAAAGATTGATACAAGGAAAGAAATTACATTCTATGCAAAAAGTTAAACAAACCACAAAGACCAATCTAATCATTTTGAAGACATTCTATTTTTAATCCAAAGATAAGTAAGAATTTTAATTTCTTTAAATATGTTAGCTGTGGTAGTATTAGAGAGACGCTCTATTTTAATCCAATATTTAATCCAAAGATAAATTGTATAACACAATTGTATTATTAAGTGCATATATTCCGCACCTTTAAGGAAGGTCATTTTTTTAAAGAAAACATTTATGTACAATATTATATTATATACACATCAAATATATTAAAAAGTTTGATTTTATTGTGCATTTTTAGAAATTTTGATTTAAGTTTAGAAAGTCAATGAAAATCGTACTGAGAAAATCAAACACAAGAAGCAACTCTCAACTATAACTCAATTTGAAAATTTAACAATTAAATCACAAACTACTTCCTAAACTTCTTACACAAAATAAATTGTGTAATTATCCACTTATATGCATAACATACAATTAAATGCACAAACTAGTACCTTGTTGCATCATAGCACCAGTAAATTAAACACTACTGTATATAAATCAAAATTTGAGCCACAAATTCATTAAAATAAAATTAGCTTAAAGACGCCCAGTCCGGATATGGACAATCGTATACCCAGTCGGGTCCGCTGTATCGCACACAATGAAGCCATAAACCTTCTTCACTCCCATCATATCTGTGTATTTTCAAAATAATAATTATATCCACAATAAGCATAATACTAAAATAAAATGAAATTGTTCACAAGAATATAAAAATAAAGTTTAAATGGCATATGTATGTGTTGTGAAAGGTAATATTACCCTATAGGAGCCAAGTCTGGGCAATTTGTGCACATTGGATCTATGTCAAAATCTTCGGATGAATCTTCAGGTTGACTATTGCAACTATGATTAGAGTTGACTTTCAAAGATTGGTTTGACTTCACTGCATTAGCTCTCCTAGAGCTACTATCAACATGATCAGTGAGATAGAGTGTGTCATTGGCTATCGGGTGACCCGTTGATTGCAGGTGTACACGAATCTATTTGAGACACAAGGAATAAGTCAAAGGACAAAGTCAAATGTTTCTATATTCGTAATGAACTTGGTAGAGGTGGCAATTTCAACCCATTTACTTATGGAAAACATATTAAAATTATGTTATCTCTAATAGGTATGGTTCGAATGGGTCAAATATTAGTCTATTTATACTTTAATAAGTAAAACCTCCCAGAGATAAATAGCGTTCAAGGTCAACCCAAACCAAATTTGAAAACGAATCTCACCCGTCTTGACCCGCCCATTTTCCCACATCAAATGCATTTTCTTACTTG
This sequence comes from Tagetes erecta, assembly GCA_030867185.1. NCBI lineage: Eukaryota > Viridiplantae > Streptophyta > Magnoliopsida > Asterales > Asteraceae > Tagetes > Tagetes erecta. The sequence goes on from CM061494.1 coordinate 24,923,144, forward strand.
ATGAGTTCTTCCGGTGATTGGATGACATGATACTATACTATATTCCCCATTAGTACAAATTCTAGTAAATTTTGTACATGCAGCCTTCCCTTTTAAGATATTACCATTTTTTTCATCAGAGCCCTCTGCCTACAGCACGGAAAACATTTACTATAAATACAATGAAAAAAAACTGAGTAGAGATTAAAGGTGGCAATTCCAACCCATTTTTTGGTAAACGGGTCGTTTTGGGTCATAGTGTCTCTAACAGGGATACATGCCCTTCGGTTGTCTCAATCATAGCCGTCTTGTCTGCAAAAACAAAGTTTTGCTGGTTCCGAACGTGGGGAAAGACTCCCTAACCACCTGGGTCGTTCGAACTGCTAGCTTTGAAGTTACAGTTTCTATGATCACTTAAGATAATATGAAATACGCGATTAAAAATAATAAAAATAATAAAATAAAGGAAGCGAGGAACGGAGGGGATGTGGAACGGAGTAAAACAATGCCGATCTGAAAAGCGGGGTTAGAGGACCCGTGGTCCCGTAAATAATGAAAAATGGCTAAAATGAAAACAGTTTTATGAGGAAAAAGCAACAAGAGACACCCAAAGCATATTCAAATGAATAAAACCTCTTAAATTGCTCTATTTGTAATTTTGTACATTTATAATGTGCCCTTAATTTTAAATTGCTTCGACTGTGGCTATGTATTTTGGAGAAGAAATGATGAGTATTTGCGTACATCAACTAGAAAAAAGGAGGTGGTTAACCTCATCGCAGTGTGCGTACATCAAGTAGACATAGTTGATTGTACATATAATCACAAAAGTAATTGTTGCTTGGATAAAAGTCATTTTACCTCTACTGTACTCCTTCCTTCTCGAGCATTAAAATTTACCCTCAAATTCACAATTTGCTGGAACAAAAATAAAATAAAATCAACACAAGAAATAAATTCATCATTAGCTAAACATCCTTCCTCATGAAAATTGTACCTCCTCTTTGGGAAATTCCCCAACTACTTTTGCAATATACTGTTTCCGCACCGTCCCAGACTCAATCTGAAAAACAAATCAGCAAAGAATACATCATAACTTCTAAAAACAAGGAGCGGGGAGTATGAATCTTTAAAAATATTGGCATTTCTAGGTTTCATTGACCTTTATTTGCAACCTACTACCAGAAGGGAAAAAAAGGAAGAAGAAAAAAACTGTGAACGTACCTGTTGCCTAAAAATATCAGCCTGAGATGCACTTCTAGCAAGAATAAGAAGTCCTGAAACCAAACGATCTAGCCGATGAACAGCTTTTGTAGAGTTACGGAAAAAAACATATTTTAAACATAAAATTACTATTAGAAGAGAGATGAAAGATGAGCAGGTTGATAATTTGTAAACTAAAAAGGTTGGATACGAAAGAGAGGAGCCAAATCATGTTCTGCCTGAAGAATACCAACAACGGTATTTTTACGATATTGTCCACATGGATGTACCTGACGGAAACAGAGAATTTTGAAATGGCCAACATAAATCTCACCAACAATGAAGAAAGAAACTCTAATCTAAAAAATCTAGAAAAAATCTCACAAATAAGGAGGTGTACGGGATTGCTTGATGAAAGTTTCAAACTGCTTATCTCCTTATAGTGTTTTGGATCTTTTGATACAACAGAAAAGCAGTTTTGAGTATTTGGATAAAAGCAAACTCTTATCTTTCCTTATTTTGCGGATGAATGAGCAGACCGTGAGTTGCTTATTCGAATCCGTTATCTAATTCTAACTCTTAAAAAATCTTCAATAAGCAGAATTGCCAGCATTCAACTTTTAATACGGTTATTACATTCCATTACAGTAGAATCAAATTTTAAAAAACTAGAGTAAACTTCGTTTTGTCTCCCTGAGGTTTACCTAATATAACGGTTTGCATACATAAGTTTTAAATTTGCGTTTTGCCTCCCTAAAGTTTACCTAAAATAACGGTTTGCATACAATAGTTTCAGAACTGCGTTTTGCCTTCCTAAACTTACCAATTTGTCACCGTTTGCTATATCCGGATTAATTTCATCAAAACTAAGCATTAGTCAGTCCAATATGCCCCTCACGTACCGTTTCTTTTTCCTCTTGCTTAAATGGGTTTTGGCTTGGAAATGACTAAAGTGCCCCTCACGTGAGAGGCACATGGACTGACTAACGTTTGTTTTTGACACAATTATTTCGAATGTAGCAAAGGGTGACAAATTGATAAGTTTAGGGATGCAAAACGCACTTTTGAAACTATTGTATGCAAACCGTTATTATAGGTAAACCTCATGGAGGCAAAACACAATTTTGAAACTATTGTATGCAAACCGTTATTTTAGATAAACCTCAGGGAGAAAAGAAGTTTACTCAAAAACCTATCTTCTGTGTTGTGTTTTGTTACAAGTAATTTTTTAATGATCTTTATTTCAAAAGGCATAAGCAGTTTTAAAAAATAAATCCCTTAAATGGCTAAGTATACACATCTTGTACCCCTTGCACATAATATTAATACGCAGAAAAATAAAATTATGACGATAAACAAAACTACAAAAGTCCAGAAGCTCACAATTTCAACTTACTGGAACTGAAGCAGGCTTACAAACAGTAAGTACATCTTCACCTTTATGCAAAACTTTAACATCCAGAGCCATCACAGGGGGCTCATGCCTATATGTCAAATAAAAAAAGTCCGACTCATTAAATTAACATTATGAACAAACAGTAAGAAGAAAACATTACACACCTATGTACAAAGTGACTAATCTTTTGCGATGATTGAACTCTGTATGAAACAGGCACCGTCTTTCCATCGACTTGTATACGACCAGATTTAACAGCAGAATCCTACAAATTCATCATCCTTCATGCTTAAATTGTTCAAATGTTTGAATAAGATATATGTTTATCAGTCTTATTCACAAATGGAAGATAAATGTTGCATACAAATACAAGCAGCCCTGAACCAACAATTTATGAGCGGAAAAAGTTTTTTACAAAGCAATTCGAGGTTTCATATTCCAAAATTCAAATAAATAACTAAATAAATTGTAACAGCCCAGCGAAACCGCACGATGATACTGTCAGCTTTGGCAACGACACACCCTACTCAGGCGTCCACCCCTCACGGTTTTAAAACGCGTCATGGTAGGGAAGGTTTCCAATGTAACATTCCACATTGGTAGGAATGGAAACCTTCCCTACCATGACGCGTTTTAAAAACCGTGAGAGACAGACACCTGAGTAGGACGTGTCGTTGCCAAATCAGACAGTAGTATCATGGTGCGGTTTCACTAAGCTGTTACATAAATCCTTTGACAAATCTACCAACAATATCAAAAACTGAAAAACACAAATACAAATTATACAATAGTTAGCCTTACATAATAATCACGATTTCGACCTTTGAACTCATCAGCAAAGAGATCAACAATCGTCTTCCCGGCCCATCGATTCTTCGCCTATAGATCCAACAGCAAGCAATTACAGGTACAATTAGGGTTTAAACAACACAAACATAATCAAAGCAAATCGCACTATCAATAGATGAGAGAAAAACGAGGCGAGTACATACATGAGAAATGAATTCGAAGTAGTAGGGTTTAACATAGCGAATGCCTGAGAGGAGTTAGGGTTTATGGTTGAAATATGAATGAGTGAAGGATAATGAAATATGATAGTTTAAGTAGGTTACCGTTACGGAAGATGTAATCATGACGCTCCGGTGGATTTGCCGGAGTTTGCCATATAATCTCCATGTTTTCTCTGTTTCTCTTCATACTCTTCTGTTTTTTTTGTTTTATACCCTAATCTTATTTTCAGTTCTACTTATACTCTTAGTGCATGTTTGGGATTACTTATTTAAACCAACTTTTGACTTATTAACTTTTGAAAAGTTAATAAGTTAAAAAATAGTGTTTGGATAGTGTTTTGAAAAGGAGTTTTTGTGCTTAAAAAAGGAGAAAAGGAGAAATTAGTGATGAGTGACTTTTGAAAGAAGGAGAAAAGGAGGTGAAGAAGGAGATAAGGAGAAGTTAATAAGCAAAGCCAAACATGCCTTAATTAAAATTAAAACTTAAGATGCCACTCTGAATGACATTTGGAGTTTGTGAAAAATGCGTAATGCTGCGTATAGGAGCCAGGTCATAATTTAAGGTTCTCTTTGGAGATGTAAAATCAACTGGTTTTCTATGGGTCAAGAGTAGGTCGAGACGTAACTCTTTGGAAAGGAGCAAATGGACTATATTTCGAATGTAGTTTCCTCTTTGTTTGGTTACAATCTTGCTATTGTTGTTAGTTTGTTCTTTTGTTTTCTTTGTTTGTATTGCTTTAAAATCTTGGCTCTGTTTGCGCTGCGTGCTGAATAAAATTTTTCGCCTTTCAAAAAAAAACTTAAGTGCCACTCATATTTTGATCTTTTGATTTAAAGCAACTTATAAACTTTTAGAAAAGATAAAAGGAGGTTAAAAGATGTTTGACAAACTATAAGTTATGAGGACTAACTTATTAACTTTTAGAAGAAGTCAAAAGGAGATTTAATAAGCAATTCCAAACAGTTGAAAATGTTGATCAACTACTAACCTAGTGTTTTAATTAGGGATGAGCGTTTGGTACCCAAATACCGAACCGATATCGTACCTGTACCGTACCGTACCATTATTCGGTATCGGTACCAGTACGGTACCGATCTCATCCCTAATTTTAATTAGATATATTGGTTTTTAACAGTTTTAACTGTTAATTTTTGGCTTATATCGGTTTTAACTATCAAATTGGCTGGTAACGGTTTTAACTTTTATCACTTTGGCAAACAACGGGAAGTAGTTAAAAAAATTCTAACGGCGTTAAGTTTTTTTCGAATTCAAAACCGATGATTTAGGAATTTAAGCGGAAGATTAATACGAGTCAATTGATGTTACATTTATCTCGAAACGGTGCTTCGAGATAACTTTTACATCAATTGACTAGTAATCTCCTTCTGCTCAAAAGACGTAAAACATCAGTCTTGAATTCGAAAAAAACTTAATGGAGTTAAAAAAATTAGTTATTGGTATAAAACCAAATATCTTATAAATAATTATTAACATGGACAATAAGGGTGAAGACTTTCCTTCTCTTGAAGTGTAGGTTTTAAATCCAAATAGTGATAACTTATCCTTCAAAATAAATAAAACTTTAGTTATTTAGTTCTGTGTTGTCTAATAAGGAAGGGCATGAGTCTTTGCTACGTGATTTTAAATGGGATTAAAAATCAACATTATTAAATAACCATGTTACAACCTAAATATAAATACAATGGAAAAACATGACTACAATCAACAAAACCTACAGAACATCAAAACTCAACTGAATGTCTGAATCTACAGATTCTTAAAAACCTTCTCAGCAGCATCAATTGTTCGTTGAATATCTTCATGTGTATGCTTTAAGCTCGTAAACCCGGCCTCGAACTGAGACGGTGCTAAATAAACACCTTCTTCCAACATCCCTCGATAAAACCTCGCGAATTTACCTGTATCGCTCTTTTTCGCATCTTCAAAGTTAAAAACAGGGCCACTGGTGAAAAAGAACCCGAACATACCACTAATATGCCCTCCGCAAATCTCATGCCCGGCGCTTTTGCCCACGTCTAAAATGCCGTTGATAAGTTGGCTCGTTACTTTGTCCAAGTACTCGTAAGTTCCTGGTTCTTGAAGTCGTTTGAGTGTGTGAATCCCTGCAGTCATTGCAAGTGGGTTCCCGCTAAGGGTCCCGGCTTGGTACATTGGGCCTGCAGGTGCTACCATCTCCATTATCTCTCGTCTACCACCGTAAGCACCGACAGGAAGTCCGCCACCGATGATCTTCCCCAAAGTTGTTAAATCCGGTGTTATACCGTAATACTCCTGAGCCCCACCGTAAGCCAAACGAAAACCCGTCATAACTTCATCAAAAATAAGGAGTGCATCGTTTTCTTTCGTGATCTTTTTTAGAAATTTCAAAAACTCGGGTGTTGGTGTAATAAAGCCAGCGTTTCCTACAACAGGCTCGAGTATAACCGCGGCTATTTCACCTTTGTGTGTGTTGAAAAGGTTTTCGACGGTTGTGATGTCGTTGTAGGGCGATGTTAGGGTGTCTGCAGTGGCGGATTTTGGGACACCGGGGGAGTCGGGAAGGCCGAGAGTGGCGACACCACTACCGGCTTTGACTAGGTACGGGTCTGCATGACCGTGGTAACAGCCTTCGAATTTTATTATTTTTGTTTTTCCGGTGAAGGCACGGGCTAACCGAAGGACACCCATGCATGCTTCGGTTCCTGAGTTGACAAACCGAACCATTTCTATACTCGGTACGGCTGATATGACCATTTTAGCTAGTTCGTTTTCGAGAAGACACGGTGCACCAAAACTGGTTCCTTTTTTCATTGTTTCTGCTAATGCTGCAAGTACCTGCAGCTCAGTTGTTTTAGAAAAATAAATATTTACAAAAGAAAATACATGCATAAAGTCTAGGTATTCGAGTTTGCAGTTTTAGTTAAGCAATTTTTGGTTCATATACAGGAACAACTAAGAAACAAACATGACCAACTAAAGAGCACTTGTATAGGTATGAAATTTCTCCTTAGATGGTTCTTTCTCAAACCTTTGTTTCATGGTATTTTTCCAGTGACATAACCAAGGGAGGGTCTGTCCCCAAGGGGTTAAGTGGTGTACCCTACGACTAAAACGTTGAGAGTTCAAATCATACAAGATGTAGGTTGTGGTGTGGTTATCATAGAAATTCTAGGAATTGTTGTTCAAGTAAAAAAGAATAACCAAGGGAGGGTCAAGCAGGTCCATTGTCCCTCCGGTCGTTGGAATTTGCTATGTAAAAAGTGATTTTTAATAGAAAAATGTGAGTTGTACCCTCCAGGTTGTCGTCAGCTGACGCAAAACATGAGCTTTTTTAAGAAAAACATGAACTTTTTAGGAAAACATGAGTATTATTATGATAGGACTTGCTACTAATTGAAGCTCAAGAACAATTAACAATGGTGGAAAGTGATATATTAATATGATGATGAAGATGATGATCCAAATGGATCTACAATAATAATAATAGAAACAACCACAAGTGGTCCCAGGGCTATGCCCTTCTCATTGCATAAGCATGAGCCAAACAACTATCTAATTCTCTCTCCCCCTTTCTCTAGTGACTAATGCCATATTTATAGAAATAGTAATTACACTAACCCCCTCCCACAATTACAATATTATGTTTAAGTATGCAATCTCTATCAATACTCCCTCCATAAGTCAAGACTTGTCCTCAAGGCTTGCGAAAAGACCCCACTTCGGATTGAATGACTTCATCTGAATGTATATGCGACCCGTCAATTTCATCCAATTCATCATCCCCAAGTAATAGCACACGAAGAGTACCCGCGGGGCACTTGTGATTGAGACTATAAACTTGTCCACACTTAAAACATAATCCCTTCTTCTTTCGATCCTCCCACTCGGTACGAGATAGGGAACGAACACCTCTATCACGATAGCCTGCTTGTCCATTGGCAAGTCCATAATTCCCAACGGTTTTGGACATCATATTGCCCAATGGACGATGTCCGATCCCAGAATCATAAAATGGCAGCCCCATATGTGGCGAGTACCGAAAACGAGTCAACAATGAACTGGTATCCAACGGTTGAAGCATCAACTCAACATCCTTAGCCAAATACATCGCATCAATAGAAGAAGTTGGACGATGTAAACGAACCCTCTGTTTGACATCATCCTTCAATCCAGCGATAAAATAACCGAGAGTTTGAGACTCCGGTAAACGAGGAACCAAGGACAACACATACTCGAAATCATCTATATAATCAAAAATGGAATCCGTTTGTTGAATAGTAGCTAACTGTTGATAAGGATTCTGAATTGCAAGACCACTGAATCGTTGTAACAGTTCTGATTGAAATTCAATCCAAGTCAAAGAAGGACGAACCTGAGTGATGATCGTAAACCAGTGTTGAGCAACACCCATCATGCTCAATTGAACGAGTCGTAATCGATCACCCTCGGTAGTGTTGTTAATGTTGAAATAGAGATTTGCCTTCTGAATCCAACCTTGAGGATCAAAACCAGAGAACTCAGGCAATTCCACCTTCTTCACAGTCCAAGGTAAGCCTGCGGAAGCGTCAATCTCCACCGATTTCTGGTTCGGTGAAGTGAAAATCACGTCAGAAAACCCCGATCCAGGAGAACCATCAGCCGGCCTCTTCTCCTGAGATTTCATCCAATCGATCACCACTTTGCGGAAGTCCGCCGATTCCGCGCGCTCGATTTCCAAAACCTTCAAAGTCGCTTTAATTTCTTCAACATCAGACTTCAACTGATGGATCTGTTGATCTTGAGACATCCAAACGAGTAGTCTGATTTACCATGATTGAATCGGAACAAAACAGATGAAATCGGAGTGTAAAAGTGAATCAAACAATTGAAATCAAAAACTGAATTAGATGAAACGGAATCACTGAAACAGGACTGAAACCTAGAAATTGAAACGTGAAAATGAATCTGGAAGGTGAAATTGAATTGGAACGATATGTGGATCTGGGAACAAAAACGTAAAAAACAAATGTGGAAGATGAAATTAAAGTACAAATATAAGCCGACTGGAGAATCGTGAGATCAATTGAAAAGGAAAAAGTGGGTTTGTAGATGAGATCAGATTATAGAATGTGAATATGGAAATGCAACATTGAAAACAAATATGAAAAGAGAAATGGTATGGCAGGTTGGACCAATGATAGGACTTGCTACTAATTGAAGCTCAAGAACAATTAACAATGGTGGAAAGTGATATATTAATATGATGATGAAGATGATGATCCAAATGGATCTACAATAATAGAAACAACCACAAGTGGTCCCAGGGCTATGCCCTTCTCATTGCATAAGCATGAGCCAAACAACTATCTAATTCTCTCTCCCCCTTTCTTTAGTGACTAATGCCATATTTATAGAAATAGTAATTACACTAACCCCCCTCCCACAATTACAATATTATGTTTAAGTATGCAATCTCTATCATATTACTATCTGTATATAACTTCTAGGCCGACTCTTTTTAAAAGAAAAACTTTAGTTTTGTTCCTACATGTGTAAAAAATTCTACACCCGTGGTTCTGGTTGGGTACTTGCGATTTTTAAAACCCGACATGTTAAAGCAGACACCATTTACAATATGACACACTTCCATTGCCATTCCTATATCCTAAAACCCTCAAAATAAACACGCCCAGTTTCATAACAGCTAGTATGAAACCAATAATCCCAATCTGATTACATGACCCCTAAGTAATCAGATAATCAGAGGCAGGGTCTGTTTACTCATACCTAAAAACTGATTGTTGTGACTTCAAATATCAATGATCAGATAACTAATTCCAAAAATGTTAGATCAAACACATAGTGTGTTTTACTTGATCACATTAGTTAGCATGGTATTGATTGGTCCCGTGAGTACAGGTTATCACGGTTACCACAATAAAAACTAAAAAGGTTTTGATTGGTAACTGTATAGGTATGTTCAATATTTTATTTGTTATTCGTGATGATAATGGTTCTGTGATTTAACGGAAACATAGATATGATTATAAGAGTATAAATAGAACCTCATCATCTCCATGACCGATGATTGCAGGACCCCATGAACCGACATAATCAATGTATTCATTCCCATCAATGTCCCACATGTGTGAACCCTTTACTGAATCAATCACAATAGGCTGGCCACCAACTGATTTGAACGCGCGAACAGGAGAATTAACACCTCCAGGCATCAATTCCTGCCAAGGGAAAACCAGTAATGAGTAATTGCATCCAAACACTCATAAGAAAACTTTTTTCATTCAATAACATACGGCATGAAATGATATTAAAGGCAATAAGACATCAAAATTTAAAACCAAGATATTCCATAACAAACGCAAGTAAATAGAATAATAAATTTGGCAAGTTGTATCTATAATAGACTTGTTCAAAAAGAAGATGATCTATTTCTATTTACCAGAAAATCTTACACTCTTTGTAAGTATCAGTGTCGTTCAGAAGCAATTTTCAAGTTGTTTTTTCTAAATTGCTGATAAAACAGCTACTAAAAACAAACTTCTGATACAGAAATTAGATAGAACAGAAACATGTAAGTATGAATGGGATACTTACGGACGTGATTTTCATGTCGTTTTTTTTTATTTTTGCTAAAAAACCTCACTTTTCTAAACCATAATCTATATGATTATACTTAAATAAATCATATTAAATAGGAACATATAAGGGTTAACTACACCAAAATGTATGCTGTAATAGTGTAGCATACTATTAGCATCAGCATATATGTACAGTGCGACTGGAGCAAAGGGTAAACTGGTGACAATTTCCGTACATTTTGGTTACAGTTGCCGATGACGAGTAAGCAATTCCTTATTTCAAGTCTACATTCACATAAAACTGTAAAAAATTCAAGTCCCTTCAATATATTTTGGTGCAAGTTAACCCAGATAATTATGAATGTAATACTTATAGAAGCAAATTTCAAGTCATATTACCTAAATTGCCCTTAAATATTATTCTTCAAAACATAATCCATCTAATTATACTGAAATTATACAGTAAAAAAGGTAAATTGGATTTTAATAAGCTAAACTATGAGACATTGGCCAATAAAAATCTATACTAACATTTTGACCAATGACAAACTCAACTTTCAACTTTGTTGCCAATGGCAAATCTCAGTAGCATAATCATCATAGATTTACACCAACTTACACTTGATTTTCACTTTATTTCTCTAGTGTGTTTATCTATTTCATTCACGATCATCATTGTGAGTAAAAATCAAGTGATAATATGAAAAGTGAAAATTGGAGTATCATAGTTTTAGTAAGACTATTATCAGCCGATAATTATATTATAATTAAGCTGTGAAGCATTTTCAAATCATTTTCATTAAATTGCTAATGAACATGAATATTCAAAACATTAATCTGTATGATTATACAGCAATCATATAGAACAGAAACACACAATTTCTTAAGCATCATACTTCATTGCTTACAATCATCGCACTACAAAGCTATAATCAATCACATTCTACCGAAATTATATACAATCAAAACATACAGCTACGAACGTAACACGTACAGAAGCAATTCAATTTTACCTAATCACGATCTTCATGTATTTTCAGATTCGCATACAAAAGCTAATCAACTTAATATCGAAATCAGTAAACAGATGAAATGAAATCGAAGAGAAACATTTGTATATAGTTACTACAAACCTTAGCGGCATTGAAGGCTTCTTCTGATTTCTTAAGAGTAAACGTGGTCTGTTTGTTGTCGTCGACGGAAACGGTCATTTTAACGGAAGATAAACAGCAACGAGAAGAAGAAGAAGATCGAGATGTAGAGGATGATAATGTAGGTTTGTGAGTGAACTTCGATGGCAATGTTAGCCCTATCCCCGCCATTGCTCCGCTGTGTGTTTGTTTGTGTTGGTTTGATGTTAAAGAAGAAGATAAGAAAAATGTAGATATATGGAGCAGCATACTACATTTTTCAACTTAAACAGTAGTACGGAGTATCTATTTATTTATTTATTTAAAAAAAATCTATTTATTTGGTATATTTATTTTAAACGGTTTTAGCTATCACTTTTTATATAATCAGTCTTTCTACTTAACAAATCAGTCTTTCTACTTAACAAATCAATAATTAAAGGAGCATAGATATTATCAGTTTCAATTATTTGTTTTTAGCCGCTAGCGGTTTCAACTTTTAAATATGTGCTGGCGGCTCTAAAATTTATCATTTTTACCACTAATGGATTGTCATTAAAAAAACTTAACGACGATAAAGTTTTTTTGAGTTAAAGACTCACGTTTTAGGATTTTTTGTTCGAAAGAGAATACGAGTCTATTGGTGTTAAAATTACCTCGAAACGATGTTCTAAACGACAAAATTTGTACATCATTCAAAGCACCGTTTTGATATAATTTTATGTCAATCGACTCGTATTCTTCTTCTGATAAAAAATCCTAAATCGTCAGTCTTGAATTTGAAAAAAACTTAAAGCCGTATAATAGATTATCACAGTCTATTAGTAGCAAAAATGATATAAATTGGGACCGGCATCACATAATTCAGAAATTCGGACTGATATAAGAGAAAAACTTATAGTTATGACTGTTAAAATCCAATACTCTATAATTGAAGGACTCAAAAGTTGAGACCAATATAACAGACAAAAACATATAATTAGATATTGTTAAAACTAATACTTTATAACTGAAGGACTAAGGGAGGACAGAGTCGTGCGAACAAGAAAGACAAGGAAGGTCCTTGCCACCACCTCGCTAGAGGCAGTGTGGTCCTCACGAGGAAGACGAGAAGAGCAACAGCTTGCCTGTCACACTACAAGCTCTTCCACGAGCACTCAACCTCGCCCACAAGCTTCCTCGTCTCCCTCCTCTTCTCCTTCCTCACTCACCACTCCCTTCGCCCTAAGAAATTAAGACCATTAGCAAACAAAAACATACAGACAGAACTGTTAGATCTAGTACCTTATAATTAAATGACTGCATGCCTATTATTAAGTCCTTCAAATCCATATATAGTTGGTTATTTTGTATCAAACATTATGTATAACCTTTTAATTGTAAGACAAGTCATTTAACCATCAACAACACGTCTCAAATTAAAAACATTCAGAACCTATATAGCATAATACCCTATAGCTTGCTAACATACAAACGCCATACCATATAATTTTTAAACACAAGATCTAGCATACTATACTTTAAGCATATAAGCTTATTCAAGTAATTACCCTGTGTTAACGCCAGGACCGACGCACATTTCCTCCCTTTGCACTTCATCATTCTTCAGTTCCCTCCTCTCTAATCATTGTTTTGTGATGCTTGTAAAGAATTTTATTTTCACTAAGTTTTTATTTAATAGGGGTTTAAAAGCCTACATACCATTCTTTTAAACGTACAGAAAATTGAAAAAAAAGAAAAGAAAAAGAGAAAGCTCTCTAACATAATTACTCTAATATATGTTTTGCTCCTACTGGCCCCATTTGTGTCCCATACGTTTCATTTTCTCCAGCTGCAATTGTGTCACCTTCTCCGTCAACTCTTTCGTTGTAGTTTCTGCTTCCTGCACTCAAGCAAGTAAATAAACAGTCATTTACTTCAATCATTTAACAATAAAAAGTAAAAAGTGAAAATAAACAAACAAGTAAAAAAACCTTCAGCTTCTTTCTTAGCACTTCCTCTTCAGCATTTCTACGCTCTCTTTCCTCTGTAAATATCGCAATTATACTATCCTGCTCCTTGTTTAAGGCCTCGTACTTTTGTTTTTCCTCCTCTAACTAATCATACAAAACAATAATAATAAAATAAGCGCTGTGTATTAGTGCATGTCATGTAGAAGAGTGGTGTGTGATGAGTAGTTTTTAGAGAAAACAAGTTAGTCACTAAAGTTTCAACCTAATTTCAATGTTGTGTTCTTAGCGCCGGGGGGGGGGGGGGGGGTTCATCATAAGATTTTCTTCTATACTGACTTCAGCTAAAGAGTGTGGGTTATGTTTTTCTAAAAAAAATTCAAAATTCTGTATTATATAGAAATAGGCAAAATATGGTAACCAGAGGGTCAGCAGGACCCTATTGACCCTCCCTTGGCTGCACCCCTACATCCACTTCATCAATTCTAGAAACGTAGAACATCATGTCAACAAGAAATGTAACCTGTAATACAGGTCGCAGGTCAATTTGCCCAACTATTTCTACATGAGTGGTTAAATCCCTTAAAGAAAATCTTGATTACTATCAGTGACCTTTTCACAAAAGAATAACAGTTTCATTTACTAAATCACTAAAACTAATTTACCCATCATAGAAAACATAACCCAAATCGCCCAACGTGATAATTACCTGAGCTTCAAGTTCTTTGCAACGATTTCTTTCAGTTTCAAGATCCTTCCGCAAATCTCCCAATATCTCTTCTTCTCTCCTTCTCAATCTATGACAGATAAAACATTTTTTAATATGTAAAATGGAATTTAATATTAAAAAAATGAAAAATGACGCACCTTTCCTTCAACTCACGGTTCTCTTCCATCAACAGCTGTAATCTTCCGGTGCTAGATATTGGACGTACGTCAGCACTCCCATTGACCACAGAAGACTGCAAATTTTAGAGAAAACAAGTTGCAATGATTGCACACACAAAGTATTAAAATTTTAAGAAAAAGAAACTGCACAACTTTACATATTGTCTTCCCAAATTTACCAATCAACTTCAAACCAGGATAAAAATAAAAACCAACAAACATAATTAGAGATTTCAGCAACAAATTACTTGTTCAACAGCTACATCTTTCTTTTTGCCAACTTTTTCAAAATTTGTTGATATAGCCTCTTATTTTATTTTACATATATAGGCATCGAGCAGCTGGCATGGTTTGAACAAGCACCCTATTACATGTTACATTATATCAAAGATTGTAACAACAAATGACATATAGGTTGATTGCTAAAATCAGCTATAAATAGCATGCTGGTTTATCTTTTGCCCCCTAATTTGAAGTTGACAAGTAAAATCAGGAAAAAGCTTGCTCTTCTAAAAAACCAAAGTATCCCGAAATTACCCTTAAATGAGGTGGCGCGCTAATTTGTATCGCTTTTGCAGCTGCAGAAAGATCAGGATTACGGACTTCGAGAGCTGAAACTGAATGAGTGTTCATAGACGAAAAGCCTTTCTGAGAGCTAGTACCGTTTGCATGTTGTGTATTCATGGCAATATGTGAATCAACATCATGGATGTTTTCAGTCAAAGGTGAAGTTGATTCAGAAGAGCTTGCACTAACAGCATGACCCCTATTTGATTTATCTCTCTTTTCTCCGATATTAGCATTACCATTGACGGGTGGAGTTGTATATCTATTGGGTTTGGTTATCACTGCCTCTCTCAGAGGTCTTTGTGAAGATAACTCTGGTTGTGATGTTGGCATCTTCCTGGGACTTCTCCTTGTAGATGGTTCACCAGTGTAATCAGGAGAAAGTTCTACAATAACCAAAAAACACTTATGATAAATACTTACAGTTCTGATATGTTGTTATAGGGCATAATTTTTTTCATATTTAAGGTAAATTTCAAAGCATAAAAGTTAAGTTTCAACATTTTAAAAAATATATGTTATTAAAGATACATAGATAATAATGTGTTACTTATAAAGTCCACCTACACTTAGGTCTCAAACTTATCATAGTAAACATAATATTCCTAATCCCTATATCATATTATCATAGCCATAAATTTGCATCAAGTGTCCTACACTCCTACTAAAAACTAAACCCATTCCAGCCAGTCAAAAACTACCTTACTGTTTCCAGGGAGAATTTCATATATCCCCCTTACAAACTTCATTAATTACATATATCACCAACCTATGAAAACGAAAATTTCATACACACAATTCTTTAATAATAAAATTTTATTAAGAATAAGAGGGGATATATGTAATTAGTAAAATTTTCAGGGGAGATTTATGGTGTTGTAAACATCGGCCTATGTGGCCGAGATTAATCGGTGATTATTCAGGAGTTGGAGGGTGACCATGTGAATTTTGTATAATCGGGGCAGATAATCGCTAGGCAGAGAAAATCAGAGCTAGGCAGAGGTAATCGGTGTCAATTGACAGCAATCGTTCTAATCGGTCAATGAAAGTCAACAAACTTATATGGGGAATTCTCATATTCCGGACAGCTTTCAGCAATAATCCAGCAAGGTATGTATTTAAAAACGTGCAAATGCCGGCAGAATACTTGTAAATTTGTGTGTATGTGTAAGTAAAATTTACATATAAAAATACCTTTTTTCTAGGCATGTCATCTCAAATTAGTGAAATTACGAAATTTGATTTATAATCAAGATAATACAATATATAATACAAAAAATACCTCTGTCCTCCGGATTTTTCTTATGGCGTCTCGGAGCGTAGCCTATTTTGTGACAATATGTAGTCCTGAATAAAAATGTATGTTTCTTAACGCATAAATTATAAAATAAATGCACATTAACATCAACAACATATATACCAGTATGTTTTCTGCATCTGAATAAGGCGTGTTTCAAGTCTCTGAAGCACAGTAGTGCGCTCGAAGCCTTGTTTGTCATGAGCTGGTTCAACAAAATTAGCTTCCAATACACCTAACCAACAGCAAGAAAAATGCCATCAAGAAAATATGTTTAACTATCAAAAACAGACCTTAAATTTTTTGAGGTATAAATATCAACCTATGACCCCACGACCATCACTTCCTGCAGCATTCCAAATTCTCCAAAATGGCTGTAAAGCAACAAATAAACATCACCACAAAGAACTATAGAGAAACGAAAAGCAAGAGTACTGTTGCTTTGAATAAGTGTGTAGTCCTAAATAGCAATAAAATCCAAACCTTGATGAGTCTGTTTTTATGATAAACATTGAACCCTTGTACATCAATATGAGCTTTTGCATCTTTTACAAACCCAACAGTAACTACAGCAACCATCTGTTCATTAAAGTGGTAGAGTAACAATTATAAGATAACTTTAAGTTGGACAGAGCACAAGCAACAATTTTCAATTTGAGGTGACAAAACAGGGAAGACGGATAACAGTCAAAGTTATTCATTTTCTGTATCGAATGTAATGGGTTATACAATTCTTTCCCAAATAAAATTGTAAATAATGGGTTGTCAAATATGATTTACAAATACTATACAGTCACAATTATAATTAAAAAACTTCCCAAGTAATATTGCTACAAGCCTACAACCGTCACCCAATTCCATCTTAACTAATTTGTTTAGTTGCCCATTGGAGAACAAAAACAAACAAATAAGAATGAACTCTTTAATTATTACATTTGAATCTTTGGGGACCCCTTCTATACCAGGCTGTGGGCGATATGTGACCTCATTTGTCATCATCATATCATTAACTATATTGTGATGCTCCACATCCTTCCCACGAAGAATCATCCGAAAGTTATGAGGAACGCGTAGATAGAGAATTGACGCATAACTCTACAAAGTTAAAAGATATAAATATTAAACTATGATCCATCAACAAGATAATATAATACTGTAGAGTATTTCGCTATAATAATAATTCATGGCAACCAAAATAAACATAGTAACATACAAGCAATTATTAAAAGATGGGGTGTTTAGATTTGCGTTTTTGGAACTAGCTGACACATTCAATGTTTGGTTAAACAGATTCTACTTCTATATACATTGCAAAATTGTCATTTTCGCTCAATTTATCTACTTATTCTTTGATTTAATCAAAATATGCCAAACGCTCAAAAAAAACTATCTGATTGTTAAAATTTCAGACAGAAGAAGCACATCTAAACGCTACTTTCTGTTGCCTGTGTTATCAAAAACTGATTGTCCAATTTTAATTATTTAGTATCAAATAATCTGGAAATCATTTCCCAAACGCACATCCAAACACACACCAAATAGCAGTAACTAAATATAGGAGCAAGATTTACCCGGAGCGAGTGACGATACGTTAGGAAATGTCTAGAGTTTGGAAATTGCTGTGCCATTTCTATATTTTTTTCATCTCGATTTACACCTCGAATTTGAATATCCTGCAAGATGCAAATTTTAATGTCAACTAAGCTCTCAAAACACTGATCATATGCCACCCATAAAGGAGTTACAAAGATTTCAAGGCTAACATAAACAAACATGTTTATCGGTATCAAAATCGAGCTCTAATTGTTCTTGATCGTCCTCCCATAGATTGTAAATGATTATGCGTGTACCCTGATCCTTCATATGATCAAACTACAAAGTAAAAAGAAAAAAAAAGGTAATCAATAACATATTCCTTAACCAAAGATACTAAATAGTTGTGGGAATCGTGACCCATTTATCGAATCAAGTTATGTTTATCTCTAAGTCTCTAAGAGGTCCAACAGTAAAAATAGCAAAAGATTAACTTGAAACAAAAAAATATTTTATTTGAATGCATGAAACCTCCAAAACCATATTATCAAAAAATTTGGATTATTATTAAAATATAACTTTTGCAATCATATTTAAGAGACTAAATGTTTATATAAGTTTTCAAACACAATAAACTGAACAAAAAAGTATTACAAGTCAACCCAACCCGGCAACTTGGCCCACCCATTTTGCCAAGCAATATAAAATATCCATTATTAACATATGTAAACCATGCAGTTAGAAAACTTCACTTGTTTCAAAAGATCTGATTCACTTGAAAATGGAGACCATTGTACCACCGCCTCAAGATTTCTATCCCAATCACTCGCTGATGACCGTTTCATCTTCTTCCATTCTTGCCCATCTTTTTCATAATCAAGCTTTTTGGTGCATCAACCAACCACCACAAATACAATAATAATCCAAAATAAGTTACTTGCCACAAAAAGATGGATAAAACAAAGTTCAAAATCATATGACAGCCTACCTATATTTCTTGAGATAAAACTTTTTTTAAAGGTTTAGCTCTCTATAATGTCTTAGGATTCAATAGTTAAAATATCTAACTTTAGTTAGTAGAAGTTTCAGCTTGCAAACAGATGTTAATTTAATTACCATAGGAACTACTATATCTTCCTTCCCTGTGCTTCGCAGAAATGTGTAGGACAATAGACCGATGCTCTGTGTAGACCTTCGAAGCAAGTGTCAAATTAAATGTTATTAGTTGGTGCGTTTCTAATATCAAATGTAGTTAAGCAGCAGCTTCAGAAGCAGAATTGCTATCATGGTAACTAAGGATGTGCAAAACCCAGTCCAAACCATTACAACCAGATACTGACTGAAACCTGACCGGACTCTGTTATGTAAACCAAACCATTACAACCAGCATACTGAACTGAAACCAGACCGAACTCTGTTATGTACGGCCGTTCCGAGTACATGATATGAAAAGGTTCAACTATTGGTCTGGTTTCAACATTATACGGTCCGGTTCTCAGTTCCAACACTAAGAATTTTCGATTCCAGTTCACTCCGGTCGGGTTCGGAACCGCTGCACATTCCTTGTCCTGCTTATTAGAACTTGGTCAAATACATAGATGGACCACAAACCTTTTCCCATGTTTCCCGGAGGATCGAGAGAAGACAATAACATCAGCTCCAAGCCTCATGGTGCTTGTCTTGAAACCATTTCCATCTGTTGAAAACATAACACAATGGCAAATAAAAGAACTGCAGTGCTCTAAATGCCAGTTTACACCCTTCCTGACCCAAGAACATAAAAAAGGCATAGCTGGCAAAATGGGTGCTGCTTGTACAGGAAGTCGAATAAGACAGATAAGTTTCCTTGCAAGCTTTATTGTCCAAGATTTGTACCATTTTATTTTTGTCGATTTTGAACATAATAAAAACTTTTATAACTAATGACGTCAAATGTTTCTTTAAAAATTAAACTTATACTCAGACAATTTTCCACCCATTCCATCCGACCAGTTCCTATCTTAACTATTTTTAGTCTTGCCCGTTTGACTAGTATGCATGACACATCTCGAATTGACCGATTTTTAAGTAAATGTGTCAAAACTCCTAACTTTAACAAAAGGGGTAAATTTGATCAGATTGATAGGATAGCCACTTACACTGTCCAATTGTATCCTTGACCTTGCTTTTTAAAGAGTATCCAAGAGACATGCAATGTCTCATTTTTTCTGGGTCCATCCCGCCACCATTATCTACAATAGATAGAGAAGGGAAATACTTAAAAAGAAACAACACTACCACAAAGGAATCCTAGGCGATGTTTACCTTCAATCAACAACATTCTGTTGTTATCTTTCTTGTTTGTCAGCATATCAATTTTCACATATGTTGCACCGTTACAAACCTGAAAACAATTAAAATAAAAATAAGCCTTGCAGGATCAATACGTGGTACATGAAAATAACTTTAGATTACATATATAAACTTAGAAAAAGTACCTCATCTAGTGCATTGTCCAAAAGTTCCGCAAAAGCTGCATTTCATTACATATAAAAAAACAGAAAGTACCACCAAAATAAGTGAACGTAGAAAACAAACTACAGATGTATAACCAAAAAGATTAGATAACATTACCGCCAAGAACCCATTTATGACTAGTTGCGTTGGAGTGCAAAAACCTTGGATGAACCCTCAAATGATCCATACCACCTATAGATATACAATAAGTTAGGTATAAAACTTGACCTGATTATCTGAAATACAAACTTCTAATAAAGTACATACTTTAACTATTAAAATTGTAAGGTGAAAACAACTATAGACCCCACACAGCTTTTACATTCAAACAATTACAACAAAATGTCAAAATTGACGATGTGCACACTAGCTTGCAATTATAGGTTATTACAAGTAATTCAAGCTTCAACGTACAAACAAAAAATAAAGATCAAACAAAAAGAAGATAAGAAGATTTTAAAAAATGTAAAATCACCTATTAAGCTCTGCTTATAGTTTTCGTCTTTTCAGAAAAAAGAATACAAATGCCAAGTTAAAGCATCTTGATTCACACTAGTTTTTGTTACTGTAATATATTACAGGACAGTCTGTCCCTTTAGTCTACGAGGATACACTTTATTTTTCAATCATTTGGGCTCAACTTTGCATTTCATATAAATCACTATGACCCTTGCTCATATGTAATTCTTATAATGTCATACTCCGATGTATAATCAGCAAAAAACTATTGCATTCTAAATCCAGAAAAACAGCAAAAGGCACATACATGTTTATTGAACTATAAGCCAGGAAGAAAAACTGTCCTAAGAAGCGCTTAATGATCTACTAGATGCATAACAATTTTTTTGGCTAAGTAGGTAACTTAAGTAGACTCGTTAAAAGGTCAAGTTTTAGTGTGTAAAAAATTAGTTAAAATAAAGTAGCTTCCATATAAGCATTACAATTCTAGTAATGTGCAGGGCCGTCTCAAGCTTTTCGGAGGCCTCAACCGGAAACAAAAATTGGGGCCCTTATTGCGAGTTATTTATTTTTTGCTTCGATCTTATTTTATGCCTAAAAATCATTAAAACCAAAACCGCAAAAAATGTAGTTAATATCTTCTATCTACATACAAATACATTGTACATTTTGGTATCTAGAGAGCATGAGTTCTCTTATATTGATGCTATTCAAAATTTCTAAACCAAAATCAAGTTCACAAATATTGGTTATAAACATAGTTATCAAAAGCCCTCGCCTGAGGGACTAGGCGACCAAATAAAGCAAGTCCCTATAATTGCGCTTTTCTTTGCTACAAAGATTTAGTCCCTGAAAAATCTCAAATACAACTATTTTTTTAATTAATCTAAATTAAGTAACTCACATTATTGATTTTTACTCCATAGTTTGCTAATTGGCTTCTAAAGTTTCCGCTAGTTTTATCAGTTTTTAACGGGTTAACCCTAAACCGTATTCGGTCAACAAATCTTTTCTCCGAGGTCTCAATCCAACCAAAGTTAAAGGTCAGTTTTTTTATAATATTTCATTGATGTTTATGGATTCTCATCATGATGTTTTGGAGGAAGATGATGACAATGTGATAAACCTTGATTCTTGATGGTTTTGTACTTTTGGTTTGCATATTTTACTATTTATTACTTTATGTAGTTTATGTTTTTAAGTATTAACAACTTAGTTTTGAAATATATTGGTATCTGAGATAATTTGGGTACTTTCTATTGAGTTTATGCCATTATGGTATTGAATTATTTTTGGTATTTGAAGTAATTGTTAGTTTCTATTACATGTTATATTTTACTTCTTTTTTTTCTTTTGGTGCGCTTTTTATTTCTAAGGCCCACGCTTTTTTTGCGCCTCTCGCCTAGGCCCTAGTCCCACCCTCTCACCTAGAGTGCGCCTCGCGCCTTTGATAACTATGGTTATAAAAAATGCTGTTTGCTTCCATTTAGTAGGATGAATAAGGGTTTGTGCAGAAAGCCCTAAATTAATTTGGATTCCCCTAATATTTTACTCAAAATTTCAGATATGAATCGAATCGATTTGCCATAAAAGGAGAAGTAATTTAATTTTCAATCACACATGATTTGGCCATATAAATCATCACTTATAAAATTCCTAATTTCATATTGTTAAAATAACTAAAAAACCCCATCAATAAATTCTAACCTTTCACAAATACCATAATAGATCAAAACAATAGCTTCAACTATCAAATCCCTAATTCTCTGTCACTAGATTACTAATGTGTTATTTGGATAAAACTACTTTTGTTAGCTACTTGTTTTATTGTTCCATTAGTACATTAACTGATTGATGAAGAAAAAGTTGCACTTGCAGATAGGCAATTACTCACTACTAAAATCTTAGATTAAAAATGAAAAGAAAAATAAAACAGTAACAATTTATGGCTTAGAGATTTGCATACAGGTTTGGGAAAAACTTTCTGCATCTACAAAATCACCAAAATCTTAAATCAATCTCAGAATAAATTCTATTAACTCAACTAAGTAAAAAAAGCTAACAACACAATCATTACAGTTCCCTAATACATGCCAAATTAAATCTAGTAACTCACTAATTAACATTGAAACCAATTCAATTCGTAATTAATACAAACATGATACCTGACGATGCACTCCAATCACCGGAAGAACGACCTTCGAAATCACCAGCTTTCCAAAACTGTTTACAGCTCGGTAACTCCGGCGAAACATTACTTCCTTTCGCACGTTGCATTGTCGCATCCTTAGGCGGCAAAGGATCCAAAAACCCTAGCGGAAGAACAACACCTTCACCAGGTTTCTTCCTCTTATTACTATTAACTTCATCTCCACCGTTCAAAACCCTAGATCTCTTGCCGTTACTATTTCCGTCACCGGAAGACGAAACATCGTCATCTGAACTAGCGAGATCGATGACTGGAACGTCTGGAGCATCCTGTGGTTTGGTTTTGGTTTTGGTTTTGGTTTTGGAAGTGTTGTTGTTTACTAGTTCGATATATTCTTGCTTAACTTCAACTCCGGCCATGGCGGTGAAGGTTGTGTAGAAGATAAATCGGTTAACGGTGGTTGAGATTGTACTGGAATTAAATCCGGTGATGATGATGATGATGATGATCTTTTCACCGGCGAAACGTGTAAAGGCCTTTGATGATGTGATGGTTGTGTGAAAGGTTTTTGTACACGCGCGATTTCAATCTAACACTCTATACGCTATAAAGTAATAAAAATAGGGGTGTCGATTGTGTCGGGGGTTGATGGGTTAGCGGGTTGAAGGACCGTGACAGGTTGACGGGTTGAATTATGCAACCCTAACCCGAACCATATTCCTATTCGTGTAAAAAATGTCAACCCTAACCTGGATAACATAAATTCGGGTCAACCCGAATATGACCCGTTTAACATATTTATCAAAATTAACCTAATAAATTTACGAGTTATAATTGAGTTGTTGTGTAAGTCGGTTAAGAGTAACATGTTTAATATGTGATTTTGCGTATAACAACTAGGTATATTGGGTTTTAATTAAAAAAATATTTTAAACAACCGTACATTTACTTAAAATCATGAAAGACATTATTCAAATCAAATTTATTTATAATAAACAAAAACAATAATAAATATTTAGCTTTGAAAAGTAACTAATAAATATACTAGTAGAGGCCCGCGCGATGCGGCGGGTTACGATTCGGTAGGGCTGACATTGTCGGTGGTACTCGTGTCCAATAAAGTGTATTATTATGTTTGTTTTTCTGAAATTTTTTACATTATCATCATAGGGGTGGACATAGGTGATGATCATTACACATGCTAATTAACCAATAATAATTCAATATGAAAATTAGACGACGGTAATATTTAACAAACAATTATTGATACAAAATATCTAAAATCTTAAAATAAAATCTAAAAATAAAACTCCATTGTGAAGTACTTGCACTAAAATGAGATGAATTTAGTCGTATGACTAATAACTTAACATTAAAATTATCACTTCAAAAAACCATCGACTTGTGCTTAAATAAAACCTTAGCAAACTTTAAATATATTAAGGTGCCTATGTGTGATACTTGTTTTCATAATTTTCATTATTCCTACAACATATATGTTACAAAAGTTTGTTATTTTTTTTCTATCAAAAGTTTTTGCATAAATAATATTTCCCATGATTGTTGGCGATATAAGTTGCAAGCCTTACGCATAAAAGTTGAAAACTAAAAATAACTTGGATTTGAAATAACGTAATGGAGCGGGATGCCACTTTACATTGCGAGACTCATTTCCAGGTGTTTTGTTATCCGTATAATATTTTCCCAAAAGTGAATTTTTTTTCTAAAATCTTTTATCTTAGTAGCATCATGGTGGTAATATACGTCATAATCATTACACATGTCAAACAAGTAATAATTTAGTAGAAATATTATCAAGCACTTAAAATTGACACTTATACAACATTGAATTCATCTTCCGTAGGACTACACTTGAAATCATCAAACAAGTTATTGAGATGGTTACAAAATTCAAAAAAGATTTAAATTTATAATGAAAAATGATCAACTCTTTGTTTAAATTTTTAGAACTACAAATATAGCTCATTCGACACTTCTAAAGACTTAAGGTCAATTAGTTATCTTGTTACATTTACACCATGTGTTTTTAAGCATCATGAGGGCTCCAGATCACAACTTATTAGGCTGGAATCAATGATCATTTTGCATCAAAATATCAAGTCTCATGCAAACCCTTAATTTTAATTATAACCATTTTTATTACAACGCAACATAACATATATATTTTATAACAAACAACCACAAAAGTTAAAGTTAACACGCTGACTGGTATGGCAAGCAAACTACAATATCATTGGTCCTCATGTGAGACTGAACTTTAAAAGTATTCATGTGAGACTGAAAATCTAAGATTTTAAACTAACATGTTTTAAGTACTAAGGTTCTAAGTATGCGGTTTCATAGGTTTACAGGTTTTAAGTATGCAGTTTTATAGGTCCTCGTTTGTTGCTTAAGTACGTTTCTAAAGCATAGTATTTTAACATGTTATTTTAAAACCTTAAGAAACATGTTAAACAAAAGAATATTCCATGCTAAACAAATGAGTTTAAATTATTCAATAATAATCTATATATTTTGTGCACAACAAAATTTGGAACCGCAAAATTGCTAAAGAAACTGGAAAATAAATGCTTTGATCATTACATAAGGTACTTTTGTTAAACACATTTTTGAAAAAGGTTTTTTTACATATTTCCCCTTCCTAAGTCCATCAATTACATATTTACCCAAGTCTAAAGTTTAATTACATATATCCCCTTTGACATAATAAATTATTCATTTACCCCTTTTTTTTACACAAACCATAAGAAAATATAAAAATATATTTATGAAGATCATTAAGGGTAAAATAGTAAATCAAAAGGCTATTTTAAAGAAATTGGGTAAATATGTAATATATATGGTTTAGAAAGGGGAAATATGTAATTGAATTTAAGGAGTGGGTAAATACGTAATAAATGATCTTAAGAAGGGGATATATGTAAATGCCCTTTGAAAAATCTATGGTTTTGTTTGTGTAGTTGAAAGGGTCAAATGTCTGAATGTCACCATCTACTTTAATGAATAGAAAATTCACACACACTTTGTAATATCATAAGGAAATGAATACTTATGATAGAAATACATCGAAAATAATATCAAAACCACAAATGCATCATATTTAATCCTTTACATTAAAAGAGTTTGATTTTGATGTCAACGTTTATATAAATTGCTGCAAGTCAACACAAAGATTAAACATGTTACATAACCTAAGTGCCTCAACACCATCTTTGGCCATTGGCAGTAAAAGCATCTTCAAGGATTCAATTGTATAACTGCATAATTACATATCCACACTCCAATAAACCAACAATACAAGATTTCAAGAAACAATACCAAATATAAAAAGTTTCATACCCAAAAGCTTTCAATGAAAAGCCAAGGGACCCTGCATACCATGTCTTCTCCTGAAGATGCCTAAAATTATAAAATTCAGGGAAGTCAGTATAACTTCTCAAGAGGAAGAACTAAGAAGATATTGGGGGTGTATGATTTGAGATTTAAAACCAATTTCTAAAGTAATTTTTGGATAAACATTTTGCTTTGCTCCTTTATAGTTTCAGAAGTAGGCAAGAAGAACATGCCTACTGCATATTCACCTGGTGGTGATAGCTCAAATCCCTCATCATTTGTCACCTGGTGAAGTAAAATAAAAAAATAATTTAAAAAAAACTTAATTCTACAGTAGCAAACTTTTCTTTTACATAATTACTCTAACTTAGAGTTTAAAAACAACAATTATTTCAAATCTAACTGATTTTAATGATAAAAACAGCACTAATCACGTCAAATATTGCATGCAAATAAGTATTACTGAATTCCTAATTATTGGCTTCATAACCGTACAAATTTACAATGGAATGACTTACAATCTTTGTTCCATTGAAATAAGGGGTCGAGGTTGTATCTTACAGTACAATTTACAATGGGATGACTTACTAAATTGGTGTGTTGACATAAGGGGTCCAGATTGTATACAACAGTTCTATTGGAAAGTGTAGGATCTTGAGGTATAACCCTAAATCGTTACTTTAAATCATGAAGTCCAATAGTAGAAAAGTCTATGCCATCAATAACAATTTTCCCGCCAGTAGGCTCCACCAATCGAAAGAGAGCGCCAATGCCAATGAGTGTAGTCTTTCCACTACCTGTCCTCCCAACAATACCAATCTTGGGTTCTCCTTTAAATGCACACTTAAAATGTACAAGTGACCACACAAAGAACAAAAGGTGTTTCGGGTCGGTACCTAATCTGGGTTTTCCAGATATTTAATTTGTTTTATTAAAGACTCAAACTTTATGTTACATGTGGCATTATGGTTGTGTTGTCCACACATGTAATTCTAGGCACATCTTGAAGCATGTTCGTGGGTTGACCATACACTTTTTGGCAAAGGGTTGGGTGATCTTGGAACTAAAAAACACTTTCAACCACATTTGAAAGATCTAAGTAGACTTTCAGCTGTTTTTTGCAAAAAAAAATGTGAAAGGTCTTTCACATGTTTTTTGCCAAAAAAGTGCAATAGCTTTTCCTATCTCACAACAAATAGCATTCTTAAAATTTCACTTGTTCATAACTTATTATATCTTATAGGACGAAAGAATATTTTGGATAATGGATACGAAAGAATAGGTCATACCTAAGGTCTAGTCTAGGCAGCTTTTTTCTAGCGAACAAAATCCATTAAAGGACTAACTATAGGGGATTCTTTAGCAGCACCTTGAAAACCAAAGTCAAAGAAAAAAAGGAAAAAGTGTATCAACTCAATACCATGTTAAATTCGGTGCAGTAAACCTTACTTATTTTCATTTTTAACAATCAAGTTTATTTCCATTTAAGACTAACCAGCTCGCTCAGCCTCCTTTCTTTCCAACTGTATCTACATACTTATCGTACATTAATTACAAAACATAAATGACATAATAAAGTATGCAAAAGTAAGCATCTTGGCCACCTAGATACCCATCTTGGCCACCTAGATACCCATCTTGGATATCTTTGTTTATGATCCCTTCACGCACATCTTTCTTAGACTATTGTTGCTCTGAAGGTGCATACTCAACAATAGTTTTAAAGTGGGTACATGAGACAAGGTAGATTGTGAAATACATTGTAATGGAACACATACTAATGCGAACGAACACACAAGTTAAACTAAGAACCAATGAACGCATACTAAAATAAATTAATATGAAAAAACAGTGTTGCCACTTGACCCCTAAATGTAGATGCTTAGTATTACCCTTCTCATTAACAAACACATGCCCATCAAAGAATTCTGCAAACTCAATAACACCCTTTGGATGTTTAAAGTCGATGTAGGCTCTGGAATAGGATGCACACTTCAGACTACAAACATTTTCAATAGAAACTATTAAAAGAACATGACAAAAAAGATGCTTCCAATATATGATGGAACAATTGGAAGTAGCTCCACATTCTGAAACATGTTGAATTGTCGGCATGTAGAATTGTCAATATGCTAATAGCATATTAAGTGAAAAAAATAGGGGGAAGCAAAAGGTGTCTTAGTAAAAATGTGTTTCCTTAATATAGGATTTGAGTTAATTACTTGTTTATTCTAATTGGTGTTATCGCCTTTTGGGCTCCAATACAAACTGCCCCAGGTCAAGATACTCAATTAAATACTTTTCATGATATTTTATGTTGTTTTATACATGTATTTAAAGACACTTTATGATGTAAGATGTGTTTGGTGTAGGACCTTAGAATGAATGTGATAATATTTGTTTGGTTTATTGTGATAGGTTTTAAAACTGGAATTCAAAACCATTAAGCATTGGTTTTTAGAGACCCAACTATTTTGGTGAGCCTAGGTGGGTTTAAAGAAATTAGTGGGACTGACACCTACCATTATCCTCTCTCTTTCTCTCTTCTAACTTCTATTTTGAATTAAAACTAAATAAGAGTATAACTCCATTAGCAACTTATAGAATAAAACTTTTTTACATAATCATATCTGTCTCCTATTATTTTTCAAACCTACACACACTGTCAATACAAATCAAACGCCATCAGAAGCATGTTTTGGTCCAAACTTGGCCTGGAAATATGCCTGCCTAAGGATAATGGGCTTTTGAAGCGAGGGGAAAAGAGTCAAAAGAGTGCATTAAGTTGCAGCCGAAGGCCTAGGCGTGCCTTGTGGGATTTTGACAGCAGAGGCTTTCATCTAGTAAAAGGGTCGTTATGAGAGCAGTCTACACAGTCATTGTTCTATGCTATGAACACCTAAACTCCAATCATATGTGCAGTGTATTTGTGTGAACATACATATATAACACATACTAATCATGCTTAAATTATACAAAACACAGATGAATTAATAACCACATGAAATTGATATTAAAAGCCCACAAATTTACACATACCAATTGATTTACTAACATGATTCAAAGCAGAAAATTCAATACTACTATACAAAAAGCATTCATAAATCAAAGGTTTTTAGTTTTACCTCATGCCCACCCGAGCAAAGATCCTTAATCTTCTCAGCCCCTCCACTCTGTATAAAATGCAACGATTGAGTATAAAAAAGGAACTGGTGAATCATATAACAGAAAGATCAAAGTAGTTACCAAATTTACATTCACACAAACATCTGACTTTATCAAAAAATAATGCTCCAAATCACTGAACATAGAACAACAAAAATACTAACTTGAAAGAATTCAAAATCAAAGGTTTGTAGTTTTACCTCATGTAGCAAATGTTATGCCACTTCCAGACGCAATCAAATCAAGTTATAAACAAACCTGCGCCACTTAAAGGAACCACACCGATTAAAAGTAGACAGAATCGTGAATAACACAATCGTCACTTGGTAGTGATGGTCATTGGCTGTGATGGACATGATCCCAACTGAGATTCATAGAGAAATATGAATGTAGAGCTACGATTGCCGCGTGATAACCATATCGCTGGAAGGAGCTCTGCTTCAACAGGAAGGAAGTAGTTCAGGTTTGATTTTGATAACTTAACAAAAGTTGGTAACATTGAACATCTACCATTTCAATTTGTCTTCTTGGCTAGCTTTGAACAAAATAGACTACTACCCGCAAAACTTAGTCCCCTGGTTAAGCATTCCAACATGTATATATAAAAATATTGACATCATAAAGTCAGAATAATAGTGAGAGAGAGAGAGAGATTGAATAAAAGTATAAAAGGGAATTAGTAAATATAAAAAGACAAATCTAAAATTACTAATAGCAAAATCAAAAGGGGGAAAAAAGTACCTGCAACAACTCAAAGGTAATCTAAATAAGAAACCTGCAACAAATAACTTCGAATAATAAGCCGAAATTATAATCGAGGTCCGGATAAAATTGCAAACTAAACCAATTAACTTGAAGATTATTAACATCTTCCGACTAAGCCTCTCAACAGAAGTGTTCCGATTAACTGTGCATGATCGGAACTTCCTTAACGAATGTTATATTGGAGATGACTATATCCTTTGAGTTGATAAACTCAACAATTGGAGGTCGACTGTAATTCAATGTATTAGAATTGAAACCTTTCCCACCATATAGAACCTTGTCCATGAATAATTCCATTGTCACCTGCACAAATTTTCCATAGTTTTTAACAAAAAAGAGCCAAAAACGTTCAATCTTTTTTATATATAAGAGATTTAAAAATGCATACTAATTGAGAGGATTTATTTGCCTATAAGAAGGCAAAGGACCGTAACCTTCCAATGTTCTATATTCTACAAAAATAAATTAAAAAAAGGATCTTAAAACCAATTCTATGCAATATAAAGCAATGTAAACTATATTGTTATTTTCGATTTTTTGTAAGACGATGGATAGTTGGTATTTGGATTGGTTTCTAGTGTTTTAGAAACTTACTTTTGCTTTCATTGTTATCTCTAATTATTTGGGTGTCAAATAATCAATAGAATTTAAAACTGTCAGAAGTGACTATCAACTTCAATCAACATAAAAACATCAAAACAGTAACTCCTAGACCACATTTTATTACAAATAACTATTGAATATATCCCATAATCACTTTCAAATGGGTAAATACTAAACAATGCGAGAAACAGGTTGAAAGTCACCATAATTGTATTTTAAACAAACCTGGGATCCAAGATTAACGACTTCTTTTTCAAGAAAGAGTGAGATGGCTAGTAAGGTTAAAGCTTCCTGTGAGCCATTTTCCCGAGGGTACATACAAATGAGCACCGCCCTTATCGGTGAAAGATTTAAGATAAAAGATCGCATTTTGAAAAGCAACTATGTTTAAAGTTTTCCATCGCTAACAGCACCAAATTCTAATATGGAAACGCTATAAGGGTGAGGAGTTAAAAGTTTTTCAGAATTTCATTCGTCTTCTTCGCCATTATAGAGTTCAATAGCTTTACTTACTCTTTTATAAGGAAACACAATACTACCTGAAAAAAAAAAACAAAAAAAATTTAAAAGGTAAAGAAAGATTCATGTTTACTTGTTTAGTATTCATATATATGCAAGAGTGTTTTTCTACTTCAAGAAAGATGCATTTGCTCTCTTTTTTAGCACCAATTGTTGTACCACTTTCAGCAAAGCATATCCAGCGTGTCTTTTTGAAAATAGCTTGAATATTAAAAAATATAAAGAAAAGTGAAGTTGGTTCCAACATGTTTCATCTCTTAGTTCAAGAATTCTCAAGCTAACTAAAAAAGAGGTACCCAAGATAGTTAAAGGTTACAACTTTAGTACAAAAATCATAGATTTGAGAAAGAAATTCAATCACAACCTAAAAATTTTATAAAGTGAATTTGTCTGGAAATTAGGTCATGAATCAACAGCTTCTTGCAAAATATGCCATATGAAACTGAATCAATCAAATCATATCATAAAGAACAAATTTTGAAACTTTAATCAATTTTAATTGAAGCTAAACAACGAACATACTTGTCACATATGAAGATGAACATACATTTGACCATGTTGTTCAGCTTAATCACTCAATGTAAAGTTATGTTGAAGTTCACTTATGCTAATCACAATCCAAATCTCAATGAAGTTAGTGCATAAATGAACACATGTTAAATCAACAAAGGTTTGACAATGGTTTTCAAATCCATTTTCGCCTTTGTTTTAATAAACAATCCATCAGTTTAATTAACATCTAACACCATAATAACAAATCAAACTGACCCTTTTGATAAAAACAACAAATTAATCTAAATTCTAGTTACTGTAAATACTTTTATCATTAGAATGTACCTTTTCAAAAAAATGGCATATGAGAATCTGATAAACATCATACACAAGTTATTCAAGAAATTGATGCTTACTTTTTTATGATTTGAACCGAGTGTTGGTGCGACGGCGAACAAGGACAACGATGATGGTGTATGACGGTGAACAAGGACAACAGTGATGGTGTACGATGGCGAACAAGTAACAGCGGTGGTGTGTGGTTGCGCGAAATCCAATATGATTTGTAATTTTGAAGACGAATTGGGAAGACGATTATGAACGCAGAGAAGAGCAATTGAGAAGAAACACAAGATGATTTTGAATTTTGAAGGAACTAATTGATATTGAAAAGAGAGTTGAAAATTTCAGCTGAAAGCCTTTGAAAGTGGAGAAAAAAAGGATTTGACGTTAACTTCTCTGGCATATCATCTAAAGAATTATTTTAAAAAATAATAATTGGGCTAAAAAGACATAACTACCCCTCTAAATGCTTGTACATTGTGCATTACTCAGCAGTACCTGGTCAACAAATTGGGTATCTTAAATTGCCCCTTCAATCTGCTTTATTAATAGTATAGATTATGTAATGAATTTTCTTTATAGTGAGTACTAATCTACCTATTCTAATAATTGAGTAACACATCCACATGTCATCATTTTAAATACTCCACATAGGATTTTGCTTATGTGTCATGTTCTAAATTAATTTGATGGAGAATTTTTAGACGGGTCATGGTATGCTCCATATTCGAAATAACCCGATATGTTTAAATTAAAAATTCACAAATTATCATCAATTATCTTCTAACCCGATATGTTCAAATACAAAATTTACCAATTATTATGATCTATATCTTAACCCGATATGTACCAAGTATCATAAATTATCTCCTAACCTGATATGTTCAAATAAAAAACTTATCAATTATTATGATTTATCCTAACCCGATATATTCAAATTAAAGTTTTACCAATTATCATTAATTATCTCATAACTCGATATGTTCAAATAAAAAATTAACAATTATCATGAATTATCTCATAACCCGATATGTTCCAATAAAAATTTACCAACTATTATAAATCATATATATCCTTTATTGTAACATATGATTTTTTATATGAATATATTTATAAATATCCAAATCGATTTAATAAGAGATATGTTAAAAATAATTTTGATACGTAAATTGAGTCTATAAACTAAAATCCGTGTAGTACACGGGTACTAATCTAGTACTAAAGATAAAAGTAACTTAACACTCATTTTTATAAAAGAAAAAAAAATAGATGAACTAATTTTGAAAACTAAACGGGTTGGCGGGTCAACCCGTTTTTTAAATGTTTCAACCCGAAAACGACACGTTTTTATACGAGTCAACCTAACATGACCCGTATTTTTAAACGGGTTATGTTTGCCAACCCAAAACCTAATTAGTTTCGTGTCGTGTTCGAGTCGTGTTTCGTGTCGTGTCGAGAATTGACACCCCTAAATAAAAGAGTATCATTTTTATTAAAAAAAAGGTAAATTACATTTTATAGGTTGGTGTCTTGTAAAAAATATGAATAAAATGCACATTATATAATCTTTTGTTATAATTTAAGTTTCATGGGACCTACAACATTAAGTTTAAGAAAAGTAAATTATTATATATTTTCAATATATAAAAGGTATATTGGTTTTCATTGGTCCCAACTATTACATGTTGTCTTCTACCGGTCCCAACTATTGAATTGGCTGTCAACGGTCCCAACTTTTATCACCTTGGTAACCACTGGTCCCGTCGTTAAATTTTTTTAATGCCGTTAAGTTTTTTCCAAATTCAATACCGATGTTATAAGCCTTTTGATCGGAACGATAATATAAGTCGATTGATGGAAACGTTACCTCAAAACGGCGCTCCGAACAACGAAATAGTATTTCAATCGGGTGTTTAAACCTAACGGTGCTTCAATCGGATGTAAAAAAATTATCGTTCAGAGAGCCTTTTTTAGAAAACTTTTACATCAATCGACACGTATTATCTTTCCGATCAAAAGGTCTAAAACATCGGTCTTGAATTTGGAAAAAACTTAACGGCGTTCAAAAAATTTAACGACGGGACCAGTGGTTACCAAAGTGATAAAAGTTAGAACCGTTGACAACTAATTTAAAAGTTGGGACTGGTAGAAGACAAAAGGTGATAGCTGGGACCAGTGAAAACCAATATACCTATATAAAATGACAATAATGTCATTAAAGTATTTTGTCTTTTAGTTATACAGTAGATTTTATGTTAAATAGTTAGGGGTAAAATTAGAAAGTTTATTTTTATTTGTAGAATGGACATTTAAATTAAAACAACCAAAAAAAAGTTAGTACTACAAAATTCGAACATATGACCAGCCGGTTTATAAAGACGTGCACAGCACACATCTACAACATTGATTACCTAAACTTTTTTGTAAGTGTATCAAATCCATATGTATACCTATATATTACGTTAAAAAATGGATGAATTTTGAATTTGAGTCAAAATTTTGAATTCTAGTGATGGATAAGACTAGTTATTAAAGACAAACATCATTACTGATGCGTCATACATGTCAAATCTAATTTTTGTTTTTTGAGTAAATATCTAAAAGCTTTGTCTTGTCAACTGTGTGATCCTATTAAAATCAAAATATATTATGCGTAAAACCGAATATACACACAAAAGTATTAGAGGAAGCTAAAAATTTCTTTATCTTTGTACTTATTTTAAAGTTAAGTCCTTAGCTCTTAACTAGGTGTTAGACTAGTGTGAAAAACACGAGTTGTAAATAAGTAATGAGTGTTATTTGTTTTCAAAGAAACCGACACATAACATTTATGTTTTTGTTATAAATGTTCATGCAATTAATGGATGGATATATTTTTAACAATTGCAACTTAGCTCCATATCAATTAGTCAATTTCCAAATAGTTATCTTATCTACCAAATAGTTAATCTTGTCTTCATTTTGTAGTATAAATACTCCATCAAAGTGATGAGTAAAAACACACCTCTTGTATACACTTGAATGAGTTATACATTTCTCTCTACTTCTTACTCTTATAATCTCTCTAAAGTTCTTAAGTTAAGTCACTAATCTTATGATAGTTATAGTTATATTATAACACGTTATCAACACGAAGCTCTAATTTCTTAATCAAAAAGGTATATCCACCAAAAAAAGATATTCATCTTAAAGCAAGGTAATTACTTCATTGATTAATAAAAATCAATAATATATATTCACATGATAAGTACTATATGAAACATAAAATGGTACCTTATTATGGACATTTAACAACTATGAAACTACTAACAATATAACTTTTATTTATGCATCTAACATTTTATTATGCAACTAATTTTTCTTTTTACGTTATCTAACTTATGACTAACATTTCTATTTCTGTTTACTAACATTTATATTTATCTCAACTAACATTTATATTTCTGTCATCTTACTTTTATATTTATATCAACAAACATTTAATTATGTTTACTAACATTTATTTATGCTCACTAACATTATTATTATTATTATTATTATTATTAATTTTATGTATTATCTTTTATAATCTTTTATCTCATTATATTCTTCTACATTACTTACTAAATAATATATATACACACACACATAAAAACGGTAATATAACCGTTATAAAATGGTAATATAGCCGTTGTAAAACGGTTATAAATTTTCACTATAAATAACCAATTATCAACTCCATTTCATTTACAACACACATTCTTCTTCTTAAGTTTATCCAAGATAAAGCTTTCAAAATGATTCACCCGGTTTTGGTGTTGGCCACTATAATGCTTATATTACTTATCTTTCTAATTTTTATCTCCTACCTAATGATTTTGGCATTTTCCTTTTCTTTTATATGTTTATGGCTCTACCGAGGTATTGTATCTCATTGCTTATTAATAAATATGGATTCTAATATTTATCTTATTTGTCCAATTTATGTTTAGCCACAAAATGTCGAATATATCAAAACTTGAATTTCCAGCACTTAACATTTCTGGAGAAAATTATGTCTTGGACAGCAAATGTCAAAAGACACTTGAAATCAATGAATGTGTTAGAAACAATCGAGGAAGACAACGAGTCCTCTGAACAAGATAATGTAAAAGCTGATGTTTTCCTCCATAAACACATTGACGAATTACTACAGCATGAGTATTTTAATTGTGATAACCCATATATGTTGTGGGAAGATTTAAAAAGCAGATTTGGTCATCTAAGGGAAGTTTTACTTCCTAATGCTAGAGATGAATGAGACAGTCTTAGGTTCCAAGATTTTAAGAGGGTAAACGATTACACATCTGCTTTATACCGAATTTGCTCAAAACTAGAATTGTGTGGGTATCCTAAATCAAAGGAAGAAAAGTTGGAGAAAACCTACTCCACTTTTCATGCATCAAATATAAACTTGCAAACACATTATCGATTACAAAATTTTAGAAATACTGTGATCTAAATGCATTACTCCTTGTAGCTGTGACACCCCGCCCGGCGGCGGAAACACCAGGCTGTCAAGAGAATTAGATATTAATAGTAACCAAAGCACATGGTAATTATTTATTAAGCCAAATAATAATTAATACGTTTGGAACAAGAGTCTTAAATAGAACAATAAAAGTAACAAAAAAACAGAAACAATAATTGCAATTGTATTTATTATTTAACTAGGTCCAAGGCAATCCTAAGTCTTGGCAAAGCAGCAAAATAATATTAAGCATCACCTGAAATATGTAAAAATAAAGTTAGCTAATTAAAGCTAGTGAGTAAACCACAAATGATACATAATAATAAAGAAATCCGAGATCATCATAATATGCTGCGCAATCTTATATGCATAGCTATTTCATATCATTCTCGACCATGACACCTTGAACACACATTGAACACATTGAACAACATCATTGTATAGCATCTTGTAATCGTTTGTCATGAGGAACCAACTCATGTTATTAATTAAAGATAACCTTTTTAGCAACCGTCACGTAACCGTCTCGATATAAGTTATCAATAATTATTTAAGCATCTAAGGGACGTAGCAACATATCATAGCAACTTGTATCATCGTATAGCAACTTGTAACATTGAAATTGAATGGCCGGGTTTAAATCACCTGTTTTGAAATAAATGCAGGTGGGTTTGTCAAACCATTAGCGTTAACATTGTACCGGTGGGATTACTAAGTAACAATACTACTTTGAACTACCACATAAAGATTGCATCTTGTCGCGAACAAGACTAACACATTTAATGATCTCATTTGAAAAAAACAGAAACAAAGAAACGAAAACCGAAAACATTGTATAGTAATTGAACATATTTCAGCCCCAAAATGTAATAGTAAAAAGGGGAGTGAATTTACTCACCTTGAAATGCAATAGATAACCAAAATAGAAACACAACTACAACGAACCGAAGGTTGCCCAAATATTAGTATCACCTAATTAATTGGGAAAAACCCTAACTTAGAAACGAAACAATAGTAACAAGAATCAAAAATCCGAGATCTAGGGTTTCGGATTTGAGATTTAGGGTTTTAAAGTACAATTTGGGAATTTGAGTTTTAAAATACGAATTTGGGTATATATGAAACGTCATTGTATTTTCGTATAAAATATATTTTTTTCAAGAATCCATTTTAGTATTTCTCTTTAAATACTATTTGTAATAAATACTTATAAAGATGTAACATTATTATCTGTATATATGTATTAAAACTTATATGTTTTTAAGTTTTAAAATATTTGACTTAAAATACGTTATTTAGGTTATTTGAAAAAATATAATTAAGTGTTTAAAATATGTAAAAGTGAGTTTTAATGAAAAAGTGGATAAGGGGACTCAAACTCGAGACCAATCAAACACATAGTAAACTAACCTACCACTGAACCAAAATCATTTTTGTTAAACAGATTCGTATTTTATTTATCTTGTTCTATATAATCCAACACCCACCCCTTTCAAACTCGAGACAAAGGGAACTCAAACTCGAGACCAATCAAACACATAATCCATTTTATCTTGTTTTATTTATCTTGTTCTATATAATCCAACACCCACCCCTTGTTGTACACGCGTTTTTTGTCATCAAAACGGGTTCGAAATTGGTAATAATGGAAATAGGAAAGTTTCGGTACGATTTAATTTGGTCAAAACGCGTTGAAATGGCTCGCCGTAAAAATGCACGTGGCCGGAAAAGAGTGCCGGAGTTGTTGGCCGGATTTGCGGGCAAGGAAGGGGAATGGGCTGGGTAAATTTTGAATTTACACTTTTGGTCCTTTTAGTTTAATTAGTATTCTTGAGATCAAATTAACTTTAATATAAGTTTGAAAACTTACACTTTTGGCCCAAAGTTAATTTTATAAATTATATTAACTAACTATCTTAACCAAGTTGAAACGTAACGATTATATAAGTGACGTTTTTATAGTTTTAGTTGGTTTAAGTCATTAAGAGACTATTTCGAGACTTAGAACCATTTTCTTTTAACAATTTTAATAAGATTACTTTTTATAATTATAAACCATATTTGTTTAGTACACGCAGTTGTTTCATGGTAATAAAATGTTCGATTGATTAAGACGGGAAATAACGTACCATTCAATGTATTCATTAATAATAACAAGCGTTACATTTTAAAGAAATAAATATGATTACACATAGAAGATAAACAACTTCAAGTTCGAGTCGAGCATTCGGATTTGGATTCGGGGCAGATGTCACAGTAGCAGAGAAGAATAATGAGCTATTGATGAAAAATCATCAATCTCGTCCCACGGGATCATTAGCAATACCAGAAGCAAATGTTGCTCACAACAATTATCATAGAAATTCTGGTCGTAAGTAGGAACAGGGCCGTGGACGTGGTCGTGGTCATTTTGACAAAAAAGCATTTTAATGGTCGTAAACATTCATTTAAATGGAACACTACTTCTTATAGTCGTGGTCGTGGCCATAGCCAAAGAGCAAATGATTACCATGTTTCACGTAATAACAACTCTAACCAGCAAGCTAAGTTTAAGAACGAAGCTAGTACATCTCAGAATCATGGCTCTCCATGTTTCAGATGTGGAAGTTTGAGTTGTTGCACACCCCCACATCTATGTAAACTATACCAAGCATCTCTCAGAGAAAATGAGAAAGAAGTGAACCACGTGAATACATTTGATAATGCTAACACTGAGTTGAATAACTCAGACTTTTGTGATGACTTGGAGCTTTGAAAAATGGGTGTTGCTGGATCTTACTAATTATATGAAATAAACATGTCGTCATGAACTATGTTTAATTATTTTTAACTATGTTTCAGTGTTTCCCTTTTATTTTCATGTAATGTATTATATAGTTTTCTTAATTAATTATGTTAAACTATGCTTAATAATTTTATTTCTCCTTTTATATATAATATAACTACTATTATAACAAGACTTAATATTTGAAAACTTTATAGTATCTATTATATACACTTATCATTTTCTTTTATATTTGAAGATTAAAAATGAATCTTACTGGAGGACAAGATCTAAAGGAAATTGGAGATATGTTTATAGCAGATAGTGGCGCTACACACACTATTCTCAAATCTAAGAAATATTTTTATGAACTAAAACCAACAAAGGGAATGATTGGTACAATATCAGGTCCATCAAACTTGATAGAAGGAGTGGGAAAAGCAAATTTAGAATTACGAAAGGGTACTAAGATTTTAATAGATAATGCTCTGTTTTTCTCAAAAGCAACGAGAAACTTGTTGAGTTTCAAAAAAATATATCATAATGGGTATGATACTCAGTCGAGAACTATTGGTGATGAAAAATATTTACATATTGTGAAGAAAAATCACATATTGGAGAAAATGCCAATGCTCCATTCTGGTTTGCATTATACATACATAAATATGCCTCAAGCACATATGACAGTTAAAGAAAAATCTTATGATCCTATAACATTAAACTTATGGCATGACAGATTAGGTCATCCCGGATCTACAATGATGAAGAGGATCATTGAAAATACACATGGGCATTCATTGAAAGGTCAAAAGATCCCTTAGGTTGATAAAATGCCTCTATGTACAACATGTTCACTTGGAAAATTAATTACAAGGCCTTCACAATTAAAGGTTGAAAAGGAATTGCCTATGTTTCTTGAAAGAATTCAAGGGGATATATCTGGACCAATTCATCCACCAAGTGGACCATTTAGATATTTCATGGTCCTAATAGATGCATCTAGCAGATGGTCTCATGTCTCTTTATTGTCAACTCGTAATGTAGCCTTTGCAAAATTTCTAGCTCAAATCATTAAATTATAAGCACACTTTCTGGATTATACTATTAAAAGAGTGAGACTTGATAATGCGGGTGAATTTACATCACATGTTTTCAATGATTATTGCATGTCTGTTGGAATTGTTGTTAAACACCTAGTTGCACATGTGCATACACAAAATGGCTTAGTAGAATCATTAATTAAACGTCTCCAACTAATAGCTAGACCATTAATAATGAGAACAAAGCTCCATGTGTCTATTTAGGGCCATGCAATTTTACATGCTGGTTCATTGATTCGTACAAGACCAACTGCAAATCACAAGTACTCACCTATACAACTTGTTTCTGGCCAAGAGCCAAACATTTCCCATCTTAGAATTTTTAGATGTGTCTATTTGGGGCCATGCAATTTATTGTCAACTCGTAATGTAGCCTTTGCAAAATTTCTAGCTCAAATCATTAAATTACGAGCACACTTTCCGGATTATACTATTAAAAGAGTGAGACTTGATAATGCGGGTGAATTTACATCACATGTTTTCAATGATTATTGCATGTCTGTTGGAATTGTTGTTAAACACCTAGTTGCACATGTGCATACACAAAATGGCTTAGTAGAATCATTAATTAAACGTCTCCAACTAATAGCTAGACCATTAATAATGAGAACAAAGCTCCATGTGTCTATTTGGGGCCATGCAATTTTACATGCAGGTTCATTGATTCGTACAAGACCAACTGCAAATCACAAGTACTCACCTATACAACTTGTTTCTGGCCAAGAGCCAAACATTTCCCATCTTAGAATTTTTAGATGTGCAGTATATGTTCCTATTGTACCACCACAACGCACAAAGATGGGACCTCAAAGGAGGTTAGGGATATATGTTGGATACGAAACGGCTTCAATCATAAGTGTTGGACCTGAATTGTAGTCTAATATTATCAACACAGTCAAAGTCAACAAAAGTCAACGCCCGGTCAAAGTCCACGTAAAAAGTCAAATGGCGCGTTAGAGACGAAGAACCAAGTCAAGATGTTGAAGTTGTTTTATGTCTAGGATCGTTAATGTAATAAATATATTTTGTGTCAACAAAATATATTTAATCTAGCTTTAGACATGTTTTAGCCTTTTAACTTGTTATTTTCTAATTAGTCTAAGTGTAGGGACTATTAGTGTAATTAGCATGTTAAGCACTCACTATAAATAGTAAAGTGCAATTAGGGTTTTAAGGAGGCTTGAATGAGCTAGAGATTTGGGGTCTTCCATGTAAACAACATTTTATGCAAATCAAATGGATCAAATCTGAGTTTCATTGATTGTTCTTATCATTGTTCATCTTGTTCATCATTATTTTACCATTTTGATCCAAAATCTTCACTAATCACATGATTCAAAGGTGTTAATGGGACCAACAATTGGTATCTTGAACCCTTAACAGGTGATGTATTTATAGCACGTTTTGCTGATTGCCAATTTGATGAGTCAGTTTTCCCTTCATTAGGGGGAGAAAATAAAAATAAAGAAAGGAATATCTCATGGTGTGAACCTTCATTGTCATATCTTGATCCTAGAACAAAACAGTGTGAGACAGAAGTTCAAAGGATCATGCATTTGCAAGACATTGCAAATCAATTGCCTGATGCATTTACTGATACAAAAAGGATAACTAAATCTTATATACCAGCTGTTAATGCTCTGGCTCGAGTTGAAATTCCAAACAAACAAAGTAATGAAAAAATGTCTCATGAATCCTAGAAAGTTTAAAACTTGGGAGGCCAATTGGATCAAAAGATAAAAATCCCCGAAAGAGAAAAGGACATGAGAAGGAGGCTGATCATAAGGAATATGTTTCCAATAAATCACTAAATGATAAAACATTACATCAGGAAAGTGTAAATGAGATAACCTCCCATCAGGAAGAAGTAAATGATTTCACTAAGGAGATGTCAATCAACTATGGCCATAACAATATATTATGGAACCAAAATGAAGTTGAAGATATTGATGATATATTTTTTTTATTCAGTAGCAAGTGAAATCATGAGTGGAGATGATGCTTCGGAACCAAAATCTGTCAAAGAATGTCAAGATCGACATGACTGGGATAAATGGAAAGATGCTATGCAAGCTGAGTTAAATTTGTTAAATAAACGAACAGTTTTTGGGCCTATTGTGATTACACCTAAGACTGTAAACCCTGTAGGGTACAAATGGGTTTTTGTTAGAAAACGAAATGAGAAAAAACGAAGTCACGAGATATAAAGCCAGACTTGTGGCTCAAGGATTTTCTCAAAGACCAGGAATTGATTATGATGAAACATATTCTCCTGTCATGGATGCAATTACATTAAGATATTTAATCAGCTTAGTAGTGTCTGAAAATTTAGAAATGCGTCTTATGGATGTTGTTACAGCTTACTTGTATGGATCACTTGATAGTGACATATATATGAAAATTCTAGAAGGATTTAAATTCCCAGAAGCATTAAGTTCAAAACCCAAGGAAATGTATTCTATCAAATTACAAAGATCTTTATACGGGTTGAAACAATCTGGAAGGA
Source organism: Tagetes erecta (assembly GCA_030867185.1). NCBI lineage: Eukaryota > Viridiplantae > Streptophyta > Magnoliopsida > Asterales > Asteraceae > Tagetes > Tagetes erecta. Next base: position 24,965,878 of record CM061494.1, read on the forward strand.
TGTGGTACAATCGTTTAAGCGATTCTTTGATAAGTAAAGGATATACAAATAATCTTATATGTCCATGCGTCTTTATTAAGAAGACAACATCAGGATATGTGATCATAGCTGTGCATGTGTGATGACCTAAATATAATGGGACGCGAAAAGAAATTCATGAAGTAATTGCTCTTTTAAAGAATGAATTTGAAATGAAAGATCTTGGGAAAACCAAATATTGTCTTGGTTTACAGATTGAGCATACGCATAATGGCATACTTGTACATCAGTTAAATTACACTGAAAAACTTTTAAAACGTTTTAATATGGACAAGGCAAATTCTTTAAGCTCCCCAATGGTTGTTAGATCACTCAATGTAGACAAAGATCCATTTCGCCCTTGTGAAGATGGTGAAGACATTCTTGGCCCTGAGGTACCATACCTAAATGCAATTGGAGCCCTTATGTATCTTACTAACTGTACAAGACTTGACATTTCTTTCGCAGTTAATTTGTTAGCAAGGTTTAGTTTAGCTCCTACCAAAAGACACTGGAATGGGATTAAACATGTATTTCGATACCTTCGAGGAACAACAGATTTAGGCTTGTTTTATGCTAACGATTCGAAAGAAGTTTTAGTTGGTTATGCAGATGCAGGTTACTTATCCGATCCTCACAAAGCAAGATCTCAAACTGGATACGTATTTATGAATGGAGGAACTGCAATTTCATGGCGTTCTCAGAAACAAACACTTGTTGCAACATCCTCAAATCATGCTGAAGTCATTGCACTACATGAAGCTTCTAGGGAATGACACAACATATATCAACCTCTTATGGACTAGAAAGAAATGGAAGTCCAACTCCAATCTATGAAGACAATGCAGCTTGTGTCTCACAAACGAAAGAAGGATATATCAAAAGTGACAGAACAAAACATATACCTCCAAGATTCTTTTCATATACTCAAGACCTTATTAAAGAAAAACAAGTTGAAATTAGATACGTCAAATCTAGCAACAACTCAGCGGATCTTTTCACAAAAGCACTTCCAACAACAACTTTCAGAAAACACGTTCATGATATTGGCATGAGACACGTACGCACAAATTGAGGGGGAGCCACATACTGCACTCTTTTTCCCTTAGCTAAAGTTTTTCCCCACTGGGTTTTCTTTAGCAAGGTTTTTAATGAGGCAACACTTCAACAAGCTAAAGTTTGAAAAAGTATCATCCAAGGGGGAGTGTTATAAATCTTCATGCAATTAATTGATGAATACATTTTCAACAATTGCAACTTTGCTCCATACCAATTAGTCAATTTTAAAATAGTTATCTTATCTACCAAATAGTTAATCTTGTGTCCATTTTGTAGTATAAATACTCCATCAAAGTGATGAGTAAAAACACACCTCTTTTATACACTTGAATGAGTTATACATTTCTTTCTACTTCTTACTCTTATAAGCTCTCTAAAGTTCTTAAGTTAAGTCACTAATCTTATGATAGTTATAGTTATATTATAACAGTTTTAATTTTGTAGGTCTTTATACATGATAAGGAAATATACTTCCTTCATGCTCATAGAATTTAGATTCCTTTGTGATGATATTTGTGATGATAAGTGCTAAGTACATTATTTCATAAATATTGCAATACTTCTTTATAAACTACATTAGTATTGTTAGTTATACGATATTCATGATCATAGATCAAAATCTTCAATCATTTCTTGCTTTTGACCTTGGATACAAAACCGGACGTGAAAGATACAAAACTACACAATCAAGAGATTGTCTCTGACTTATATTTATCATCATTGCAAAGCATAAGGAAATAGAAAACTGCTTCCTACAAATTTTGACTGGTATCCTTTTGTCGGAGGGTGTCATCTTCAATCTTGAAATTAAAGTATGATGACCAATGTTAGTTGTAGTGATAACGTTAGCCTCAATTACATGTTTTCCAAGTTTGATTACTTGCAAGCGGGTTCCATTACATAAACCATTTGATTGATCTATGTTCCTGAGTAACATCACTAAAGCACTAACTTGTGATTAGGTAATCTCGAAAATTACAAACTGTCTAACAGATCCGTGGAAATAATGCACTATCAATATCTGTTGGTTCTTCAAATTCGTATAGACCATCTGAACTAAGATAGATGGTTTCATTACGTGCCACTATATGTGGCAATAGTCTCACTAAAATAACAATAGTTAAGTTATTTTTATGTAAGAATTAAGATTTTTTGCAACATTTACCTGGTATCAACATTTCATTTAATCTCTATACGCTACAAAGGAATAAAAGAATATCATTTTTCTTTGAAAAAAAGTAAATTACATTTTTAGGTTGATGTCTTGGAGTAATTTGAGTATCTAGGAATAATAGATGTTAGTTAACTCTTAACTTATAGAGCTATTGTGTTTATTTTTCATATCTAATTTTAGGGTTAAATTAGTAATCTTAGTTATAACGGTTTCACTAACAATAAACAAGTATAGTGATGTTTTTTAAACTCCTAAATCTATGTTCCAAATGCTTCGGACATTAGATAGAAGCTTCGAACAAAATCAGGTTCTATTGATTTTCAAAGCATGTGAAGCATGTGGAACGCACATTTTAGGGTTTAAAAATGTCGTTTTGTTTTTTTATTGTTAGTGAGACAATAAAAACTAAAATTACTAATTTAACTCCAACATTCTATAGGAAATGGCCACAATAGCCTTCTGAGTTAACAATTAACTAACATTTGTTAGTCCTATGTACTCAAGTTGCGAAGTTCAGAAAAAGTAGGTACCCAATTGGCTAAAATTAAAAATTATGTACTCATAATGCAAGTTGGAGTATAGCTTGGGTACTCAAATTTTACTTTGTTCAAAAAATTCAATCTGAAATTTAATTAAGCTTTATATTTTTAATCTATTTGTGTACATCTGACTAACTGGGTTAATTATTCTATTATATTTTTTTATTAAAATAACCAAAATACAATTATCTCTAGATTAAGATCCCCCTCCAACACACTTTATTCTCTCTCTCTCCCTGGTATACATTTTTTCTCTCTAAATGCACCAAGACCACGACCCCATATAACCTTCGATCGCTACCACTCACCACCACCCCTTCTCATCCTCTTCTTTTTTGCCTAAATACAAATCAGAAGATTTTAAAACCAAAACCCCCTAGGCTATTGAACTCATGAGAGACTGAAGATTCTAATAACCCTACCAGTCTACCACCCCTTTATCCCGTCATTATTTATCTTCCTATCCTATTTGTCCTCTTGATTTTTTCCAGATCTGAACGAGATTAATAGAGGTTAGAGGGTAGAGCCTATATGAACATATAATCGATGTCAAGTAAGGTTAGGGTTTCGAAGGTTGAGGTAAATAGGTTGGAGCCGACGATAGTAAAGGTGGTGCTAATGAATGATGGTGGTTGTAGTTTATTTTGACGTAGGTTAAGGCATTAATGTTTCAAGGATGTGGTGGTGGTGAACATAAGCAATGGTGGTATGCTGTTATAAAGATCTGTGATGGTGCTTCAGGGTGGTGCTACAAAAATGACGTTTGTAGCTGATGGGGGATTAGGGTTTATTGGCGGACGATGGTGGTAGGTGATGATAAAGTGGGTGAGAGTTTCGTTGACTGTGGCGAGATTGTGGTTGTGGTCGCCGGTGGTGGAAGGAGACCGTACGTGATGATTGAAAGTGGAGGATGATGGTGAGTAATCGAAAGTTAAGGTGTCAATGAAGTGATGTTGGTTGTGAATGTGGTGATGCTAGTTGTGATGGTGTGGTACTGTTCGTTGTGAAGGTATAGTGTTTCGATAAGAGTTTAAGGTCCTTTTAACCTATTTAATAAATCAACGTTTTATTAGTGCCACCAAGACCATTTTAGGGGGAAAATGAGGGAGAAAATTTGATCATATAAAAGTATAAAACTATCAAACAACACACAAAGTTATATGATCAATCATATATCAATTAAATACGTTTGTTTTTCTTTAGTTTTGACATCATTATTTTTTTCCTATAAATTTAGTTCATCAAGGATTAGGATCCTTCAGTTTTATACCCGATAAATTTTTTTTTATCCATTCCTCAAAACTTTCAATCATATAAATTATTTTGAATAACAGTCATAGTAATAATAATAATTATGATAAGAATTATAATTATAATAATATACATAATAATAACAATAATAAAATACTAATAAAAATAGTAATGAAATCAGTAATAAATATTAAATACTAGTACTAAAGCCATAAAATAATCGTTCAGTTAACAATAATTAAATCATATTTTTAATATGTAAAATAAATAACATAATAGATGGTACGAATTATTTTATAAAAGGTAATCAATTAGGGGAAAGGGTTGTACATGGGTAACACGACAAACACCTGTGGTTACTCGTTTGCCAATCAGCAACACCGGCGCAAGCCATGCGGCTAAGGGGTGGCAACGATAATCACAGGTACTCAAAGTCGCGTGTGTGTGGTTTGTGTGTTTTGGTCAAATGTATATTTCCTAAGTCTAGATTCCGAGCTTTTAGTGTGTTTGTATGTACGTGTGATCTTTGTTTGTATCTAAATATGTGTATGTATTAAGATGCTGGTCTAAAGAAGGATGGTTGGTGATGGATTTTTGACTTTTTGAACTAAATTTTTAAAATGTTATCAAAAGAAGGATGGTTGGTGACGGATTTTTGGCTTTTGAACTAAAATTTTAATATTTTCTTTTTAGTCATATAAAACTACAATCTTAGTTCTTGTACTTTTAGTATGATAACATACTTTATGGACTTATGAATATAACTATTTAATGAAGTTTATTTTTTGTTATAAAATTTGAATATACATGAACTTATGAAAATTTTCTTTGGTCTTTTTAAAAACAACTTTTATTTTATTTTAAAAAATAATAAAAAATGAGAAATGTAAGGGTACTTGAGGCTTGTCCACCAACTATTGATGATACAAGATGTCTGTCCGCGACAAACATACTTGGAAGAAGATGTTGTAGTGAGAGAAAATGTTGTTTAGGGTTTTGTAGGATGTATAGATGTATTTACACTTTACACCCTCATGGTCAAAGTAAAAACACCAAAACTCTCCTGTATTGCTCTTTAAAAAAATTGATCTTTCAATAAAAAAGGATAATTTGAGGATAGTGTAAGAATACTTATGAGGTGTCATATTTTTATTTATAGATGGTGATGGTATGATACCTGGTCAACTCCACCCCTCCTCCTTAATGTCACTTGTAAGTCCATACACACTCTAAGTCATTAAAGATACTTATTTATCTAAAATCAAATCACTAAGCATACACAATACAATTTTTATTTATAGATGGTGATGGTATGACACCTGGTCACCTCGACCCCTCCTCTTTAATGTCACATATAAGTCCATAGACACTCTAAGTCATTAAAGATACTTATTTATCTAAAATCAAATCACTAAGTATACACACTACAAGATTAAGTCTTCAAGTTATCGATCATGTTATATTAAAAGTTATGCCAAGACATCAAGAGGCGCTAAGGAAATGATACAACACCGGCATGCATATTACAAACTAGGTTAATAACCTGTGTATTATACGGATTGAAAAAATGTAAAAGATATATTATAAAAAAATATCTAAGAAAAAACTAAAATAAAAATAACAAAAACTAAATAAATAAAAACAACAAAAGTATGAATACATATTATTTGTTTCGAATAATTAAGAAAAGGAGTTTATGTCTTATGGTTATAATTTGCGCATTTAATATGGAGATCATGCGTTGAATCTCAAATGGTGTGTGATTTACTTTCTAATAACGAGTTAATATTTTAATAGGAAATTGAGATGATTATTAACTGAACTAGGTTGACACTTGGGTCAGCGCGTTGCCCCAACCTAGTTTTTGTTGATTATAATCATATTTCATCACAAGACGATGCTTCATCGTTGCACTTTGGTAAACATTGTTGATTGCAATCACCATAATCCACCCCAATAGAAACAAACACAACTAATCGACGACCAACTCGAAAAGAACAAAGATTCTCGCAAACCGTAGGCTACACAGATCAACAGATCAGCAACCATCTATGGAATCAAACGACATTTCAACATACTTGTAACATCTTGTTTTTTTTAAATATGATAAAATATTATGTAACATCCTAAATTGTGATGAGATAAAATATTTGAAGTTTAAGTTTGGAGTATTTTTATATAAACAAATAGATAGTAAACCGCAAGTTAAAATATAAAGTATTTGAACAAATATTAAATATTAGACGACTTAAAGTCATATAACAAAAATATTACATAATAGTAATAACTATTATTATGTTTGACAACAATAAAATATTATGTGTTATGTATGCATTTACGTTAAAATAATAATAATAATAATAATAATAATAATAATAATAATAATAATAATTAATAAATATGATATGTTAGTCTTATAAGGATTTCAAAGATATGACAAGCTTAATTGTATAATAAATATTTTAAGCAAATTGAGAAGATATGATCATACAAATGGCGGCTATATATATTACTTTTATAATAATTTGTTGTTAAAATGCCACGTGCCTTCATATGAAACTTGAGAATAGTTTGTCATCAATTAATTTATGCCGCCTTTCACTAAAATATATTTTCATAACATATAATAGAAGTATGTTAGGAAGTAGTTACCATATATATATGTGTGCATGTATCGTATGGTTTAAAAAAAAATAAGAGAGGATAGTCAAAAATAAAATTGAGAAAGAACAGAAACTAACATAAAAGAAAGAAAAAAAAAAGGACACGGTGGTGTTAACTGAACGCGGCAAACCCAAGTCTTGTACTATTAGGTAAGTACACTAACCCGTAACTTAATCATTTTTATGTTAATTAGCATGTTATACATGTTATTTATTATGAATTTATAATATTTTATAGAGATAAAAACATATTTGGTTAAAATAAATATGCATGATTACGGGGAAAATGTTTTATGGTGTTACGGGGTTTAAATTTGTGAATTGATATAGAAAAAGAGGGGCAAATATATGTAAGGATTTCGGGTGTTGAAATCCCAAGGGGTTCGGGTGTTGAACTCCACATATATAAAAAGAGGAGCAAATATATGTAAGGATTTCAGGTGTTGAAATCCCAAGGGTTTCGGGTGTTGAACCCACATATATAAAAAGAGGAGCAAATATATGTAAGGATTTCAGGTGTCGAAATCCCAAGGGGTTCGGGTGTTGAACTCCACATATATAAAAAGAGGAGCAAATATATGTAAGGATTTCAGGTGTCGAAATCCCAAGGGGTTCGGGTGTTGAACTCCACATATATAAAAAGAGGAGCAAATATATGTAAGGATTTCAGGTGTCGAAATCCCAAGGGGTTCGGGTGTTGAACTCCACATATATAAAAAGAGGAGTAAATATACGTAAGGATTTCGGGTGTTGAAATCCCAAGGGGTTCGGGTGTTGAACTCCACATATATAAACAAAGGATCAAATATATGTAAGGATTTCGGGTGTTGAAATCCCAAGTGGTTCGGGTGTTGAACTCCACATATATAAAAAGAGGAGTTAATATATGTAAGGATTTCGGATGTTGAAATCCCAAGGGGTTCGGGTGTTGAACTCCACATATATGTATAAAAAAAAGTGTACTTACTTAGCGAAAGCTAATAAAAATATTTTTAAATATTTTCAGGAAAAGCGCCTTTAGATGATTAAAGCTTCATGGACGCGGCTGGACGGATGAAGAACTCTACTCTTATGTTTAATACTTTGTAAAATAAAGTCGTTGTAAAACAAACTAGGTTTTGTTGTAATAAATATATAATGAAATGACATGTCACTGCGAGTGGCAAGTTTTGGATGTAAACTAGGACCTACTCTGACTCTGATGACAATATATTTTTGTAAGCATAAAAAAAAAAAAATTGGGTCGTTTCAAGTTGGTATCAGAGCACGGTTCGAGGGATTTAAGTGTTTATTGTTTAGAATTAACACTTAAACTCGAACCATTAAGTGTTGCTGATTAATAAATGAGAGGGTTCAGTCCAGAAGCAGTCCAGGAAGCTCAAAAGAGGAGTTTTGTATCGGTGCAGAAATGGTAAAGTAAACATATGTGAAAATATGTGAAAACTGAAATTTGTATGTTTTGGGCACAATATGATAGTTGAGAAATTATAATAAAAAAAATATATTATTTTCATGCCTGGCCAGTATGAAAACTAATGTATTATTCCATTATGAAGTCTCAATGATTGTATTGTATCGAAAACAACAAAGAGTAAGTGAGTGGAGTAAATATGCATAAATTGATGTATATATGTATCTAGTACATCTTGAATACATATATGGTACTTGATGGTCTTATATAAATTGTTATGATTAACAATATGATAAGATGTGTAAAGGCCTTAGAGTAGTACCTTAGAAATATGAAAACGATTAATGAAAATATGATTTCAGGATATGATTTCAGGAAGAAGTCTGATAGTTGCCAATTTTGTGGAAAAAGACATTTAGGTGAATGTCGTTATAAGAATCCAACCTGTTATAAGTGTGGAAAATATGGACATTTAGCCCCAGAATGTACTAGTCGTGTGAACCTGTGCTATAACTGTTATAAGCCGGGTCACATGAGGAATGATTGTCCGGAGCTAAAAGCAAGGGATGGCAAGGTTGCTGAAGGATCCAGAAAAACCGAGGTGAAGAGATTGGAAGTTCCAAAGCCACGAGGCAGGGCTTTTCAAATTACTGCAGAAGAAGCAAAGATCGTACCTGATGTCGTCGCAGGTACTTTTTTAATAAATTCCCTCCCTGCATACGTTTTGTTTGATTCTGGAGCAAGTAGATCTTTCGTGTCGCTAAACTTTGCTTGTCATAAATCCTTTGTTAGAAGTAAATTAGTAAATGCCCTAGAAGTTGAGATTGCTAGTGATAAGATTTTCTTCGTATCCGAAGTATGTCAAAATTGTAAAATAATTATTCAAGAAGAAGAGTATCCTATCGACTTAATTCCTATTACGTTACGGGAATTCGAGGTGGTTATTGGGATGGATTGGTTGTCCCAACATCACGCGTCGATAGTATGTAATCAGAAGATAGTTCAATTTTTGTCACCTACTGGAAAACAAATTTCTGTTTATGGAGAAAGGAAAAACGACATTATCATTTGTACAATGGCAAAGGCTAAGAAGTATTTAAAGTGCGGTTATCATGCATTTTTAGCCTATGTAATGGATAAAGAGGCGAAGATTTTAGAACTCGGTCAAGTCCCCGTAGTTAAGGAATTCCCTGACGTTTTCCCTAAGGAGTTACCAGGCGTTCCACCAGAAAGGCAAGTTGAATTCAAGATTGATCTAGTTCCCGGAGCTAACCCTGTGGCTAAATCGCCATATCGACTAGCACCAAGTGAGATGAAGGAACTGATGTCTCAACTTCAGGACCTCCTAGATAAAGGCTTTATTCGCCCAAGTGTTTCACCTTGGGGAGCGCCGATTCTGTTTGTTAAAAAGAAAGACGGTAGCATGCGGATGTGCATTGATTACCGTGAATTAAACAAACTGACCATCAAAAATAGGTATCCGTTGCCTAGAACTGATGATCTTTTCGATCAGTTACAAGGTGCTAGTTGGTTTTCTAAAATTGATCTGAGATCAGGATATCATCAAGTAAAGGTACGAGAAGAAGACGTACCTAAGACGGCTTTTCGTACTCGTTATGGGCATTATGAATTCGTTGTGATGCCATTTTGTTTTACGAATGCCCCAGCAGTTTTCATGTATCTTATGAACAGAGTATGTAAGCCTATGCTTGATCGTTTTGTCATCGTTTTCATTGATGATATTCTTATATATTCTCGAATAGAAGAAGATCATGCTCAACATCTTCGTGAGGTTCTTACCGTGTTGAGAAAAGAAAAGTTATATGCAAAATTTTCTAAATGTGCATTTTGGCTTCGAGAGGTTCAATTTTTGGGTCACGTGGTGAATGCATAAGGTATTCTAGTGGACCCTGCTAAAATAGAGACTATTATGCAATGGTCACCTCCGAAGACCCCAACTGAAGTTAGAAGTTTTCTGGGTTTAGCTGGTTATTATCGGCGTTTCATTAAGGATTTCTAAAAAATAGCTACCCCGTTGACAAAGCTAACCAGGAAGAATATCAAATTCGAATGGAAGCCAGAACAAGAGGAAGCGTTTCAACTTTTGAAAGAAAAGTTGACTAACGCTCCTGTCCTGACATTGCCAGAAGGAACATAAGATTTTGTAGTTTGTTCTGATGCCTCGCATGTTGGTTTGGGTTGTGTTATCATGCAAAGAGGGAAAGTAATAGCATATGCTTCAAGAAAACTAAAGCCAACTGAAACAAATTATCCAACCCATGATCTTGAGCTAGCAGCAGTAGTATTTGAGCTAAAGATTTGGAGGCATTATTTGTATGGAACGAAATGCACTATCTATACTGATCATAAAAGTCTGAAATATTTCTTTGATCAGAGGGAGTTGAATATGAGGCAACGACGATGGTTAGAGCTAGTTAAAGATTATGATTGTGAAATACTTTACCATCAGGGCAAAGCTAATGTTGTGGCCGATGCCCTAAGCCGAAAGGAGTATATTGCTCCAATTAAAGTAAAGTCATATAAGCTAGTTGTAAATTCAGATTTGTTTGATCAAATTAAAGTTGCACAAGATGAGGCCTTGAAAGAGGAAAATTTGAAACGCGAAAGAATCATTGGCCAAGTCCATCATCTTGAAGAAAATGATAGAGGAATTAAAGTTCGTTTTGGACGTATTTGGATTCCTTGGACTTGTAAGATTAAAACAATGATTTTAGATGAGGCACATAAGTCGAAGTATTCTATTCATCCATGTGCAACCAAAATGTACAATGATTTGAAGCGAGAATACTAGTGGCCTGGTATGAAAAGAGATGTAGTTAAATATGTGGAGAGGTGTTTGACTTGTTTACAAGTCAAAGCTGAACACCAAAAGCCGTATGGAAAGATGCAACCACTTGAAATTCCATTGTGGAAATGGGAACATATTACAATGGATCTAGTGACAAAACTGCCTAAAACGACCAAGGGTTATGATGCAATATGGGTAGTTGTTGATCGTTTGACGAAAAGTGCTCACTTTATACCCATTCGTGAAGCTTATTCGTCTGAACGAATGGCGAAAGAGTATATTAATGAGGTGATGTCAAGGCATGGAGTGCCAGTATCTATTGTATCTGATAGAGACACGCGTTTCACCTCAAGATTCTGGAGAAAATTTCAACATGAAATGGGCACTAAATTATTAATCAGTACGGCATATCACCCACAGACAGATGGACAAAGCGAGAGAACGATTCAAACTCTCGAGGATATGCTACGAGCATGTATTATTGATTTTGGTGGCAGCTGGGACAAGTATTTGCCCTTGGCAGAGTTCTCTTATAATAATAGTTACCATTCAAGCATTAAAATGCCCCCGTTTGAAATGCTTTATGGTAGAAAATGTCGCACTCCTGTATGTTGGGGAGAAGTCGGCCAAAGAGAATTTGAAAACAAAGAAGTGGTGGAAGCAACAAATGAAAAGATTGATCAAATTAGAGCACACTTAAAAGTGGCTCAAGATAGGCAAAAGTCGTATGCAGATAAACGAAGACGTCCAATTGAATTTCAAGAAGGAGACTATGTTATGTTGAAAGTTTCTCCGTGGAAAGGCGTGATTCGTTTCCGTAAACGTGGAAAGTTGAGTCCACGATTCATTGGTCCGTTTAAAATTATTGCTCGTGTGGGGCAAGTGGCGTATCGTTTGGAATTACCCGAGGAGTTAAACGGAATCCATAACACGTTTCATGTCTCGTATTTACGAAAATGTTTAGCCGATGAAACATCATGTGTTCCTTTGAATGATATTGAAGTGGATGAAAAGCTTAACTATGTGGAAAAGCCTGTAGCGATTCTTGATCATAAAATTAAGCAACTAAGAAATAAAGAAATAAGGCAAGTTAAAGTGCAGTGGAAACATAGACGTGGTTCTGATACCACATGGGAAGCTGAGGATGAAATGAGAAAGTATTATCCTGAATTATTCCAGGTATGAAAAGGTTTCGGGGACGAAACCTAAATAAGAGGGAGAGAATTGTAACATCTTGTTTTTTTTTTTAAATATGATAAAATATTATGTAACATCCTAAATTGTGATGAGATAAAATATTTGAAGTTTAAGTTTGAAGTATTTTTATATAAACAAATAGATAGTAAACCGCAAGTTAAAATATAAAGTATTTGAACAAATATTAAATATTAGACGACTTAAAGTCATATAACAAAAATATTACATAATAGTAATAACTATTATTATGTTTGACAACAATAAAATATTATGTGTTATGTATGCATTTACGTTAAAATAATAATAATAATAATAATAGTAATAATAATAATAATAATATTAATTAATAAATATGATATGTTAGTCTTATAAGGATTTCAAATATATGACAAGCTTAATTGTATAATAAATATTTTAAGCAAATTGAGAAGATATGATCATACAAATGACGGCTATATATATTACTTTTATAATAATTTGTTGTTAATTTCAAATGCCACGTGCCTTCATATGAAACTTGAGAATAGTTTGTCATCAATTAATTTATGCCGCCTTTCACTAAAATATATTTTCATAACATATAATAGAAGTATGTCATATGTGTGCATGTATCGTATGGTTTAGAAAAAAATAAGAGAGGATAGTCAAAAATAAAATTGAGAAAGAACAGAAACTAACATAAAAGAAAGAAAAAAAAAGGACACGGTGGTGTTAACTGAACGCGGCAAACCCAAGTCTTGTACTATTAGGTAAGTACACTAACCCGTAACTTAATCATTTTTATGTTAATTAGCATGTTATACATGTTATTTATTATGAATTTATAATATTTTATAGAGATAAAAACATATTTGATTAAAATAAATATGCATGATTACGGGGAAAATGTTTTATGGTGTTACGGGGTTTAAATTTGTGAATTGATATAGAAAAAGAGGGGCAAATATATGTAAGGATTTCGGGTGTTGAAATCCCAAGGGGTTCGGGTGTTGAACTCCACATATATAAAAAGAGGAGCAAATATATGTAAGGATTTCAGGTGTTGAAATCCCAAGGGTTTCGGGTGTTGAACCCACATATATAAAAAGAGGAGCAAATATATGTAAGGATTTCAGGTGTCGAAATCCCAAGGGGTTCGGGTGTTGAACTCCACATATATAAAAAGAGGAGCAAATATATGTAAGGATTTCAGGTGTCGAAATCCCAAGGGGTTCGGGTGTTGAACTCCACATATATAAAAAGAGGTGTAAATATACGTAAGGATTTCGGGTGTTGAAATCCCAAGGGGTTCGGGTGTTGAACTCCACATATATAAACAAAGGATCAAATATATGTAAGGATTTCGGGTGTTGAAATCCCAAGGGGTTCGGGTGTTGAACTCCACATATATAAAAAGAGGAGTTAATATATGTAAGGATTTCGGATGTTGAAATCCCAAGGTGTTCGGGTGTTGAACTCCACATATATGTATAAAAAAAAGTGTACTTACTTAGCGAAAGCTAATAAAAATATTTTTAAATATTTTCAGGAAAAACGCCTTTAGATGATTAAAGCTTCATGGACGCGGCTGAACGGATGAAGAACTCTACTCTTATGTTTAATACTTTGTAAAATAAAGTCGTTGTAAAACAAACTAGTTTTTGTTGTAATAAATATATAATGAAATGACATGTCACTGCGAGTGGCAAGTTTTGGATGTAAACTGGGACCTACTCTGACTATGACAATATAATTTTGTAAGCATAAAAAAATAAAAAAAATAAAAAAATTTGGGTCGTTTCAAGACTGCTTAGGCAACAACCAACATGCCAAAAGGCTAGTGAAACGACCGAAAACATGTTGTCTTTGAAACCAAGAGAAGAAACATGAAAAGTGTGAAACCAAAGGTGATAAAACAAACACAGAAAAATCCTTTTTAATATTTTTACGAAAATGTCATTCTACTATTCATGAAGTTTGTAAAATAATATGTAGTAACGCGCGTGAGATTAACATTAAAGCATCTAAACATATCCTACGTAGCAATAATGTACCATACTTGAAGGAATGCGATCTAATAAAGATTTACTTTTATATCATACTTATGAATGCTATGTAATAAAGTTTTACTAACATGATGTCAACACGTCACAAGTGAATGATGATTGACAAGGGTTGATGATGAAGTCAATAAAAACCCGACATACGGCTCAAATTAATCAACTCAACGAATGATAAAAATAATATTCATTTCGTCTCATTATAAGTGTCTATATTTTCTTTTTTTAGTTGTCTCATTCAATGTGTCTACTTTTAAAATTTATTGGTAAATTTCCAAATATACTTTTAATAACAAAAAACAAACAATGTGATGGACCCACATAATATATATTGTCAAGGGGTATTATTGTTAAATGACAAGTAAGAAAAACAATCATTTAATGTGGTTAAAACTTTGTGTTTTTCAAACTAAGACACTTCTAAAGGAACGGAGAAGTATGATATGGGAATGTGAAAGATCATAAGCCATTAACTAAAATATGTATAAATTTATACAAATATATCTACTATATACATATATCATTCTATTAAACTTGATAAATGGTTTATAAATTTACATTTTTATAAAAATGTATTCAAATATCAATTGACTCCCATGTTATATTTTAAATTTAAATTAGGAAAGATATCTGCGCATTGAAGACATGTTTTGTACACAGACAAACTTGGTTACAACAAAATGTATAGAATACATCTAGTTGGAAAACAATATTATGGTCCACACTTTGTGCCATAATGATTCAAAAAAACAAATTTTAACAGAAAAAAATAAAGTAAAAATAGATTAAAAACAAAAAAAAAATAGTAGAACATAAAAATAAAAGAAATGGAAATCAAACCCGAAACCTAAAAAATGAATTTCAACACCTCAAACTAATAAATGAGTAAATATTCTGTTACATACCATTCAATCAAGTCATCTATCTACATGACCGGTCATGCGGATTTTAGTACTTTGGACAAGAAGGAAAAAAGGCCACTGAACACAAAAATGAATGGGGATGTTTCATTGTAGCAACACTATTATTCACTATTTGGACACTTAACTCAATTGTGTTTTTTTTTTCTTCGTACATGCACATCAAGTTTTTAGGGCATAAAACCGGGAAATGAAGAGGAAAATAGACTACCAGTTATACAAATTTACAATCTTCTCACATATTGTAATAATTTATATTGTAAAACTATAATACTTTTATAAAAAATCTTTTGAGATGTCAAGTTAACCTTTATAAAAACCATTTGATGAGGTTTGGTACGAGCCATTTGATGAAAACGATGAAGATAAAAGGGGATGGGAGTATTTTATATAAAATTATAATAGTAACTAAAAATAATAATAATAGTAAATAATAATAATAATTATAATAGTAAGTAATAATAATTATAATAGTAAATAAATATAATTATAACATTAAAATAATTATAATAATAACAGTAAATAATAATATTATTATTAATAGTAAATAATTATAAAATAATAATAACACTAATAATAATAATAATAATAATAATAATAAAACCACACATTTCGTACTTTAACTTTATTTACTATTTAAACAAATTACACATTCGGTTCTTTAATATTTCATAATTAAAAAGACGAAAATTTCTGTCACTTAACGGATGAAATGAATGAAAGTTACTGTAAAGGACGTATGTTGTAACAAACATAAGAAATAAAGGACGTCAAATGCAACTTTTCAACATTAATGACATAACTAGCAAGTTGGTATATAAATAAATGACGAATTGTGTAATTTTGTCTTATAAATATTATAACTTAGGTGTCTAAATAGTTAGTTAATTAATATATAGTTTAGCACACATAGATTATCACTTTCATCTTATACAATATTATGCTTATTTTGGTCATGAAATGATAATACTTCAACAGGTGACCACCTATAATGTATATCATATTTAAAAATTCTCCATGCCGCCTCACAAGTAGAAACATACCTACAAACTAACGTTGGACGTAAGTAAATGATATCATATTAATATCTATATATATACATATATATCATCGGATCAATACTTTAGATAGCATAGAAAACATAAAATAAAATATGTGTGCAATTACAATTCTAGTTGAAAGCAACAAATGTTTACCTACAATCAGGTAATTTTGGACGTTATTAAGTATTTTTTCACCTTGAATTTCATTGTTTTCTTTATTTAAATAAATACTTGATGAAACCCAACTGCTTGCACCATTCTACATTTATGTGACACTGATACTTTCGAAGAAGAGCAACATTGTAAGGAACGCCATATCGATTATCAAGCAGAATGCAATTCTTCTCAACTGTATTACCTGTGTCACAACGCCTACATACAGGATATCCTTCAGCATCCACACATGTTTCACTCAGAAATATTTTTGAGAACTTTTTGGAACATTTATTATTAACCATACATGTAAAAGTTTGGTTATCTACCACAAGGATCAAGAACCATAAATTTGTTCACAAGGTTACACAACTCTGGATCTTCTCATTTGTTGGGTATCTTGGCACTAATTACACAATTTACATCTTTAGCGGCTAGGAACTTTTGTTGGGAGCTAACAAAACAAACAATATGGGCATGAGGCGGTCTACGCTTTTGAAATTGCATTATATAAATAACTAAAAAAAATGTTTTTAATCATTATCTTTTTAGTTTACTGAAGCATGGTGAATGAATTTTTACATTAACTAGCTAATAAATATAATCAATTATAGGTACCTGCATGTGGAGGACCAAAGATTTGGTCCTTCTTGAACTCGTTTACTAGATGATCTAGTTTAATCTTGAAAATTCTCGTTAGATTGTTTGGTCTGTCTTAAGGTCTTAGTTTTTTTATCAAACAAACACCTATGGATCTTAGGCCAATTCGGATTACATGTAATTGTTTTGCATAGATTAGGATAGCCAACGGATTTGCAGATTTCCATAGCGTCCATGGATATTTGCATCATATACCTGGATCCACCAGTAAATGAGATGTTAACAATACACACTTACTTGCATCACTAGTTCCATTTTGAACATTCTCTTGCAATTATTGAAAAACATTAGTTCTATGTTTTTTTGTTGTGTTTTGATGAATGACAACCTATCAGATTCCATGGCCAACACAAACCCCACATCTTTAACCCTCTTTTACCTCAAATAAAACGTATGAACAACTTTTCATGCAAGATTCAAACCACGCTAAGATCCAAACCCAAATCTTTATTTATGTCACTTCGAATCACAAATCAAAAAGTACCCAGGTGACGTGTATAAATTCAATATCATCAATCAAAATCGTTTTTAAATCCTTCCTAATTAAAAACGACTACGTTAATTGAATCAGATCACAGAAATTTAGGAATTTATCTCCAATGTATGCTTTTAATCTATGTAAAACCATCATTCACATTATTATGCTCTTTGTATACCCAATACTACTCTAAACACACACACACACACCTTTGTTGATAAACTATTCTTTATGATTTCCGGTTGCTACTTGACCACTATCTTATGGTTATATTTTTATCTACAATTAACGGAGGGTTTTACCCTTCATAATCCATTGAAGATTCTCAGATCCTGATAGACCTATCGTGAGGGTTTAGTCAAAACCTAATTAACCTAGGTAGCTAGGGTAAGTCGGATATCGTATCCATGAAGAGCATGTGGTCAATGTTATGAGTTTTGCTTGATTATGTAACTAAACTATTTAATTATTTAAATAAAATATTTAGTTGTTGTCACTTGACTGTATATGGTTATGCTGAGATTAATTAAACCACTAATTAAGAAAAACACATGCAAAAGGAAAAGAACATTATGATAAATAATTGGAAAATTGATAAAATTCGGGTTTCAAGTTGTGTCCTAAATGTGTACTTAAGGTTTACCAAGTTGGGAGTTATATAGACATAACTCCTTTACCAATTCTGTTGAACTATGATTACCAACTAGATTACGGGTTGTTTAATTAGATAGTAGAACAAAAATCAACTAATGTACTTAGAAGAGTATGACTAACTAATGCCGGACCTAGTTATTTCATTAGGAAACATCAATTGTAGATAATGTAATAAGAACTTTATTCAATGAATTAATAATCGCGCACTATTAACTTGATGAACAAATTCTCAAAACAATTAACCAAATTTTCCTTTTTATTGAAAATTGAAAGTTTTAAACAGTAATAAAGTGGTTTATTGTGTGTTTCATTTTGGCCACCACGAGGGGTGTGAAATGTAAATACAGTTGTGCATCATAAACCATTCTCTCTCACTTTTGTTGCCTTACTACTTCCCGGAAAAAGAGCACACACCTGTTCACGATGGGAGAGGTAGATTAGGGCTCACCGGAGACCGTCGTTCCCGTTTTCATCTCTGTTATCAGTGATCAACAGTTGTTCAGTTTAGGATTTTTGCCCAAATCAACTACTATTGAACCCTAGACGACGGCGGTAGTGGTGGTGGTAGCATTGCAGTGGTCATCGAGCGGATTATTCATTGTCGAAGCTTCGGCTGTCCGTCTATGCGATCTACTTGCAACTATCGTTGATCAACGTTGACAGCTTAGGGTTTGTTAGCCTTAATCAGGCCCTCTTGAACCATAGGTGGCGGTGGAATTGTGTGGCAGCGTCTTGGTTCGCTATGCAAGGTACGTTGTGGCTATTTGTTAGAAGTGATGGTGTTCACAATGATTTTCTTAAAATCAAATTAGCAGTAGATAGAACTATTCCCTTGCATTTGATTTGAGGTACGTTTGGTCGAATAGTCTAGGGGTGCTTTGGTTTAGGTTTTGAAATTAATGTCATATTATATTGTTATTGTGTTTAGTTTTAACTCTAAATGCCTTATGCACATTGGATGTTAATGTTTAAACCTTTTGACTTAAAGAGAATAAGTAATTAAAACGCTTTAAAAAATTTTTGTGTCTATTATTGTGTTGTCACATCCATAAAGGAAAAAAAAACAAAGAAAGTGCAAAATTTACAAGGTTTGATTCCAATGAAAACCTTAATCAAAGCATAACTTATGGTTAATAGTTAATACCCACATGGGATGTTGTGGTTAAGGTTTAATTATTACTATAACTATAATTAACCTTTATTCATTTGGTGTTAGTTTTGGGTTGGCGCCTCACAAGCATTACACATTCTTATAAGAAAAGTATGGTCAAAGCTCGGTACTTTCAAGAATGGTATAAATGTTTAAATTCATTGCCCTGTGTTTTATTTATGTTTTGTTGAGAAGCTTTTTTTCTTCAAGTTGGGATATTTAAATTGGTGGGATTACCGGCAAGTTTCTTCGTAATCTTGATTCTAACCTTTATGTGTTGCATCGTTACTCATTAGTAGTTGCATGCTATAGCATAAATACATTGGCAAAAACTATATTTACTGAGTTTCGAGAAAACTATATGTTATAGTGTCCTTTAGTTAGTGCCGTCTAAAATTTCCAATAGTTAGAAATGTGTTATCAGGAAACTAATTAATCATTGCTTCAGACTGTTGGTTCCAACGGCATCAGCGCCGCGTCTCACCGGCGCAGCCAATAACAGAACAAACCCAACGGTTCCAGGTACGTAAACTATTAGATGGATAAAGTATAGGTCTAGATCTGAAATATCTATAACGGGTAGAATGGGTAGATTGATTGTTTTGTTATTATTATAACTGCAGGTACAATTTGCTTCACTTGACTAGATATTGTAGCTGAATATTCATCAATTCGAATGTTGATAATCAAAAAGTTTTGGGCTGGCTTTGTTTGATTTGTCATTCTCTTTTGTTAATGTTTGTTAAATTTTGTAAACATCTTTATTCCAGGTTTGAGTGAGTTGTCAAATTCTTTAATATCTTTTGATAATATGAAAGCTTTGATGACAATAGAAATATATGCATTTTGTAATATGGTCTCTTGCCTATCTAAACATTGTTACTCCGTTGAAAGAAAAAAAATCTGTTGCGTGCGACGAATAAAACTAGTTTGGTTGAAAGATGAAAAAGAATGATATGGGGTTTTACTATGTTATTTTAGGGTTTTTAATAGCTTTTCTCTTGTGTTACTATACACCCTTATGTTTTTTTATTGTAGTTTTATCCCAAACTTAAAAAAAAAGAAGTTAAAGTACATGTTTCTTTTTATTCATTTAAGTACATCTATGTTTGTATATTTCATATGTACCACATTATATGGTACATCATACCGGAACAATCCAAAATGAGCATACCCCATTTGTACCAAATTTTAGAAACCTAGCGAATTGCGATCCAATTCCACGTTCCTGTACTGGAACGTACTGCAAACTATGTGACTATGGTCTCTATACTCAACTGTTTCGAGGTTAGTTACGATGTTCATAAACGCACCATTTACCACTTTAGTTTCATATTGTATGGTTTCGTCACAACACGCGACAAGGATTAAATAAACTTTTTATTTTTGTTTTTAACTAAAATTAGCTTGAAAAGTCAAACACTGCAATCTTTATTTTGACTTTCTACAAGTCAACAACTGTTTATAATCAAACAAATCAGTTACAAAATCGTAAGAATAAAACATCTTTAAAATCTAAAAGATTTAGTTTAAGCTGATAACCAAACCAACAAACTATGCTCACCCATTGATGAGTAGATAAACAAATCTAACAACATTAAACACACATTACCACATGTTTTTAAAACACAACTAAACAAACTTTTATTCTTAAGTTTGAAAACAAAACAATAATATTCATGATTTTAGTCATGTTTTATATCAAGCGGCTGCCCGGTGGTTTGAGATTCTTGATTCGGGCTCGTTGTTCCCCGTTTGGCATTGACAAGGCGTCGAGCTACACTCATTAGCTCTGGTAACAACATCACCCACAGATAGACCGTACGCATCCACCGAGGCTCGGTCAAGTGTTCGTCTCCACGTCTAACACTGTTCACGATCTCCTTAGCGCACCCTCCCACCGATAGCAATGGCGTCTTGTCTAGGTTTGTCTGCCAACAAATGGTTCAAATCGTTAAATGATTTATAATACAGACATAGACTTATGTTCATTTACACTACTTCAGTATTAGCGACGGTTTAATGACCAGGGCGCACCGTATAAAGAGCCGAAAGAGGTCATCGCCCATGTTCGTTTTTCGCCAGTAGTACTGATTTTTATTCCGATATCTTAAAAATCTTTTTATGTGCATTAAGTTTGTCTCTGTGAAAAAATTACATGTATTTACTCAGTGAATAAAAAATATTTAAAATGACTAGTTGGCACTTAAGATAGCCCAAACTTATTTAACGAAACCTATTTAACAAAAAGCCCAAAGTCTAAACTTAAAACCATGAGTAAATCTCTATAAAATTTTTGGCACCTGAGTTTTGTATATGTTCTCCATTTTAATACTAACTTTTATTTTTTGTCGATTATTGGCCTAAGTTTTACAATTCATCTCTATTTCAGTACATTTGACTAACAAAGTTAATTTTTTTGTTAAGTTTAATTGAAAAGACAAAAATACCCTTGGTACTGAAATGAATATTATAAACATGTTTACATTTAAATAATTATTTTATATGTTTTTTGGTGTGTATATATATATGTCAAATACATATTTAACAAGAACCAAAGAAGTGTAAAATAATTATTTAAATATGTATTTGACATATATATATATACACACCCAAAACATATAAAATAATTATTTAAATATAAACATGTTTATAATATCCATTTCAGTACCAAGAGTATTTTTGTCTTTTCAATTAAACTTAACAAAAAAGTTAATTTTGTTAGTCAAATGTACTGAAATAGAGATGAATTGTAAAACTTAGGCCAATAATCGACAACAAATAAAAATTAATATTAAAATGGAGAACATATATAAAATTCAGGTACCAAAATAGAGATTTACTCTAAAACTATTTTAATAAAATTAACCAAGGGGCGGTCTCCACTGCAGGGAATGTGTGCTGAAAATCATTGGACCCAGCTTATGCATTTGGGCTACTGGGCTAGGCCAAACTTACTATAACATATTATATAGTGTAGTGAAGCTTAAATACTCATCCTAATATTCAAATAGATCATAGTCATAACTCATATATGTCTATTTTGACGTTTTCTCATAGAAAGAAAACACATATAAAAACAAGGAAGACGGAAGCAGCCCAGGCTAGGTGCAATATGTGTACTCGCACCGGACACTAGATCTCGGGGACACCAATAAGTATAAGTCCATCTAATTTTCGAAAATAAATTATAAATTCATTTTTTTTAAAAATATAACGAAAATAAAATTTTATTAAAAGGACAGCCCTTGCATTTGTATAGTATCATTGATTTAACGACATAATAAGTTATTAAAAACTATAATTTTTTTTATTTTAATATGTGAAAAAAATGAAAATTTTAAAGCCTCGAGCTCCAGAACTCAGCTCGTAGAAAAAAACAAGTGGAACACGAGCTCACTCTGGATGAACTCGGCATAACTCATTTATGGCCCTAGCGCGACATATATAAATCCAGTGAAAGACTTTTTTAGCGCTGAATTCATTGCTAGTTAAAGTATATGTTGTTGTTGTTGTTGATTGGTCCATAAGTAGTGATTGTTACATACTTACATTCACACACATATACTTTGGGACAATTTTATTAATGTTTTGACTAGCATAAATTGTAGTTATTGTAGTAACGTTACCTTGTATATGAATTCATTGGTAGCTAAATACGTGTCGACAAGCCCAAGGGTTACAATTGTTATTCCAATGTCAGGAGCTAGCTCGAGTCTTAGGGTTTCAAAGAAGCTTTGTTGCGCTGCCTTGCTCGCCTAGAGATTCATCGCTCAGAATAAAATCGAATATATACAAAATAAAACAGAATTTTTTTCCAGTATTTGTACTTACATTATACACGCTTACTTTTGGTGTAGTGAACCATCCGCCACAAGAACCAATCACAACTATTCGCCCTTTGCTCTTTTTTAGATGTGGAAGTGCAAAATGTGTGGCATTAACTGACCCCCAAAAGTTTATGTCCTGAAAAATAACATGTAATGTCTTAGGCTTATTTTGTCTTATGTTTTAGCGTTTCGGTTTGGTATACGAAATGAATAGTTATGGTAAGGATGAGTACCATGACGGAAGTATGATCAGTGATGCGTTCTTGGTCTTCAAAGAGGCCAACTATTGCGATTCCAGCGTTGTTTATCAAGCAGTCCACTATTTGAAATAAAGTTTAGGAAAATCACTTTCAATGATTGGCATGTCATTACAAGAAAGTAAAGACAGACGTAATAAAACAAAAACTATGATTATAATAATATCGACTCAAATTATGTCGCCAATCTAAAACTATTGACGTAACAAGTTTGTAAAAGTTAGAGGTGTCAATCGTTCGGTCAAGTTATGGGTTAACCAAAACACAACCCATATATTTATTCGTGTAAAATATCAACTATAAACCATCAAATCAATCAATCAATCATACTCAATAACATCTTATATAAAACAAGGTCTAGTAAATTAAATATGAGATAAAAACTATTTAATTCTACGCTCAGGGATGGAGCTATGAAGAGCCCAGGGGTAGCCCGGGCTACCCCTCAACTTTCGTTACGAAGTACAATTTTCACCGGTTTAAGTATTAGGATATCATTTTTTCTTACGGTTTTAAGTATCGGGATACCCCTGAAAAAAATTTATGATACCCTTAAGCGAAAATTTTCTCATAAGATACCCCTGGTATTTAGTTCTAGATCCGCCACTGTGACTACGCTCAAAGATGAATCTTTAAAACAAGATTTAAAGATTACGCTCAAAGATGACTCCACTCACATAAAACCTTTTCTAAAAAAAAAATATGAGATACATGCAACAAACAAAAATCATGTAACCTAAAACAAAACGAGCCATTTATCTAACGAGTCATATATAGGTTGGCGATTCAATCACGTTGTTGAATAAAACATAACTAGATTTAAGACAGGATCGCGCGATGCAGCGGCCGGGTCATGTGATTGGGTTTTGTGTATGTGATTACGTTACATGCACTGATTTAAAAAAAGTTTCATGCTCGTACGTCACGGTGCAAAACCGTAATGTATCCGTTATTAAAAGACAAAGAAATATCAAAACATAAAAGCCTGGGTGGTAACCAAGTAAAATCCGGAGGGTTGAAGTCGTATATATGTCAAAGTAGAATAACGGGTCAAAATCAAAAATTGACTGATCAATCAAATGCCAAAATGATAATTAGTTAAAGTTAAGGATTATAATTGTAAATATAGGAAAGAAAAAAAACAAAAAAACCAAATTTTATATTAGTGGCAAACATGTAATTAATTTGAAGTTGAAGACTAAATTGGAATGTCAAACCCACCTTTCAAAATAGTAAGACATACAACAATCATAATATAATAAGACAACTCAAGCAAGATCTATTTAATTAAGTAAAGAGGTTAATCCATGAGCTATTAATTAAGTATATATATCTATTTCTAAATAAAGAGGTTAATCATGAGTTATCTATTAATTAACCATATATATTTACTAGTTTAGTGTCAGTATTATGCTCAATAAAATAATACCCAGATGATTTTAACGATATTCATGGAACATGGAGGTTCCAATTAATTTTTAGACAAAACCGTTATAAAACTGAAACACAAGATTTATTTAAAAACTGTTTTTTTAATATAGCTATATTATACTCAAATTAAAGAGAATTAAATGTTCAGTTTTATGATGTAATTTTAAAAAAAATAATAATATCGTATAAAAAGTTATTGATGGTTAAAAGATACTAAGGTATTTAATTATAGCATATTACTAATTTGTTCTTAAGTTTTATTTATATACCTTATTAAATATAAACCGACTCGTGCACACCCATGTAAAAAGGGGTTGAAAATGTAAGTATTCTTAAGTTTTTCTAGTTTCTCCTAAATATTTGGGGTTCAAAATGTAATTTGTTTTATTATAATCTTTATATAATATACCAAAATAAAAAAAATCCTATGTGGCATCTTTTCATAGCTTTTAGCTTATGTGACATTATTTGAGAAATTATCTCACAATAATGATTTTTTTATTTAAAATACGTATATAAAATTTATTATAATAAAACTAATTACATTTTTGGTCCCCTAATATTTTAGAGAATTCTGAAAAATTTAAGAGTATTTGTATTTTTAACCCTTTACTACAAGGGTGTACGTGAGTCGGTTTATATTTGATATGGTTTAAAAATGAAACTTGTGGATAAAGTTAATAATAACATACAATTAAAAACCTTAGTGTTTTATAAATATACATAACATTTTTATATGATTTTTTTAAAAAAAAATAAATTACACCATAAAACTATGCATGTTATTCTCTTTAATTTGAGTATAATATTGTTATCCAAAAAATCTAATTTTTAAAAATATATCATGTGTTCTGTTTTACCACGATTTTGTCTCAAAACTAAATGGAACATTCATGAACATCCTTAAAAAACATCATTTGAATTGTCTTCCCGAGCGTAGCGCGGGCATTAAACTAGTATAGAATACAAACAAATAAAATTACATTTTTTATTACCATTATTATTTGGGAAAATAACATATGTTGTATAAGAATCCTATATAATAAAAGAAACCAATTTCATCCACTTGTCATAATATTAAGCAACACTTGCCACATGGTAATTTATTAAACTATTTTTGCCACTTGGCTTTGTAAAGTAACACCTCAAAAATATACACACAAGTTTACTTTTACTCAAAATCTAAAACCACGCGGATCTTTTGTTTGATCTGGAGAAATCAAACCACACAATTAAACCCATATTATGTAATTTCAAACATTTTTTTAATTGAAGGCTTATTTTAAAACAGTCCCGTGTAAGACACGGGTATCTAACCTAGTATATTATATAGATTATGTATAATATTTTAGTTATAAATTATTATTATGAGATAAACTCTCAAATAATGCCAAGTAAGCAAAACAACTCTAAATAGTTGACACATAAGCAAAATTCATTTTCCTATATTATATAGAAGATTTCTAACCAAAGAGGTTAACCCATGAGTTAAAAATAAATTAAAAATAAATTAAAAATTATATATGTTTTAAAAGGTTAAATAATACGTGAAAAATAACAAAAAGTACATTTCTATGTTATTCTTTCATTTTCAATTTTATAAGATAGAATAAATAAGATGTGGGCTAACCATATACTCTGACAGGCTAACCACACATTCAATCATTACATTTAATACGACTTGTATTGGTCAATATGGGTCGTATGGACCTATATGACTCGTGTTAGATTGAATATGGGTCGTATTGACCTATATGACTCGTATTAGATTGAATATGTGTCGTATTGATCTAGCATATGACTCGTATTAGATTGAATATGAGTTATATTGATCCAACAATGACTCGTATTAGATTGAATATGAGTCGTATTTGTCCGGCATATGACTCGTATTGGATTAAATATGAGTCGTATTGGTCCAAAAACTAATTTTTTTCTATATGTCCCCGACATATTCACCACCATAAAAGTCGCCACCATATTAATTATCGTAATTGATGTTGCATTAAAAATAACTATCATCCTTATTTTCACCATTAAAGATATAATTCCATCCTAGATATAGATTTTTTTTAAAAGTTGGATAAATCTCCATAATATAAATGTATTAACAAATGAATTCGTTTTGAATATCGAATTCGATCGATCGAATGATCATTTATATTTGAATTTTAACATAATATTACATCGTGTCAAATAAGTATTAAGTTTTTCAAAATTTCATACGTTCGAATAATTTTTTACAACTGAGTAAATACGACTCATATTGTATTTAATATGAGTCATATTGTCAGGTAATACGACTCATATCAAAACTAATACGAGTCATATTGTCAGGTAATACGACCCATATCAAATCTAATACGAGTCATATTGTTTGGTAATACGACCCATATCAAATCTAATACGAGTCGCATTGCTGTATGACTTGCAACCTCTGCAAGATTCAGTTTTTTCGTCTGACAACAAAGCAATACGACCTATATCACATGATACGAGTCGTATTAAGGATGTGTGACTAGCCTTTCAGATGTCCGGTTAAACTCACCCATAAATAAATCATTTATGTATCTATTCTAATAAATAAATATCACACCTGTCAAATTCTAGCCTTTACACATAGGCTATACGCATGAATGTCATGATTGAGTTGTGAGCACTAGATTCATTAGTATCTTAATTAATAAAATATTATCTATATAAAATTAAAAATTTAGTTTGTTATTTATGTTATATGATATTATTTATAGGGATATATATGAAATATTTCAATATAAAATTTAAAATTTGGTTTGAATATATATATATATATGAATCTTCTTTTAAGAAGACCAAATATTATAAAAAGAAAAATAAATAATCTTGACCACTCATTTTTTTATTTAATTTTTTGAATGTATTAATTAAATGAAAATGGTATAATTGTAAAGATAACTTTATATTTCTAATTGTTAGTTTTCACTTCATTTAATTATTATCTATTCAATTAAATATTTCTCTTTCCTAATTATTTAATTAAATCAAACAAATATTATACTCAACATTAAAATTATATATCAATTATTTCTAAATTAATTACTTAAAACCAGTCGTACGTATAATGAAACATGTGTTACACATAACGAAATATATCCTACGCATATAAAAAACACACTAGTTCACATCCGTGAATAATTTAAAACCTACATATAAGTGCGTACCATATGTATGTACCTACAAAATGCACACATAATTACATTAAACCTAAACTGTTCTAAAAAAAACCTAAACATATGTAGGTAGTGTATATGTAGTGGTGCTAAGAATTCATGTACTTCAACACATACCCTACACATAACAATTAACAAAATATATAATACACATATATAAAACACGTTCCCTACACATTACAAAATATATCATACACATTATAAACCACGTTCCCTACACATATAAAAACATGTTAACGCATAACCTACACATATACTTGAAACACATATTGTCTTGCATATATCAATATGATCAATGTTAAAATTAAATAAAGACTAAAAAAATTAATTATTGTACTAATAGATGTTAATGCATGAGAGAACTGATTAGTGTAAATGTCTTTAATACCATTTTTTTCTTAATTAATTATACTTTCTTTAATATTTATTATCAAAATACCATCAAATCATTTAAACTATTGATAAGATGATCTAGTGGTTGAATATTATTATTTTTTTCTTCTTGCAATATTTTAAATACAACTAGTATTTATGTAACTAATTTTTACATATATATAGTTTAATTAACTGCATCATTATATATTTGTATAATCCAATCTTTTTCTTGAAATGCTTTTTGCATGATTGAGCTAAAGGGGAGTGATGTAGGGTTGGTATGCTTTAACTTTGGCAATTGGCAGTAGTTAATGAAAGTATTTGAATCAAAGTATCTAACTTTTAAACTTTAAAGTGTCATGTTCTAGATGGGCCAAAGTTCCACTAAAGTTTTAAATCACAACTAATGTCATTCACATTGTACCGACTATTAAAAGAAAATATTATCTTTTCAGGTATACTAATCGTAAAGGTGTTAATGCAAAGGTAAATTTTTATCTATATAGAATATATGAACATAGGCTACGATTATACAAGAAGTGTCTTTTATATAGAAAAGGAGAAGGATCCACCAACGTACCACAGACATATTGGTGCGTCAAAAATACATAATGAAGAGCAATTACGAGCAATAAAAAACAATGATGAGCAAAATAAGACAAAATAAACTGAAAACACAAAACATATAAATCCTAAAAGTTAACCATAAAAACTAAGATTATAAAGTTCGACAAGTCAGTTCCAACACCGCTAGAATAAATTACACAGAGTTCGTTTGTCCTGCTGTAGAAGCGGCTAAACAAATTTTCTACACTTTCCATAGTAAAAACCGTACTTACTTGAACTTTAACCTATAAATATACAAGTCACATACCTACTTTATGTTTGTATAGATTGTATGGTACCGTGGAATGGGTAACCCTCCCCCAACTTAGCGCACAAGCGAAAATAAAGTAAATACACAAAATATATATGCACCAAAGGCAAAAAGTTAAAAAAAATTCTTGTGAAACAGTTACATGCCTACAAGTCATTGTTAAATTTTTTTTACGCCAGCAGTTTATACTGTTAGAAATTAAATACGTTAATGTCTCGACTAGAACCCAAGACATAAAAAAACAAAGTCTCTCATCTATTGTTTAACCATTACACTAATAGATTATTTGTTAAGCTATTGTTAAATATAATATGTGAACTCAAAAGATGAATTTTTGATAGTATCAAATGACTAGCCTTAAAGTAGCATTTTCTACGTAAAATATAGCCTTTTAATTAAGGTTGGTACACCATAAAGTAGTGCTAGTTTTAATAAAGTGTTTTTAGATATCCTTTTAATGTAGACTTTATGTGAACAATTAAGAGATATGTAATGTATTTACCTAAGGATCACAAAATTAACCATAGTTTTGAATTTTTATGATGATTTTGTATTTATAGCATCATGTTTTTATATCTCACTAATCATATATTCATGTAATTAGTTACTAATCATATATAAATTTACTTCAAGAATAAAGATTAAGAAACTCACATTCTCCAAAATGGTTGATCGTTTCATCAACAAATCTCTTGCAATCTTCAATCTTCGAAACATCCGCTTTAATCACCATCACATCCGGCGACCCTAACTTCTTCGCTTTTCCTGCCACCGCCGTTAACACTTCCTCTCTTCGTGCTACCAATGCTAATCGAGCTCCATGTTTCGCATACTCATACGCCAAATGCTTCACTTGTACAAAATCAAAACCTAAGTTCATATATCCACCATATGATCCTTGATTTCATAACCAGACCAAACAACAAACCGGCCACTTTAGTAATTCACTAGTCGGTCCTCGGGTCAATCGAACCAAAATAAAAAACCAGATAACGTACAACATATATAAGAAAAAAATAAATTTATTTATATATCCGATTTAAAATAATTTTTTGTTTTGAAATAAGGTCAAACCACAGGTCAGGTTCACCTATTCACCGGTCTAACCTATAACTGGTCGGTTCAGATAGAACCAGTCCAATAATTAAATATAACTGGAAAAGTTCCATGACTGGTTCTCAATTGAATCAGTCATCTAGCTGGTCTGGTCCAGATCTGAAAACATTTATGCAGAAATATTGTAGCTTACCTCGCCGATGCCGGCAGAAGCTCCGGTGATAAGTACAACTTTTCCGGCGAGGTTTTCTCGGAAAACCGATCTGATTCGAAAGCTTAACAGGCGATAGAGCGAAAGAATTGGTAAGAGGAAGATGAATATGATGAAGGATACAATAGGAAAAACGACGTTTAAGAATTTGTGTATCAGATCCATCACTGTTCACCGGAACTGTTTGAATTATGACCGGAAAATGAATATGTATGACCGGCGACACGATGTTTAAAGTGTATTGATTGTGTATGCTAAATGAATTATGAACCGATCATCTCCCATGCATAAGATATGTTTTAGAGCATATAAGGTTGTCAATTGGAATATCATGTAATGTTTTTTTTTATATTATGTTGAAACTAATAAAATATTATTTGTGTTGTCGTTTAGAGTTTAGCTTGTTAAATGCAAACGAAAA
The DNA here is from genome assembly GCA_030867185.1 of Tagetes erecta. Lineage (NCBI taxonomy): Eukaryota > Viridiplantae > Streptophyta > Magnoliopsida > Asterales > Asteraceae > Tagetes > Tagetes erecta. Next base: position 24,996,763 of record CM061494.1, read on the forward strand.
CAAACAAAGTTATAATATTTAAAGAGATAACTTTACATAAATATAACCAAAAGTTGCAAACTTATTTAGTTAAATAAAAGAAATATTTTTATCTTTTTAAAGTCACTAAAGTTTCATTAAGTGTTTCAATCTTATGTAATAGTTTTACGATTATGTGAATTATTTAAAATTGAATAAGGTAAAAGAAACATGTACAAGAGGATTCATAATGGAAGAATCAAATGTATATAAATGAGGTTTTTATATTTTAGGGGTGAATGTGAGTTGTTGTGAGTGAATGAGAGAAAATTTGATAATGGATGATAAATGAGGTTTATATATTTGAAAAGCTATTGTTCACCCTCTATAAAGTTTTAATATTTTTTGAAAGTATTGTGAGTGGAGGAGAGAGAAAATGTAATGATAAATGTATAAAACATTATTATTTAAATAGAAGAAAAGAGAAAATGTTGTGATTTTTAATATAAATTTAAAGATATGGATGGTTCCTCTCTCGTGAATGCTCTAAACTTTAGATACTATTTAACGATTATTTTTATTCAATTTAACTTAAACTCAATAAATTTAGAACTTGGTTATTAAGTTGTAAATTTTTAGTTTTCACTTTTAAATCTCAATTTAAATCAATTGGAAAAATACTTTTACTTTTTAATAATCATTGTTCATATATGTGTCATATGTCCAATATAATTTAAAAAAATTCAAACATTTGTAAAACTTTTACGTACGTAGGATTGGAACATCTATGAAAATTCAATGAATTTAGGAAGAAAAAAAATTTTAAAAAAATTAATTATAACAGTGAGTAAACTTAACATTTTCGTTATTTAAAAGTAAAAGTTAAAATTTTTAATCACAACTTTAGATAAATATAAACTTATAAACTTAAGTACTCGACAAAATAATCATATACATGATCATGAACGACACCTAAACAAATTAATATGAACGAACGTAAATAAGAGAATGTATACGAATGTAAATAAATATTACCAAGCGTTTACGAATGTAACTGAACGTGCAACTAATCGAACATTATTTCTTATACATGTTCGTTCTTTTATTAAACGATGAATGTAAATAAACTTCCCACGAAACAGTCGACGAACTATTGATCACTAAACATTTAATTCGTTTAAAGCCTTACGAGGTTCTAACTATTTTTTTCGTTAGAAAACTAAAAGTAATCTTAACCTCATAACTTTTTTGACTTTTTTACTAAACTAGTGTATTTTTAAAACTTATTTACTAAAAAGATGTAGTTTGAAACTTATTTATCAAAATAGTATTGTTGTTATTATTAAATGATAAAATACAATTTTCTAGTTTCTCACTCCTAATATAATTGGCTAAGTTTTATGTATTTATTTATTTTTAATTTACCTAATTACTAGACACAAGTATTTTTAAAATATATATCTAATATTTTAACTAATAGGTTAAGTATACTTTTCGTTTATGTTAATAAAGTGGAAGTTAAAACTCAAAACTGCAAAATGTATTTTTGTAGTATTAAATATTGTTCTTGTTTTTTTACCTTTAGTAATTCAATTTAAACATTTTAAAATAGGTTTTAAAAACTTAGGATCTGTTTGGTATGTGGTAATGGAATGGACGAGGGAATGAAATGAATGATGGAAAGGAATAGACAAAGGAATGAAATAGACTATTCCATTCCATTATCATGTTTGGTTACTTTACATGAATGAAATGAATCAATATTTCTTGTTGTTTGGTATGCATGAAAAACAAATGATAGAAATACAACTCTCTAAAATAATACTCCCTCCGTCCCATTGGAATAGTCTTAGTTTGAAAAACACAAAGTTTTAGACACTATAAATGATTGGTATTTTTGTTTGTTATTTGACAATAATACCCTTGACAATAAATATTATTGTGGGTCCATCCTATTGTTTGTTTTATGTTATTAAGGGCAAATTTGAAAGTTTACCAATAAATTTTAAAAGTTGACACTTTAAGTGGGACAACTAAAAAAGGCAATATGGACACTTCTAATGGGATAGAGAAAGTAAAAAAAATACCTAGTCACGCTTATGGGTCGGGTCTTGGTTCGGGCCATGGATCGGCTCGTGGTTTGATACACATGTCAATACATGAATCAAGACATGGATCAAGACATGAGTCGGGCCATGGTTCGGGTCATGGTTCGAGGAGGTGGTCTTGACATTGCTCGGTTCATGGTCGTTTCATGAGTTAGTTCAAGGACCATGTCATTAGTCGGTTCAAGGATCGAGTCATGGATTGTTTCATGTGTTGGGTCTTGGATCGGGACATGGGTCGGCCATGGTACGAGCCACGAGTCAGGTCATGAGTCAGATAATGGTTTGGGTCATGGTTCAGGTCATGGATCGACATGGGTCGGGTCAAGGGTTAGTTGATGGCTTAGGTCATAAGTCGGTTCATGGGTTGGGTCCTGGTCCGGTTCATGGGTTAGGTCATGGCTCGAGCCGTGGGTTAGAACATGGGTCGGTTCATGGGTGCACATGTCGGGTCAAGGTTGGGTCATGGTCTTGTCATTAATTAAAAAATTATTCCATTCCTTGAAGGAATGAAAAAAAACATGGGGGATGAATGGAATGAAAATGAGGGTTTTTTATTCCTTCGTAATGATCTATTCCATTCCATTGAGCAACCAAACACGTTTTTTTTCCATTCTCTCGTAATAATTCATTCCATTCCATTTCTTATTCCTGCATACCAAACGCTACCTTACTATATTAGAAATTAAAACTGTATATTAAACCCATAAATCTATATTAGAATGTAACTTTTTGTAAAACTAACATTACCAAATACCAATTGTACATAAAACTAACATTACCAGTTACCTTTTGTTGCGTATTATGAGCTGTAATATAAACTAAAGTTTTTTTTAACTTACTATTTAAATTATAAAAATGTTACTGAAACATACTATATTAGAATTTAAAATGCAGTTAAAATATATATTTTTTAAAATATTTATGTTTGCATGATTAAATACGGAGTAATAAGATCTTTTGCAACTAGTTAATTATATGAATTAATTTAAATATATTATAAAATATTTATGTCACCATGATGCATGATTAGTTTAATAATTAATTATATAGATTAAAGTTAACCAATGATATTTGGAGTGAGAACTAAAGAATGATATCTTATCATTTAATAAATGCAACAACATCATTTTGGTAAATAGTTTTCAAACTACTCTTTTTGGTAAATAAATTTTAAAACTACACTACATTGGTAAAAAAACGTAACTTTTTTCACGTATCATTGAGATTAAAGTACATAGAAAAATGGTGAAATGATTAGGAAGGGTTGTAGGCATGTGACACATATGAATAAACAAGATTAAATGTCATTTTTGTTCCGAATTCAATATTTCTCTCGTTATGTTTTTTATATTAAAATCCTAACACATTTCCTGAACCATTCACGAAACCGAGCTCGTCGACTGGTATCCGTTGTTGAGCACTAGTCCGAAGCCACAAAGAACATCGAACCAATCATTCCGCCACGGTACAAAAAATCATATTTTTGAAATTTATAAGTAGCATTATACAACCATACATACAATTGGTCGTTTTTTGTACATTGATTCATGAATAGAAGACATTCGGATTTGTTAATCTCTGATTTAGATTTGTTCGCTTTTAAATACTTGGTTTGTACTTAGGTTACAATACTAACTAGGTTTTTGACGCATTTTTTACTTCGTTACATATGTTGCGTTTGTAACGTTAATGTTTTGTGCCCACGCACGAAGGCATGATGAATCGATGTATGTTGGGGTTTTGCATGGAGTTTGTCATCGTTTGTTTGGTTTGTGTTTTGTTGGCTAATTCAGATGTGTTAAAAAGTTTCAAAAATAACTGATCATCGGTTATGTCACTTGGTTGTGATGAGGTAGACCATATTTTCCGACAATTGATGATGATGACACAATGTCTCAATCATTAACATAATGATAGTTCAATGCTAAGCATGTATAATACAATGACCCAATCATTCTACAGTGACATAATGTACAAGGGTGAAGTAATTGATGTAATATAAGTAAACACATATAGCACAATAAAACTGATACAATGACTCAAAGTATAACACTATTTCAATGGTAGCTAGTTCACTAGTAAAATATAACACAATGACACAATGTACAAAAGTAAAACAAGTAGAAGTATGCATATATAACACAATAAAACAATATACACTTGCATATATAACACAACAACGATCTAGTGGTAAACTTCTCTAACACAATGATAGTGTGAAGTGCAATATGAAATTCTACAATAATCTATTTTGTTTTTACAATTACACAATGATATTCTTATGTAGAAGATCTACGTATTGATAGTTCAATAGTAAACATGTATAACACAATGACTCAATCATTGTACAATGATATAATATACAAGGGCGAAGCAATTGATAGAATAGAAGTAAACACATATAACCGAAACAATGACTCAAAGTACAACACTATTACAAATTTACAATGGTAGTTCACGAGTAAATATAACACAATGACTCAATGCACAAGAGTACAACAATCAAAGAAGTATTCATATATAACACAATGAAACAATATACATAAGTACGCATATATAAAACAACGATAGTCTAGTGGGAAACTTCTATAACACAATTACATAATGATAGTGTGAAGTACAATATTAAATGCTATAATTATCTATTGTGTTCTAACATTATTATATAACACAATAATACAATCTATAGTTTTTGTTCATCATAATCGAACATGAGTACATGACACAATACGACAACGTTTGGCCTAGTGATCTATACGAATGTTATTTGATGAAATACACAGATCATTAAACACACAACACTTATCTTACTAAATACACAATATAACAAAATGATTATACATTTAAGACAATTGGTAGGTCCCAGTTTATGTGTAATTAGATTCATGGCTATGTATTGCTTATGTTAGTTCTCGAGAAATTGGTTTGTAGTTCTCAAATAGTTTAGTTTCCGGATTGTAATGGACTTGGTCTTAGATGTGTTTTTACCATCTTAGTATAAGTATATATTCTGTTATGTTAATGGAATAAACAGGTTTTTTCCATAATTATTATTTTTAATACTAAAACTCATTTCTCTCTGATCTTCGGCGACAAACAATACCAGACGAATACTCAATTCGTGTGTTTATCAGTTCTTGAAAGGTAACGATTACAGTATTCCGCACTCTAATCGGTATTATGAAGTATCACAGTTCAGGGACTTACAATTGGTATCAGAGCCATAGAAGTCATTCTTGGCTCGATTGCATATCGATTTTCAAGTTGTTCGTCGAAAAGATTTAGATAAGGTTACTGTTGCTGCTGTTGGATTCAATCGCGATTGGTTGAAAAGTTGTTGGAGAGTTTCCGGGGAAAATTTAAAAAATTAAAAGATTCGCTCAAATCTTTTAATTTTATAGTTAATCTGCTTGATCTCCTTATTTTCGGGAAGACAATTCATAAGTGGGTTCTCAAATCATTGTTTTCAAAAATCTAGTTCTTGGATTCAAAGGTTCTCAAAGCTGTTTTTCAGGATTCTTGAAAAAAAATTTGGGTTCTCGAAAAGCACTTGTGGTTCTAAAAAATTTAAAGTTTTCGGAAACATATTAACACAATCATGAATAATCAGAAGGAAGTGTTGGCAAGTGAGAATAAGCTAGATGGTCTTGAGAAAGTTCATCCTGATTATCTTGAAGAGATGAATGTTGATTGGGAAGTGGCTATGGCAGGGTTTTGTGTTAAAAACTTTGCAAAGAAAACCAGGAAAGTTAGGGGTTGTTTGTTTCACCTTTTAATGCTTCAGTTCAGTGCTTAATCATTCAGATTCAACATTCATAGCGTTTGTTTCACGAAAAAAATCCTCTGAATGGTTCTGTTAAGTTCTGAATGGTTAAGAGACGGAGAGATGCTAAATGGAACTGAATGGAGCATATACCAACTTTAATCTCATCTGTATTTCTACCTCAACTTTTCTCTCATTGATAAAGTCTCTTAATGGTTCAGACCTCTTAACCATTCAGCACTTAATGATTCAGATTTTGCCAAATAGCCCCTAATTGGGAAGAATTTGAGAGATCGAGTAGGAAACTTGAGCTAATACTTAGACCCTAGATGAAATACCGTGCACACAAGGGGATTGGACTGGGATTTAAAGTATCATCTCCTCTGTATGATGAAAATGTTGAAACTGTTGTTAGTAAAATCGACTTAAGTCAGAGAATTATGGCTGAAACTAGTGAATTTAGCTGGGAGGATCGAATAAAAGCATTACAGATCACGGAGGCTAGAACTAAAGTTGATGATTTTGCTCAAAGTTATTATGAACTAGAAGAAGTGAAGGATCAATTCGAAACCATTGTTGAGAATAAGCATGCTTTTATGGCAGATATCTCTCCAACCGAGGTACTTTTATTCTTTTGTACTCCTTGTCAAGAATTAGGATTATAGTACAAAGGACACAATAACGAACTCATAAGAGAAAATTATCAATTAAGAAATAAGGTAATGTCTTTAACCACACAAAACAAAGCCTATCTAGAAAAAAATATTATCAAGGGTAAAAGTTATTAAAAATTTTAAACAAGCTCTTAGCAATTAAACATGTGTTAGTTTGTACCATAAAGAGAAACATGATCAATTAAATCATGAACATGAAGTTTAAAAACCAAAATTTGCAAGTGCAGACTTTAATTTTAAAAAATTTGAGGGTTTAAGTAAAATGCTTGAAAAGATTATTGAAACCCAGCTAATCTATAAAGAAAACAATGGAATTGTATTAGGGTTTCAAGAAGTAACTTCTCCATATAATCAAAATATGCGTCTTTACCTTTAACTGATGAGGAGATACATCGAGAAGTTAATATGGTCTATGGGAAGGGTTTTGTTAAGAAATTAGTGAAGATCTCAGAAGAAATAAAACCTGAAAGCATCACAAATATAAAGAAAAAATGTACTACTTCTTTGAGTGATGTTCCCAAAATGATATTTGTAAAATCAAGTGATTACAGTGCAATTGAAATTTTTTAAAAGACTGAATCATCAAGTGTTTCCAAAGTGTCTCAAAAAGCACTAATGATTCGAGGAAATTCTTTATAGAAATTTCTCAGAATCTATTAAATTTGTTAGCTCTTCCATGACATTAGGATGTGTAAGTGAAATTGAAATTGATTCGGAACCTGGTAAAGGTGAATCAATGAATGATATGGATGTGAACAAATCTAACATATTTGATTTATGTGCGGATAGCATTGTAGTTGATAATTCCACCTCTGAGGATAACCCTGTCCAGACAAGCCTAAAACTTTTGAAATCTTAGACATTATTATTAATGATAATTATGATTTGAATGAGAGCCTTTTGATGTCAATTCCGAAATGATTGCAAAAAACAAATTTCAAACAAAAGAACTGTAAATGCAAATGCGATCCCATTTAAAAAATCGATTGTTTTGAAATTTGTTTTGGATTTCAACGCTGAAAAACATGAGTCTTTCAAAGAACATGGAATGGTATATTGCTTGAATAGAAAAACTGTTCAATACTCCGAGTGTCACCATACAGGGTTAAAGCTAAATCAAACATAGAAAGAATTTGACACGGACATATGTGTGCGTCCTAAAGTAGCAGCAAATCCTAAAGGATCTTCTAAGTTAGACACAGTCACATATATGACACGTCAAATGTGTTATACATGTGGTACTCCTGGACACATAGCAAGAAACTGCAAATTTGCTCCTTTAAGGCATAATCATCATCAGAGGCATCAGAAAGCTATGCATGTTAGATCTATTCCTAAACAATTTCAAAATGATTCTAAAAGGTCAAAAAAAGAATAGGGTTAGCCTTCTGATAGAGAGTGGAATTTAGCTAAACTTAGAAACAAAACCTTTGTTAAATCAAAGTTGTTTTCGAAAAACTCAAATGTCTTTCGGAAAATTAATCAATCAGGTTCTAAGTGTGCTGAAAATTCTAAGCGTTGAGTTCTAAAGAAAACTTTTGTAACTTATTTCAAACTAAATCAAATTTAGTATTAATGCACTTAAAACCCAGATCAGAGATGGTCTGGGTTCCAAAGTCTAATTAAACATGCATTATGTGCAGGAATAACACATCCAGGAAGAATCAAAAGAGTAGAAAAAAGTAATGGATGAAGTTGTTGTTAAATAAAAGAATGAAGGTGTGAAGTATCAGCCTTAAACCCGTAATGGAAAACAAAAACAAGCAACTCAGATTGTAAGAAAAATGAAAGCATTAGAAAGGTTACCGAAGAACAAGCCCAAGAAGGTTGTCTATGACAAAGATGGAACATGGTCGACCATTGATAAGCCGGTGTGCTTAGATGATTAATAATTTCTAAATAATTGTTTGAAATTTCATGAAACTTTTATTTTAATATGATGCTACTATCAGAACTATGATAAACATTGTTTTATTTTTTCTTTGTCTCGTTTTAATGAAATGTTAAAACTGCAAAAGTAATTCGCTTTATGGTTAATCTTGGTTCAATGGGCTTAAAATTTTTAAATACTCTATTTTTTGGTTGTATTAGTGTCTTGTGATTAATTTGTACATAGTTTTATTTAGTATGAACAAATTTAGGGGGAGAAAATCCAAAAACAAAAAAAAATTAAAAAAACCTGAAAATATTGTGTTTTTGTTTTTCTTGATGTTGCTACATAATATGGGAGATGGTAAAATTTCACTAGATTACTAAAGATGGCACATGAAAAAAGCCAGTACTTAAATTGCTAAGATCTAGAGGGATTGTTGATAGGCTTAGATCTCCTGATAATAAACTAAGTTGCCTAGTTATGAAACTTAAAATAAAGTATGACTTTGATGAGGTACATCCCTTAGAATATTGTAATTTGTATTTAACTGCTCTAGATTCTTTGATAAGGTGATAAATATACATAAATCCCTAGTTGTGTTTGTTTACGTTTTTAGTTGTTTCGGTACGGTTTTTATAGCAATTTTGCTACAACTGACGTTTTTATGTTTCGTAGGTCCCATGTTGATAAAGAAACGGAAAGATCGTGAAAAATCGAATCAGTAGGCGAAAACGGGGCGCGAAACGGAGTTACGAGCGAGCCGGTACGCAAAAACGAAGAAAATTTGGGCTTTTCTTGGCCCGGTTCGCTATATAAACACTCCTTATGAAACCCTAGCCTCCTAGAAACCCTAGGGGACGAATTGGAGTGTAAAAACAGCAGCTCGGAGGCGTGTTTGGAGGTTACGAAGGCGAAACAACGTGTCAGAAGCTCGTGACTTCGTTCTTTCGTTTTTATTTGTTTTTATCATGTTTAATACTTTTGAATTTGCGTTCGTTGGTATGACTATGATTGGCTAAACCTTTTTAGAATCACCTAGGCTTTATAATGATTCGTTAACGTTATTTTGAACTCATGTTGGATTAACTTTTGGTTTATGGTTTATGTTTAATTAAAAGTTTGAATCTTTTTAATTGTTTGATGCATAATATATGTTTGCATTGATAAAATTGCTATTTTTAATCCACGTGTTCTTGGTGATTGTCTATGTCACGTAATATGGCTCGTTTAGTCATTAACTTGTGTTGTGATTATTATGGTGGATTTGCAATAAACCATATGATTAATTATATTAGTGAAATCGATAATAACGTGTAGCTAACCTAAATATCCGTGAGGTGGTAGGTTATTAATAACTCTCGGTTGTTTGATTTGCTAGGTTTAGGTTTTTGTGAAAATTCCGGCTTAGTATTAATTACCAATCTTGCTTGTTAAATCGAATGATTTGGTTCAAATGACTTTAAGGATTATATCGTAAGATAGATCTTTAGCGTGGGTCAATTAAGCATAATATGATTAGGTAACTGTGAGGAAACTTAATCCCATAACCGGTGTGCTAATAACTTGATAGTAACCCTTTAGGTTTCTTCTCGAAAAGGGTCGAGGGTCTTAATTAGGGTTGCCTTTAAGTGAATACGTTTAGATCCCGGTTCCATAACCATTAGTCCAACGTGAGCGATAATTGAAGTTAACGATGATTCTAGCCTAGGTGGTTTGTCTCCATTCTTCTGTTTTACATCTGTCTTTAATCCCCTCACTTTCTATTATTAGTAAGTTACTATATTTAGAAAGTTTCCCTTTTTAGTAAGTTTCTATTTTTAGCAGTAAACCCCCTTCCAAATAATCTTTCTAATTAAAGTTCGTGTCATGTCAGTTGAGTCTTAGTTAGTTAATTTAGCGTTATATAGAGTCTGTGGGTTGACACACGGACTTACGTTTCACTATATTACATTCGGCCGGTCCACTACCAGTTGTGTGTGATTTAGTAGTTCGTCTAGGTTTTTATAAATTTAAAACTAGGTGTTTTTAGGTGTTTATTATATATATATATATATTGCACGCATCAAGTATGGTAAAATTTCACTAGATTACTAAAGATGGCACATGAAAAAAGCCAGTACTTAAATTGCTAAGATCTAGAGGGATATGTTGATACGCTTAGATCTCCTGATAATAAACTAAGTTGCCTAGTTATGAAACTTAAAATAAAGTATGACTTTGATGAGGTACATCCCTTAGAATAGTGTAATTTGTATTTAACTGCTCTAGATTCTTGATACACATGGTATGTGCATATAAATTGAATGAATTGTGTCTGTTAAAAAAAATTCAAAAATCGTTTGAGGATCTTATATATTATATCCAAGATGCTCTAGCTGTCCTTTTGTTGCAATATCTACAGACCTAGACACAATTAGACATATCTGACCTTGTATATTTTGATGTTCTGTCTGTCCTTTTGTTGCAATATCTATAGACCTAGACACAATCAGACATCAATGTTCTTGTATATTATATGGTGATTTGTTTGTCTATCTATTGTAGTATCTGCAGACCTAGACAAACTATCTGCCCTTCCTCAAATGATTAAAAGTTTCAGGCATGATTCAATGTATAAATGTGCAAAACGCTGTGATAAGGAATGCTTAGCTTGATAGAATACACAAATCTTGTTTCTAGGATTAAGGATGGAAATCATTTTATGTACATAAATAAAAAATCTATGGAAAACATGATAAGTTCACTGGTGCTTAAAAAAGTATGGGGGATAGGAGTTTAAAGGGACAAATATATTGGCAATCGTCTAGACCTTTTAGAATAAGTCAGTACTAATAAGTATTATCCATATAAGTCTCAGTGATTTGATCTCATAAGCAATATCAAGTCAGTTTGTAAATAACTTTCGTTTAAGTTATTTAAGTGTTTAAGAGTTTAAATTTTTAATTGAACCAATTAAAAGAGAGTTAAAACTCATGAGTTTGTTTTGGGCCAGAACATGGTTCTCGGCCCATTAAATTCCTGAAAAAGGTTAAAGGAGGTTAATTGGGGAAAAGATTACAAGGAAGTTAAAATTTAAATTTCCTGATTATCGACAATTTAATTCATCATCTTCTACCGTTGCTTGCGTATTGATTGAGAATCAAAACCAGGTAAATAATTTCTTGCTATATGACTAAAGAATGTTGCAGGTTGTATTGTCGATTGAAATCTTTAATCGAAGTACCTTGGAAATTGTGATTGACGAATGAGAAGTTTAGTTGTCTAAGATGATGAACATACATCATAGTTCTCATCGGAACTATGGATTGAGTCTAAATCTAAAATTGGTCGAACTAAGTTGTTCGAAAACATTTTTATGGAGTTGAAAACTGATTTTGTTGAAAACCGGGTGACCTCTGGACTTATCAGGTCATCGAGAACCCATGAAATAAATCAATTAGGTATTTGGATTGCGAATTTGACTTGGTGGACTAAGGATTAAGTTTTCGGAAACTGTTGGTTATCTTCGAAAACTGAATTGATTTTCAAGAACTAATTGTGTATTCTGGAAATAATGTTAATTTTCCGAAAACCTCTTAAATTCTCAAGAATATGAATTCTTTTCCCAAATTAAAGTTAATTCATTGAGTTGTGATAAAGATTTATATGGGTTATGAAGGTTTCTACATTGACCATAATGTTGCTGGACATCTGCTTGATCCTCTTGAAACTTTCAGAAGTTTGTTTAGGTCAATGATCGTTGGACTAAACACATGTGCTCTGACTCATGCAATTAGAGAAAATCCAACTATCTGCAAAACATAGATTAAAGAGTTCTGGAATAATTCAAAGGTAGTTAAGCAAGGAAACATTTATCCGTTGAAGTCAGAGATTCAACATAGAGAGATTGTTGCGTCTGAGCAGGTCATAAGGGAAGTGTTGATTTTAAATGACTTTACAGATTATCCAGTAGTTTATCCTAATGATCAGATGATGACTGTTTTGAGAAGGATGAGTTATGAGGGTAATTATCCTCTGATGGCCAAGAAGTTATTGCATCCTTAGTGGAGATTATTAGCTTATATGCTAGTTATGTGTGTAGCTGGAAACAAAGGTGGATCAGATAAGTTAAGTAGGAAGTTGACTTATGTTATGGAGGCCTTGACAATGAATTGCAACTTTAACTATTCAAAATATATTTTTGAGGAAATGTTGGGTAACTTGAAGTGTATAAACAAGCATATTTTTATGATGTATCCAGATTCTTGGAGATGAATTTTGATGCTCGATATCCCATGTTAGTAAGAACTGTTGAAAGTTTTGATATCAAACTGTTGAAAGTTTTGATATCAAATTGTAGACACATAGTATCTTTGGATTAATGAAGCCGTTTAGGAAAGAATATAAGGTGGTCTCTAGAGAAATATATGCTTTTGAGAAGTTTGGTCAGTTTGTTGAGGTTCTAGAGGATGATAATATTCATGTTGCTATGAATGCATTTGTGGATGAAGAGCATAATGTTCAGATGATACAGGTTCAAGAAAATGTTGATGAGCCTGCTAGGGTGGAGATTTCTAGGGGTCTAAACGAGCCGAGCCGAGCCCGAGCTCGTCTAGGCTCGAGCTCGGCTCGTTTAAGTTTAACCAGGCTCGAGCTCGGCTCGTTTCAAGTTTTAATTTCAAAGCTCGAGCTCGTCACAAACTTATCAAGCTCGAGCTCGGCTCGGGCTCGACTCGTCTAATGTTTTATTTTTTTATTTTTAACTATTTATATTTAATTTATATATTTTTAATTATTTATATTTAATTTTATATAAACTTTTAATTATATTTATTTTATATATAACAAAATACATATTATATATTTTTAATCAAAATTTATATATAATTTTTAACTAATAATAATATAGGGGTAACTTTGTAAAAACATAACCAAGTTTCAATTTTGTTCTAATTAAGTCACTTAAGTTTAAAAATTGTTCCAGTTAGGTCACTCACCTTCATATTTTATTCAAATTAGAGGTTTTAACACGTTGTTTTCACATGTTTTTCTTTACGTTTTAGTTAGGAATTATTATTTACATTTTTTTATGCTAATTTGAAGTGGTAATGTGAATTGTAAGTTTATTTTTTTATTTTTTATTATAATTAACATATTTTTAATTTTTTAAATATAATTACATATATTAAGTATTCCAACCCCGACATTCTATTCTCAATTCATTTCTTGTCACAAATAAAATCTAATAATTGCTCGATTTGGAGGTTTAGTCATCCAATTCAAGCAAAATATGCTTGAGTGACCTAATTAAAACAAAACTGAAACTTGGTTATGTTTCTATGACATTTCCCTTTATATAAAATATATAAAAAAACATATTAATGAAAAGCTCGATAAGGCTCGCGAGCCGGCTCGAGCTCGATGTGTAAAGCTTGAGCTCAGGCTCGATAACTTAATGAGCTATTTTCTTAGGCTCGAACTCGAGCTCGAAAAAGCTCGGCTCGTTCGAGCTTTTTATCGATCCGATCTCGAGTAGCTCGTGAGTAGCTCGGCTCGTTTATACCCCTAGAGATTTCTGATGATGAATAAGGTGAAGATGTGTATGAAGATGTAAATATTCCTGCTGAAGTGGTTGCTGCAATTCCTCCTGCTATACCTTCTTCTGAAGTTCTAGCTGCTCTTATTGAAAATTCTGTTGATGGTTCTTCAACAGTGCAACCCAATACTTATGAAAATTATAGTGATGAACCATTACAGCTTAAGCGCAAAAGAAGAGATCCAAGACCAAGAATTGTCATTGGTGCTACTGTTGATGCTTCTGTTATCACACAACTAGAAATAGTTCAAAATAAGGAAAATATAGAAGCAGAGGCTCATGTTGACACGGATGTTGTTACTAAACAAGAAGTGGTTCAAGATGATACTTTTGAGAAAGATGATATTCCTAATCTTCTAGTGGCTTCTATTGATATCCCATCTTTTGCTCACATAGAAGCAGGAGGTTCAAGTGGTGCGGTTTATAGAGCTGAAAGGTTGAAGCAGATGATAGAAGAACATGATCGATTTATTGAGTCTGGTGGTGTTCAAATTCTGCTTGATGATATGGTAGATGATCTTGATGAGGTTGATGTTGTTGATTCGAAGAGAAATGTGATCTTGTTGGAACAAGATCAGGTTATTAAAACCTTGGAGATCTATAAATTGCAAGAGGAAAACATGGTGCAATGAAGAAATATCATTGAATCGGAGTCAACTGTTAATGAGCTATTTGTTAAATTGATTGATTTAAGTCCAAAACTTGAAGCTAAATTTGGAAGCGATTTTTTTGAAAAATCTGAAGCTGTTAGATCAGATATAGATTTGGGTGAAAAATCAACTGAAGAAGTTCATCCTAATATATCTGTTGATAGTGGAAACAAGATTGTAGAAGAAGAAAGAGATAATACTGAATCAAGAACAACATTATTTTGAAGATGCGTTACAGATGAAAGGTATGAGACAGTAATTTTCTACTGAGAAATGGAAAGGAAGTATGTACCTAAGTCAAAGAAGAAGATTCCTCTAAGCATTGTGATGCAAAGGAGAGGAGAAATAGTTGGTGATGATTTAGATCGAATGGAGCGTTATACTGTGAAAACAGGTTATCGTGTGTATGATAGGAAGAGAAATAGGTCTGGGATTGATAACTAGGGGCTTGATGGAGATAAAAATCTTTGGTATGTGAAAATGAGAAATGGGGAGCTTGAATACTATACAAATTGGACGGATTTTGAATCTTGGACTATAGTTGATTTGAGAGAAATAAGTAAAGCCCTATTTCATGCATTAGATAAGTGTTCTCGAAAATGGTGGGAGTTATATAAGGAAATTCAGAGACAAGCTGCTAATAATTTTAGAGATATGAAGACCGCACAGTCTAAGGTTCGTACTCATAAAGATGTGATGGATCCGAGTACTGGTCAGCCGATGAAGACTGTTGTGTGGCCACCAACTAAGAAAGCAACAATTATCCCTATTCCTATGAACTTACCTGATGGGTCTCTTGATGTTTTAAAATTTTGGGCTTATGATCCAGTTCAGGGTGAAACTCTCATTGTTTGTGGTAATGTTGAATATAAAGTGAAGGATACCACTGAATTGATGAAATTTGATGAGATGGATATTAAAACTCTTGGAAGAAATCATATTCAAGTTCCTGATGAATATGAGATATGTGGTAAATCTTTTGCTAGAGTTATGAGTTAGATTATATGTTTTGGATTATGAGCTGAAATTAAAACGAGGAGGTCTTGAAACACAACTTTTTGGTCCTTCTCTTGGGCTTACGACAGAAAATTTTAAGAAGCTCATCAAATCTACCAAGAAGGTAAAGGGTCCAGAAAGACAATTAAAGAAGCATAGCATGAATCTAGGAACAGATTATTAGGTCTTAGTTTATGTGTAATTAGATTCATGGCTAAGTATTGCTTATGTTAGTTATGGAGAAATTGGTTTCTAGTTCTTGATTAGTTTAGTTTCCAGATTGTAATGGACCTGGGCTTAAATGTGTTTCGGCCGATCTTAGTCTAATTATATATTCTGTTATGCTAATGGAATAAACAAGTTTTTTGCCATAATTCTTATTCATACTAAAACTCATCTCTCTTTAATCTTCGGCTACAATAAATACCAGACGAATACTTAATTCGTGTGTTGATAGGTTCTTAAAAGATAAGGATTACATGATTCCGCACTCTAATGGTTATTATCGATATTTTTAAGGATCACAGTTCAGGGACTTACAACAATGATAAAAGGTCACTAGGTTTTACGAAATACACAATATTGTCTTATTGTATATTTTTTAGCTTGTAACTGAAAACAAGTTATAATACAACACAATTACCTAATATTACACAATGATTAGACACATTACACAATTACAGTTGTGAACGAACCAAATTGACATGGACAAGGCTTGTTCGTGTTTATTTGTTAAGGTTTATAATTTTTCGCAAACTATTCGTAAACACATTTCAAACAGAAAATTATGCCCATGTTCGTTTGTTAGGATATTTAGTTGTTCACAAACAGTTCTTGAACGTTGTTCGCAAACACAAACGAGCTATATGGACACAAACGAATATTTAACTTAAAAAAGGGAATCGGGGTACACACCAATCTGGTTGTACGCTTATGACCCACTTGCCAAGAAATAGTATCATGAACCTGTTTTAGAGGTCAAACCGGATAAAGCGTTTTTTCCTTTAATGTTTTTAACTTTTTATTTCGCTTGAGAAACACTTGTCGAGTGGTATTTATAAAGGCTCAAACACTTGTTAGAAGTTTCTCTAGAATAATGTGGGATAGACACAATACTATTATATATGTTGAGAAGGAACAGAAAATCATTGCTGGAGGGTTGTCAGAGTCGTCAAAGTTACAAATTTAAACAGTGAAAAAGCTAACTGAACATAAATGAACCGAAATGAATATAAGCAAACACGTTACCAAACGTTCACGGAAATAAATGAGCGAGTGTTGCCTTTTTCCATGTCCGTTTGTTTAACTTAAGGAATAAAATTTCTTTTTCGTATCTGTTCATTTGTTAAACTAACAAACATAAACGAACTTTCCGTCGAATTGCTCACGAATTGAACGAACACGAATAACGCCTTGTTCGTGTTTTTTTTTATGGAATTATTATGTTCATGAACATTTACCAAACTATATTTCTTGTTCATGTCTGTTCATTAAGGAAACGAATATGTTCATGAATTGTTCACGAACACATACCAAACATAAACGAATGCAAATGAACACAAACAAATGTTCATGAACAAAAATGAACACAAATATTTTAAAATTCTAAAAACAATAACATAAAATATAACATATAAAACATATTAATGAATGAACACAAATGAAAATAAACAAACGAACATAAATGAACACATTACCAAACATTTACGGACATAAAAGAGCACAATACCAAACGTTAACGGACAAAATGAACGAACGCAAACTCTATTCATGTTTGTTCGTTTAACTTAATGAATAGAATTTATTGTCCATGTTTGTTTATTTATTAAACAAACGAACTTTCCGCTGAACGATTCACGAACTATTCACTGTGACTTGTTGGTAAGAAAGACTTGCACTGGTGACTTGTTGTCAAGTTCAATTATTTTTTAGCTATATTGGTTTCTATCGATCCCAATTATCACCTTTTGATTTCTTCCGGTCCTAACTATTGAATTGGCTGTCAACGGTCCCAACTTTTATCACTTTGGCAAGCCATGGTCCGTCGTTAAATTTTTTTAACGCCGTTAAGTTTTTTTCGAATTCAAGACCGATGTTTTAGGACTTTTGGTCGGAAGAAGTTTACGAGTTGATTGATGTAAAAGTAATCTCGAAATGACGCTTCGAACGATAAAATTTTTACATCCAGTTGAAGCACTGTTTCGTCGTTAAAAAATGTTAAAAATTGAATCGTAAATCACGCATTATACTCATTATTAGTAGGTGCGATGTAACTAATAAATCATAAATCATGCATACCAATCTTGAATTTGGTAAAAATTGTTTAATCGTCAAGTTTAGCGAAATTTTATGAAATGTCAATATCAGTGAATTAACTCGCGTTCTTCTCATTATTAATAGTACGATGTAACTAATACCGACCTCGAGGATGACAACTATTTGAATTCGTTTTTGTTACTTAGGGGGTGTTTGGTAGCCTTTTAATGATTCAAAATCTTTGAACCATTAAGTGATAAAAAGATGTTGAATGGTTAAGAGGTAGCCTCTGAATGGTAAAACCTCACTCAATTAATCAAATTTGTAAACCTTATCTTATAATGGATTTTTAAACCATTAAGAGGTAGCTTCTTACTGATTATTTAGAGGTTATTCAGATCTACCAAACATCCCTTAGTTTTCATAAATAAATATGACTTTTGTGATGTACAAGTGAGGTAAGTCGACAGAGGTTCGCGGTAAAGTCTCAATTTGGTACGAGCTGGGAAAACTTGATAATTGTTAGAGGAGTCTAAACCCAGTTATGAATCAAGATCAAGGTCTATCCCGTTCTAGCTCTTCTTTAAGAAGATCGTCTGCGTCTAGAATTGATCAACTATATGAAATCTCATATATGTCCGATGATTCTAAAATCCCTATTACTAGTATGCCCATAGTCAACCCCTATAGTGTCTTCTCCAAACCTCATAATTCTTTATCCACGAAGGTAAAAAGGATTATAGGTTCCTCGTCTAGTCCGATTGTCAAGGAGTTTGTCCAAGCTTCCAAGTATAGCTCACACCAACTCCCTGCCACAACGTCTGAACACCTAGTCACCCTATCCCTACCCCCAGATCTTCCAAGGATCTGTCTTGCCCAAGGATATACACATATCCACTTTGGTGCCATTAGATTAGCCCTTACTTTCCATGGAAGGAAAGGGTTACCAGCGTTCTCTCGAATCGCTTTAGTCGATACAAGATTTGTACAGTATCAACACGCTTGTATTGGTACGATACAAACCACCTTGAACGCCGGAACGGTCTTTGTCACCTTCTATCCAAACTTCTGTATGCCCCTTAATGACCCTTCACTCTTAACAGCCTTAAAAGCCCAGATCCAAATCGGTGGCACTCCACAGGTCAACACTTTTCAGGCTACTTTCCATTATCAGATGGCTTACAGAGTTCAAGATCATGCCTTGGATCTTATGGTTCCAGGCCAAGACAACTCAGGTGATGCGCTGCTCATAGACATCGATTCTAATGCAACGCCAACCTGCACATATGTTCCTAAACAGCTATCCAGAGAAGAGCTCACAAAGCTACTTCCAGAAAAATGGATAACTAATTACGAACAGATCCACCAAGCACCGGTCCAGACAACGACAACTCCAGAGTTCATTCGTCACCAGGATGGACATGTCGAAGTCAGGTTTGACAGACAAGATCGAAGAGACGTTTTCTCCTCGATGCATATGATGCAACCGGTAGAAGCTCCAGCACAGACACCACATAATCCTTTCGATGTATGTGACTGTCAAGACTGCCTTGATGAGGCATATAAGCTAGAGTATGAAGAAGAAGACAACCAGAGAAAGAAGAAAGGTTCCCAGTTTACTCTCAAACAGAGATATGAAGCTGGAGACCCAACAGTTGGTCTTCTTGGTGAACCATCAGGAAAGTTTGACTACTATGTCCTGTATGGTGATTCAAAACCCAAACCTAAACCACCAAAACCATCACCTCCTCCACCACTGAAACATCCACCCACACCACCTAAAGAATGTTTCACCCTTACACCAGCACCCTCACCCCAAAATTACCACACCGAATTCCCACCTTTATCCACCTTTGAGAATGTCCAGCAGAAGGCCCGACATAGTTGGAAGATTGAGAATCCAACCACCATAGGTGCAAATGGTGTCCAACACCAAGTTACCCCTGCTGAAGCCACTTTGAACTGGCAAAGTGAAAACGCTGTTGCTCAAAACAACGCTCTTAGATCCATCATTGCAAAGCAAGAGGATCTCTTAAAGTCCCAAGCAGCCCTGTCTAACAGGATGACCGGACTTGAAGGAATCATTTATGAAATCAGGAGTAAAATTCTTGGTCTTCATAATGAATTGCTTCAGATGGCTTACAATAACCCAGGTATGGTAAGCACGAGAAGCGTTGCCCAGACTGAGAAGGAAGCTGAAATGAAGTTCCTAAAAGCACAACTTGCAGATCTGGAAAGACAACACAAGCAGCAGAGAGTCTCAACACTAGCAGATGATCCATGGAGACTACCCTCCTCACCATTCGTGAGAACAGCCTTTGATCCTCAACCACTGCAAATTTCATCATATCCTGAAGACTCACCGTCTTTACGATTATGGTCGAGTGAGCAAGCTAAGATCAAAGCAAGGAAACAAAGGTCATCTCCTGCAACTTCCATGACATCTGACAGCTCAAATCAGAGACCATCTACGAGCAAACCACAAGATCCATCAACGGGTAAGAAGGTTGCTGATGATAGCATGATGATGGCTTCATCTAAAGCCATAGGAAAGGGAGACGATAACCCCATCTCCTCGTTTTTACATGCTATAAGCAAAAACAACCAGAATGTGCCGACTATGGCACCGGTCATTACAACACAATCAGATGACGAGTCTGACCCATGTTCAGAAGGTTCCACGCCAAAGTCATATGAAGACGTAAGCCCGACAGAAGAGTTTGAACACCTCTTCATGACTGAACCAGAACGCACTGAGAGGTATGATTTTCATTCCGAAGTAAATGAAAATGATGATAATGCCTCCAATCATGCGGCTCACAGTGGAAACCAACAACAACATCCAGTCACAGACTCAAAGATCAAATTCACCTTTGATGACATCCCACCATCAAAATGGCTTGATAGAAGTATTGAAATGCTAACATGGTGTGAAGCAGAACTTCAATACTATGACATTGCCATGGTCATCAAAAGGTTTTTAGCAAGATGCCAAGGAAGACTCAGAGATTGGTATCTTAGCCTTGGAGAATACCGACATCTCCAACTCCTTCAATGCCAGGCTCCAGAAGCATTCATAAGAGAAATCCAACTTGAATTTGTTGGAAATCCTATTGAATATAAGATACGAGCTAGGGATGAGTTCTTAAAAATGAAATGTTGTTCTTTCAAACAGAAAGACCTTGAAAAACACTACAATCGAATGTCTGAAAGGTTCTACTGCCTGAACGGCATCGATGATATGAACCTCAAGCAAGTCTTTCTCAACTCATTCCCAGAGTCGCTAACAAATGAAGCGTACAGGATGTTAGAAAACAAAAATCAAACGGTAGCCAATGTCTCGCTAGGAGGCCTCTACCAGTTGATCATGAATGCTCTAACCAAACTGTGTAACCAGCAGCGATTCTTAGCCGAGTTTGAAAAAACGGGAAGGCGCCTAGGCTCAGCTTGCAGTGACAAACATCTAAAGATCGGATGCAAAGAAGAGTCTGCATGTGTCTGTCCAAAAGGGTCTAAAATCCTTAAAGGTTTAAACACCTCGAGGAAAGCCGAGAAACGATTCAGACCCAAGAAGAACTGGAAATTCTTGAGCAAGAAGTCAAGTCGAAGCAGAGACACTGACCGTTGCTATGTATGCAACAAACAGGGCCATTTTGCAAAAGATTGCAAAGACAGAAGAAAGACCCAAGCCCTTGTTGAAGCAATCAACAAGATAGAACCAGTTGACGTCTCTGAAATAGAGTTCTTGTACTCTCTAGAAGATGAACCAGGAGAAAATACAATATGTTCTATCTTCTATGGTTCAAGCTCAGATGACAGTTCAGACGAGCAATCTGACTCAGACACCGGTCTAATGACTATTTACATGGCTGACAGCATTCCTTGCCGGAAAAACAGCCATCGGAAAAACATGTCACAAAGAAGGTCGGTCCCACACACCACCAGACAGCAAGGACCAACAGACCACGTTCAAGATTCCCTCCCTACAGTAACCTTGCCCACTAGGGAGAATATGTCAGCTTTAAAAAAGAAAGAGCCCACTCGCAGAAAAGAAAATAATGCTGACACGAAACCCACTTGCAAGATAAGACCGAACACTGCTACTGCATCACCCACTTTAAAGAATCCTCCAACAGTGAAGAAACGAATCCCGCAGAAAAAAGCAGTCGGGTCATATCGGGAAAAGATACGTGGACACAAACCCAACACGTCTCAAGATCATCAACCTCTTGAGAGACGAAAGGGCCCAAAGGCAACTAAAATCAACAACAGGATACTGATGATGGAGAATCCATCCATCACTGTTCAAGATATCCAGCAAAGCTTCTCAACGAAGCCAGTCGCCTATTTAAAGGGCACCACAAACCCGAAGATGGACCATCAAACCACCAGTCCACCTTCACCAAACACAATGAGTACCTCGACACCCTCTGAAAAAACCCCTCTCCACCAAGAACCTAAATGGAAAAATATCCCTGAAGAGGTTATGGAGGTAATCAAAACCCATAACATTAAGGAAGGCTCCTTAAACTACAAAAGCCTCCTTACCATCGCCCTAGAGGCAAATGGGTCGGTACTAACAGGATCCAGGTTCAGCCCAGACTACCCATTCCTAAATATCTTCTACATTAGGAACTTGAAGAGGCTACCAAAAGAAACCCTGTGCTTTCTTTGGTTCCTCCTTGAGACTTTCACAATAGCTGTGGCATTCAATTCTGCAAAACTAAATGCCTACCTATTAGAAAGTCAGACTGGACTGCTGTCTGAGGAAGAAAAAGGTACAATAAAGCTCCTGGAATGGTTTCTCCCCACACAAAAATGGGTCGAAGCCATGGGAACATCTCCCAAGAAACACTGTCTTGTCCTATTCAACAAACCTAGTTTGTATGCGACAAAATATGTGTATCGTGCCCCTCACACATTCATCCAGGCATGGTATGAGGTAAATCCATCGGATGTATACTTCAAAACTAACAGGTATACAGAATGGATACAACTCAGGAAAAAGATGGCAACAATAAACTTCGTCGACGTTGAAAGCATACCTATAAAGGTATTAACAGAAGAAGAAGTTTATAAGGAAGATGACAAGCAGGCAAACGAATGGGAAGAGGCCCAAATCAGCTATTACGGCAAACACCCATTCTTCAACAAGGTGCACATAATTAGTGGACCTCCTCAGCCTCCAGGACACCTCTTTCGTCCCATCCCAGAGATAGCTAAAGATTGGATCAAAGTAGACATCTGGACCCCGCCAAAAGAATTCCGAGACAGGTTAAAAGCCGAAGGCCTCTTGCCAAACGGAAAAGATCCTTATGAAGATAACGATCCAGCAAAGCCGCCTGAAGCTAATGACTCGCAAGCAGATGACTCACCGGATCCCTACGAAGATGACGATCCAGCAGACCCGTATGAAGACGACCCATCTCACCCAGATTCTCGCTGGAAGTAATCTGGCTTATCCGTAAAGAAGAAGATTTAAGTGTGTTTAAGTGTGTTTAATATTTTATGAGTGTTTTATTTATGTATTAGATTAATCACTCTTAAAGTGGTTAATGGTGTGCTTAGGATAAATAAAGCTTAATCACTCTTAAAGTGAGGTAAGCGCTTACGTATTTGTTTTTGTATTCTTGTTTGAATTATTGTAGCTGGCCCACATGATTTATGTATCATGAGGTCATGCATGATGTCATAGTGCCTTTCCTTGGTCTATAAAAGGAAGGCCTCCCCTCATTTGTAATCCATCCTTGGAAAGAAATAAAATCTTCTTCTATAATTCTCTCTCTAGTCTCCCTCTTGTTCTTCTTTTACATTTTGAGTCTCTTGAGTCTTTTCTTTTATAACCTTTGAGTCTAGAGTCTTTTACTGGTCTTATATAGATCAGCCATAAACCCCCCCCTTATCTGGTATCAGAGCCATAAGCGCTCCTGTTCCTCCTTTCTAAGGTTTGATTAGTATGCTCTGTGACTGCAGGCTTAGCTCCTGATCTCTCACAACAGAAAACTAACCTTACAAGGCTTGAACAGACTGGTCCGACACACTGAACCCTTATCAAGTCGTAGACAGCTTGTTGTGAGTGGTAAGTCGACAGAGGTTCGCGGTAAAGTCTCAATTTGGTACGAGCTGGGAAAACTTGATAATTGTTAGAGGAGTCTAAACCCAGTTATGAATCAAGATCAAGGTCTATCCCGTTCTAGTTCTTCTTTAAGAAGATCGTCTGCGTCTAGAATAGATCAACTATATGAAATCTCATATATGTCCGATGATTCTAAAATCCCTATTACTAGTATGCCCATAGTCAACCCCTATAGTGTCTTCTCCAAACCTCATAATTCTTTATCCACGAAGGTAAAAAGGATTATAGGTTCCTCGTCTAGTCCGATTGTCAAGGAGTTTGTCCAAGCTTCCAAGTATAACTCACACCAACTCCCTGCCACAACGTCTGAACACCTAGTCACCCTATCCCTACCCCCAGATCTTCCAAGGATCTGTCTTGCCCAAGGATATACACATATCCACTTTGGTGCCATTAGATTAGCCCTTACTTTCCATGGAAGGAAAGGGTTACCAGCGTTCTCTCGAATCGCTTTAGTCGATACAAGATTTGTACAGTATCAACACGCTTGTATTGGTACGATACAAACCACCTTGAACGCCGGAACGGTCTTTGTCACCTTCTATCCAAACTTCTGTATGCCCCTTAATGACCCTTCACTCTTAACAGCCTTAAAAGCCCAGATCCAAATCGGTGGCACTCCACAGGTCAACACTTTTCAGGCTACTTTCCATTATCAGATGGCTTACAGAGTTCAAGATCATGCCTTGGATCTTATGGTTCCAGGCCAAGACAACTCAGGTGATGCGCTGCTCATAGACATCGATTCTAATGCAACGCCAACCTGCACATATGTTCCTAAGCAGCTATCCAGAGAAGAGCTCACAAAGCTACTTCCAGAAAAATGGATAACTAATTACGAACAGATCCACCAAGCACCGGTCCAGACAACGACAACTCCAGAGTTCATCCGTCACCAGGATGGACATGTCGAAGTCAGATTTGACAGACAAGATCGAAGAGATGTTTTCTCCTCGATGCACATGATGCAACCGGTAGAAGCTCCAGCACAGACACCACATAATCCTTTCGATGTATGTGACTGTCAAGATTGCCTTGATGAGGCATATAAGCTAGAGTATGAAGAAGAAGACAACCAGAGAAAGAAGAAAGGTTCCCAGTTTACTCTCAAACAGAGGTATGAAGCTGGAGACCCAACAGTTGGTCTTCTTGGTGAACCATCAGGAAAGTTTGACTACTATGTCCTGTATGGTGATTCAAAACCCAAACCTAAACCACCAAAACCATCACCTCCTCCACCACTGAAACATCCACCCACACCACCCAAAGAATGTTTCACCCTTACACCAGCACCCTCACCCCAAAATTACCACACCGAATTCCCACCTTTATCCACCTTTGAGAATGTCCAGCAAAAGGCTCGACATAGTTGGAAGATTGAGAACCCAACCACCATAGGTGCAAATGGTGTCCAACACCAGGTTACCCCTGCTGAAGCCACTTTGAACTGGCAAAGTGAAAACGCTGTTGCTCAAAACAACGCTCTTAGATCCATCATTGCAAAGCAAGAGGATCTCTTAAAGTCCCAAGCAGCCCTGTCCAACAGGATGACTGGACTTGAAGGAATCATCTATGAAATCAAGAATAAAATTCTTGGTATTCATAATGAATTACTTCAGATGGCTTACAATAACCCAGGCATGGTAAGCACAAGAAGCGTTGCCCAGACTGAGAAGGAAGCTGAAATGAAGTTTCTAAAAGCACAGCTTGCAGATCTGGAAAGACAACACAAGCAGCAGAGAGTCTCAACACTAGCAGATGATCCATGGAGACTACCCTCCTCACCATTCGTGAGGGCAGCCTTTGATCCTCAACCACTGCAAATTTCATCATATCCTGAAGACTCACCGTCTTTAAGATTATGGTCAAGTGAGCAAGCTAAGATCAAAGCAAGGAAACAAAGGTCATCTCCTGCAACTTCCATGACATCTGACAGCTCAAATCAGAGAGCATCTACAAGCAAGCCACAAGATCCATCAACGGGCAAGAAGATTGCTGATGATAGCATGATGATGGCTTCATCTAAAGCCATAGGAAAGGGAGAAGATAACCCCATCTCCTCGTTTTTACATGCTATGAGCAAAAACAACCAGGATGTGCCGACTATGGCACCGGTCATTACAACACAGTCAGATGACGAGTCTGACCCAGGTTCAGAAGGTTCCACGCCAAAGTCATATGAAGACGTAAGCCCGACAGAAGAGTTTGAACACCTCTTCATGACTGAACCAGAACGCACCGAGAGGTATGATTTTCATTCCGAAGTTAATGAAAATGATGATAATGCCTCAAACCATGCGGCTCAGAGTGGAAACCAGCAACAACATCCAGTCACAGACTCAAAGATCAAATTCACCTTTGATGACATCCCACCATCAAAATGGCTTGATAGAAGTATTGAAATGCTAACATGGTGTGAAGCAGAACTTCAATACTATGACATTGCCATGGTCATCAAAAGGTTTCTAGCAAGATGCCAAGGAAGACTCAGAGATTGGTATCTTAGCCTTGGAGAATACCGACATCTCCAACTCCTTCAATGCCAGGCTCCAGAAGCATTCATAAGAGAAATCCAACTTGAATTTGTTGGAAATCCTATTGAATATAAGATACGAGCTAGGGATGAGTTCTTAAAAATGAAATGTTGTTCTTTCAAACAGAAAGACC
Source organism: Tagetes erecta (assembly GCA_030867185.1). Lineage (NCBI taxonomy): Eukaryota > Viridiplantae > Streptophyta > Magnoliopsida > Asterales > Asteraceae > Tagetes > Tagetes erecta. The sequence goes on from CM061494.1 coordinate 25,023,419, forward strand.
TTGAAAAGCACTACAATCGAATGTCTGAAAGGTTCTACTGCCTGAACGGCATCGATGATGTGAACCTCAAGCAAGTCTTTCTCAGCTCATTCCCAGAGTCGCTGACAAATGAAGCGTACAGGATGTTAGAAAACAAAAATCAAACGGTAGCCAATGTCTCGCTAGGAGGCCTCTACCAGTTGATCATGAATGCTCTAACCAAACTGTGTAACCAGCAGCGATTCTTAGCCGAGTTTGAAAAAACAGGAAGGCGCCTAGGCTCAGCTTGCAGTGACAAACATCTAAAGATCGGATGCAAAGAAGAGTCTGCATGTGTCTGTCCAAAAGGGTCTAAAATCCTTAAAGGTCTAAGCACCTCAAGGAAAACCGAGAGACGATTCAGACCCAAGAAGAACTGGAAATTCTTGAGTAAGAAGTCAAGTCGAAGCAGAGACACTGATCGTTGCTATGTATGCAACAAACAGGGCCACTTTGCAAAAGATTGCAAAGACAGAAGAAAGACCCAAGCCCTTGTTGAAGCAATCAACAAGATAGAACCAGTTGACGTCTCTGAAATAGAGTTCTTGTACTCTCTAGAAGATGAACCAGGAGAAAATACAATCTGTTCTATCTTCTATGGTTCAAGCTCAGATGACAGTTCAGACGAGCAATCTGACTCAGACACCGGTCTAATGACTATCTACATGGCTGACAGCATTCCTTGCCGGAAAAACAGCCATCGGAAAAACATGTCACAAAGAAGGTTGGTCCCACACACCACCAGACAGCAAGGACCAACAGACCACGTTCAAGATTCCCTCCCTACAGTAACCTTGCCCACTAGGGAGAATATGTCAGCTTTAAAAAAGAAAGAGCCCACTCGCAGAAAAGAAGATAATGCTGACACGAAACCCACTTGCAAGATAAGACCGAACACTGCTACTGCATCACCCACTTTAAAGAATCCTCCAACAGTGAAGAAACGAATCCCGCAGAAAAAAGCAGTCGGGTCATATCGGGAAAAGATACGTGGACACAAACCCAACACGTCTCAAGATCATCAACCTCTTGAGAGACGAAAGGACCCAAAGGCAACTAAAATCAACAACAGGATACTGATGATGGAGAATCCATCCATCACTGTTCAAGATATCCAACAAGGCTTCTCAACGAAGCCAAACGCCTATTTAAAGGGCACCACAAACCCGAAGATGGACCATCAAACCACCAGTCCACCTTCACCAAACACAATGAGTACCTCGACACCCTCTGAAAAAACCCCTCTCCACCAAGAACCTAAATGGAAAAATATCCCTGAAGAGGTTATGGAGGTAATCAAAACCCATAACATTAAGGAAGGCTCCTTAAACTACAAAAGCCTCCTTACCATCGCCCTAGAGGCAAATGGGTCGGTACTAACAGGATCCAGGTTCAGCCCAGACTATCCATTCCTAAATATCTTCTACATTAGGAACTTGAAGAGGCTACCAAAAGAAACCCTGTGCTTTCTTTGGTTCCTCCTTGAGACTTTCACAATAGCCGTGGCATTCAATTCTGCAAAACTAAATGCCTACCTATTAGAAAGTCAGACTGGACTGCTGTCTGAGGAAGAAAAAGGTACAATAAAGCTTCTGGAATGGTTTCTCCCTACACAAAAATGGGTCGAAGCCATGGGAACATCTCCCAAGAAACACTGTCTTGTCCTATTCAACAAACCTAGTTTGTATGCGACAAAATATGTGTATCGTGCCCCTCACACATTCATCCAGGCATGGTATGAGGTAAATCCATCGGATGTATACTTCAAAACTAACAGGTATACAGAATGGATACAACTCAGGAAAAAGATGGCAACAATAAACTTCGTCGACGTTGAAAGCATACCTATAAAGGTATTAACAGAAGAAGAAGTTTATAGGGAAGATGACAGACAGGCCAACGAATGGGAAGAGGCCCAAATCAGCTATTACGGCAAACACCCATTCTTCAACAAGGTGCACATAATTAGTGGACCTCCTCAGCCTCCAGGACACCTCTTTCGTCCCATCCCAGAGATAGCTAAAGATTGGATCAAAGTAGACATCTGGACCCCGCCAAAAGAATTTCGTGATAAGTTAAAAGCCGAAGGCCTCTTGCCAAACGGAAAAGATCCCTATGAAGATGACGATCCAGCAAAGCCGCCTGAAGCTAGTGACTCGCAAGCAGATGACTCACCAGATCCCTACGAAAATGACGATCCAGCAGACCCGTATGAAGACGACCCATCTCACCCAGATTCCCGCTGGAAGTAATCTGGCTTATCCATAAAGAAGAAGATCCTAGTATGATTAATATTTTTAAGTGTGTTTTATGTATTAGATTAATCACTCTTAAAGTGGTTAATGGTGTGCTTAGGATAAATAAAGCTTAATCACTCTTAAAGTGATGTAAGCGCTTACGTATTTGTTTTTGTATTCTTGTTTGAATTATTGTAAGCTGGCCCACATGAATTATGTATCATGAGGTCATGCATGATGTCATAGTGCCTTTCCTTGGTCTATAAAAGGAAGGCCTCCCCTCATTTGTAATCCATCCTTGGAAAGAAATAAAATCTTCTTCTATAATTCTCTCTCTAGTCTCCCTCTTGTTGAGTCTAGAGTCTTTTACTGGTCTTATATAGATCAGCCATAAACCCCCCCCTTATCTGGTATCAGAGCCATAAGCGCTCCTGTTCCTCCTTTCTAAGGTTTGATTAGTATGCTCTGTGTCTGCAGGCTTAGCTCCTGATCTTTCACAACAGAAAACTAACCTTACAAGGCTTGAACAGACTGGTCCGACACACTGAACCCTTATCAAGTCGTAGACAGCTTGTTGTGAGTGGTAAGTCGACAGAGGTTCGCGGTAAAGTCTCAATTTGGTACGAGCTGGGAAAACTTGATAATTGTTAGAGGAGTCTAAACCCAGTTATGAATCAAGATCAAGGTCTATCCCGTTCTAGTTCTTCTTTAAGAAGATCGTCTGCGTCTAGAATAGATCAACTATATGAAATCTCATATATGTCCGATGATTCTAAAATCCCTATTACTAGTATGCCCATAGTCAACCCCTATAGTGTCTTCTCCAAACCTCATAATTCTTTATCCACGAAGGTAAAAAGGATTATAGGTTCCTCGTCCAGTCCGATTGTCAAGGAGTTTGTTCAAACTTCCAAGTATAACTCACACCAACTCCCTGCCACAACGTCTGAACACCTAGTCACCCTATCCCTACCCCCAGATCTTCCAAGGATCTGTCTTGCCCAAGGATATACACATATCCACTTTGGTGCCATTAGATTAGCCCTTACTTTCCATGGAAGGAAAGGGTTACCAGCGTTCTCTCGAATCGCTCTAGTCGATACAAGATTTGTACAGTATCAACACGCTTGTATTGGTACGATACAAACCACCTTGAACGCCGGAACGGTCTTTGTCACCTTCTATCCAAACTTCTGTATGCCCCTTAATGACCCTTCACTCTTAACAGCCTTAAAAGCCCAGATCCAAATCGGTGGTACTCCACAGGTCAACACTTTTCAGGCTACTTTCCATTATCAGATGGCTTACAGAGTTCAAGATCATGCCTTGGATCTTATGGTTCCAGGCCAAGACAACTCAGGTGATGCGCTGCTCATAGACATCGATTCTAATGCAACGCCAACCTGCACATATGTTCCTAAACAGCTATCCAGAGAAGAGCTTACAAAGCTACTTCCAGAAAAATGGATAACTAATTACGAACAGATCCACCAAGCACCGGTCCAGACAACGACAACTCCAGAGTTCATCCGTCACCAGGATGGACATGTCGAAGTCAGATTTGACAGACAGGATCGAAGAGATGTTTTCTCCTCGATGCATATGATGCAACCGGTAGAAGCTCCAGCACAGACATCACATAATCCTTTCGATATATGTGACTGTCAAGATTGCCTTGATGAGGCATACAAGCTAGAGTATGAAGAAGAAGACAACCAGAGAAAGAAGAAAGGTTCCCAGTTTACTCTCAAACAGAGGTATGAAGCTGGAGACCCAACAGTTGGTCTTCTTGGTGAACCATCAGGAAAGTTTGACTACTATGTCCTGTATGGTGATTCACAACCCAAACCTAAACCACCAAAACCATCACCTCCTCCACCACTGAAACATCCACCCACACCACCTAAAGAATGTTTCACCCTTACACCAGCACCCTCACCCCAAAATTACCACACCGAATTCCCACCCTTATCCACCTTTGAGAATGTCCAGCAAAAGGCTCGACATAGTTGGAAGATTGAGAATCCAACCACCATAGGTGCAAATGGTGTCCAACACCAGGTTACCCCTGCTGAAGCCACTTTGAACTGGCAAAGTGAAAACGCTGTTGCTCAAAACAACGCTCTTAGATCCATCATTGCAAAGCAAGAGGATCTCTTAAAGTCCCAAGCAGCCCTGTCTAACAGGATGACCGGACTTGAAGGAATCATTTATGAAATCAGGAGTAAAATTCTTGGTCTTCATAATGAATTGCTTCAGATGGCTTACAACAACCCAGGCATGGTAAGCACAAGAAGCGTTGCCCAGACTGAGAAGGAAGCTGAAATGAAGTTCCTAAAAGCACAGCTTGCAGATCTGGAAAGACAACACAAGCAGCAGAGAGTCTCAACACTAGCAGATGATCCATGGAGACTACCCTCCTCACCATTCGTGAGAGCAGCCTTTGATCCTCAACCACTGCAAATTTCATCATATCCTGAAGACTCACCGTCTTTACGATTATGGTCGAGTGAGCAAGCTAAGATCAAAGCAAGGAAACAAAGGTCATCTCCTGCAACCTCCATGACATCTGACAGCTCAAATCAGAGACCATCTACAAGCAAGCCACAAGATCCATCAACGGGCAAGAAGGTTGCTGATGATAGCATGATGATGGCTTCATCTAAAGCCCCAGAAGATGTCCCAATCAAGTCGTATGATCCGGTTGCCTCCTTCCTTTCAGCACTTAGACGAAAAGATTATGTTGAGCAACCACTGATTTTAACTGACTCAGATGATGAGTCCGCTTCTGATGATACAGAAATAGATGCGTCCTCTGCAAACCCAAAACCCATCTATTCTGCACAACATCAGAAACCACACAGAACAAAAGTGCCTCCCTCACCAATTGCCAAAGTACACTTGTTAACCAACACGTATGCAAAACCTATCCCGGTCGTTGCATTCTTTGATACAGGTTCTGCAGCCTCCGTCCTGGACCCAGAGATTCTCCCATCAGAATTTTGGAGGCCTTGTTGCAGATACTTCGTAGCGGCAAACGGAGAAACTTTTAAAATAGACAAGATCAGTATTCCGATACATCTCAGGCTTTTCCCGACATGCACAGTCCGGCACAAGTTTTTGGGATCAAATGGCCATGGTAAAGATCTTCTCATTGGATTTGATATCCTATACAGACTACGTGATCTAAGATATGGTGAAGAAGGTCTTAGATACAAGAAGTTTACAAACCCCTGGAGCACGGTTCCACGACTCTATATGGCCTCCCCCCTTCCCATAGAAGAAATTAAGCGTAGGATTATCGAAACATCATGCGCATCCAGCCATACAGAATTCTTAACAAAACACAGATCTCCATTATGGCTAAACCCCTCTTTTTTCGTTTCTCTGCCATTCAAGCAAAATGAAGACATTAACCCCACAAGGGCAAGCCACCCAGGGATGAACCCAGAGCACACACAGCTGGCAGTACAAGAGTGTGCTGAGCTGGTCAAACAGGACCTCATAGAGCCAACGATGTCCCAATGGGCATGCGAAGCTTTTTATGTGAACAAAAGAAGTGAACAAGTTCGAGGGAAATTAAGGCTGGTAATCAATTATCAACCATTAAATCACTTCTTGGCAGATGACAAGTTCCCACTCCCTCAGAAGAAATCATTGTTCCAATCCTTGGTCAATGCAAAGGTCCTCTCAAAATTCGATCTCAAGGCTGGTTTTTGGCAACTAGGTATTAAGCCAGAAGATCGGCCAAAAACAGCATTTTGTATTCCTAACCACCACTACCAGTGGAAGGTTATGCCATTTGGTTTAAAAAATGCTCCTTCAGTATTCCAGAAGGCTATGGTTCGGATATTTGAACCAATCCTTGAGAATGCATTAATATATATTGATGACATCCTCCTATTTTCAGAAGACGAAGAATCTCATGCAGAACTCCTCCTAAAGTTCCATTCGATAGTCCAACAATATGGAATAATGCTCTCAGAGAAAAAGATGGAGGTTGGGGTTAACAACATTAAATTCCTCGGGATGAAGATCGCCGACGGAAAATACCAACCACAACCGCACATATCCCAAGAGCTGCATCGTTTTCCAGATAAGCTAACGTCACAAAAAGAGATCCAACAGTTCCTTGGCTTGGTAAATTATATGGCTGAATTTTTGCCAAAATTGTCAAAACATACAGGGTACCTATACCCTATGTTGAAAAAGAATCCTCCAGAATGGTCTGAAAAACAAACAGAGGCTGTCAAACAAATAAAGCAACTTGCTGATGTGATGCCACCATTAAAGATTCCTGCACCAACAGACAAGCGAATCTTACAAACAGATGCTAGTGATGAGTACTGGGCAGCAGTCCTACTTGCAGAAGACGACAAAGGTACAAGAACCATTTGTGGTTACAAAAGTGGCACGTTCAAAGATTCAGAAAAGCATTATCACTCCACGTATAAAGAAATCTTAGCGGTTAAGAGAGGAATCGAAAAGTTCCAATTCCATCTTATCAACTACACTTTTCTGATTGAAATGGACATGTCATCTTTCCCAAAGATGCTACAGTTCAAAAGAAAGGCTCTCCCAGAAGCCCAATTATTACGATGGGCAAATTGGTTTTCCCAATGGTCGTTTACTGCTAAACACATCAAAGGAAATAGTAATATTCTGGCAGACTTTTTATCCAGGCCAAAACCCTATAAAAAGGACACCAAGATGTTACAATATTCCCACAACAACTGCCATATTCTACCAGCCATCTACACAATGAGTAAAGTTGACACCTCTAGCTCATCCAGTCTCCCGCTTGGACAAGAATTCATGGAGAAGGAAATCCCTGAAGAAGTTATTGAGGTAATAGCTGACCAAGCACTCAAAGACAGGTCTTTGATTTGCTATAAAACGTTCCTCACTATCACTCTCAGACAGCATGGTCTATTCATGAAAGGGCTGATCTTTCACCCAGATTACCCATTTATGAATGTATTTCATATCAAGAACCTCTACAACCTACCTAAAGAAGCATTGTGTTTCTTCTGGTATCTATTTGAGGCCCATACCATTGCAATGTCCTTTAACACCAGCAAACTACTTCAGTATCTTTTGGATTGCCAGTTTGGCAACATGCAAACAGATAGAAGAAACACCCTGAAACTACTCCAATGGTTCTATCCAGCCCATCAATTGACTACTCAGTTAGCAGCAGGTTCGAAAAAATACTGCATAATCATGTTTCGGAGACCCGGGTGTTACATACCTCCAACATCAATCCTAAATGGGCAGTCTGCAATCTTCCATGCTCCTTCATCCTTCATACATGCTTGGCTAGACAAGAAACCATCAAATCTTAGCTACAAGGTTTGGCACAACAGAGAATGGATGAAAGTTCGAGAATGTCTAGCTGTAGCAAATGGAAAAAGAATTGAAGAAATGCCCCCAAACATTATCAAAGGTGCAGATGTATGGGAAAATGATAGCCCATGGACTAAAGCCTGGACCAAAGCCCATAAAGAACATATCAACAATCATCTCTACAAATCAACTTTGGTCCTCACAGCAGATGAACTTGGAACATGGGATATAGAAGTTCAGTCACCTCGTACTCCGCTTGAAGAAGACACAGACTCAGAATAAGGAGAAAAAAGTAAAGAAGAAGATCCTAGTATGATTAATATTTTTAAGTGTGTTTTATGTGTGTATTAGATTAATCACTCTTATAGTGGTTAATTGTGTGCTTAGGATAAATAAAGCTTAATCACTCTTAAAGTGATGTAAGCGCTTACGTATTTGTTTTTGTTTTCTTGTTTGAATTATTGTAAGCTGGCCCACATGAATTATGTATCATGAGGTCATGCATGATGTCATAGTGCCTTTCCTTGGTCTATAAAAGGAAGGCCTCCCCTCATTTGTAATCCATCCTTGGAAAGAAATAAAATCTTCTTCTATAATTCTCTCTCTAGTCTCCCTCTTGTTGAGTCTAGAGTCTTTTACTGGTCTTATATAGATCAGCCATAAACCCCCCCCTTATATAGATCAGCCAGATAATTCTCTCTCTACTATGTCCTGTATGGTGATTCAAAACCCAAACCTAAACCACCAAAACCATCACCTCCTCCACCACTGAAACATCCACCCACACCACCCAAAGAATGTTTCACCCTTACACCAGCACCCTCACCCCAAAATTACCACACCGAATTCCCACCTTTATCCACCTTTGAGAATGTCCAGCAAAAGGCTCGACATAGTTGGAAGATTGAGAACCCAACCACCATAGGTGCAAATGGTGTCCAACACCAGGTTACCCCTGCTGAAGCCACTTTGAACTGGCAAAGTGAAAACGCTGTTGCTCAAAACAACGCTCTTAGATCCATCATTGCAAAGCAAGAGGATCTCTTAAAGTCCCAAGCAGCCCTGTCCAACAGGATGACTGGACTTGAAGGAATCATCTATGAAATCAAGAATAAAATTCTTGGTATTCATAATGAATTACTTCAGATGGCTTACAATAACCCAGGCATGGTAAGCACAAGAAGCGTTGCCCAGACTGAGAAGGAAGCTGAAATGAAGTTTCTAAAAGCACAGCTTGCAGATCTGGAAAGACAACACAAGCAGCAGAGAGTCTCAACACTAGCAGATGATCCATGGAGACTACCCTCCTCACCATTCGTGAGGGCAGCCTTTGATCCTCAACCACTGCAAATTTCATCATATCCTGAAGACTCACCGTCTTTAAGATTATGGTCAAGTGAGCAAGCTAAGATCAAAGCAAGGAAACAAAGGTCATCTCCTGCAACTTCCATGACATCTGACAGCTCAAATCAGAGAGCATCTACAAGCAAGCCACAAGATCCATCAACGGGCAAGAAGATTGCTGATGATAGCATGATGATGGCTTCATCTAAAGCCATAGGAAAGGGAGAAGATAACCCCATCTCCTCGTTTTTACATGCTATGAGCAAAAACAACCAGGATGTGCCGACTATGGCACCGGTCATTACAACACAGTCAGATGACGAGTCTGACCCAGGTTCAGAAGGTTCCACGCCAAAGTCATATGAAGACGTAAGCCCGACAGAAGAGTTTGAACACCTCTTCATGACTGAACCAGAACGCACCGAGAGGTATGATTTTCATTCCGAAGTTAATGAAAATGATGATAATGCCTCAAACCATGCGGCTCAGAGTGGAAACCAGCAACAACATCCAGTCACAGACTCAAAGATCAAATTCACCTTTGATGACATCCCACCATCAAAATGGCTTGATAGAAGTATTGAAATGCTAACATGGTGTGAAGCAGAACTTCAATACTATGACATTGCCATGGTCATCAAAAGGTTTCTAGCAAGATGCCAAGGAAGACTCAGAGATTGGTATCTTAGCCTTGGAGAATACCGACATCTCCAACTCCTTCAATGCCAGGCTCCAGAAGCATTCATAAGAGAAATCCAACTTGAATTTGTTGGAAATCCTATTGAATATAAGATACGAGCTAGGGATGAGTTCTTAAAAATGAAATGTTGTTCTTTCAAACAGAAAGACCTTGAAAAGCACTACAATCGAATGTCTGAAAGGTTCTACTGCCTGAACGGCATCGATGATGTGAACCTCAAGCAAGTCTTTCTCAGCTCATTCCCAGAGTCGCTGACAAATGAAGCGTACAGGATGTTAGAAAACAAAAATCAAACGGTAGCCAATGTCTCGCTAGGAGGCCTCTACCAGTTGATCATGAATGCTCTAACCAAACTGTGTAACCAGCAGCGATTCTTAGCCGAGTTTGAAAAAACAGGAAGGCGCCTAGGCTCAGCTTGCAGTGACAAACATCTAAAGATCGGATGCAAAGAAGAGTCTGCATGTGTCTGTCCAAAAGGGTCTAAAATCCTTAAAGGTCTAAGCACCTCAAGGAAAACCGAGAGACGATTCAGACCCAAGAAGAACTGGAAATTCTTGAGTAAGAAGTCAAGTCGAAGCAGAGACACTGATCGTTGCTATGTATGCAACAAACAGGGCCACTTTGCAAAAGATTGCAAAGACAGAAGAAAGACCCAAGCCCTTGTTGAAGCAATCAACAAGATAGAACCAGTTGACGTCTCTGAAATAGAGTTCTTGTACTCTCTAGAAGATGAACCAGGAGAAAATACAATCTGTTCTATCTTCTATGGTTCAAGCTCAGATGACAGTTCAGACGAGCAATCTGACTCAGACACCGGTCTAATGACTATCTACATGGCTGACAGCATTCCTTGCCGGAAAAACAGCCATCGGAAAAACATGTCACAAAGAAGGTTGGTCCCACACACCACCAGACAGCAAGGACCAACAGACCACGTTCAAGATTCCCTCCCTACAGTAACCTTGCCCACTAGGGAGAATATGTCAGCTTTAAAAAAGAAAGAGCCCACTCGCAGAAAAGAAGATAATGCTGACACGAAACCCACTTGCAAGATAAGACCGAACACTGCTACTGCATCACCCACTTTAAAGAATCCTCCAACAGTGAAGAAACGAATCCCGCAGAAAAAAGCAGTCGGGTCATATCGGGAAAAGATACGTGGACACAAACCCAACACGTCTCAAGATCATCAACCTCTTGAGAGACGAAAGGACCCAAAGGCAACTAAAATCAACAACAGGATACTGATGATGGAGAATCCATCCATCACTGTTCAAGATATCCAACAAGGCTTCTCAACGAAGCCAAACGCCTATTTAAAGGGCACCACAAACCCGAAGATGGACCATCAAACCACCAGTCCACCTTCACCAAACACAATGAGTACCTCGACACCCTCTGAAAAAACCCCTCTCCACCAAGAACCTAAATGGAAAAATATCCCTGAAGAGGTTATGGAGGTAATCAAAACCCATAACATTAAGGAAGGCTCCTTAAACTACAAAAGCCTCCTTACCATCGCCCTAGAGGCAAATGGGTCGGTACTAACAGGATCCAGGTTCAGCCCAGACTATCCATTCCTAAATATCTTCTACATTAGGAACTTGAAGAGGCTACCAAAAGAAACCCTGTGCTTTCTTTGGTTCCTCCTTGAGACTTTCACAATAGCCGTGGCATTCAATTCTGCAAAACTAAATGCCTACCTATTAGAAAGTCAGACTGGACTGCTGTCTGAGGAAGAAAAAGGTACAATAAAGCTTCTGGAATGGTTTCTCCCTACACAAAAATGGGTCGAAGCCATGGGAACATCTCCCAAGAAACACTGTCTTGTCCTATTCAACAAACCTAGTTTGTATGCGACAAAATATGTGTATCGTGCCCCTCACACATTCATCCAGGCATGGTATGAGGTAAATCCATCGGATGTATACTTCAAAACTAACAGGTATACAGAATGGATACAACTCAGGAAAAAGATGGCAACAATAAACTTCGTCGACGTTGAAAGCATACCTATAAAGGTATTAACAGAAGAAGAAGTTTATAGGGAAGATGACAGACAGGCCAACGAATGGGAAGAGGCCCAAATCAGCTATTACGGCAAACACCCATTCTTCAACAAGGTGCACATAATTAGTGGACCTCCTCAGCCTCCAGGACACCTCTTTCGTCCCATCCCAGAGATAGCTAAAGATTGGATCAAAGTAGACATCTGGACCCCGCCAAAAGAATTTCGTGATAAGTTAAAAGCCGAAGGCCTCTTGCCAAACGGAAAAGATCCCTATGAAGATGACGATCCAGCAAAGCCGCCTGAAGCTAGTGACTCGCAAGCAGATGACTCACCAGATCCCTACGAAAATGACGATCCAGCAGACCCGTATGAAGACGACCCATCTCACCCAGATTCCCGCTGGAAGTAATCTGGCTTATCCATAAAGAAGAAGATCCTAGTATGATTAATATTTTTAAGTGTGTTTTATGTATTAGATTAATCACTCTTAAAGTGGTTAATGGTGTGCTTAGGATAAATAAAGCTTAATCACTCTTAAAGTGATGTAAGCGCTTACGTATTTGTTTTTGTATTCTTGTTTGAATTATTGTAAGCTGGCCCACATGAATTATGTATCATGAGGTCATGCATGATGTCATAGTGCCTTTCCTTGGTCTATAAAAGGAAGGCCTCCCCTCATTTGTAATCCATCCTTGGAAAGAAATAAAATCTTCTTCTATAATTCTCTCTCTAGTCTCTCTCTTGTTCTTCTTTTATATTTTGAAACCTTTGAGTCTTTTCTTTTATAACCTTTGAGTCTAGAGTCTTTTACTGGTCTTATATAGATCAGCCATAAACCCCCCCTTATCTGGTATCAGAGCCATAAGCGCTCCTGTTCCTCCTTTCTAAGGTTTGATTAGTATGCTCTGTGTCTGCAGGCTTAGCTCCTGATCTTTCACAACAGAAAACTAACCTTACAAGGCTTGAACAGACTGGTCCGACACACTGAACCCTTATCAAGTCGTAGACAGCTTGTTGTGAGTGGTAAGTCGACAGAGGTTCGCGGTAAAGTCTCAATTTGGTACGAGCTGGGAAAACTTGATAATTGTTAGAGGAGTCTAAACCCAGTTATGAATCAAGATCAAGGTCTATCCCGTTCTAGCTCTTCTTTAAGAAGATCGTCTGCGTCTAGAATTGATCAACTATATGAAATCTCATATATGTCCGATGATTCTAAAATCCCTATTACTAGTATGCCCATAGTCAACCCCTATAGTGTCTTCTCCAAACCTCATAATTCTTTATCCACGAAGGTAAAAAGGATTATAGGTTCCTCGTCTAGTCCGATTGTCAAGGAGTTTGTCCAAGCTTCCAAGTATAGCTCACACCAACTCCCTGCCACAACGTCTGAACACCTAGTCACCCTATCCCTACCCCCAGATCTTCCAAGGATCTGTCTTGCCCAAGGATATACACATATCCACTTTGGTGCCATTAGATTAGCCCTTACTTTCCATGGAAGGAAAGGGTTACCAGCGTTCTCTCGAATCGCTTTAGTCGATACAAGATTTGTACAGTATCAACACGCTTGTATTGGTACGATACAAACCACCTTGAACGCCGGAACGGTCTTTGTCACCTTCTATCCAAACTTCTGTATGCCCCTTAATGACCCTTCACTCTTAACAGCCTTAAAAGCCCAGATCCAAATCGGTGGCACTCCACAGGTCAACACTTTTCAGGCTACTTTCCATTATCAGATGGCTTACAGAGTTCAAGATCATGCCTTGGATCTTATGGTTCCAGGCCAAGACAACTCAGGTGATGCGCTGCTCATAGACATCGATTCTAATGCAACGCCAACCTGCACATATGTTCCTAAGCAGCTATCCAGAGAAGAGCTCACAAAGCTACTTCCAGAAAAATGGATAACTAATTACGAACAGATCCACCAAGCACCGGTCCAGACAACGACAACTCCAGAGTTCATCCGTCACCAGGATGGACATGTCGAAGTCAGATTTGACAGACAAGATCGAAGAGATGTTTTCTCCTCGATGCACATGATGCAACCGGTAGAAGCTCCAGCACAGACACCACATAATCCTTTCGATGTATGTGACTGTCAAGATTGCCTTGATGAGGCATATAAGCTAGAGTATGAAGAAGAAGACAACCAGAGAAAGAAGAAAGGTTCCCAGTTTACTCTCAAACAGAGGTATGAAGCTGGAGACCCAACAGTTGGTCTTCTTGGTGAACCATCAGGAAAGTTTGACTACTATGTCCTGTATGGTGATTCAAAACCCAAACCTAAACCACCAAAACCATCACCTCCTCCACCACTGAAACATCCACCCACACCACCCAAAGAATGTTTCACCCTTACACCAGCACCCTCACCCCAAAATTACCACACCGAATTCCCACCTTTATCCACCTTTGAGAATGTCCAGCAAAAGGCTCGACATAGTTGGAAGATTGAGAACCCAACCACCATAGGTGCAAATGGTGTCCAACACCAGGTTACCCCTGCTGAAGCCACTTTGAACTGGCAAAGTGAAAACGCTGTTGCTCAAAACAACGCTCTTAGATCCATCATTGCAAAGCAAGAGGATCTCTTAAAGTCCCAAGCAGCCCTGTCCAACAGGATGACTGGACTTGAAGGAATCATCTATGAAATCAAGAATAAAATTCTTGGTATTCATAATGAATTACTTCAGATGGCTTACAATAACCCAGGCATGGTAAGCACAAGAAGCGTTGCCCAGACTGAGAAGGAAGCTGAAATGAAGTTTCTAAAAGCACAGCTTGCAGATCTGGAAAGACAACACAAGCAGCAGAGAGTCTCAACACTAGCAGATGATCCATGGAGACTACCCTCCTCACCATTCGTGAGGGCAGCCTTTGATCCTCAACCACTGCAAATTTCATCATATCCTGAAGACTCACCGTCTTTAAGATTATGGTCAAGTGAGCAAGCTAAGATCAAAGCAAGGAAACAAAGGTCATCTCCTGCAACTTCCATGACATCTGACAGCTCAAATCAGAGAGCATCTACAAGCAAGCCACAAGATCCATCAACGGGCAAGAAGATTGCTGATGATAGCATGATGATGGCTTCATCTAAAGCCATAGGAAAGGGAGAAGATAACCCCATCTCCTCGTTTTTACATGCTATGAGCAAAAACAACCAGGATGTGCCGACTATGGCACCGGTCATTACAACACAGTCAGATGACGAGTCTGACCCAGGTTCAGAAGGTTCCACGCCAAAGTCATATGAAGACGTAAGCCCGACAGAAGAGTTTGAACACCTCTTCATGACTGAACCAGAACGCACCGAGAGGTATGATTTTCATTCCGAAGTTAATGAAAATGATGATAATGCCTCAAACCATGCGGCTCAGAGTGGAAACCAGCAACAACATCCAGTCACAGACTCAAAGATCAAATTCACCTTTGATGACATCCCACCATCAAAATGGCTTGATAGAAGTATTGAAATGCTAACATGGTGTGAAGCAGAACTTCAATACTATGACATTGCCATGGTCATCAAAAGGTTTCTAGCAAGATGCCAAGGAAGACTCAGAGATTGGTATCTTAGCCTTGGAGAATACCGACATCTCCAACTCCTTCAATGCCAGGCTCCAGAAGCATTCATAAGAGAAATCCAACTTGAATTTGTTGGAAATCCTATTGAATATAAGATACGAGCTAGGGATGAGTTCTTAAAAATGAAATGTTGTTCTTTCAAACAGAAAGACCTTGAAAAGCACTACAATCGAATGTCTGAAAGGTTCTACTGCCTGAACGGCATCGATGATGTGAACCTCAAGCAAGTCTTTCTCAGCTCATTCCCAGAGTCGCTGACAAATGAAGCGTACAGGATGTTAGAAAACAAAAATCAAACGGTAGCCAATGTCTCGCTAGGAGGCCTCTACCAGTTGATCATGAATGCTCTAACCAAACTGTGTAACCAGCAGCGATTCTTAGCCGAGTTTGAAAAAACAGGAAGGCGCCTAGGCTCAGCTTGCAGTGACAAACATCTAAAGATCGGATGCAAAGAAGAGTCTGCATGTGTCTGTCCAAAAGGGTCTAAAATCCTTAAAGGTCTAAGCACCTCAAGGAAAACCGAGAGACGATTCAGACCCAAGAAGAACTGGAAATTCTTGAGTAAGAAGTCAAGTCGAAGCAGAGACACTGATCGTTGCTATGTATGCAACAAACAGGGCCACTTTGCAAAAGATTGCAAAGACAGAAGAAAGACCCAAGCCCTTGTTGAAGCAATCAACAAGATAGAACCAGTTGACGTCTCTGAAATAGAGTTCTTGTACTCTCTAGAAGATGAACCAGGAGAAAATACAATCTGTTCTATCTTCTATGGTTCAAGCTCAGATGACAGTTCAGACGAGCAATCTGACTCAGACACCGGTCTAATGACTATCTACATGGCTGACAGCATTCCTTGCCGGAAAAACAGCCATCGGAAAAACATGTCACAAAGAAGGTTGGTCCCACACACCACCAGACAGCAAGGACCAACAGACCACGTTCAAGATTCCCTCCCTACAGTAACCTTGCCCACTAGGGAGAATATGTCAGCTTTAAAAAAGAAAGAGCCCACTCGCAGAAAAGAAGATAATGCTGACACGAAACCCACTTGCAAGATAAGACCGAACACTGCTACTGCATCACCCACTTTAAAGAATCCTCCAACAGTGAAGAAACGAATCCCGCAGAAAAAAGCAGTCGGGTCATATCGGGAAAAGATACGTGGACACAAACCCAACACGTCTCAAGATCATCAACCTCTTGAGAGACGAAAGGACCCAAAGGCAACTAAAATCAACAACAGGATACTGATGATGGAGAATCCATCCATCACTGTTCAAGATATCCAACAAGGCTTCTCAACGAAGCCAAACGCCTATTTAAAGGGCACCACAAACCCGAAGATGGACCATCAAACCACCAGTCCACCTTCACCAAACACAATGAGTACCTCGACACCCTCTGAAAAAACCCCTCTCCACCAAGAACCTAAATGGAAAAATATCCCTGAAGAGGTTATGGAGGTAATCAAAACCCATAACATTAAGGAAGGCTCCTTAAACTACAAAAGCCTCCTTACCATCGCCCTAGAGGCAAATGGGTCGGTACTAACAGGATCCAGGTTCAGCCCAGACTATCCATTCCTAAATATCTTCTACATTAGGAACTTGAAGAGGCTACCAAAAGAAACCCTGTGCTTTCTTTGGTTCCTCCTTGAGACTTTCACAATAGCCGTGGCATTCAATTCTGCAAAACTAAATGCCTACCTATTAGAAAGTCAGACTGGACTGCTGTCTGAGGAAGAAAAAGGTACAATAAAGCTTCTGGAATGGTTTCTCCCTACACAAAAATGGGTCGAAGCCATGGGAACATCTCCCAAGAAACACTGTCTTGTCCTATTCAACAAACCTAGTTTGTATGCGACAAAATATGTGTATCGTGCCCCTCACACATTCATCCAGGCATGGTATGAGGTAAATCCATCGGATGTATACTTCAAAACTAACAGGTATACAGAATGGATACAACTCAGGAAAAAGATGGCAACAATAAACTTCGTCGACGTTGAAAGCATACCTATAAAGGTATTAACAGAAGAAGAAGTTTATAGGGAAGATGACAGACAGGCCAACGAATGGGAAGAGGCCCAAATCAGCTATTACGGCAAACACCCATTCTTCAACAAGGTGCACATAATTAGTGGACCTCCTCAGCCTCCAGGACACCTCTTTCGTCCCATCCCAGAGATAGCTAAAGATTGGATCAAAGTAGACATCTGGACCCCGCCAAAAGAATTTCGTGATAAGTTAAAAGCCGAAGGCCTCTTGCCAAACGGAAAAGATCCCTATGAAGATGACGATCCAGCAAAGCCGCCTGAAGCTAGTGACTCGCAAGCAGATGACTCACCAGATCCCTACGAAAATGACGATCCAGCAGACCCGTATGAAGACGACCCATCTCACCCAGATTCCCGCTGGAAGTAATCTGGCTTATCCATAAAGAAGAAGATCCTAGTATGATTAATATTTTTAAGTGTGTTTTATGTATTAGATTAATCACTCTTAAAGTGGTTAATGGTGTGCTTAGGATAAATAAAGCTTAATCACTCTTAAAGTGATGTAAGCGCTTACGTATTTGTTTTTGTATTCTTGTTTGAATTATTGTAAGCTGGCCCACATGAATTATGTATCATGAGGTCATGCATGATGTCATAGTGCCTTTCCTTGGTCTATAAAAGGAAGGCCTCCCCTCATTTGTAATCCATCCTTGGAAAGAAATAAAATCTTCTTCTATAATTCTCTCTCTAGTCTCCCTCTTGTTCTTCTTTTACATTTTGAGTCTCTTGAGTCTTTTCTTTTATAACCTTTGAGTCTAGAGTCTTTTACTGGTCTTATATAGATCAGCCATAAACCCCCCCCTTATCTGGTATCAGAGCCATAAGCGCTCCTGTTCCTCCTTTCTAAGGTTTGATTAGTATGCTCTGTGACTGCAGGCTTAGCTCCTGATCTCTCACAACAGAAAACTAACCTTACAAGGCTTGAACAGACTGGTCCGACACACTGAACCTTTATCGAGTCGTAGACAGCTTGTTGTGAGTGGTAAGACGACAGAGGGTCGCGGTAAGTCTCAATTTGGTACGAGCTGGGAAAACTTGATAATTGTTAGAGGAGTCTAAACCCAGTTATGAATCAAGATCAAGGTCTATCCCGTTCTAGTTCTTCTTTAAGAAGATCGTCTGCGTCTAGAATTGATCAACTATATGAAATCTCATATATGTCCGATGATTCTAAAATCCCTATTACTAGTATGCCCATAGTCAACCCCTATAGTGTCTTCTCCAAACCTCATAATTCTTTATCCACGAAGGTAAAAAGGATTATAGGTTCTTCGTCCAGTCCTATTGTCAAGGAGTTTGTCCAAGCTTCCAAATATAACTCACACCAACTCCCTGCCACAACGTCTGAACACCTAGTCACCCTATCCCTACCCCCAGATCTTCCAAGGATCTGTCTAGCCCAAGGATATACACATATCCACTTTGGTGCCATTAGATTAGCCCTTACTTTCCATGGAAGGAAAGGGTTACCAGCGTTCTCTCGAATCGCTTTAGTCGATACAAGATTTGTACAGTATCAACACGCTTGTATTGGTACCATACAAACCACCTTGAACGCCGGAACGGTCTTTGTCACCTTCTATCCAAACTTCTGTATGCCCCTTAATGACCCTTCACTCTTAACAGCCTTAAAAGCTCAGATCCGAATCGGTGGTACTCCACAGGTCAACACTTTTCAGGCTACTTTCCATTACCAGATGGCTTACAGAGTTCAAGATCATGCCTTAGATCTTATGGTTCCAGGCCAAGACAACTCAGGTGATGCGCTGCTCATAGACATCGATTCTAATGCAACGCCAACCTGCACATATGTTCCTAAGCAGCTATCCAGAGAAGAGCTCACAAAGCTACTTCCAGAAAAATGGATAACTAATTACGAACAGATCCACCAAGCACCGGTCCAGACAACGACAACTCCAGAGTTCATCCGTCACCAGGATGGACATGTCGAAGTCAGATTTGACAGACAAGATCGAAGAGATGTTTTCTCCTCGATGCACATGATGCAACCGGTAGAAGCTCCAGCACAGACACCACATAATCCTTTCGATGTATGTGACTGTCAAGATTGCCTTGATGAGGCATATAAGCTAGAGTATGAAGAAGAAGACAACCAGAGAAAGAAGAAAGGTTCCCAGTTTACTCTCAAACAGAGGTATGAAGCTGGAGACCCAACAGTTGGTCTTCTTGGTGAACCATCAGGAAAGTTTGACTACTATGTCCTGTATGGTGATTCAAAACCCAAACCTAAACCACCAAAACCATCACCTCCTCCACCACTGAAACATCCACCCACACCACCCAAAGAATGTTTCACCCTTACACCAGCACCCTCACCCCAAAATTACCACACCGAATTCCCACCTTTATCCACCTTTGAGAATGTCCAGCAAAAGGCTCGACATAGTTGGAAGATTGAGAACCCAACCACCATAGGTGCAAATGGTGTCCAACACCAGGTTACCCCTGCTGAAGCCACTTTGAACTGGCAAAGTGAAAACGCTGTTGCTCAAAACAACGCTCTTAGATCCATCATTGCAAAGCAAGAGGATCTCTTAAAGTCCCAAGCAGCCCTGTCCAACAGGATGACTGGACTTGAAGGAATCATCTATGAAATCAAGAATAAAATTCTTGGTATTCATAATGAATTACTTCAGATGGCTTACAATAACCCAGGCATGGTAAGCACAAGAAGCGTTGCCCAGACTGAGAAGGAAGCTGAAATGAAGTTTCTAAAAGCACAGCTTGCAGATCTGGAAAGACAACACAAGCAGCAGAGAGTCTCAACACTAGCAGATGATCCATGGAGACTACCCTCCTCACCATTCGTGAGGGCAGCCTTTGATCCTCAACCACTGCAAATTTCATCATATCCTGAAGACTCACCGTCTTTAAGATTATGGTCAAGTGAGCAAGCTAAGATCAAAGCAAGGAAACAAAGGTCATCTCCTGCAACTTCCATGACATCTGACAGCTCAAATCAGAGAGCATCTACAAGCAAGCCACAAGATCCATCAACGGGCAAGAAGATTGCTGATGATAGCATGATGATGGCTTCATCTAAAGCCATAGGAAAGGGAGAAGATAACCCCATCTCCTCGTTTTTACATGCTATGAGCAAAAACAACCAGGATGTGCCGACTATGGCACCGGTCATTACAACACAGTCAGATGACGAGTCTGACCCAGGTTCAGAAGGTTCCACGCCAAAGTCATATGAAGACGTAAGCCCGACAGAAGAGTTTGAACATCTCTTCATGACTGAACCAGAACGCACTGAGAGGTATGATTTTCATTCCGAAGTAAATGAAAATGATGATAATGCCTCCAATCATGCGGCTCACAGTGGAAACCAACAACAACATCCAGTCACAGACTCAAAGATCAAATTCACCTTTGATGACATCCCACCATCAAAATGGCTTGATAGAAGTATTGAAATGCTAACATGGTGTGAAGCAGAACTTCAATACTATGACATTGCCATGGTCATCAAAAGGTTTTTAGCAAGATGCCAAGGAAGACTCAGAGATTGGTATCTCAGCCTTGGAGAATACCGACATCTCCAACTCCTTCAATGCCAGGCTCCAGAAGCATTCATAAGAGAAATCCAACTTGAATTTGTTGGAAATCCTATTGAATATAAGATACGAGCTAGGGATGAGTTCTTAAAAATGAAATGTTGTTCTTTCAAACAGAAAGACCTTGAAAAGCACTACAATCGAATGTCTGAAAGGTTCTACTGCCTGAACGGCATCGATGATGTAAACCTCAAGCAAGTCTTTCTCAACTCATTCCCAGAGTCGCTAACAAATGAAGCATACAGGATGTTAGAAAACAAAAATCAAACGGTAGCCAATGTCTCGCTAGGAGGCCTCTACCAGTTGATCATGAATGCTCTAACCAAACTGTGTAACCAGCAGCGATTCTTAGCCGAGTTTGAAAAAACGGGAAAGCGCCTAGGCTCAGCTTGCAGTGACAAACATCTAAAGATCGGATGCAAAGAAGAGTCTGCATGTGTCTGTCCAAAAGGGTCTAAAATCCTTAAAGGTTTAAACACCTCGAGGAAAGCCGAGAAACGATTCAGACCCAAGAAGAACTGGAAATTCTTGAGCAAGAAGTCAAGTCGAAGCAGAGACACTGACCGTTGCTATGTATGCAACAAACAGGGCCATTTTGCAAAAGATTGCAAAGACAGAAGAAAGACCCAAGCCCTTGTTGAAGCAATCAACAAGATAGAACCAGTTGACGTCTCTGAAATAGAGTTCTTGTACTCTCTAGAAGATGAACCAGGAGAAAATACAATATGTTCTATCTTCTATGGTTCAAGCTCAGATGACAGTTCAGACGAGCAATCTGACTCAGACACCGGTCTAATGACTATCTACATGGCTGACAGCATTCCTTGCCGGAAAAACAGCCATCGGAAAAACATGTCACAAAGAAGGTCGGTCCCACACACCACCAGACAGCAAGGACCAACAGACCACGTTCAAGATTCCCTCCCTACAGTAACCTTGCCCACTAGGGAGAATTTGTCAGCTTTAAAAAAGAAAGAGCCCACTCGCAGAAAAGAAGATAATGCTGACACGAAACCCACTTGCAAGATAAGACCGAACACTGCTACTGCATCACCCACTTTAAAGAATCCTCCAACAGTGAAGAAACGAATCCCGCAGAAAAAAGCAGTCGGGTCATATCGGGAAAAGATACGTGGACACAAACCCAGCACGTCTCAAAATCATCAACCTCTTGAGAGACGAAAGGGCCCAAAGGCAACTAAAATCAACAACAGGATACTGATGATGGAGAATCCATCCATCACTGTTCAAGATATCCAGCAAAGCTTCTCAACGAAGCCAGTCGCCTATTTAAAGGGCACCACAAACCCGAAGATGGACCATCAAACCACCAGTCCACCTTCACCAAACAC
The DNA here is from genome assembly GCA_030867185.1 of Tagetes erecta. Lineage (NCBI taxonomy): Eukaryota > Viridiplantae > Streptophyta > Magnoliopsida > Asterales > Asteraceae > Tagetes > Tagetes erecta. The sequence goes on from CM061494.1 coordinate 25,045,658, forward strand.
AATGAGTACCTCGACACCCTCTGAAAAAACCCCTCTCCACCAAGAACCTAAATGGAAAAATATCCCTGAAGAGGTTATGGAGGTAATCAAAACCCATAACATTAAGGAAGGCTCCTTAAACTACAAAAGCCTCCTTACCATCGCCCTAGAGGCAAATGGGTCGGTACTAACAGGATCCAGGTTCAGCCCAGACTACCCATTCCTAAATATCTTCTACATTAGGAACTTGAAGAGGCTACCAAAAGAAACCCTGTGCTTTCTTTGGTTCCTCCTTGAGACTTTCACAATAGCTGTGGCATTCAATTCTGCAAAACTAAATGCCTACCTATTAGAAAGTCAGACTGGACTGCTGTCTGAGGAAGAAAAAGGTACAATAAAGCTCCTGGAATGGTTTCTCCCCACACAAAAATGGGTCGAAGCCATGGGAACATCTCCCAAGAAACACTGTCTTGTCCTATTCAACAAACCTAGTTTGTATGCGACAAAATATGTGTATCGTGCCCCTCACACATTCATCCAGGCATGGTATGAGGTAAATCCATCGGATGTATACTTCAAAACTAACAGGTATACAGAATGGATACAACTCAGGAAAAAGATGGCAACAATAAACTTCGTCGACGTTGAAAGCATACCTATAAAGGTATTAACAGAAGAAGAAGTTTATAAGGAAGATGACAAGCAGGCAAACGAATGGGAAGAGGCCCAAATCAGCTATTACGGCAAACACCCATTCTTCAACAAGGTGCACATAATTAGTGGACCTCCTCAGCCTCCAGGACACCTCTTTCGTCCCATCCCAGAGATAGCTAAAGATTGGATCAAAGTAGACATCTGGACCCCGCCAAAAGAATTCCGAGACAGGTTAAAAGCCGAAGGCCTCTTGCCAAACGGAAAAGATCCTTATGAAGATAACGATCCAGCAAAGCCGCCTGAAGCTAATGACTCGCAAGCAGATGACTCACCGGATCCCTACGAAGATGACGATCCAGCAGACCCGTATGAAGACGACCCATCTCACCCAGATTCTCGCTGGAAGTAATCTGGCTTATCCGTAAAGAAGAAGATTTAAGTGTGTTTAAGTGTGTTTAATATTTTATGAGTGTTTTATTTATGTATTAGATTAATCACTCTTAAAGTGGTTAATGGTGTGCTTAGGATAAATAAAGCTTAATCACTCTTAAAGTGAGGTAAGCGCTTACGTATTTGTTTTTGTATTCTTGTTTGAATTATTGTAGCTGGCCCACATGATTTATGTATCATGAGGTCATGCATGATGTCATAGTGCCTTTCCTTGGTCTATAAAAGGAAGGCCTCCCCTCATTTGTAATCCATCCTTGGAAAGAAATAAAATCTTCTTCTATAATTCTCTCTCTAGTCTCCCTCTTGTTCTTCTTTTACATTTTGAGTCTCTTGAGTCTTTTCTTTTATAACCTTTGAGTCTAGAGTCTTTTACTGGTCTTATATAGATCAGCCATAAACCCCCCCCTTATATAGATCAGCCAGATAAGGGGGGGGTTTATGGCTGATCTATATAAGACCAGTAAAAGACTCTAGACTCAAAGGTTATAAAAGAAAAGACTCAAGAGACTCAAAATGTAAAAGAAGAACAAGAGGGAGACTAGAGAGAGAATTATAGAAGAAGATTTTATTTCTTTCCAAGGATGGATTACAAATGAGAGGAGGCCTTCCTTTTATAGACCAAGGAAAGGCACTATGACATCATGCATGACCTCATGATACATAATTCATGTGGGCCAGCTACAATAATTTAAACAAGAATACAAAAACAAATACGTAAGCGCTTACATCACTTTAAGAGTGATTAAGCTTTATTTATCCTAAGCACACCATTAACCACTTTAAGAGTGATTAATCTAATACATAAATAAACACTCATAAAATATTAAACACACTTGAATCTTCTTCTTTACGGATAAGCCAGATTACTTCCAGCGAGAATCTGGGTGAGATGGGTCGTCTTCATACGGGTCTGCTGGATCGTCGTCTTCGTAGGGATCCGGTGAGTCATCTGGTTGTGAGTCACTAGCTTCAGACGGCTTTGCTGGATCGTCATCTTCATAGGGATCTTTTCCGTTTGGCAAGAGGCCTTCGGCTTTTAACCTATCACGAAATTCTTTTGGCGGGGTCCAGATGTCTACTTTGATCCAATCTTTAGCTATCTCTGGGATGGGACGAAATAGGTGTCCTGGAGGCTGGGGAGGTCCACTAATTATGTGCACCTTGTTGAAGAATGGGTGTTTGCCGTAATAGCTGATTTGGGCCTCTTCCCATTCGTTGGCCTGTTTGTCATCTTCCCTATAAACTTCTTCTTCTGTTAATACCTTTATAGGTATGCTTTCAACGTCGACGAAGTTTATTGTTGCCATCCTTTTCCTGATTTGTATCCATTCTGTATACCTGTTAGTTTTGAAGTATACATCCGATGGATTTACCTCATACCATGCCTGGATGAATGTGTGAGGCGCACGATACACATATTTTGTCGCATACAAACTAGGTTTGTTGAATAGGACAAGACAGTGTTTCTTAGGAGATGTTCCCATGGCTTCGACCCATTTTTGTGTAGGGAGAAACCATTCCAGGAGCTTTATTGTACCTTTTTCTTCCTCAGACAGCAGTCCAGTCTGACTTTCTAATAGGTAGGCATTTAGTTTTGCAGAATTGAATGCCACGGCTATTGTGAAAGTCTCAAGGAGGAACCAAAGAAAGCACAGGGTTTCTTTTGGTAGCCTCTTCAAGTTCCTAATGTAGAAGATATTTAGGAACGGGTAGTCTGGGCTGAATCTGGATCCTGTTAGTACCGACCCATTTGCCTCTAGGGCGATGGTAAGGAGGCTTTTGTAGTTTAAGGAGCCCTCCTTAATGTTATGGGTTTTGATTACCTCCATAACCTCTTCAGGGATATTTTTCCATTTAGGCTCTTGGTGGAGAGGGGTTTTCTCAGAGGGTATCGAGGTACTCATTGTGTTTGGTGAAGGTGGACTGGTGGTTTGATGGTCCATCTTCGGGTTTGTGGTGCCCTTTAAATAGGCGTCTGGCTTCGTTGAGAAGCCTTGTTGGATATCTTGAACAGTGATGGATGGATTCTCCATCATCAGTATCCTGTTGTTGATTTTAGTTGCCTTTGGGCCTTTTCGTCTCTCAAGAGGTTGATGATCTTGAGACGTGTTGGGTTTGTGTCCACGTATCTTTTCCCGATATGACCCGACTGCTTTTTTCTGCGGGATTCGTTTCTTCACTGTTGGAGGATTCTTTAAAGTGGGTGATGCAGTAGCAGTGTTCGGTCTTATCTTGCAAGTGGGTTTCGTGTCAGCATTATCTTCTTTTCTGCGAGTGGGCTCTTTCTTTTTTAAAGCTGACATATTTTCCCTAGTGGGCAAGGTTACTGTAGGGAGGGAATCTTGAACGTGGTCTGTTGGTCCTTGCTGTCTGGTGGTGTGTGGGACCGACCTTCTTTGTGACATGTTTTTTCGATGGCTGTTTTTCCGGCAAGGAATGCTGTCAGCCATGTAGATAGTCATTAGACCGGTGTCTGAGTCAGATTGCTCGTCTGAACTGTTATCTGAGCTTGAACCATAGAAGATAGAACAGATTGTATTTTCTCCTGGTTCATCTTCTAGAGAGTACAAGAACTCTATTTCAGAGACGTCAACTGGTTCTATCTTGTTGATTGCTTCAACAAGGGCTTGGGTCTTTCTTCTGTCTTTGCAATCTTTTGCAAAGTGGCCCTGTTTGTTGCATACATAGCAACGGTCAGTGTCTCTGCTTCGACTTGACTTTTTGCTCAAGAATTTCCAGTTCTTCTTGGGTCTGAATCGTTTCTCGGTTTTCCTTGAGGTGTTTAGACCTTTAAGGATTTTAGACCCTTTTGGACAGACACATGCAGACTCTTCTTTGCATCCGATCTTTAGATGTTTGTCACTGCAAGCTGAGCCTAGGCGCCTTCCTGTTTTTTCAAATTCGGCTAAGAATCGCTGCTGGTTACACAGTTTGGTTAGAGCATTCATGATCAACTGGTAGAGGCCTCCCAGCGAGACATTGGCTACCGTTTGATTTTTGTTTTCTAACATCCTGTACGCTTCATTTGTCAGCGACTCTGGGAATGAGTTGAGAAAGACTTGCTTAAGGTTCACATCATCGATGCCGTTCAGGCAGTAGAACCTTTCAGACATTCGATTGTAGTGCTTTTCAAGGTCTTTCTGTTTGAAAGAACAACATTTCATTTTTAAGAACTCATCCCTAGCTCGTATCTTATATTCAATAGGATTTCCAACAAATTCAAGTTGGATTTCTCTTATGAATGCTTCTGGAGCCTGGCATTGAAGGAGTTGGAGATGTCGGTACTCTCCAAGGCTAAGATACCAATCTCTGAGTCTTCCTTGGCATCTTGCTAAAAACCTTTTGATGACCATGGCAATGTCGTAGTATTGAAGTTCTGCTTCACACCATGTTAGCATTTCAATACTTCTATCAAGCCATTTTGATGGTGGGATGTCATCAAAGGTGAATTTGATCTTTGAGTCTGTGACTGGATATTGTTGTTGGTTTCCACTGTGAGCCGCATGATTGGAGGCATTATCATCATTTTCATTTACTTCTGAATGAAAATCATACCTCTCAGTGCGTTCAGGTTCAGTCATGAAGAGGTGTTCAAACTCTTCTGTCGGGCTTACGTCTTCATATGACTTTGGCGTGGAACCTTCTGAACATGGGTCAGACTCGTCATCTGATTGTGTTGTAATGACCGGTGCCATAGTCGGCACATTCTGGTTGTTTTTGCTCATAGCATGTAAAAACGAGGAGATGGGGTTATCTTCTCCCTTTCCTATGGCTTTAGTTGAAGCCATCATCATGCTATCATCAGCAACCTTCTTGCCCGTTGATGGATCTTGTGGCTTGCTTGTAGATGGTCTCTGATTTGAGCTGTCAGATGTCATGGAGGTTGCAGGAGATGACCTTTGTTTCCTTGCTTTGATCTTAGCTTGCTCACTCGACCATAATCGTAAAGACGGTGAGTCTTCAGGATATGATGAAATTTGCAGTGGTTGAGGATCAAAGGCTGCTCTCACGAACGGTGAGGAGGGTAGTCTCCATGGATCATCTGCTAGTGTTGAGACTCTCTGCTGCTTGTGTTGTCTTTCCAGATCTGCAAGCTGTGCTTTTAGGAACTTCATTTCAGCTTCCTTCTCAGTCTGGGCAACGCTTCTTGTGCTTACCATGCCTGGGTTGTTGTAAGCCATCTGAAGCAATTCATTATGAAGACCAAGAATTTTACTCCTGATTTCATAAATGATTCCTTCAAGTCCGGTCATCCTGTTAGACAGGGCTGCTTGGGACTTTAAGAGATCCTCTTGCTTTGCAATGATGGATCTAAGAGCGTTGTTTTGAGCAACAGCGTTTTCACTTTGCCAGTTCAAAGTGGCTTCAGCAGGGGTAACCTGGTGTTGGACACCATTTGCACCTATGGTGGTTGGATTCTCAATCTTCCAACTATGTCGAGCCTTTTGCTGGACATTCTCAAAGGTGGATAAGGGTGGGAATTCGGTGTGGTAATTTTGGGGTGAGGGTGCTGGTGTAAGGGTGAAACATTCTTTAGGTGGTGTGGGTGGATGTTTCAGTGGTGGAGGAGGTGATGGTTTTGGTGGTTTAGGTTTGGGTTGTGAATCACCATACAGGACATAGTAGTCAAACTTTCCTGATGGTTCACCAAGAAGACCAACTGTTGGGTCTCCAGCTTCATACCTCTGTTTGAGAGTAAACTGGGAACCTTTCTTCTTTCTCTGGTTGTCTTCTTCTTCATACTCTAGCTTGTATGCCTCATCAAGGCAATCTTGACAGTCACATATATCGAAAGGATTATGTGATGTCTGTGCTGGAGCTTCTACCGGTTGCATCATATGCATCGAGGAGAAAACATCTCTTCGATCCTGTCTGTCAAATCTGACTTCGACATGTCCATCCTGGTGACGGATGAACTCTGGAGTTGTCGTTGTCTGGACCGGTGCTTGGTGGATCTGTTCGTAATTAGTTATCCATTTTTCTGGAAGTAGCTTTGTGAGCTCTTCTCTGGATAGCTGCTTAGGAACATATGTGCAGGTTGGCGTTGCATTAGAATCGATGTCTATGAGCAGCGCATCACCTGAGTTGTCTTGGCCTGGAACCATAAGATCCAAGGCATGATCTTGAACTCTGTAAGCCATCTGATAATGGAAAGTAGCCTGAAAAGTGTTGACCTGTGGAGTACCACCAATCTGGATCTGGGCTTTTAAGGCTGTTAAGAGTGAAGGGTCATTAAGGGGCATACAGAAGTTTGGATAGAAGGTGACAAAGACCGTTCCGGCGTTCAAGGTGGTTTGTATCGTACCAATACAAGCGTGTTGATACTGTACAAATCTTGTATCGACTAAAGCGATTCGAGAGAACGCTGGTAACCCTTTCCTTCCATGGAAAGTAAGGGCTAATCTAATGGCACCAAAGTGGATATGTGTATATCCTTGGGCAAGACAGATCCTTGGAAGATCTGGGGGTAGGGATAGGGTGACTAGGTGTTCAGACGTTGTGGCAGGGAGTTGGTGTGAGTTATACTTGGAAGCTTGGACAAACTCCTTGACAATCGGACTGGACGAGGAACCTATAATCCTCTTTACCTTTGTGGATAAAGAATTATGAGGTTTGGAGAAGACACTATAGGGGTTGACTATGGGCATACTAGTAATAGGGATTTTAGAATCATCGGACATATATGAGATTTCATATAGTTGATCAATTCTGGACGCAGACGATCTTCTTAAAGAAGAACTAGAACGGGATAGACCTTGATCTTGATTCATAACTGGGTTTAGACTCCTCTAACAATTATCAAGTTTTCCCAGCTCGTACCAAATTGAGACTTACCGCGACCCTCTGTCGTCTTACCACTCACAACAAGCTGTCTACGACTCGATAAAGGTTCAGTGTGTCGGACCAGTCTGTTCAAGCCTTGTAAGGTTAGTTTTCTGTTGTGAGAGATCAGGAGCTAAGCCTGCAGTCACAGAGCATACTAATCAAACCTTAGAAAGGAGGAACAGGAGCGCTTATGGCTCTGATACCAGATAAGGGGGGGGTTTATGGCTGATCTATATAAGACCAGTAAAAGACTCTAGACTCAACAAGAGGGAGACTAGAGAGAGAATTATAGAAGAAGATTTTATTTCTTTCCAAGGATGGATTACAAATGAAGAGAGGCCTTCCTTTTATAGACCAAGGAAAGGCACTATGACATCATGCATGACCTCATGATACATAATTCATGTGGGCCAGCTACAATAATTCAAACAAGAATACAAAAACAAATACGTAAGCGCTTACATCACTTTAAGAGTGATTAAGCTTTATTTATCCTAAGCACACCATTAACCACTATAAGAGTGATTAACCTATTACACAAATAAAACACTCATAAAATATTAAACATACTTAATTATACTAGAATCTTCTTCTTTATGGATAAGCCAGATTACTTCCAGCGGGAATCTGGGTGAGATGGGTCGTCTTCATACGGGTCTGCTGGATCATCGTCTTCGTAGGGATCTGGTGAGTCATCTGCTTGCGAGTCACTAGCTTCAGGCGGCTTTGCTGGATCGTTATCTTCATAGGGATCTTTTCCGTTTGGCAAGAGGCCTTCGGCTTTTAATCTGTCACGCAATTCTTTTGGCGGGGTCCAGATGTCTACTTTGATCCAATCTTTAGCTATCTCAGGGATGGGGCGAAAGAGGTGTCCTGGAGGCTGAGGAGGTCCACTAATTATGTGCACCTTGTTGAAGAATGGGTGTTTGCCGTAATAGCTAATTTGAGCTTCTTCCCATTCAGTGGCCTGCTTGTCATCTTCCTTATAAACTTCTTTTTCTGTTAGTACCTTTATAGGTATGCTTTCGACGTCGACGAAGTTTATTGTTGCCATCTTTTTCCTGAGTTGTATCCAATCTGTATACCTGTTTGTTTTGAAGTATACATCCGATGGATTTACATCATACCATGCCTGGATGAATGTGTGAGGGGCACGATACACATATTTTGCCGCATACAAACTAGGTTTGTTGAATAGGACAAGACAGTGTTTCTTGGGAGATGTTCCCATGGCTTCGACCCATTTTTGTGTAGGGAGAAACCATTCCAGGAGCTTTATTGTACCTTTTTCTTCCTCAGACAGCAGTCCAGTCTGACTTTCTAATAGGTAGGCATTTAGTTTTGCAGAATTGAATGCCACGGCTATTGTGAAAGTCTCAAGGAGGAACCAAAGAAAGCACAGGGTTTCTTTTGGTAGCCTCTTCAAGTTCCTAATGTAGAAGATATTTAGGAACGGGTAGTCTGGGCTGAATCTGGATCCTGTTAGTACCGACCCATTTGCCTCTAGGGCGATGGTAAGGAGGCTTTTGTAGTTTAAGGAGCCCTCCTTAATGTTATGGGTTTTGATTACCTCCATAACCTCTTCAGGGATATTTTTCCATTTAGGCTCTTGGTGGAGAGGGGTTTTCTCAGAGGGTGTCGAGGTACTCATTGTGTTTGGTGAAGGTGGACTGGTGGTTTGATGGTCCATCTTCGGGTTTGTGGTGCCCTTTAAATAGGCGTCTGGCTTCGTTGAGAAGCCTTGTTGGATATCTTGAACAGTGATGGATGGATTCTCCATCATCAGTATCCTGTTGTTGATTTTAGTTGCCTTTGGGCCTTTTCGTCTCTCAAGAGGTTGATGATCTTGAGACGTGTTGGGTTTGTGTCCACGTATCTTTTCCCGATATGACCCGACTGCTTTTTTCTGCGGGATTCGTTTCTTCACTGTTGGAGGATTCTTTAAAGTGGGTGATGCAGTAGCAGTGTTCGGTCTTATCTTGCAAGTGGGTTTCGTGTCAGCATTATCTTCTTTTCTGCGAGTGGGCTCTTCCTTTTTTAAAGCTGACATATTTTCCCTAGTGGGCAAGGTTACTGTAGGGAGGGAATCTTGAACGTGGTCTGTTGGTCCTTGCTGTCTGGTGGTGTGTGGGACCGACCTTCTTTGTGACATGTTTTTTCGATGGCTGTTTTTCCGGCAAGGAATGCTGTCAGCCATGTAGATAGTCATTAGACCGGTGTCTGAGTCAGATTGCTCGTCTGAACTGTTATCTGAGCTTGAACCATAGAAGATAGAACAGATTGTATTTTCTCCTGGTTCATCTTCTAGAGAGTACAAGAACTCTATTTCAGAGACGTCAACTGGTTCTATCTTGTTGATTGCTTCAACAAGGGCTTGGGTCTTTCTTCTGTCTTTGCAATCTTTTGCAAAGTGGCCCTGTTTGTTGCATACATAGCAACGGTCAGTGTCTCTGCTTCGACTAGACTTTTTGCTCAAGAATTTCCAGTTCTTCTTGGGTCTGAATCGTTTCTCGGTTTTCCTTGAGGTGTTTAGACCTTTAAGGATTTTAGACCCTTTTGGACAGACACATGCAGACTCTTCTTTGCATCCGATCTTTAGATGTTTGTCACTGCAAGCTGAGCCTAGGCGCCTTCCTGTTTTTTCAAATTCGGCTAAGAATCGCTGCTGGTTACACAGTTTGGTTAGAGCATTCATGATCAACTGGTAGAGGCCTCCCAGCGAGACATTGGCTACCGTTTGATTTTTGTTTTCTAACATCCTGTACGCTTCATTTGTCAGCGACTCTGGGAATGAGTTGAGAAAGACTTGCTTAAGGTTCACATCATCGATGCCGTTCAGGCAGTAGAACCTTTCAGACATTCGATTGTAGTGCTTTTCAAGGTCTTTCTGTTTGAAAGAACAACATTTCATTTTTAAGAACTCATCCCTAGCTCGTATCTTATATTCAATAGGATTTCCAACAAATTCAAGTTGGATTTCTCTTATGAATGCTTCTGGAGCCTGGCATTGAAGGAGTTGGAGATGTCGGTACTCTCCAAGGCTAAGATACCAATCTCTGAGTCTTCCTTGGCATCTTGCTAAAAACCTTTTGATGACCATGGCAATGTCGTAGTATTGAAGTTCTGCTTCACACCATGTTAGCATTTCAATACTTCTATCAAGCCATTTTGATGGTGGGATGTCATCAAAGGTGAATTTGATCTTTGAGTCTGTGACTGGATGTTGTTGTTGGTTTCCACTGTGAGCCGCATGATTGGAGGCATTATCATCATTTTCATTTACTTCTGAATGAAAATCATACCTCTCAGTGCGTTCAGGTTCAGTCATGAAGAGGTGTTCAAACTCTTCTGTCGGGCTTACGTCTTCATATGACTTTGGCGTGGAACCTTCTGAACATGGGTCAGACTCGTCATCTGATTGTGTTGTAATGACCGGTGCCATAGTCGGCACATTCTGGTTGTTTTTGCTCATAGCATGTAAAAACGAGGAGATGGGGTTATCTTCTCCCTTTCCTATGGCTTTAGTTGACGCCATCATCATGCTATCATCAGCAACCTTCTTGCCCGTTGATGGATCTTGTGGCTTGCTTGTAGATGGTCTCTGATTTGAGCTGTCAGATGTCATGGAGGTTGCAGGAGATGACCTTTGTTTCCTTGCTTTGATCTTAGCTTGCTCACTCGACCATAATCGTAAAGACGGTGAGTCTTCAGGATATGATGAAATTTGCAGTGGTTGAGGATCAAAGGCTGCTCTCACGAACGGTGAGGAGGGTAGTCTCCATGGATCATCTGCTAGTGTTGAGACTCTCTGCTGCTTGTGTTGTCTTTCCAGATCTGCAAGCTGTGCTTTTAGGAACTTCATTTCAGCTTCCTTCTCAGTCTGGGCAACGCTTCTTGTGCTTACCATGCCTGGGTTGTTGTAAGCCATCTGAAGCAATTCATTATGAAGACCAAGAATTTTACTCCTGATTTCATAAATGATTCCTTCAAGTCCGGTCATCCTGTTAGACAGGGCTGCTTGGGACTTTAAGAGATCCTCTTGCTTTGCAATGATGGATCTAAGAGCGTTGTTTTGAGCAACAGCGTTTTCACTTTGCCAGTTCAAAGTGGCTTCAGCAGGGGTAACCTGGTGTTGGACACCATTTGCACCTATGGTGGTTGGATTCTCAATCTTCCAACTATGTCGAGCCTTTTGCTGGACATTCTCAAAGGTGGATAAGGGTGGGAATTCGGTGTGGTAATTTTGGGGTGAGGGTGCTGGTGTAAGGGTGAAACATTCTTTAGGTGGTGTGGGTGGATGTTTCAGTGGTGGAGGAGGTGATGGTTTTGGTGGTTTAGGTTTGGGTTGTGAATCACCATACAGGACATAGTAGTCAAACTTTCCTGATGGTTCACCAAGAAGACCAACTGTTGGGTCTCCAGCTTCATACCTCTGTTTGAGAGTAAACTGGGAACCTTTCTTCTTTCTCTGGTTGTCTTCTTCTTCATACTCTAGCTTGTATGCCTCATCAAGGCAATCTTGACAGTCACATATATCGAAAGGATTATGTGATGTCTGTGCTGGAGCTTCTACCGGTTGCATCATATGCATCGAGGAGAAAACATCTCTTCGATCCTGTCTGTCAAATCTGACTTCGACATGTCCATCCTGGTGACGGATGAACTCTGGAGTTGTCGTTGTCTGGACCGGTGCTTGGTGGATCTGTTCGTAATTAGTTATCCATTTTTCTGGAAGTAGCTTTGTGAGCTCTTCTCTGGATAGCTGCTTAGGAACATATGTGCAGGTTGGCGTTGCATTAGAATCGATGTCTATGAGCAGCGCATCACCTGAGTTGTCTTGGCCTGGAACCATAAGATCCAAGGCATGATCTTGAACTCTGTAAGCCATCTGATAATGGAAAGTAGCCTGAAAAGTGTTGACCTGTGGAGTACCACCGATTTGGATCTGGGCTTTTAAGGCTGTTAAGAGTGAAGGGTCATTAAGGGGCATACAGAAGTTTGGATAGAAGGTGACAAAGACCGTTCCGGCGTTCAAGGTGGTTTGTATCGTACCAATACAAGCGTGTTGATACTGTACAAATCTTGTATCGACTAGAGCGATTCGAGAGAACGCTGGTAACCCTTTCCTTCCATGGAAAGTAAGGGCTAATCTAATGGCACCAAAGTGGATATGTGTATATCCTTGGGCAAGACAGATCCTTGGAAGATCTGGGGGTAGGGATAGGGTGACTAGGTGTTCAGACGTTGTGGCAGGGAGTTGGTGTGAGTTATACTTGGAAGCTTGGACAAACTCCTTGACAATCGGACTGGACGAGGAACCTATAATCCTCTTTACCTTTGTGGATAAAGAATTATGAGGTTTGGAGAAGACACTATAGGGGTTGACTATGGGCATACTAGTAATAGGGATTTTAGAATCATCGGACATATATGAGATTTCATATAGTTGATCAATTCTGGACGCAGACGATCTTCTTAAAGAAGAACTAGAACGGGATAGACCTTGATCTTGATTCATAACTGGGTTTAGACTCCTCTAACAATTATCAAGTTTTCCCAGCTCGTACCAAATTGAGACTTACCGCGACCCTCTGTCGTCTTACCACTCACAACAAGCTGTCTACGACTCGATAAAGGTTCAGTGTGTCGGACCAGTCTGTTCAAGCCTTGTAAGGTTAGTTTTCTGTTGTGAGAGATCAGGAGCTAAGCCTGCAGTCACAGAGCATACTAATCAAACCTTAGAAAGGAGGAACAGGAGCGCTTATGGCTCTGATACCAGATAAGGGGGGGTTTATGGCTGATCTATATAAGACCAGTAAAAGACTCTAGTCTCCCTCTTGTTGAGTCTAGAGTCTTTTACTGGTCTTATATAGATCAGCCATAAACCCCCCCTTATCTGGTATCAGAGCCATAAGCGCTCCTGTTCCTCCTTTCTAAGGTTTGATTAGTATGCTCTGTGACTGCAGGCTTAGCTCCTGATCTCTCACAACAGAAAACTAACCTTACAAGGCTTGAACAGACTGGTCCGACACACTGAACCTTTATCGAGTCGTAGACAGCTTGTTGTGAGTGGTAAGACGACAGAGGGTCGCGGTAAGTCTCAATTTGGTACGAGCTGGGAAAACTTGATAATTGTTAGAGGAGTCTAAACCCAGTTATGAATCAAGATCAAGGTCTATCCCGTTCTAGTTCTTCTTTAAGAAGATCGTCTGCGTCTAGAATTGATCAACTATATGAAATCTCATATATGTCCGATGATTCTAAAATCCCTATTACTAGTATGCCCATAGTCAACCCCTATAGTGTCTTCTCCAAACCTCATAATTCTTTATCCACGAAGGTAAAAAGGATTATAGGTTCTTCGTCCAGTCCTATTGTCAAGGAGTTTGTCCAAGCTTCCAAACATAACTCACACCAACTCCCTGCCACAACGTCTGAACACCTAGTCACCCTATCCCTACCCCCAGATCTTCCAAGGATCTGTCTAGCCCAAGGATATACACATATCCACTTTGGTGCCATTAGATTAGCCCTTACTTTCCATGGAAGGAAAGGGTTACCAGCGTTCTCTCGAATCGCTTTAGTCGATACAAGATTTGTACAGTATCAACACGCTTGTATTGGTACCATACAAACCACCTTGAACGCCGGAACGGTCTTTGTCACCTTCTATCCAAACTTCTGTATGCCCCTTAATGACCCTTCACTCTTAACAGCCTTAAAAGCTCAGATCCAAATCGGTGGTACTCCACAGGTCAACACTTTTCAGGCTACTTTCCATTACCAGATGGCTTACAGAGTTCAAGATCATGCCTTAGATCTTATGGTTCCAGGCCAAGACAACTCAGGTGATGCGCTGCTCATAGACATCGATTCTAATGCAACGCCAACCTGCACATATGTTCCTAAACAGCTATCCAGAGAAGAGCTTACAAAGCTACTTCCAGAAAAATGGATAACTAATTATGAACAGATCCACCAAGCACCGGTCCAGACAACGACAACTCCAGAGTTCATCCGTCACCAGGATGGACATGTCGAAGTCAGATTTGACAGACAGGATCGAAGAGATGTTTTCTCCTCGATGCATATGATGCAACCGGTAGAAGCTCCAGCACAGACATCACATAATCCTTTCGATATATGTGACTGTCAAGATTGCCTTGATGAGGCATACAAGCTAGAGTATGAAGAAGAAGACAACCAGAGAAAGAAGAAAGGTTCCCAGTTTACTCTCAAACAGAGGTATGAAGCTGGAGACCCAACAGTTGGTCTTCTTGGTGAACCATCAGGAAAGTTTGACTACTATGTCCTGTATGGTGATTCAAAACCCAAACCTAAACCACCAAAACCATCACCTCCTCCACCACTGAAACATCCACCCACACCACCCAAAGAATGTTTCACCCTTACCCCAGCACCTTCACCCCAAAATTACCACACCGAATTCCCACCTTTATCCACCTTTGAGAATGTCCAGCAAAAGGCTCGACATAGTTGGAAGATTGAGAACCCAACCACCATAGGTGCAAATGGTGTCCAACACCAGATTACCCCTGCTGAAGCCACTTTGAACTGGCAAAGTGAAAACGCTGTTGCTCAAAACAACGCTCTTCGATCCATCATTGCAAAGCAAGAGGATCTCTTAAAGTCCCAAGCAGCCCTGTCCAACAGGATGACTGGACTTGAAGGAATCATCTATGAAATCAAGAATAAAATTCTTGGTATTCATAATGAATTACTTCAGATGGCTTACAACAACCCAGGCATGGTAAGCACAAGAAGCGTTGCCCAGACTGAAAAGGAAGCTGAAATGAAGTTTCTAAAAGCACAGCTTGCAGATCTGGAAAGACAACACAAGCAGCAGAGAGTCTCAACTCTAGCAGATGATCCATGGAGACTACCCTCCTCACCATTCGTGAGAGCAGCCTTTGATCCTCAACCACTGCAAATATCATCATATCCTGAAGACTCACCGTCTTTACGATTATGGTCAAGTGAGCAAGCTAAGATCAAAGCAAGGAAACAAAGGTCATCTCCTGCAACTTCCATGACATCTGACAGCTCAAATCAGAGACCATCTACGAGCAAACCACAACAAGATCCATCAACAAGCAAGAAAGCTGCTGATGATAGCATGATGATGGCTTCCTCTAAAGCCATAGGAAAGGGAGAAGAGAACCCCATCTCCTCGTTTTTACATGCTATGAGCAAAGACAACCAGAATGTGCCGACTATGGCACCGGTTATCACAACTCAATCAGATTACGAGTCTGACCTATGTTCAGAAGATTCCACGCCAAAGTCATACGAAGACGTAAGCCCAACAGAAGAATTTGAGCACCTCTTCATGACTGAACCAGAACGCACGGAGAGGTATGATTTTCATTCCGAAGTAAATGAAAATGATGATAATGCCTCAAACCATGCGGCTCAAAGTGGAAACCAACAGCAACATCCAGTCACAGACTCGAAGATCAAATTCACCTTTGATGACATCCCACCATCAAAATGGCTTGATAGAAGTATTGAAATGCTAACATGGTGTGAAGCAGAACTCCAATACTATGACATTGCCATGGTCATCAAAAGGTTTCTAGCAAGATGCCAAGGAAGACTCAGAGATTGGTATCTTAGCCTTGGAGAATACCGACATCTCCAACTCCTTCAATGCCAGGCTCCAGAAGCATTCATAAGAGAAATCCAACTTGAATTTGTTGGAAATCCTATTGAATATAAGATACGAGCTAGGGATGAGTTCTTAAAAATGAAATGTTGTTCTTTCAAACAGAAAGACCTTGAAAAGCACTACAATCGAATGTCTGAAAGGTTCTACTGCCTGAACGGCATCGATGATGTGAACCTTAAGCAAGTCTTTCTCAACTCATTCCCAGAGTCGCTGACAAATGAAGCGTACAGGATGTTAGAAAACAAAAATCAAACGGTAGCCAATGTCTCGCTGGGAGGCCTCTACCAGTTGATCATGAATGCTCTAACCAAACTGTGTAACCAGCAGCGATTCTTAGCCGAATTTGAAAAAACAGGAAGGCGCCTAGGCTCAGCTTGCAGTGACAAACATCTAAAGATCGGATGCAAAGAAGAGTCTGCATGTGTCTGTCCAAAAGGGTCTAAAATCCTTAAAGGTCTAAACACCTCAAGGAAAACAGAGAGACGATTCAAACCTAAGAAGAACTGGAAATTCTTGAGCAAGAAGTCAAGTCCAGGCCGGAACACTGACCGTTGCTATGTGTGCAACAAACAAGGCCACTTTGCAAAAGATTGCAAAGACAGAAGAAAGACCCAAGCCCTTGTTGAAGCAATCAACAAGATAGAACCAGTTGACGTCTCTGAAATAGAGTTCTTGTACTCTCTAGAAGATGAACCAGGAGAAAACACAATATGTTCTATCTTCTATGGTTCAAACTCAAATGACAGTTCAGATGAGCAATCTGACTCAGACACCGGTCTAATGACTATCTACATGGCTGACAGCATTCCTTGCCGGAAAAACAGCCATCGGAAAAACATGTCACAAAGAAGGTCGGTCCCACACACCACCAGACAGCAAGGACCAACAGACCACGTTCAAGATTCCCTCCCTACAGTAACCTTGCCCACTAGGGAGAATATGTCAGCTTTAAAAAAGAAAGAGCCCACTCGCAAAAAAGAAGATAATGCTGACACGAAACCCACTTGCAAGATAAGACCAAACACTGCTACTGCATCACCCACTTTAAAGAATCCTCCAACAGGTGGAAAACGAATCCCGCAGAAAAAGGCAGTCGGGTCATATCGGGAAAAGATACGTGGACACAAACCCAACACGTCTCAAGATCATCAACCCCTTGAGAGACGAAAGGGCCCAAAGGCAACTAAAATCAACAACAGGATACTGATGATGGAGAATCCATCCATCACTGTTCAAGATATCCAACAAAGCTTCTCAACGAAGCCAGACGCCTATTTAAAGGGCACCACAAACCCGAAGATGGACCATCAAACCACCAGTCCACCTTCACCAAACACAATGAGTACCTCTGAAAAAACCCCTCTCCACCAAGAGCCTAAATGGAAAAATATCCCTGAAGAGGTTATGGAGGTAATCAACACCCATAACATTAAGGAAGGCTCCCTAAACTACAAAAGCCTCCTTACCATCGCCCTAGAGGCAAATGGGTCGGTACTAACAGGATCCAGGTTCAGCCCAGACTACCCATTCCTAAATATCTTCTATATTAGGAACTTAAAAAGGCTACCAAAAGAAACCCTGTGCTTTCTTTGGTTCCTCTTTGAGACTTTCACAATAGTCGTGGCATTCAATTCTGCAAAACTAAATGCCTATCTATTAGAAAGTCAGACTGGACTGCTGTCTGAGGAAGAAAAAGGTACAATAAAGCTCCTGGAATGGTTTCTCCCTACACAAAAATGGGTCGAAGCCATGGGAACATCTCCCAAGAAACACTGTCTTGTCCTATTCAACAAACCTAGTTTGTATGCGGCAAAATATGTGTATCGTGCCCCTCACACATTCATCCAGGCATGGTATGATGTAAATCCATCGGATGTATACTTCAAAACAAACAGGTATACAGATTGGATACAACTCAGGAAAAAGATGGCAACAATAAACTTCGTCGACGTCGAAAGCATACCTATAAAGGTACTAACAGAAAAAGAAGTTTATAAGGAAGATGACAAGCAGGCCACTGAATGGGAAGAAGCTCAAATTAGCTATTACGGCAAACACCCATTCTTCAACAAGGTGCACATAATTAGTGGACCTCCTCAGCCTCCAGGACACCTCTTTCGCCCCATCCCTGAGATAGCTAAAGATTGGATCAAAGTAGACATCTGGACCCCGCCAAAAGAATTGCGTGACAGATTAAAAGCCGAAGGCCTCTTGCCAAACGGAAAAGATCCCTATGAAGATAACGATCCAGCAAAGCCGCCTGAAGCTAGTGACTCGCAAGCAGATGACTCACCAGATCCCTACGAAGACGATGATCCAGCAGACCCGTATGAAGACGACCCATCTCACCCAGATTCCCGCTGGAAGTAATCTGGCTTATCCATAAAGAAGAAGATTCTAGTATAATTAAGTATGTTTAATATTTTATGAGTGTTTTATTTGTGTAATAGGTTAATCACTCTTATAGTGGTTAATGGTGTGCTTAGGATAAATAAAGCTTAATCACTCTTAAAGTGATGTAAGCGCTCCTGTTCCTCCTTTCTAAGGTTTGATTAGTATGCTCTGTGTCTGCAGGCTTAGCTCCTGATCTTTCACAACAGAAAACTAACCTTACAAGGCTTGAACAGACTGGTCCGACACACTGAACCCTTATCAAGTCGTAGACAGCTTGTTGTGAGTGGTAAGTCGACAGAGGTTCGCGGTAAAGTCTCAATTTGGTACGAGCTGGGAAAACTTGATAATTGTTAGAGGAGTCTAAACCCAGTTATGAATCAAGATCAAGGTCTATCCCGTTCTAGCTCTTCTTTAAGAAGATCGTCTGCGTCTAGAATTGATCAACTATATGAAATCTCATATATGTCCGATGATTCTAAAATCCCTATTACTAGTATGCCCATAGTCAACCCCTATAGTGTCTTCTCCAAACCTCATAATTCTTTATCCACGAAGGTAAAAAGGATTATAGGTTCCTCGTCTAGTCCGATTGTCAAGGAGTTTGTCCAAGCTTCCAAGTATAGCTCACACCAACTCCCTGCCACAACGTCTGAACACCTAGTCACCCTATCCCTACCCCCAGATCTTCCAAGGATCTGTCTTGCCCAAGGATATACACATATCCACTTTGGTGCCATTAGATTAGCCCTTACTTTCCATGGAAGGAAAGGGTTACCAGCGTTCTCTCGAATCGCTTTAGTCGATACAAGATTTGTACAGTATCAACACGCTTGTATTGGTACGATACAAACCACCTTGAACGCCGGAACGGTCTTTGTCACCTTCTATCCAAACTTCTGTATGCCCCTTAATGACCCTTCACTCTTAACAGCCTTAAAAGCCCAGATCCAAATCGGTGGCACTCCACAGGTCAACACTTTTCAGGCTACTTTCCATTATCAGATGGCTTACAGAGTTCAAGATCATGCCTTGGATCTTATGGTTCCAGGCCAAGACAACTCAGGTGATGCGCTGCTCATAGACATCGATTCTAATGCAACGCCAACCTGCACATATGTTCCTAAGCAGCTATCCAGAGAAGAGCTCACAAAGCTACTTCCAGAAAAATGGATAACTAATTACGAACAGATCCACCAAGCACCGGTCCAGACAACGACAACTCCAGAGTTCATCCGTCACCAGGATGGACATGTCGAAGTCAGATTTGACAGACAAGATCGAAGAGATGTTTTCTCCTCGATGCACATGATGCAACCGGTAGAAGCTCCAGCACAGACACCACATAATCCTTTCGATGTATGTGACTGTCAAGATTGCCTTGATGAGGCATATAAGCTAGAGTATGAAGAAGAAGACAACCAGAGAAAGAAGAAAGGTTCCCAGTTTACTCTCAAACAGAGGTATGAAGCTGGAGACCCAACAGTTGGTCTTCTTGGTGAACCATCAGGAAAGTTTGACTACTATGTCCTGTATGGTGATTCAAAACCCAAACCTAAACCACCAAAACCATCACCTCCTCCACCACTGAAACATCCACCCACACCACCCAAAGAATGTTTCACCCTTACACCAGCACCCTCACCCCAAAATTACCACACCGAATTCCCACCTTTATCCACCTTTGAGAATGTCCAGCAAAAGGCTCGACATAGTTGGAAGATTGAGAACCCAACCACCATAGGTGCAAATGGTGTCCAACACCAGGTTACCCCTGCTGAAGCCACTTTGAACTGGCAAAGTGAAAACGCTGTTGCTCAAAACAACGCTCTTAGATCCATCATTGCAAAGCAAGAGGATCTCTTAAAGTCCCAAGCAGCCCTGTCCAACAGGATGACTGGACTTGAAGGAATCATCTATGAAATCAAGAATAAAATTCTTGGTATTCATAATGAATTACTTCAGATGGCTTACAATAACCCAGGCATGGTAAGCACAAGAAGCGTTGCCCAGACTGAGAAGGAAGCTGAAATGAAGTTTCTAAAAGCACAGCTTGCAGATCTGGAAAGACAACACAAGCAGCAGAGAGTCTCAACACTAGCAGATGATCCATGGAGACTACCCTCCTCACCATTCGTGAGGGCAGCCTTTGATCCTCAACCACTGCAAATTTCATCATATCCTGAAGACTCACCGTCTTTAAGATTATGGTCAAGTGAGCAAGCTAAGATCAAAGCAAGGAAACAAAGGTCATCTCCTGCAACTTCCATGACATCTGACAGCTCAAATCAGAGAGCATCTACAAGCAAGCCACAAGATCCATCAACGGGCAAGAAGATTGCTGATGATAGCATGATGATGGCTTCATCTAAAGCCATAGGAAAGGGAGAAGATAACCCCATCTCCTCGTTTTTACATGCTATGAGCAAAAACAACCAGGATGTGCCGACTATGGCACCGGTCATTACAACACAGTCAGATGACGAGTCTGACCCAGGTTCAGAAGGTTCCACGCCAAAGTCATATGAAGACGTAAGCCCGACAGAAGAGTTTGAACACCTCTTCATGACTGAACCAGAACGCACCGAGAGGTATGATTTTCATTCCGAAGTTAATGAAAATGATGATAATGCCTCAAACCATGCGGCTCAGAGTGGAAACCAGCAACAACATCCAGTCACAGACTCAAAGATCAAATTCACCTTTGATGACATCCCACCATCAAAATGGCTTGATAGAAGTATTGAAATGCTAACATGGTGTGAAGCAGAACTTCAATACTATGACATTGCCATGGTCATCAAAAGGTTTCTAGCAAGATGCCAAGGAAGACTCAGAGATTGGTATCTTAGCCTTGGAGAATACCGACATCTCCAACTCCTTCAATGCCAGGCTCCAGAAGCATTCATAAGAGAAATCCAACTTGAATTTGTTGGAAATCCTATTGAATATAAGATACGAGCTAGGGATGAGTTCTTAAAAATGAAATGTTGTTCTTTCAAACAGAAAGACCTTGAAAAGCACTACAATCGAATGTCTGAAAGGTTCTACTGCCTGAACGGCATCGATGATGTGAACCTCAAGCAAGTCTTTCTCAGCTCATTCCCAGAGTCGCTGACAAATGAAGCGTACAGGATGTTAGAAAACAAAAATCAAACGGTAGCCAATGTCTCGCTAGGAGGCCTCTACCAGTTGATCATGAATGCTCTAACCAAACTGTGTAACCAGCAGCGATTCTTAGCCGAGTTTGAAAAAACGGGAAGGCGCCTAGGCTCAGCTTGCAGTGACAAACATCTAAAGATCGGATGCAAAGAAGAGTCTGCATGTGTCTGTCCAAAAGGGTCTAAAATCCTTAAAGGTCTAAACACCTCAAGGAAAACCGAGAGACGATTCAGACCCAAGAAGAACTGGAAATTCTTGAGCAAGAAGTCAAGTCGAAGCAGAGACACTGACCGTTGCTATGTATGCAACAAACAGGGCCACTTTGCAAAAGATTGCAAAGACAGAAGAAAGACCCAAGCCCTTGTTGAAGCAATCAACAAGATAGAACCAGTTGACGTCTCTGAAATAGAGTTCTTGTACTCTCTAGAAGATGAACCAGGAGAAAATACAATCTGTTCTATCTTCTATGGTTCAAGCTCAGATGACAGTTCAGACGAGCAATCTGACTCAGACACCGGTCTAATGACTATCTACATGGCTGACAGCATTCCTTGCCGGAAAAACAGCCATCGGAAAAACATGTCACAAAGAAGGTCGGTCCCACACACCACCAGACAGCAAGGACCAACAGACCACGTTCAAGATTCCCTCCCTACAGTAACCTTGCCCACTAGGGAGAATATGTCAGCTTTAAAAAAGAAAGAGCCCACTCGCAGAAAAGAAGATAATGCTGACACGAAACCCACTTGCAAGATAAGACCGAACACTGCTACTGCATCACCCACTTTAAAGAATCCTCCAACAGTGAAGAAACGAATCCCGCAGAAAAAAGCAGTCGGGTCATATCGGGAAAAGATACGTGGACACAAACCCAACACGTCTCAAGATCATCAACCTCTTGAGAGACGAAAGGACCCAAAGGCAACTAAAATCAACAACAGGATACTGATGATGGAGAATCCATCCATCACTGTTCAAGATATCCAGCAAAGCTTCTCAACGAAGCCAGTCGCCTATTTAAAGGGCACCACAAACCCGAAGATGGACCATCAAACCACCAGTCCACCTTCACCAAACACAATGAGTACCTCGACACCCTCTGAAAAAACCCCTCTCCACCAAGAACCTAAATGGAAAAATATCCCTGAAGAGGTTATGGAGGTAATCAAAACCCATAACATTAAGGAAGGCTCCTTAAACTACAAAAGCCTCCTTACCATCGCCCTAGAGGCAAATGGGTCGGTACTAACAGGATCCAGGTTCAGCCCAGACTATCCATTCCTAAATATCTTCTACATTAGGAACTTGAAGAGGCTACCAAAAGAAACCCTGTGCTTTCTTTGGTTCCTCCTTGAGACTTTCACAATAGCCGTGGCATTCAATTCTGCAAAACTAAATGCCTACCTATTAGAAAGTCAGACTGGACTGCTGTCTGAGGAAGAAAAAGGTACAATAAAGCTTCTGGAATGGTTTCTCCCTACACAAAAATGGGTCGAAGCCATGGGAACATCTCCCAAGAAACACTGTCTTGTCCTATTCAACAAACCTAGTTTGTATGCGACAAAATATGTGTATCGTGCCCCTCACACATTCATCCAGGCATGGTATGAGGTAAATCCATCGGATGTATACTTCAAAACTAACAGGTATACAGAATGGATACAACTCAGGAAAAAGATGGCAACAATAAACTTCGTCGACGTTGAAAGCATACCTATAAAGGTATTAACAGAAGAAGAAGTTTATAGGGAAGATGACAGACAGGCCAACGAATGGGAAGAGGCCCAAATCAGCTATTACGGCAAACACCCATTCTTCAACAAGGTGCACATAATTAGTGGACCTCCTCAGCCTCCAGGACACCTCTTTCGTCCCATCCCAGAGATAGCTAAAGATTGGATCAAAGTAGACATCTGGACCCCGCCAAAAGAATTTCGTGATAAGTTAAAAGCCGAAGGCCTCTTGCCAAACGGAAAAGATCCCTATGAAGATGACGATCCAGCAAAGCCGCCTGAAGCTAGTGACTCGCAAGCAGATGACTCACCAGATCCCTACGAAAATGACGATCCAGCAGACCCGTATGAAGACGACCCATCTCACCCAGATTCCCGCTGGAAGTAATCTGGCTTATCCATAAAGAAGAAGATCCTAGTATGATTAATATTTTTAAGTGTGTTTTATGTATTAGATTAATCACTCTTAAAGTGGTTAATGGTGTGCTTAGGATAAATAAAGCTTAATCACTCTTAAAGTGATGTAAGCGCTTACGTATTTGTTTTTGTATTCTTGTTTGAATTATTGTAAGCTGGCCCACATGAATTATGTATCATGAGGTCATGCATGATGTCATAGTGCCTTTCCTTGGTCTATAAAAGGAAGGCCTCCCCTCATTTGTAATCCATCCTTGGAAAGAAATAAAATCTTCTTCTATAATTCTCTCTCTAGTCTCCCTCTTGTTCTTCTTTTACATTTTGAGTCTCTTGAGTCTTTTCTTTTATAACCTTTGAGTCTAGAGTCTTTTACTGGTCTTATATAGATCAGCCATAAACCCCCCCCTTATCTGGTATCAGAGCCATAAGCGCTCCTGTTCCTCCTTTCTAAGGTTTGATTAGTATGCTCTGTGTCTGCAGGCTTAGCTCCTGATCTTTCACAACAGAAAACTAACCTTACAAGGCTTGAACAGACTGGTCCGACACACTGAACCCTTATCAAGTCGTAGACAGCTTGTTGTGAGTGGTAAGTCGACAGAGGTTCGCGGTAAAGTCTCAATTTGGTACGAGCTGGGAAAACTTGATAATTGTTAGAGGAGTCTAAACCCAGTTATGAATCAAGATCAAGGTCTATCCCGTTCTAGCTCTTCTTTAAGAAGATCGTCTGCGTCTAGAATTGATCAACTATATGAAATCTCATATATGTCCGATGATTCTAAAATCCCTATTACTAGTATGCCCATAGTCAACCCCTATAGTGTCTTCTCCAAACCTCATAATTCTTTATCCACGAAGGTAAAAAGGATTATAGGTTCCTCGTCTAGTCCGATTGTCAAGGAGTTTGTCCAAGCTTCCAAGTATAGCTCACACCAACTCCCTGCCACAACGTCTGAACACCTAGTCACCCTATCCCTACCCCCAGATCTTCCAAGGATCTGTCTTGCCCAAGGATATACACATATCCACTTTGGTGCCATTAGATTAGCCCTTACTTTCCATGGAAGGAAAGGGTTACCAGCGTTCTCTCGAATCGCTTTAGTCGATACAAGATTTGTACAGTATCAACACGCTTGTAT
This sequence comes from Tagetes erecta, assembly GCA_030867185.1. NCBI lineage: Eukaryota > Viridiplantae > Streptophyta > Magnoliopsida > Asterales > Asteraceae > Tagetes > Tagetes erecta. The sequence goes on from CM061494.1 coordinate 25,070,095, forward strand.
TGGTACGATACAAACCACCTTGAACGCCGGAACGGTCTTTGTCACCTTCTATCCAAACTTCTGTATGCCCCTTAATGACCCTTCACTCTTAACAGCCTTAAAAGCCCAGATCCAAATCGGTGGCACTCCACAGGTCAACACTTTTCAGGCTACTTTCCATTATCAGATGGCTTACAGAGTTCAAGATCATGCCTTGGATCTTATGGTTCCAGGCCAAGACAACTCAGGTGATGCGCTGCTCATAGACATCGATTCTAATGCAACGCCAACCTGCACATATGTTCCTAAGCAGCTATCCAGAGAAGAGCTCACAAAGCTACTTCCAGAAAAATGGATAACTAATTACGAACAGATCCACCAAGCACCGGTCCAGACAACGACAACTCCAGAGTTCATCCGTCACCAGGATGGACATGTCGAAGTCAGATTTGACAGACAAGATCGAAGAGATGTTTTCTCCTCGATGCACATGATGCAACCGGTAGAAGCTCCAGCACAGACACCACATAATCCTTTCGATGTATGTGACTGTCAAGATTGCCTTGATGAGGCATATAAGCTAGAGTATGAAGAAGAAGACAACCAGAGAAAGAAGAAAGGTTCCCAGTTTACTCTCAAACAGAGGTATGAAGCTGGAGACCCAACAGTTGGTCTTCTTGGTGAACCATCAGGAAAGTTTGACTACTATGTCCTGTATGGTGATTCAAAACCCAAACCTAAACCACCAAAACCATCACCTCCTCCACCACTGAAACATCCACCCACACCACCCAAAGAATGTTTCACCCTTACACCAGCACCCTCACCCCAAAATTACCACACCGAATTCCCACCTTTATCCACCTTTGAGAATGTCCAGCAAAAGGCTCGACATAGTTGGAAGATTGAGAACCCAACCACCATAGGTGCAAATGGTGTCCAACACCAGGTTACCCCTGCTGAAGCCACTTTGAACTGGCAAAGTGAAAACGCTGTTGCTCAAAACAACGCTCTTAGATCCATCATTGCAAAGCAAGAGGATCTCTTAAAGTCCCAAGCAGCCCTGTCCAACAGGATGACTGGACTTGAAGGAATCATCTATGAAATCAAGAATAAAATTCTTGGTATTCATAATGAATTACTTCAGATGGCTTACAATAACCCAGGCATGGTAAGCACAAGAAGCGTTGCCCAGACTGAGAAGGAAGCTGAAATGAAGTTTCTAAAAGCACAGCTTGCAGATCTGGAAAGACAACACAAGCAGCAGAGAGTCTCAACACTAGCAGATGATCCATGGAGACTACCCTCCTCACCATTCGTGAGGGCAGCCTTTGATCCTCAACCACTGCAAATTTCATCATATCCTGAAGACTCACCGTCTTTAAGATTATGGTCAAGTGAGCAAGCTAAGATCAAAGCAAGGAAACAAAGGTCATCTCCTGCAACTTCCATGACATCTGACAGCTCAAATCAGAGAGCATCTACAAGCAAGCCACAAGATCCATCAACGGGCAAGAAGATTGCTGATGATAGCATGATGATGGCTTCATCTAAAGCCATAGGAAAGGGAGAAGATAACCCCATCTCCTCGTTTTTACATGCTATGAGCAAAAACAACCAGGATGTGCCGACTATGGCACCGGTCATTACAACACAGTCAGATGACGAGTCTGACCCAGGTTCAGAAGGTTCCACGCCAAAGTCATATGAAGACGTAAGCCCGACAGAAGAGTTTGAACACCTCTTCATGACTGAACCAGAACGCACCGAGAGGTATGATTTTCATTCCGAAGTTAATGAAAATGATGATAATGCCTCAAACCATGCGGCTCAGAGTGGAAACCAGCAACAACATCCAGTCACAGACTCAAAGATCAAATTCACCTTTGATGACATCCCACCATCAAAATGGCTTGATAGAAGTATTGAAATGCTAACATGGTGTGAAGCAGAACTTCAATACTATGACATTGCCATGGTCATCAAAAGGTTTCTAGCAAGATGCCAAGGAAGACTCAGAGATTGGTATCTTAGCCTTGGAGAATACCGACATCTCCAACTCCTTCAATGCCAGGCTCCAGAAGCATTCATAAGAGAAATCCAACTTGAATTTGTTGGAAATCCTATTGAATATAAGATACGAGCTAGGGATGAGTTCTTAAAAATGAAATGTTGTTCTTTCAAACAGAAAGACCTTGAAAAGCACTACAATCGAATGTCTGAAAGGTTCTACTGCCTGAACGGCATCGATGATGTGAACCTCAAGCAAGTCTTTCTCAGCTCATTCCCAGAGTCGCTGACAAATGAAGCGTACAGGATGTTAGAAAACAAAAATCAAACGGTAGCCAATGTCTCGCTAGGAGGCCTCTACCAGTTGATCATGAATGCTCTAACCAAACTGTGTAACCAGCAGCGATTCTTAGCCGAGTTTGAAAAAACAGGAAGGCGCCTAGGCTCAGCTTGCAGTGACAAACATCTAAAGATCGGATGCAAAGAAGAGTCTGCATGTGTCTGTCCAAAAGGGTCTAAAATCCTTAAAGGTCTAAGCACCTCAAGGAAAACCGAGAGACGATTCAGACCCAAGAAGAACTGGAAATTCTTGAGTAAGAAGTCAAGTCGAAGCAGAGACACTGATCGTTGCTATGTATGCAACAAACAGGGCCACTTTGCAAAAGATTGCAAAGACAGAAGAAAGACCCAAGCCCTTGTTGAAGCAATCAACAAGATAGAACCAGTTGACGTCTCTGAAATAGAGTTCTTGTACTCTCTAGAAGATGAACCAGGAGAAAATACAATCTGTTCTATCTTCTATGGTTCAAGCTCAGATGACAGTTCAGACGAGCAATCTGACTCAGACACCGGTCTAATGACTATCTACATGGCTGACAGCATTCCTTGCCGGAAAAACAGCCATCGGAAAAACATGTCACAAAGAAGGTTGGTCCCACACACCACCAGACAGCAAGGACCAACAGACCACGTTCAAGATTCCCTCCCTACAGTAACCTTGCCCACTAGGGAGAATATGTCAGCTTTAAAAAAGAAAGAGCCCACTCGCAGAAAAGAAGATAATGCTGACACGAAACCCACTTGCAAGATAAGACCGAACACTGCTACTGCATCACCCACTTTAAAGAATCCTCCAACAGTGAAGAAACGAATCCCGCAGAAAAAAGCAGTCGGGTCATATCGGGAAAAGATACGTGGACACAAACCCAACACGTCTCAAGATCATCAACCTCTTGAGAGACGAAAGGACCCAAAGGCAACTAAAATCAACAACAGGATACTGATGATGGAGAATCCATCCATCACTGTTCAAGATATCCAACAAGGCTTCTCAACGAAGCCAAACGCCTATTTAAAGGGCACCACAAACCCGAAGATGGACCATCAAACCACCAGTCCACCTTCACCAAACACAATGAGTACCTCGACACCCTCTGAAAAAACCCCTCTCCACCAAGAACCTAAATGGAAAAATATCCCTGAAGAGGTTATGGAGGTAATCAAAACCCATAACATTAAGGAAGGCTCCTTAAACTACAAAAGCCTCCTTACCATCGCCCTAGAGGCAAATGGGTCGGTACTAACAGGATCCAGGTTCAGCCCAGACTATCCATTCCTAAATATCTTCTACATTAGGAACTTGAAGAGGCTACCAAAAGAAACCCTGTGCTTTCTTTGGTTCCTCCTTGAGACTTTCACAATAGCCGTGGCATTCAATTCTGCAAAACTAAATGCCTACCTATTAGAAAGTCAGACTGGACTGCTGTCTGAGGAAGAAAAAGGTACAATAAAGCTTCTGGAATGGTTTCTCCCTACACAAAAATGGGTCGAAGCCATGGGAACATCTCCCAAGAAACACTGTCTTGTCCTATTCAACAAACCTAGTTTGTATGCGACAAAATATGTGTATCGTGCCCCTCACACATTCATCCAGGCATGGTATGAGGTAAATCCATCGGATGTATACTTCAAAACTAACAGGTATACAGAATGGATACAACTCAGGAAAAAGATGGCAACAATAAACTTCGTCGACGTTGAAAGCATACCTATAAAGGTATTAACAGAAGAAGAAGTTTATAGGGAAGATGACAGACAGGCCAACGAATGGGAAGAGGCCCAAATCAGCTATTACGGCAAACACCCATTCTTCAACAAGGTGCACATAATTAGTGGACCTCCTCAGCCTCCAGGACACCTCTTTCGTCCCATCCCAGAGATAGCTAAAGATTGGATCAAAGTAGACATCTGGACCCCGCCAAAAGAATTTCGTGATAAGTTAAAAGCCGAAGGCCTCTTGCCAAACGGAAAAGATCCCTATGAAGATGACGATCCAGCAAAGCCGCCTGAAGCTAGTGACTCGCAAGCAGATGACTCACCAGATCCCTACGAAAATGACGATCCAGCAGACCCGTATGAAGACGACCCATCTCACCCAGATTCCCGCTGGAAGTAATCTGGCTTATCCATAAAGAAGAAGATCCTAGTATGATTAATATTTTTAAGTGTGTTTTATGTATTAGATTAATCACTCTTAAAGAAGATTAATCTTAGCTCCTGATCTTTCACAACAGAAAACTAACCTTACAAGGCTTGAACAGACTGGTCCGACACACTGAACCCTTATCAAGTCGTAGACAGCTTGTTGTGAGTGGTAAGTCGACAGAGGTTCGCGGTAAAGTCTCAATTTGGTACGAGCTGGGAAAACTTGATAATTGTTAGAGGAGTCTAAACCCAGTTATGAATCAAGATCAAGGTCTATCCCGTTCTAGCTCTTCTTTAAGAAGATCGTCTGCGTCTAGAATTGATCAACTATATGAAATCTCATATATGTCCGATGATTCTAAAATCCCTATTACTAGTATGCCCATAGTCAACCCCTATAGTGTCTTCTCCAAACCTCATAATTCTTTATCCACGAAGGTAAAAAGGATTATAGGTTCCTCGTCTAGTCCGATTGTCAAGGAGTTTGTCCAAGCTTCCAAGTATAGCTCACACCAACTCCCTGCCACAACGTCTGAACACCTAGTCACCCTATCCCTACCCCCAGATCTTCCAAGGATCTGTCTTGCCCAAGGATATACACATATCCACTTTGGTGCCATTAGATTAGCCCTTACTTTCCATGGAAGGAAAGGGTTACCAGCGTTCTCTCGAATCGCTTTAGTCGATACAAGATTTGTACAGTATCAACACGCTTGTATTGGTACGATACAAACCACCTTGAACGCCGGAACGGTCTTTGTCACCTTCTATCCAAACTTCTGTATGCCCCTTAATGACCCTTCACTCTTAACAGCCTTAAAAGCCCAGATCCAAATCGGTGGCACTCCACAGGTCAACACTTTTCAGGCTACTTTCCATTATCAGATGGCTTACAGAGTTCAAGATCATGCCTTGGATCTTATGGTTCCAGGCCAAGACAACTCAGGTGATGCGCTGCTCATAGACATCGATTCTAATGCAACGCCAACCTGCACATATGTTCCTAAACAGCTATCCAGAGAAGAGCTCACAAAGCTACTTCCAGAAAAATGGATAACTAATTACGAACAGATCCACCAAGCACCGGTCCAGACAACGACAACTCCAGAGTTCATTCGTCACCAGGATGGACATGTCGAAGTCAGGTTTGACAGACAAGATCGAAGAGACGTTTTCTCCTCGATGCATATGATGCAACCGGTAGAAGCTCCAGCACAGACACCACATAATCCTTTCGATGTATGTGACTGTCAAGACTGCCTTGATGAGGCATATAAGCTAGAGTATGAAGAAGAAGACAACCAGAGAAAGAAGAAAGGTTCCCAGTTTACTCTCAAACAGAGATATGAAGCTGGAGACCCAACAGTTGGTCTTCTTGGTGAACCATCAGGAAAGTTTGACTACTATGTCCTGTATGGTGATTCAAAACCCAAACCTAAACCACCAAAACCATCACCTCCTCCACCACTGAAACATCCACCCACACCACCTAAAGAATGTTTCACCCTTACACCAGCACCCTCACCCCAAAATTACCACACCGAATTCCCACCTTTATCCACCTTTGAGAATGTCCAGCAGAAGGCCCGACATAGTTGGAAGATTGAGAATCCAACCACCATAGGTGCAAATGGTGTCCAACACCAAGTTACCCCTGCTGAAGCCACTTTGAACTGGCAAAGTGAAAACGCTGTTGCTCAAAACAACGCTCTTAGATCCATCATTGCAAAGCAAGAGGATCTCTTAAAGTCCCAAGCAGCCCTGTCTAACAGGATGACCGGACTTGAAGGAATCATTTATGAAATCAGGAGTAAAATTCTTGGTCTTCATAATGAATTGCTTCAGATGGCTTACAATAACCCAGGTATGGTAAGCACGAGAAGCGTTGCCCAGACTGAGAAGGAAGCTGAAATGAAGTTCCTAAAAGCACAACTTGCAGATCTGGAAAGACAACACAAGCAGCAGAGAGTCTCAACACTAGCAGATGATCCATGGAGACTACCCTCCTCACCATTCGTGAGAACAGCCTTTGATCCTCAACCACTGCAAATTTCATCATATCCTGAAGACTCACCGTCTTTACGATTATGGTCGAGTGAGCAAGCTAAGATCAAAGCAAGGAAACAAAGGTCATCTCCTGCAACTTCCATGACATCTGACAGCTCAAATCAGAGACCATCTACGAGCAAACCACAAGATCCATCAACGGGTAAGAAGGTTGCTGATGATAGCATGATGATGGCTTCATCTAAAGCCATAGGAAAGGGAGACGATAACCCCATCTCCTCGTTTTTACATGCTATAAGCAAAAACAACCAGAATGTGCCGACTATGGCACCGGTCATTACAACACAATCAGATGACGAGTCTGACCCATGTTCAGAAGGTTCCACGCCAAAGTCATATGAAGACGTAAGCCCGACAGAAGAGTTTGAACACCTCTTCATGACTGAACCAGAACGCACTGAGAGGTATGATTTTCATTCCGAAGTAAATGAAAATGATGATAATGCCTCCAATCATGCGGCTCACAGTGGAAACCAACAACAACATCCAGTCACAGACTCAAAGATCAAATTCACCTTTGATGACATCCCACCATCAAAATGGCTTGATAGAAGTATTGAAATGCTAACATGGTGTGAAGCAGAACTTCAATACTATGACATTGCCATGGTCATCAAAAGGTTTTTAGCAAGATGCCAAGGAAGACTCAGAGATTGGTATCTTAGCCTTGGAGAATACCGACATCTCCAACTCCTTCAATGCCAGGCTCCAGAAGCATTCATAAGAGAAATCCAACTTGAATTTGTTGGAAATCCTATTGAATATAAGATACGAGCTAGGGATGAGTTCTTAAAAATGAAATGTTGTTCTTTCAAACAGAAAGACCTTGAAAAACACTACAATCGAATGTCTGAAAGGTTCTACTGCCTGAACGGCATCGATGATATGAACCTCAAGCAAGTCTTTCTCAACTCATTCCCAGAGTCGCTAACAAATGAAGCGTACAGGATGTTAGAAAACAAAAATCAAACGGTAGCCAATGTCTCGCTAGGAGGCCTCTACCAGTTGATCATGAATGCTCTAACCAAACTGTGTAACCAGCAGCGATTCTTAGCCGAGTTTGAAAAAACGGGAAGGCGCCTAGGCTCAGCTTGCAGTGACAAACATCTAAAGATCGGATGCAAAGAAGAGTCTGCATGTGTCTGTCCAAAAGGGTCTAAAATCCTTAAAGGTTTAAACACCTCGAGGAAAGCCGAGAAACGATTCAGACCCAAGAAGAACTGGAAATTCTTGAGCAAGAAGTCAAGTCGAAGCAGAGACACTGACCGTTGCTATGTATGCAACAAACAGGGCCATTTTGCAAAAGATTGCAAAGACAGAAGAAAGACCCAAGCCCTTGTTGAAGCAATCAACAAGATAGAACCAGTTGACGTCTCTGAAATAGAGTTCTTGTACTCTCTAGAAGATGAACCAGGAGAAAATACAATATGTTCTATCTTCTATGGTTCAAGCTCAGATGACAGTTCAGACGAGCAATCTGACTCAGACACCGGTCTAATGACTATTTACATGGCTGACAGCATTCCTTGCCGGAAAAACAGCCATCGGAAAAACATGTCACAAAGAAGGTCGGTCCCACACACCACCAGACAGCAAGGACCAACAGACCACGTTCAAGATTCCCTCCCTACAGTAACCTTGCCCACTAGGGAGAATATGTCAGCTTTAAAAAAGAAAGAGCCCACTCGCAGAAAAGAAAATAATGCTGACACGAAACCCACTTGCAAGATAAGACCGAACACTGCTACTGCATCACCCACTTTAAAGAATCCTCCAACAGTGAAGAAACGAATCCCGCAGAAAAAAGCAGTCGGGTCATATCGGGAAAAGATACGTGGACACAAACCCAACACGTCTCAAGATCATCAACCTCTTGAGAGACGAAAGGGCCCAAAGGCAACTAAAATCAACAACAGGATACTGATGATGGAGAATCCATCCATCACTGTTCAAGATATCCAGCAAAGCTTCTCAACGAAGCCAGTCGCCTATTTAAAGGGCACCACAAACCCGAAGATGGACCATCAAACCACCAGTCCACCTTCACCAAACACAATGAGTACCTCGACACCCTCTGAAAAAACCCCTCTCCACCAAGAACCTAAATGGAAAAATATCCCTGAAGAGGTTATGGAGGTAATCAAAACCCATAACATTAAGGAAGGCTCCTTAAACTACAAAAGCCTCCTTACCATCGCCCTAGAGGCAAATGGGTCGGTACTAACAGGATCCAGGTTCAGCCCAGACTACCCATTCCTAAATATCTTCTACATTAGGAACTTGAAGAGGCTACCAAAAGAAACCCTGTGCTTTCTTTGGTTCCTCCTTGAGACTTTCACAATAGCTGTGGCATTCAATTCTGCAAAACTAAATGCCTACCTATTAGAAAGTCAGACTGGACTGCTGTCTGAGGAAGAAAAAGGTACAATAAAGCTCCTGGAATGGTTTCTCCCCACACAAAAATGGGTCGAAGCCATGGGAACATCTCCCAAGAAACACTGTCTTGTCCTATTCAACAAACCTAGTTTGTATGCGACAAAATATGTGTATCGTGCCCCTCACACATTCATCCAGGCATGGTATGAGGTAAATCCATCGGATGTATACTTCAAAACTAACAGGTATACAGAATGGATACAACTCAGGAAAAAGATGGCAACAATAAACTTCGTCGACGTTGAAAGCATACCTATAAAGGTATTAACAGAAGAAGAAGTTTATAAGGAAGATGACAAGCAGGCAAACGAATGGGAAGAGGCCCAAATCAGCTATTACGGCAAACACCCATTCTTCAACAAGGTGCACATAATTAGTGGACCTCCTCAGCCTCCAGGACACCTCTTTCGTCCCATCCCAGAGATAGCTAAAGATTGGATCAAAGTAGACATCTGGACCCCGCCAAAAGAATTCCGAGACAGGTTAAAAGCCGAAGGCCTCTTGCCAAACGGAAAAGATCCTTATGAAGATAACGATCCAGCAAAGCCGCCTGAAGCTAATAACTCGCAAGCAGATGACTCACCGGATCCCTACGAAGATGACGATCCAGCAGACCCGTATGAAGACGACCCATCTCACCCAGATTCTCGCTGGAAGTAATCTGGCTTATCCGTAAAGAAGAAGATTTAAGTGTGTTTAAGTGTGTTTAATATTTTATGAGTGTTTTATTTATGTATTAGATTAATCACTCTTAAAGTGGTTAATGGTGTGCTTAGGATAAATAAAGCTTAATCACTCTTAAAGTGAGGTAAGCGCTTACGTATTTGTTTTTGTATTCTTGTTTGAATTATTGTAGCTGGCCCACATGATTTATGTATCATGAGGTCATGCATGATGTCATAGTGCCTTTCCTTGGTCTATAAAAGGAAGGCCTCCCCTCATTTGTAATCCATCCTTGGAAAGAAATAAAATCTTCTTCTATAATTCTCTCTCTAGAGTGGAAACCAGCAACAACATCCAGTCACAGACTCAAAGATCAAATTCACCTTTGATGACATCCCACCATCAAAATGGCTTGATAGAAGTATTGAAATGCTAACATGGTGTGAAGCAGAACTTCAATACTATGACATTGCCATGGTCATCAAAAGGTTTCTAGCAAGATGCCAAGGAAGACTCAGAGATTGGTATCTTAGCCTTGGAGAATACCGACATCTCCAACTCCTTCAATGCCAGGCTCCAGAAGCATTCATAAGAGAAATCCAACTTGAATTTGTTGGAAATCCTATTGAATATAAGATACGAGCTAGGGATGAGTTCTTAAAAATGAAATGTTGTTCTTTCAAACAGAAAGACCTTGAAAAGCACTACAATCGAATGTCTGAAAGGTTCTACTGCCTGAACGGCATCGATGATGTGAACCTCAAGCAAGTCTTTCTCAGCTCATTCCCAGAGTCGCTGACAAATGAAGCGTACAGGATGTTAGAAAACAAAAATCAAACGGTAGCCAATGTCTCGCTAGGAGGCCTCTACCAGTTGATCATGAATGCTCTAACCAAACTGTGTAACCAGCAGCGATTCTTAGCCGAGTTTGAAAAAACAGGAAGGCGCCTAGGCTCAGCTTGCAGTGACAAACATCTAAAGATCGGATGCAAAGAAGAGTCTGCATGTGTCTGTCCAAAAGGGTCTAAAATCCTTAAAGGTCTAAGCACCTCAAGGAAAACCGAGAGACGATTCAGACCCAAGAAGAACTGGAAATTCTTGAGTAAGAAGTCAAGTCGAAGCAGAGACACTGATCGTTGCTATGTATGCAACAAACAGGGCCACTTTGCAAAAGATTGCAAAGACAGAAGAAAGACCCAAGCCCTTGTTGAAGCAATCAACAAGATAGAACCAGTTGACGTCTCTGAAATAGAGTTCTTGTACTCTCTAGAAGATGAACCAGGAGAAAATACAATCTGTTCTATCTTCTATGGTTCAAGCTCAGATGACAGTTCAGACGAGCAATCTGACTCAGACACCGGTCTAATGACTATCTACATGGCTGACAGCATTCCTTGCCGGAAAAACAGCCATCGGAAAAACATGTCACAAAGAAGGTTGGTCCCACACACCACCAGACAGCAAGGACCAACAGACCACGTTCAAGATTCCCTCCCTACAGTAACCTTGCCCACTAGGGAGAATATGTCAGCTTTAAAAAAGAAAGAGCCCACTCGCAGAAAAGAAGATAATGCTGACACGAAACCCACTTGCAAGATAAGACCGAACACTGCTACTGCATCACCCACTTTAAAGAATCCTCCAACAGTGAAGAAACGAATCCCGCAGAAAAAAGCAGTCGGGTCATATCGGGAAAAGATACGTGGACACAAACCCAACACGTCTCAAGATCATCAACCTCTTGAGAGACGAAAGGACCCAAAGGCAACTAAAATCAACAACAGGATACTGATGATGGAGAATCCATCCATCACTGTTCAAGATATCCAACAAGGCTTCTCAACGAAGCCAAACGCCTATTTAAAGGGCACCACAAACCCGAAGATGGACCATCAAACCACCAGTCCACCTTCACCAAACACAATGAGTACCTCGACACCCTCTGAAAAAACCCCTCTCCACCAAGAACCTAAATGGAAAAATATCCCTGAAGAGGTTATGGAGGTAATCAAAACCCATAACATTAAGGAAGGCTCCTTAAACTACAAAAGCCTCCTTACCATCGCCCTAGAGGCAAATGGGTCGGTACTAACAGGATCCAGGTTCAGCCCAGACTATCCATTCCTAAATATCTTCTACATTAGGAACTTGAAGAGGCTACCAAAAGAAACCCTGTGCTTTCTTTGGTTCCTCCTTGAGACTTTCACAATAGCCGTGGCATTCAATTCTGCAAAACTAAATGCCTACCTATTAGAAAGTCAGACTGGACTGCTGTCTGAGGAAGAAAAAGGTACAATAAAGCTTCTGGAATGGTTTCTCCCTACACAAAAATGGGTCGAAGCCATGGGAACATCTCCCAAGAAACACTGTCTTGTCCTATTCAACAAACCTAGTTTGTATGCGACAAAATATGTGTATCGTGCCCCTCACACATTCATCCAGGCATGGTATGAGGTAAATCCATCGGATGTATACTTCAAAACTAACAGGTATACAGAATGGATACAACTCAGGAAAAAGATGGCAACAATAAACTTCGTCGACGTTGAAAGCATACCTATAAAGGTATTAACAGAAGAAGAAGTTTATAGGGAAGATGACAGACAGGCCAACGAATGGGAAGAGGCCCAAATCAGCTATTACGGCAAACACCCATTCTTCAACAAGGTGCACATAATTAGTGGACCTCCTCAGCCTCCAGGACACCTCTTTCGTCCCATCCCAGAGATAGCTAAAGATTGGATCAAAGTAGACATCTGGACCCCGCCAAAAGAATTTCGTGATAAGTTAAAAGCCGAAGGCCTCTTGCCAAACGGAAAAGATCCCTATGAAGATGACGATCCAGCAAAGCCGCCTGAAGCTAGTGACTCGCAAGCAGATGACTCACCAGATCCCTACGAAAATGACGATCCAGCAGACCCGTATGAAGACGACCCATCTCACCCAGATTCCCGCTGGAAGTAATCTGGCTTATCCATAAAGAAGAAGATCCTAGTATGATTAATATTTTTAAGTGTGTTTTATGTATTAGATTAATCACTCTTAAAGTGGTTAATGGTGTGCTTAGGATAAATAAAGCTTAATCACTCTTAAAGTGATGTAAGCGCTTACGTATTTGTTTTTGTATTCTTGTTTGAATTATTGTAAGCTGGCCCACATGAATTATGTATCATGAGGTCATGCATGATGTCATAGTGCCTTTCCTTGGTCTATAAAAGGAAGGCCTCCCCTCATTTGTAATCCATCCTTGGAAAGAAATAAAATCTTCTTCTATAATTCTCTCTCTAGTCTCCCTCTTGTTCTTCTTTTACATTTTGAGTCTCTTGAGTCTTTTCTTTTATAACCTTTGAGTCTAGAGTCTTTTACTGGTCTTATATAGATCAGCCATAAACCCCCCCCTTATCTGGTATCAGAGCCATAAGCGCTCCTGTTCCTCCTTTCTAAGGTTTGATTAGTATGCTCTGTGTCTGCAGGCTTAGCTCCTGATCTTTCACAACAGAAAACTAACCTTACAAGGCTTGAACAGACTGGTCCGACACACTGAACCCTTATCAAGTCGTAGACAGCTTGTTGTGAGTGGTAAGTCGACAGAGGTTCGCGGTAAAGTCTCAATTTGGTACGAGCTGGGAAAACTTGATAATTGTTAGAGGAGTCTAAACCCAGTTATGAATCAAGATCAAGGTCTATCCCGTTCTAGCTCTTCTTTAAGAAGATCGTCTGCGTCTAGAATTGATCAACTATATGAAATCTCATATATGTCCGATGATTCTAAAATCCCTATTACTAGTATGCCCATAGTCAACCCCTATAGTGTCTTCTCCAAACCTCATAATTCTTTATCCACGAAGGTAAAAAGGATTATAGGTTCCTCGTCTAGTCCGATTGTCAAGGAGTTTGTCCAAGCTTCCAAGTATAGCTCACACCAACTCCCTGCCACAACGTCTGAACACCTAGTCACCCTATCCCTACCCCCAGATCTTCCAAGGATCTGTCTTGCCCAAGGATATACACATATCCACTTTGGTGCCATTAGATTAGCCCTTACTTTCCATGGAAGGAAAGGGTTACCAGCGTTCTCTCGAATCGCTTTAGTCGATACAAGATTTGTACAGTATCAACACGCTTGTATTGGTACGATACAAACCACCTTGAACGCCGGAACGGTCTTTGTCACCTTCTATCCAAACTTCTGTATGCCCCTTAATGACCCTTCACTCTTAACAGCCTTAAAAGCCCAGATCCAAATCGGTGGCACTCCACAGGTCAACACTTTTCAGGCTACTTTCCATTATCAGATGGCTTACAGAGTTCAAGATCATGCCTTGGATCTTATGGTTCCAGGCCAAGACAACTCAGGTGATGCGCTGCTCATAGACATCGATTCTAATGCAACGCCAACCTGCACATATGTTCCTAAGCAGCTATCCAGAGAAGAGCTCACAAAGCTACTTCCAGAAAAATGGATAACTAATTACGAACAGATCCACCAAGCACCGGTCCAGACAACGACAACTCCAGAGTTCATCCGTCACCAGGATGGACATGTCGAAGTCAGATTTGACAGACAAGATCGAAGAGATGTTTTCTCCTCGATGCACATGATGCAACCGGTAGAAGCTCCAGCACAGACACCACATAATCCTTTCGATGTATGTGACTGTCAAGATTGCCTTGATGAGGCATATAAGCTAGAGTATGAAGAAGAAGACAACCAGAGAAAGAAGAAAGGTTCCCAGTTTACTCTCAAACAGAGGTATGAAGCTGGAGACCCAACAGTTGGTCTTCTTGGTGAACCATCAGGAAAGTTTGACTACTATGTCCTGTATGGTGATTCAAAACCCAAACCTAAACCACCAAAACCATCACCTCCTCCACCACTGAAACATCCACCCACACCACCCAAAGAATGTTTCACCCTTACACCAGCACCCTCACCCCAAAATTACCACACCGAATTCCCACCTTTATCCACCTTTGAGAATGTCCAGCAAAAGGCTCGACATAGTTGGAAGATTGAGAACCCAACCACCATAGGTGCAAATGGTGTCCAACACCAGGTTACCCCTGCTGAAGCCACTTTGAACTGGCAAAGTGAAAACGCTGTTGCTCAAAACAACGCTCTTAGATCCATCATTGCAAAGCAAGAGGATCTCTTAAAGTCCCAAGCAGCCCTGTCCAACAGGATGACTGGACTTGAAGGAATCATCTATGAAATCAAGAATAAAATTCTTGGTATTCATAATGAATTACTTCAGATGGCTTACAATAACCCAGGCATGGTAAGCACAAGAAGCGTTGCCCAGACTGAGAAGGAAGCTGAAATGAAGTTTCTAAAAGCACAGCTTGCAGATCTGGAAAGACAACACAAGCAGCAGAGAGTCTCAACACTAGCAGATGATCCATGGAGACTACCCTCCTCACCATTCGTGAGGGCAGCCTTTGATCCTCAACCACTGCAAATTTCATCATATCCTGAAGACTCACCGTCTTTAAGATTATGGTCAAGTGAGCAAGCTAAGATCAAAGCAACTTCCATGACATCTGACAGCTCAAATCAGAGACCATCTACGAGCAAACCACAACAAGATCCATCAACAAGCAAGAAAGCTGCTGATGATAGCATGATGATGGCTTCCTCTAAAGCCATAGGAAAGGGAGAAGAGAACCCCATCTCCTCGTTTTTACATGCTATGAGCAAAGACAACCAGAATGTGCCGACTATGGCACCGGTTATCACAACTCAATCAGATTACGAGTCTGACCTATGTTCAGAAGATTCCACGCCAAAGTCATACGAAGACGTAAGCCCAACAGAAGAATTTGAGCACCTCTTCATGACTGAACCAGAACGCACGGAGAGGTATGATTTTCATTCCGAAGTAAATGAAAATGATGATAATACCTCAAACCATGCGGCTCAAAGTGGAAACCAACAGCAACATCCAGTCACAGACTCGAAGATCAAATTCACCTTTGATGACATCCCACCATCAAAATGGCTTGATAGAAGTATTGAAATGCTAACATGGTGTGAAGCAGAACTCCAATACTATGACATTGCCATGGTCATCAAAAGGTTTCTAGCAAGATGCCAAGGAAGACTCAGAGATTGGTATCTTAGCCTTGGAGAATACCGACATCTCCAACTCCTTCAATGCCAGGCTCCAGAAGCATTCATAAGAGAAATCCAACTTGAATTTGTTGGAAATCCTATTGAATATAAAATACGAGCTAGGGATGAGTTCTTAAAGATGAAATGCTGTTCTTTCAAACAGAAAGACCTTGAAAAGCACTACAATCGAATGTCTGAAAGGTTCTACTGCCTGAACGGCATCGATGATGTGAACCTCAAGCAAGTCTTTCTCAACTCTTTCCCAGAGTCGCTGACAAATGAAGCGTACAGGATGTTAGAAAACAAAAATCAAACGGTAGCCAATGTCTCGCTGGGAGGCCTCTACCAGTTGATCATGAATGCTCTAACCAAACTGTGTAACCAGCAGCGATTCTTAGCCGAGTTTGAAAAAACGGGAAGGCGCCTAGGCTCAGCTTGCAGTGACAAACATCTAAAGATCGGATGCAAAGAAGAGTCTGCATGTGTCTGTCCAAAAGGGTCTAAAATCCTTAAAGGTCTAAACACCTCAAGGAAAACAGAGAGACGATTCAAACCTAAGAAGAACTGGAAATTCTTGAGCAAGAAGTCAAGTCCAGGCCGGAACACTGACCGTTGCTATGTGTGCAACAAACAAGGCCACTTTGCAAAAGATTGCAAAGACAGAAGAAAGACCCAAGCCCTTGTTGAAGCAATCAACAAGATAGAACCAGTTGACGTCTCTGAAATAGAGTTCTTGTACTCTCTAGAAGATGAACCAGGAGAAAACACAATATGTTCTATCTTCTATGGTTCAAACTCAAATGACAGTTCAGATGAGCAATCTGACTCAGACACCGGTCTAATGACTATCTACATGGCTGACAGCATTCCTTGCCGGAAAAACAGCCATCGGAAAAACATGTCACAAAGAAGGTCGGTCCCACACACCACCAGACATCAAGGACCAACAGACCACGTTCAAGATTCCCTCCCTACAGTAACCTTGCCCACTAGGGAGAATATGTCAGCTTTAAAAAAGAAAGAGCCCACTCGCAAAAAAGAAGATAATGCTGACACGAAACCCACTTGCAAGATAAGACCAAACACTGCTACTGCATCACCCACTTTAAAGAATCCTCCAACAGGTGGAAAACGAATCCCGCAGAAAAAGGCAGTCGGGTCATATCGGGAAAAGATACGTGGACACAAACCCAACACGTCTCAAGATCATCAACCCCTTGAGAGACGAAAGGGCCCAAAGGCAACTAAAATCAACAACAGGATACTGATGATGGAGAATCCATCCATCACTGTTCAAGATATCCAACAAAGCTTCTCAACGAAGCCAGACGCCTATTTAAAGGGCACCACAAACCCGAAGATGGACCATCAAACCACCAGTCCACCTTCACCAAACACAATGAGTACCTCTGAAAAAACCCCTCTCCACCAAGAGCCTAAATGGAAAAATATCCCTGAAGAGGTTATGGAGGTAATCAACACCCATAACATTAAGGAAGGCTCCCTAAACTACAAAAGCCTCCTTACCATCGCCCTAGAGGCAAATGGGTCGGTACTAACAGGATCCAGGTTCAGCCCAGACTACCCATTCCTAAATATCTTCTATATTAGGAACTTAAAAAGGCTACCAAAAGAAACCCTGTGCTTTCTTTGGTTCCTCTTTGAGACTTTCACAATAGTCGTGGCATTCAATTCTGCAAAACTAAATGCCTATCTATTAGAAAGTCAGACTGGACTGCTGTCTGAGGAAGAAAAAGGTACAATAAAGCTCCTGGAATGGTTTCTCCCTACACAAAAATGGGTCGAAGCCATGGGAACATCTCCCAAGAAACACTGTCTTGTCCTATTCAACAAACCTAGTTTGTATGCGGCAAAATATGTGTATCGTGCCCCTCACACATTCATCCAGGCATGGTATGATGTAAATCCATCGGATGTATACTTCAAAACAAACAGGTATACAGATTGGATACAACTCAGGAAAAAGATGGCAACAATAAACTTCGTCGACGTCGAAAGCATACCTATAAAGGTACTAACAGAAAAAGAAGTTTATAAGGAAGATGACAAGCAGGCCACTGAATGGGAAGAAGCTCAAATTAGCTATTACGGCAAACACCCATTCTTCAACAAGGTGCACATAATTAGTGGACCTCCTCAGCCTCCAGGACACCTCTTTCGCCCCATCCCTGAGATAGCTAAAGATTGGATCAAAGTAGACATCTGGACCCCGCCAAAAGAATTGCGTAAAGGCCTCTTGCCAAACGGAAAAGATCCCTATGAAGATAACGATCCAGCAAAGCCGCCTGAAGCTAGTGACTCGCAAGCAGATGACTCACCAGATCCCTACGAAGACGATGATCCAGCAGACCCGTATGAAGACGACCCATCTCACCCAGATTCCCGCTGGAAGTAATCTGGCTTATCCATAAAGAAGAAGATTCTAGTATAATTAAGTATGTTTAATATTTTATGAGTGTTTTATTTGTGTAATAGGTTAATCACTCTTATAGTGGTTAATGGTGTGCTTAGGATAAATAAAGCTTAATCACTCTTAAAGTGATGTAAGCGCTTACGTATTTGTTTTTGTATTCTTGTTTGAATTATTGTAGCTGGCCCACATGAATTATGTATCATGAGGTCATGCATGATGTCATAGTGCCTTTCCTTGGTCTATAAAAGGAAGGCCTCTTTTCATTTGTAATCCATCCTTGGAAAGAAATAAAATCTGGTATCAGAGCCATAAGCGCTCCTGTTCCTCCTTTCTAAGGTTTGATTAGTATGCTCTGTGTCTGCAGGCTTAGCTCCTGATCTTTCACAACAGAAAACTAACCTTACAAGGCTTGAACAGACTGGTCCGACACACTGAACCCTTATCAAGTCGTAGACAGCTTGTTGTGAGTGGTAAGTCGACAGAGGTTCGCGGTAAAGTCTCAATTTGGTACGAGCTGGGAAAACTTGATAATTGTTAGAGGAGTCTAAACCCAGTTATGAATCAAGATCAAGGTCTATCCCGTTCTAGCTCTTCTTTAAGAAGATCGTCTGCGTCTAGAATTGATCAACTATATGAAATCTCATATATGTCCGATGATTCTAAAATCCCTATTACTAGTATGCCCATAGTCAACCCCTATAGTGTCTTCTCCAAACCTCATAATTCTTTATCCACGAAGGTAAAAAGGATTATAGGTTCCTCGTCTAGTCCGATTGTCAAGGAGTTTGTCCAAGCTTCCAAGTATAGCTCACACCAACTCCCTGCCACAACGTCTGAACACCTAGTCACCCTATCCCTACCCCCAGATCTTCCAAGGATCTGTCTTGCCCAAGGATATACACATATCCACTTTGGTGCCATTAGATTAGCCCTTACTTTCCATGGAAGGAAAGGGTTACCAGCGTTCTCTCGAATCGCTTTAGTCGATACAAGATTTGTACAGTATCAACACGCTTGTATTGGTACGATACAAACCACCTTGAACGCCGGAACGGTCTTTGTCACCTTCTATCCAAACTTCTGTATGCCCCTTAATGACCCTTCACTCTTAACAGCCTTAAAAGCCCAGATCCAAATCGGTGGCACTCCACAGGTCAACACTTTTCAGGCTACTTTCCATTATCAGATGGCTTACAGAGTTCAAGATCATGCCTTGGATCTTATGGTTCCAGGCCAAGACAACTCAGGTGATGCGCTGCTCATAGACATCGATTCTAATGCAACGCCAACCTGCACATATGTTCCTAAGCAGCTATCCAGAGAAGAGCTCACAAAGCTACTTCCAGAAAAATGGATAACTAATTACGAACAGATCCACCAAGCACCGGTCCAGACAACGACAACTCCAGAGTTCATCCGTCACCAGGATGGACATGTCGAAGTCAGATTTGACAGACAAGATCGAAGAGATGTTTTCTCCTCGATGCACATGATGCAACCGGTAGAAGCTCCAGCACAGACACCACATAATCCTTTCGATGTATGTGACTGTCAAGATTGCCTTGATGAGGCATATAAGCTAGAGTATGAAGAAGAAGACAACCAGAGAAAGAAGAAAGGTTCCCAGTTTACTCTCAAACAGAGGTATGAAGCTGGAGACCCAACAGTTGGTCTTCTTGGTGAACCATCAGGAAAGTTTGACTACTATGTCCTGTATGGTGATTCAAAACCCAAACCTAAACCACCAAAACCATCACCTCCTCCACCACTGAAACATCCACCCACACCACCCAAAGAATGTTTCACCCTTACACCAGCACCCTCACCCCAAAATTACCACACCGAATTCCCACCTTTATCCACCTTTGAGAATGTCCAGCAAAAGGCTCGACATAGTTGGAAGATTGAGAACCCAACCACCATAGGTGCAAATGGTGTCCAACACCAGGTTACCCCTGCTGAAGCCACTTTGAACTGGCAAAGTGAAAACGCTGTTGCTCAAAACAACGCTCTTAGATCCATCATTGCAAAGCAAGAGGATCTCTTAAAGTCCCAAGCAGCCCTGTCCAACAGGATGACTGGACTTGAAGGAATCATCTATGAAATCAAGAATAAAATTCTTGGTATTCATAATGAATTACTTCAGATGGCTTACAATAACCCAGGCATGGTAAGCACAAGAAGCGTTGCCCAGACTGAGAAGGAAGCTGAAATGAAGTTTCTAAAAGCACAGCTTGCAGATCTGGAAAGACAACACAAGCAGCAGAGAGTCTCAACACTAGCAGATGATCCATGGAGACTACCCTCCTCACCATTCGTGAGGGCAGCCTTTGATCCTCAACCACTGCAAATTTCATCATATCCTGAAGACTCACCGTCTTTAAGATTATGGTCAAGTGAGCAAGCTAAGATCAAAGCAAGGAAACAAAGGTCATCTCCTGCAACTTCCATGACATCTGACAGCTCAAATCAGAGAGCATCTACAAGCAAGCCACAAGATCCATCAACGGGCAAGAAGATTGCTGATGATAGCATGATGATGGCTTCATCTAAAGCCATAGGAAAGGGAGAAGATAACCCCATCTCCTCGTTTTTACATGCTATGAGCAAAAACAACCAGGATGTGCCGACTATGGCACCGGTCATTACAACACAGTCAGATGACGAGTCTGACCCAGGTTCAGAAGGTTCCACGCCAAAGTCATATGAAGACGTAAGCCCGACAGAAGAGTTTGAACACCTCTTCATGACTGAACCAGAACGCACCGAGAGGTATGATTTTCATTCCGAAGTTAATGAAAATGATGATAATGCCTCAAACCATGCGGCTCAGAGTGGAAACCAGCAACAACATCCAGTCACAGACTCAAAGATCAAATTCACCTTTGATGACATCCCACCATCAAAATGGCTTGATAGAAGTATTGAAATGCTAACATGGTGTGAAGCAGAACTTCAATACTATGACATTGCCATGGTCATCAAAAGGTTTCTAGCAAGATGCCAAGGAAGACTCAGAGATTGGTATCTTAGCCTTGGAGAATACCGACATCTCCAACTCCTTCAATGCCAGGCTCCAGAAGCATTCATAAGAGAAATCCAACTTGAATTTGTTGGAAATCCTATTGAATATAAGATACGAGCTAGGGATGAGTTCTTAAAAATGAAATGTTGTTCTTTCAAACAGAAAGACCTTGAAAAGCACTACAATCGAATGTCTGAAAGGTTCTACTGCCTGAACGGCATCGATGATGTGAACCTCAAGCAAGTCTTTCTCAGCTCATTCCCAGAGTCGCTGACAAATGAAGCGTACAGGATGTTAGAAAACAAAAATCAAACGGTAGCCAATGTCTCGCTAGGAGGCCTCTACCAGTTGATCATGAATGCTCTAACCAAACTGTGTAACCAGCAGCGATTCTTAGCCGAGTTTGAAAAAACAGGAAGGCGCCTAGGCTCAGCTTGCAGTGACAAACATCTAAAGATCGGATGCAAAGAAGAGTCTGCATGTGTCTGTCCAAAAGGGTCTAAAATCCTTAAAGGTCTAAGCACCTCAAGGAAAACCGAGAGACGATTCAGACCCAAGAAGAACTGGAAATTCTTGAGTAAGAAGTCAAGTCGAAGCAGAGACACTGATCGTTGCTATGTATGCAACAAACAGGGCCACTTTGCAAAAGATTGCAAAGACAGAAGAAAGACCCAAGCCCTTGTTGAAGCAATCAACAAGATAGAACCAGTTGACGTCTCTGAAATAGAGTTCTTGTACTCTCTAGAAGATGAACCAGGAGAAAACACAATATGTTCTATCTTCTATGGTTCAAACTCAAATGACAGTTCAGATGAGCAATCTGACTCAGACACCGGTCTAATGACTATCTACATGGCTGACAGCATTCCTTGCCGGAAAAACAGCCATCGGAAAAACATGTCACAAAGAAGGTCGGTCCCACACACCACCAGACATCAAGGACCAACAGACCACGTTCAAGATTCCCTCCCTACAGTAACCTTGCCCACTAGGGAGAATATGTCAGCTTTAAAAAAGAAAGAGCCCACTCGCAAAAAAGAAGATAATGCTGACACGAAACCCACTTGCAAGATAAGACCAAACACTGCTACTGCATCACCCACTTTAAAGAATCCTCCAACAGGTGGAAAACGAATCCCGCAGAAAAAGGCAGTCGGGTCATATCGGGAAAAGATACGTGGACACAAACCCAACACGTCTCAAGATCATCAACCCCTTGAGAGACGAAAGGGCCCAAAGGCAACTAAAATCAACAACAGGATACTGATGATGGAGAATCCATCCATCACTGTTCAAGATATCCAACAAAGCTTCTCAACGAAGCCAGACGCCTATTTAAAGGGCACCACAAACCCGAAGATGGACCATCAAACCACCAGTCCACCTTCACCAAACACAATGAGTACCTCTGAAAAAACCCCTCTCCACCAAGAGCCTAAATGGAAAAATATCCCTGAAGAGGTTATGGAGGTAATCAACACCCATAACATTAAGGAAGGCTCCCTAAACTACAAAAGCCTCCTTACCATCGCCCTAGAGGCAAATGGGTCGGTACTAACAGGATCCAGGTTCAGCCCAGACTACCCATTCCTAAATATCTTCTATATTAGGAACTTAAAAAGGCTACCAAAAGAAACCCTGTGCTTTCTTTGGTTCCTCTTTGAGACTTTCACAATAGTCGTGGCATTCAATTCTGCAAAACTAAATGCCTATCTATTAGAAAGTCAGACTGGACTGCTGTCTGAGGAAGAAAAAGGTACAATAAAGCTCCTGGAATGGTTTCTCCCTACACAAAAATGGGTCGAAGCCATGGGAACATCTCCCAAGAAACACTGTCTTGTCCTATTCAACAAACCTAGTTTGTATGCGGCAAAATATGTGTATCGTGCCCCTCACACATTCATCCAGGCATGGTATGATGTAAATCCATCGGATGTATACTTCAAAACAAACAGGTATACAGATTGGATACAACTCAGGAAAAAGATGGCAACAATAAACTTCGTCGACGTCGAAAGCATACCTATAAAGGTACTAACAGAAAAAGAAGTTTATAAGGAAGATGACAAGCAGGCCACTGAATGGGAAGAAGCTCAAATTAGCTATTACGGCAAACACCCATTCTTCAACAAGGTGCACATAATTAGTGGACCTCCTCAGCCTCCAGGACACCTCTTTCGCCCCATCCCTGAGATAGCTAAAGATTGGATCAAAGTAGACATCTGGACCCCGCCAAAAGAATTGCGTGACAGATTAAAAGCCGAAGGCCTCTTGCCAAACGGAAAAGATCCCTATGAAGATAACGATCCAGCAAAGCCGCCTGAAGCTAGTGACTCGCAAGCAGATGACTCACCAGATCCCTACGAAGACGATGATCCAGCAGACCCGTATGAAGACGACCCATCTCACCCAGATTCCCGCTGGAAGTAATCTGGCTTATCCATAAAGAAGAAGATTCTAGTATAATTAAGTATGTTTAATATTTTATGAGTGTTTTATTTGTGTAATAGGTTAATCACTCTTATAGTGGTTAATGGTGTGCTTAGGATAAATAAAGCTTAATCACTCTTAAAGTGATGTAAGCGCTTACGTATTTGTTTTTGTATTCTTGTTTGAATTATTGTAGCTGGCCCACATGAATTATGTATCATGAGGTCATGCATGATGTCATAGTGCCTTTCCTTGGTCTATAAAAGGAAGGCCTCTCTTCATTTGTAATCCATCCTTGGAAAGAAATAAAATCTTCTTCTATAATTCTCTCTCTAGTCTCCCTCTTGTTCTTCTTTTACATTTTGAGTCTCTTGAGTCTTTTCTTTTATAACCTTTGAGTCTAGAGTCTTTTACTGGTCTTATATAGATCAGCCAGTCTGTTTCACCCTTACCCCAGCACCTTCACCCCAAAATTACCACACCGAATTCCCACCTTTATCCACCTTTGAGAATGTCCAGCAAAAGGCTCGACATAGTTGGAAGATTGAGAACCCAACCACCATAGGTGCAAAAGGTGTCCAACACCAGATTACCCCTGCTGAAGCCACTTTGAACTGGCAAAGTGAAAACGCTGTTGCTCAAAACAACGCTCTTCGATCCATCATTGCAAAGCAAGAGGATCTCTTAAAGTCCCAAGCAGCCCTGTCCAACAGGATGACTGGACTTGAAGGAATCATCTATGAAATCAAGAATAAAATTCTTGGTATTCATAATGAATTACTTCAGATGGCTTACAACAACCCAGGCATGGTAAGCACAAGAAGCGTTGCCCAGACTGAAAAGGAAGCTGAAATGAAGTTTCTAAAAGCACAGCTTGCAGATCTGGAAAGACAACACAAGCAGCAGAGAGTCTCAACTCTAGCAGATGATCCATGGAGACTACCCTCCTCACCATTCGTGAGAGCAGCCTTTGATCCTCAACCACTGCAAATATCATCATATCCTGAAGACTCACCGTCTTTACGATTATGGTCAAGTGAGCAAGCTAAGATCAAAGCAAGGAAACAAAGGTCATCTCCTGCAACTTCCATGACATCTGACAGCTCAAATCAGAGACCATCTACGAGCAAACCACAACAAGATCCATCAACAAGCAAGAAAGCTGCTGATGATAGCATGATGATGGCTTCCTCTAAAGCCATAGGAAAGGGAGAAGAGAACCCCATCTCCTCGTTTTTACATGCTATGAGCAAAGACAACCAGAATGTGCCGACTATGGCACCGGTTATCACAACTCAATCAGATTACGAGTCTGACCTATGTCCAGAAGATTCCACGCCAAAGTCATACGAAGACGTAAGCCCAACAGAAGAATTTGAGCACCTCTTCATGACTGAACCAGAACGCACGGAGAGGTATGATTTTCATTCCGAAGTAAATGAAAATGATGATAATGCCTCAAACCATGCGGCTCAAAGTGGAAACCAACAGCAACATCCAGTCACAGACTCGAAGATCAAATTCACCTTTGATGACATCCCACCATCAAAATGGCTTGATAGAAGTATTGAAATGCTAACATGGTGTGAAGCAGAACTCCAATACTATGACATTGCCATGGTCATCAAAAGGTTTCTAGCAAGATGCCAAGGAAGACTCAGAGATTGGTATCTTAGCCTTGGAGAATACCGACATCTCCAACTCCTTCAATGCCAGGCTCCAGAAGCATTCATAAGAGAAATCCAACTTGAATTTGTTGGAAATCCTATTGAATATAAGATACGAGCTAGGGATGAGTTCTTAAAAATGAAATGTTGTTCTTTCAAACAGAAAGACCTTGAAAAGCACTACAATCGAATGTCTGAAAGGTTCTACTGCCTGAACGGCATCGATGATGTGAACCTTAAGCAAGTCTTTCTCAACTCATTCCCAGAGTCGCTGACAAATGAAGCGTACAGGATGTTAGAAAACAAAAATCAAACGGTAGCCAATGTCTCGCTGGGAGGCCTCTACCAGTTGATCATGAATGCTCTAACCAAACTGTGTAACCAGCAGCGATTCTTAGCCGAATTTGAAAAAACAGGAAGGCGCCTAGGCTCAGCTTGCAGTGACAAACATCTAAAGATCGGATGCAAAGAAGAGTCTGCATGTGTCTGTCCAAAAGGGTCTAAAATCCTTAAAGGTCTAAACACCTCAAGGAAAACAGAGAGACGATTCAAACCTAAGAAGAACTGGAAATTCTTGAGCAAGAAGTCAAGTCCAGGCCGGAACACTGACCGTTGCTATGTGTGCAACAAACAAGGCCACTTTGCAAAAGATTGCAAAGACAGAAGAAAGACCCAAGCCCTTGTTGAAGCAATCAACAAGATAGAACCAGTTGACGTCTCTGAAATAGAGTTCTTGTACTCTCTAGAAGATGAACCAGGAGAAAACACAATATGTTCTATCTTCTATGGTTCAAACTCAAATGACAGTTCAGATGAGCAATCTGACTCAGACACCGGTCTAATGACTATCTACATGGCTGACAGCATTCCTTGCCGGAAAAACAGCCATCGGAAAAACATGTCACAAAGAAGGTCGGTCCCACACACCACCAGACAGCAAGGACCAACAGACCACGTTCAAGATTCCCTCCCTACAGTAACCTTGCCCACTAGGGAGAATATGTCAGCTTTAAAAAAGAAAGAGCCCACTCGCAGAAAAGAAGATAATGCTGACACGAAACCCACTTGCAAGATAAGACCGAACACTGCTACTGCATCACCCACTTTAAAGAATCCTCCAACAGTGAAGAAACGAATCCAGCAGAAAAAAGCAGTCGGGTCATATCGGGAAAAGATACGTGGACACAAACCCAACACGTCTCAAGATCATCAACCTCTTGAGAGACGAAAGGGCCCAAAGGCAACTAAAATCAACAACAGGATACTGATGATGGAGAATCCATCCATCACTGTTCAAGATATCCAGCAAAGCTTCTCAACGAAGCCAGTCGCTTATTTAAAGGGCACCACAAACCCGAAGATGGACCATCAAACCACCAGTCCACCTTCACCAAACACAATGAGTACCTCGACACCCTCTGAAAAAACCCCTCTCCACCAAGAACCTAAATGGAAAAATATCCCTGAAGAGGTTATGGAGGTAATCAAAACCCATAACATTAAGGAAGGCTCCTTAAACTACAAAAGCCTCCTTACCATCGCCCTAGAGGCAAATGGGTCGGTACTAACAGGATCCAGGTTCAGCCCAGACTATCCATTCCTAAATATCTTCTACATTAGGAACTTGAAGAGGCTACCAAAAGAAACCCTGTGCTTTCTTTGGTTCCTCCTTGAGACTTTCACAATAGCCGTGGCATTCAATTCTGCAAAACTAAATGCCTACCTATTAGAAAGTCAGACTGGACTGCTGTCTGAGGAAGAAAAAGGTACAATAAAGCTTCTGGAATGGTTTCTCCCTACACAAAAATGGGTCGAAGCCATGGGAACATCTCCCAAGAAACACTGTCTTGTCCTATTCAACAAACCTAGTTTGTATGCGACAAAATATGTGTATCGTGCCCCTCACACATTCATCCAGGCATGGTATGAGGTAAATCCATCGGATGTATACTTCAAAACTAACAGGTATACAGAATGGATACAACTCAGGAAAAAGATGGCAACAATAAACTTCGTCGACGTCGAAAGCATACCTATAAAGGTCCTAACAGAAGAAGAAGTTTATAAGGAAGATGACAAGCAGGCTAACGAATGGGAAGAGGCCCAAATCAGCTATTATGGCAAACACCCATTCTTCAACAAGGTGCACATAATTAGTGGACCTCCTCAGCCTCCAGGACACCTCTTTCGTCCCATCCCAGAGATAGCTAAAGATTGGATCAAAGTAGACATCTGGACCCCGCCAAAAGAATTTCGTGATAAGTTAAAAGCCGAAGGCCTCTTGCCAAACGGAAAAGATCCCTATGAAGATGACGATCCAGCAAAGCCGCCTGAAGCTAGTGACTCGCAAGCAGATGACTCACCAGATCCCTACGAAAATGACGATCCAGCAGACCCGTATGAAGACGACCCATCTCACCCAGATTCCCGCTGGAAGTAATCTGGCTTATCCATAAAGAAGAAGATCCTAGTATGATTAATATTTTTAAGTGTGTTTTATGTATTAGATTAATCACTCTTAAAGTGGTTAATGGTGTGCTTAGGATAAATAAAGCTTAATCACTCTTAAAGTGATGTAAGCGCTTACGTATTTGTTTTTGTATTCTTGTTTGAATTATTGTAAGCTGGCCCACATGAATTATGTATCATGAGGTCATGCATGATGTCATAGTGCCTTTCCTTGGTCTATAAAAGGAAGGCCTCCCCTCATTTGTAATCCATCCTTGGAAAGAAATAAAATCTTCTTCTATAATTCTCTCTCTAGTCTCTCTCTTGTTCTTCTTTTATATTTTGAAACCTTTGAGTCTTTTCTTTTATAACCTTTGAGTCTAGAGTCTTTTACTGGTCTTATATAGATCAGCCATAAACCCCCCCTTATCTGGTATCAGAGCCATAAGCGCTCCTGTTCCTCCTTTCTAAGGTTTGATTAGTATGCTCTGTGTCTGCAGGCTTAGCTCCTGATCTTTCACAACAGAAAACTAACCTTACAAGGCTTGAACAGACTGGTCCGACACACTGAACCCTTATCAAGTCGTAGACAGCTTGTTGTGAGTGGTAAGTCGACAGAGGTTCGCGGTAAAGTCTCAATTTGGTACGAGCTGGGAAAACTTGATAATTGTTAGAGGAGTCTAAACCCAGTTATGAATCAAGATCAAGGTCTATCCCGTTCTAGCTCTTCTTTAAGAAGATCGTCTGCGTCTAGAATTGATCAACTATATGAAATCTCATATATGTCCGATGATTCTAAAATCCCTATTACTAGTATGCCCATAGTCAACCCCTATAGTGTCTTCTCCAAACCTCATAATTCTTTATCCACGAAGGTAAAAAGGATTATAGGTTCCTCGTCTAGTCCGATTGTCAAGGAGTTTGTCCAAGCTTCCAAGTATAGCTCACACCAACTCCCTGCCACAACGTCTGAACACCTAGTCACCCTATCCCTACCCCCAGATCTTCCAAGGATCTGTCTTGCCCAAGGATATACACATATCCACTTTGGTGCCATTAGATTAGCCCTTACTTTCCATGGAAGGAAAGGGTTACCAGCGTTCTCTCGAATCGCTTTAGTCGATACAAGATTTGTACAGTATCAACACGCTTGTATTGGTACGATACAAACCACCTTGAACGCCGGAACGGTCTTTGTCACCTTCTATCCAAACTTCTGTATGCCCCTTAATGACCCTTCACTCTTAACAGCCTTAAAAGCCCAGATCCAAATCGGTGGCACTCCACAGGTCAACACTTTTCAGGCTACTTTCCATTATCAGATGGCTTACAGAGTTCAAGATCATGCCTTGGATCTTATGGTTCCAGGCCAAGACAACTCAGGTGATGCGCTGCTCATAGACATCGATTCTAATGCAACGCCAACCTGCACATATGTTCCTAAGCAGCTATCCAGAGAAGAGCTCACAAAGCTACTTCCAGAAAAATGGATAACTAATTACGAACAGATCCACCAAGCACCGGTCCAGACAACGACAACTCCAGAGTTCATCCGTCACCAGGATGGACATGTCGAAGTCAGATTTGACAGACAAGATCGAAGAGATGTTTTCTCCTCGATGCACATGATGCAACCGGTAGAAGCTCCAGCACAGACACCACATAATCCTTTCGATGTATGTGACTGTCAAGATTGCCTTGATGAGGCATATAAGCTAGAGTATGAAGAAGAAGACAACCAGAGAAAGAAGAAAGGTTCCCAGTTTACTCTCAAACAGAGGTATGAAGCTGGAGACCCAACAGTTGGTCTTCTTGGTGAACCATCAGGAAAGTTTGACTACTATGTCCTGTATGGTGATTCAAAACCCAAACCTAAACCACCAAAACCATCACCTCCTCCACCACTGAAACATCCACCCACACCACCCAAAGAATGTTTCACCCTTACACCAGCACCCTCACCCCAAAATTACCACACCGAATTCCCACCTTTATCCACCTTTGAGAATGTCCAGCAAAAGGCTCGACATAGTTGGAAGATTGAGAACCCAACCACCATAGGTGCAAATGGTGTCCAACACCAGGTTACCCCTGCTGAAGCCACTTTGAACTGGCAAAGTGAAAACGCTGTTGCTCAAAACAACGCTCTTAGATCCATCATTGCAAAGCAAGAGGATCTCTTAAAGTCCCAAGCAGCCCTGTCCAACAGGATGACTGGACTTGAAGGAATCATCTATGAAATCAAGAATAAAATTCTTGGTATTCATAATGAATTACTTCAGATGGCTTACAATAACCCAGGCATGGTAAGCACAAGAAGCGTTGCCCAGACTGAGAAGGAAGCTGAAATGAAGTTTCTAAAAGCACAGCTTGCAGATCTGGAAAGACAACACAAGCAGCAGAGAGTCTCAACACTAGCAGATGATCCATGGAGACTACCCTCCTCACCATTCGTGAGGGCAGCCTTTGATCCTCAACCACTGCAAATTTCATCATATCCTGAAGACTCACCGTCTTTAAGATTATGGTCAAGTGAGCAAGCTAAGATCAAAGCAAGGAAACAAAGGTCATCTCCTGCAACTTCCATGACATCTGACAGCTCAAATCAGAGAGCATCTACAAGCAAGCCACAAGATCCATCAACGGGCAAGAAGATTGCTGATGATAGCATGATGATGGCTTCATCTAAAGCCATAGGAAAGGGAGAAGATAACCCCATCTCCTCGTTTTTACATGCTATGAGCAAAAACAACCAGGATGTGCCGACTATGGCACCGGTCATTACAACACAGTCAGATGACGAGTCTGACCCAGGTTCAGAAGGTTCCACGCCAAAGTCATATGAAGACGTAAGCCCGACAGAAGAGTTTGAACATCTCTTCATGACTGAACCAGAACGCACTGAGAGGTATGATTTTCATTCCGAAGTAAATGAAAATGATGATAATGCCTCCAATCATGCGGCTCACAGTGGAAACCAACAACAACATCCAGTCACAGACTCAAAGATCAAATTCACCTTTGATGACATCCCACCATCAAAATGGCTTGATAGAAGTATTGAAATGCTAACATGGTGTGAAGCAGAACTTCAATACTATGACATTGCCATGGTCATCAAAAGGTTTTTAGCAAGATGCCAAGGAAGACTCAGAGATTGGTATCTCAGCCTTGGAGAATACCGACATCTCCAACTCCTTCAATGCCAGGCTCCAGAAGCATTCATAAGAGAAATCCAACTTGAATTTGTTGGAAATCCTATTGAATATAAGATACGAGCTAGGGATGAGTTCTTAAAAATGAAATGTTGTTCTTTCAAACAGAAAGACCTTGAAAAGCACTACAATCGAATGTCTGAAAGGTTCTACTGCCTGAACGGCATCGATGATGTAAACCTCAAGCAAGTCTTTCTCAACTCATTCCCAGAGTCGCTAACAAATGAAGCATACAGGATGTTAGAAAACAAAAATCAAACGGTAGCCAATGTCTCGCTAGGAGGCCTCTACCAGTTGATCATGAATGCTCTAACCAAACTGTGTAACCAGCAGCGATTCTTAGCCGAGTTTGAAAAAACGGGAAAGCGCCTAGGCTCAGCTTGCAGTGACAAACATCTAAAGATCGGATGCAAAGAAGAGTCTGCATGTGTCTGTCCAAAAGGGTCTAAAATCCTTAAAGGTTTAAACACCTCGAGGAAAGCCGAGAAACGATTCAGACCCAAGAAGAACTGGAAATTCTTGAGCAAGAAGTCAAGTCGAAGCAGAGACACTGACCGTTGCTATGTATGCAACAAACAGGGCCATTTTGCAAAAGATTGCAAAGACAGAAGAAAGACCCAAGCCCTTGTTGAAGCAATCAACAAGATAGAACCAGTTGACGTCTCTGAAATAGAGTTCTTGTACTCTCTAGAAGATGAACCAGGAGAAAATACAATATGTTCTATCTTCTATGGTTCAAGCTCAGATGACAGTTCAGACGAGCAATCTGACTCAGACACCGGTCTAATGACTATCTACATGGCTGACAGCATTCCTTGCCGGAAAAACAGCCATCGGAAAAACATGTCACAAAGAAGGTCGGTCCCACACACCACCAGACAGCAAGGACCAACAGACCACGTTCAAGATTCCCTCCCTACAGTAACCTTGCCCACTAGGGAGAATTTGTCAGCTTTAAAAAAGAAAGAGCCCACTCGCAGAAAAGAAGATAATGCTGACACGAAACCCACTTGCAAGATAAGACCGAACACTGCTACTGCACCACCCACTTTAAAGAATCCTCCAACAGTGAAGAAACGAATCCCGCAGAAAAAAGCAGTCGGGTCATATCGGGAAAAGATACGTGGACACAAACCCAGCACGTCTCAAAATCATCAACCTCTTGAGAGACGAAAGGGCCCAAAGGCAACTAAAATCAACAACAGGATACTGATGATGGAGAATCCATCCATCACTGTTCAAGATATCCAGCAAAGCTTCTCAACGAAGCCAGTCGCCTATTTAAAGGGCACCACAAACCCGAAGATGGACCATCAAACCACCAGTCCACCTTCACCAAACACAATGAGTACCTCGACACCCTCTGAAAAAACCCCTCTCCACCAAGAACCTAAATGGAAAAATATCCCTGAAGAGGTTATGGAGGTAATCAACACCCATAACATTAAGGAAGGCTCCTTAAGCTACAAAAGCCTCCTTACCATCGCCTTAGAAGCAAATGGGTCGGTACTAACAGGATCCAGATTCAGCCCAGACTACCCGTTCCTAAATATCTTCTACATTAGGAACTTGAAGAGGCTACCAAAAGAAACCTTGTGCTTTCTTTGGTTCCTCCTTGAGACTTTCACAATAGCCGTGGCGTTTAATTCTGCAAAACTAAATGCCTATCTGTTAGAAAGTCAGACTGGACTACTGTCTGAGGAAGAAAAAGGTACAATAAAGCTCCTGGAATGGTTTCTCCCTACACAAAAATGGGCCGAAGCCATGGGAACATCTCCCAAGAAACACTGTCTTGTCCTATTCAACAAACCTAGTTTGTATGCGACAAAATATGTGTATCGTGCGCCTCACACATTCATCCAAGCATGGTATGAGGTAAATCCATCGGATGTATACTTCAAAACTAACAGGTATACAGAATGGATACAACTCAGGAAAAAGATGGCAACAATAAACTTCGTCGACGCTGAAAGCATACCTATAAAGGTATTAACAGAAGAAGAAGTTTATAGGGAAGATGACAAACAGGCCAACGAATGGGAAGAGGCCCAAATCAGCTATTACGGCAAACACCCATTCTTCAACAAGGTGCACATAATTAGTGGACCTCCTCAGCCTCCAGGACACCTCTTTCGTCCCATCCCAGAGATAGCTAAAGATTGGATCAAAGTAGACATCTGGACCCCGCCAAAAGAATTTCGTGATAGGTTAAAAGCCGAAGGCCTCTTGCCAAACGGAAAAGATCCCTATGAAGATGACGATCCAGCAAAGCCGCCTGAAGCTAGTGACTCACAACCAGATGACTCACCGGATCCCTACGAAGACGACGATCCAGCAGACCCGTATGAAGACGACCCATCTCACCCAGATTCTCGCTGGAAGTAATCTGGCTTATCCGTAAAGAAGAAGACTCAAGTGTGATTAAGTGTGTTTAATATTTTATGAGTGTTTTATTTATGTATTAGATTAATCACTCTTAAAGTGGTTAATGGTGTGCTTAGGATAAATAAAGCTTAATCACTCTTAAAGTGATGTAAGCGCTTACGTATTTGTTTTTGTATTCTTGTTTAAATTATTGTAGCTGGCCCACATGAATTATGTATCATGAGGTCATGCATGATGTCATAGTGCCTTTCCTTGGTCTATAAAAGGAAGGCCTCCCCTCATTTGTAATCCATCCTTGGAAAGAAATAAAATCTTCTTCTATAATTCTCTCTCTAGTCTCCCTCTTGTTGAGTCTAGAGTCTTTTACTGGTCTTATATAGATCAGCCATAAACCCCCCCCTTATCTGGTATCAGAGCCATAAGCGCTCCTGTTCCTCCTTTCTAAGGTTTGATTAGTATGCTCTGTGTCTGCAGGCTTAGCTCCTGATCTTTCACAACAGAAAACTAACCTTACAAGGCTTGAACAGACTGGTCCGACACACTGAACCCTTATCAAGTCGTAGACAGCTTGTTGTGAGTGGTAAGTCGACAGAGGTTCGCGGTAAAGTCTCAATTTGGTACGAGCTGGGAAAACTTGATAATTGTTAGAGGAGTCTAAACCCAGTTATGAATCAAGATCAAGGTCTATCCCGTTCTAGTTCTTCTTTAAGAAGATCGTCTGCGTCTAGAATAGATCAACTATATGAAATCTCATATATGTCCGATGATTCTAAAATCCCTATTACTAGTATGCCCATAGTCAACCCCTATAGTGTCTTCTCCAAACCTCATAATTCTTTATCCACGAAGGTAAAAAGGATTATAGGTTCCTCGTCCAGTCCGATTGTCAAGGAGTTTGTTCAAACTTCCAAGTATAACTCACACCAACTCCCTGCCACAACGTCTGAACACCTAGTCACCCTATCCCTACCCCCAGATCTTCCAAGGATCTGTCTTGCCCAAGGATATACACATATCCACTTTGGTGCCATTAGATTAGCCCTTACTTTCCATGGAAGGAAAGGGTTACCAGCGTTCTCTCGAATCGCTTTAGTCGATACAAGATTTGTACAGTATCAACACGCTTGTATTGGTACGATACAAACCACCTTGAACGCCGGAACGGTCTTTGTCACCTTCTATCCAAACTTCTGTATGCCCCTTAATGACCCTTCACTCTTAACAGCCTTAAAAGCCCAGATCCAAATCGGTGGCACTCCACAGGTCAACACTTTTCAGGCTACTTTCCATTATCAGATGGCTTACAGAGTTCAAGATCATGCCTTGGATCTTATGGTTCCAGGCCAAGACAACTCAGGTGATGCGCTGCTCATAGACATCGATTCTAATGCAACGCCAACCTGCACATATGTTCCTAAGCAGCTATCCAGAGAAGAGCTCACAAAGCTACTTCCAGAAAAATGGATAACTAATTACGAACAGATCCACCAAGCACCGGTCCAGACAACGACAACTCCAGAGTTCATCCGTCACCAGGATGGACATGTCGAAGTCAGATTTGACAGACAAGATCGAAGAGATGTTTTCTCCTCGATGCACATGATGCAACCGGTAGAAGCTCCAGCACAGACACCACATAATCCTTTCGATGTATGTGACTGTCAAGATTGCCTTGATGAGGCATATAAGCTAGAGTATGAAGAAGAAGACAACCAGAGAAAGAAGAAAGGTTCCCAGTTTACTCTCAAACAGAGGTATGAAGCTGGAGACCCAACAGTTGGTCTTCTTGGTGAACCATCAGGAAAGTTTGACTACTATGTCCTGTATGGTGATTCAAAACCCAAACCTAAACCACCAAAACCATCACCTCCTCCACCACTGAAACATCCACCCACACCACCCAAAGAATGTTTCACCCTTACCCCAGCACCTTCACCCCAAAATTACCACACCGAATTCCCACCTTTATCCACCTTTGAGAATGTCCAGCAAAAGGCTCGACATAGTTGGAAGATTGAGAACCCAACCACCATAGGTGCAAATGGTGTCCAACACCAGATTACCCCTGCTGAAGCCACTTTGAACTGGCAAAGTGAAAACGCTGTTGCTCAAAACAACGCTCTTCGATCCATCATTGCAAAGCAAGAGGATCTCTTAAAGTCCCAAGCAGCCCTGTCCAACAGGATGACTGGACTTGAAGGAATCATCTATGAAATCAAGAATAAAATTCTTGGTATTCATAATGAATTACTTCAGATGGCTTACAACAACCCATGCATGGTAAGCACAAGAAGCGTTGCCCAGACTGAAAAGGAAGCTGAAATGAAGTTTCTAAAAGCACAGCTTGCAGATCTGGAAAGACAACACAAGCAGCAGAGAGTCTCAACTCTAGCAGATGATCCATGGAGACTACCCTCCTCACCATTCGTGAGAGCAGCCTTTGATCCTCAACCACTGCAAATATCATCATATCCTGAAGACTCACCGTCTTTACGATTATGGTCAAGTGAGCAAGCTAAGATCAAAGCAAGGAAACAAAGGTCATCTCCTGCAACTTCCATGACATCTGACAGCTCAAATCAGAGACCATCTACGAGCAAACCACAACAAGATCCATCAACAAGCAAGAAAGCTGCTGATGATAGCATGATGATGGCTTCCTCTAAAGCCATAGGAAAGGGAGAAGAGAACCCCATCTCCTCGTTTTTACATGCTATGAGCAAAGACAACCAGAATGTGCCGACTATGGCACCGGTTATCACAACTCAATCAGATTACGAGTCTGACCTATGTTCAGAAGATTCCACGCCAAAGTCATACGAAGACGTAAGCCCAACAGAAGAATTTGAGCACCTCTTCATGACTGAACCAGAACGCACGGAGAGGTATGATTTTCATTCCGAAGTAAATGAAAATGATGATAATGCCTCAAACCATGCGGCTCAAAGTGGAAACCAACAGCAACATCCAGTCACAGACTCGAAGATCAAATTCACCTTTGATGACATCCCACCATCAAAATGGCTTGATAGAAGTATTGAAATGCTAACATGGTGTGAAGCAGAACTCCAATACTATGACATTGCCATGGTCATCAAAAGGTTTCTAGCAAGATGCCAAGGAAGACTCAGAGATTGGTATCTTAGCCTTGGAGAATACCGACATCTCCAACTCCTTCAATGCCAGGCTCCAGAAGCATTCATAAGAGAAATCCAACTTGAATTTGTTGGAAATCCTATTGAATATAAGATACGAGCTAGGGATGAGTTCTTAAAAATGAAATGTTGTTCTTTCAAACAGAAAGACCTTGAAAAGCACTACAATCGAATGTCTGAAAGGTTCTACTGCCTGAACGGCATCGATGATGTGAACCTTAAGCAAGTCTTTCTCAACTCATTCCCAGAGTCGCTGACAAATGAAGCGTACAGGATGTTAGAAAACAAAAATCAAACGGTAGCCAATGTCTCGCTGGGAGGCCTCTACCAGTTGATCATGAATGCTCTAACCAAACTGTGTAACCAGCAGCGATTCTTAGCCGAATTTGAAAAAACAGGAAGGCGCCTAGGCTCAGCTTGCAGTGACAAACATCTAAAGATCGGATGCAAAGAAGAGTCTGCATGTGTCTGTCCAAAAGGGTCTAAAATCCTTAAAGGTCTAAACACCTCAAGGAAAACAGAGAGACGATTCAAACCTAAGAAGAACTGGAAATTCTTGAGCAAGAAGTCAAGTCCAGGCCGGAACACTGACCGTTGCTATGTGTGCAACAAACAAGGCCACTTTGCAAAAGATTGCAAAGACAGAAGAAAGACCCAAGCCCTTGTTGAAGCAATCAACAAGATAGAACCAGTTGACGTCTCTGAAATAGAGTTCTTGTACTCTCTAGAAGATGAACCAGGAGAAAACACAATATGTTCTATCTTCTATGGTTCAAACTCAAATGACAGTTCAGATGAGCAATCTGACTCAGACACCGGTCTAATGACTATCTACATGGCTGACAGCATTCCTTGCCGGAAAAACAGCCATCGGAAAAACATGTCACAAAGAAGGTCGGTCCCACACACCACCAGACAGCAAGGACCAACAGACCACGTTCAAGATTCCCTCCCTACAGTAACCTTGCCCACTAGGGAGAATATGTCAGCTTTAAAAAAGAAAGAGCCCACTCGCAAAAAAGAAGATAATGCTGACACGAAACCCACTTGCAAGATAAGACCAAACACTGCTACTGCATCACCCACTTTAAAGAATCCTCCAACAGGTGGAAAACGAATCCCGCAGAAAAAGGCAGTCGGGTCATATCGGGAAAAGATACGTGGACACAAACCCAACACGTCTCAAGATCATCAACCCCTTGAGAGACGAAAGGGCCCAAAGGCAACTAAAATCAACAACAGGATACTGATGATGGAGAATCCATCGATCACTGTTCAAGATATCCAACAAAGCTTCTCAACGAAGCCAGACGCCTATTTAAAGGGCACCACAAACCCGAAGATGGACCATCAAACCACCAGTCCACCTTCACCAAACACAATGAGTACCTCTGAAAAAACCCCTCTCCACCAAGAGCCTAAATGGAAAAATATCCCTGAAGAGGTTATGGAGGTAATCAACACCCATAACATTAAGGAAGGCTCCCTAAACTACAAAAGCCTCCTTACCATCGCCCTAGAGGCAAATGGGTCGGTACTAACAGGATCCAGGTTCAGCCCAGACTACCCATTCCTAAATATCTTCTATATTAGGAACTTAAAAAGGCTACCAAAAGAAACCCTGTGCTTTCTTTGGTTCCTCTTTGAGACTTTCACAATAGTCGTGGCATTCAATTCTGCAAAACTAAATGCCTATCTATTAGAAAGTCAGACTGGACTGCTGTCTGAGGAAGAAAAAGGTACAATAAAGCTCCTGGAATGGTTTCTCCCTACAGAAAAATGGGTCGAAGCCATGGGAACATCTCCCAAGAAACACTGTCTTGTCCTATTCAACAAACCTAGTTTGTATGCGGCAAAATATGTGTATCGTGCCCCTCACACATTCATCCAGGCATGGTATGATGTAAATCCATCGGATGTATACTTCAAAACAAACAGGTATACAGATTGGATACAACTCAGGAAAAAGATGGCAACAATAAACTTCGTCGACGTCGAAAGCATACCTATAAAGGTACTAACAGAAAAAGAAGTTTATAAGGAAGATGACAAGCAGGCCACTGAATGGGAAGAAGCTCAAATTAGCTATTACGGCAAACACCCATTCTTCAACAAGGTGCACATAATTAGTGGACCTCCTCAGCCTCCAGGACACCTCTTTCGCCCCATCCCTGAGATAGCTAAAGATTGGATCAAAGTAGACATCTGGACCCCGCCAAAAGAATTGCGTGACAGATTAAAAGCCGAAGGCCTCTTGCCAAACGGAAAAGATCCCTATGAAGATAACGATCCAGCAAAGCCGCCTGAAGCTAGTGACTCGCAAGCAGATGACTCACCAGATCCCTACGAAGACGATGATCCAGCAGACCCGTATGAAGACGACCCATCTCACCCAGATTCCCGCTGGAAGTAATCTGGCTTATCCATAAAGAAGAAGATTCTAGTATAATTAAGTATGTTTAATATTTTATGAGTGTTTTATTTGTGTAATAGGTTAATCACTCTTATAGTGGTTAATGGTGTGCTTAGGATAAATAAAGCTTAATCACTCTTAAAGTGATGTAAGCGCTTACGTATTTGTTTTTGTATTCTTGTTTGAATTATTGTAGCTGGCCCACATGAATTATGTATCATGAGGTCATGCATGATGTCATAGTGCCTTTCCTTGGTCTATAAAAGGAAGGCCTCTCTTCATTTGTAATCCATCCTTGGAAAGAAATAAAATCTTCTTCTATAATTCTCTCTCTAGTCTCCCTCTTGTTGAGTCTAGAGTCTTTTACTGGTCTTATATAGATCAGCCATAAACCCCCCCCTTATCTGGTATCAGAGCCATAAGCGCTCCTGTTCCTCCTTTCTAAGGTTTGATTAGTATGCTCTGTGTCTGCAGGCTTAGCTCCTGATCTTTCACAACAGAAAACTAACCTTACAAGGCTTGAACAGACTGGTCCGACACACTGAACCCTTATCAAGTCGTAGACAGCTTGTTGTGAGTGGTAAGTCGACAGAGGTTCGCGGTAAAGTCTCAATTTGGTACGAGCTGGGAAAACTTGATAATTGTTAGAGGAGTCTAAACCCAGTTATGAATCAAGATCAAGGTCTATCCCGTTCTAGCTCTTCTTTAAGAAGATCGTCTGCGTCTAGAATTGATCAACTATATGAAATCTCATATATGTCCGATGATTCTAAAATCCCTATTACTAGTATGCCCATAGTCAACCCCTATAGTGTCTTCTCCAAACCTCATAATTCTTTATCCACGAAGGTAAAAAGGATTATAGGTTCCTCGTCTAGTCCGATTGTCAAGGAGTTTGTCCAAGCTTCCAAGTATAGCTCACACCAACTCCCTGCCACAACGTCTGAACACCTAGTCACCCTATCCCTACCCCCAGATCTTCCAAGGATCTGTCTTGCCCAAGGATATACACATATCCACTTTGGTGCCATTAGATTAGCCCTTACTTTCCATGGAAGGAAAGGGTTACCAGCGTTCTCTCGAATCGCTTTAGTCGATACAAGATTTGTACAGTATCAACACGCTTGTATTGGTACGATACAAACCACCTTGAACGCCGGAACGGTCTTTGTCACCTTCTATCCAAACTTCTGTATGCCCCTTAATGACCCTTCACTCTTAACAGCCTTAAAAGCCCAGATCCAAATCGGTGGCACTCCACAGGTCAACACTTTTCAGGCTACTTTCCATTATCAGATGGCTTACAGAGTTCAAGATCATGCCTTGGATCTTATGGTTCCAGGCCAAGACAACTCAGGTGATGCGCTGCTCATAGACATCGATTCTAATGCAACGCCAACCTGCACATATGTTCCTAAGCAGCTATCCAGAGAAGAGCTCACAAAGCTACTTCCAGAAAAATGGATAACTAATTACGAACAGATCCACCAAGCACCGGTCCAGACAACGACAACTCCAGAGTTCATCCGTCACCAGGATGGACATGTCGAAGTCAGATTTGACAGACAAGATCGAAGAGATGTTTTCTCCTCGATGCACATGATGCAACCGGTAGAAGCTCCAGCACAGACACCACATAATCCTTTCGATGTATGTGACTGTCAAGATTGCCTTGATGAGGCATATAAGCTAGAGTATGAAGAAGAAGACAACCAGAGAAAGAAGAAAGGTTCCCAGTTTACTCTCAAACAGAGGTATGAAGCTGGAGACCCAACAGTTGGTCTTCTTGGTGAACCATCAGGAAAGTTTGACTACTATGTCCTGTATGGTGATTCAAAACCCAAACCTAAACCACCAAAACCATCACCTCCTCCACCACTGAAACATCCACCCACACCACCCAAAGAATGTTTCACCCTTACACCAGCACCCTCACCCCAAAATTACCACACCGAATTCCCACCTTTATCCACCTTTGAGAATGTCCAGCAAAAGGCTCGACATAGTTGGAAGATTGAGAACCCAACCACCATAGGTGCAAATGGTGTCCAACACCAGGTTACCCCTGCTGAAGCCACTTTGAACTGGCAAAGTGAAAACGCTGTTGCTCAAAACAACGCTCTTAGATCCATCATTGCAAAGCAAGAGGATCTCTTAAAGTCCCAAGCAGCCCTGTCCAACAGGATGACTGGACTTGAAGGAATCATCTATGAAATCAAGAATAAAATTCTTGGTATTCATAATGAATTACTTCAGATGGCTTACAATAACCCAGGCATGGTAAGCACAAGAAGCGTTGCCCAGACTGAGAAGGAAGCTGAAATGAAGTTTCTAAAAGCACAGCTTGCAGATCTGGAAAGACAACACAAGCAGCAGAGAGTCTCAACACTAGCAGATGATCCATGGAGACTACCCTCCTCACCATTCGTGAGGGCAGCCTTTGATCCTCAACCACTGCAAATTTCATCATATCCTGAAGACTCACCGTCTTTAAGATTATGGTCAAGTGAGCAAGCTAAGATCAAAGCAAGGAAACAAAGGTCATCTCCTGCAACTTCCATGACATCTGACAGCTCAAATCAGAGAGCATCTACAAGCAAGCCACAAGATCCATCAATGGGCAAGAAGATTGCTGATGATAGCATGATGATGGCTTCATCTAAAGCCATAGGAAAGGGAGAAGATAACCCCATCTCCTCGTTTTTACATGCTATGAGCAAAAACAACCAGGAT
This sequence comes from Tagetes erecta, assembly GCA_030867185.1. Taxonomy (NCBI): domain Eukaryota; kingdom Viridiplantae; phylum Streptophyta; class Magnoliopsida; order Asterales; family Asteraceae; genus Tagetes; species Tagetes erecta. The sequence continues at coordinate 25,111,751 of CM061494.1, forward strand.
GTGCCGACTATGGCACCGGTCATTACAACACAGTCAGATGACGAGTCTGACCCAGGTTCAGAAGGTTCCACGCCAAAGTCATATGAAGACGTAAGCCCGACAGAAGAGTTTGAACACCTCTTCATGACTGAACCAGAACGCACCGAGAGGTATGATTTTCATTCCGAAGTTAATGAAAATGATGATAATGCCTCAAACCATGCGGCTCAGAGTGGAAACCAGCAACAACATCCAGTCACAGACTCAAAGATCAAATTCACCTTTGATGACATCCCACCATCAAAATGGCTTGATAGAAGTATTGAAATGCTAACATGGTGTGAAGCAGAACTTCAATACTATGACATTGCCATGGTCATCAAAAGGTTTCTAGCAAGATGCCAAGGAAGACTCAGAGATTGGTATCTTAGCCTTGGAGAATACCGACATCTCCAACTCCTTCAATGCCAGGCTCCAGAAGCATTCATAAGAGAAATCCAACTTGAATTTGTTGGCAATCCTATTGAATATAAGATACGAGCTAGGGATGAGTTCTTAAAAATGAAATGTTGTTCTTTCAAACAGAAAGACCTTGAAAAGCACTACAATCGAATGTCTGAAAGGTTCTACTGCCTGAACGGCATCGATGATGTGAACCTCAAGCAAGTCTTTCTCAGCTCATTCCCAGAGTCGCTGACAAATGAAGCGTACAGGATGTTAGAAAACAAAAATCAAACGGTAGCCAATGTCTCGCTAGGAGGCCTCTACCAGTTGATCATGAATGCTCTAACCAAACTGTGTAACCAGCAGCGATTCTTAGCCGAGTTTGAAAAAACAGGAAGGCGCCTAGGCTCAGCTTGCAGTGACAAACATCTAAAGATCGGATGCAAAGAAGAGTCTGCATGTGTCTGTCCAAAAGGGTCTAAAATCCTTAAAGGTCTAAGCACCTCAAGGAAAACCGAGAGACGATTCAGACCCAAGAAGAACTGGAAATTCTTGAGTAAGAAGTCAAGTCGAAGCAGAGACACTGATCGTTGCTATGTATGCAACAAACAGGGCCACTTTGCAAAAGATTGCAAAGACAGAAGAAAGACCCAAGCCCTTGTTGAAGCAATCAACAAGATAGAACCAGTTGACGTCTCTGAAATAGAGTTCTTGTACTCTCTAGAAGATGAACCAGGAGAAAATACAATCTGTTCTATCTTCTATGGTTCAAGCTCAGATGACAGTTCAGACGAGCAATCTGACTCAGACACCGGTCTAATGACTATCTACATGGCTGACAGCATTCCTTGCCGGAAAAACAGCCATCGGAAAAACATGTCACAAAGAAGGTTGGTCCCACACACCACCAGACAGCAAGGACCAACAGACCACGTTCAAGATTCCCTCCCTACAGTAACCTTGCCCACTAGGGAGAATATGTCAGCTTTAAAAAAGAAAGAGCCCACTCGCAGAAAAGAAGATAATGCTGACACGAAACCCACTTGCAAGATAAGACCGAACACTGCTACTGCATCACCCACTTTAAAGAATCCTCCAACAGTGAAGAAACGAATCCCGCAGAAAAAAGCAGTCGGGTCATATCGGGAAAAGATACGTGGACACAAACCCAACACGTCTCAAGATCATCAACCTCTTGAGAGACGAAAGGACCCAAAGGCAACTAAAATCAACAACAGGATACTGATGATGGAGAATCCATCCATCACTGTTCAAGATATCCAACAAGGCTTCTCAACGAAGCCAAACGCCTATTTAAAGGGCACCACAAACCCGAAGATGGACCATCAAACCACCAGTCCACCTTCACCAAACACAATGAGTACCTCGACACCCTCTGAAAAAACCCCTCTCCACCAAGAACCTAAATGGAAAAATATCCCTGAAGAGGTTATGGAGGTAATCAAAACCCATAACATTAAGGAAGGCTCCTTAAACTACAAAAGCCTCCTTACCATCGCCCTAGAGGCAAATGGGTCGGTACTAACAGGATCCAGGTTCAGCCCAGACTATCCATTCCTAAATATCTTCTACATTAGGAACTTGAAGAGGCTACCAAAAGAAACCCTGTGCTTTCTTTGGTTCCTCCTTGAGACTTTCACAATAGCCGTGGCATTCAATTCTGCAAAACTAAATGCCTACCTATTAGAAAGTCAGACTGGACTGCTGTCTGAGGAAGAAAAAGGTACAATAAAGCTTCTGGAATGGTTTCTCCCTACACAAAAATGGGTCGAAGCCATGGGAACATCTCCCAAGAAACACTGTCTTGTCCTATTCAACAAACCTAGTTTGTATGCGACAAAATATGTGTATCGTGCCCCTCACACATTCATCCAGGCATGGTATGAGGTAAATCCATCGGATGTATACTTCAAAACTAACAGGTATACAGAATGGATACAACTCAGGAAAAAGATGGCAACAATAAACTTCGTCGACGTTGAAAGCATACCTATAAAGGTATTAACAGAAGAAGAAGTTTATAGGGAAGATGACAGACAGGCCAACGAATGGGAAGAGGCCCAAATCAGCTATTACGGCAAACACCCATTCTTCAACAAGGTGCACATAATTAGTGGACCTCCTCAGCCTCCAGGACACCTCTTTCGTCCCATCCCAGAGATAGCTAAAGATTGGATCAAAGTAGACATCTGGACCCCGCCAAAAGAATTTCGTGATAAGTTAAAAGCCGAAGGCCTCTTGCCAAACGGAAAAGATCCCTATGAAGATGACGATCCAGCAAAGCCGCCTGAAGCTAGTGACTCGCAAGCAGATGACTCACCAGATCCCTACGAAAATGACGATCCAGCAGACCCGTATGAAGACGACCCATCTCACCCAGATTCTCGCTGGAAGTAATCTGGCTTATCCGTAAAGAAGAAGATTCAAGTGTGTTTAATATTTTATGAGTGTTTTATTTATGTATTAGATTAATCACTCTTAAAGTGGTTAATAGTGTGCTTAGGATAAATAAAGCTTAATCACTCTTAAAGTGATGTAAGCGCTTACGTATTTGTTTTTGTATTCTTGTTTGAATTATTGTAAGCTGGCCCACATGAATTATGTATCATGAGGTCATGCATGATGTCATAGTGCCTTTCCTTGGTCTATAAAAGGAAGGCCTCCCCTCATTTGTAATCCATCCTTGGAAAGAAATAAAATCTTCTTCTATAATTCTCTCTCTAGTCTCCCTCTTGTTGAGTCTAGAGTCTTTTACTGGTCTTATATAGATCAGCCATAAACCCCCCCTTATCTGGCTCTGATACCAGATAAGGGGGGGTTTATGGCTGATCTATATAAGACCAGTAAAAGACTCTAGACTCAAAGGTTATAAAAGAAAAGACTCAAAGGTTTCAAAATATAAAAGAAGAACAAGAGAGAGACTAGAGAGAGAATTATAGAAGAAGATTTTATTTCTTTCCAAGGATGGATTACAAATGAGGGGAGGCCTTCCTTTTATAGACCAAGGAAAGGCACTATGACATCATGCATGACCTCATGATACATAATTCATGTGGGCCAGCTTACAATAATTCAAACAAGAAAACAAAAACAAATACGTAAGCGCTTACATCACTTTAAGAGTGATTAAGCTTTATTTATCCTAAGCACACAATTAACCACTATAAGAGTGATTAATCTAATACACACATAAAACACACTTAAAAATATTAATCATACTAGGATCTTCTTCTTTACTTTTTTCTCCTTATTCTGAGTCTGTGTCTTCTTCAAGCGGAGTACGAGGTGACTGAACTTCTATATCCCATGTTCCAAGTTCATCTGCTGTGAGGACCAAAGTTGATTTGTAGAGATGATTGTTGATATGTTCTTTATGGGCTTTGGTCCAGGCTTTAGTCCATGGGCTATCATTTTCCCATACATCTGCACCTTTGATAATGTTTGGGGGCATTTCTTCAATTCTTTTTCCATTTGCTACAGCTAGACATTCTCGAACTTTCATCCATTCTCTGTTGTGCCAAACCTTGTAGCTAAGATTTGATGGTTTCTTGTCTAGCCAAGCATGTATGAAGGATGAAGGAGCATGGAAGATTGCAGACTGCCCATTTAGGATTGATGTTGGAGGTATGTAACACCCGGGTCTCCGAAACATGATTATGCAGTATTTTTTCGAACCTGCTGCTAACTGAGTAGTCAATTGATGGGCTGGATAGAACCATTGGAGTAGTTTCAGGGTGTTTCTTCTATCTGTTTGCATGTTGCCAAACTGGCAATCCAAAAGATACTGAAGTAGTTTGCTGGTGTTAAAGGACATTGCAATGGTATGGGCCTTAAATAGATACCAGAAGAAACACAATGCTTCTTTAGGTAGGTTGTAGAGGTTCTTGATATGAAATACATTCATAAATGGGTAATCTGGGTGAAAGATCAGCCCTTTCATGAATAGACCATGCTGTCTGAGAGTGATAGTGAGGAACGTTTTATAGCAAATCAAAGACCTGTCTTTGAGTGCTTGGTCAGCTATTACCTCAATAACTTCTTCAGGGATTTCCTTCTCCATGAATTCTTGTCCAAGCGGGAGACTGGATGAGCTAGAGGTGTCAACTTTACTCATTGTGTAGATGGCTGGTAGAATATGGCAGTTGTTGTGGGAATATTGTAACATCTTGGTGTCCTTTTTATAGGGTTTTGGCCTGGATAAAAAGTCTGCCAGAATATTACTATTTCCTTTGATGTGTTTAGCAGTAAACGACCATTGGGAAAACCAATTTGCCCATCGTAATAATTGGGCTTCTGGGAGAGCCTTTCTTTTGAACTGTAGCATCTTTGGGAAAGATGACATGTCCATTTCAATCAGAAAAGTGTAGTTGATAAGATGGAATTGGAACTTTTCGATTCCTCTCTTAACCGCTAAGATTTCTTTATACGTGGAGTGATAATGCTTTTCTGAATCTTTGAACGTGCCACTTTTGTAACCACAAATGGTTCTTGTACCTTTGTCGTCTTCTGCAAGTAGGACTGCTGCCCAGTACTCATCACTAGCATCTGTTTGTAAGATTCGCTTGTCTGTTGGTGCAGGAATCTTTAATGGTGGCATCACATCAGCAAGTTGCTTTATTTGTTTGACAGCCTCTGTTTGTTTTTCAGACCATTCTGGAGGATTCTTTTTCAACATAGGGTATAGGTACCCTGTATGTTTTGACAATTTTGGCAAAAATTCAGCCATATAATTTACCAAGCCAAGGAACTGTTGGATCTCTTTTTGTGACGTTAGCTTATCTGGAAAACGATGCAGCTCTTGGGATATGTGCGGTTGTGGTTGGTATTTTCCGTCGGCGATCTTCATCCCGAGGAATTTAATGTTGTTAACCCCAACCTCCATCTTTTTCTCTGAGAGCATTATTCCATATTGTTGGACTATCGAATGGTAAGCTTTATTTATCCTAAGCACACAATTAACCACTATAAGAGTGATTAATCTAATACACACATAAAACACACTTAAAAATATTAATCATACTAGGATCTTCTTCTTTACTTTTTTCTCCTTATTCTGAGTCTGTGTCTTCTTCAAGCGGAGTACGAGGTGACTGAACTTCTATATCCCATGTTCCAAGTTCATCTGCTGTGAGGACCAAAGTTGATTTGTAGAGATGATTGTTGATATGTTCTTTATGGGCTTTGGTCCAGGCTTTAGTCCATGGGCTATCATTTTCCCATACATCTGCACCTTTGATAATGTTTGGGGGCATTTCTTCAATTCTTTTTCCATTTGCTACAGCTAGACATTCTCGAACTTTCATCCATTCTCTGTTGTGCCAAACCTTGTAGCTAAGATTTGATGGTTTCTTGTCTAGCCAAGCATGTATGAAGGATGAAGGAGCATGGAAGATTGCAGACTGCCCATTTAGGATTGATGTTGGAGGTATGTAACACCCGGGTCTCCGAAACATGATTATGCAGTATTTTTTCGAACCTGCTGCTAACTGAGTAGTCAATTGATGGGCTGGATAGAACCATTGGAGTAGTTTCAGGGTGTTTCTTCTATCTGTTTGCATGTTGCCAAACTGGCAATCCAAAAGATACTGAAGTAGTTTGCTGGTGTTAAAGGACATTGCAATGGTATGGGCCTCAAATAGATACCAGAAGAAACACAATGCTTCTTTAGGTAGGTTGTAGAGGTTCTTGATATGAAATACATTCATAAATGGGTAATCTGGGTGAAAGATCAGCCCTTTCATGAATAGACCATGCTGTCTGAGAGTGATAGTGAGGAACGTTTTATAGCAAATCAAAGACCTGTCTTTGAGTGCTTGGTCAGCTATTACCTCAATAACTTCTTCAGGGATTTCCTTCTCCATGAATTCTTGTCCAAGCGGGAGACTGGATGAGCTAGAGGTGTCAACTTTACTCATTGTGTAGATGGCTGGTAGAATATGGCAGTTGTTGTGGGAATATTGTAACATCTTGGTGTCCTTTTTATAGGGTTTTGGCCTGGATAAAAAGTCTGCCAGAATATTACTATTTCCTTTGATGTGTTTAGCAGTAAACGACCATTGGGAAAACCAATTTGCCCATCGTAATAATTGGGCTTCTGGGAGAGCCTTTCTTTTGAACTGTAGCATCTTTGGGAAAGATGACATGTCCATTTCAATCAGAAAAGTGTAGTTGATAAGATGGAATTGGAACTTTTCGATTCCTCTCTTAACCGCTAAGATTTCTTTATACGTGGAGTGATAATGCTTTTCTGAATCTTTGAACGTGCCACTTTTGTAACCACAAATGGTTCTTGTACCTTTGTCGTCTTCTGCAAGTAGGACTGCTGCCCAGTACTCATCACTAGCATCTGTTTGTAAGATTCGCTTGTCTGTTGGTGCAGGAATCTTTAATGGTGGCATCACATCAGCAAGTTGCTTTATTTGTTTGACAGCCTCTGTTTGTTTTTCAGACCATTCTGGAGGATTCTTTTTCAACATAGGGTATAGGTACCCTGTATGTTTTGACAATTTTGGCAAAAATTCAGCCATATAATTTACCAAGCCAAGGAACTGTTGGATCTCTTTTTGTGACGTTAGCTTATCTGGAAAACGATGCAGCTCTTGGGATATGTGCGGTTGTGGTTGGTATTTTCCGTCGGCGATCTTCATCCCGAGGAATTTAATGTTGTTAACCCCAACCTCCATCTTTTTCTCTGAGAGCATTATTCCATATTGTTGGACTATCGAATGGAACTTTAGGAGGAGTTCTGCATGAGATTCTTCGTCTTCTGAAAATAGGAGGATGTCATCAATATATATTAATGCATTCTCAAGGATTGGTTCAAATATCCGAACCATAGCCTTCTGGAATACTGAAGGAGCATTTTTTAAACCAAATGGCATAACCTTCCACTGGTAGTGGTGGTTAGGAATACAAAATGCTGTTTTTGGCCGATCTTCTGGCTTAATACCTAGTTGCCAAAAACCAGCCTTGAGATCGAATTTTGAGAGGACCTTTGCATTGACCAAGGATTGGAACAATGATTTCTTCTGAGGGAGTGGGAACTTGTCATCTGCCAAGAAGTGATTTAATGGTTGATAATTGATTACCAGCCTTAATTTCCCTCGAACTTGTTCACTTCTTTTGTTCACATAAAAAGCTTCGCATGCCCATTGGGACATCGTTGGCTCTATGAGGTCCTGTTTGACCAGCTCAGCACACTCTTGTACTGCCAGCTGTGTGTGCTCTGGGTTCATCCCTGGGTGGCTTGCCCTTGTGGGGTTAATGTCTTCATTTTGCTTGAATGGCAGAGAAACGAAAAAAGAGGGGTTTAGCCATAATGGAGATCTGTGTTTTGTTAAGAATTCTGTATGGCTGGATGCGCATGATGTTTCGATAATCCTACGCTTAATTTCTTCTATGGGAAGGGGGGAGGCCATATAGAGTCGTGGAACCGTGCTCCAGGGGTTTGTAAACTTCTTGTATCTAAGACCTTCTTCACCATATCTTAGATCACGTAGTCTGTATAGGATATCAAATCCAATGAGAAGATCTTTACCATGGCCATTTGATCCCAAAAACTTGTGCCGGACTGTGCATGTCGGGAAAAGCCTGAGATGTATCGGAATACTGATCTTGTCTATTTTAAAAGTTTCTCCGTTTGCCGCTACGAAGTATCTGCAACAAGGCCTCCAAAATTCTGATGGGAGAATCTCTGGGTCCAGGACGGAGGCTGCAGAACCTGTATCAAAGAATGCAACGACCGGGATAGGTTTTGCATACGTGTTGGTTAACAAGTGTACTTTGGCAATTGGTGAGGGAGGCACTTTTGTTCTGTGTGGTTTCTGATGTTGTGCAGAATAGATGGGTTTTGGGTTTGCAGAGGACGCATCTATTTCTGTATCATCAGAAGCGGACTCATCATCTGAGTCAGTTAAAATCAGTGGTTGCTCAACATAATCTTTTCGTCTAAGTGCTGAAAGGAAGGAGGCAACCGGATCATACGACTTGATTGGGACATCTTCTGGGGCTTTAGATGAAGCCATCATCATGCTATCATCAGCAACCTTCTTGCCCGTTGATGGATCTTGTGGCTTGCTTGTAGATGGTCTCTGATTTGAGCTGTCAGATGTCATGGAGGTTGCAGGAGATGACCTTTGTTTCCTTGCTTTGATCTTAGCTTGCTCACTCGACCATAATCGTAAAGACGGTGAGTCTTCAGGATATGATGAAATTTGCAGTGGTTGAGGATCAAAGGCTGCTCTCACGAATGGTGAGGAGGGTAGTCTCCATGGATCATCTGCTAGTGTTGAGACTCTCTGCTGCTTGTGTTGTCTTTCCAGATCTGCAAGCTGTGCTTTTAGGAACTTCATTTCAGCTTCCTTCTCAGTCTGGGCAACGCTTCTCGTGCTTACCATACCTGGGTTATTGTAAGCCATCTGAAGCAATTCATTATGAAGACCAAGAATTTTACTCCTGATTTCATAAATGATTCCTTCAAGTCCGGTCATCCTGTTAGACAGGGCTGCTTGGGACTTTAAGAGATCCTCTTGCTTTGCATTGATGGATCAAGATCAAGGTCTATCCCGTTCTAGCTCTTCTTTAAGAAGATCGTCTGCGTCTAGAATTGATCAACTATATGAAATCTCATATATGTCCGATGATTCTAAAATCCCTATTACTAGTATGCCCATAGTCAACCCCTATAGTGTCTTCTCCAAACCTCATAATTCTTTATCCACGAAGGTAAAAAGGATTATAGGTTCCTCGTCTAGTCCGATTGTCAAGGAGTTTGTCCAAGCTTCCAAGTATAGCTCACACCAACTCCCTGCCACAACGTCTGAACACCTAGTCACCCTATCCCTACCCCCAGATCTTCCAAGGATCTGTCTTGCCCAAGGATATACACATATCCACTTTGGTGCCATTAGATTAGCCCTTACTTTCCATGGAAGGAAAGGGTTACCAGCGTTCTCTCGAATCGCTTTAGTCGATACAAGATTTGTACAGTATCAACACGCTTGTATTGGTACGATACAAACCACCTTGAACGCCGGAACGGTCTTTGTCACCTTCTATCCAAACTTCTGTATGCCCCTTAATGACCCTTCACTCTTAACAGCCTTAAAAGCCCAGATCCAAATCGGTGGTACTCCACAGGTCAACACTTTTCAGGCTACTTTCCATTACCAGATGGCTTACAGAGTTCAAGATCATGCCTTAGATCTTATGGTTCCAGGCCAAGACAACTCAGGTGATGCGCTGCTCATAGACATCGATTCTAATGCAACGCCAACCTGCACATATGTTCCTAAACAGCTATCCAGAGAAGAGCTTACAAAGCTACTTCCAGAAAAATGGATAACTAATTATGAACAGATCCACCAAGCACCGGTCCAGACAACGACAACTCCAGAGTTCATCCGTCACCAGGATGGACATGTCGAAGTCAGGTTTGACAGACAAGATCGAAGAGATGTCTTCTCCTCGATGCACATGATGCAACCGGTAGAAGCTCCAGCACAGACACCACATAATCCTTTCGATGTATGTGACTGTCAAGATTGCCTTGATGAGGCATATAAGCTAGAGTATGAAGAAGAAGACAACCAGAGAAAGAAGAAAGGTTCCCAGTTTACTCTCAAACAGAGGTATGAAGCTGGAGACCCAACAGTTGGTCTTCTTGGTGAACCATCAGGAAAGTTTGACTACTATGTCCTGTATGGTGATTCACAACCCAAACCTAAACCACCAAAACCATCACCTCCTCCACCACTGAAACATCCACCCACACCACCTAAAGAATGTTTCACCCTTACACCAGCACCCTCACCCCAAAATTACCACACCGAATTCCCACCCTTATCCACCTTTGAGAATGTCCAGCAAAAGGCTCGACATAGTTGGAAGATTGAGAATCCAACCACCATAGGTGCAAATGGTGTCCAACACCAGGTTATCCCTGCTGAAGCCACTTTGAACTGGCAAAGTGAAAACGCTGTTGCTCAAAACAACGCTCTTAGATCCATCATTGCAAAGCAAGAGGATCTCTTAAAGTCCCAAGCAGCCCTGTCTAACAGGATGACCGGACTTGAAGGAATCATTTATGAAATCAGGAGTAAAATTCTTGGTCTTCATAATGAATTGCTTCAGATGGCTTACAACAACCCAGGCATGGTAAGCACAAGAAGCGTTGCCCAGACTGAGAAGGAAGCTGAAATGAAGTTTCTAAAAGCACAGCTTGCAGATCTGGAAAGACAACACAAGCAGCAGAGAGTCTCAACACTAGCAGATGATCCATGGAGACTACCCTCCTCACCATTCGTGAGGGCAGCCTTTGATCCTCAACCACTGCAAATTTCATCATATCCTGAAGACTCACCGTCTTTAAGATTATGGTCAAGTGAGCAAGCTAAGATCAAAGCAAGGAAACAAAGGTCATCTCCTGCAACTTCCATGACATCTGACAGCTCAAATCAGAGAGCATCTACAAGCAAGCCACAAGATCCATCAACGGGCAAGAAGATTGCTGATGATAGCATGATGATGGCTTCATCTAAAGCCATAGGAAAGGGAGAAGATAACCCCATCTCCTCGTTTTTACATGCTATGAGCAAAAACAACCAGGATGTGCCGACTATGGCACCGGTCATTACAACACAGTCAGATGACGAGTCTGACCCAGGTTCAGAAGGTTCCACGCCAAAGTCATATGAAGACGTAAGCCCGACAGAAGAGTTTGAACACCTCTTCATGACTGAACCAGAACGCACCGAGAGGTATGATTTTCATTCCGAAGTTAATGAAAATGATGATAATGCCTCAAACCATGCGGCTCAGAGTGGAAACCAGCAACAACATCCAGTCACAGACTCAAAGATCAAATTCACCTTTGATGACATCCCACCATCAAAATGGCTTGATAGAAGTATTGAAATGCTAACATGGTGTGAAGCAGAACTTCAATACTATGACATTGCCATGGTCATCAAAAGGTTTCTAGCAAGATGCCAAGGAAGACTCAGAGATTGGTATCTTAGCCTTGGAGAATACCGACATCTCCAACTCCTTCAATGCCAGGCTCCAGAAGCATTCATAAGAGAAATCCAACTTGAATTTGTTGGAAATCCTATTGAATATAAGATACGAGCTAGGGATGAGTTCTTAAAAATGAAATGTTGTTCTTTCAAACAGAAAGACCTTGAAAAGCACTACAATCGAATGTCTGAAAGGTTCTACTGCCTGAACGGCATCGATGATGTGAACCTTAAGCAAGTCTTTCTCAACTCATTCCCAGAGTCGCTGACAAATGAAGCGTACAGGATGTTAGAAAACAAAAATCAAACGGTAGCCAATGTCTCGCTGGGAGGCCTCTACCAGTTGATCATGAATGCTCTAACCAAACTGTGTAACCAGCAGCGATTCTTAGCCGAATTTGAAAAAACAGGAAGGCGCCTAGGCTCAGCTTGCAGTGACAAACATCTAAAGATCGGATGCAAAGAAGAGTCTGCATGTGTCTGTCCAAAAGGGTCTAAAATCCTTAAAGGTCTAAGCACCTCAAGGAAAACCGAGAGACGATTCAGACCCAAGAAGAACTGGAAATTCTTGAGTAAGAAGTCAAGTCGAAGCAGAGACACTGATCGTTGCTATGTATGCAACAAACAGGGCCACTTTGCAAAAGATTGCAAAGACAGAAGAAAGACCCAAGCCCTTGTTGAAGCAATCAACAAGATAGAACCAGTTGACGTCTCTGAAATAGAGTTCTTGTACTCTCTAGAAGATGAACCAGGAGAAAATACAATCTGTTCTATCTTCTATGGTTCAAGCTCAGATGACAGTTCAGACGAGCAATCTGACTCAGACACCGGTCTAATGACTATCTACATGGCTGACAGCATTCCTTGCCGGAAAAACAGCCATCGGAAAAACATGTCACAAAGAAGGTTGGTCCCACACACCACCAGACAGCAAGGACCAACAGACCACGTTCAAGATTCCCTCCCTACAGTAACCTTGCCCACTAGGGAGAATATGTCAGCTTTAAAAAAGAAAGAGCCCACTCGCAGAAAAGAAGATAATGCTGACACGAAACCCACTTGCAAGATAAGACCGAACACTGCTACTGCATCACCCACTTTAAAGAATCCTCCAACAGTGAAGAAACGAATCCCGCAGAAAAAAGCAGTCGGGTCATATCGGGAAAAGATACGTGGACACAAACCCAACACGTCTCAAGATCATCAACCTCTTGAGAGACGAAAGGACCCAAAGGCAACTAAAATCAACAACAGGATACTGATGATGGAGAATCCATCCATCACTGTTCAAGATATCCAACAAGGCTTCTCAACGAAGCCAAACGCCTATTTAAAGGGCACCACAAACCCGAAGATGGACCATCAAACCACCAGTCCACCTTCACCAAACACAATGAGTACCTCGACACCCTCTGAAAAAACCCATCTCCACCAAGAACCTAAATGGAAAAATATCCCTGAAGAGGTTATGGAGGTAATCAAAACCCATAACATTAAGGAAGGCTCCTTAAACTACAAAAGCCTCCTTACCATCGCCCTAGAGGCAAATGGGTCGGTACTAACAGGATCCAGGTTCAGCCCAGACTATCCATTCCTAAATATCTTCTACATTAGGAACTTGAAGAGGCTACCAAAAGAAACCCTGTGCTTTCTTTGGTTCCTCCTTGAGACTTTCACAATAGCCGTGGCATTCAATTCTGCAAAACTAAATGCCTACCTATTAGAAAGTCAGACTGGACTGCTGTCTGAGGAAGAAAAAGGTACAATAAAGCTTCTGGAATGGTTTCTCCCTACACAAAAATGGGTCGAAGCCATGGGAACATCTCCCAAGAAACACTGTCTTGTCCTATTCAACAAACCTAGTTTGTATGCGACAAAATATGTGTATCGTGCCCCTCACACATTCATCCAGGCATGGTATGAGGTAAATCCATCGGATGTATACTTCAAAACTAACAGGTATACAGAATGGATACAACTCAGGAAAAAGATGGCAACAATAAACTTCGTCGACGTTGAAAGCATACCTATAAAGGTATTAACAGAAGAAGAAGTTTATAGGGAAGATGACAGACAGGCCAACGAATGGGAAGAGGCCCAAATCAGCTATTACGGCAAACACCCATTCTTCAACAAGGTGCACATAATTAGTGGACCTCCTCAGCCTCCAGGACACCTCTTTCGTCCCATCCCAGAGATAGCTAAAGATTGGATCAAAGTAGACATCTGGACCCCGCCAAAAGAATTTCGTGATAAGTTAAAAGCCGAAGGCCTCTTGCCAAACGGAAAAGATCCCTATGAAGATGACGATCCAGCAAAGCCGCCTGAAGCTAGTGACTCGCAAGCAGATGACTCACCAGATCCCTACGAAAATGACGATCCAGCAGACCCGTATGAAGACGACCCATCTCACCCAGATTCCCGCTGGAAGTAATCTGGCTTATCCATAAAGAAGAAGATCCTAGTATGATTAATATTTTTAAGTGTGTTTTATGTATTAGATTACCTCATGATACATAATTCATGTGGGCCAGCTACAATAATTCAAACAAGAATACAAAAACAAATACGTAAGCGCTTACATCACTTTAAGAGTGATTAAGCTTTATTTATCCTAAGCACACCATTAACCACTATAAGAGTGATTAACCTATTACACAAATAAAACACTCATAAAATATTAAACATACTTAATTATACTAGAATCTTCTTCTTTATGGATAAGCCAGATTACTTCCAGCGGGAATCTGGGTGAGATGGGTCGTCTTCATACGGGTCTGCTGGATCATCGTCTTCGTAGGGATCTGGTGAGTCATCTGCTTGCGAGTCACTAGCTTCAGGCGGCTTTGCTGGATCGTTATCTTCATAGGGATCTTTTCCGTTTGGCAAGAGGCCTTCGGCTTTTAATCTGTCACGCAATTCTTTTGGCGGGGTCCAGATGTCTACTTTGATCCAATCTTTAGCTATCTCAGGGATGGGGCGAAAGAGGTGTCCTGGAGGCTGAGGAGGTCCACTAATTATGTGCACCTTGTTGAAGAATGGGTGTTTGCCGTAATAGCTAATTTGAGCTTCTTCCCATTCAGTGGCCTGCTTGTCATCTTCCTTATAAACTTCTTTTTCTGTTAGTACCTTTATAGGTATGCTTTCGACGTCGACGAAGTTTATTGTTGCCATCTTTTTCCTGAGTTGTATCCAATCTGTATACCTGTTTGTTTTGAAGTATACATCCGATGGATTTACATCATACCATGCCTGGATGAATGTGTGAGGGGCACGATACACATATTTTGCCGCATACAAACTAGGTTTGTTGAATAGGACAAGACAGTGTTTCTTGGGAGATGTTCCCATGGCTTCGACCCATTTTTGTGTAGGGAGAAACCATTCCAGGAGCTTTATTGTACCTTTTTCTTCCTCAGACAGCAGTCCAGTCTGACTTTCTAATAGATAGGCATTTAGTTTTGCAGAATTGAATGCCACGACTATTGTGAAAGTCTCAAAGAGGAACCAAAGAAAGCACAGGGTTTCTTTTGGTAGCCTTTTTAAGTTCCTAATATAGAAGATATTTAGGAATGGGTAGTCTGGGCTGAACCTGGATCCTGTTAGTACCGACCCATTTGCCTCTAGGGCGATGGTAAGGAGGCTTTTGTAGTTTAGGGAGCCTTCCTTAATGTTATGGGTGTTGATTACCTCCATAACCTCTTCAGGGATATTTTTCCATTTAGGCTCTTGGTGGAGAGGGGTTTTTTCAGAGGTACTCATTGTGTTTGGTGAAGGTGGACTGGTGGTTTGATGGTCCATCTTCGGGTTTGTGGTGCCCTTTAAATAGGCGTCTGGCTTCGTTGAGAAGCTTTGTTGGATATCTTGAACAGTGATGGATGGATTCTCCATCATCAGTATCCTGTTGTTGATTTTAGTTGCCTTTGGGCCCTTTCGTCTCTCAAGGGGTTGATGATCTTGAGACGTGTTGGGTTTGTGTCCACGTATCTTTTCCCGATATGACCCGACTGCCTTTTTCTGCGGGATTCGTTTTCCACCTGTTGGAGGATTCTTTAAAGTGGGTGATGCAGTAGCAGTGTTTGGTCTTATCTTGCAAGTGGGTTTCGTGTCAGCATTATCTTCTTTTTTGCGAGTGGGCTCTTTCTTTTTTAAAGCTGACATATTCTCCCTAGTGGGCAAGGTTACTGTAGGGAGGGAATCTTGAACGTGGTCTGTTGGTCCTTGCTGTCTGGTGGTGTGTGGGACCGACCTTCTTTGTGACATGTTTTTCCGATGGCTGTTTTTCCGGCAAGGAATGCTGTCAGCCATGTAGATAGTCATTAGACCGGTGTCTGAGTCAGATTGCTCATCTGAACTGTCATTTGAGTTTGAACCATAGAAGATAGAACATATTGTGTTTTCTCCTGGTTCATCTTCTAGAGAGTACAAGAACTCTATTTCAGAGACGTCAACTGGTTCTATCTTGTTGATTGCTTCAACAAGGGCTTGGGTCTTTCTTCTGTCTTTGCAATCTTTTGCAAAGTGGCCTTGTTTGTTGCACACATAGCAACGGTCAGTGTTCCGGCCTGGACTTGACTTCTTGCTCAAGAATTTCCAGTTCTTCTTAGGTTTGAATCGTCTCTCTGTTTTCCTTGAGGTGTTTAGACCTTTAAGGATTTTAGACCCTTTTGGACAGACACATGCAGACTCTTCTTTGCATCCGATCTTTAGATGTTTGTCACTGCAAGCTGAGCCTAGGCGCCTTCCTGTTTTTTCAAATTCGGCTAAGAATCGCTGCTGGTTACACAGTTTGGTTAGAGCATTCATGATCAACTGGTAGAGGCCTCCCAGCGAGACATTGGCTACCGTTTGATTTTTGTTTTCTAACATCCTGTACGCTTCATTTGTCAGCGACTCTGGGAATGAGTTGAGAAAGACTTGCTTAAGGTTCACATCATCGATGCCGTTCAGGCAGTAGAACCTTTCAGACATTCGATTGTAGTGCTTTTCAAGGTCTTTCTGTTTGAAAGAACAACATTTCATTTTTAAGAACTCATCCCTAGCTCGTATCTTATATTCAATAGGATTTCCAACAAATTCAAGTTGGATTTCTCTTATGAATGCTTCTGGAGCCTGGCATTGAAGGAGTTGGAGATGTCGGTATTCTCCAAGGCTAAGATACCAATCTCTGAGTCTTCCTTGGCATCTTGCTAGAAACCTTTTGATGACCATGGCAATGTCATAGTATTGGAGTTCTGCTTCACACCATGTTAGCATTTCAATACTTCTATCAAGCCACTTTGATGGTGGGATGTCATCAAAGGTGAATTTGATCTTCGAGTCTGTGACTGGATGTTGCTGTTGGTTTCCACTTTGAGCCGCATGGTTTGAGGCATTATCATCATTTTCATTTACTTCGGAATGAAAATCATACCTCTCCGTGCGTTCTGGTTCAGTCATGAAGAGGTGCTCAAATTCTTCTGTTGGGCTTACGTCTTCGTATGACTTTGGCGTGGAATCTTCTGAACATAGGTCAGACTCGTAATCTGATTGAGTTGTGATAACCGGTGCCATAGTCGGCACATTCTGGTTGTCTTTGCTCATAGCATGTAAAAACGAGGAGATGGGGTTCTCTTCTCCCTTTCCTATGGCTTTAGAGGAAGCCATCATCATGCTATCATCAGCAGCTTTCTTGCTTGTTGATGGATCTTGTTGTGGTTTGCTCGTAGATGGTCTCTGATTTGAGCTGTCAGATGTCATGGAAGTTGCAGGAGATGACCTTTGTTTCCTTGCTTTGATCTTAGCTTGCTCACTTGACCATAATCGTAAAGACGGTGAGTCTTCAGGATATGATGATATTTGCAGTGGTTGAGGATCAAAGGCTGCTCTCACGAATGGTGAGGAGGGTAGTCTCCATGGATCATCTGCTAGAGTTGAGACTCTCTGCTGCTTGTGTTGTCTTTCCAGATCTGCAAGCTGTGCTTTTAGAAACTTCATTTCAGCTTCCTTTTCAGTCTGGGCAACGCTTCTTGTGCTTACCATGCCTGGGTTGTTGTAAGCCATCTGAAGTAATTCATTATGAATACCAAGAATTTTATTCTTGATTTCATAGATGATTCCTTCAAGTCCAGTCATCCTGTTGGACAGGGCTGCTTGGGACTTTAAGAGATCCTCTTGCTTTGCAATGATGGATCGAAGAGCGTTGTTTTGAGCAACAGCGTTTTCACTTTGCCAGTTCAAAGTGGCTTCAGCAGGGGTAATCTGGTGTTGGACACCATTTGCACCTATGGTGGTTGGGTTCTCAATCTTCCAACTATGTCGAGCCTTTTGCTGGACATTCTCAAAGGTGGATAAAGGTGGGAATTCGGTGTGGTAATTTTGGGGTGAAGGTGCTGGGGTAAGGGTGAAACATTCTTTGGGTGGTGTGGGTGGATGTTTCAGTGGTGGAGGAGGTGATGGTTTTGGTGGTTTAGGTTTGGGTTTTGAATCACCATACAGGACATAGTAGTCAAACTTTCCTGATGGTTCACCAAGAAGACCAACTGTTGGGTCTCCAGCTTCATACATCTGTTTGAGAGTAAACTGGGAACCTTTCTTCTTTCTCTGGTTGTCTTCTTCTTCATACTCTAGCTTGTATGCCTCATCAAGGCAATCTTGACAGTCACATATATCGAAAGGATTATGTGATGTCTGTGCTGGAGCTTCTACCGGTTGCATCATATGCATCGAGGAGAAAACATCTCTTCGATCCTGTCTGTCAAATCTGACTTCGACATGTCCATCCTGGTGACGGATGAACTCTGGAGTTGTCGTTGTCTGGACCGGTGCTTGGTGGATCTGTTCATAATTAGTTATCCATTTTTCTGGAAGTAGCTTTGTAAGCTCTTCTCTGGATAGCTGTTTAGGAACATATGTGCAGGTTGGCGTTGCATTAGAATCGATGTCTATGAGCAGCGCATCACCTGAGTTGTCTTGGCCTGGAACCATAAGATCTAAGGCATGATCTTGAACTCTGTAAGCCATCTGGTAATGGAAAGTAGCCTGAAAAGTGTTGACCTGTGGAGTACCACCGATTTGGATCTGAGCTTTTAAGGCTGTTAAGAGTGAAGGGTCATTAAGGGGCATACAGAAGTTTGGATAGAAGGTGACAAAGACCGTTCCGGCGTTCAAGGTGGTTTGTATGGTACCAATACAAGCGTGTTGATACTGTACAAATCTTGTATCGACTAAAGCGATTCGAGAGAACGCTGGTAACCCTTTCCTTCCATGGAAAGTAAGGGCTAATCTAATGGCACCAAAGTGGATATGTGTATATCCTTGGGCAAGACAGATCCTTGGAAGATCTGGGGGTAGGGATAGGGTGACTAGGTGTTCAGACGTTGTGGCAGGGAGTTGGTGTGAGCTATACTTGGAAGCTTGGACAAACTCCTTGACAATCGGACTAGACGAGGAACCTATAATCCTTTTTACCTTCGTGGATAAAGAATTATGAGGTTTGGAGAAGACACTATAGGGGTTGACTATGGGCATACTAGTAATAGGGATTTTAGAATCATCGGACATATATGAGATTTCATATAGTTGATCAATTCTAGACGCAGACGATCTTCTTAAAGAAGAGCTAGAACGGGATAGACCTTGATCTTGATTCATAACTGGGTTTAGACTCCTCTAACAATTATCAAGTTTTCCCAGCTCGTACCAAATTGAGACTTTACCGCGAACCTCTGTCGACTTACCACTCACAACAAGCTGTCTACGACTTGATAAGGGTTCAGTGTGTCGGACCAGTCTGTTCAAGCCTTGTAAGGTTAGTTTTCTGTTGTGAAAGATCAGGAGCTAAGCCTGCAGACACAGAGCATACTAATCAAACCTTAGAAAGGAGGAACAGGAGCGCTTATGGCTCTGATACCAGATAAGGGGGGGGTTTATGGCTGATCTATATAAGACCAGTAAAAGACTCTAGACTCGATAAGGGGGGGGTTTATGGCTGATCTATATAAGACCAGTAAAAGACTCTAGACTCAAAGGTTATAAAAGAAAAGACTCAAGAGACTCAAAATGTAAAAGAAGAACAAGAGGGAGACTAGAGAGAGAATTATAGAAGAAGATTTTATTTCTTTCCAAGGATGGATTACAAATGAGGGGAGGCCTTCCTTTTATAGACCAAGGAAAGGCACTATGACATCATGCATGACCTCATGATACATAATTCATGTGGGCCAGCTTACAATAATTCAAACAAGAATACAAAAACAAATACGTAAGCGCTTACATCACTTTAAGAGTGATTAAGCTTTATTTATCCTAAGCACACCATTAACCACTTTAAGAGTGATTAATCTAATACATAAAACACACTTAAAAATATTAATCATACTAGGATCTTCTTCTTTATGGATAAGCCAGATTACTTCCAGCGGGAATCTGGGTGAGATGGGTCGTCTTCATACGGGTCTGCTGGATCGTCATTTTCGTAGGGATCTGGTGAGTCATCTGCTTGCGAGTCACTAGCTTCAGGCGGCTTTGCTGGATCGTCATCTTCATAGGGATCTTTTCCGTTTGGCAAGAGGCCTTCGGCTTTTAACTTATCACGAAATTCTTTTGGCGGGGTCCAGATGTCTACTTTGATCCAATCTTTAGCTATCTCTGGGATGGGACGAAAGAGGTGTCCTGGAGGCTGAGGAGGTCCACTAATTATGTGCACCTTGTTGAAGAATGGGTGTTTGCCGTAATAGCTGATTTGGGCCTCTTCCCATTCGTTGGCCTGTCTGTCATCTTCCCTATAAACTTCTTCTTCTGTTAATACCTTTATAGGTATGCTTTCAACGTCGACGAAGTTTATTGTTGCCATCTTTTTCCTGAGTTGTATCCATTCTGTATACCTGTTAGTTTTGAAGTATACATCCGATGGATTTACCTCATACCATGCCTGGATGAATGTGTGAGGGGCACGATACACATATTTTGTCGCATACAAACTAGGTTTGTTGAATAGGACAAGACAGTGTTTCTTGGGAGATGTTCCCATGGCTTCGACCCATTTTTGTGTAGGGAGAAACCATTCCAGAAGCTTTATTGTACCTTTTTCTTCCTCAGACAGCAGTCCAGTCTGACTTTCTAATAGGTAGGCATTTAGTTTTGCAGAATTGAATGCCACGGCTATTGTGAAAGTCTCAAGGAGGAACCAAAGAAAGCACAGGGTTTCTTTTGGTAGCCTCTTCAAGTTCCTAATGTAGAAGATATTTAGGAATGGATAGTCTGGGCTGAACCTGGATCCTGTTAGTACCGACCCATTTGCCTCTAGGGCGATGGTAAGGAGGCTTTTGTAGTTTAAGGAGCCTTCCTTAATGTTATGGGTTTTGATTACCTCCATAACCTCTTCAGGGATATTTTTCCATTTAGGTTCTTGGTGGAGAGGGGTTTTTTCAGAGGGTGTCGAGGTACTCATTGTGTTTGGTGAAGGTGGACTGGTGGTTTGATGGTCCATCTTCGGGTTTGTGGTGCCCTTTAAATAGGCGTTTGGCTTCGTTGAGAAGCCTTGTTGGATATCTTGAACAGTGATGGATGGATTCTCCATCATCAGTATCCTGTTGTTGATTTTAGTTGCCTTTGGGTCCTTTCGTCTCTCAAGAGGTTGATGATCTTGAGACGTGTTGGGTTTGTGTCCACGTATCTTTTCCCGATATGACCCGACTGCTTTTTTCTGCGGGATTCGTTTCTTCACTGTTGGAGGATTCTTTAAAGTGGGTGATGCAGTAGCAGTGTTCGGTCTTATCTTGCAAGTGGGTTTCGTGTCAGCATTATCTTCTTTTCTGCGAGTGGGCTCTTTCTTTTTTAAAGCTGACATATTCTCCCTAGTGGGCAAGGTTACTGTAGGGAGGGAATCTTGAACGTGGTCTGTTGGTCCTTGCTGTCTGGTGGTGTGTGGGACCAACCTTCTTTGTGACATGTTTTTCCGATGGCTGTTTTTCCGGCAAGGAATGCTGTCAGCCATGTAGATAGTCATTAGACCGGTGTCTGAGTCAGATTGCTCGTCTGAACTGTCATCTGAGCTTGAACCATAGAAGATAGAACAGATTGTATTTTCTCCTGGTTCATCTTCTAGAGAGTACAAGAACTCTATTTCAGAGACGTCAACTGGTTCTATCTTGTTGATTGCTTCAACAAGGGCTTGGGTCTTTCTTCTGTCTTTGCAATCTTTTGCAAAGTGGCCCTGTTTGTTGCATACATAGCAACGATCAGTGTCTCTGCTTCGACTTGACTTCTTACTCAAGAATTTCCAGTTCTTCTTGGGTCTGAATCGTCTCTCGGTTTTCCTTGAGGTGCTTAGACCTTTAAGGATTTTAGACCCTTTTGGACAGACACATGCAGACTCTTCTTTGCATCCGATCTTTAGATGTTTGTCACTGCAAGCTGAGCCTAGGCGCCTTCCTGTTTTTTCAAACTCGGCTAAGAATCGCTGCTGGTTACACAGTTTGGTTAGAGCATTCATGATCAACTGGTAGAGGCCTCCTAGCGAGACATTGGCTACCGTTTGATTTTTGTTTTCTAACATCCTGTACGCTTCATTTGTCAGCGACTCTGGGAATGAGCTGAGAAAGACTTGCTTGAGGTTCACATCATCGATGCCGTTCAGGCAGTAGAACCTTTCAGACATTCGATTGTAGTGCTTTTCAAGGTCTTTCTGTTTGAAAGAACAACATTTCATTTTTAAGAACTCATCCCTAGCTCGTATCTTATATTCAATAGGATTTCCAACAAATTCAAGTTGGATTTCTCTTATGAATGCTTCTGGAGCCTGGCATTGAAGGAGTTGGAGATGTCGGTACTCTCCAAGGCTAAGATACCAATCTCTGAGTCTTCCTTGGCATCTTGCTAGAAACCTTTTGATGACCATGGCAATGTCATAGTATTGAAGTTCTGCTTCACACCATGTTAGCATTTCAATACTTCTATCAAGCCATTTTGATGGTGGGATGTCATCAAAGGTGAATTTGATCTTTGAGTCTGTGACTGGATGTTGTTGCTGGTTTCCACTCTGAGCCGCATGGTTTGAGGCATTATCATCATTTTCATTAACTTCGGAATGAAAATCATACCTCTCGGTGCGTTCTGGTTCAGTCATGAAGAGGTGTTCAAACTCTTCTGTCGGGCTTACGTCTTCATATGACTTTGGCGTGGAACCTTCTGAACCTGGGTCAGACTCGTCATCTGACTGTGTTGTAATGACCGGTGCCATAGTCGGCACATCCTGGTTGTTTTTGCTCATAGCATGTAAAAACGAGGAGATGGGGTTATCTTCTCCCTTTCCTATGGCTTTAGATGAAGCCATCATCATGCTATCATCAGCAATCTTCTTGCCCGTTGATGGATCTTGTGGCTTGCTTGTAGATGCTCTCTGATTTGAGCTGTCAGATGTCATGGAAGTTGCAGGAGATGACCTTTGTTTCCTTGCTTTGATCTTAGCTTGCTCACTTGACCATAATCTTAAAGACGGTGAGTCTTCAGGATATGATGAAATTTGCAGTGGTTGAGGATCAAAGGCTGCCCTCACGAATGGTGAGGAGGGTAGTCTCCATGGATCATCTGCTAGTGTTGAGACTCTCTGCTGCTTGTGTTGTCTTTCCAGATCTGCAAGCTGTGCTTTTAGAAACTTCATTTCAGCTTCCTTCTCAGTCTGGGCAACGCTTCTTGTGCTTACCATGCCTGGGTTATTGTAAGCCATCTGAAGTAATTCATTATGAATACCAAGAATTTTATTCTTGATTTCATAGATGATTCCTTCAAGTCCAGTCATCCTGTTGGACAGGGCTGCTTGGGACTTTAAGAGATCCTCTTGCTTTGCAATGATGGATCTAAGAGCGTTGTTTTGAGCAACAGCGTTTTCACTTTGCCAGTTCAAAGTGGCTTCAGCAGGGGTAACCTGGTGTTGGACACCATTTGCACCTATGGTGGTTGGGTTCTCAATCTTCCAACTATGTCGAGCCTTTTGCTGGACATTCTCAAAGGTGGATAAAGGTGGGAATTCGGTGTGGTAATTTTGGGGTGAGGGTGCTGGTGTAAGGGTGAAACATTCTTTGGGTGGTGTGGGTGGATGTTTCAGTGGTGGAGGAGGTGATGGTTTTGGTGGTTTAGGTTTGGGTTTTGAATCACCATACAGGACATAGTAGTCAAACTTTCCTGATGGTTCACCAAGAAGACCAACTGTTGGGTCTCCAGCTTCATACCTCTGTTTGAGAGTAAACTGGGAACCTTTCTTCTTTCTCTGGTTGTCTTCTTCTTCATACTCTAGCTTATATGCCTCATCAAGGCAATCTTGACAGTCACATACATCGAAAGGATTATGTGGTGTCTGTGCTGGAGCTTCTACCGGTTGCATCATGTGCATCGAGGAGAAAACATCTCTTCGATCTTGTCTGTCAAATCTGACTTCGACATGTCCATCCTGGTGACGGATGAACTCTGGAGTTGTCGTTGTCTGGACCGGTGCTTGGTGGATCTGTTCGTAATTAGTTATCCATTTTTCTGGAAGTAGCTTTGTGAGCTCTTCTCTGGATAGCTGCTTAGGAACATATGTGCAGGTTGGCGTTGCATTAGAATCGATGTCTATGAGCAGCGCATCACCTGAGTTGTCTTGGCCTGGAACCATAAGATCCAAGGCATGATCTTGAACTCTGTAAGCCATCTGATAATGGAAAGTAGCCTGAAAAGTGTTGACCTGTGGAGTGCCACCGATTTGGATCTGGGCTTTTAAGGCTGTTAAGAGTGAAGGGTCATTAAGGGGCATACAGAAGTTTGGATAGAAGGTGACAAAGACCGTTCCGGCGTTCAAGGTGGTTTGTATCGTACCAATACAAGCGTGTTGATACTGTACAAATCTTGTATCGACTAAAGCGATTCGAGAGAACGCTGGTAACCCTTTCCTTCCATGGAAAGTAAGGGCTAATCTAATGGCACCAAAGTGGATATGTGTATATCCTTGGGCAAGACAGATCCTTGGAAGATCTGGGGGTAGGGATAGGGTGACTAGGTGTTCAGACGTTGTGGCAGGGAGTTGGTGTGAGCTATACTTGGAAGCTTGGACAAACTCCTTGACAATCGGACTAGACGAGGAACCTATAATCCTTTTTACCTTCGTGGATAAAGAATTATGAGGTTTGGAGAAGACACTATAGGGGTTGACTATGGGCATACTAGTAATAGGGATTTTAGAATCATCGGACATATATGAGATTTCATATAGTTGATCAATTCTAGACGCAGACGATCTTCTTAAAGAAGAGCTAGAACGGGATAGACCTTGATCTTGATTCATAACTGGGTTTAGACTCCTCTAACAATTATCAAGTTTTCCCAGCTCGTACCAAATTGAGACTTTACCGCGAACCTCTGTCGACTTACCACTCACAACAAGCTGTCTACGACTTGATAAGGGTTCAGTGTATCAGAGCCATAAGCGCTCCTGTTCCTCCTTTCTAAGGTTTGATTAGTATGCTCTGTGACTGCAGGCTTAGCTCCTGATCTCTCACAACAGAAAACTAACCTTACAAGGCTTGAACAGACTGGTCCGACACACTGAACCTTTATCGAGTCGTAGACAGCTTGTTGTGAGTGGTAAGACGACAGAGGGTCGCGGTAAGTCTCAATTTGGTACGAGCTGGGAAAACTTGATAATTGTTAGAGGAGTCTAAACCCAGTTATGAATCAAGATCAAGGTCTATCCCGTTCTAGTTCTTCTTTAAGAAGATCGTCTGCGTCTAGAATTGATCAACTATATGAAATCTCATATATGTCCGATGATTCTAAAATCCCTATTACTAGTATGCCCATAGTCAACCCCTATAGTGTCTTCTCCAAACCTCATAATTCTTTATCCACGAAGGTAAAAAGGATTATAGGTTCTTCGTCCAGTCCTATTGTCAAGGAGTTTGTCCAAGCTTCCAAATATAACTCACACCAACTCCCTGCCACAACGTCTGAACACCTAGTCACCCTATCCCTACCCCCAGATCTTCCAAGGATCTGTCTAGCCCAAGGATATACACATATCCACTTTGGTGCCATTAGATTAGCCCTTACTTTCCATGGAAGGAAAGGGTTACCAGCGTTCTCTCGAATCGCTTTAGTCGATACAAGATTTGTACAGTATCAACACGCTTGTATTGGTACCATACAAACCACCTTGAACGCCGGAACGGTCTTTGTCACCTTCTATCCAAACTTCTGTATGCCCCTTAATGACCCTTCACTCTTAACAGCCTTAAAAGCTCAGATCCAAATCGGTGGTACTCCACAGGTCAACACTTTTCAGGCTACTTTCCATTACCAGATGGCTTACAGAGTTCAAGATCATGCCTTAGATCTTATGGTTCCAGGCCAAGACAACTCAGGTGATGCGCTGCTCATAGACATCGATTCTAATGCAACGCCAACCTGCACATATGTTCCTAAACAGCTATCCAGAGAAGAGCTTACAAAGCTACTTCCAGAAAAATGGATAACTAATTATGAACAGATCCACCAAGCACCGGTCCAGACAACGACAACTCCAGAGTTCATCCGTCACCAGGATGGACATGTCGAAGTCAGATTTGACAGACAGGATCGAAGAGATGTTTTCTCCTCGATGCATATGATGCAACCGGTAGAAGCTCCAGCACAGACATCACATAATCCTTTCGATATATGTGACTGTCAAGATTGCCTTGATGAGGCATACAAGCTAGAGTATGAAGAAGAAGACAACCAGAGAAAGAAGAAAGGTTCCCAGTTTACTCTCAAACAGAGGTATGAAGCTGGAGACCCAACAGTTGGTCTTCTTGGTGAACCATCAGGAAAGTTTGACTACTATGTCCTGTATGGTGATTCAAAACCCAAACCTAAACCACCAAAACCATCACCTCCTCCACCACTGAAACATCCACCCACACCACCCAAAGAATGTTTCACCCTTACCCCAGCACCTTCACCCCAAAATTACCACACCGAATTCCCACCTTTATCCACCTTTGAGAATGTCCAGCAAAAGGCTCGACATAGTTGGAAGATTGAGAACCCAACCACCATAGGTGCAAATGGTGTCCAACACCAGATTACCCCTGCTGAAGCCACTTTGAACTGGCAAAGTGAAAACGCTGTTGCTCAAAACAACGCTCTTCGATCCATCATTGCAAAGCAAGAGGATCTCTTAAAGTCCCAAGCAGCCCTGTCCAACAGGATGACTGGACTTGAAGGAATCATCTATGAAATCAAGAATAAAATTCTTGGTATTCATAATGAATTACTTCAGATGGCTTACAACAACCCAGGCATGGTAAGCACAAGAAGCGTTGCCCAGACTGAAAAGGAAGCTGAAATGAAGTTTCTAAAAGCACAGCTTGCAGATCTGGAAAGACAACACAAGCAGCAGAGAGTCTCAACTCTAGCAGATGATCCATGGAGACTACCCTCCTCACCATTCGTGAGAGCAGCCTTTGATCCTCAACCATTGCAAATATCATCATATCCTGAAGACTCACCGTCTTTACGATTATGGTCAAGTGAGCAAGCTAAGATCAAAGCAAGGAAACAAAGGTCATCTCCTGCAACTTCCATGACATCTGACAGCTCAAATCAGAGACCATCTACGAGCAAACCACAACAAGATCCATCAACAAGCAAGAAAGCTGCTGATGATAGCATGATGATGGCTTCCTCTAAAGCCATAGGAAAGGGAGAAGAGAACCCCATCTCCTCGTTTTTACATGCTATGAGCAAAGACAACCAGAATGTGCCGACTATGGCACCGGTTATCACAACTCAATCAGATTACGAGTCTGACCTATGTTCAGAAGATTCCACGCCAAAGTCATACGAAGACGTAAGCCCAACAGAAGAATTTGAGCACCTCTTCATGACTGAACCAGAACGCACGGAGAGGTATGATTTTCATTCCGAAGTAAATGAAAATGATGATAATGCCTCAAACCATGCGGCTCAAAGTGGAAACCAACAGCAACATCCAGTCACAGACTCGAAGATCAAATTCACCTTTGATGACATCCCACCATCAAAATGGCTTGATAGAAGTATTGAAATGCTAACATGGTGTGAAGCAGAACTCCAATACTATGACATTGCCATGGTCATCAAAAGGTTTCTAGCAAGATGCCAAGGAAGACTCAGAGATTGGTATCTTAGCCTTGGAGAATACCGACATCTCCAACTCCTTCAATGCCAGGCTCCAGAAGCATTCATAAGAGAAATCCAACTTGAATTTGTTGGAAATCCTATTGAATATAAGATACGAGCTAGGGATGAGTTCTTAAAAATGAAATGTTGTTCTTTCAAACAGAAAGACCTTGAAAAGCACTACAATCGAATGTCTGAAAGGTTCTACTGCCTGAACGGCATCGATGATGTGAACCTTAAGCAAGTCTTTCTCAACTCATTCCCAGAGTCGCTGACAAATGAAGCGTACAGGATGTTAGAAAACAAAAATCAAACGGTAGCCAATGTCTCGCTGGGAGGCCTCTACCAGTTGATCATGAATGCTCTAACCAAACTGTGTAACCAGCAGCGATTCTTAGCCGAATTTGAAAAAACAGGAAGGCGCCTAGGCTCAGCTTGCAGTGACAAACATCTAAAGATCGGATGCAAAGAAGAGTCTGCATGTGTCTGTCCAAAAGGGTCTAAAATCCTTAAAGGTCTAAACACCTCAAGGAAAACAGAGAGACGATTCAAACCTAAGAAGAACTGGAAATTCTTGAGCAAGAAGTCAAGTCCAGGCCGGAACACTGACCGTTGCTATGTGTGCAACAAACAAGGCCACTTTGCAAAAGATTGCAAAGACAGAAGAAAGACCCAAGCCCTTGTTGAAGCAATCAACAAGATAGAACCAGTTGACGTCTCTGAAATAGAGTTCTTGTACTCTCTAGAAGATGAACCAGGAGAAAACACAATATGTTCTATCTTCTATGGTTCAAACTCAAATGACAGTTCAGATGAGCAATCTGACTCAGACACCGGTCTAATGACTATCTACATGGCTGACAGCATTCCTTGCCGGAAAAACAGCCATCGGAAAAACATGTCACAAAGAAGGTCGGTCCCACACACCACCAGACAGCAAGGACCAACAGACCACGTTCAAGATTCCCTCCCTACAGTAACCTTGCCCACTAGGGAGAATATGTCAGCTTTAAAAAAGAAAGAGCCCACTCGCAAAAAAGAAGATAATGCTGACACGAAACCCACTTGCAAGATAAGACCAAACACTGCTACTGCATCACCCACTTTAAAGAATCCTCCAACAGGTGGAAAACGAATCCCGCAGAAAAAGGCAGTCGGGTCATATCGGGAAAAGATACGTGGACACAAACCCAACACGTCTCAAGATCATCAACCCCTTGAGAGACGAAAGGGCCCAAAGGCAACTAAAATCAACAACAGGATACTGATGATGGAGAATCCATCCATCACTGTTCAAGATATCCAACAAAGCTTCTCAACGAAGCCAGACGCCTATTTAAAGGGCACCACAAACCCGAAGATGGACCATCAAACCACCAGTCCACCTTCACCAAACACAATGAGTACCTCTGAAAAAACCCCTCTCCACCAAGAGCCTAAATGGAAAAATATCCCTGAAGAGGTTATGGAGGTAATCAACACCCATAACATTAAGGAAGGCTCCCTAAACTACAAAAGCCTCCTTACCATCGCCCTAGAGGCAAATGGGTCGGTACTAACAGGATCCAGGTTCAGCCCAGACTACCCATTCCTAAATATCTTCTATATTAGGAACTTAAAAAGGCTACCAAAAGAAACCCTGTGCTTTCTTTGGTTCCTCTTTGAGACTTTCACAATAGTCGTGGCATTCAATTCTGCAAAACTAAATGCCTATCTATTAGAAAGTCAGACTGGACTGCTGTCTGAGGAAGAAAAAGGTACAATAAAGCTCCTGGAATGGTTTCTCCCTACACAAAAATGGGTCGAAGCCATGGGAACATCTCCCAAGAAACACTGTCTTGTCCTATTCAACAAACCTAGTTTGTATGCGGCAAAATATGTGTATCGTGCCCCTCACACATTCATCCAGGCATGGTATGATGTAAATCCATCGGATGTATACTTCAAAACAAACAGGTATACAGATTGGATACAACTCAGGAAAAAGATGGCAACAATAAACTTCGTCGACGTCGAAAGCATACCTATAAAGGTACTAACAGAAAAAGAAGTTTATAAGGAAGATGACAAGCAGGCCACTGAATGGGAAGAAGCTCAAATTAGCTATTACGGCAAACACCCATTCTTCAACAAGGTGCACATAATTAGTGGACCTCCTCAGCCTCCAGGACACCTCTTTCGCCCCATCCCTGAGATAGCTAAAGATTGGATCAAAGTAGACATCTGGACCCCGCCAAAAGAATTGCGTGACAGATTAAAAGCCGAAGGCCTCTTGCCAAACGGAAAAGATCCCTATGAAGATAACGATCCAGCAAAGCCGCCTGAAGCTAGTGACTCGCAAGCAGATGACTCACCAGATCCCTACGAAGACGATGATCCAGCAGACCCGTATGAAGACGACCCATCTCACCCAGATTCCCGCTGGAAGTAATCTGGCTTATCCATAAAGAAGAAGATTCTAGTATAATTAAGTATGTTTAATATTTTATGAGTGTTTTATTTGTGTAATAGGTTAATCACTCTTATAGTGGTTAATGGTGTGCTTAGGATAAATAAAGCTTAATCACTCTTAAAGTGATGTAAGCGCTTACGTATTTGTTTTTGTATTCTTGTTTGAATTATTGTAGCTGGCCCACATGAATTATGTATCATGAGGTCATGCATGATGTCATAGTGCCTTTCCTTGGTCTATAAAAGGAAGGCCTGAAATGAAGTTTCTAAAAGCACAGCTTGCAGATCTGGAAAGACAACACAAGCAGCAGAGAGTCTCAACACTAGCAGATGATCCATGGAGACTACCCTCCTCACCATTCGTGAGGGCAGCCTTTGATCCTCAACCACTGCAAATTTCATCATATCCTGAAGACTCACCGTCTTTAAGATTATGGTCAAGTGAGCAAGCTAAGATCAAAGCAAGGAAACAAAGGTCATCTCCTGCAACTTCCATGACATCTGACAGCTCAAATCAGAGAGCATCTACAAGCAAGCCACAAGATCCATCAACGGGCAAGAAGATTGCTGATGATAGCATGATGATGGCTTCATCTAAAGCCATAGGAAAGGGAGAAGATAACCCCATCTCCTCGTTTTTACATGCTATGAGCAAAAACAACCAGGATGTGCCGACTATGGCACCGGTCATTACAACACAATCAGATGACGAGTCTGACCCATGTTCAGAAGGTTCCACGCCAAAGTCATATGAAGACGTAAGCCCGACAGAAGAGTTTGAACACCTCTTCATGACTGAACCAGAACGCACTGAGAGGTATGATTTTCATTCCGAAGTAAATGAAAATGATGATAATGCCTCCAATTATGCGGCTCACAGTGGAAACCAACAACAACATCCAGTCACAGACTCAAAGATCAAATTCACCTTTGATGACATCCCACCATCAAAATGGCTTGATAGAAGTATTGAAATGCTAACATGGTGTGAAGCAGAACTTCAATACTATGACATTGCCATGGTCATCAAAAGGTTTTTAGCAAGATGCCACGGAAGACTCAGAGATTGGTATCTTAGCCTTGGAGAATACCGACATCTCCAACTCCTTCAATGCCAGGCTCCAGAAGCATTCATAAGAGAAATCCAACTTGAATTTGTTGGAAATCCTATTGAATATAAAATACGAGCTAGGGATGAGTTCTTAAAAATGAAATGTTGTTCTTTCAAACAGAAAGACCTTGAAAAGCACTACAATAGAATGTCTGAAAGGTTCTACTGCCTGAACGGCATCGACGATGTGAACCTCAAGCAAGTCTTTCTCAACTCATTCCCAGAGTCGCTGACAAATGAAGCGTACAGGATGTTAGAAAACAAAAATCAAACGGTAGCCAATGTCTCGCTAGGAGGCCTCTACCAGTTGATCATGAATGCTCTAACCAAACTGTGTAACCAGCAGCGATTCTTAGCCGAGTTTGAAAAAACAGGAAGGCGCCTAGGCTCAGCTTGCAGTGACAAACATCTAAAGATCGGATGCAAAGAAGAGTCTGCATGTGTCTGTCCAAAAGGGTCTAAAATCCTTAAAGGTCTAAACACCTCAAGGAAAACAGAGAGACGATTCAAACCTAAGAAGAACTGGAAATTCTTGAGCAAGAAGTCAAGTCCAGGCCGGAACACTGACCGTTGCTATGTGTGCAACAAACAAGGCCACTTTGCAAAAGATTGCAAAGACAGAAGAAAGACCCAAGCCCTTGTTGAAGCAATCAACAAGATAGAACCAGTTGACGTCTCTGAAATAGAGTTCTTGTACTCTCTAGAAGATGAACCAGGAGAAAACACAATATGTTCTATCTTCTATGGTTCAAACTCAAATGACAGTTCAGATGAGCAATCTGACTCAGACACCGGTCTAATGACTATCTACATGGCTGACAGCATTCCTTGCCGGAAAAACAGCCATCGGAAAAACATGTCACAAAGAAGGTCGGTCCCACACACCACCAGACAGCAAGGACCAACAGACCACGTTCAAGATTCCCTCCCTACAGTAACCTTGCCCACTAGGGAGAATATGTCAGCTTTAAAAAAGAAAGAGCCCACTCGCAAAAAAGAAGATAATGCTGACACGAAACCCACTTGCAAGATAAGACCAAACACTGCTACTGCATCACCCACTTTAAAGAATCCTCCAACAGGTGGAAAACGAATCCCGCAGAAAAAGGCAGTCGGGTCATATCGGGAAAAGATACGTGGACACAAACCCAACACGTCTCAAGATCATCAACCCCTTGAGAGACGAAAGGGCCCAAAGGCAACTAAAATCAACAACAGGATACTGATGATGGAGAATCCATCCATCACTGTTCAAGATATCCAACAAAGCTTCTCAACGAAGCCAGACGCCTATTTAAAGGGCACCACAAACCCGAAGATGGACCATCAAACCACCAGTCCACCTTCACCAAACACAATGAGTACCTCTGAAAAAACCCCTCTCCACCAAGAGCCTAAATGGAAAAATATCCCTGAAGAGGTTATGGAGGTAATCAACACCCATAACATTAAGGAAGGCTCCCTAAACTACAAAAGCCTCCTTACCATCGCCCTAGAGGCAAATGGGTCGGTACTAACAGGATCCAGGTTCAGCCCAGACTACCCATTCCTAAATATCTTCTATATTAGGAACTTAAAAAGGCTACCAAAAGAAACCCTGTGCTTTCTTTGGTTCCTCTTTGAGACTTTCACAATAGTCGTGGCATTCAATTCTGCAAAACTAAATGCCTATCTATTAGAAAGTCAGACTGGACTGCTGTCTGAGGAAGAAAAAGGTACAATAAAGCTCCTGGAATGGTTTCTCCCTACACAAAAATGGGTCGAAGCCATGGGAACATCTCCCAAGAAACACTGTCTTGTCCTATTCAACAAACCTAGTTTGTATGCGGCAAAATATGTGTATCGTGCCCCTCACACATTCATCCAGGCATGGTATGATGTAAATCCATCGGATGTATACTTCAAAACAAACAGGTATACAGATTGGATACAACTCAGGAAAAAGATGGCAACAATAAACTTCGTCGACGTCGAAAGCATACCTATAAAGGTACTAACAGAAAAAGAAGTTTATAAGGAAGATGACAAGCAGGCCACTGAATGGGAAGAAGCTCAAATTAGCTATTACGGCAAACACCCATTCTTCAACAAGGTGCACATAATTAGTGGACCTCCTCAGCCTCCAGGACACCTCTTTCGCCCCATCCCTGAGATAGCTAAAGATTGGATCAAAGTAGACATCTGGACCCCGCCAAAAGAATTGCGTGACAGATTAAAAGCCGAAGGCCTCTTGCCAAACGGAAAAGATCCCTATGAAGATAACGATCCAGCAAAGCCGCCTGAAGCTAGTGACTCGCAAGCAGATGACTCACCAGATCCCTACGAAGACGATGATCCAGCAGACCCGTATGAAGACGACCCATCTCACCCAGATTCCCGCTGGAAGTAATCTGGCTTATCCATAAAGAAGAAGATTCTAGTATAATTAAGTATGTTTAATATTTTATGAGTGTTTTATTTGTGTAATAGGTTAATCACTCTTATAGTGGTTAATGGTGTGCTTAGGATAAATAAAGCTTAATCACTCTTAAAGTGATGTAAGCGCTTACGTATTTGTTTTTGTATTCTTGTTTGAATTATTGTAGCTGGCCCACATGAATTATGTATCATGAGGTCATGCATGATGTCATAGTGCCTTTCCTTGGTCTATAAAAGGAAGGCCTCTCTTCATTTGTAATCCATCCTTGGAAAGAAATAAAATCTTCTTCTATAATTCTCTCTCTAGTCTCTCTCTTGTTCTTCTTTTATATTTTGAAACCTTTGAGTCTTTTCTTTTATAACCTTTGAGTCTAGAGTCTTTTACTGGTCTTATATAGATCAGCCATAAACCCCCCCTTATCTGGTATCAGAGCCATAAGCGCTCCTGTTCCTCCTTTCTAAGGTTTGATTAGTATGCTCTGTGACTGCAGGCTTAGCTCCTGATCTCTCACAACAGAAAACTAACCTTACAAGGCTTGAACAGACTGGTCCGACACACTGAACCTTTATCGAGTCGTAGACAGCTTGTTGTGAGTGGTAAGACGACAGAGGGTCGCGGTAAGTCTCAATTTGGTACGAGCTGGGAAAACTTGATAATTGTTAGAGGAGTCTAAACCCAGTTATGAATCAAGATCAAGGTCTATCCCGTTCTAGTTCTTCTTTAAGAAGATCGTCTGCGTCTAGAATTGATCAACTATATGAAATCTCATATATGTCCGATGATTCTAAAATCCCTATTACTAGTATGCCCATAGTCAACCCCTATAGTGTCTTCTCCAAACCTCATAATTCTTTATCCACGAAGGTAAAAAGGATTATAGGTTCTTCGTCCAGTCCTATTGTCAAGGAGTTTGTCCAAGCTTCCAAACATAACTCACACCAACTCCCTGCCACAACGTCTGAACACCTAGTCACCCTATCCCTACCCCCAGATCTTCCAAGGATCTGTCTAGCCCAAGGATATACACATATCCACTTTGGTGCCATTAGATTAGCCCTTACTTTCCATGGAAGGAAAGGGTTACCAGCGTTCTCTCGAATCGCTTTAGTCGATACAAGATTTGTACAGTATCAACACGCTTGTATTGGTACCATACAAACCACCTTGAACGCCGGAACGGTCTTTGTCACCTTCTATCCAAACTTCTGTATGCCCCTTAATGACCCTTCACTCTTAACAGCCTTAAAAGCTCAGATCCAAATCGGTGGTACTCCACAGGTCAACACTTTTCAGGCTACTTTCCATTACCAGATGGCTTACAGAGTTCAAGATCATGCCTTAGATCTTATGGTTCCAGGCCAAGACAACTCAGGTGATGCGCTGCTCATAGACATCGATTCTAATGCAACGCCAACCTGCACATATGTTCCTAAACAGCTATCCAGAGAAGAGCTTACAAAGCTACTTCCAGAAAAATGGATAACTAATTATGAACAGATCCACCAAGCACCGGTCCAGACAACGACAACTCCAGAGTTCATCCGTCACCAGGATGGACATGTCGAAGTCAGATTTGACAGACAGGATCGAAGAGATGTTTTCTCCTCGATGCATATGATGCAACCGGTAGAAGCTCCAGCACAGACATCACATAATCCTTTCGATATATGTGACTGTCAAGATTGCCTTGATGAGGCATACAAGCTAGAGTATGAAGAAGAAGACAACCAGAGAAAGAAGAAAGGTTCCCAGTTTACTCTCAAACAGAGGTATGAAGCTGGAGACCCAACAGTTGGTCTTCTTGGTGAACCATCAGGAAAGTTTGACTACTATGTCCTGTATGGTGATTCAAAACCCAAACCTAAACCACCAAAACCATCACCTCCTCCACCACTGAAACATCCACCCACACCACCCAAAGAATGTTTCACCCTTACCCCAGCACCTTCACCCCAAAATTACCACACCGAATTCCCACCTTTATCCACCTTTGAGAATGTCCAGCAAAAGGCTCGACATAGTTGGAAGATTGAGAACCCAACCACCATAGGTGCAAATGGTGTCCAACACCAGATTACCCCTGCTGAAGCCACTTTGAACTGGCAAAGTGAAAACGCTGTTGCTCAAAACAACGCTCTTCGATCCATCATTGCAAAGCAAGAGGATCTCTTAAAGTCCCAAGCAGCCCTGTCCAACAGGATGACTGGACTTGAAGGAATCATCTATGAAATCAAGAATAAAATTCTTGGTATTCATAATGAATTACTTCAGATGGCTTACAACAACCCAGGCATGGTAAGCACAAGAAGCGTTGCCCAGACTGAAAAGGAAGCTGAAATGAAGTTTCTAAAAGCACAGCTTGCAGATCTGGAAAGACAACACAAGCAGCAGAGAGTCTCAACTCTAGCAGATGATCCATGGAGACTACCCTCCTCACCATTCGTGAGAGCAGCCTTTGATCCTCAACCACTGCAAATATCATCATATCCTGAAGACTCACCGTCTTTACGATTATGGTCAAGTGAGCAAGCTAAGATCAAAGCAAGGAAACAAAGGTCATCTCCTGCAACTTCCATGACATCTGACAGCTCAAATCAGAGACCATCTACGAGCAAACCACAACAAGATCCATCAACAAGCAAGAAAGCTGCTGATGATAGCATGATGATGGCTTCCTCTAAAGCCATAGGAAAGGGAGAAGAGAACCCCATCTCCTCGTTTTTACATGCTATGAGCAAAGACAACCAGAATGTGCCGACTATGGCACCGGTTATCACAACTCAATCAGATTACGAGTCTGACCTATGTTCAGAAGATTCCACGCCAAAGTCATACGAAGACGTAAGCCCAACAGAAGAATTTGAGCACCTCTTCATGACTGAACCAGAACGCACGGAGAGGTATGATTTTCATTCCGAAGTAAATGAAAATGATGATAATGCCTCAAACCATGCGGCTCAAAGTGGAAACCAACAGCAACATCCAGTCACAGACTCGAAGATCAAATTCACCTTTGATGACATCCCACCATCAAAATGGCTTGATAGAAGTATTGAAATGCTAACATGGTGTGAAGCAGAACTCCAATACTATGACATTGCCATGGTCATCAAAAGGTTTCTAGCAAGATGCCAAGGAAGACTCAGAGATTGGTATCTTAGCCTTGGAGAATACCGACATCTCCAACTCCTTCAATGCCAGGCTCCAGAAGCATTCATAAGAGAAATCCAACTTGAATTTGTTGGAAATCCTATTGAATATAAGATACGAGCTAGGGATGAGTTCTTAAAAATGAAATGTTGTTCTTTCAAACAGAAAGACCTTGAAAAGCACTACAATCGAATGTCTGAAAGGTTCTACTGCCTGAACGGCATCGATGATGTGAACCTTAAGCAAGTCTTTCTCAACTCATTCCCAGAGTCGCTGACAAATGAAGCGTACAGGATGTTAGAAAACAAAAATCAAACGGTAGCCAATGTCTCGCTGGGAGGCCTCTACCAGTTGATCATGAATGCTCTAACCAAACTGTGTAACCAGCAGCGATTCTTAGCCGAATTTGAAAAAACAGGAAGGCGCCTAGGCTCAGCTTGCAGTGACAAACATCTAAAGATCGGATGCAAAGAAGAGTCTGCATGTGTCTGTCCAAAAGGGTCTAAAATCCTTAAAGGTCTAAACACCTCAAGGAAAACAGAGAGACGATTCAAACCTAAGAAGAACTGGAAATTCTTGAGCAAGAAGTCAAGTCCAGGCCGGAACACTGACCGTTGCTATGTGTGCAACAAACAAGGCCACTTTGCAAAAGATTGCAAAGACAGAAGAAAGACCCAAGCCCTTGTTGAAGCAATCAACAAGATAGAACCAGTTGACGTCTCTGAAATAGAGTTCTTGTACTCTCTAGAAGATGAACCAGGAGAAAACACAATATGTTCTATCTTCTATGGTTCAAACTCAAATGACAGTTCAGATGAGCAATCTGACTCAGACACCGGTCTAATGACTATCTACATGGCTGACAGCATTCCTTGCCGGAAAAACAGCCATCGGAAAAACATGTCACAAAGAAGGTCGGTCCCACACACCACCAGACAGCAAGGACCAACAGACCACGTTCAAGATTCCCTCCCTACAGTAACCTTGCCCACTAGGGAGAATATGTCAGCTTTAAAAAAGAAAGAGCCCACTCGCAAAAAAGAAGATAATGCTGACACGAAACCCACTTGCAAGATAAGACCAAACACTGCTACTGCATCACCCACTTTAAAGAATCCTCCAACAGGTGGAAAACGAATCCCGCAGAAAAAGGCAGTCGGGTCATATCGGGAAAAGATACGTGGACACAAACCCAACACGTCTCAAGATCATCAACCCCTTGAGAGACGAAAGGGCCCAAAGGCAACTAAAATCAACAACAGGATACTGATGATGGAGAATCCATCCATCACTGTTCAAGATATCCAACAAAGCTTCTCAACGAAGCCAGACGCCTATTTAAAGGGCACCACAAACCCGAAGATGGACCATCAAACCACCAGTCCACCTTCACCAAACACAATGAGTACCTCTGAAAAAACCCCTCTCCACCAAGAGCCTAAATGGAAAAATATCCCTGAAGAGGTTATGGAGGTAATCAACACCCATAACATTAAGGAAGGCTCCCTAAACTACAAAAGCCTCCTTACCATCGCCCTAGAGGCAAATGGGTCGGTACTAACAGGATCCAGGTTCAGCCCAGACTACCCATTCCTAAATATCTTCTATATTAGGAACTTAAAAAGGCTACCAAAAGAAACCCTGTGCTTTCTTTGGTTCCTCTTTGAGACTTTCACAATAGTCGTGGCATTCAATTCTGCAAAACTAAATGCCTATCTATTAGAAAGTCAGACTGGACTGCTGTCTGAGGAAGAAAAAGGTACAATAAAGCTCCTGGAATGGTTTCTCCCTACACAAAAATGGGTCGAAGCCATGGGAACATCTCCCAAGAAACACTGTCTTGTCCTATTCAACAAACCTAGTTTGTATGCGGCAAAATATGTGTATCGTGCCCCTCACACATTCATCCAGGCATGGTATGATGTAAATCCATCGGATGTATACTTCAAAACAAACAGGTATACAGATTGGATACAACTCAGGAAAAAGATGGCAACAATAAACTTCGTCGACGTCGAAAGCATACCTATAAAGGTACTAACAGAAAAAGAAGTTTATAAGGAAGATGACAAGCAGGCCACTGAATGGGAAGAAGCTCAAATTAGCTATTACGGCAAACACCCATTCTTCAACAAGGTGCACATAATTAGTGGACCTCCTCAGCCTCCAGGACACCTCTTTCGCCCCATCCCTGAGATAGCTAAAGATTGGATCAAAGTAGACATCTGGACCCCGCCAAAAGAATTGCGTGACAGATTAAAAGCCGAAGGCCTCTTGCCAAACGGAAAAGATCCCTATGAAGATAACGATCCAGCAAGGCCGCCTGAAGCTAGTGACTCGCAAGCAGATGACTCACCAGATCCCTACGAAGACGATGATCCAGCAGACCCGTATGAAGACGACCCATCTCACCCAGATTCCCGCTGGAAGTAATCTGGCTTATCCATAAAGAAGAAGATTCTAGTATAATTAAGTATGTTTAATATTTTATGAGTGTTTTATTTGTGTAATAGGTTAATCACTCTTATAGTGGTTAATGGTGTGCTTAGGATAAATAAAGCTTAATCACTCTTAAAGTGATGTAAGCGCTTACGTATTTGTTTTTGTATTCTTGTTTGAATTATTGTAGCTGGCCCACATGAATTATGTATCATGAGGTCATGCATGATGTCATAGTGCCTTTCCTTGGTCTATAAAAGGAAGGCCTCTCTTCATTTGTAATCCATCCTTGGAAAGAAATAAAATCTTCTTCTATAATTCTCTCTCTAGTCTCCCTCTTGTTCTTCTTTTACATTTTGAGTCTCTTGAGTCTTTTCTTTTATAACCTTTGAGTCTAGAGTCTTTTACTGGTCTTATATAGATCAGCCATAAACCCCCCCCTTATCTGGTATCAGAGCCATAAGCGCTCCTGTTCCTCCTTTCTAAGGTTTGATTAGTATGCTCTGTGTCTGCAGGCTTAGCTCCTGATCTTTCACAACAGAAAACTAACCTTACAAGGCTTGAACAGACTGGTCCGACACACTGAACCCTTATCAAGTCGTAGACAGCTTGTTGTGAGTGGTAAGTCGACAGAGGTTCGCGGTAAAGTCTCAATTTGGTACGAGCTGGGAAAACTTGATAATTGTTAGAGGAGTCTAAACCCAGTTATGAATCAAGATCAAGGTCTATCCCGTTCTAGTTCTTCTTTAAGAAGATCGTCTGCGTCTAGAATAGATCAACTATATGAAATCTCATATATGTCCGATGATTCTAAAATCCCTATTACTAGTATGCCCATAGTCAACCCCTATAGTGTCTTCTCCAAACCTCATAATTCTTTATCCACGAAGGTAAAAAGGATTATAGGTTCCTCGTCCAGTCCGATTGTCAAGGAGTTTGTTCAAACTTCCAAGTATAACTCACACCAACTCCCTGCCACAACGTCTGAACACCTAGTCACCCTATCCCTACCCCCAGATCTTCCAAGGATCTGTCTTGCCCAAGGATATACACATATCCACTTTGGTGCCATTAGATTAGCCCTTACTTTCCATGGAAGGAAAGGGTTACCAGCGTTCTCTCGAATCGCTCTAGTCGATACAAGATTTGTACAGTATCAACACGCTTGTATTGGTACGATACAAACCACCTTGAACGCCGGAACGGTCTTTGTCACCTTCTATCCAAACTTCTGTATGCCCCTTAATGACCCTTCACTCTTAACAGCCTTAAAAGCCCAGATCCAAATCGGTGGTACTCCACAGGTCAACACTTTTCAGGCTACTTTCCATTATCAGATGGCTTACAGAGTTCAAGATCATGCCTTGGATCTTATGGTTCCAGGCCAAGACAACTCAGGTGATGCGCTGCTCATAGACATCGATTCTAATGCAACGCCAACCTGCACATATGTTCCTAAACAGCTATCCAGAGAAGAGCTTACAAAGCTACTTCCAGAAAAATGGATAACTAATTACGAACAGATCCACCAAGCACCGGTCCAGACAACGACAACTCCAGAGTTCATCCGTCACCAGGATGGACATGTCGAAGTCAGATTTGACAGACAGGATCGAAGAGATGTTTTCTCCTCGATGCATATGATGCAACCGGTAGAAGCTCCAGCACAGACATCACATAATCCTTTCGATATATGTGACTGTCAAGATTGCCTTGATGAGGCATACAAGCTAGAGTATGAAGAAGAAGACAACCAGAGAAAGAAGAAAGGTTCCCAGTTTACTCTCAAACAGAGGTATGAAGCTGGAGACCCAACAGTTGGTCTTCTTGGTGAACCATCAGGAAAGTTTGACTACTATGTCCTGTATGGTGATTCACAACCCAAACCTAAACCACCAAAACCATCACCTCCTCCACCACTGAAACATCCACCCACACCACCTAAAGAATGTTTCACCCTTACACCAGCACCCTCACCCCAAAATTACCACACCGAATTCCCACCCTTATCCACCTTTGAGAATGTCCAGCAAAAGGCTCGACATAGTTGGAAGATTGAGAATCCAACCACCATAGGTGCAAATGGTGTCCAACACCAGGTTACCCCTGCTGAAGCCACTTTGAACTGGCAAAGTGAAAACGCTGTTGCTCAAAACAACGCTCTTAGATCCATCATTGCAAAGCAAGAGGATCTCTTAAAGTCCCAAGCAGCCCTGTCTAACAGGATGACCGGACTTGAAGGAATCATTTATGAAATCAGGAGTAAAATTCTTGGTCTTCATAATGAATTGCTTCAGATGGCTTACAACAACCCAGGCATGGTAAGCACAAGAAGCGTTGCCCAGACTGAGAAGGAAGCTGAAATGAAGTTCCTAAAAGCACAGCTTGCAGATCTGGAAAGACAACACAAGCAGCAGAGAGTCTCAACACTAGCAGATGATCCATGGAGACTACCCTCCTCACCATTCGTGAGAGCAGCCTTTGATCCTCAACCACTGCAAATTTCATCATATCCTGAAGACTCACCGTCTTTACGATTATGGTCGAGTGAGCAAGCTAAGATCAAAGCAAGGAAACAAAGGTCATCTCCTGCAACCTCCATGACATCTGACAGCTCAAATCAGAGACCATCTACAAGCAAGCCACAAGATCCATCAACGGGCAAGAAGGTTGCTGATGATAGCATGATGATGGCTTCATCTAAAGCCCCAGAAGATGTCCCAATCAAGTCGTATGATCCGGTTGCCTCCTTCCTTTCAGCACTTAGACGAAAAGATTATGTTGAGCAACCACTGATTTTAACTGACTCAGATGATGAGTCCGCTTCTGATGATACAGAAATAGATGCGTCCTCTGCAAACCCAAAACCCATCTATTCTGCACAACATCAGAAACCACACAGAACAAAAGTGCCTCCCTCACCAATTGCCAAAGTACACTTGTTAACCAACACGTATGCAAAACCTATCCCGGTCGTTGCATTCTTTGATACAGGTTCTGCAGCCTCCGTCCTGGACCCAGAGATTCTCCCATCAGAATTTTGGAGGCCTTGTTGCAGATACTTCGTAGCGGCAAACGGAGAAACTTTTAAAATAGACAAGATCAGTATTCCGATACATCTCAGGCTTTTCCCGACATGCACAGTCCGGCACAAGTTTTTGGGATCAAATGGCCATGGTAAAGATCTTCTCATTGGATTTGATATCCTATACAGACTACGTGATCTAAGATATGGTGAAGAAGGTCTTAGATACAAGAAGTTTACAAACCCCTGGAGCACGGTTCCACGACTCTATATGGCCTCCCCCCTTCCCATAGAAGAAATTAAGCGTAGGATTATCGAAACATCATGCGCATCCAGCCATACAGAATTCTTAACAAAACACAGATCTCCATTATGGCTAAACCCCTCTTTTTTCGTTTCTCTGCCATTCAAGCAAAATGAAGACATTAACCCCACAAGGGCAAGCCACCCAGGGATGAACCCAGAGCACACACAGCTGGCAGTACAAGAGTGTGCTGAGCTGGTCAAACAGGACCTCATAGAGCCAACGATGTCCCAATGGGCATGCGAAGCTTTTTATGTGAACAAAAGAAGTGAACAAGTTCGAGGGAAATTAAGGCTGGTAATCAATTATCAACCATTAAATCACTTCTTGGCAGATGACAAGTTCCCACTCCCTCAGAAGAAATCATTGTTCCAATCCTTGGTCAATGCAAAGGTCCTCTCAAAATTCGATCTCAAGGCTGGTTTTTGGCAACTAGGTATTAAGCCAGAAGATCGGCCAAAAACAGCATTTTGTATTCCTAACCACCACTACCAGTGGAAGGTTATGCCATTTGGTTTAAAAAATGCTCCTTCAGTATTCCAGAAGGCTATGGTTCGGATATTTGAACCAATCCTTGAGAATGCATTAATATATATTGATGACATCCTCCTATTTTCAGAAGACGAAGAATCTCATGCAGAACTCCTCCTAAAGTTCCATTCGATAGTCCAACAATATGGAATAATGCTCTCAGAGAAAAAGATGGAGGTTGGGGTTAACAACATTAAATTCCTCGGGATGAAGATCGCCGACGGAAAATACCAACCACAACCGCACATATCCCAAGAGCTGCATCGTTTTCCAGATAAGCTAACGTCACAAAAAGAGATCCAACAGTTCCTTGGCTTGGTAAATTATATGGCTGAATTTTTGCCAAAATTGTCAAAACATACAGGGTACCTATACCCTATGTCGAAAAAGAATCCTCCAGAATGGTCTGAAAAACAAACAGAGGCTGTCAAACAAATAAAGCAACTTGCTGATGTGATGCCACCATTAAAGATTCCTGCACCAACAGACAAGCGAATCTTACAAACAGATGCTAGTGATGAGTACTGGGCAGCAGTCCTACTTGCAGAAGACGACAAAGGTACAAGAACCATTTGTGGTTACAAAAGTGGCACGTTCAAAGATTCAGAAAAGCATTATCACTCCACGTATAAAGAAATCTTAGCGGTTAAGAGAGGAATCGAAAAGTTCCAATTCCATCTTATCAACTACACTTTTCTGATTGAAATGGACATGTCATCTTTCCCAAAGATGCTACAGTTCAAAAGAAAGGCTCTCCCAGAAGCCCAATTATTACGATGGGCAAATTGGTTTTCCCAATGGTCGTTTACTGCTAAACACATCAAAGGAAATAGTAATATTCTGGCAGACTTTTTATCCAGGCCAAAACCCTATAAAAAGGACACCAAGATGTTACAATATTCCCACAACAACTGCCATATTCTACCAGCCATCTACACAATGAGTAAAGTTGACACCTCTAGCTCATCCAGTCTCCCGCTTGGACAAGAATTCATGGAGAAGGAAATCCCTGAAGAAGTTATTGAGGTAATAGCTGACCAAGCACTCAAAGACAGGTCTTTGATTTGCTATAAAACGTTCCTCACTATCACTCTCAGACAGCATGGTCTATTCATGAAAGGGCTGATCTTTCACCCAGATTACCCATTTATGAATGTATTTCATATCAAGAACCTCTACAA
This sequence comes from Tagetes erecta, assembly GCA_030867185.1. NCBI lineage: Eukaryota > Viridiplantae > Streptophyta > Magnoliopsida > Asterales > Asteraceae > Tagetes > Tagetes erecta. The sequence continues at coordinate 25,155,973 of CM061494.1, forward strand.
CCTACCTAAAGAAGCATTGTGTTTCTTCTGGTATCTATTTGAGGCCCATACCATTGCAATGTCCTTTAACACCAGCAAACTACTTCAGTATCTTTTGGATTGCCAGTTTGGCAACATGCAAACAGATAGAAGAAACACCCTGAAACTACTCCAATGGTTCTATCCAGCCCATCAATTGACTACTCAGTTAGCAGCAGGTTCGAAAAAATACTGCATAATCATGTTTCGGAGACCCGGGTGTTACATACCTCCAACATCAATCCTAAATGGGCAGTCTGCAATCTTCCATGCTCCTTCATCCTTCATACATGCTTGGCTAGACAAGAAACCATCAAATCTTAGCTACAAGGTTTGGCACAACAGAGAATGGATGAAAGTTCGAGAATGTCTAGCTGTAGCAAATGGAAAAAGAATTGAAGAAATGCCCCCAAACATTATCAAAGGTGCAGATGTATGGGAAAATGATAGCCCATGGACTAAAGCCTGGACCAAAGCCCATAAAGAACATATCAACAATCATCTCTACAAATCAACTTTGGTCCTCACAGCAGATGAACTTGGAACATGGGATATAGAAGTTCAGTCACCTCGTACTCCGCTTGAAGAAGACACAGACTCAGAATAAGGAGAAAAAAGTAAAGAAGAAGATCCTAGTATGATTAATATTTTTAAGTGTGTTTTATGTGTGTATTAGATTAATCACTCTTATAGTGGTTAATTGTGTGCTTAGGATAAATAAAGCTTAATCACTCTTAAAGTGATGTAAGCGCTTACGTATTTGTTTTTGTTTTCTTGTTTGAATTATTGTAAGCTGGCCCACATGAATTATGTATCATGAGGTCATGCATGATGTCATAGTGCCTTTCCTTGGTCTATAAAAGGAAGGCCTCCCCTCATTTGTAATCCATCCTTGGAAAGAAATAAAATCTTCTTCTATAATTCTCTCTCTAGTCTCCCTCTTGTTGAGTCTAGAGTCTTTTACTGGTCTTATATAGATCAGCCATAAACCCCCCCCTTATCTGGTATCAGAGCCATAAGCGCTCCTGTTCCTCCTTTCTAAGGTTTGATTAGTATGCTCTGTGTCTGCAGGCTTAGCTCCTGATCTTTCACAACAGAAAACTAACCTTACAAGGCTTGAACAGACTGGTCCGACACACTGAACCCTTATCAAGTCGTAGACAGCTTGTTGTGAGTGGTAAGTCGACAGAGGTTCGCGGTAAAGTCTCAATTTGGTACGAGCTGGGAAAACTTGATAATTGTTAGAGGAGTCTAAACCCAGTTATGAATCAAGATCAAGGTCTATCCCGTTCTAGCTCTTCTTTAAGAAGATCGTCTGCGTCTAGAATTGATCAACTATATGAAATCTCATATATGTCCGATGATTCTAAAATCCCTATTACTAGTATGCCCATAGTCAACCCCTATAGTGTCTTCTCCAAACCTCATAATTCTTTATCCACGAAGGTAAAAAGGATTATAGGTTCCTCGTCTAGTCCGATTGTCAAGGAGTTTGTCCAAGCTTCCAAGTATAGCTCACACCAACTCCCTGCCACAACGTCTGAACACCTAGTCACCCTATCCCTACCCCCAGATCTTCCAAGGATCTGTCTTGCCCAAGGATATACACATATCCACTTTGGTGCCATTAGATTAGCCCTTACTTTCCATGGAAGGAAAGGGTTACCAGCGTTCTCTCGAATCGCTTTAGTCGATACAAGATTTGTACAGTATCAACACGCTTGTATTGGTACGATACAAACCACCTTGAACGCCGGAACGGTCTTTGTCACCTTCTATCCAAACTTCTGTATGCCCCTTAATGACCCTTCACTCTTAACAGCCTTAAAAGCCCAGATCCAAATCGGTGGCACTCCACAGGTCAACACTTTTCAGGCTACTTTCCATTATCAGATGGCTTACAGAGTTCAAGATCATGCCTTGGATCTTATGGTTCCAGGCCAAGACAACTCAGGTGATGCGCTGCTCATAGACATCGATTCTAATGCAACGCCAACCTGCACATATGTTCCTAAGCAGCTATCCAGAGAAGAGCTCACAAAGCTACTTCCAGAAAAATGGATAACTAATTACGAACAGATCCACCAAGCACCGGTCCAGACAACGACAACTCCAGAGTTCATCCGTCACCAGGATGGACATGTCGAAGTCAGATTTGACAGACAAGATCGAAGAGATGTTTTCTCCTCGATGCACATGATGCAACCGGTAGAAGCTCCAGCACAGACACCACATAATCCTTTCGATGTATGTGACTGTCAAGATTGCCTTGATGAGGCATATAAGCTAGAGTATGAAGAAGAAGACAACCAGAGAAAGAAGAAAGGTTCCCAGTTTACTCTCAAACAGAGGTATGAAGCTGGAGACCCAACAGTTGGTCTTCTTGGTGAACCATCAGGAAAGTTTGACTACTATGTCCTGTATGGTGATTCAAAACCCAAACCTAAACCACCAAAACCATCACCTCCTCCACCACTGAAACATCCACCCACACCACCCAAAGAATGTTTCACCCTTACACCAGCACCCTCACCCCAAAATTACCACACCGAATTCCCACCTTTATCCACCTTTGAGAATGTCCAGCAAAAGGCTCGACATAGTTGGAAGATTGAGAACCCAACCACCATAGGTGCAAATGGTGTCCAACACCAGGTTACCCCTGCTGAAGCCACTTTGAACTGGCAAAGTGAAAACGCTGTTGCTCAAAACAACGCTCTTAGATCCATCATTGCAAAGCAAGAGGATCTCTTAAAGTCCCAAGCAGCCCTGTCCAACAGGATGACTGGACTTGAAGGAATCATCTATGAAATCAAGAATAAAATTCTTGGTATTCATAATGAATTACTTCAGATGGCTTACAATAACCCAGGCATGGTAAGCACAAGAAGCGTTGCCCAGACTGAGAAGGAAGCTGAAATGAAGTTTCTAAAAGCACAGCTTGCAGATCTGGAAAGACAACACAAGCAGCAGAGAGTCTCAACACTAGCAGATGATCCATGGAGACTACCCTCCTCACCATTCGTGAGGGCAGCCTTTGATCCTCAACCACTGCAAATTTCATCATATCCTGAAGACTCACCGTCTTTAAGATTATGGTCAAGTGAGCAAGCTAAGATCAAAGCAAGGAAACAAAGGTCATCTCCTGCAACTTCCATGACATCTGACAGCTCAAATCAGAGAGCATCTACAAGCAAGCCACAAGATCCATCAACGGGCAAGAAGATTGCTGATGATAGCATGATGATGGCTTCATCTAAAGCCATAGGAAAGGGAGAAGATAACCCCATCTCCTCGTTTTTACATGCTATGAGCAAAAACAACCAGGATGTGCCGACTATGGCACCGGTCATTACAACACAGTCAGATGACGAGTCTGACCCAGGTTCAGAAGGTTCCACGCCAAAGTCATATGAAGACGTAAGCCCGACAGAAGAGTTTGAACACCTCTTCATGACTGAACCAGAACGCACCGAGAGGTATGATTTTCATTCCGAAGTTAATGAAAATGATGATAATGCCTCAAACCATGCGGCTCAGAGTGGAAACCAGCAACAACATCCAGTCACAGACTCAAAGATCAAATTCACCTTTGATGACATCCCACCATCAAAATGGCTTGATAGAAGTATTGAAATGCTAACATGGTGTGAAGCAGAACTTCAATACTATGACATTGCCATGGTCATCAAAAGGTTTCTAGCAAGATGCCAAGGAAGACTCAGAGATTGGTATCTTAGCCTTGGAGAATACCGACATCTCCAACTCCTTCAATGCCAGGCTCCAGAAGCATTCATAAGAGAAATCCAACTTGAATTTGTTGGAAATCCTATTGAATATAAGATACGAGCTAGGGATGAGTTCTTAAAAATGAAATGTTGTTCTTTCAAACAGAAAGACCTTGAAAAGCACTACAATCGAATGTCTGAAAGGTTCTACTGCCTGAACGGCATCGATGATGTGAACCTCAAGCAAGTCTTTCTCAGCTCATTCCCAGAGTCGCTGACAAATGAAGCGTACAGGATGTTAGAAAACAAAAATCAAACGGTAGCCAATGTCTCGCTAGGAGGCCTCTACCAGTTGATCATGAATGCTCTAACCAAACTGTGTAACCAGCAGCGATTCTTAGCCGAGTTTGAAAAAACAGGAAGGCGCCTAGGCTCAGCTTGCAGTGACAAACATCTAAAGATCGGATGCAAAGAAGAGTCTGCATGTGTCTGTCCAAAAGGGTCTAAAATCCTTAAAGGTCTAAGCACCTCAAGGAAAACCGAGAGACGATTCAGACCCAAGAAGAACTGGAAATTCTTGAGTAAGAAGTCAAGTCGAAGCAGAGACACTGATCGTTGCTATGTATGCAACAAACAGGGCCACTTTGCAAAAGATTGCAAAGACAGAAGAAAGACCCAAGCCCTTGTTGAAGCAATCAACAAGATAGAACCAGTTGACGTCTCTGAAATAGAGTTCTTGTACTCTCTAGAAGATGAACCAGGAGAAAATACAATCTGTTCTATCTTCTATGGTTCAAGCTCAGATGACAGTTCAGACGAGCAATCTGACTCAGACACCGGTCTAATGACTATCTACATGGCTGACAGCATTCCTTGCCGGAAAAACAGCCATCGGAAAAACATGTCACAAAGAAGGTTGGTCCCACACACCACCAGACAGCAAGGACCAACAGACCACGTTCAAGATTCCCTCCCTACAGTAACCTTGCCCACTAGGGAGAATATGTCAGCTTTAAAAAAGAAAGAGCCCACTCGCAGAAAAGAAGATAATGCTGACACGAAACCCACTTGCAAGATAAGACCGAACACTGCTACTGCATCACCCACTTTAAAGAATCCTCCAACAGTGAAGAAACGAATCCCGCAGAAAAAAGCAGTCGGGTCATATCGGGAAAAGATACGTGGACACAAACCCAACACGTCTCAAGATCATCAACCTCTTGAGAGACGAAAGGACCCAAAGGCAACTAAAATCAACAACAGGATACTGATGATGGAGAATCCATCCATCACTGTTCAAGATATCCAACAAGGCTTCTCAACGAAGCCAAACGCCTATTTAAAGGGCACCACAAACCCGAAGATGGACCATCAAACCACCAGTCCACCTTCACCAAACACAATGAGTACCTCGACACCCTCTGAAAAAACCCCTCTCCACCAAGAACCTAAATGGAAAAATATCCCTGAAGAGGTTATGGAGGTAATCAAAACCCATAACATTAAGGAAGGCTCCTTAAACTACAAAAGCCTCCTTACCATCGCCCTAGAGGCAAATGGGTCGGTACTAACAGGATCCAGGTTCAGCCCAGACTATCCATTCCTAAATATCTTCTACATTAGGAACTTGAAGAGGCTACCAAAAGAAACCCTGTGCTTTCTTTGGTTCCTCCTTGAGACTTTCACAATAGCCGTGGCATTCAATTCTGCAAAACTAAATGCCTACCTATTAGAAAGTCAGACTGGACTGCTGTCTGAGGAAGAAAAAGGTACAATAAAGCTTCTGGAATGGTTTCTCCCTACACAAAAATGGGTCGAAGCCATGGGAACATCTCCCAAGAAACACTGTCTTGTCCTATTCAACAAACCTAGTTTGTATGCGACAAAATATGTGTATCGTGCCCCTCACACATTCATCCAGGCATGGTATGAGGTAAATCCATCGGATGTATACTTCAAAACTAACAGGTATACAGAATGGATACAACTCAGGAAAAAGATGGCAACAATAAACTTCGTCGACGTTGAAAGCATACCTATAAAGGTATTAACAGAAGAAGAAGTTTATAGGGAAGATGACAGACAGGCCAACGAATGGGAAGAGGCCCAAATCAGCTATTACGGCAAACACCCATTCTTCAACAAGGTGCACATAATTAGTGGACCTCCTCAGCCTCCAGGACACCTCTTTCGTCCCATCCCAGAGATAGCTAAAGATTGGATCAAAGTAGACATCTGGACCCCGCCAAAAGAATTTCGTGATAAGTTAAAAGCCGAAGGCCTCTTGCCAAACGGAAAAGATCCCTATGAAGATGACGATCCAGCAAAGCCGCCTGAAGCTAGTGACTCGCAAGCAGATGACTCACCAGATCCCTACGAAAATGACGATCCAGCAGACCCGTATGAAGACGACCCATCTCACCCAGATTCCCGCTGGAAGTAATCTGGCTTATCCATAAAGAAGAAGATCCTAGTATGATTAATATTTTTAAGTGTGTTTTATGTATTAGATTAATCACTCTTAAAGTGGTTAATGGTGTGCTTAGGATAAATAAAGCTTAATCACTCTTAAAGTGATGTAAGCGCTTACGTATTTGTTTTTGTATTCTTGTTTGAATTATTGTAAGCTGGCCCACATGAATTATGTATCATGAGGTCATGCATGATGTCATAGTGCCTTTCCTTGGTCTATAAAAGGAAGGCCTCCCCTCATTTGTAATCCATCCTTGGAAAGAAATAAAATCTTCTTCTATAATTCTCTCTCTAGTCTCCCTCTTGTTCTTCTTTTACATTTTGAGTCTCTTGAGTCTTTTCTTTTATAACCTTTGAGTCTAGAGTCTTTTACTGGTCTTATATAGATCAGCCATAAACCCCCCCCCTTATCTGGTATCAGAGCCATAAGCGCTCCTGTTCCTCCTTTCTAAGGTTTGATTAGTATGCTCTGTGTCTGCAGGCTTAGCTCCTGATCTTTCACAACAGAAAACTAACCTTACAAGGCTTGAACAGACTGGTCCGACACACTGAACCCTTATCAAGTCGTAGACAGCTTGTTGTGAGTGGTAAGTCGACAGAGGTTCGCGGTAAAGTCTCAATTTGGTACGAGCTGGGAAAACTTGATAATTGTTAGAGGAGTCTAAACCCAGTTATGAATCAAGATCAAGGTCTATCCCGTTCTAGCTCTTCTTTAAGAAGATCGTCTGCGTCTAGAATTGATCAACTATATGAAATCTCATATATGTCCGATGATTCTAAAATCCCTATTACTAGTATGCCCATAGTCAACCCCTATAGTGTCTTCTCCAAACCTCATAATTCTTTATCCACGAAGGTAAAAAGGATTATAGGTTCCTCGTCTAGTCCGATTGTCAAGGAGTTTGTCCAAGCTTCCAAGTATAGCTCACACCAACTCCCTGCCACAACGTCTGAACACCTAGTCACCCTATCCCTACCCCCAGATCTTCCAAGGATCTGTCTTGCCCAAGGATATACACATATCCACTTTGGTGCCATTAGATTAGCCCTTACTTTCCATGGAAGGAAAGGGTTACCAGCGTTCTCTCGAATCGCTTTAGTCGATACAAGATTTGTACAGTATCAACACGCTTGTATTGGTACGATACAAACCACCTTGAACGCCGGAACGGTCTTTGTCACCTTCTATCCAAACTTCTGTATGCCCCTTAATGACCCTTCACTCTTAACAGCCTTAAAAGCCCAGATCCAAATCGGTGGCACTCCACAGGTCAACACTTTTCAGGCTACTTTCCATTATCAGATGGCTTACAGAGTTCAAGATCATGCCTTGGATCTTATGGTTCCAGGCCAAGACAACTCAGGTGATGCGCTGCTCATAGACATCGATTCTAATGCAACGCCAACCTGCACATATGTTCCTAAGCAGCTATCCAGAGAAGAGCTCACAAAGCTACTTCCAGAAAAATGGATAACTAATTACGAACAGATCCACCAAGCACCGGTCCAGACAACGACAACTCCAGAGTTCATCCGTCACCAGGATGGACATGTCGAAGTCAGATTTGACAGACAAGATCGAAGAGATGTTTTCTCCTCGATGCACATGATGCAACCGGTAGAAGCTCCAGCACAGACACCACATAATCCTTTCGATGTATGTGACTGTCAAGATTGCCTTGATGAGGCATATAAGCTAGAGTATGAAGAAGAAGACAACCAGAGAAAGAAGAAAGGTTCCCAGTTTACTCTCAAACAGAGGTATGAAGCTGGAGACCCAACAGTTGGTCTTCTTGGTGAACCATCAGGAAAGTTTGACTACTATGTCCTGTATGGTGATTCAAAACCCAAACCTAAACCACCAAAACCATCACCTCCTCCACCACTGAAACATCCACCCACACCACCCAAAGAATGTTTCACCCTTACACCAGCACCCTCACCCCAAAATTACCACACCGAATTCCCACCTTTATCCACCTTTGAGAATGTCCAGCAAAAGGCTCGACATAGTTGGAAGATTGAGAACCCAACCACCATAGGTGCAAATGGTGTCCAACACCAGGTTACCCCTGCTGAAGCCACTTTGAACTGGCAAAGTGAAAACGCTGTTGCTCAAAACAACGCTCTTAGATCCATCATTGCAAAGCAAGAGGATCTCTTAAAGTCCCAAGCAGCCCTGTCCAACAGGATGACTGGACTTGAAGGAATCATCTATGAAATCAAGAATAAAATTCTTGGTATTCATAATGAATTACTTCAGATGGCTTACAATAACCCAGGCATGGTAAGCACAAGAAGCGTTGCCCAGACTGAGAAGGAAGCTGAAATGAAGTTTCTAAAAGCACAGCTTGCAGATCTGGAAAGACAACACAAGCAGCAGAGAGTCTCAACACTAGCAGATGATCCATGGAGACTACCCTCCTCACCATTCGTGAGGGCAGCCTTTGATCCTCAACCACTGCAAATTTCATCATATCCTGAAGACTCACCGTCTTTAAGATTATGGTCAAGTGAGCAAGCTAAGATCAAAGCAAGGAAACAAAGGTCATCTCCTGCAACTTCCATGACATCTGACAGCTCAAATCAGAGAGCATCTACAAGCAAGCCACAAGATCCATCAACGGGCAAGAAGATTGCTGATGATAGCATGATGATGGCTTCATCTAAAGCCATAGGAAAGGGAGAAGATAACCCCATCTCCTCGTTTTTACATGCTATGAGCAAAAACAACCAGGATGTGCCGACTATGGCACCGGTCATTACAACACAGTCAGATGACGAGTCTGACCCAGGTTCAGAAGGTTCCACGCCAAAGTCATATGAAGACGTAAGCCCGACAGAAGAGTTTGAACATCTCTTCATGACTGAACCAGAACGCACTGAGAGGTATGATTTTCATTCCGAAGTAAATGAAAATGATGATAATGCCTCCAATCATGCGGCTCACAGTGGAAACCAACAACAACATCCAGTCACAGACTCAAAGATCAAATTCACCTTTGATGACATCCCACCATCAAAATGGCTTGATAGAAGTATTGAAATGCTAACATGGTGTGAAGCAGAACTTCAATACTATGACATTGCCATGGTCATCAAAAGGTTTTTAGCAAGATGCCAAGGAAGACTCAGAGATTGGTATCTCAGCCTTGGAGAATACCGACATCTCCAACTCCTTCAATGCCAGGCTCCAGAAGCATTCATAAGAGAAATCCAACTTGAATTTGTTGGAAATCCTATTGAATATAAGATACGAGCTAGGGATGAGTTCTTAAAAATGAAATGTTGTTCTTTCAAACAGAAAGACCTTGAAAAGCACTACAATCGAATGTCTGAAAGGTTCTACTGCCTGAACGGCATCGATGATGTAAACCTCAAGCAAGTCTTTCTCAACTCATTCCCAGAGTCGCTAACAAATGAAGCATACAGGATGTTAGAAAACAAAAATCAAACGGTAGCCAATGTCTCGCTAGGAGGCCTCTACCAGTTGATCATGAATGCTCTAACCAAACTGTGTAACCAGCAGCGATTCTTAGCCGAGTTTGAAAAAACGGGAAAGCGCCTAGGCTCAGCTTGCAGTGACAAACATCTAAAGATCGGATGCAAAGAAGAGTCTGCATGTGTCTGTCCAAAAGGGTCTAAAATCCTTAAAGGTTTAAACACCTCGAGGAAAGCCGAGAAACGATTCAGACCCAAGAAGAACTGGAAATTCTTGAGCAAGAAGTCAAGTCGAAGCAGAGACGCTGACCGTTGCTATGTATGCAACAAACAGGGCCATTTTGCAAAAGATTGCAAAGACAGAAGAAAGACCCAAGCCCTTGTTGAAGCAATCAACAAGATAGAACCAGTTGACGTCTCTGAAATAGAGTTCTTGTACTCTCTAGAAGATGAACCAGGAGAAAATACAATATGTTCTATCTTCTATGGTTCAAGCTCAGATGACAGTTCAGACGAGCAATCTGACTCAGACACCGGTCTAATGACTATCTACATGGCTGACAGCATTCCTTGCCGGAAAAACAGCCATCGGAAAAACATGTCACAAAGAAGGTCGGTCCCACACACCACCAGACAGCAAGGACCAACAGACCACGTTCAAGATTCCCTCCCTACAGTAACCTTGCCCACTAGGGAGAATTTGTCAGCTTTAAAAAAGAAAGAGCCCACTCGCAGAAAAGAAGATAATGCTGACACGAAACCCACTTGCAAGATAAGACCGAACACTGCTACTGCATCACCCACTTTAAAGAATCCTCCAACAGTGAAGAAACGAATCCCGCAGAAAAAAGCAGTCGGGTCATATCGGGAAAAGATACGTGGACACAAACCCAGCACGTCTCAAAATCATCAACCTCTTGAGAGACGAAAGGGCCCAAAGGCAACTAAAATCAACAACAGGATACTGATGATGGAGAATCCATCCATCACTGTTCAAGATATCCAGCAAAACTTCTCAACGAAGCCAGTCGCCTATTTAAAGGGCACCACAAACCCGAAGATGGACCATCAAACCACCAGTCCACCTTCACCAAACACAATGAGTACCTCGACACCCTCTGAAAAAACCCCTCTCCACCAAGAACCTAAATGGAAAAATATCCCTGAAGAGGTTATGGAGGTAATCAACACCCATAACATTAAGGAAGGCTCCTTAAGCTACAAAAGCCTCCTTACCATCGCCTTAGAAGCAAATGGGTCGGTACTAACAGGATCCAGATTCAGCCCAGACTACCCGTTCCTAAATATCTTCTACATTAGGAACTTGAAGAGGCTACCAAAAGAAACCTTGTGCTTTCTTTGGTTCCTCCTTGAGACTTTCACAATAGCCGTGGCGTTTAATTCTGCAAAACTAAATGCCTATCTGTTAGAAAGTCAGACTGGACTACTGTCTGAGGAAGAAAAAGGTACAATAAAGCTCCTGGAATGGTTTCTCCCTACACAAAAATGGGCCGAAGCCATGGGAACATCTCCCAAGAAACACTGTCTTGTCCTATTCAACAAACCTAGTTTGTATGCGACAAAATATGTGTATCGTGCGCCTCACACATTCATCCAAGCATGGTATGAGGTAAATCCATCGGATGTATACTTCAAAACTAACAGGTATACAGAATGGATACAACTCAGGAAAAAGATGGCAACAATAAACTTCGTCGACGCTGAAAGCATACCTATAAAGGTATTAACAGAAGAAGAAGTTTATAGGGAAGATGACAAACAGGCCAACGAATGGGAAGAGGCCCAAATCAGCTATTACGGCAAACACCCATTCTTCAACAAGGTGCACATAATTAGTGGACCTCCTCAGCCTCCAGGACACCTCTTTCGTCCCATCCCAGAGATAGCTAAAGATTGGATCAAAGTAGACATCTGGACCCCGCCAAAAGAATTTCGTGATAGGTTAAAAGCCGAAGGCCTCTTGCCAAACGGAAAAGATCCCTATGAAGATGACGATCCAGCAAAGCCGCCTGAAGCTAGTGACTCACAACCAGATGACTCACCGGATCCCTACGAAGACGACGATCCAGCAGACCCGTATGAAGACGACCCATCTCACCCAGATTCTCGCTGGAAGTAATCTGGCTTATCCGTAAAGAAGAAGATTCAAGTGTGATTAAGTGTGTTTAATATTTTATGAGTGTTTTATTTATGTATTAGATTAATCACTCTTAAAGTGGTTAATGGTGTGCTTAGGATAAATAAAGCTTAATCACTCTTAAAGTGATGTAAGCGCTTACGTATTTGTTTTTGTATTCTTGTTTAAATTATTGTAGCTGGCCCACATGAATTATGTATCATGAGGTCATGCATGATGTCATAGTGCCTTTCCTTGGTCTATAAAAGGAAGGCCTCCCCTCATTTGTAATTCATCCTTGGAAAGAAATAAAATCTTCTTCTATAATTCTCTCTCTAGTCTCCCTCTTGTTGAGTCTAGAGTCTTTTACTGGTCTTATATAGATCAGCCATAAACCCCCCCCTTATCTGGTATCAGAGCCATAAGCGCTCCTGTTCCTCCTTTCTAAGGTTTGATTAGTATGCTCTGTGTCTGCAGGCTTAGCTCCTGATCTTTCACAACAGAAAACTAACCTTACAAGGCTTGAACAGACTGGTCCGACACACTGAACCCTTATCAAGTCGTAGACAGCTTGTTGTGAGTGGTAAGTCGACAGAGGTTCGCGGTAAAGTCTCAATTTGGTACGAGCTGGGAAAACTTGATAATTGTTAGAGGAGTCTAAACCCAGTTATGAATCAAGATCAAGGTCTATCCCGTTCTAGCTCTTCTTTAAGAAGATCGTCTGCGTCTAGAATTGATCAACTATATGAAATCTCATATATGTCCGATGATTCTAAAATCCCTATTACTAGTATGCCCATAGTCAACCCCTATAGTGTCTTCTCCAAACCTCATAATTCTTTATCCACGAAGGTAAAAAGGATTATAGGTTCCTCGTCTAGTCCGATTGTCAAGGAGTTTGTCCAAGCTTCCAAGTATAGCTCACACCAACTCCCTGCCACAACGTCTGAACACCTAGTCACCCTATCCCTACCCCCAGATCTTCCAAGGATCTGTCTTGCCCAAGGATATACACATATCCACTTTGGTGCCATTAGATTAGCCCTTACTTTCCATGGAAGGAAAGGGTTACCAGCGTTCTCTCGAATCGCTTTAGTCGATACAAGATTTGTACAGTATCAACACGCTTGTATTGGTACGATACAAACCACCTTGAACGCCGGAACGGTCTTTGTCACCTTCTATCCAAACTTCTGTATGCCCCTTAATGACCCTTCACTCTTAACAGCCTTAAAAGCCCAGATCCAAATCGGTGGCACTCCACAGGTCAACACTTTTCAGGCTACTTTCCATTATCAGATGGCTTACAGAGTTCAAGATCATGCCTTGGATCTTATGGTTCCAGGCCAAGACAACTCAGGTGATGCGCTGCTCATAGACATCGATTCTAATGCAACGCCAACCTGCACATATGTTCCTAAGCAGCTATCCAGAGAAGAGCTCACAAAGCTACTTCCAGAAAAATGGATAACTAATTACGAACAGATCCACCAAGCACCGGTCCAGACAACGACAACTCCAGAGTTCATCCGTCACCAGGATGGACATGTCGAAGTCAGATTTGACAGACAAGATCGAAGAGATGTTTTCTCCTCGATGCACATGATGCAACCGGTAGAAGCTCCAGCACAGACACCACATAATCCTTTCGATGTATGTGACTGTCAAGATTGCCTTGATGAGGCATATAAGCTAGAGTATGAAGAAGAAGACAACCAGAGAAAGAAGAAAGGTTCCCAGTTTACTCTCAAACAGAGGTATGAAGCTGGAGACCCAACAGTTGGTCTTCTTGGTGAACCATCAGGAAAGTTTGACTACTATGTCCTGTATGGTGATTCAAAACCCAAACCTAAACCACCAAAACCATCACCTCCTCCACCACTGAAACATCCACCCACACCACCCAAAGAATGTTTCACCCTTACACCAGCACCCTCACCCCAAAATTACCACACCGAATTCCCACCTTTATCCACCTTTGAGAATGTCCAGCAAAAGGCTCGACATAGTTGGAAGATTGAGAACCCAACCACCATAGGTGCAAATGGTGTCCAACACCAGGTTACCCCTGCTGAAGCCACTTTGAACTGGCAAAGTGAAAACGCTGTTGCTCAAAACAACGCTCTTAGATCCATCATTGCAAAGCAAGAGGATCTCTTAAAGTCCCAAGCAGCCCTGTCCAACAGGATGACTGGACTTGAAGGAATCATCTATGAAATCAAGAATAAAATTCTTGGTATTCATAATGAATTACTTCAGATGGCTTACAATAACCCAGGCATGGTAAGCACAAGAAGCGTTGCCCAGACTGAGAAGGAAGCTGAAATGAAGTTTCTAAAAGCACAGCTTGCAGATCTGGAAAGACAACACAAGCAGCAGAGAGTCTCAACACTAGCAGATGATCCATGGAGACTACCCTCCTCACCATTCGTGAGGGCAGCCTTTGATCCTCAACCACTGCAAATTTCATCATATCCTGAAGACTCACCGTCTTTAAGATTATGGTCAAGTGAGCAAGCTAAGATCAAAGCAAGGAAACAAAGGTCATCTCCTGCAACTTCCATGACATCTGACAGCTCAAATCAGAGAGCATCTACAAGCAAGCCACAAGATCCATCAACGGGCAAGAAGATTGCTGATGATAGCATGATGATGGCTTCATCTAAAGCCATAGGAAAGGGAGAAGATAACCCCATCTCCTCGTTTTTACATGCTATGAGCAAAAACAACCAGGATGTGCCGACTATGGCACCGGTCATTACAACACAGTCAGATGACGAGTCTGACCCAGGTTCAGAAGGTTCCACGCCAAAGTCATATGAAGACGTAAGCCCGACAGAAGAGTTTGAACACCTCTTCATGACTGAACCAGAACGCACCGAGAGGTATGATTTTCATTCCGAAGTTAATGAAAATGATGATAATGCCTCAAACCATGCGGCTCAGAGTGGAAACCAGCAACAACATCCAGTCACAGACTCAAAGATCAAATTCACCTTTGATGACATCCCACCATCAAAATGGCTTGATAGAAGTATTGAAATGCTAACATGGTGTGAAGCAGAACTTCAATACTATGACATTGCCATGGTCATCAAAAGGTTTCTAGCAAGATGCCAAGGAAGACTCAGAGATTGGTATCTTAGCCTTGGAGAATACCGACATCTCCAACTCCTTCAATGCCAGGCTCCAGAAGCATTCATAAGAGAAATCCAACTTGAATTTGTTGGAAATCCTATTGAATATAAGATACGAGCTAGGGATGAGTTCTTAAAAATGAAATGTTGTTCTTTCAAACAGAAAGACCTTGAAAAGCACTACAATCGAATGTCTGAAAGGTTCTACTGCCTGAACGGCATCGATGATGTGAACCTCAAGCAAGTCTTTCTCAGCTCATTCCCAGAGTCGCTGACAAATGAAGCGTACAGGATGTTAGAAAACAAAAATCAAACGGTAGCCAATGTCTCGCTAGGAGGCCTCTACCAGTTGATCATGAATGCTCTAACCAAACTGTGTAACCAGCAGCGATTCTTAGCCGAGTTTGAAAAAACAGGAAGGCGCCTAGGCTCAGCTTGCAGTGACAAACATCTAAAGATCGGATGCAAAGAAGAGTCTGCATGTGTCTGTCCAAAAGGGTCTAAAATCCTTAAAGGTCTAAGCACCTCAAGGAAAACCGAGAGACGATTCAGACCCAAGAAGAACTGGAAATTCTTGAGTAAGAAGTCAAGTCGAAGCAGAGACACTGATCGTTGCTATGTATGCAACAAACAGGGCCACTTTGCAAAAGATTGCAAAGACAGAAGAAAGACCCAAGCCCTTGTTGAAGCAATCAACAAGATAGAACCAGTTGACGTCTCTGAAATAGAGTTCTTGTACTCTCTAGAAGATGAACCAGGAGAAAATACAATCTGTTCTATCTTCTATGGTTCAAGCTCATATGACAGTTCAGACGAGCAATCTGACTCAGACACCGGTCTAATGACTATCTACATGGCTGACAGCATTCCTTGCCGGAAAAACAGCCATCGGAAAAACATGTCACAAAGAAGGTTGGTCCCACACACCACCAGACAGCAAGGACCAACAGACCACGTTCAAGATTCCCTCCCTACAGTAACCTTGCCCACTAGGGAGAATATGTCAGCTTTAAAAAAGAAAGAGCCCACTCGCAGAAAAGAAGATAATGCTGACACGAAACCCACTTGCAAGATAAGACCGAACACTGCTACTGCATCACCCACTTTAAAGAATCCTCCAACAGTGAAGAAACGAATCCCGCAGAAAAAAGCAGTCGGGTCATATCGGGAAAAGATACGTGGACACAAACCCAACACGTCTCAAGATCATCAACCTCTTGAGAGACGAAAGGACCCAAAGGCAACTAAAATCAACAACAGGATACTGATGATGGAGAATCCATCCATCACTGTTCAAGATATCCAGCAAAGCTTCTCAACGAAGCCAGTCGCCTATTTAAAGGGCACCACAAACCCGAAGATGGACCATCAAACCACCAGTCCACCTTCACCAAACACAATGAGTACCTCGACACCCTCTGAAAAAACCCCTCTCCACCAAGAACCTAAATGGAAAAATATCCCTGAAGAGGTTATGGAGGTAATCAACACCCATAACATTAAGGAAGGCTCCTTAAGCTACAAAAGCCTCCTTACCATCGCCTTAGAAGCAAATGGGTCGGTACTAACAGGATCCAGATTCAGCCCAGACTACCCGTTCCTAAATATCTTCTACATTAGGAACTTGAAGAGGCTACCAAAAGAAACCTTGTGCTTTCTTTGGTTCCTCCTTGAGACTTTCACAATAGCCGTGGCGTTTAATTCTGCAAAACTAAATGCCTATCTGTTAGAAAGTCAGACTGGACTACTGTCTGAGGAAGAAAAAGGTACAATAAAGCTCCTGGAATGGTTTCTCCCTACACAAAAATGGGCCGAAGCCATGGGAACATCTCCCAAGAAACACTGTCTTGTCCTATTCAACAAACCTAGTTTGTATGCGACAAAATATGTGTATCGTGCCAGATTACTTCCAGCGAGAATCTGGGTGAGATGGGTCGTCTTCATACGGGTCTGCTGGATCGTCATCTTCGTAGGGATCCGGTGAGTCATCTGCTTGCGAGTCATTAGCTTCAGGCGGCTTTGCTGGATCGTTATCTTCATAAGGATCTTTTCCGTTTGGCAAGAGGCCTTCGGCTTTTAACCTGTCTCGGAATTCTTTTGGCGGGGTCCAGATGTCTACTTTGATCCAATCTTTAGCTATCTCTGGGATGGGACGAAAGAGGTGTCCTGGAGGCTGAGGAGGTCCACTAATTATGTGCACCTTGTTGAAGAATGGGTGTTTGCCGTAATAGCTGATTTGGGCCTCTTCCCATTCGTTTGCCTGCTTGTCATCTTCCTTATAAACTTCTTCTTCTGTTAATACCTTTATAGGTATGCTTTCAACGTCGACGAAGTTTATTGTTGCCATCTTTTTCCTGAGTTGTATCCATTCTGTATACCTGTTAGTTTTGAAGTATACATCCGATGGATTTACCTCATACCATGCCTGGATGAATGTGTGAGGGGCACGATACACATATTTTGTCGCATACAAACTAGGTTTGTTGAATAGGACAAGACAGTGTTTCTTGGGAGATGTTCCCATGGCTTCGACCCATTTTTGTGTGGGGAGAAACCATTCCAGGAGCTTTATTGTACCTTTTTCTTCCTCAGACAGCAGTCCAGTCTGACTTTCTAATAGGTAGGCATTTAGTTTTGCAGAATTGAATGCCACAGCTATTGTGAAAGTCTCAAGGAGGAACCAAAGAAAGCACAGGGTTTCTTTTGGTAGCCTCTTCAAGTTCCTAATGTAGAAGATATTTAGGAATGGGTAGTCTGGGCTGAACCTGGATCCTGTTAGTACCGACCCATTTGCCTCTAGGGCGATGGTAAGGAGGCTTTTGTAGTTTAAGGAGCCTTCCTTAATGTTATGGGTTTTGATTACCTCCATAACCTCTTCAGGGATATTTTTCCATTTAGGTTCTTGGTGGAGAGGGGTTTTTTCAGAGGGTGTCGAGGTACTCATTGTGTTTGGTGAAGGTGGACTGGTGGTTTGATGGTCCATCTTCGGGTTTGTGGTGCCCTTTAAATAGGCGACTGGCTTCGTTGAGAAGCTTTGCTGGATATCTTGAACAGTGATGGATGGATTCTCCATCATCAGTATCCTGTTGTTGATTTTAGTTGCCTTTGGGCCCTTTCGTCTCTCAAGAGGTTGATGATCTTGAGACGTGTTGGGTTTGTGTCCACGTATCTTTTCCCGATATGACCCGACTGCTTTTTTCTGCGGGATTCGTTTCTTCACTGTTGGAGGATTCTTTAAAGTGGGTGATGCAGTAGCAGTGTTCGGTCTTATCTTGCAAGTGGGTTTCGTGTCAGCATTATCTTCTTTTCTGCGAGTGGGCTCTTTCTTTTTTAAAGCTGACATATTCTCCCTAGTGGGCAAGGTTACTGTAGGGAGGGAATCTTGAACGTGGTCTGTTGGTCCTTGCTGTCTGGTGGTGTGTGGGACCAACCTTCTTTGTGACATGTTTTTCCGATGGCTGTTTTTCCGGCAAGGAATGCTGTCAGCCATGTAGATAGTCATTAGACCGGTGTCTGAGTCAGATTGCTCGTCTGAACTGTCATCTGAGCTTGAACCATAGAAGATAGAACAGATTGTATTTTCTCCTGGTTCATCTTCTAGAGAGTACAAGAACTCTATTTCAGAGACGTCAACTGGTTCTATCTTGTTGATTGCTTCAACAAGGGCTTGGGTCTTTCTTCTGTCTTTGCAATCTTTTGCAAAGTGGCCCTGTTTGTTGCATACATAGCAACGATCAGTGTCTCTGCTTCGACTTGACTTCTTACTCAAGAATTTCCAGTTCTTCTTGGGTCTGAATCGTCTCTCGGTTTTCCTTGAGGTGCTTAGACCTTTAAGGATTTTAGACCCTTTTGGACAGACACATGCAGACTCTTCTTTGCATCCGATCTTTAGATGTTTGTCACTGCAAGCTGAGCCTAGGCGCCTTCCTGTTTTTTCAAACTCGGCTAAGAATCGCTGCTGGTTACACAGTTTGGTTAGAGCATTCATGATCAACTGGTAGAGGCCTCCTAGCGAGACATTGGCTACCGTTTGATTTTTGTTTTCTAACATCCTGTACGCTTCATTTGTCAGCGACTCTGGGAATGAGCTGAGAAAGACTTGCTTGAGGTTCACATCATCGATGCCGTTCAGGCAGTAGAACCTTTCAGACATTCGATTGTAGTGCTTTTCAAGGTCTTTCTGTTTGAAAGAACAACATTTCATTTTTAAGAACTCATCCCTAGCTCGTATCTTATATTCAATAGGATTTCCAACAAATTCAAGTTGGATTTCTCTTATGAATGCTTCTGGAGCCTGGCATTGAAGGAGTTGGAGATGTCGGTATTCTCCAAGGCTAAGATACCAATCTCTGAGTCTTCCTTGGCATCTTGCTAGAAACCTTTTGATGACCATGGCAATGTCATAGTATTGAAGTTCTGCTTCACACCATGTTAGCATTTCAATACTTCTATCAAGCCATTTTGATGGTGGGATGTCATCAAAGGTGAATTTGATCTTTGAGTCTGTGACTGGATGTTGTTGCTGGTTTCCACTCTGAGCCGCATGGTTTGAGGCATTATCATCATTTTCATTAACTTCGGAATGAAAATCATACCTCTCGGTGCGTTCTGGTTCAGTCATGAAGAGGTGTTCAAACTCTTCTGTCGGGCTTACGTCTTCATATGACTTTGGCGTGGAACCTTCTGAACCTGGGTCAGACTCGTCATCTGACTGTGTTGTAATGACCGGTGCCATAGTCGGCACATCCTGGTTGTTTTTGCTCATAGCATGTAAAAACGAGGAGATGGGGTTATCTTCTCCCTTTCCTATGGCTTTAGATGAAGCCATCATCATGCTATCATCAGCAATCTTCTTGCCCGTTGATGGATCTTGTGGCTTGCTTGTAGATGCTCTCTGATTTGAGCTGTCAGATGTCATGGAAGTTGCAGGAGATGACCTTTGTTTCCTTGCTTTGATCTTAGCTTGCTCACTTGACCATAATCTTAAAGACGGTGAGTCTTCAGGATATGATGAAATTTGCAGTGGTTGAGGATCAAAGGCTGCCCTCACGAATGGTGAGGAGGGTAGTCTCCATGGATCATCTGCTAGTGTTGAGACTCTCTGCTGCTTGTGTTGTCTTTCCAGATCTGCAAGCTGTGCTTTTAGAAACTTCATTTCAGCTTCCTTCTCAGTCTGGGCAACGCTTCTTGTGCTTACCATGCCTGGGTTATTGTAAGCCATCTGAAGTAATTCATTATGAATACCAAGAATTTTATTCTTGATTTCATAGATGATTCCTTCAAGTCCAGTCATCCTGTTGGACAGGGCTGCTTGGGACTTTAAGAGATCCTCTTGCTTTGCAATGATGGATCTAAGAGCGTTGTTTTGAGCAACAGCGTTTTCACTTTGCCAGTTCAAAGTGGCTTCAGCAGGGGTAACCTGGTGTTGGACACCATTTGCACCTATGGTGGTTGGGTTCTCAATCTTCCAACTATGTCGAGCCTTTTGCTGGACATTCTCAAAGGTGGATAAAGGTGGGAATTCGGTGTGGTAATTTTGGGGTGAGGGTGCTGGTGTAAGGGTGAAACATTCTTTGGGTGGTGTGGGTGGATGTTTCAGTGGTGGAGGAGGTGATGGTTTTGGTGGTTTAGGTTTGGGTTTTGAATCACCATACAGGACATAGTAGTCAAACTTTCCTGATGGTTCACCAAGAAGACCAACTGTTGGGTCTCCAGCTTCATACCTCTGTTTGAGAGTAAACTGGGAACCTTTCTTCTTTCTCTGGTTGTCTTCTTCTTCATACTCTAGCTTATATGCCTCATCAAGGCAATCTTGACAGTCACATACATCGAAAGGATTATGTGGTGTCTGTGCTGGAGCTTCTACCGGTTGCATCATGTGCATCGAGGAGAAAACATCTCTTCGATCTTGTCTGTCAAATCTGACTTCGACATGTCCATCCTGGTGACGGATGAACTCTGGAGTTGTCGTTGTCTGGACCGGTGCTTGGTGGATCTGTTCGTAATTAGTTATCCATTTTTCTGGAAGTAGCTTTGTGAGCTCTTCTCTGGATAGCTGCTTAGGAACATATGTGCAGGTTGGCGTTGCATTAGAATCGATGTCTATGAGCAGCGCATCACCTGAGTTGTCTTGGCCTGGAACCATAAGATCCAAGGCATGATCTTGAACTCTGTAAGCCATCTGATAATGGAAAGTAGCCTGAAAAGTGTTGACCTGTGGAGTGCCACCGATTTGGATCTGGGCTTTTAAGGCTGTTAAGAGTGAAGGGTCATTAAGGGGCATACAGAAGTTTGGATAGAAGGTGACAAAGACCGTTCCGGCGTTCAAGGTGGTTTGTATCGTACCAATACAAGCGTGTTGATACTGTACAAATCTTGTATCGACTAAAGCGATTCGAGAGAACGCTGGTAACCCTTTCCTTCCATGGAAAGTAAGGGCTAATCTAATGGCACCAAAGTGGATATGTGTATATCCTTGGGCAAGACAGATCCTTGGAAGATCTGGGGGTAGGGATAGGGTGACTAGGTGTTCAGACGTTGTGGCAGGGAGTTGGTGTGAGCTATACTTGGAAGCTTGGACAAACTCCTTGACAATCGGACTAGACGAGGAACCTATAATCCTTTTTACCTTCGTGGATAAAGAATTATGAGGTTTGGAGAAGACACTATAGGGGTTGACTATGGGCATACTAGTAATAGGGATTTTAGAATCATCGGACATATATGAGATTTCATATAGTTGATCAATTCTAGACGCAGACGATCTTCTTAAAGAAGAGCTAGAACGGGATAGACCTTGATCTTGATTCATAACTGGGTTTAGACTCCACTCACACTTAATCACACTTGAATCTTCTTCTTTACGGATAAGCCAGATTACTTCCAGCGAGAATCTGGGTGAGATGGGTCGTCTTCATACGGGTCTGCTGGATCGTCGTCTTCGTAGGGATCCGGTGAGTCATCTGGTTGTGAGTCACTAGCTTCAGGCGGCTTTGCTGGATCGTCATCTTCATAGGGATCTTTTCCGTTTGGCAAGAGGCCTTCGGCTTTTAACCTATCACGAAATTCTTTTGGCGGGGTCCAGATGTCTACTTTGATCCAATCTTTAGCTATCTCTGGGATGGGACGAAAGAGGTGTCCTGGAGGCTGAGGAGGTCCACTAATTATGTGCACCTTGTTGAAGAATGGGTGTTTGCCGTAATAGCTGATTTGGGCCTCTTCCCATTCGTTGGCCTGTTTGTCATCTTCCCTATAAACTTCTTCTTCTGTTAATACCTTTATAGGTATGCTTTCAGCGTCGACGAAGTTTATTGTTGCCATCTTTTTCCTGAGTTGTATCCATTCTGTATACCTGTTAGTTTTGAAGTATACATCCGATGGATTTACCTCATACCATGCTTGGATGAATGTGTGAGGCGCACGATACACATATTTTGTCGCATACAAACTAGGTTTGTTGAATAGGACAAGACAGTGTTTCTTGGGAGATGTTCCCATGGCTTCGGCCCATTTTTGTGTAGGGAGAAACCATTCCAGGAGCTTTATTGTACCTTTTTCTTCCTCAGACAGTAGTCCAGTCTGACTTTCTAACAGATAGGCATTTAGTTTTGCAGAATTAAACGCCACGGCTATTGTGAAAGTCTCAAGGAGGAACCAAAGAAAGCACAAGGTTTCTTTTGGTAGCCTCTTCAAGTTCCTAATGTAGAAGATATTTAGGAACGGGTAGTCTGGGCTGAATCTGGATCCTGTTAGTACCGACCCATTTGCTTCTAAGGCGATGGTAAGGAGGCTTTTGTAGCTTAAGGAGCCTTCCTTAATGTTATGGGTGTTGATTACCTCCATAACCTCTTCAGGGATATTTTTCCATTTAGGTTCTTGGTGGAGAGGGGTTTTTTCAGAGGGTGTCGAGGTACTCATTGTGTTTGGTGAAGGTGGACTGGTGGTTTGATGGTCCATCTTCGGGTTTGTGGTGCCCTTTAAATAGGCGACTGGCTTCGTTGAGAAGCTTTGCTGGATATCTTGAACAGTGATGGATGGATTCTCCATCATCAGTATCCTGTTGTTGATTTTAGTTGCCTTTGGGCCCTTTCGTCTCTCAAGAGGTTGATGATTTTGAGACGTGCTGGGTTTGTGTCCACGTATCTTTTCCCGATATGACCCGACTGCTTTTTTCTGCGGGATTCGTTTCTTCACTGTTGGAGGATTCTTTAAAGTGGGTGGTGCAGTAGCAGTGTTCGGTCTTATCTTGCAAGTGGGTTTCGTGTCAGCATTATCTTCTTTTCTGCGAGTGGGCTCTTTCTTTTTTAAAGCTGAAAAATTCTCCCTAGTGGGCAAGGTTACTGTAGGGAGGGAATCTTGAACGTGGTCTGTTGGTCCTTGCTGTCTGGTGGTGTGTGGGACCGACCTTCTTTGTGACATGTTTTTCCGATGGCTGTTTTTCCGGCAAGGAATGCTGTCAGCCATGTAGATAGTCTTTAGACCGGTGTCTGAGTCAGATTGCTCGTCTGAACTGTCATCTGAGCTTGAACCATAGAAGATAGAACATATTGTATTTTCTCCTGGTTCATCTTCTAGAGAGTACAAGAACTCTATTTCAGAGACGTCAACTGGTTCTATCTTGTTGATTGCTTCAACAAGGGCTTGGGTCTTTCTTC
Organism: Tagetes erecta; assembly: GCA_030867185.1. Lineage (NCBI taxonomy): Eukaryota > Viridiplantae > Streptophyta > Magnoliopsida > Asterales > Asteraceae > Tagetes > Tagetes erecta. The sequence goes on from CM061494.1 coordinate 25,179,560, forward strand.
TGTCTTTGCAATCTTTTGCAAAATGGCCCTGTTTGTTGCATACATAGCAACGGTCAGTGTCTCTGCTTCGACTTGACTTCTTGCTCAAGAATTTCCAGTTCTTCTTGGGTCTGAATCGTTTCTCGGCTTTCCTCGAGGTGTTTAAACCTTTAAGGATTTTAGACCCTTTTGGACAGACACATGCAGACTCTTCTTTGCATCCGATCTTTAGATGTTTGTCACTGCAAGCTGAGCCTAGGCGCTTTCCCGTTTTTTCAAACTCGGCTAAGAATCGCTGCTGGTTACACAGTTTGGTTAGAGCATTCATGATCAACTGGTAGAGGCCTCCTAGCGAGACATTGGCTACCGTTTGATTTTTGTTTTCTAACATCCTGTATGCTTCATTTGTTAGCGACTCTGGGAATGAGTTGAGAAAGACTTGCTTGAGGTTTACATCATCGATGCCGTTCAGGCAGTAGAACCTTTCAGACATTCGATTGTAGTGCTTTTCAAGGTCTTTCTGTTTGAAAGAACAACATTTCATTTTTAAGAACTCATCCCTAGCTCGTATCTTATATTCAATAGGATTTCCAACAAATTCAAGTTGGATTTCTCTTATGAATGCTTCTGGAGCCTGGCATTGAAGGAGTTGGAGATGTCGGTATTCTCCAAGGCTGAGATACCAATCTCTGAGTCTTCCTTGGCATCTTGCTAAAAACCTTTTGATGACCATGGCAATGTCATAGTATTGAAGTTCTGCTTCACACCATGTTAGCATTTCAATACTTCTATCAAGCCATTTTGATGGTGGGATGTCATCAAAGGTGAATTTGATCTTTGAGTCTGTGACTGGATGTTGTTGTTGGTTTCCACTGTGAGCCGCATGATTGGAGGCATTATCATCATTTTCATTTACTTCGGAATGAAAATCATACCTCTCAGTGCGTTCTGGTTCAGTCATGAAGAGATGTTCAAACTCTTCTGTCGGGCTTACGTCTTCATATGACTTTGGCGTGGAACCTTCTGAACCTGGGTCAGACTCGTCATCTGACTGTGTTGTAATGACCGGTGCCATAGTCGGCACATCCTGGTTGTTTTTGCTCATAGCATGTAAAAACGAGGAGATGGGGTTATCTTCTCCCTTTCCTATGGCTTTAGATGAAGCCATCATCATGCTATCATCAGCAATCTTCTTGCCCGTTGATGGATCTTGTGGCTTGCTTGTAGATGCTCTCTGATTTGAGCTGTCAGATGTCATGGAAGTTGCAGGAGATGACCTTTGTTTCCTTGCTTTGATCTTAGCTTGCTCACTTGACCATAATCTTAAAGACGGTGAGTCTTCAGGATATGATGAAATTTGCAGTGGTTGAGGATCAAAGGCTGCCCTCACGAATGGTGAGGAGGGTAGTCTCCATGGATCATCTGCTAGTGTTGAGACTCTCTGCTGCTTGTGTTGTCTTTCCAGATCTGCAAGCTGTGCTTTTAGAAACTTCATTTCAGCTTCCTTCTCAGTCTGGGCAACGCTTCTTGTGCTTACCATGCCTGGGTTATTGTAAGCCATCTGAAGTAATTCATTATGAATACCAAGAATTTTATTCTTGATTTCATAGATGATTCCTTCAAGTCCAGTCATCCTGTTGGACAGGGCTGCTTGGGACTTTAAGAGATCCTCTTGCTTTGCAATGATGGATCTAAGAGCGTTGTTTTGAGCAACAGCGTTTTCACTTTGCCAGTTCAAAGTGGCTTCAGCAGGGGTAACCTGGTGTTGGACACCATTTGCACCTATGGTGGTTGGGTTCTCAATCTTCCAACTATGTCGAGCCTTTTGCTGGACATTCTCAAAGGTGGATAAAGGTGGGAATTCGGTGTGGTAATTTTGGGGTGAGGGTGCTGGTGTAAGGGTGAAACATTCTTTGGGTGGTGTGGGTGGATGTTTCAGTGGTGGAGGAGGTGATGGTTTTGGTGGTTTAGGTTTGGGTTTTGAATCACCATACAGGACATAGTAGTCAAACTTTCCTGATGGTTCACCAAGAAGACCAACTGTTGGGTCTCCAGCTTCATACCTCTGTTTGAGAGTAAACTGGGAACCTTTCTTCTTTCTCTGGTTGTCTTCTTCTTCATACTCTAGCTTATATGCCTCATCAAGGCAATCTTGACAGTCATATACATCGAAAGGATTATGTGGTGTCTGTGCTGGAGCTTCTACCGGTTGCATCATGTGCATCGAGGAGAAAACATCTCTTCGATCTTGTCTGTCAAATCTGACTTCGACATGTCCATCCTGGTGACGGATGAACTCTGGAGTTGTCGTTGTCTGGACCGGTGCTTGGTGGATCTGTTCGTAATTAGTTATCCATTTTTCTGGAAGTAGCTTTGTGAGCTCTTCTCTGGATAGCTGCTTAGGAACATATGTGCAGGTTGGCGTTGCATTAGAATCGATGTCTATGAGCAGCGCATCACCTGAGTTGTCTTGGCCTGGAACCATAAGATCCAAGGCATGATCTTGAACTCTGTAAGCCATCTGATAATGGAAAGTAGCCTGAAAAGTGTTGACCTGTGGAGTGCCACCGATTTGGATCTGGGCTTTTAAGGCTGTTAAGAGTGAAGGGTCATTAAGGGGCATACAGAAGTTTGGATAGAAGGTGACAAAGACCGTTCCGGCGTTCAAGGTGGTTTGTATCGTACCAATACAAGCGTGTTGATACTGTACAAATCTTGTATCGACTAAAGCGATTCGAGAGAACGCTGGTAACCCTTTCCTTCCATGGAAAGTAAGGGCTAATCTAATGGCACCAAAGTGGATATGTGTATATCCTTGGGCAAGACAGATCCTTGGAAGATCTGGGGGTAGGGATAGGGTGACTAGGTGTTCAGACGTTGTGGCAGGGAGTTGGTGTGAGTTATACTTGGAAGCTTGGACAAACTCCTTGACAATCGGACTAGACGAGGAACCTATAATCCTTTTTACCTTCGTGGATAAAGAATTATGAGGTGATTCAATTTGGTGTGCTTACCATGCCCGACAGAAGAGTTTGAACACCTCTTCATGACTGAACCAGAACGCACCGAGAGGTATGATTTTCATTCCGAAGTTAATGAAAATGATGATAATGCCTCAAACCATGCGGCTCAGAGTGGAAACCAGCAACAACATCCAGTCACAGACTCAAAGATCAAATTCACCTTTGATGACATCCCACCATCAAAATGGCTTGATAGAAGTATTGAAATGCTAACATGGTGTGAAGCAGAACTTCAATACTATGACATTGCCATGGTCATCAAAAGGTTTCTAGCAAGATGCCAAGGAAGACTCAGAGATTGGTATCTTAGCCTTGGAGAATACCGACATCTCCAACTCCTTCAATGCCAGGCTCCAGAAGCATTCATAAGAGAAATCCAACTTGAATTTGTTGGAAATCCTATTGAATATAAGATACGAGCTAGGGATGAGTTCTTAAAAATGAAATGTTGTTCTTTCAAACAGAAAGACCTTGAAAAGCACTACAATCGAATGTCTGAAAGGTTCTACTGCCTGAACGGCATCGATGATGTGAACCTCAAGCAAGTCTTTCTCAGCTCATTCCCAGAGTCGCTGACAAATGAAGCGTACAGGATGTTAGAAAACAAAAATCAAACGGTAGCCAATGTCTCGCTAGGAGGCCTCTACCAGTTGATCATGAATGCTCTAACCAAACTGTGTAACCAGCAGCGATTCTTAGCCGAGTTTGAAAAAACAGGAAGGCGCCTAGGCTCAGCTTGCAGTGACAAACATCTAAAGATCGGATGCAAAGAAGAGTCTGCATGTGTCTGTCCAAAAGGGTCTAAAATCCTTAAAGGTCTAAGCACCTCAAGGAAAACCGAGAGACGATTCAGACCCAAGAAGAACTGGAAATTCTTGAGTAAGAAGTCAAGTCGAAGCAGAGACACTGATCGTTGCTATGTATGCAACAAACAGGGCCACTTTGCAAAAGATTGCAAAGACAGAAGAAAGACCCAAGCCCTTGTTGAAGCAATCAACAAGATAGAACCAGTTGACGTCTCTGAAATAGAGTTCTTGTACTCTCTAGAAGATGAACCAGGAGAAAATACAATCTGTTCTATCTTCTATGGTTCAAGCTCAGATGACAGTTCAGACGAGCAATCTGACTCAGACACCGGTCTAATGACTATCTACATGGCTGACAGCATTCCTTGCCGGAAAAACAGCCATCGGAAAAACATGTCACAAAGAAGGTTGGTCCCACACACCACCAGACAGCAAGGACCAACAGACCACGTTCAAGATTCCCTCCCTACAGTAACCTTGCCCACTAGGGAGAATATGTCAGCTTTAAAAAAGAAAGAGCCCACTCGCAGAAAAGAAGATAATGCTGACACGAAACCCACTTGCAAGATAAGACCGAACACTGCTACTGCATCACCCACTTTAAAGAATCCTCCAACAGTGAAGAAACGAATCCCGCAGAAAAAAGCAGTCGGGTCATATCGGGAAAAGATACGTGGACACAAACCCAACACGTCTCAAGATCATCAACCTCTTGAGAGACGAAAGGACCCAAAGGCAACTAAAATCAACAACAGGATACTGATGATGGAGAATCCATCCATCACTGTTCAAGATATCCAACAAGGCTTCTCAACGAAGCCAAACGCCTATTTAAAGGGCACCACAAACCCGAAGATGGACCATCAAACCACCAGTCCACCTTCACCAAACACAATGAGTACCTCGACACCCTCTGAAAAAACCCCTCTCCACCAAGAACCTAAATGGAAAAATATCCCTGAAGAGGTTATGGAGGTAATCAAAACCCATAACATTAAGGAAGGCTCCTTAAACTACAAAAGCCTCCTTACCATCGCCCTAGAGGCAAATGGGTCGGTACTAACAGGATCCAGGTTCAGCCCAGACTATCCATTCCTAAATATCTTCTACATTAGGAACTTGAAGAGGCTACCAAAAGAAACCCTGTGCTTTCTTTGGTTCCTCCTTGAGACTTTCACAATAGCCGTGGCATTCAATTCTGCAAAACTAAATGCCTACCTATTAGAAAGTCAGACTGGACTGCTGTCTGAGGAAGAAAAAGGTACAATAAAGCTTCTGGAATGGTTTCTCCCTACACAAAAATGGGTCGAAGCCATGGGAACATCTCCCAAGAAACACTGTCTTGTCCTATTCAACAAACCTAGTTTGTATGCGACAAAATATGTGTATCGTGCCCCTCACACATTCATCCAGGCATGGTATGAGGTAAATCCATCGGATGTATACTTCAAAACTAACAGGTATACAGAATGGATACAACTCAGGAAAAAGATGGCAACAATAAACTTCGTCGACGTTGAAAGCATACCTATAAAGGTATTAACAGAAGAAGAAGTTTATAGGGAAGATGACAGACAGGCCAACGAATGGGAAGAGGCCCAAATCAGCTATTACGGCAAACACCCATTCTTCAACAAGGTGCACATAATTAGTGGACCTCCTCAGCCTCCAGGACACCTCTTTCGTCCCATCCCAGAGATAGCTAAAGATTGGATCAAAGTAGACATCTGGACCCCGCCAAAAGAATTTCGTGATAAGTTAAAAGCCGAAGGCCTCTTGCCAAACGGAAAAGATCCCTATGAAGATGACGATCCAGCAAAGCCGCCTGAAGCTAGTGACTCGCAAGCAGATGACTCACCAGATCCCTACGAAAATGACGATCCAGCAGACCCGTATGAAGACGACCCATCTCACCCAGATTCCCGCTGGAAGTAATCTGGCTTATCCATAAAGAAGAAGATCCTAGTATGATTAATATTTTTAAGTGTGTTTTATGTATTAGATTAATCACTCTTAAAGTGGTTAATGGTGTGCTTAGGATAAATAAAGCTTAATCACTCTTAAAGTGATGTAAGCGCTTACGTATTTGTTTTTGTATTCTTGTTTGAATTATTGTAAGCTGGCCCACATGAATTATGTATCATGAGGTCATGCATGATGTCATAGTGCCTTTCCTTGGTCTATAAAAGGAAGGCCTCCCCTCATTTGTAATCCATCCTTGGAAAGAAATAAAATCTTCTTCTATAATTCTCTCTCTAGTCTCCCTCTTGTTGAGTCTAGAGTCTTTTACTGGTCTTATATAGATCAGCCATAAGGGGGGTTTATGGCTGATCTATATAAGACCAGTAAAAGACTCGATAGACACAAAGGTTATAAAAGAAAAGACTCAAGAGACTCAAAATGTAAAAGAAGAACAAGAGAAACTAGAGAGAGAATTATAGAAGAAGATTTTATTTCTTTCCAAGGATGGATTACAAATGAGGGGAGGCCTTCCTTTTATAGACCAAGGAAAGGCACTATGACATCATGCATGACCTCATGATACATAATTCATGTGGGCCAGCTTACAATAATTCAAACAAGAATACAAAAACAAATACGTAAGCGCTTACATCACTTTAAGAGTGATTAAGCTTTATTTATCCTAAGCACACCATTAACCACTTTAAGAGTGATTAATCTAATACATAAAACACACTTAAAAATATTAATCATACTAGGATCTTCTTCTTTATGGATAAGCCAGATTACTTCCAGCGGGAATCTGGGTGAGATGGGTCGTCTTCATACGGGTCTGCTGGATCGTCATTTTCGTAGGGATCTGGTGAGTCATCTGCTTGCGAGTCACTAGCTTCAGGCGGCTTTGCTGGATCGTCATCTTCATAGGGATCTTTTCCGTTTGGCAAGAGGCCTTCGGCTTTTAACTTATCACGAAATTCTTTTGGCGGGGTCCAGATGTCTACTTTGATCCAATCTTTAGCTATCTCTGGGATGGGACGAAAGAGGTGTCCTGGAGGCTGAGGAGGTCCACTAATTATGTGCACCTTGTTGAAGAATGGGTGTTTGCCGTAATAGCTGATTTGGGCCTCTTCCCATTCGTTGGCCTGTCTGTCATCTTCCCTATAAACTTCTTCTTCTGTTAATACCTTTATAGGTATGCTTTCAACGTCGACGAAGTTTATTGTTGCCATCTTTTTCCTGAGTTGTATCCATTCTGTATACCTGTTAGTTTTGAAGTATACATCCGATGGATTTACCTCATACCATGCCTGGATGAATGTGTGAGGGGCACGATACACATATTTTGTCGCATACAAACTAGGTTTGTTGAATAGGACAAGACAGTGTTTCTTGGGAGATGTTCCCATGGCTTCGACCCATTTTTGTGTAGGGAGAAACCATTCCAGAAGCTTTATTGTACCTTTTTCTTCCTCAGACAGCAGTCCAGTCTGACTTTCTAATAGGTAGGCATTTAGTTTTGCAGAATTGAATGCCACGGCTATTGTGAAAGTCTCAAGGAGGAACCAAAGAAAGCACAGGGTTTCTTTTGGTAGCCTCTTCAAGTTCCTAATGTAGAAGATATTTAGGAATGGATAGTCTGGGCTGAACCTGGATCCTGTTAGTACCGACCCATTTGCCTCTAGGGCGATGGTAAGGAGGCTTTTGTAGTTTAAGGAGCCTGCCTTAATGTTATGGGTTTTGATTACCTCCATAACCTCTTCAGGGATATTTTTCCATTTAGGTTCTTGGTGGAGAGGGGTTTTTTCAGAGGGTGTCGAGGTACTCATTGTGTTTGGTGAAGGTGGACTGGTGGTTTGATGGTCCATCTTCGGGTTTGTGGTGCCCTTTAAATAGGCGTTTGGCTTCGTTGAGAAGCCTTGTTGGATATCTTGAACAGTGATGGATGGATTCTCCATCATCAGTATCCTGTTGTTGATTTTAGTTGCCTTTGGGTCCTTTCGTCTCTCAAGAGGTTGATGATCTTGAGACGTGTTGGGTTTGTGTCCACGTATCTTTTCCCGATATGACCCGACTGCTTTTTTCTGCGGGATTCGTTTCTTCACTGTTGGAGGATTCTTTAAAGTGGGTGATGCAGTAGCAGTGTTCGGTCTTATCTTGCAAGTGGGTTTCGTGTCAGCATTATCTTCTTTTCTGCGAGTGGGCTCTTTCTTTTTTAAAGCTGACATATTCTCCCTAGTGGGCAAGGTTACTGTAGGGAGGGAATCTTGAACGTGGTCTGTTGGTCCTTGCTGTCTGGTGGTGTGTGGGACCAACCTTCTTTGTGACATGTTTTTCCGATGGCTGTTTTTCCGGCAAGGAATGCTGTCAGCCATGTAGATAGTCATTAGACCGGTGTCTGAGTCAGATTGCTCGTCTGAACTGTCATCTGAGCTTGAACCATAGAAGATAGAACAGATTGTATTTTCTCCTGGTTCATCTTCTAGAGAGTACAAGAACTCTATTTCAGAGACGTCAACTGGTTCTATCTTGTTGATTGCTTCAACAAGGGCTTGGGTCTTTCTTCTGTCTTTGCAATCTTTTGCAAAGTGGCCCTGTTTGTTGCATACATAGCAACGATCAGTGTCTCTGCTTCGACTTGACTTCTTACTCAAGAATTTCCAGTTCTTCTTGGGTCTGAATCGTCTCTCGGTTTTCCTTGAGGTGCTTAGACCTTTAAGGATTTTAGACCCTTTTGGACAGACACATGCAGACTCTTCTTTGCATCCGATCTTTAGATGTTTGTCACTGCAAGCTGAGCCTAGGCGCCTTCCTGTTTTTTCAAACTCGGCTAAGAATCGCTGCTGGTTACACAGTTTGGTTAGAGCATTCATGATCAACTGGTAGAGGCCTCCTAGCGAGACATTGGCTACCGTTTGATTTTTGTTTTCTAACATCCTGTACGCTTCATTTGTCAGCGACTCTGGGAATGAGCTGAGAAAGACTTGCTTGAGGTTCACATCATCGATGCCGTTCAGGCAGTAGAACCTTTCAGACATTCGATTGTAGTGCTTTTCAAGGTCTTTCTGTTTGAAAGAACAACATTTCATTTTTAAGAACTCATCCCTAGCTCGTATCTTATATTCAATAGGATTTCCAACAAATTCAAGTTGGATTTCTCTTATGAATGCTTCTGGAGCCTGGCATTGAAGGAGTTGGAGATGTCGGTATTCTCCAAGGCTAAGATACCAATCTCTGAGTCTTCCTTGGCATCTTGCTAGAAACCTTTTGATGACCATGGCAATGTCATAGTATTGAAGTTCTGCTTCACACCATGTTAGCATTTCAATACTTCTATCAAGCCATTTTGATGGTGGGATGTCATCAAAGGTGAATTTGATCTTTGAGTCTGTGACTGGATGTTGTTGCTGGTTTCCACTCTGAGCCGCATGGTTTGAGGCATTATCATCATTTTCATTAACTTCGGAATGAAAATCATACCTCTCGGTGCGTTCTGGTTCAGTCATGAAGAGGTGTTCAAACTCTTCTGTCGGGCTTACGTCTTCATATGACTTTGGCGTGGAACCTTCTGAACCTGGGTCAGACTCGTCATCTGACTGTGTTGTAATGACCGGTGCCATAGTCGGCACATCCTGGTTGTTTTTGCTCATAGCATGTAAAAACGAGGAGATGGGGTTATCTTCTCCCTTTCCTATGGCTTTAGATGAAGCCATCATCATGCTATCATCAGCAATCTTCTTGCCCGTTGATGGATCTTGTGGCTTGCTTGTAGATGCTCTCTGATTTGAGCTGTCAGATGTCATGGAAGTTGCAGGAGATGACCTTTGTTTCCTTGCTTTGATCTTAGCTTGCTCACTTGACCATAATCTTAAAGACGGTGAGTCTTCAGGATATGATGAAATTTGCAGTGGTTGAGGATCAAAGGCTGCCCTCACGAATGGTGAGGAGGGTAGTCTCCATGGATCATCTGCTAGTGTTGAGACTCTCTGCTGCTTGTGTTGTCTTTCCAGATCTGCAAGCTGTGCTTTTAGAAACTTCATTTCAGCTTCCTTCTCAGTCTGGGCAACGCTTCTTGTGCTTACCATGCCTGGGTTATTGTAAGCCATCTGAAGTAATTCATTATGAATACCAAGAATTTTATTCTTGATTTCATAGATGATTCCTTCAAGTCCAGTCATCCTGTTGGACAGGGCTGCTTGGGACTTTAAGAGATCCTCTTGCTTTGCAATGATGGATCTAAGAGCGTTGTTTTGAGCAACAGCGTTTTCACTTTGCCAGTTCAAAGTGGCTTCAGCAGGGGTAACCTGGTGTTGGACACCATTTGCACCTATGGTGGTTGGGTTCTCAATCTTCCAACTATGTCGAGCCTTTTGCTGGACATTCTCAAAGGTGGATAAAGGTGGGAATTCGGTGTGGTAATTTTGGGGTGAGGGTGCTGGTGTAAGGGTGAAACATTCTTTGGGTGGTGTGGGTGGATGTTTCAGTGGTGGAGGAGGTGATGGTTTTGGTGGTTTAGTTTTGGGTTTTGAATCACCATACAGGACATAGTAGTCAAACTTTCCTGATGGTTCACCAAGAAGACCAACTGTTGGGTCTCCAGCTTCATACCTCTGTTTGAGAGTAAACTGGGAACCTTTCTTCTTTCTCTGGTTGTCTTCTTCTTCATACTCTAGCTTATATGCCTCATCAAGGCAATCTTGACAGTCACATACATCGAAAGGATTATGTGGTGTCTGTGCTGGAGCTTCTACCGGTTGCATCATGTGCATCGAGGAGAAAACATCTCTTCGATCTTGTCTGTCAAATCTGACTTCGACATGTCCATCCTGGTGACGGATGAACTCTGGAGTTGTCGTTGTCTGGACCGGTGCTTGGTGGATCTGTTCGTAATTAGTTATCCATTTTTCTGGAAGTAGCTTTGTGAGCTCTTCTCTGGATAGCTGCTTAGGAACATATGTGCAGGTTGGCGTTGCATTAGAATCGATGTCTATGAGCAGCGCATCACCTGAGTTGTCTTGGCCTGGAACCATAAGATCCAAGGCATGATCTTGAACTCTGTAAGCCATCTGATAATGGAAAGTAGCCTGAAAAGTGTTGACCTGTGGAGTGCCACCGATTTGGATCTGGGCTTTTAAGGCTGTTAAGAGTGAAGGGTCATTAAGGGGCATACAGAAGTTTGGATAGAAGGTGACAAAGACCGTTCCGGCGTTCAAGGTGGTTTGTATCGTACCAATACAAGCGTGTTGATACTGTACAAATCTTGTATCGACTAAAGCGATTCGAGAGAACGCTGGTAACCCTTTCCTTCCATGGAAAGTAAGGGCTAATCTAATGGCACCAAAGTGGATATGTGTATATCCTTGGGCAAGACAGATTTACAAATGAGGGGAGGCCTTCCTTTTATAGACCAAGGAAAGGCACTATGACATCATGCATGACCTCATGATACATAATTCATGTGGGCCAGCTACAATAATTTAAACAAGAATACAAAAACAAATACGTAAGCGCTTACATCACTTTAAGAGTGATTAAGCTTTATTTATCCTAAGCACACCATTAACCACTTTAAGAGTGATTAATCTAATACATAAATAAAACACTCATAAAATATTAAACACACTTAATCACACTTGAATCTTCTTCTTTACGGATAAGCCAGATTACTTCCAGCGAGAATCTGGGTGAGATGGGTCGTCTTCATACGGGTCTGCTGGATCGTCGTCTTCGTAGGGATCCGGTGAGTCATCTGGTTGTGAGTCACTAGCTTCAGGCGGCTTTGCTGGATCGTCATCTTCATAGGGATCTTTTCCGTTTGGCAAGAGGCCTTCGGCTTTTAACCTATCACGAAATTCCTTTGGCGGGGTCCAGATGTCTACTTTGATCCAATCTTTAGCTATCTCTGGGATGGGACGAAAGAGGTGTCCTGGAGGCTGAGGAGGTCCACTAATTATGTGCACCTTGTTGAAGAATGGGTGTTTGCCGTAATAGCTGATTTGGGCCTCTTCCCATTCGTTGGCCTGTTTGTCATCTTCCCTATAAACTTCTTCTTCTGTTAATACCTTTATAGGTATGCTTTCAGCGTCGACGAAGTTTATTGTTGCCATCTTTTTCCTGAGTTGTATCCATTCTGTATACCTGTTAGTTTTGAAGTATACATCCGATGGATTTACCTCATACCATGCTTGGATGAATGTGTGAGGCGCACGATACACATATTTTGTCGCATACAAACTAGGTTTGTTGAATAGGACAAGACAGTGTTTCTTGGGAGATGTTCCCATGGCTTCGGCCCATTTTTGTGTAGGGAGAAACCATTCCAGGAGCTTTATTGTACCATTTTCTTCCTCAGACAGTAGTCCAGTCTGACTTTCTAACAGATAGGCATTTAGTTTTGCAGAATTAAACGCCACGGCTATTGTGAAAGTCTCAAGGAGGAACCAAAGAAAGCACAAGGTTTCTTTTGGTAGCCTCTTCAAGTTCCTAATGTAGAAGATATTTAGGAACGGGTAGTCTGGGCTGAATCTGGATCCTGTTAGTACCGACCCATTTGCTTCTAAGGCGATGGTAAGGAGGCTTTTGTAGCTTAAGGAGCCTTCCTTAATGTTATGGGTGTTGATTACCTCCATAACCTCTTCAGGGATATTTTTCCATTTAGGTTCTTGGTGGAGAGGGGTTTTTTCAGAGGGTGTCGAGGTACTCATTGTGTTTGGTGAAGGTGGACTGGTGGTTTGATGGTCCATCTTCGGGTTTGTGGTGCCCTTTAAATAGGCGACTGGCTTCGTTGAGAAGCTTTGCTGGATATCTTGAACAGTGATGGATGGATTCTCCATCATCAGTATCCTGTTGTTGATTTTAGTTGCCTTTGGGCCCTTTCGTCTCTCAAGAGGTTGATGATTTTGAGACGTGCTGGGTTTGTGTCCACGTATCTTTTCCCGATATGACCCGACTGCTTTTTTCTGCGGGATTCGTTTCTTCACTGTTGGAGGATTCTTTAAAGTGGGTGATGCAGTAGCAGTGTTCGGTCTTATCTTGCAAGTGGGTTTCGTGTCAGCATTATCTTCTTTTCTGCGAGTGGGCTCTTTCTTTTTTAAAGCTGACAAATTCTCCCTAGTGGGCAAGGTTACTGTAGGGAGGGAATCTTGAACGTGGTCTGTTGGTCCTTGCTGTCTGGTGGTGTGTGGGACCGACCTTCTTTGTGACATGTTTTTCCGATGGCTGTTTTTCCGGCAAGGAATGCTGTCAGCCATGTAGATAGTCATTAGACCGGTGTCTGAGTCAGATTGCTCGTCTGAACTGTCATCTGAGCTTGAACCATAGAAGATAGAACATATTGTATTTTCTCCTGGTTCATCTTCTAGAGAGTACAAGAACTCTATTTCAGAGACGTCAACTGGTTCTATCTTGTTGATTGCTTCAACAAGGGCTTGGGTCTTTCTTCTGTCTTTGCAATCTTTTGCAAAATGGCCCTGTTTGTTGCATACATAGCAACGGTCAGTGTCTCTGCTTCGACTTGACTTCTTGCTCAAGAATTTCCAGTTCTTCTTGGGTCTGAATCGTTTCTCGGCTTTCCTCGAGGTGTTTAAACCTTTAAGGATTTTAGACCCTTTTGGACAGACACATGCAGACTCTTCTTTGCATCCGATCTTTAGATGTTTGTCACTGCAAGCTGAGCCTAGGCGCTTTCCCGTTTTTTCAAACTCGGCTAAGAATCGCTGCTGGTTACACAGTTTGGTTAGAGCATTCATGATCAACTGGTAGAGGCCTCCTAGCGAGACATTGGCTACCGTTTGATTTTTGTTTTCTAACATCCTGTATGCTTCATTTGTTAGCGACTCTGGGAATGAGTTGAGAAAGACTTGCTTGAGGTTTACATCATCGATGCCGTTCAGGCAGTAGAACCTTTCAGACATTCGATTGTAGTGCTTTTCAAGGTCTTTCTGTTTGAAAGAACAACATTTCATTTTTAAGAACTCATCCCTAGCTCGTATCTTATATTCAATAGGATTTCCAACAAATTCAAGTTGGATTTCTCTTATGAATGCTTCTGGAGCCTGGCATTGAAGGAGTTGGAGATGTCGGTATTCTCCAAGGCTGAGATACCAATCTCTGAGTCTTCCTTGGCATCTTGCTAAAAACCTTTTGATGACCATGGCAATGTCATAGTATTGAAGTTCTGCTTCACACCATGTTAGCATTTCAATACTTCTATCAAGCCATTTTGATGGTGGGATGTCATCAAAGGTGAATTTGATCTTTGAGTCTGTGACTGGATGTTGTTGTTGGTTTCCACTGTGAGCCGCATGATTGGAGGCATTATCATCATTTTCATTTACTTCGGAATGAAAATCATACCTCTCAGTGCGTTCTGGTTCAGTCATGAAGAGATGTTCAAACTCTTCTGTCGGGCTTACGTCTTCATATGACTTTGGCGTGGAACCTTCTGAACCTGGGTCAGACTCGTCATCTGACTGTGTTGTAATGACCGGTGCCATAGTCGGCACATCCTGGTTGTTTTTGCTCATAGCATGTAAAAACGAGGAGATGGGGTTATCTTCTCCCTTTCCTATGGCTTTAGATGAAGCCATCATCATGCTATCATCAGCAATCTTCTTGCCCGTTGATGGATCTTGTGGCTTGCTTGTAGATGCTCTCTGATTTGAGCTGTCAGATGTCATGGAAGTTGCAGGAGATGACCTTTGTTTCCTTGCTTTGATCTTAGCTTGCTCACTTGACCATAATCTTAAAGACGGTGAGTCTTCAGGATATGATGAAATTTGCAGTGGTTGAGGATCAAAGGCTGCCCTCACGAATGGTGAGGAGGGTAGTCTCCATGGATCATCTGCTAGTGTTGAGACTCTCTGCTGCTTGTGTTGTCTTTCCAGATCTGCAAGCTGTGCTTTTAGAAACTTCATTTCAGCTTCCTTCTCAGTCTGGGCAACGCTTCTTGTGCTTACCATGCCTGGGTTATTGTAAGCCATCTGAAGTAATTCATTATGAATACCAAGAATTTTATTCTTGATTTCATAGATGATTCCTTCAAGTCCAGTCATCCTGTTGGACAGGGCTGCTTGGGACTTTAAGAGATCCTCTTGCTTTGCAATGATGGATCTAAGAGCGTTGTTTTGAGCAACAGCGTTTTCACTTTGCCAGTTCAAAGTGGCTTCAGCAGGGGTAACCTGGTGTTGGACACCATTTGCACCTATGGTGGTTGGGTTCTCAATCTTCCAACTATGTCGAGCCTTTTGCTGGACATTCTCAAAGGTGGATAAAGGTGGGAATTCGGTGTGGTAATTTTGGGGTGAGGGTGCTGGTGTAAGGGTGAAACATTCTTTGGGTGGTGTGGGTGGATGTTTCAGTGGTGGAGGAGGTGATGGTTTTGGTGGTTTAGGTTTGGGTTTTGAATCACCATACAGGACATAGTAGTCAAACTTTCCTGATGGTTCACCAAGAAGACCAACTGTTGGGTCTCCAGCTTCATACCTCTGTTTGAGAGTAAACTGGGAACCTTTCTTCTTTCTCTGGTTGTCTTCTTCTTCATACTCTAGCTTATATGCCTCATCAAGGCAATCTTGACAGTCACATACATCGAAAGGATTATGTGGTGTCTGTGCTGGAGCTTCTACCGGTTGCATCATGTGCATCGAGGAGAAAACATCTCTTCGATCTTGTCTGTCAAATCTGACTTCGACATGTCCATCCTGGTGACGGATGAACTCTGGAGTTGTCGTTGTCTGGACCGGTGCTTGGTGGATCTGTTCGTAATTAGTTATCCATTTTTCTGGAAGTAGCTTTGTGAGCTCTTCTCTGGATAGCTGCTTAGGAACATATGTGCAGGTTGGCGTTGCATTAGAATCGATGTCTATGAGCAGCGCATCACCTGAGTTGTCTTGGCCTGGAACCATAAGATCCAAGGCATGATCTTGAACTCTGTAAGCCATCTGATAATGGAAAGTAGCCTGAAAAGTGTTGACCTGTGGAGTGCCACCGATTTGGATCTGGGCTTTTAAGGCTGTTAAGAGTGAAGGGTCATTAAGGGGCATACAGAAGTTTGGATAGAAGGTGACAAAGACCGTTCCGGCGTTCAAGGTGGTTTGTATCGTACCAATACAAGCGTGTTGATACTGTACAAATCTTGTATCGACTAGAGCGATTCGAGAGAACGCTGGTAACCCTTTCCTTCCATGGAAAGTAAGGGCTAATCTAATGGCACCAAAGTGGATATGTGTATATCCTTGGGCAAGACAGATCCTTGGAAGATCTGGGGGTAGGGATAGGGTGACTAGGTGTTCAGACGTTGTGGCAGGGAGTTGGTGTGAGTTATACTTGGAAGTTTGAACAAACTCCTTGACAATCGGACTGGACGAGGAACCTATAATCCTTTTTACCTTCGTGGATAAAGAATTATGAGGTTTGGAGAAGACACTATAGGGGTTGACTATGGGCATACTAGTAATAGGGATTTTAGAATCATCGGACATATATGAGATTTCATATAGTTGATCTATTCTAGACGCAGACATCACTTTAAGAGTGATTAAGCTTTATTTATCCTAAGCACACCATTAACCACTTTAAGAGTGATTAATCTAATACATAAAACACACTTAAAAATATTAATCATACTAGGATCTTCTTCTTTATGGATAAGCCAGATTACTTCCAGCGGGAATCTGGGTGAGATGGGTCGTCTTCATACGGGTCTGCTGGATCGTCATTTTCGTAGGGATCTGGTGAGTCATCTGCTTGCGAGTCACTAGCTTCAGGCGGCTTTGCTGGATCGTCATCTTCATAGGGATCTTTTCCGTTTGGCAAGAGGCCTTCGGCTTTTAACTTATCACGAAATTCTTTTGGCGGGGTCCAGATGTCTACTTTGATCCAATCTTTAGCTATCTCTGGGATGGGACGAAAGAGGTGTCCTGGAGGCTGAGGAGGTCCACTAATTATGTGCACCTTGTTGAAGAATGGGTGTTTGCCGTAATAGCTGATTTGGGCCTCTTCCCATTCGTTGGCCTGTCTGTCATCTTCCCTATAAACTTCTTCTTCTGTTAATATCTTTATAGGTATGCTTTCAACGTCGACGAAGTTTATTGTTGCCATCTTTTTCCTGAGTTGTATCCATTCTGTATACCTGTTAGTTTTGAAGTATACATCCGATGGATTTACCTCATACCATGCCTGGATGAATGTGTGAGGGGCACGATACACATATTTTGTCGCATACAAACTAGGTTTGTTGAATAGGACAAGACAGTGTTTCTTGGGAGATGTTCCCATGGCTTCGACCCATTTTTGTGTAGGGAGAAACCATTCCAGAAGCTTTATTGTACCTTTTTCTTCCTCAGACAGCAGTCCAGTCTGACTTTCTAATAGGTAGGCATTTAGTTTTGCAGAATTGAATGCCACGGCTATTGTGAAAGTCTCAAGGAGGAACCAAAGAAAGCACAGGGTTTCTTTTGGTAGCCTCTTCAAGTTCCTAATGTAGAAGATATTTAGGAATGGATAGTCTGGGCTGAACCTGGATCCTGTTAGTACCGACCCATTTGCCTCTAGGGCGATGGTAAGGAGGCTTTTGTAGTTTAAGGAGCCTTCCTTAATGTTATGGGTTTTGATTACCTCCATAACCTCTTCAGGGATATTTTTCCATTTAGGTTCTTGGTGGAGAGGGGTTTTTTCAGAGGGTGTCGAGGTACTCATTGTGTTTGGTGAAGGTGGACTGGTGGTTTGATGGTCCATCTTCGGGTTTGTGGTGCCCTTTAAATAGGCGTTTGGCTTCGTTGAGAAGCCTTGTTGGATATCTTGAACAGTGATGGATGGATTCTCCATCATCAGTATCCTGTTGTTGATTTTAGTTGCCTTTGGGTCCTTTCGTCTCTCAAGAGGTTGATGATCTTGAGACGTGTTGGGTTTGTGTCCACGTATCTTTTCCCGATATGACCCGACTGCTTTTTTCTGCGGGATTCGTTTCTTCACTGTTGGAGGATTCTTTAAAGTGGGTGATGCAGTAGCAGTGTTCGGTCTTATCTTGCAAGTGGGTTTCGTGTCAGCATTATCTTCTTTTCTGCGAGTGGGCTCTTTCTTTTTTAAAGCTGACATATTCTCCCTAGTGGGCAAGGTTACTGTAGGGAGGGAATCTTGAACGTGGTCTGTTGGTCCTTGCTGTCTGGTGGTGTGTGGGACCAACCTTCTTTGTGACATGTTTTTCCGATGGCTGTTTTTCCGGCAAGGAATGCTGTCAGCCATGTAGATAGTCATTAGACCGGTGTCTGAGTCAGATTGCTCGTCTGAACTGTCATCTGAGCTTGAACCATAGAAGATAGAACAGATTGTATTTTCTCCTGGTTCATCTTCTAGAGAGTACAAGAACTCTATTTCAGAGACGTCAACTGGTTCTATCTTGTTGATTGCTTCAACAAGGGCTTGGGTCTTTCTTCTGTCTTTGCAATCTTTTGCAAAGTGGCCCTGTTTGTTGCATACATAGCAACGATCAGTGTCTCTGCTTCGACTTGACTTCTTACTCAAGAATTTCCAGTTCTTCTTGGGTCTGAATCGTCTCTCGGTTTTCCTTGAGGTGCTTAGACCTTTAAGGATTTTAGACCCTTTTGGACAGACACATGCAGACTCTTCTTTGCATCCGATCTTTAGATGTTTGTCACTGCAAGCTGAGCCTAGGCGCCTTCCTGTTTTTTCAAACTCGGCTAAGAATCGCTGTTGGTTACACAGTTTGGTTAGAGCATTCATGATCAACTGGTAGAGGCCTCCTAGCGAGACATTGGCTACCGTTTGATTTTTGTTTTCTAACATCCTGTACGCTTCATTTGTCAGCGACTCTGGGAATGAGCTGAGAAAGACTTGCTTGAGGTTCACATCATCGATGCCGTTCAGGCAGTAGAACCTTTCAGACATTCGATTGTAGTGCTTTTCAAGGTCTTTCTGTTTGAAAGAACAACATTTCATTTTTAAGAACTCATCCCTAGCTCGTATCTTATATTCAATAGGATTTCCAACAAATTCAAGTTGGATTTCTCTTATGAATGCTTCTGGAGCCTGGCATTGAAGGAGTTGGAGATGTCGGTATTCTCCAAGGCTAAGATACCAATCTCTGAGTCTTCCTTGGCATCTTGCTAGAAACCTTTTGATGACCATGGCAATGTCATAGTATTGAAGTTCTGCTTCACACCATGTTAGCATTTCAATACTTCTATCAAGCCATTTTGATGGTGGGATGTCATCAAAGGTGAATTTGATCTTTGAGTCTGTGACTGGATGTTGTTGCTGGTTTCCACTCTGAGCCGCATGGTTTGAGGCATTATCATCATTTTCATTAACTTCGGAATGAAAATCATACCTCTCGGTGCGTTCTGGTTCAGTCATGAAGAGGTGTTCAAACTCTTCTGTCGGGCTTACGTCTTCATATGACTTTGGCGTGGAACCTTCTGAACCTGGGTCAGACTCGTCATCTGACTGTGTTGTAATGACCGGTGCCATAGTCGGCACATCCTGGTTGTTTTTGCTCATAGCATGTAAAAACGAGGAGATGGGGTTATCTTCTCCCTTTCCTATGGCTTTAGATGAAGCCATCATCATGCTATCATCAGCAATCTTCTTGCCCGTTGATGGATCTTGTGGCTTGCTTGTAGATGCTCTCTGATTTGAGCTGTCAGATGTCATGGAAGTTGCAGGAGATGACCTTTGTTTCCTTGCTTTGATCTTAGCTTGCTCACTTGACCATAATCTTAAAGACGGTGAGTCTTCAGGATATGATGAAATTTGCAGTGGTTGAGGATCAAAGGCTGCCCTCACGAATGGTGAGGAGGGTAGTCTCCATGGATCATCTGCTAGTGTTGAGACTCTCTGCTGCTTGTGTTGTCTTTCCAGATCTGCAAGCTGTGCTTTTAGAAACTTCATTTCAGCTTCCTTCTCAGTCTGGGCAACGCTTCTTGTGCTTACCATGCCTGGGTTATTGTAAGCCATCTGAAGTAATTCATTATGAATACCAAGAATTTTATTCTTGATTTCATAGATGATTCCTTCAAGTCCAGTCATCCTGTTGGACAGGGCTGCTTGGGACTTTAAGAGATCCTCTTGCTTTGCAATGATGGATCTAAGAGCGTTGTTTTGAGCAACAGCGTTTTCACTTTGCCAGTTCAAAGTGGCTTCAGCAGGGGTAACCTGGTGTTGGACACCATTTGCACCTATGGTGGTTGGGTTCTCAATCTTCCAACTATGTCGAGCCTTTTGCTGGACATTCTCAAAGGTGGATAAAGGTGGGAATTCGGTGTGGTAATTTTGGGGTGAGGGTGCTGGTGTAAGGGTGAAACATTCTTTGGGTGGTGTGGGTGGATGTTTCAGTGGTGGAGGAGGTGATGGTTTTGGTGGTTTAGGTTTGGGTTTTGAATCACCATACAGGACATAGTAGTCAAACTTTCCTGATGGTTCACCAAGAAGACCAACTGTTGGGTCTCCAGCTTCATACCTCTGTTTGAGAGTAAACTGGGAACCTTTCTTCTTTCTCTGGTTGTCTTCTTCTTCATACTCTAGCTTATATGCCTCATCAAGGCAATCTTGACAGTCACATACATCGAAAGGATTATGTGGTGTCTGTGCTGGAGCTTCTACTGGTTGCATCATGTGCATCGAGGAGAAAACATCTCTTCGATCTTGTCTGTCAAATCTGACTTCGACATGTCCATCCTGGTGACGGATGAACTCTGGAGTTGTCGTTGTCTGGACCGGTGCTTGGTGGATCTGTTCGTAATTAGTTATCCATTTTTCTGGAAGTAGCTTTGTAAGCTCTTCTCTGGATAGCTGTTTAGGAACATATGTGCAGGTTGGCGTTGCATTAGAATCGATGTCTATGAGCAGCGCATCACCTGAGTTGTCTTGGCCTGGAACCATAAGATCCAAGGCATGATCTTGAACTCTGTAAGCCATCTGATAATGGAAAGTAGCCTGAAAAGTGTTGACCTGTGGAGTACCACCGATTTGGATCTGGGCTTTTAAGGCTGTTAAGAGTGAAGGGTCATTAAGGGGCATACAGAAGTTTGGATAGAAGGTGACAAAGACCGTTCCGGCGTTCAAGGTGGTTTGTATCGTACCAATACAAGCGTGTTGATACTGTACAAATCTTGTATCGACTAGAGCGATTCGAGAGAACGCTGGTAACCCTTTCCTTCCATGGAAAGTAAGGGCTAATCTAATGGCACCAAAGTGGATATGTGTATATCCTTGGGCAAGACAGATCCTTGGAAGATCTGGGGGTAGGGATAGGGTGACTAGGTGTTCAGACGTTGTGGCAGGGAGTTGGTGTGAGTTATACTTGGAAGTTTGAACAAACTCCTTGACAATCGGACTGGACGAGGAACCTATAATCCTTTTTACCTTCGTGGATAAAGAATTATGAGGTTTGGAGAAGACACTATAGGGGTTGACTATGGGCATACTAGTAATAGGGATTTTAGAATCATCGGACATATATGAGATTTCATATAGTTGATCTATTCTAGACGCAGACGATCTTCTTAAAGAAGAACTAGAACGGGATAGACCTTGATCTTGATTCATAACTGGGTTTAGACTCCTCTAACAATTATCAAGTTTTCCCAGCTCGTACCAAATTGAGACTTTACCGCGAACCTCTGTCGACTTACCACTCACAACAAGCTGTCTACGACTTGATAAGGGTTCAGTGTGTCGACAGAGGTTCGCGGTAAAGTCTCAATTTGGTACGAGCTGGGAAAACTTGATAATTGTTAGAGGAGTCTAAACCCAGTTATGAATCAAGATCAAGGTCTATCCCGTTCTAGTTCTTCTTTAAGAAGATCGTCTGCGTCTAGAATAGATCGACTATATGAAATCTCATATATGTCCGATGATTCTAAAATCCCTATTACTAGTATGCCCATAGTCAACCCCTATAGTGTCTTCTCCAAACCTCATAATTCTTTATCCACGAAGGTAAAAAGGATTATAGGTTCCTCGTCTAGTCCGATTGTCAAGGAGTTTGTCCAAGCTTCCAAGTATAACTCACACCAACTCCCTGCCACAACGTCTGAACACCTAGTCACCCTATCCCTACCCCCAGATCTTCCAAGGATCTGTCTTGCCCAAGGATATACACATATCCACTTTGGTGCCATTAGATTAGCCCTTACTTTCCATGGAAGGAAAGGGTTACCAGCGTTCTCTCGAATCGCTTTAGTCGATACAAGATTTGTACAGTATCAACACGCTTGTATTGGTACGATACAAACCACCTTGAACGCCGGAACGGTCTTTGTCACCTTCTATCCAAACTTCTGTATGCCCCTTAATGACCCTTCACTCTTAACAGCCTTAAAAGCCCAGATCCAAATCGGTGGCACTCCACAGGTCAACACTTTTCAGGCTACTTTCCATTATCAGATGGCTTACAGAGTTCAAGATCATGCCTTGGATCTTATGGTTCCAGGCCAAGACAACTCAGGTGATGCGCTGCTCATAGACATCGATTCTAATGCAACGCCAACCTACACATATGTTCCTAAGCAGCTATCCAGAGAAGAGCTCACAAAGCTACTTCCAGAAAAATGGATAACTAATTACGAACAGATCCACCAAGCACCGGTCCAGACAACGACAACTCCAGAGTTCATCCGTCACCAGGATGGACATGTCAAAGTCAGATTTGACAGACAAGATCGAAGAGATGTTTTCTCCTCGATGCACATGATGCAACCGGTAGAAGCTCCAGCACAGACACCACATAATCCTTTCGATGTATGTGACTGTCAAGATTGCCTTGATGAGGCATATAAGCTAGAGTATGAAGAAGAAGACAACCAGAGAAAGAAGAAAGGTTCCCAGTTTACTCTCAAACAGAGGTATGAAGCTGGAGACCCAACAGTTGGTCTTCTTGGTGAACCATCAGGAAAGTTTGACTACTATGTCCTGTATGGTGATTCAAAACCCAAACCTAAACCACCAAAACCATCACCTCCTCCACCACTGAAACATCCACCCACACCACCCAAAGAATGTTTCACCCTTACACCAGCACCCTCACCCCAAAATTACCACACCGAATTCCCACCTTTATCCACCTTTGAGAATGTCCAGCAAAAGGCTCGACATAGTTGGAAGATTGAGAACCCAACCACCATAGGTGCAAATGGTGTCCAACACCAGGTTACCCCTGCTGAAGCCACTTTGAACTGGCAAAGTGAAAACGCTGTTGCTCAAAACAACGCTCTTAGATCCATCATTGCAAAGCAAGAGGATCTCTTAAAGTCCCAAGCAGCCCTGTCCAACAGGATGACTGGACTTGAAGGAATCATCTATGAAATCAAGAATAAAATTCTTGGTATTCATAATGAATTACTTCAGATGGCTTACAATAACCCAGGCATGGTAAGCACAAGAAGCGTTGCCCAGACTGAGAAGGAAGCTGAAATGAAGTTTCTAAAAGCACAGCTTGCAGATCTGGAAAGACAACACAAGCAGCAGAGAGTCTCAACACTAGCAGATGATCCATGGAGACTACCCTCCTCACCATTCGTGAGGGCAGCCTTTGATCCTCAACCACTGCAAATTTCATCATATCCTGAAGACTCACCGTCTTTAAGATTATGGTCAAGTGAGCAAGCTAAGATCAAAGCAAGGAAACAAAGGTCATCTCCTGCAACTTCCATGACATCTGACAGCTCAAATCAGAGAGCATCTACAAGCAAGCCACAAGATCCATCAACGGGCAAGAAGATTGCTGATGATAGCATGATGATGGCTTCATCTAAAGCCATAGGAAAGGGAGAAGATAACCCCATCTCCTCGTTTTTACATGCTATGAGCAAAAACAACCAGGATGTGCCGACTATGGCACCGGTCATTACAACACAATCAGATGACGAGTCTGACCCATGTTCAGAAGGTTCCACGCCAAAGTCATATGAAGACGTAAGCCCGACAGAAGAGTTTGAACACCTCTTCATGACTGAACCAGAACGCACTGAGAGGTATGATTTTCATTCCGAAGTAAATGAAAATGATGATAATGCCTCCAATCATGCGGCTCACAGTGGAAACCAACAACAACATCCAGTCACAGACTCAAAGATCAAATTCACCTTTGATGACATCCCACCATCAAAATGGCTTGATAGAAGTATTGAAATGCTAACATGGTGTGAAGCAGAACTTCAATACTATGACATTGCCATGGTCATCAAAAGGTTTTTAGCAAGATGCCACGGAAGACTCAGAGATTGGTATCTTAGCCTTGGAGAATACCGACATCTCCAACTCCTTCAATGCCAGGCTCCAGAAGCATTCATAAGAGAAATCCAACTTGAATTTGTTGGAAATCCTATTGAATATAAAATACGAGCTAGGGATGAGTTCTTAAAAATGAAATGTTGTTCTTTCAAACAGAAAGACCTTGAAAAGCACTACAATAGAATGTCTGAAAGGTTCTACTGCCTGAACGGCATCGACGATGTGAACCTCAAGCAAGTCTTTCTCAACTCATTCCCAGAGTCGCTGACAAATGAAGCGTACAGGATGTTAGAAAACAAAAATCAAACGGTAGCCAATGTCTCGCTAGGAGGCCTCTACCAGTTGATCATGAATGCTCTAACCAAACTGTGTAACCAGCAGCGATTCTTAGCCGAGTTTGAAAAAACAGGAAGGCGCCTAGGCTCAGCTTGCAGTGACAAACATCTAAAGATCGGATGCAAAGAAGAGTCTGCATGTGTCTGTCCAAAAGGGTCTAAAATCCTTAAAGGTCTAAGCACCTCAAGGAAAACCGAGAGACGATTCAGACCCAAGAAGAACTGGAAATTCTTGAGTAAGAAGTCAAGTCGAAGCAGAGACACTGATCGTTGCTATGTATGCAACAAACAGGGCCACTTTGCAAAAGATTGCAAAGACAGAAGAAAGACCCAAGCCCTTGTTGAAGCAATCAACAAGATAGAACCAGTTGACGTCTCTGAAATAGAGTTCTTGTACTCTCTAGAAGATGAACCAGGAGAAAATACAATCTGTTCTATCTTCTATGGTTCAAGCTCAGATGACAGTTCAGACGAGCAATCTGACTCAGACACCGGTCTAATGACTATCTACATGGCTGACAGCATTCCTTGCCGGAAAAACAGCCATCGGAAAAACATGTCACAAAGAAGGTTGGTCCCACACACCACCAGACAGCAAGGACCAACAGACCACGTTCAAGATTCCCTCCCTACAGTAACCTTGCCCACTAGGGAGAATATGTCAGCTTTAAAAAAGAAAGAGCCCACTCGCAGAAAAGAAGATAATGCTGACACGAAACCCACTTGCAAGATAGGACCGAACACTGCTACTGCATCACCCACTTTAAAGAATCCTCCAACAGTGAAGAAACGAATCCCGCAGAAAAAAGCAGTCGGGTCATATCGGGAAAAGATACGTGGACACAAACCCAACACGTCTCAAGATCATCAACCTCTTGAGAGACGAAAGGACCCAAAGGCAACTAAAATCAACAACAGGATACTGATGATGGAGAATCCATCCATCACTGTTCAAGATATCCAACAAGGCTTCTCAACGAAGCCAAACGCCTATTTAAAGGGCACCACAAACCCGAAGATGGACCATCAAACCACCAGTCCACCTTCACCAAACACAATGAGTACCTCGACACCCTCTGAAAAAACCCCTCTCCACCAAGAACCTAAATGGAAAAATATCCCTGAAGAGGTTATGGAGGTAATCAAAACCCATAACATTAAGGAAGGCTCCTTAAACTACAAAAGCCTCCTTACCATCGCCCTAGAGGCAAATGGGTCGGTACTAACAGGATCCAGGTTCAGCCCAGACTATCCATTCCTAAATATCTTCTACATTAGGAACTTGAAGAGGCTACCAAAAGAAACCCTGTGCTTTCTTTGGTTCCTCCTTGAGACTTTCACAATAGCCGTGGCATTCAATTCTGCAAAACTAAATGCCTACCTATTAGAAAGTCAGACTGGACTGCTGTCTGAGGAAGAAAAAGGTACAATAAAGCTTCTGGAATGGTTTCTCCCTACACAAAAATGGGTCGAAGCCATGGGAACATCTCCCAAGAAACACTGTCTTGTCCTATTCAACAAACCTAGTTTGTATGCGACAAAATATGTGTATCGTGCCCCTCACACATTCATCCAGGCATGGTATGAGGTAAATCCATCGGATGTATACTTCAAAACTAACAGGTATACAGAATGGATACAACTCAGGAAAAAGATGGCAACAATAAACTTCGTCGACGTCGAAAGCATACCTATAAAGGTCCTAACAGAAGAAGAAGTTTATAAGGAAGATGACAAGCAGGCTAACGAATGGGAAGAGGCCCAAATCAGCTATTATGGCAAACACCCATTCTTCAACAAGGTGCACATAATTAGTGGACCTCCTCAGCCTCCAGGAAACCTCTTTCGTCCCATCCCAGAGATAGCTAAAGATTGGATCAAGGTAGATATCTGGACCCCGCCAAAAGAATTTCGTGACAGGTTAAAAGCCGAAGGCCTCTTGCCAAACGGAAAAGATCCCTATGAAGATGACGATCCAGCAAAGCCGCCTGAAGCTAGTGACTCACAAGCAGATGACTCACCGGATGCCTACGAAGACGACGATCCAGCAGACCCGTATGAAGACGACCCATCTCACCCAGATTCTCGCTGGAAGTAATCTGGCTTATCCGTAAAGAAGAAGATTCAAGTGTGTTTAATATTTTATGAGTGTTTTATTTATGTATTAGATTAATCACTCTTAAAGTGGTTAATAGTGTGCTTAGGATAAATAAAGCTTAATCACTCTTAAAGTGATGTAAGCGCTTACGTATTTGTTTTTGTATTCTTGTTTGAATTATTGTAAGCTGGCCCACATGAATTATGTATCATGAGGTCATGCATGATGTCATAGTGCCTTTCCTTGGTCTATAAAAGGAAGGCCTCCCCTCATTTGTAATCCATCCTTGGAAAGAAATAAAATCTTCTTCTATAATTCTCTCTCTAGTCTCCCTCTTGTTGAGTCTAGAGTCTTTTACTGGTCTTATATAGATCAGCCATAAACCCCCCCCTTAGATAAGGGGGGGGGTTTATGGCTGATCTATATAAGACCAGTAAAAGACTCTAGACTCAAAGGTTATAAAAGAAAAGACTCAAGAGACTCAAAATGTAAAAGAAGAACAAGAGGGAGACTAGAGAGAGAATTATAGAAGAAGATTTTATTTCTTTCCAAGGATGGATTACAAATGAGGGGAGGCCTTCCTTTTATAGACCAAGGAAAGGCACTATGACATCATGCATGACCTCATGATACATAATTCATGTGGGCCAGCTACAATAATTTAAACAAGAATACAAAAACAAATACGTAAGCGCTTACATCACTTTAAGAGTGATTAAGCTTTATTTATCCTAAGCACACCATTAACCACTTTAAGAGTGATTAATCTAATACATAAATAAAACACTCATAAAATATTAAACACACTTAATCACACTTGAATCTTCTTCTTTACGGATAAGCCAGATTACTTCCAGCGAGAATCTGGGTGAGATGGGTCGTCTTCATACGGGTCTGCTGGATCGTCGTCTTCGTAGGGATCCGGTGAGTCATCTGGTTGTGAGTCACTAGCTTCAGGCGGCTTTGCTGGATCGTCATCTTCATAGGGATCTTTTCCGTTTGGCAAGAGGCCTTCGGCTTTTAACCTATCACGAAATTCTTTTGGCGGGGTCCAGATGTCTACTTTGATCCAATCTTTAGCTATCTCTGGGATGGGACGAAAGAGGTGTCCTGGAGGCTGAGGAGGTCCACTAATTATGTGCACCTTGTTGAAGAATGGGTGTTTGCCGTAATAGCTGATTTGGGCCTCTTCCCATTCGTTGGCCTGTTTGTCATCTTCCCTATAAACTTCTTCTTCTGTTAATACCTTTATAGGTATGCTTTCAGCGTCGACGAAGTTTATTGTTGCCATCTTTTTCCTGAGTTGTATCCATTCTGTATACCTGTTAGTTTTGAAGTATACATCCGATGGATTTACCTCATACCATGCTTGGATGAATGTGTGAGGCGCACGATACACATATTTTGTCGCATACAAACTAGGTTTGTTGAATAGGACAAGACAGTGTTTCTTGGGAGATGTTCCCATGGCTTCGGCCCATTTTTGTGTAGGGAGAAACCATTCCAGGAGCTTTATTGTACCTTTTTCTTCCTCAGACAGTAGTCCAGTCTGACTTTCTAACAGATAGGCATTTAGTTTTGCAGAATTAAACGCCACGGCTATTGTGAAAGTCTCAAGGAGGAACCAAAGAAAGCACAAGGTTTCTTTTGGTAGCCTCTTCAAGTTCCTAATGTAGAAGATATTTAGGAACGGGTAGTCTGGGCTGAATCTGGATCCTGTTAGTACCGACCCATTTGCTTCTAAGGCGATGGTAAGGAGGCTTTTGTAGCTTAAGGAGCCTTCCTTAATGTTATGGGTGTTGATTACCTCCATAACCTCTTCAGGGATATTTTTCCATTTAGGTTCTTGGTGGAGAGGGGTTTTTTCAGAGGGTGTCGAGGTACTCATTGTGTTTGGTGAAGGTGGACTGGTGGTTTGATGGTCCATCTTCGGGTTTGTGGTGCCCTTTAAATAGGCGACTGGCTTCGTTGAGAAGCTTTGCTGGATATCTTGAACAGTGATGGATGGATTCTCCATCATCAGTATCCTGTTGTTGATTTTAGTTGCCTTTGGGCCCTTTCGTCTCTCAAGAGGTTGATGATTTTGAGACGTGCTGGGTTTGTGTCCACGTATCTTTTCCCGATATGACCCGACTGCTTTTTTCTGCGGGATTCGTTTCTTCACTGTTGGAGGATTCTTTAAAGTGGGTGGTGCAGTAGCAGTGTTCGGTCTTATCTTGCAAGTGGGTTTCGTGTCAGCATTATCTTCTTTTCTGCGAGTGGGCTCTTTCTTTTTTAAAGCTGACAAATTCTCCCTAGTGGGCAAGGTTACTGTAGGGAGGGAATCTTGAACGTGGTCTGTTGGTCCTTGCTGTCTGGTGGTGTGTGGGACCGACCTTCTTTGTGACATGTTTTTCCGATGGCTGTTTTTCCGGCAAGGAATGCTGTCAGCCATGTAGATAGTCATTAGACCGGTGTCTGAGTCAGATTGCTCGTCTGAACTGTCATCTGAGCTTGAACCATAGAAGATAGAACATATTGTATTTTCTCCTGGTTCATCTTCTAGAGAGTACAAGAACTCTATTTCAGAGACGTCAACTGGTTCTATCTTGTTGATTGCTTCAACAAGGGCTTGGGTCTTTCTTCTGTCTTTGCAATCTTTTGCAAAATGGCCCTGTTTGTTGCATACATAGCAACGGTCAGTGTCTCTGCTTCGACTTGACTTCTTGCTCAAGAATTTCCAGTTCTTCTTGGGTCTGAATCGTTTCTCGGCTTTCCTCGAGGTGTTTAAACCTTTAAGGATTTTAGACCCTTTTGGACAGACACATGCAGACTCTTCTTTGCATCCGATCTTTAGATGTTTGTCACTGCAAGCTGAGCCTAGGCGCTTTCCCGTTTTTTCAAACTCGGCTAAGAATCGCTGCTGGTTACACAGTTTGGTTAGAGCATTCATGATCAACTGGTAGAGGCCTCCTAGCGAGACATTGGCTACCGTTTGATTTTTGTTTTCTAACATCCTGTATGCTTCATTTGTTAGCGACTCTGGGAATGAGTTGAGAAAGACTTGCTTGAGGTTTACATCATCGATGCCGTTCAGGCAGTAGAACCTTTCAGACATTCGATTGTAGTGCTTTTCAAGGTCTTTCTGTTTGAAAGAACAACATTTCATTTTTAAGAACTCATCCCTAGCTCGTATCTTATATTCAATAGGATTTCCAACAAATTCAAGTTGGATTTCTCTTATGAATGCTTCTGGAGCCTGGCATTGAAGGAGTTGGAGATGTCGGTATTCTCCAAGGCTGAGATACCAATCTCTGAGTCTTCCTTGGCATCTTGCTAAAAACCTTTTGATGACCATGGCAATGTCATAGTATTGAAGTTCTGCTTCACACCATGTTAGCATTTCAATACTTCTATCAAGCCATTTTGATGGTGGGATGTCATCAAAGGTGAATTTGATCTTTGAGTCTGTGACTGGATGTTGTTGTTGGTTTCCACTGTGAGCCGCATGATTGGAGGCATTATCATCATTTTCATTTACTTCGGAATGAAAATCATACCTCTCAGTGCGTTCTGGTTCAGTCATGAAGAGATGTTCAAACTCTTCTGTCGGGCTTACGTCTTCATATGACTTTGGCGTGGAACCTTCTGAACCTGGGTCAGACTCGTCATCTGACTGTGTTGTAATGACCGGTGCCATAGTCGGCACATCCTGGTTGTTTTTGCTCATAGCATGTAAAAACGAGGAGATGGGGTTATCTTCTCCCTTTCCTATGGCTTTAGATGAAGCCATCATCATGCTATCATCAGCAATCTTCTTGCCCGTTGATGGATCTTGTGGCTTGCTTGTAGATGCTCTCTGATTTGAGCTGTCAGATGTCATGGAAGTTGCAGGAGATGACCTTTGTTTCCTTGCTTTGATCTTAGCTTGCTCACTTGACCATAATCTTAAAGACGGTGAGTCTTCAGGATATGATGAAATTTGCAGTGGTTGAGGATCAAAGGCTGCCCTCACGAATGGTGAGGAGGGTAGTCTCCATGGATCATCTGCTAGTGTTGAGACTCTCTGCTGCTTGTGTTGTCTTTCCAGATCTGCAAGCTGTGCTTTTAGAAACTTCATTTCAGCTTCCTTCTCAGTCTGGGCAACGCTTCTTGTGCTTACCATGCCTGGGTTATTGTAAGCCATCTGAAGTAATTCATTATGAATACCAAGAATTTTATTCTTGATTTCATAGATGATTCCTTCAAGTCCAGTCATCCTGTTGGACAGGGCTGCTTGGGACTTTAAGAGATCCTCTTGCTTTGCAATGATGGATCTAAGAGCGTTGTTTTGAGCAACAGCGTTTTCACTTTGCCAGTTCAAAGTGGCTTCAGCAGGGGTAACCTGGTGTTGGACACCATTTGCACCTATGGTGGTTGGGTTCTCAATCTTCCAACTATGTCGAGCCTTTTGCTGGACATTCTCAAAGGTGGATAAAGGTGGGAATTCGGTGTGGTAATTTTGGGGTGAGGGTGCTGGTGTAAGGGTGAAACATTCTTTGGGTGGTGTGGGTGGATGTTTCAGTGGTGGAGGAGGTGATGGTTTTGGTGGTTTAGGTTTGGGTTTTGAATCACCATACAGGACATAGTAGTCAAACTTTCCTGATGGTTCACCAAGAAGACCAACTGTTGGGTCTCCAGCTTCATACCTCTGTTTGAGAGTAAACTGGGAACCTTTCTTCTTTCTCTGGTTGTCTTCTTCTTCATACTCTAGCTTATATGCCTCATCAAGGCAATCTTGACAGTCACATACATCGAAAGGATTATGTGGTGTCTGTGCTGGAGCTTCTACCGGTTGCATCATGTGCATCGAGGAGAAAACATCTCTTCGATCTTGTCTGTCAAATCTGACTTCGACATGTCCATCCTGGTGACGGATGAACTCTGGAGTTGTCGTTGTCTGGACCGGTGCTTGGTGGATCTGTTCGTAATTAGTTATCCATTTTTCTGGAAGTAGCTTTGTGAGCTCTTCTCTGGATAGCTGCTTAGGAACATATGTGCAGGTTGGCGTTGCATTAGAATCGATGTCTATGAGCAGCGCATCACCTGAGTTGTCTTGGCCTGGAACCATAAGATCCAAGGCATGATCTTGAACTCTGTAAGCCATCTGATAATGGAAAGTAGCCTGAAAAGTGTTGACCTGTGGAGTGCCACCGATTTGGATCTGGGCTTTTAAGGCTGTTAAGAGTGAAGGGTCATTAAGGGGCATACAGAAGTTTGGATAGAAGGTGACAAAGACCGTTCCGGCGTTCAAGGTGGTTTGTATCGTACCAATACAAGCGTGTTGATACTGTACAAATCTTGTATCGACTAAAGCGATTCGAGAGAACGCTGGTAACCCTTTCCTTCCATGGAAAGTAAGGGCTAATCTAATGGCACCAAAGTGGATATGTGTATATCCTTGGGCAAGACAGATCCTTGGAAGATCTGGGGGTAGGGATAGGGTGACTAGGTGTTCAGACGTTGTGGCAGGGAGTTGGTGTGAGTTATACTTGGAAGCTTGGACAAACTCCTTGACAATCGGACTAGACGAGGAACCTATAATCCTTTTTACCTTCGTGGATAAAGAATTATGAGGTTTGGAGAAGATACTATAGGGGTTGACTATGGGCATACTAGTAATAGGGATTTTAGAATCATCGGACATATATGAGATTTCATATAGCAGATAAGGGGGGGGTTTATGGCTGATCTATATAAGACCAGTAAAAGACTCTAGACTCAAAGGTTATAAAAGAAAAGACTCAAGAGACTCAAAATGTAAAAGAAGAACAAGAGGGAGACTAGAGAGAGAATTATAGAAGAAGATTTTATTTCTTTCCAAGGATGGATTACAAATGAAGAGAGGCCTTCCTTTTATAGACCAAGGAAAGGCACTATGACATCATGCATGACCTCATGATACATAATTCATGTGGGCCAGCTACAATAATTCAAACAAGAATACAAAAACAAATACGTAAGCGCTTACATCACTTTAAGAGTGATTAAGCTTTATTTATCCTAAGCACACCATTAACCACTATAAGAGTGATTAACCTATTACACAAATAAAACACTCATAAAATATTAAACATACTTAATTATACTAGAATCTTCTTCTTTATGGATAAGCCAGATTACTTTCAGCGGGAATCTGGGTGAGATGGGTCGTCTTCATACGGGTCTGCTGGATCATCGTCTTCGTAGGGATCTGGTGAGTCATCTGCTTGCGAGTCACTAGCTTCAGGCGGCTTTGCTGGATCGTTATCTTTATAGGGATCTTTTCCGTTTGGCAAGAGGCCTTCGGCTTTTAATCTGTCACGCAATTCTTTTGGCGGGGTCCAGATGTCTACTTTGATCCAATCTTTAGCTATCTCAGGGATGGGGCGAAAGAGGTGTCCTGGAGGCTGAGGAGGTCCACTAATTATGTGCACCTTGTTGAAGAATGGGTGTTTGCCGTAATAGCTAATTTGAGCTTCTTCCCATTCAGTGGCCTGCTTGTCATCTTCCTTATAAACTTCTTTTTCTGTTAGTACCTTTATAGGTATGCTTTCGACGTCGACGAAGTTTATTGTTGCCATCTTTTTCCTGAGTTGTATCCAATCTGTATACCTGTTTGTTTTGAAGTATACATCCGATGGATTTACATCATACCATGCCTGGATGAATGTGTGAGGGGCACGATACACATATTTTGCCGCATACAAACTAGGTTTGTTGAATAGGACAAGACAGTGTTTCTTGGGAGATGTTCCCATGGCTTCGACCCATTTTTGTGTAGGGAGAAACCATTCCAGGAGCTTTATTGTACCTTTTTCTTCCTCAGACAGCAGTCCAGTCTGACTTTCTAATAGATAGGCATTTAGTTTTGCAGAATTGAATGCCACGACTATTGTGAAAGTCTCAAAGAGGAACCAAAGAAAGCACAGGGTTTCTTTTGGTAGCCTTTTTAAGTTCCTAATATAGAAGATATTTAGGAATGGGTAGTCTGGGCTGAACCTGGATCCTGTTAGTACCGACCCATTTGCCTCTAGGGCGATGGTAAGGAGGCTTTTGTAGTTTAGGGAGCCTTCCTTAATGTTATGGGTGTTGATTACCTCCATAACCTCTTCAGGGATATTTTTCCATTTAGGCTCTTGGTGGAGAGGGGTTTTTTCAGAGGTACTCATTGTGTTTGGTGAAGGTGGACTGGTGGTTTGATGGTCCATCTTCGGGTTTGTGGTGCCCTTTAAATAGGCGTCTGGCTTCGTTGAGAAGCTTTGTTGGATATCTTGAACAGTGATGGATGGATTCTCCATCATCAGTATCCTGTTGTTGATTTTAGTTGCCTTTGGGCCCTTTCGTCTCTCAAGGGGTTGATGATCTTGAGACGTGTTGGGTTTGTGTCCACGTATCTTTTCCCGATATGACCCGACTGCCTTTTTCTGCGGGATTCGTTTTCCACCTGTTGGAGGATTCTTTAAAGTGGGTGATGCAGTAGCAGTGTTTGGTCTTATCTTGCAAGTGGGTTTCGTGTCAGCATTATCTTCTTTTTTGCGAGTGGGCTCTTTCTTTTTTAAAGCTGACATATTCTCCCTAGTGGGCAAGGTTACTGTAGGGAGGGAATCTTGAACGTGGTCTGTTGGTCCTTGCTGTCTGGTGGTGTGTGGGACCGACCTTCTTTGTGACATGTTTTTCCGATGGCTGTTTTTCCGGCAAGGAATGCTGTCAGCCATGTAGATAGTCATTAGACCGGTGTCTGAGTCAGATTGCTCATCTGAACTGTCATTTGAGTTTGAACCATAGAAGATAGAACATATTGTGTTTTCTCCTGGTTCATCTTCTAGAGAGTACAAGAACTCTATTTCAGAGACGTCAACTGGTTCTATCTTGTTGATTGCTTCAACAAGGGCTTGGGTCTTTCTTCTGTCTTTGCAATCTTTTGCAAAGTGGCCTTGTTTGTTGCACACATAGCAACGGTCAGTGTTCCGGCCTGGACTTGACTTCTTGCTCAAGAATTTCCAGTTCTTCTTAGGTTTGAATCGTCTCTCTGTTTTCCTTGAGGTGTTTAGACCTTTAAGGATTTTAGACCCTTTTGGACAGACACATGCAGACTCTTCTTTGCATCCGATCTTTAGATGTTTGTCACTGCAAGCTGAGCCTAGGCGCCTTCCTGTTTTTTCAAATTCGGCTAAGAATCGCTGCTGGTTACACAGTTTGGTTAGAGCATTCATGATCAACTGGTAGAGGCCTCCCAGCGAGACATTGGCTACCGTTTGATTTTTGTTTTCTAACATCCTGTACGCTTCATTTGTCAGCGACTCTGGGAATGAGTTGAGAAAGACTTGCTTAAGGTTCACATCATCGATGCCGTTCAGGCAGTAGAACCTTTCAGACATTCGATTGTAGTGCTTTTCAAGGTCTTTCTGTTTGAAAGAACAACATTTCATTTTTAAGAACTCATCCCTAGCTCGTATCTTATATTCAATAGGATTTCCAACAAATTCAAGTTGGATTTCTCTTATGAATGCTTCTGGAGCCTGGCATTGAAGGAGTTGGAGATGTCGGTATTCTCCAAGGCTAAGATACCAATCTCTGAGTCTTCCTTGGCATCTTGCTAGAAACCTTTTGATGACCATGGCAATGTCATAGTATTGGAGTTCTGCTTCACACCATGTTAGCATTTCAATACTTCTATCAAGCCATTTTGATGGTGGGATGTCATCAAAGGTGAATTTGATCTTCGAGTCTGTGACTGGATGTTGCTGTTGGTTTCCACTTTGAGCCGCATGGTTTGAGGCATTATCATCATTTTCATTTACTTCGGAATGAAAATCATACCTCTCCGTGCGTTCTGGTTCAGTCATGAAGAGGTGCTCAAATTCTTCTGTTGGGCTTACGTCTTCGTATGACTTTGGCGTGGAATCTTCTGAACATAGGTCAGACTCGTAATCTGATTGAGTTGTGATAACCGGTGCCATAGTCGGCACATTCTGGTTGTCTTTGCTCATAGCATGTAAAAACGAGGAGATGGGGTTCTCTTCTCCCTTTCCTATGGCTTTAGAGGAAGCCATCATCATGCTATCATCAGCAGCTTTCTTGCTTGTTGATGGATCTTGTTGTGGTTTGCTCGTAGATGGTCTCTGATTTGAGCTGTCAGATGTCATGGAAGTTGCAGGAGATGACCTTTGTTTCCTTGCTTTGATCTTAGCTTGCTCACTTGACCATAATCGTAAAGACGGTGAGTCTTCAGGATATGATGATATTTGCAGTGGTTGAGGATCAAAGGCTGCTCTCACGAATGGTGAGGAGGGTAGTCTCCATGGATCATCTGCTAGAGTTGAGACTCTCTGCTGCTTGTGTTGTCTTTCCAGATCTGCAAGCTGTGCTTTTAGGAACTTCATTTCAGCTTCCTTCTCAGTCTGGGCAACGCTTCTTGTGCTTACCATGCCTGGGTTGTTGTAAGCCATCTGAAGCAATTCATTATGAAGACCAAGAATTTTACTCCTGATTTCATAAATGATTCCTTCAAGTCCGGTCATCCTGTTAGACAGGGCTGCTTGGGACTTTAAGAGATCCTCTTGCTTTGCAATGATGGATCTAAGAGCGTTGTTTTGAGCAACAGCGTTTTCACTTTGCCAGTTCAAAGTGGCTTCAGCAGGGGTAACCTGGTGTTGGACACCATTTGCACCTATGGTGGTTGGATTCTCAATCTTCCAACTATGTCGAGCCTTTTGCTGGACATTCTCAAAGGTGGATAAGGGTGGGAATTCGGTGTGGTAATTTTGGGGTGAGGGTGCTGGTGTAAGGGTGAAACATTCTTTAGGTGGTGTGGGTGGATGTTTCAGTGGTGGAGGAGGTGATGGTTTTGGTGGTTTAGGTTTGGGTTGTGAATCACCATACAGGACATAGTAGTCAAACTTTCCTGATGGTTCACCAAGAAGACCAACTGTTGGGTCTCCAGCTTCATACCTCTGTTTGAGAGTAAACTGGGAACCTTTCTTCTTTCTCTGGTTGTCTTCTTCTTCATACTCTAGCTTGTATGCCTCATCAAGGCAATCTTGACAGTCACATATATCGAAAGGATTATGTGATGTCTGTGCTGGAGCTTCTACCGGTTGCATCATATGCATCGAGGAGAAAACATCTCTTCGATCCTGTCTGTCAAATCTGACTTCGACATGTCCATCCTGGTGACGGATGAACTCTGGAGTTGTCGTTGTCTGGACCGGTGCTTGGTGGATCTGTTCGTAATTAGTTATCCATTTTTCTGGAAGTAGCTTTGTAAGCTCTTCTCTGGATAGCTGTTTAGGAACATATGTGCAGGTTGGCGTTGCATTAGAATCGATGTCTATGAGCAGCGCATCACCTGAGTTGTCTTGGCCTGGAACCATAAGATCCAAGGCATGATCTTGAACTCTGTAAGCCATCTGATAATGGAAAGTAGCCTGAAAAGTGTTGACCTGTGGAGTACCACCGATTTGGATCTGGGCTTTTAAGGCTGTTAAGAGTGAAGGGTCATTAAGGGGCATACAGAAGTTTGGATAGAAGGTGACAAAGACCGTTCCGGCGTTCAAGGTGGTTTGTATCGTACCAATACAAGCGTGTTGATACTGTACAAATCTTGTATCGACTAGAGCGATTCGAGAGAACGCTGGTAACCCTTTCCTTCCATGGAAAGTAAGGGCTAATCTAATGGCACCAAAGTGGATATGTGTATATCCTTGGGCAAGACAGATCCTTGGAAGATCTGGGGGTAGGGATAGGGTGACTAGGTGTTCAGACGTTGTGGCAGGGAGTTGGTGTGAGTTATACTTGGAAGTTTGAACAAACTCCTTGACAATCGGACTGGACGA
Organism: Tagetes erecta; assembly: GCA_030867185.1. Classification (NCBI taxonomy): domain Eukaryota; kingdom Viridiplantae; phylum Streptophyta; class Magnoliopsida; order Asterales; family Asteraceae; genus Tagetes; species Tagetes erecta. The sequence continues at coordinate 25,216,844 of CM061494.1, forward strand.
GGAACCTATAATCCTTTTTACCTTCGTGGATAAAGAATTATGAGGTTTGGAGAAGACACTATAGGGGTTGACTATGGGCATACTAGTAATAGGGATTTTAGAATCATCGGACATATATGAGATTTCATATAGTTGATCTATTCTAGACGCAGACGATCTTCTTAAAGAAGAACTAGAACGGGATAGACCTTGATCTTGATTCATAACTGGGTTTAGACTCCTCTAACAATTATCAAGTTTTCCCAGCTCGTACCAAATTGAGACTTTACCGCGAACCTCTGTCGACTTACCACTCACAACAAGCTGTCTACGACTTGATTAAGACGACAGAGGGTCGCGGTAAGTCTCAATTTGGTACGAGCTGGGAAAACTTGATAATTGTTAGAGGAGTCTAAACCCAGTTATGAATCAAGATCAAGGTCTATCCCGTTCTAGTTCTTCTTTAAGAAGATCGTCTGCGTCTAGAATTGATCAACTATATGAAATCTCATATATGTCCGATGATTCTAAAATCCCTATTACTAGTATGCCCATAGTCAACCCCTATAGTGTCTTCTCCAAACCTCATAATTCTTTATCCACGAAGGTAAAAAGGATTATAGGTTCTTCGTCCAGTCCTATTGTCAAGGAGTTTGTCCAAGCTTCCAAACATAACTCACACCAACTCCCTGCCACAACGTCTGAACACCTAGTCACCCTATCCCTACCCCCAGATCTTCCAAGGATCTGTCTAGCCCAAGGATATACACATATCCACTTTGGTGCCATTAGATTAGCCCTTACTTTCCATGGAAGGAAAGGGTTACCAGCGTTCTCTCGAATCGCTTTAGTCGATACAAGATTTGTACAGTATCAACACGCTTGTATTGGTACCATACAAACCACCTTGAACGCCGGAACGGTCTTTGTCACCTTCTATCCAAACTTCTGTATGCCCCTTAATGACCCTTCACTCTTAACAGCCTTAAAAGCTCAGATCCAAATCGGTGGTACTCCACAGGTCAACACTTTTCAGGCTACTTTCCATTACCAGATGGCTTACAGAGTTCAAGATCATGCCTTAGATCTTATGGTTCCAGGCCAAGACAACTCAGGTGATGCGCTGCTCATAGACATCGATTCTAATGCAACGCCAACCTGCACATATGTTCCTAAACAGCTATCCAGAGAAGAGCTTACAAAGCTACTTCCAGAAAAATGGATAACTAATTATGAACAGATCCACCAAGCACCGGTCCAGACAACGACAACTCCAGAGTTCATCCGTCACCAGGATGGACATGTCGAAGTCAGATTTGACAGACAGGATCGAAGAGATGTTTTCTCCTCGATGCATATGATGCAACCGGTAGAAGCTCCAGCACAGACATCACATAATCCTTTCGATATATGTGACTGTCAAGATTGCCTTGATGAGGCATACAAGCTAGAGTATGAAGAAGAAGACAACCAGAGAAAGAAGAAAGGTTCCCAGTTTACTCTCAAACAGAGGTATGAAGCTGGAGACCCAACAGTTGGTCTTCTTGGTGAACCATCAGGAAAGTTTGACTACTATGTCCTGTATGGTGATTCAAAACCCAAACCTAAACCACCAAAACCATCACCTCCTCCACCACTGAAACATCCACCCACACCACCCAAAGAATGTTTCACCCTTACCCCAGCACCTTCACCCCAAAATTACCACACCGAATTCCCACCTTTATCCACCTTTGAGAATGTCCAGCAAAAGGCTCGACATAGTTGGAAGATTGAGAACCCAACCACCATAGGTGCAAATGGTGTCCAACACCAGATTACCCCTGCTGAAGCCACTTTGAACTGGCAAAGTGAAAACGCTGTTGCTCAAAACAACGCTCTTCGATCCATCATTGCAAAGCAAGAGGATCTCTTAAAGTCCCAAGCAGCCCTGTCCAACAGGATGACTGGACTTGAAGGAATCATCTATGAAATCAAGAATAAAATTCTTGGTATTCATAATGAATTACTTCAGATGGCTTACAACAACCCAGGCATGGTAAGCACAAGAAGCGTTGCCCAGACTGAAAAGGAAGCTGAAATGAAGTTTCTAAAAGCACAGCTTGCAGATCTGGAAAGACAACACAAGCAGCAGAGAGTCTCAACTCTAGCAGATGATCCAAGGAGACTACCCTCCTCACCATTCGTGAGAGCAGCCTTTGATCCTCAACCACTGCAAATATCATCATATCCTGAAGACTCACCGTCTTTACGATTATGGTCAAGTGAGCAAGCTAAGATCAAAGCAAGGAAACAAAGGTCATCTCCTGCAACTTCCATGACATCTGACAGCTCAAATCAGAGACCATCTACGAGCAAACCACAACAAGATCCATCAACAAGCAAGAAAGCTGCTGATGATAGCATGATGATGGCTTCCTCTAAAGCCATAGGAAAGGGAGAAGAGAACCCCATCTCCTCGTTTTTACATGCTATGAGCAAAGACAACCAGAATGTGCCGACTATGGCACCGGTTATCACAACTCAATCAGATTACGAGTCTGACCTATGTTCAGAAGATTCCACGCCAAAGTCATACGAAGACGTAAGCCCAACAGAAGAATTTGAGCACCTCTTCATGACTGAACCAGAACGCACGGAGAGGTATGATTTTCATTCCGAAGTAAATGAAAATGATGATAATGCCTCAAACCATGCGGCTCAAAGTGGAAACCAACAGCAACATCCAGTCACAGACTCGAAGATCAAATTCACCTTTGATGACATCCCACCATCAAAATGGCTTGATAGAAGTATTGAAATGCTAACATGGTGTGAAGCAGAACTCCAATACTATGACATTGCCATGGTCATCAAAAGGTTTCTAGCAAGATGCCAAGGAAGACTCAGAGATTGGTATCTTAGCCTTGGAGAATACCGACATCTCCAACTCCTTCAATGCCAGGCTCCAGAAGCATTCATAAGAGAAATCCAACTTGAATTTGTTGGAAATCCTATTGAATATAAGATACGAGCTAGGGATGAGTTCTTAAAAATGAAATGTTGTTCTTTCAAACAGAAAGACCTTGAAAAGCACTACAATCGAATGTCTGAAAGGTTCTACTGCCTGAACGGCATCGATGATGTGAACCTTAAGCAAGTCTTTCTCAACTCATTCCCAGAGTCGCTGACAAATGAAGCGTACAGGATGTTAGAAAACAAAAATCAAACGGTAGCCAATGTCTCGCTGGGAGGCCTCTACCAGTTGATCATGAATGCTCTAACCAAACTGTGTAACCAGCAGCGATTCTTAGCCGAATTTGAAAAAACAGGAAGGCGCCTAGGCTCAGCTTGCAGTGACAAACATCTAAAGATCGGATGCAAAGAAGAGTCTGCATGTGTCTGTCCAAAAGGGTCTAAAATCCTTAAAGGTCTAAACACCTCAAGGAAAACAGAGAGACGATTCAAACCTAAGAAGAACTGGAAATTCTTGAGCAAGAAGTCAAGTCCAGGCCGGAACACTGACCGTTGCTATGTGTGCAACAAACAAGGCCACTTTGCAAAAGATTGCAAAGACAGAAGAAAGACCCAAGCCCTTGTTGAAGCAATCAACAAGATAGAACCAGTTGACGTCTCTGAAATAGAGTTCTTGTACTCTCTAGAAGATGAACCAGGAGAAAACACAATATGTTCTATCTTCTATGGTTCAAACTCAAATGACAGTTCAGATGAGCAATCTGACTCAGACACCGGTCTAATGACTATCTACATGGCTGACAGCATTCCTTGCCGGAAAAACAGCCATCGGAAAAACATGTCACAAAGAAGGTCGGTCCCACACACCACCAGACAGCAAGGACCAACAGACCACGTTCAAGATTCCCTCCCTACAGTAACCTTGCCCACTAGGGAGAATATGTCAGCTTTAAAAAAGAAAGAGCCCACTCGCAAAAAAGAAGATAATGCTGACACGAAACCCACTTGCAAGATAAGACCAAACACTGCTACTGCATCACCCACTTTAAAGAATCCTCCAACAGGTGGAAAACGAATCCCGCAGAAAAAGGCAGTCGGGTCATATCGGGAAAAGATACGTGGACACAAACCCAACACGTCTCAAGATCATCAACCCCTTGAGAGACGAAAGGGCCCAAAGGCAACTAAAATCAACAACAGGATACTGATGATGGAGAATCCATCCATCACTGTTCAAGATATCCAACAAAGCTTCTCAACGAAGCCAGACGCCTATTTAAAGGGCACCACAAACCCGAAGATGGACCATCAAACCACCAGTCCACCTTCACCAAACACAATGAGTACCTCTGAAAAAACCCCTCTCCACCAAGAGCCTAAATGGAAAAATATCCCTGAAGAGGTTATGGAGGTAATCAAAACCCATAACATTAAGGAAGGCTCCTTAAACTACAAAAGCCTCCTTACCATCGCCCTAGAGGCAAATGGGTCGGTACTAACAGGATCCAGGTTCAGCCCAGACTATCCATTCCTAAATATCTTCTACATTAGGAACTTGAAGAGGCTACCAAAAGAAACCCTGTGCTTTCTTTGGTTCCTCCTTGAGACTTTCACAATAGCCGTGGCATTCAATTCTGCAAAACTAAATGCCTACCTATTAGAAAGTCAGACTGGACTGCTGTCTGAGGAAGAAAAAGGTACAATAAAGCTTCTGGAATGGTTTCTCCCTACACAAAAATGGGTCGAAGCCATGGGAACATCTCCCAAGAAACACTGTCTTGTCCTATTCAACAAACCTAGTTTGTATGCGACAAAATATGTGTATCGTGCCCCTCACACATTCATCCAGGCATGGTATGAGGTAAATCCATCGGATGTATACTTCAAAACTAACAGGTATACAGAATGGATACAACTCAGGAAAAAGATGGCAACAATAAACTTCGTCGACGTTGAAAGCATACCTATAAAGGTATTAACAGAAGAAGAAGTTTATAGGGAAGATGACAGACAGGCCAACGAATGGGAAGAGGCCCAAATCAGCTATTACGGCAAACACCCATTCTTCAACAAGGTGCACATAATTAGTGGACCTCCTCAGCCTCCAGGACACCTCTTTCGTCCCATCCCAGAGATAGCTAAAGATTGGATCAAAGTAGACATCTGGACCCCGCCAAAAGAATTTCGTGATAAGTTAAAAGCCGAAGGCCTCTTGCCAAACGGAAAAGATCCCTATGAAGATGACGATCCAGCAAAGCCGCCTGAAGCTAGTGACTCGCAAGCAGATGACTCACCAGATCCCTACGAAGACACAGACTCACAATGGGTAATCTGGGTGAAAGATCAGCCCTTTCATGAATAGACCATGCTGTCTGAGAGTGATAGTGAGGAACGTTTTATAGCAAATCAAAGACCTGTCTTTGAGTGCTTGGTCAGCTATTACCTCAATAACTTCTTCAGGGATTTCCTTCTCCATGAATTCTTGTCCAAGCGGGAGACTGGATGAGCTAGAGGTGTCAACTTTACTCATTGTGTAGATGGCTGGTAGAATATGGCAGTTGTTGTGGGAATATTGTAACATCTTGGTGTCCTTTTTATAGGGTTTTGGCCTGGATAAAAAGTCTGCCAGAATATTACTATTTCCTTTGATGTGTTTAGCAGTAAACGACCATTGGGAAAACCAATTTGCCCATCGTAATAATTGGGCTTCTGGGAGAGCCTTTCTTTTGAACTGTAGCATCTTTGGGAAAGATGACATGTCCATTTCAATCAGAAAAGTGTAGTTGATAAGATGGAATTGGAACTTTTCGATTCCTCTCTTAACCGCTAAGATTTCTTTATACGTGGAGTGATAATGCTTTTCTGAATCTTTGAACGTGCCACTTTTGTAACCACAAATGGTTCTTGTACCTTTGTCGTCTTCTGCAAGTAGGACTGCTGCCCAGTACTCATCACTAGCATCTGTTTGTAAGATTCGCTTGTCTGTTGGTGCAGGAATCTTTAATGGTGGCATCACATCAGCAAGTTGCTTTATTTGTTTGACAGCCTCTGTTTGTTTTTCAGACCATTCTGGAGGATTCTTTTTCAACATAGGGTATAGGTACCCTGTATGTTTTGACAATTTTGGCAAAAATTCAGCCATATAATTTACCAAGCCAAGGAACTGTTGGATCTCTTTTTGTGACGTTAGCTTATCTGGAAAACGATGCAGCTCTTGGGATATGTGCGGTTGTGGTTGGTATTTTCCGTCGGCGATCTTCATCCCGAGGAATTTAATGTTGTTAACCCCAACCTCCATCTTTTTCTCTGAGAGCATTATTCCATATTGTTGGACTATCGAATGGAACTTTAGGAGGAGTTCTGCATGAGATTCTTCGTCTTCTGAAAATAGGAGGATGTCATCAATATATATTAATGCATTCTCAAGGATTGGTTCAAATATCCGAACCATAGCCTTCTGGAATACTGAAGGAGCATTTTTTAAACCAAATGGCATAACCTTCCACTGGTAGTGGTGGTTAGGAATACAAAATGCTGTTTTTGGCCGATCTTCTGGCTTAATACCTAGTTGCCAAAAACCAGCCTTGAGATCGAATTTTGAGAGGACCTTTGCATTGACCAAGGATTGGAACAATGATTTCTTCTGAGGGAGTGGGAACTTGTCATCTGCCAAGAAGTGATTTAATGGTTGATAATTGATTACCAGCCTTAATTTCCCTCGAACTTGTTCACTTCTTTTGTTCACATAAAAAGCTTCGCATGCCCATTGGGACATCGTTGGCTCTATGAGGTCCTGTTTGACCAGCTCAGCACACTCTTGTACTGCCAGCTGTGTGTGCTCTGGGTTCATCCCTGGGTGGCTTGCCCTTGTGGGGTTAATGTCTTCATTTTGCTTGAATGGCAGAGAAACGAAAAAAGAGGGGTTTAGCCATAATGGAGATCTGTGTTTTGTTAAGAATTCTGTATGGCTGGATGCGCATGATGTTTCGATAATCCTACGCTTAATTTCTTCTATGGGAAGGGGGGAGGCCATATAGAGTCGTGGAACCGTGCTCCAGGGGTTTGTAAACTTCTTGTATCTAAGACCTTCTTCACCATATCTTAGATCACGTAGTCTGTATAGGATATCAAATCCAATGAGAAGATCTTTACCATGGCCATTTGATCCCAAAAACTTGTGCCGGACTGTGCATGTCGGGAAAAGCCTGAGATGTATCGGAATACTGATCTTGTCTATTTTAAAAGTTTCTCCGTTTGCCGCTACGAAGTATCTGCAACAAGGCCTCCAAAATTCTGATGGGAGAATCTCTGGGTCCAGGACGGAGGCTGCAGAACCTGTATCAAAGAATGCAACGACCGGGATAGGTTTTGCATACGTGTTGGTTAACAAGTGTACTTTGGCAATTGGTGAGGGAGGCACTTTTGTTCTGTGTGGTTTCTGATGTTGTGCAGAATAGATGGGTTTTGGGTTTGCAGAGGACGCATCTATTTCTGTATCATCAGAAGCGGACTCATCATCTGAGTCAGTTAAAATCAGTGGTTGCTCAACATAATCTTTTCGTCTAAGTGCTGAAAGGAAGGAGGCAACCGGATCATACGACTTGATTGGGACATCTTCTGGGGCTTTAGATGAAGCCATCATCATGCTATCATCAGCAACCTTCTTGCCCGTTGATGGATCTTGTGGCTTGCTTGTAGATGGTCTCTGATTTGAGCTGTCAGATGTCATGGAGGTTGCAGGAGATGACCTTTGTTTCCTTGCTTTGATCTTAGCTTGCTCACTCGACCATAATCGTAAAGACGGTGAGTCTTCAGGATATGATGAAATTTGCAGTGGTTGAGGATCAAAGGCTGCGCTCACGAATGGTGAGGAGGGTAGTCTCCATGGATCATCTGCTAGTGTTGAGACTCTCTGCTGCTTGTGTTGTCTTTCCAGATCTGCAAGCTGTGCTTTTAGGAACTTCATTTCAGCTTCCTTCTCAGTCTGGGCAACGCTTCTTGTGCTTACCATGCCTGGGTTGTTGTAAGCCATCTGAAGCAATTCATTATGAAGACCAAGAATTTTACTCCTGATTTCATAAATGATTCCTTCAAGTCCGGTCATCCTGTTAGACAGGGCTGCTTGGGACTTTAAGAGATCCTCTTGCTTTGCAATGATGGATCTAAGAGCGTTGTTTTGAGCAACAGCGTTTTCACTTTGCCAGTTCAAAGTGGCTTCAGCAGGGGTAACCTGGTGTTGGACACCATTTGCACCTATGGTGGTTGGATTCTCAATCTTCCAACTATGTCGAGCCTTTTGCTGGACATTCTCAAAGGTGGATAAGGGTGGGAATTCGGTGTGGTAATTTTGGGGTGAGGGTGCTGGTGTAAGGGTGAAACATTCTTTAGGTGGTGTGGGTGGATGTTTCAGTGGTGGAGGAGGTGATGGTTTTGGTGGTTTAGGTTTGGGTTGTGAATCACCATACAGGACATAGTAAGACCAAAGAGGGGGGGTTTATGGCTGATCTATATAAGACCAGTAAAAGACTCTAGACTCAACAAGAGGGAGACTAGAGAGAGAATTATAGAAGAAGATTTTATTTCTTTCCAAGGATGGATTACAAATGAGGGGAGGCCTTCCTTTTATAGACCAAGGAAAGGCACTATGACATCATGCATGACCTCATGATACATAATTCATGTGGGCCAGCTTACAATAATTCAAACAAGAATACAAAAACAAATACGTAAGCGCTTACATCACTTTAAGAGTGATTAAGCTTTATTTATCCTAAGCACACCATTAACCACTTTAAGAGTGATTAATCTAATACATAAAACACACTTAAAAATATTAATCATACTAGGATCTTCTTCTTTATGGATAAGCCAGATTACTTCCAGCGGGAATCTGGGTGAGATGGGTCGTCTTCATACGGGTCTGCTGGATCGTCATTTTCGTAGGGATCTGGTGAGTCATCTGCTTGCGAGTCACTAGCTTCAGGCGGCTTTGCTGGATCGTCATCTTCATAGGGATCTTTTCCGTTTGGCAAGAGGCCTTCGGCTTTTAACTTATCACGAAATTCTTTTGGCGGGGTCCAGATGTCTACTTTGATCCAATCTTTAGCTATCTCTGGGATGGGACGAAAGAGGTGTCCTGGAGGCTGAGGAGGTCCACTAATTATGTGCACCTTGTTGAAGAATGGGTGTTTGCCGTAATAGCTGATTTGGGCCTCTTCCCATTCGTTGGCCTGTTTGTCATCTTCCCTATAAACTTCTTCTTCTGTTAATACCTTTATAGGTATGCTTTCAACGTCGACGAAGTTTATTGTTGCCATCTTTTTCCTGAGTTGTATCCATTCTGTATACCTGTTAGTTTTGAAGTATACATCCGATGGATTTACCTCATACCATGCCTGGATGAATGTGTGAGGGGCACGATACACATATTTTGTCGCATACAAACTAGGTTTGTTGAATAGGACAAGACAGTGTTTCTTGGGAGATGTTCCCATGGCTTCGACCCATTTTTGTGTAGGGAGAAACCATTCCAGAAGCTTTATTGTACCTTTTTCTTCCTCAGACAGCAGTCCAGTCTGACTTTCTAATAGGTAGGCATTTAGTTTTGCAGAATTGAATGCCACGGCTATTGTGAAAGTCTCAAGGAGGAACCAAAGAAAGCACAGGGTTTCTTTTGGTAGCCTCTTCAAGTTCCTAATGTAGAAGATATTTAGGAATGGATAGTCTGGGCTGAACCTGGATCCTGTTAGTACCGACCCATTTGCCTCTAGGGCGATGGTAAGGAGGCTTTTGTAGTTTAAGGAGCCTTCCTTAATGTTATGGGTTTTGATTACCTCCATAACCTCTTCAGGGATATTTTTCCATTTAGGTTCTTGGTGGAGAGGGGTTTTTTCAGAGGGTGTCGAGGTACTCATTGTGTTTGGTGAAGGTGGACTGGTGGTTTGATGGTCCATCTTCGGGTTTGTGGTGCCCTTTAAATAGGCGTTTGGCTTCGTTGAGAAGCCTTGTTGGATATCTTGAACAGTGATGGATGGATTCTCCATCATCAGTATCCTGTTGTTGATTTTAGTTGCCTTTGGGTCCTTTCGTCTCTCAAGAGGTTGATGATCTTGAGACGTGTTGGGTTTGTGTCCACGTATCTTTTCCCGATATGACCCGACTGCTTTTTTCTGCGGGATTCGTTTCTTCACTGTTGGAGGATTCTTTAAAGTGGGTGATGCAGTAGCAGTGTTCGGTCTTATCTTGCAAGTGGGTTTCGTGTCAGCATTATCTTCTTTTCTGCGAGTGGGCTCTTTCTTTTTTAAAGCTGACATATTCTCCCTAGTGGGCAAGGTTACTGTAGGGAGGGAATCTTGAACGTGGTCTGTTGGTCCTTGCTGTCTGGTGGTGTGTGGGACCAACCTTCTTTGTGACATGTTTTTCCGATGGCTGTTTTTCCGGCAAGGAATGCTGTCAGCCATGTAGATAGTCATTAGACCGGTGTCTGAGTCAGATTGCTCGTCTGAACTGTCATCTGAGCTTGAACCATAGAAGATAGAACAGATTGTATTTTCTCCTGGTTCATCTTCTAGAGAGTACAAGAACTCTATTTCAGAGACGTCAACTGGTTCTATCTTGTTGATTGCTTCAACAAGGGCTTGGGTCTTTCTTCTGTCTTTGCAATCTTTTGCAAAGTGGCCCTGTTTGTTGCATACATAGCAACGATCAGTGTCTCTGCTTCGACTTGACTTCTTACTCAAGAATTTCCAGTTCTTCTTGGGTCTGAATCGTCTCTCGGTTTTCCTTGAGGTGCTTAGACCTTTAAGGATTTTAGACCCTTTTGGACAGACACATGCAGACTCTTCTTTGCATCCGATCTTTAGATGTTTGTCACTGCAAGCTGAGCCTAGGCGCCTTCCTGTTTTTTCAAACTCGGCTAAGAATCGCTGCTGGTTACACAGTTTGGTTAGAGCATTCATGATCAACTGGTAGAGGCCTCCTAGCGAGACATTGGCTACCGTTTGATTTTTGTTTTCTAACATCCTGTACGCTTCATTTGTCAGCGACTCTGGGAATGAGCTGAGAAAGACTTGCTTGAGGTTCACATCATCGATGCCGTTCAGGCAGTAGAACCTTTCAGACATTCGATTGTAGTGCTTTTCAAGGTCTTTCTGTTTGAAAGAACAACATTTCATTTTTAAGAACTCATCCCTAGCTCGTATCTTATATTCAATAGGATTTCCAACAAATTCAAGTTGGATTTCTCTTATGAATGCTTCTGGAGCCTGGCATTGAAGGAGTTGGAGATGTCGGTATTCTCCAAGGCTAAGATACCAATCTCTGAGTCTTCCTTGGCATCTTGCTAGAAACCTTTTGATGACCATGGCAATGTCATAGTATTGAAGTTCTGCTTCACACCATGTTAGCATTTCAATACTTCTATCAAGCCATTTTGATGGTGGGATGTCATCAAAGGTGAATTTGATCTTTGAGTCTGTGACTGGATGTTGTTGCTGGTTTCCACTCTGAGCCGCATGGTTTGAGGCATTATCATCATTTTCATTAACTTCGGAATGAAAATCATACCTCTCGGTGCGTTCTGGTTCAGTCATGAAGAGGTGTTCAAACTCTTCTGTCGGGCTTACGTCTTCATATGACTTTGGCGTGGAACCTTCTGAACCTGGGTCAGACTCGTCATCTGACTGTGTTGTAATGACCGGTGCCATAGTCGGCACATCCTGGTTGTTTTTGCTCATAGCATGTAAAAACGAGGAGATGGGGTTATCTTCTCCCTTTCCTATGGCTTTAGATGAAGCCATCATCATGCTATCATCAGCAATCTTCTTGCCCGTTGATGGATCTTGTGGCTTGCTTGTAGATGCTCTCTGATTTGAGCTGTCAGATGTCATGGAAGTTGCAGGAGATGACCTTTGTTTCCTTGCTTTGATCTTAGCTTGCTCACTTGACCATAATCTTAAAGACGGTGAGTCTTCAGGATATGATGAAATTTGCAGTGGTTGAGGATCAAAGGCTGCCCTCACGAATGGTGAGGAGGGTAGTCTCCATGGATCATCTGCTAGTGTTGAGACTCTCTGCTGCTTGTGTTGTCTTTCCAGATCTGCAAGCTGTGCTTTTAGAAACTTCATTTCAGCTTCCTTCTCAGTCTGGGCAACGCTTCTTGTGCTTACCATGCCTGGGTTATTGTAAGCCATCTGAAGTAATTCATTATGAATACCAAGAATTTTATTCTTGATTTCATAGATGATTCCTTCAAGTCCAGTCATCCTGTTGGACAGGGCTGCTTGGGACTTTAAGAGATCCTCTTGCTTTGCAATGATGGATCTAAGAGCGTTGTTTTGAGCAACAGCGTTTTCACTTTGCCAGTTCAAAGTGGCTTCAGCAGGGGTAACCTGGTGTTGGACACCATTTGCACCTATGGTGGTTGGGTTCTCAATCTTCCAACTATGTCGAGCCTTTTGCTGGACATTCTCAAAGGTGGATAAAGGTGGGAATTCGGTGTGGTAATTTTGGGGTGAGGGTGCTGGTGTAAGGGTGAAACATTCTTTGGGTGGTGTGGGTGGATGTTTCAGTGGTGGAGGAGGTGATGGTTTTGGTGGTTTAGGTTTGGGTTTTGAATCACCATACAGGACATAGTAGTCAAACTTTCCTGATGGTTCACCAAGAAGACCAACTGTTGGGTCTCCAGCTTCATACCTCTGTTTGAGAGTAAACTGGGAACCTTTCTTCTTTCTCTGGTTGTCTTCTTCTTCATACTCTAGCTTATATGCCTCATCAAGGCAATCTTGACAGTCACATACATCGAAAGGATTATGTGGTGTCTGTGCTGGAGCTTCTACCGGTTGCATCATGTGCATCGAGGAGAAAACATCTCTTCGATCTTGTCTGTCAAATCTGACTTCGACATGTCCATCCTGGTGACGGATGAACTCTGGAGTTGTCGTTGTCTGGACCGGTGCTTGGTGGATCTGTTCGTAATTAGTTATCCATTTTTCTGGAAGTAGCTTTGTGAGCTCTTCTCTGGATAGCTGCTTAGGAACATATGTGCAGGTTGGCGTTGCATTAGAATCGATGTCTATGAGCAGCGCATCACCTGAGTTGTCTTGGCCTGGAACCATAAGATCCAAGGCATGATCTTGAACTCTGTAAGCCATCTGATAATGGAAAGTAGCCTGAAAAGTGTTGACCTGTGGAGTGCCACCGATTTGGATCTGGGCTTTTAAGGCTGTTAAGAGTGAAGGGTCATTAAGGGGCATACAGAAGTTTGGATAGAAGGTGACAAAGACCGTTCCGGCGTTCAAGGTGGTTTGTATCGTACCAATACAAGCGTGTTGATACTGTACAAATCTTGTATCGACTAAAGCGATTCGAGAGAACGCTGGTAACCCTTTCCTTCCATGGAAAGTAAGGGCTAATCTAATGGCACCAAAGTGGATATGTGTATATCCTTGGGCAAGACAGATCCTTGGAAGATCTGGGGGTAGGGATAGGGTGACTAGGTGTTCAGACGTTGTGGCAGGGAGTTGGTGTGAGCTATACTTGGAAGCTTGGACAAACTCCTTGACAATCGGACTAGACGAGGAACCTATAATCCTTTTTACCTTCGTGGATAAAGAATTATGAGGTTTGGAGAAGACACTATAGGGGTTGACTATGGGCATACTAGTAATAGGGATTTTAGAATCATCGGACATATATGAGATTTCATATAGTTGATCAATTCTAGACGCAGACGATCTTCTTAAAGAAGAGCTAGAACGGGATAGACCTTGATCTTGATTCATAACTGGGTTTAGACTCCTCTAACAATTATCAAGTTTTCCCAGCTCGTACCAAATTGAGACTTTACCGCGAACCTCTGTCGACTTACCACTCACAACAAGCTGTCTACGACTTGATAAGGGTTCAGTGTGTCGGACCAGTCTGTTCAAGCCTTGTAAGGTTAGTTTTCTGTTGTGAAAGATCAGGAGCTAAGCCTGCAGACACAGAGCATACTAATCAAACCTTAGAAAGGAGGAACAGGAGCGCTTATGGCTCTGATACCAGATAAGGGGGGGGTTTATGGCTGATCTATATAAGACCAGTAAAAGACTCTAGACTCAAAGGTTATAAAAGAAAAGACTCAAGAGACTCAAAATATAAAAGAAGAACAAGAGGGAGACTAGAGAGAGAATTATAGAAGAAGATTTTATTTCTTTCCAAGGATGAATTACAAATGAGGGGAGGCCTTCCTTTTATAGACCAAGGAAAGGCACTATGACATCATGCATGACCTCATGATACATAATTCATGTGGGCCAGCTACAATAATTTAAACAAGAATACAAAAACAAATACGTAAGCGCTTACATCACTTTAAGAGTGATTAAGCTTTATTTATCCTAAGCACACCATTAACCACTTTAAGAGTGATTAATCTAATACATAAATAAAACACTCATAAAATATTAAACACACTTAATCACACTTGAATCTTCTTCTTTACGGATAAGCCAGATTACTTCCAGCGAGAATCTGGGTGAGATGGGTCGTCTTCATACGGGTCTGCTGGATCGTCGTCTTCGTAGGGATCCGGTGAGTCATCTGGTTGTGAGTCACTAGCTTCAGGCGGCTTTGCTGGATCGTCATCTTCATAGGGATCTTTTCCGTTTGGCAAGAGGCCTTCGGCTTTTAACCTATCACGAAATTCTTTTGGCGGGGTCCAGATGTCTACTTTGATCCAATCTTTAGCTATCTCTGGGATGGGACGAAAGAGGTGTCCTGGAGGCTGAGGAGGTCCACTAATTATGTGCACCTTGTTGAAGAATGGGTGTTTGCCGTAATAGCTGATTTGGGCCTCTTCCCATTCGTTGGCCTGTTTGTCATCTTCCCTATAAACTTCTTCTTCTGTTAATACCTTTATAGGTATGCTTTCAGCGTCGACGAAGTTTATTGTTGCCATCTTTTTCCTGAGTTGTATCCATTCTGTATACCTGTTAGTTTTGAAGTATACATCCGATGGATTTACCTCATACCATGCTTGGATGAATGTGTGAGGCGCACGATACACATATTTTGTCGCATACAAACTAGGTTTGTTGAATAGGACAAGACAGTGTTTCTTGGGAGATGTTCCCATGGCTTCGGCCCATTTTTGTGTAGGGAGAAACCATTCCAGGAGCTTTATTGTACCTTTTTCTTCCTCAGACAGTAGTCCAGTCTGACTTTCTAACAGATAGGCATTTAGTTTTGCAGAATTAAACGCCACGGCTATTGTGAAAGTCTCAAGGAGGAACCAAAGAAAGCACAAGGTTTCTTTTGGTAGCCTCTTCAAGTTCCTAATGTAGAAGATATTTAGGAACGGGTAGTCTGGGCTGAATCTGGATCCTGTTAGTACCGACCCATTTGCTTCTAAGGCGATGGTAAGGAGGCTTTTGTAGCTTAAGGAGCCTTCCTTAATGTTATGGGTGTTGATTACCTCCATAACCTCTTCAGGGATATTTTTCCATTTAGGTTCTTGGTGGAGAGGGGTTTTTTCAGAGGGTGTCGAGGTACTCATTGTGTTTGGTGAAGGTGGACTGGTGGTTTGATGGTCCATCTTCGGGTTTGTGGTGCCCTTTAAATAGGCGACTGGCTTCGTTGAGAAGCTTTGCTGGATATCTTGAACAGTGATGGATGGATTCTCCATCATCAGTATCCTGTTGTTGATTTTAGTTGCCTTTGGGCCCTTTCGTCTCTCAAGAGGTTGATGATTTTGAGACGTGCTGGGTTTGTGTCCACGTATCTTTTCCCGATATGACCCGACTGCTTTTTTCTGCGGGATTCGTTTCTTCACTGTTGGAGGATTCTTTAAAGTGGGTGATGCAGTAGCAGTGTTCGGTCTTATCTTGCAAGTGGGTTTCGTGTCAGCATTATCTTCTTTTCTGCGAGTGGGCTCTTTCTTTTTTAAAGCTGACAAATTCTCCCTAGTGGGCAAGGTTACTGTAGGGAGGGAATCTTGAACGTGGTCTGTTGGTCCTTGCTGTCTGGTGGTGTGTGGGACCGACCTTCTTTGTGACATGTTTTTCCGATGGCTGTTTTTCCGGCAAGGAATGCTGTCAGCCATGTAGATAGTCATTAGACCGGTGTCTGAGTCAGATTGCTCGTCTGAACTGTCATCTGAGCTTGAACCATAGAAGATAGAACATATTGTATTTTCTCCTGGTTCATCTTCTAGAGAGTACAAGAACTCTATTTCAGAGACGTCAACTGGTTCTATCTTGTTGATTGCTTCAACAAGGGCTTGGGTCTTTCTTCTGTCTTTGCAATCTTTTGCAAAATGGCCCTGTTTGTTGCATACATAGCAACGGTCAGTGTCTCTGCTTCGACTTGACTTCTTGCTCAAGAATTTCCAGTTCTTCTTGGGTCTGAATCGTTTCTCGGCTTTCCTCGAGGTGTTTAAACCTTTAAGGATTTTAGACCCTTTTGGACAGACACATGCAGACTCTTCTTTGCATCCGATCTTTAGATGTTTGTCACTGCAAGCTGAGCCTAGGCGCTTTCCCGTTTTTTCAAACTCGGCTAAGAATCGCTGCTGGTTACACAGTTTGGTTAGAGCATTCATGATCAACTGGTAGAGGCCTCCTAGCGAGACATTGGCTACCGTTTGATTTTTGTTTTCTAACATCCTGTATGCTTCATTTGTTAGCGACTCTGGGAATGAGTTGAGAAAGACTTGCTTGAGGTTTACATCATCGATGCCGTTCAGGCAGTAGAACCTTTCAGACATTCGATTGTAGTGCTTTTCAAGGTCTTTCTGTTTGAAAGAACAACATTTCATTTTTAAGAACTCATCCCTAGCTCGTATCTTATATTCAATAGGATTTCCAACAAATTCAAGTTGGATTTCTCTTATGAATGCTTCTGGAGCCTGGCATTGAAGGAGTTGGAGATGTCGGTATTCTCCAAGGCTGAGATACCAATCTCTGAGTCTTCCTTGGCATCTTGCTAAAAACCTTTTGATGACCATGGCAATGTCATAGTATTGAAGTTCTGCTTCACACCATGTTAGCATTTCAATACTTCTATCAAGCCATTTTGATGGTGGGATGTCATCAAAGGTGAATTTGATCTTTGAGTCTGTGACTGGATGTTGTTGTTGGTTTCCACTGTGAGCCGCATGATTGGAGGCATTATCATCATTTTCATTTACTTCGGAATGAAAATCATACCTCTCAGTGCGTTCTGGTTCAGTCATGAAGAGATGTTCAAACTCTTCTGTCGGGCTTACGTCTTCATATGACTTTGGCGTGGAACCTTCTGAACCTGGGTCAGACTCGTCATCTGACTGTGTTGTAATGACCGGTGCCATAGTCGGCACATCCTGGTTGTTTTTGCTCATAGCATGTAAAAACGAGGAGATGGGGTTATCTTCTCCCTTTCCTATGGCTTTAGATGAAGCCATCATCATGCTATCATCAGCAATCTTCTTGCCCGTTGATGGATCTTGTGGCTTGCTTGTAGATGCTCTCTGATTTGAGCTGTCAGATGTCATGGAAGTTGCAGGAGATGACCTTTGTTTCCTTGCTTTGATCTTAGCTTGCTCACTTGACCATAATCTTAAAGACGGTGAGTCTTCAGGATATGATGAAATTTGCAGTGGTTGAGGATCAAAGGCTGCCCTCACGAATGGTGAGGAGGGTAGTCTCCATGGATCATCTGCTAGTGTTGAGACTCTCTGCTGCTTGTGTTGTCTTTCCAGATCTGCAAGCTGTGCTTTTAGAAACTTCATTTCAGCTTCCTTCTCAGTCTGGGCAACGCTTCTTGTGCTTACCATGCCTGGGTTATTGTAAGCCATCTGAAGTAATTCATTATGAATACCAAGAATTTTATTCTTGATTTCATAGATGATTCCTTCAAGTCCAGTCATCCTGTTGGACAGGGCTGCTTGGGACTTTAAGAGATCCTCTTGCTTTGCAATGATGGATCTAAGAGCGTTGTTTTGAGCAACAGCGTTTTCACTTTGCCAGTTCAAAGTGGCTTCAGCAGGGGTAACCTGGTGTTGGACACCATTTGCACCTATGGTGGTTGGGTTCTCAATCTTCCAACTATGTCGAGCCTTTTGCTGGACATTCTCAAAGGTGGATAAAGGTGGGAATTCGGTGTGGTAATTTTGGGGTGAGGGTGCTGGTGTAAGGGTGAAACATTCTTTGGGTGGTGTGGGTGGATGTTTCAGTGGTGGAGGAGGTGATGGTTTTGGTGGTTTAGGTTTGGGTTTTGAATCACCATACAGGACATAGTAGTCAAACTTTCCTGATGGTTCACCAAGAAGACCAACTGTTGGGTCTCCAGCTTCATACCTCTGTTTGAGAGTAAACTGGGAACCTTTCTTCTTTCTCTGGTTGTCTTCTTCTTCATACTCTAGCTTATATGCCTCATCAAGGCAATCTTGACAGTCACATACATCGAAAGGATTATGTGGTGTCTGTGCTGGAGCTTCTACCGGTTGCATCATGTGCATCGAGGAGAAAACATCTCTTCGATCTTGTCTGTCAAATCTGACTTCGACATGTCCATCCTGGTGACGGATGAACTCTGGAGTTGTCGTTGTCTGGACCGGTGCTTGGTGGATCTGTTCGTAATTAGTTATCCATTTTTCTGGAAGTAGCTTTGTGAGCTCTTCTCTGGATAGCTGCTTAGGAACATATGTGCAGGTTGGCGTTGCATTAGAATCGATGTCTATGAGCAGCGCATCACCTGAGTTGTCTTGGCCTGGAACCATAAGATCCAAGGCATGATCTTGAACTCTGTAAGCCATCTGATAATGGAAAGTAGCCTGAAAAGTGTTGACCTGTGGAGTGCCACCGATTTGGATCTGGGCTTTTAAGGCTGTTAAGAGTGAAGGGTCATTAAGGGGCATACAGAAGTTTGGATAGAAGGTGACAAAGACCGTTCCGGCGTTCAAGGTGGTTTGTATCGTACCAATACAAGCGTGTTGATACTGTACAAATCTTGTATCGACTAAAGCGATTCGAGAGAACGCTGGTAACCCTTTCCTTCCATGGAAAGTAAGGGCTAATCTAATGGCACCAAAGTGGATATGTGTATATCCTTGGGCAAGACAGATCCTTGGAAGATCTGGGGGTAGGGATAGGGTGACTAGGTGTTCAGACGTTGTGGCAGGGAGTTGGTGTGAGTTATACTTGGAAGCTTGGACAAACTCCTTGACAATCGGACTAGACGAGGAACCTATAATCCTTTTTACCTTCGTGGATAAAGAATTATGAGGTTTGGAGAAGACACTATAGGGGTTGACTATGGGCATACTAGTAATAGGGATTTTAGAATCATCGGACATATATGAGATTTCATATAGTTGATCTATTCTAGACGCAGACGATCTTCTTAAAGAAGAACTAGAACGGGATAGACCTTGATCTTGATTCATAACTGGGTTTAGACTCCTCTAACAATTATCAAGTTTTCCCAGCTCGTACCAAATTGAGACTTTACCGCGAACCTCTGTCGACTTACCACTCACAACAAGCTGTCTACGACTTGATAAGGGTTCAGTGTGTCGGACCAGTCTGTTCAAGCCTTGTAAGGTTAGTTTTCTGTTGTGAGAGATCAGGAGCTAAGCCTGCAGTCACAGAGCATACTAATCAAACCTTAGAAAGGAGGAACAGGAGCGCTTATGGCTCTGATACCAGATAAGGGGGGGGGGGGTTTATGGCTGATCTATATAAGACCAGTAAAAGACTCTAGACTCAAAGGTTATAAAAGAAAAGACTCAAGAGACTCAAAATGTAAAAGAAGAACAAGAGGGAGACTAGAGAGAGAATTATAGAAGAAGATTTTATTTCTTTCCAAGGATGGATTACAAATGAAGAGAGGCCTTCCTTTTATAGACCAAGGAAAGGCACTATGACATCATGCATGACCTCATGATACATAATTCATGTGGGCCAGCTACAATAATTCAAACAAGAATACAAAAACAAATACGTAAGCGCTTACATCACTTTAAGAGTGATTAAGCTTTATTTATCCTAAGCACACCATTAACCACTATAAGAGTGATTAACCTATTACACAAATAAAACACTCATAAAATATTAAACATACTTAATTATACTAGAATCTTCTTCTTTATGGATAAGCCAGATTACTTCCAGCGGGAATCTGGGTGAGATGGGTCGTCTTCATACGGGTCTGCTGGATCATCGTCTTCGTAGGGATCTGGTGAGTCATCTGCTTGCGAGTCACTAGCTTCAGGCGGCTTTGCTGGATCGTTATCTTCATAGGGATCTTTTCCGTTTGGCAAGAGGCCTTCGGCTTTTAATCTGTCACGCAATTCTTTTGGCGGGGTCCAGATGTCTACTTTGATCCAATCTTTAGCTATCTCAGGGATGGGGCGAAAGAGGTGTCCTGGAGGCTGAGGAGGTCCACTAATTATGTGCACCTTGTTGAAGAATGGGTGTTTGCCGTAATAGCTAATTTGAGCTTCTTCCCATTCAGTGGCCTGCTTGTCATCTTCCTTATAAACTTCTTTTTCTGTTAGTACCTTTATAGGTATGCTTTCGACGTCGACGAAGTTTATTGTTGCCATCTTTTTCCTGAGTTGTATCCAATCTGTATACCTGTTTGTTTTGAAGTATACATCCGATGGATTTACATCATACCATGCCTGGATGAATGTGTGAGGGGCACGATACACATATTTTGCCGCATACAAACTAGGTTTGTTGAATAGGACAAGACAGTGTTTCTTGGGAGATGTTCCCATGGCTTCGACCCATTTTTGTGTAGGGAGAAACCATTCCAGGAGCTTTATTGTACCTTTTTCTTCCTCAGACAGCAGTCCAGTCTGACTTTCTAATAGATAGGCATTTAGTTTTGCAGAATTGAATGCCACGACTATTGTGAAAGTCTCAAAGAGGAACCAAAGAAAGCACAGGGTTTCTTTTGGTAGCCTTTTTAAGTTCCTAATATAGAAGATATTTAGGAATGGGTAGTCTGGGCTGAACCTGGATCCTGTTAGTACCGACCCATTTGCCTCTAGGGCGATGGTAAGGAGGCTTTTGTAGTTTAGGGAGCCTTCCTTAATGTTATGGGTGTTGATTACCTCCATAACCTCTTCAGGGATATTTTTCCATTTAGGCTCTTGGTGGAGAGGGGTTTTTTCAGAGGTACTCATTGTGTTTGGTGAAGGTGGACTGGTGGTTTGATGGTCCATCTTCGGGTTTGTGGTGCCCTTTAAATAGGCGTCTGGCTTCGTTGAGAAGCTTTGTTGGATATCTTGAACAGTGATGGATGGATTCTCCATCATCAGTATCCTGTTGTTGATTTTAGTTGCCTTTGGGCCCTTTCGTCTCTCAAGGGGTTGATGATCTTGAGACGTGTTGGGTTTGTGTCCACGTATCTTTTCCCGATATGACCCGACTGCCTTTTTCTGCGGGATTCGTTTTCCACCTGTTGGAGGATTCTTTAAAGTGGGTGATGCAGTAGCAGTGTTTGGTCTTATCTTGCAAGTGGGTTTCGTGTCAGCATTATCTTCTTTTTTGCGAGTGGGCTCTTTCTTTTTTAAAGCTGACATATTCTCCCTAGTGGGCAAGGTTACTGTAGGGAGGGAATCTTGAACGTGGTCTGTTGGTCCTTGCTGTCTGGTGGTGTGTGGGACCGACCTTCTTTGTGACATGTTTTTCCGATGGCTGTTTTTCCGGCAAGGAATGCTGTCAGCCATGTAGATAGTCATTAGACCGGTGTCTGAGTCAGATTGCTCATCTGAACTGTCATTTGAGTTTGAACCATAGAAGATAGAACATATTGTGTTTTCTCCTGGTTCATCTTCTAGAGAGTACAAGAACTCTATTTCAGAGACGTCAACTGGTTCTATCTTGTTGATTGCTTCAACAAGGGCTTGGGTCTTTCTTCTGTCTTTGCAATCTTTTGCAAAGTGGCCTTGTTTGTTGCACACATAGCAACGGTCAGTGTTCCGGCCTGGACTTGACTTCTTGCTCAAGAATTTCCAGTTCTTCTTAGGTTTGAATCGTCTCTCTGTTTTCCTTGAGGTGTTTAGACCTTTAAGGATTTTAGACCCTTTTGGACAGACACATGCAGACTCTTCTTTGCATCCGATCTTTAGATGTTTGTCACTGCAAGCTGAGCCTAGGCGCCTTCCTGTTTTTTCAAATTCGGCTAAGAATCGCTGCTGGTTACACAGTTTGGTTAGAGCATTCATGATCAACTGGTAGAGGCCTCCCAGCGAGACATTGGCTACCGTTTGATTTTTGTTTTCTAACATCCTGTACGCTTCATTTGTCAGCGACTCTGGGAATGAGTTGAGAAAGACTTGCTTAAGGTTCACATCATCGATGCCGTTCAGGCAGTAGAACCTTTCAGACATTCGATTGTAGTGCTTTTCAAGGTCTTTCTGTTTGAAAGAACAACATTTCATTTTTAAGAACTCATCCCTAGCTCGTATCTTATATTCAATAGGATTTCCAACAAATTCAAGTTGGATTTCTCTTATGAATGCTTCTGGAGCCTGGCATTGAAGGAGTTGGAGATGTCGGTATTCTCCAAGGCTAAGATACCAATCTCTGAGTCTTCCTTGGCATCTTGCTAGAAACCTTTTGATGACCATGGCAATGTCATAGTATTGGAGTTCTGCTTCACACCATGTTAGCATTTCAATACTTCTATCAAGCCATTTTGATGGTGGGATGTCATCAAAGGTGAATTTGATCTTCGAGTCTGTGACTGGATGTTGCTGTTGGTTTCCACTTTGAGCCGCATGGTTTGAGGCATTATCATCATTTTCATTTACTTCGGAATGAAAATCATACCTCTCCGTGCGTTCTGGTTCAGTCATGAAGAGGTGCTCAAATTCTTCTGTTGGGCTTACGTCTTCGTATGACTTTGGCGTGGAATCTTCTGAACATAGGTCAGACTCGTAATCTGATTGAGTTGTGATAACCGGTGCCATAGTCGGCACATTCTGGTTGTCTTTGCTCATAGCATGTAAAAACGAGGAGATGGGGTTCTCTTCTCCCTTTCCTATGGCTTTAGAGGAAGCCATCATCATGCTATCATCAGCAGCTTTCTTGCTTGTTGATGGATCTTGTTGTGGTTTGCTCGTAGATGGTCTCTGATTTGAGCTGTCAGATGTCATGGAAGTTGCAGGAGATGACCTTTGTTTCCTTGCTTTGATCTTAGCTTGCTCACTTGACCATAATCGTAAAGACGGTGAGTCTTCAGGATATGATGATATTTGCAGTGGTTGAGGATCAAAGGCTGCTCTCACGAATGGTGAGGAGGGTAGTCTCCATGGATCATCTGCTAGAGTTGAGACTCTCTGCTGCTTGTGTTGTCTTTCCAGATCTGCAAGCTGTGCTTTTAGAAACTTCATTTCAGCTTCCTTTTCAGTCTGGGCAACGCTTCTTGTGCTTACCATGCCTGGGTTGTTGTAAGCCATCTGAAGTAATTCATTATGAATACCAAGAATTTTATTCTTGATTTCATAGATGATTCCTTCAAGTCCAGTCATCCTGTTGGACAGGGCTGCTTGGGACTTTAAGAGATCCTCTTGCTTTGCAATGATGGATCGAAGAGCGTTGTTTTGAGCAACAGCGTTTTCACTTTGCCAGTTCAAAGTGGCTTCAGCAGGGGTAATCTGGTGTTGGACACCATTTGCACCTATGGTGGTTGGGTTCTCAATCTTCCAACTATGTCGAGCCTTTTGCTGGACATTCTCAAAGGTGGATAAAGGTGGGAATTCGGTGTGGTAATTTTGGGGTGAAGGTGCTGGGGTAAGGGTGAAACATTCTTTGGGTGGTGTGGGTGGATGTTTCAGTGGTGGAGGAGGTGATGGTTTTGGTGGTTTAGGTTTGGGTTTTGAATCACCATACAGGACATAGTAGTCAAACTTTCCTGATGGTTCACCAAGAAGACCAACTGTTGGGTCTCCAGCTTCATACCTCTGTTTGAGAGTAAACTGGGAACCTTTCTTCTTTCTCTGGTTGTCTTCTTCTTCATACTCTAGCTTGTATGCCTCATCAAGGCAATCTTGACAGTCACATATATCGAAAGGATTATGTGATGTCTGTGCTGGAGCTTCTACCGGTTGCATCATATGCATCGAGGAGAAAACATCTCTTCGATCCTGTCTGTCAAATCTGACTTCGACATGTCCATCCTGGTGACGGATGAACTCTGGAGTTGTCGTTGTCTGGACCGGTGCTTGGTGGATCTGTTCATAATTAGTTATCCATTTTTCTGGAAGTAGCTTTGTAAGCTCTTCTCTGGATAGCTGTTTAGGAACATATGTGCAGGTTGGCGTTGCATTAGAATCGATGTCTATGAGCAGCGCATCACCTGAGTTGTCTTGGCCTGGAACCATAAGATCTAAGGCATGATCTTGAACTCTGTAAGCCATCTGGTAATGGAAAGTAGCCTGAAAAGTGTTGACCTGTGGAGTACCACCGATTTGGATCTGAGCTTTTAAGGCTGTTAAGAGTGAAGGGTCATTAAGGGGCATACAGAAGTTTGGATAGAAGGTGACAAAGACCGTTCCGGCGTTCAAGGTGGTTTGTATGGTACCAATACAAGCGTGTTGATACTGTACAAATCTTGTATCGACTAAAGCGATTCGAGAGAACGCTGGTAACCCTTTCCTTCCATGGAAAGTAAGGGCTAATCTAATGGCACCAAAGTGGATATGTGTATATCCTTGGGCTAGACAGATCCTTGGAAGATCTGGGGGTAGGGATAGGGTGACTAGGTGTTCAGACGTTGTGGCAGGGAGTTGGTGTGAGTTATGTTTGGAAGCTTGGACAAACTCCTTGACAATAGGACTGGACGAAGAACCTATAATCCTTTTTACCTTCGTGGATAAAGAATTATGAGGTTTGGAGAAGACACTATAGGGGTTGACTATGGGCATACTAGTAATAGGGATTTTAGAATCATCGGACATATATGAGATTTCATATAGTTGATCAATTCTAGACGCAGACGATCTTCTTAAACATACTTAATTATACTAGAATCTTCTTCTTTATGGATAAGCCAGATTACTTCCAGCGGGAATCTGGGTGAGATGGGTCGTCTTCATACGGGTCTGCTGGATCATCGTCTTCGTAGGGATCTGGTGAGTCATCTGCTTGCGAGTCACTAGCTTCAGGCGGCTTTGCTGGATCGTTATCTTCATAGGGATCTTTTCCGTTTGGCAAGAGGCCTTCGGCTTTTAATCTGTCACGCAATTCTTTTGGCGGGGTCCAGATGTCTACTTTGATCCAATCTTTAGCTATCTCAGGGATGGGGCGAAAGAGGTGTCCTGGAGGCTGAGGAGGTCCACTAATTATGTGCACCTTGTTGAAGAATGGGTGTTTGCCGTAATAGCTAATTTGAGCTTCTTCCCATTCAGTGGCCTGCTTGTCATCTTCCTTATAAACTTCTTTTTCTGTTAGTACCTTTATAGGTATGCTTTCGACGTCGACGAAGTTTATTGTTGCCATCTTTTTCCTGAGTTGTATCCAATCTGTATACCTGTTTGTTTTGAAGTATACATCCGATGGATTTACATCATACCATGCCTGGATGAATGTGTGAGGGGCACGATACACATATTTTGCCGCATACAAACTAGGTTTGTTGAATAGGACAAGACAGTGTTTCTTGGGAGATGTTCCCATGGCTTCGACCCATTTTTGTGTAGGGAGAAACCATTCCAGGAGCTTTATTGTACCTTTTTCTTCCTCAGACAGCAGTCCAGTCTGACTTTCTAATAGGTAGGCATTTAGTTTTGCAGAATTGAATGCCACGGCTATTGTGAAAGTCTCAAGGAGGAACCAAAGAAAGCACAGGGTTTCTTTTGGTAGCCTCTTCAAGTTCCTAATGTAGAAGATATTTAGGAACGGGTAGTCTGGGCTGAATCTGGATCCTGTTAGTACCGACCCATTTGCCTCTAGGGCGATGGTAAGGAGGCTTTTGTAGTTTAAGGAGCCCTCCTTAATGTTATGGGTTTTGATTACCTCCATAACCTCTTCAGGGATATTTTTCCATTTAGGCTCTTGGTGGAGAGGGGTTTTCTCAGAGGGTGTCGAGGTACTCATTGTGTTTGGTGAAGGTGGACTGGTGGTTTGATGGTCCATCTTCGGGTTTGTGGTGCCCTTTAAATAGGCGTCTGGCTTCGTTGAGAAGCCTTGTTGGATATCTTGAACAGTGATGGATGGATTCTCCATCATCAGTATCCTGTTGTTGATTTTAGTTGCCTTTGGGCCTTTTCGTCTCTCAAGAGGTTGATGATCTTGAGACGTGTTGGGTTTGTGTCCACGTATCTTTTCCCGATATGACCCGACTGCTTTTTTCTGCGGGATTCGTTTCTTCACTGTTGGAGGATTCTTTAAAGTGGGTGATGCAGTAGCAGTGTTCGGTCTTATCTTGCAAGTGGGTTTCGTGTCAGCATTATCTTCTTTTCTGCGAGTGGGCTCTTTCTTTTTTAAAGCTGACATATTTTCCCTAGTGGGCAAGGTTACTGTAGGGAGGGAATCTTGAACGTGGTCTGTTGGTCCTTGCTGTCTGGTGGTGTGTGGGACCGACCTTCTTTGTGACATGTTTTTTCGATGGCTGTTTTTCCGGCAAGGAATGCTGTCAGCCATGTAGATAGTCATTAGACCGGTGTCTGAGTCAGATTGCTCGTCTGAACTGTTATCTGAGCTTGAACCATAGAAGATAGAACAGATTGTATTTTCTCCTGGTTCATCTTCTAGAGAGTACAAGAACTCTATTTCAGAGACGTCAACTGGTTCTATCTTGTTGATTGCTTCAACAAGGGCTTGGGTCTTTCTTCTGTCTTTGCAATCTTTTGCAAAGTGGCCCTGTTTGTTGCATACATAGCAACGGTCAGTGTCTCTGCTTCGACTTGACTTTTTGCTCAAGAATTTCCAGTTCTTCTTGGGTCTGAATCGTTTCTCGGTTTTCCTTGAGGTGTTTAGACCTTTAAGGATTTTAGACCCTTTTGGACAGACACATGCAGACTCTTCTTTGCATCCGATCTTTAGATGTTTGTCACTGCAAGCTGAGCCTAGGCGCCTTCCTGTTTTTTCAAATTCGGCTAAGAATCGCTGCTGGTTACACAGTTTGGTTAGAGCATTCATGATCAACTGGTAGAGGCCTCCCAGCGAGACATTGGCTACCGTTTGATTTTTGTTTTCTAACATCCTGTACGCTTCATTTGTCAGCGACTCTGGGAATGAGTTGAGAAAGACTTGCTTAAGGTTCACATCATCGATGCCGTTCAGGCAGTAGAACCTTTCAGACATTCGATTGTAGTGCTTTTCAAGGTCTTTCTGTTTGAAAGAACAACATTTCATTTTTAAGAACTCATCCCTAGCTCGTATCTTATATTCAATAGGATTTCCAACAAATTCAAGTTGGATTTCTCTTATGAATGCTTCTGGAGCCTGGCATTGAAGGAGTTGGAGATGTCGGTACTCTCCAAGGCTAAGATACCAATCTCTGAGTCTTCCTTGGCATCTTGCTAAAAACCTTTTGATGACCATGGCAATGTCGTAGTATTGAAGTTCTGCTTCACACCATGTTAGCATTTCAATACTTCTATCAAGCCATTTTGATGGTGGGATGTCATCAAAGGTGAATTTGATCTTTGAGTCTGTGACTGGATGTTGTTGTTGGTTTCCACTGTGAGCCGCATGATTGGAGGCATTATCATCATTTTCATTTACTTCTGAATGAAAATCATACCTCTCAGTGCGTTCAGGTTCAGTCATGAAGAGGTGTTCAAACTCTTCTGTCGGGCTTACGTCTTCATATGACTTTGGCGTGGAACCTTCTGAACATGGGTCAGACTCGTCATCTGATTGTGTTGTAATGACCGGTGCCATAGTCGGCACATTCTGGTTGTTTTTGCTCATAGCATGTAAAAACGAGGAGATGGGGTTATCTTCTCCCTTTCCTATGGCTTTAGTTGAAGCCATCATCATGCTATCATCAGCAACCTTCTTGCCCGTTGATGGATCTTGTGGCTTGCTTGTAGATGGTCTCTGATTTGAGCTGTCAGATGTCATGGAGGTTGCAGGAGATGACCTTTGTTTCCTTGCTTTGATCTTAGCTTGCTCACTCGACCATAATCGTAAAGACGGTGAGTCTTCAGGATATGATGAAATTTGCAGTGGTTGAGGATCAAAGGCTGCTCTCACGAACGGTGAGGAGGGTAGTCTCCATGGATCATCTGCTAGTGTTGAGACTCTCTGCTGCTTGTGTTGTCTTTCCAGATCTGCAAGCTGTGCTTTTAGGAACTTCATTTCAGCTTCCTTCTCAGTCTGGGCAACGCTTCTTGTGCTTACCATGCCTGGGTTGTTGTAAGCCATCTGAAGCAATTCATTATGAAGACCAAGAATTTTACTCCTGATTTCATAAATGATTCCTTCAAGTCCGGTCATCCTGTTAGACAGGGCTGCTTGGGACTTTAAGAGATCCTCTTGCTTTGCAATGATGGATCTAAGAGCGTTGTTTTGAGCAACAGCGTTTTCACTTTGCCAGTTCAAAGTGGCTTCAGCAGGGGTAACCTGGTGTTGGACACCATTTGCACCTATGGTGGTTGGATTCTCAATCTTCCAACTATGTCGAGCCTTTTGCTGGACATTCTCAAAGGTGGATAAGGGTGGGAATTCGGTGTGGTAATTTTGGGGTGAGGGTGCTGGTGTAAGGGTGAAACATTCTTTAGGTGGTGTGGGTGGATGTTTCAGTGGTGGAGGAGGTGATGGTTTTGGTGGTTTAGGTTTGGGTTGTGAATCACCATACAGGACATAGTAGTCAAACTTTCCTGATGGTTCACCAAGAAGACCAACTGTTGGGTCTCCAGCTTCATACCTCTGTTTGAGAGTAAACTGGGAACCTTTCTTCTTTCTCTGGTTGTCTTCTTCTTCATACTCTAGCTTGTATGCCTCATCAAGGCAATCTTGACAGTCACATATATCGAAAGGATTATGTGATGTCTGTGCTGGAGCTTCTACCGGTTGCATCATATGCATCGAGGAGAAAACATCTCTTCGATCCTGTCTGTCAAATCTGACTTCGACATGTCCATCCTGGTGACGGATGAACTCTGGAGTTGTCGTTGTCTGGACCGGTGCTTGGTGGATCTGTTCGTAATTAGTTATCCATTTTTCTGGAAGTAGCTTTGTGAGCTCTTCTCTGGATAGCTGCTTAGGAACATATGTGCAGGTTGGCGTTGCATTAGAATCGATGTCTATGAGCAGCGCATCACCTGAGTTG
Organism: Tagetes erecta; assembly: GCA_030867185.1. Classification (NCBI taxonomy): domain Eukaryota; kingdom Viridiplantae; phylum Streptophyta; class Magnoliopsida; order Asterales; family Asteraceae; genus Tagetes; species Tagetes erecta. The sequence continues at coordinate 25,246,031 of CM061494.1, forward strand.
TCTTGGCCTGGAACCATAAGATCCAAGGCATGATCTTGAACTCTGTAAGCCATCTGATAATGGAAAGTAGCCTGAAAAGTGTTGACCTGTGGAGTACCACCGATTTGGATCTGGGCTTTTAAGGCTGTTAAGAGTGAAGGGTCATTAAGGGGCATACAGAAGTTTGGATAGAAGGTGACAAAGACCGTTCCGGCGTTCAAGGTGGTTTGTATCGTACCAATACAAGCGTGTTGATACTGTACAAATCTTGTATCGACTAGAGCGATTCGAGAGAACGCTGGTAACCCTTTCCTTCCATGGAAAGTAAGGGCTAATCTAATGGCACCAAAGTGGATATGTGTATATCCTTGGGCAAGACAGATCCTTGGAAGATCTGGGGGTAGGGATAGGGTGACTAGGTGTTCAGACGTTGTGGCAGGGAGTTGGTGTGAGTTATACTTGGAAGCTTGGACAAACTCCTTGACAATCGGACTGGACGAGGAACCTATAATCCTTTTTACCTTCGTGGATAAAGAATTATGAGGTTTGGAGAAGACACTATAGGGGTTGACTATGGGCATACTAGTAATAGGGATTTTAGAATCATCGGACATATATGAGATTTCATATAGTTGATCTATTCTAGACGCAGACGATCTTCTTAAAGAAGAACTAGAACGGGATAGACCTTGATCTTGATTCATAACTGGGTTTAGACTCCTCTAACAATTATCAAGTTTTCCCAGCTCGTACCAAATTGAGACTTTACCGCGAACCTCTGTCGACTTACCACTCACAACAAGCTGTCTACGACTTGATAAGGGTTCAGTGTGTCGGACCAGTCTGTTCAAGCCTTGTAAGGTTAGTTTTCTGTTGTGAAAGATCAGGAGCTAAGCCTGCAGACACAGAGCATACTAATCAAACCTTAGAAAGGAGGAACAGGAGCGCTTATGGCTCTGATACCAGTATGATTAATATTTTTAAGTGGGTTGTTGTGAGTGGTAAGACGACAGAGGGTCGCGGTAAGTCTCAATTTGGTACGAGCTGGGAAAACTTGATAATTGTTAGAGGAGTCTAAACCCAGTTATGAATCAAGATCAAGGTCTATCCCGTTCTAGTTCTTCTTTAAGAAGATCGTCTGCGTCTAGAATTGATCAACTATATGAAATCTCATATATGTCCGATGATTCTAAAATCCCTATTACTAGTATGCCCATAGTCAACCCCTATAGTGTCTTCTCCAAACCTCATAATTCTTTATCCACGAAGGTAAAAAGGATTATAGGTTCTTCGTCCAGTCCTATTGTCAAGGAGTTTGTCCAAGCTTCCAAATATAACTCACACCAACTCCCTGCCACAACGTCTGAACACCTAGTCACCCTATCCCTACCCCCAGATCTTCCAAGGATCTGTCTAGCCCAAGGATATACACATATCCACTTTGGTGCCATTAGATTAGCCCTTACTTTCCATGGAAGGAAAGGGTTACCAGCGTTCTCTCGAATCGCTTTAGTCGATACAAGATTTGTACAGTATCAACACGCTTGTATTGGTACCATACAAACCACCTTGAACGCCGGAACGGTCTTTGTCACCTTCTATCCAAACTTCTGTATGCCCCTTAATGACCCTTCACTCTTAACAGCCTTAAAAGCTCAGATCCAAATCGGTGGTACTCCACAGGTCAACACTTTTCAGGCTACTTTCCATTACCAGATGGCTTACAGAGTTCAAGATCATGCCTTAGATCTTATGGTTCCAGGCCAAGACAACTCAGGTGATGCGCTGCTCATAGACATCGATTCTAATGCAACGCCAACCTGCACATATGTTCCTAAACAGCTATCCAGAGAAGAGCTTACAAAGCTACTTCCAGAAAAATGGATAACTAATTATGAACAGATCCACCAAGCACCGGTCCAGACAACGACAACTCCAGAGTTCATCCGTCACCAGGATGGACATGTCAAAGTCAGGTTTGACAGACAAGATCGAAGAGATGTCTTCTCCTCGATGCACATGATGCAACCGGTAGAAGCTCCAGCACAGACACCACATAATCCTTTCGATGTATGTGACTGTCAAGATTGCCTTGATGAGGCATATAAGCTAGAGTATGAAGAAGAAGACAACCAGAGAAAAAAGAAAGGTTCCCAGTTTACTCTCAAACAGAGGTATGAAGCTGGAGACCCAACAGTTGGTCTTCTCGGTGAACCATCAGGAAAGTTTGACTACTATGTCCTGTATGGTGATTCAAAACCCAAACCTAAACCACCAAAACCATCACCTCCTCCACCACTGAAACATCCACCCACACCACCCAAAGAATGTTTCACCCTTACCCCAGCACCTTCACCCCAAAATTACCACACCGAATTCCCACCTTTATCCACCTTTGAGAATGTCCAGCAAAAGGCTCGACATAGTTGGAAGATTGAGAACCCAACCACCATAGGTGCAAATGGTGTCCAACACCAGATTACCCCTGCTGAAGCCACTTTGAACTGGCAAAGTGAAAACGCTGTTGCTCAAAACAACGCTCTTCGATCCATCATTGCAAAGCAAGAGGATCTCTTAAAGTCCCAAGCAGCCCTGTCCAACAGGATGACTGGACTTGAAGGAATCATCTATGAAATCAAGAATAAAATTCTTGGTATTCATAATAAATTACTTCAGATGGCTTACAACAACCCAGGCATGGTAAGCACAAGAAGCGTTGCCCAGACTGAAAAGGAAGCTGAAATGAAGTTTCTAAAAGCACAGCTTGCAGATCTGGAAAGACAACACAAGCAGCAGAGAGTCTCAACTCTAGCAGATGATCCATGGAGACTACCCTCCTCACCATTCGTGAGAGCAGCCTTTGATCCTCAACCACTGCAAATATCATCATATCCTGAAGACTCACCGTCTTTACGATTATGGTCAAGTGAGCAAGCTAAGATCAAAGCAAGGAAACAAAGGTCATCTCCTGCAACTTCCATGACATCTGACAGCTCAAATCAGAGACCATCTACGAGCAAACCACAACAAGATCCATCAACAAGCAAGAAAGCTGCTGATGATAGCATGATGATGGCTTCCTCTAAAGCCATAGGAAAGGGAGAAGAGAACCCCATCTCCTCGTTTTTACATGCTATGAGCAAAGACAACCAGAATGTGCCGACTATGGCACCGGTTATCACAACTCAATCAGATTACGAGTCTGACCTATGTTCAGAAGATTCCACGCCAAAGTCATACGAAGACGTAAGCCCAACAGAAGAATTTGAGCACCTCTTCATGACTGAACCAGAACGCACGGAGAGGTATGATTTTCATTCCGAAGTAAATGAAAATGATGATAATACCTCAAACCATGCGGCTCAAAGTGGAAACCAACAGCAACATCCAGTCACAGACTCGAAGATCAAATTCACCTTTGATGACATCCCACCATCAAAATGGCTTGATAGAAGTATTGAAATGCTAACATGGTGTGAAGCAGAACTCCAATACTATGACATTGCCATGGTCATCAAAAGGTTTCTAGCAAGATGCCAAGGAAGACTCAGAGATTGGTATCTTAGCCTTGGAGAATACCGACATCTCCAACTCCTTCAATGCCAGGCTCCAGAAGCATTCATAAGAGAAATCCAACTTGAATTTGTTGGAAATCCTATTGAATATAAAATACGAGCTAGGGATGAGTTCTTAAAGATGAAATGCTGTTCTTTCAAACAGAAAGACCTTGAAAAGCACTACAATCGAATGTCTGAAAGGTTCTACTGCCTGAACGGCATCGATGATGTGAACCTCAAGCAAGTCTTTCTCAACTCTTTCCCAGAGTCGCTGACAAATGAAGCGTACAGGATGTTAGAAAACAAAAATCAAACGGTAGCCAATGTCTCGCTGGGAGGCCTCTACCAGTTGATCATGAATGCTCTAACCAAACTGTGTAACCAGCAGCGATTCTTAGCCGAGTTTGAAAAAACGGGAAGGCGCCTAGGCTCAGCTTGCAGTGACAAACATCTAAAGATCGGATGCAAAGAAGAGTCTGCATGTGTCTGTCCAAAAGGGTCTAAAATCCTTAAAGGTCTAAACACCTCAAGGAAAACAGAGAGACGATTCAAACCTAAGAAGAACTGGAAATTCTTGAGCAAGAAGTCAAGTCCAGGCCGGAACACTGACCGTTGCTATGTGTGCAACAAACAAGGCCACTTTGCAAAAGATTGCAAAGACAGAAGAAAGACCCAAGCCCTTGTTGAAGCAATCAACAAGATAGAACCAGTTGACGTCTCTGAAATAGAGTTCTTGTACTCTCTAGAAGATGAACCAGGAGAAAACACAATATGTTCTATCTTCTATGGTTCAAACTCAAATGACAGTTCAGATGAGCAATCTGACTCAGACACCGGTCTAATGACTATCTACATGGCTGACAGCATTCCTTGCCGGAAAAACAGCCATCGGAAAAACATGTCACAAAGAAGGTCGGTCCCACACACCACCAGACATCAAGGACCAACAGACCACGTTCAAGATTCCCTCCCTACAGTAACCTTGCCCACTAGGGAGAATATGTCAGCTTTAAAAAAGAAAGAGCCCACTCGCAAAAAAGAAGATAATGCTGACACGAAACCCACTTGCAAGATAAGACCAAACACTGCTACTGCATCACCCACTTTAAAGAATCCTCCAACAGGTGGAAAACGAATCCCGCAGAAAAAGGCAGTCGGGTCATATCGGGAAAAGATACGTGGACACAAACCCAACACGTCTCAAGATCATCAACCCCTTGAGAGACGAAAGGGCCCAAAGGCAACTAAAATCAACAACAGGATACTGATGATGGAGAATCCATCCATCACTGTTCAAGATATCCAACAAAGCTTCTCAACGAAGCCAGACGCCTATTTAAAGGGCACCACAAACCCGAAGATGGACCATCAAACCACCAGTCCACCTTCACCAAACACAATGAGTACCTCTGAAAAAACCCCTCTCCACCAAGAGCCTAAATGGAAAAATATCCCTGAAGAGGTTATGGAGGTAATCAACACCCATAACATTAAGGAAGGCTCCCTAAACTACAAAAGCCTCCTTACCATCGCCCTAGAGGCAAATGGGTCGGTACTAACAGGATCCAGGTTCAGCCCAGACTACCCATTCCTAAATATCTTCTATATTAGGAACTTAAAAAGGCTACCAAAAGAAACCCTGTGCTTTCTTTGGTTCCTCTTTGAGACTTTCACAATAGTCGTGGCATTCAATTCTGCAAAACTAAATGCCTATCTATTAGAAAGTCAGACTGGACTGCTGTCTGAGGAAGAAAAAGGTACAATAAAGCTCCTGGAATGGTTTCTCCCTACACAAAAATGGGTCGAAGCCATGGGAACATCTCCCAAGAAACACTGTCTTGTCCTATTCAACAAACCTAGTTTGTATGCGGCAAAATATGTGTATCGTGCCCCTCACACATTCATCCAGGCATGGTATGATGTAAATCCATCGGATGTATACTTCAAAACAAACAGGTATACAGATTGGATACAACTCAGGAAAAAGATGGCAACAATAAACTTCGTCGACGTCGAAAGCATACCTATAAAGATACTAACAGAAAAAGAAGTTTATAAGGAAGATGACAAGCAGGCCACTGAATGGGAAGAAGCTCAAATTAGCTATTACGGCAAACACCCATTCTTCAACAAGGTGCACATAATTAGTGGACCTCCTCAGCCTCCAGGACACCTCTTTCGCCCCATCCCTGAGATAGCTAAAGATTGGATCAAAGTAGACATCTGGACCCCGCCAAAAGAATTGCGTAAAGGCCTCTTGCCAAACGGAAAAGATCCCTATGAAGATAACGATCCAGCAAAGCCGCCTGAAGCTAGTGACTCGCAAGCAGATGACTCACCAGATCCCTACGAAGACGATGATCCAGCAGACCCGTATGAAGACGACCCATCTCACCCAGATTCCCGCTGGAAGTAATCTGGCTTATCCATAAAGAAGAAGATTCTAGTATAATTAAGTATGTTTAATATTTTATGAGTGTTTTATTTGTGTAATAGGTTAATCACTCTTATAGTGGTTAATGGTGTGCTTAGGATAAATAAAGCTTAATCACTCTTAAAGTGATGTAAGCGCTTACGTATTTGTTTTTGTATTCTTGTTTGAATTATTGTAGCTGGCCCACATGAATTATGTATCATGAGGTCATGCATGATGTCATAGTGCCTTTCCTTGGTCTATAAAAGGAAGGCCTCTTTTCATTTGTAATCCATCCTTGGAAAGAAATAAAATCTTCTTCTATAATTCTCTCTCTAGTCTCCCTCTTGTTCTTCTTTTACATTTTGAGTCTCTTGAGTCTTTTCTTTTATAACCTTTGAGTCTAGAGTCTTTTACTGGTCTTATATAGATCAGCCATAAACCCCCCCCTTATCTGGTAAGGGGGGGGGTTTATGGCTGATCTATATAAGACCAGTAAAAGACTCTAGACTCAAAGGTTATAAAAGAAAAGACTCAAGAGACTCAAAATATAAAAGAAGAACAAGAGGGAGACTAGAGAGAGAATTATAGAAGAAGATTTTATTTCTTTCCAAGGATGGATTACAAATGAAGAGAGGCCTTCCTTTTATAGACCAAGGAAAGGCACTATGACATCATGCATGACCTCATGATACATAATTCATGTGGGCCAGCTACAATAATTCAAACAAGAATACAAAAACAAATACGTAAGCGCTTACATCACTTTAAGAGTGATTAAGCTTTATTTATCCTAAGCACACCATTAACCACTATAAGAGTGATTAACCTATTACACAAATAAAACACTCATAAAATATTAAACATACTTAATTATACTAGAATCTTCTTCTTTATGGATAAGCCAGATTACTTCCAGCGGGAATCTGGGTGAGATGGGTCGTCTTCATACGGGTCTGCTGGATCATCGTCTTCGTAGGGATCTGGTGAGTCATCTGCTTGCGAGTCACTAGCTTCAGGCGGCTTTGCTGGATCGTTATCTTCATAGGGATCTTTTCCGTTTGGCAAGAGGCCTTCGGCTTTTAATCTGTCACGCAATTCTTTTGGCGGGGTCCAGATGTCTACTTTGATCCAATCTTTAGCTATCTCAGGGATGGGGCGAAAGAGGTGTCCTGGAGGCTGAGGAGGTCCACTAATTATGTGCACCTTGTTGAAGAATGGGTGTTTGCCGTAATAGCTAATTTGAGCTTCTTCCCATTCAGTGGCCTGCTTGTCATCTTCCTTATAAACTTCTTTTTCTGTTAGTACCTTTATAGGTATGCTTTCGACGTCGACGAAGTTTATTGTTGCCATCTTTTTCCTGAGTTGTATCCAATCTGTATACCTGTTTGTTTTGAAGTATACATCCGATGGATTTACATCATACCATGCCTGGATGAATGTGTGAGGGGCACGATACACATATTTTGCCGCATACAAACTAGGTTTGTTGAATAGGACAAGACAGTGTTTCTTGGGAGATGTTCCCATGGCTTCGACCCATTTTTGTGTAGGGAGAAACCATTCCAGGAGCTTTATTGTACCTTTTTCTTCCTCAGACAGCAGTCCAGTCTGACTTTCTAATAGATAGGCATTTAGTTTTGCAGAATTGAATGCCACGACTATTGTGAAAGTCTCAAAGAGGAACCAAAGAAAGCACAGGGTTTCTTTTGGTAGCCTTTTTAAGTTCCTAATATAGAAGATATTTAGGAATGGGTAGTCTGGGCTGAACCTGGATCCTGTTAGTACCGACCCATTTGCCTCTAGGGCGATGGTAAGGAGGCTTTTGTAGTTTAGGGAGCCTTCCTTAATGTTATGGGTGTTGATTACCTCCATAACCTCTTCAGGGATATTTTTCCATTTAGGCTCTTGGTGGAGAGGGGTTTTTTCAGAGGTACTCATTGTGTTTGGTGAAGGTGGACTGGTGGTTTGATGGTCCATCTTCGGGTTTGTGGTGCCCTTTAAATAGGCGTCTGGCTTCGTTGAGAAGCTTTGTTGGATATCTTGAACAGTGATGGATGGATTCTCCATCATCAGTATCCTGTTGTTGATTTTAGTTGCCTTTGGGCCCTTTCGTCTCTCAAGGGGTTGATGATCTTGAGACGTGTTGGGTTTGTGTCCACGTATCTTTTCCCGATATGACCCGACTGCCTTTTTCTGCGGGATTCGTTTTCCACCTGTTGGAGGATTCTTTAAAGTGGGTGATGCAGTAGCAGTGTTTGGTCTTATCTTGCAAGTGGGTTTCGTGTCAGCATTATCTTCTTTTTTGCGAGTGGGCTCTTTCTTTTTTAAAGCTGACATATTCTCCCTAGTGGGCAAGGTTACTGTAGGGAGGGAATCTTGAACGTGGTCTGTTGGTCCTTGCTGTCTGGTGGTGTGTGGGACCGACCTTCTTTGTGACATGTTTTTCCGATGGCTGTTTTTCCGGCAAGGAATGCTGTCAGCCATGTAGATAGTCATTAGACCGGTGTCTGAGTCAGATTGCTCATCTGAACTGTCATTTGAGTTTGAACCATAGAAGATAGAACATATTGTGTTTTCTCCTGGTTCATCTTCTAGAGAGTACAAGAACTCTATTTCAGAGACGTCAACTGGTTCTATCTTGTTGATTGCTTCAACAAGGGCTTGGGTCTTTCTTCTGTCTTTGCAATCTTTTGCAAAGTGGCCTTGTTTGTTGCACACATAGCAACGGTCAGTGTTCCGGCCTGGACTTGACTTCTTGCTCAAGAATTTCCAGTTCTTCTTAGGTTTGAATCGTCTCTCTGTTTTCCTTGAGGTGTTTAGACCTTTAAGGATTTTAGACCCTTTTGGACAGACACATGCAGACTCTTCTTTGCATCCGATCTTTAGATGTTTGTCACTGCAAGCTGAGCCTAGGCGCCTTCCTGTTTTTTCAAATTCGGCTAAGAATCGCTGCTGGTTACACAGTTTGGTTAGAGCATTCATGATCAACTGGTAGAGGCCTCCCAGCGAGACATTGGCTACCGTTTGATTTTTGTTTTCTAACATCCTGTACGCTTCATTTGTCAGCGACTCTGGGAATGAGTTGAGAAAGACTTGCTTAAGGTTCACATCATCGATGCCGTTCAGGCAGTAGAACCTTTCAGACATTCGATTGTAGTGCTTTTCAAGGTCTTTCTGTTTGAAAGAACAACATTTCATTTTTAAGAACTCATCCCTAGCTCGTATCTTATATTCAATAGGATTTCCAACAAATTCAAGTTGGATTTCTCTTATGAATGCTTCTGGAGCCTGGCATTGAAGGAGTTGGAGATGTCGGTATTCTCCAAGGCTAAGATACCAATCTCTGAGTCTTCCTTGGCATCTTGCTAGAAACCTTTTGATGACCATGGCAATGTCATAGTATTGGAGTTCTGCTTCACACCATGTTAGCATTTCAATACTTCTATCAAGCCATTTTGATGGTGGGATGTCATCAAAGGTGAATTTGATCTTCGAGTCTGTGACTGGATGTTGCTGTTGGTTTCCACTTTGAGCCGCATGGTTTGAGGCATTATCATCATTTTCATTTACTTCGGAATGAAAATCATACCTCTCCGTGCGTTCTGGTTCAGTCATGAAGAGGTGCTCAAATTCTTCTGTTGGGCTTACGTCTTCGTATGACTTTGGCGTGGAATCTTCTGAACATAGGTCAGACTCGTAATCTGATTGAGTTGTGATAACCGGTGCCATAGTCGGCACATTCTGGTTGTCTTTGCTCATAGCATGTAAAAACGAGGAGATGGGGTTCTCTTCTCCCTTTCCTATGGCTTTAGAGGAAGCCATCATCATGCTATCATCAGCAGCTTTCTTGCTTGTTGATGGATCTTGTTGTGGTTTGCTCGTAGATGGTCTCTGATTTGAGCTGTCAGATGTCATGGAAGTTGCAGGAGATGACCTTTGTTTCCTTGCTTTGATCTTAGCTTGCTCACTTGACCATAATCGTAAAGACGGTGAGTCTTCAGGATATGATGATATTTGCAGTGGTTGAGGATCAAAGGCTGCTCTCACGAATGGTGAGGAGGGTAGTCTCCATGGATCATCTGCTAGAGTTGAGACTCTCTGCTGCTTGTGTTGTCTTTCCAGATCTGCAAGCTGTGCTTTTAGAAACTTCATTTCAGCTTCCTTTTCAGTCTGGGCAACGCTTCTTGTGCTTACCATGCCTGGGTTGTTGTAAGCCATCTGAAGTAATTCATTATGAATACCAAGAATTTTATTCTTGATTTCATAGATGATTCCTTCAAGTCCAGTCATCCTGTTGGACAGGGCTGCTTGGGACTTTAAGAGATCCTCTTGCTTTGCAATGATGGATCGAAGAGCGTTGTTTTGAGCAACAGCGTTTTCACTTTGCCAGTTCAAAGTGGCTTCAGCAGGGGTAATCTGGTGTTGGACACCATTTGCACCTATGGTGGTTGGGTTCTCAATCTTCCAACTATGTCGAGCCTTTTGCTGGACATTCTCAAAGGTGGATAAAGGTGGGAATTCGGTGTGGTAATTTTGGGGTGAAGGTGCTGGGGTAAGGGTGAAACATTCTTTGGGTGGTGTGGGTGGATGTTTCAGTGGTGGAGGAGGTGATGGTTTTGGTGGTTTAGGTTTGGGTTTTGAATCACCATACAGGACATAGTAGTCAAACTTTCCTGATGGTTCACCAAGAAGACCAACTGTTGGGTCTCCAGCTTCATACCTCTGTTTGAGAGTAAACTGGGAACCTTTCTTCTTTCTCTGGTTGTCTTCTTCTTCATACTCTAGCTTGTATGCCTCATCAAGGCAATCTTGACAGTCACATATATCGAAAGGATTATGTGATGTCTGTGCTGGAGCTTCTACCGGTTGCATCATATGCATCGAGGAGAAAACATCTCTTCGATCCTGTCTGTCAAATCTGACTTCGACATGTCCATCCTGGTGACGGATGAACTCTGGAGTTGTCGTTGTCTGGACCGGTGCTTGGTGGATCTGTTCATAATTAGTTATCCATTTTTCTGGAAGTAGCTTTGTAAGCTCTTCTCTGGATAGCTGTTTAGGAACATATGTGCAGGTTGGCGTTGCATTAGAATCGATGTCTATGAGCAGCGCATCACCTGAGTTGTCTTGGCCTGGAACCATAAGATCTAAGGCATGATCTTGAACTCTGTAAGCCATCTGGTAATGGAAAGTAGCCTGAAAAGTGTTGACCTGTGGAGTTCCACCGATTTGGATCTGAGCTTTTAAGGCTGTTAAGAGTGAAGGGTCATTAAGGGGCATACAGAAGTTTGGATAGAAGGTGACAAAGACCGTTCCGGCGATCAAGGTGGTTTGTATGGTACCAATACAAGCGTGTTGATACTGTACAAATCTTGTATCGACTAAAGCGATTCGAGAGAACGCTGGTAACCCTTTCCTTCCATGGAAAGTAAGGGCTAATCTAATGGCACCAAAGTGGATATGTGTATATCCTTGGGCTAGACAGATCCTTGGAAGATCTGGGGGTAGGGATAGGGTGACTAGGTGTTCAGACGTTGTGGCAGGGAGTTGGTGTGAGTTATATTTGGAAGCTTGGACAAACTCCTTGACAATAGGACTGGACGAAGAACCTATAATCCTTTTTACCTTCGTGGATAAAGAATTATGAGGTTTGGAGAAGACACTATAGGGGTTGACTATGGGCATACTAGTAATAGGGATTTTAGAATCATCGGACATATATGAGATTTCATATAGTTGATCAATTCTAGACGCAGACGATCTTCTTAAAGAAGAACTAGAACGGGATAGACCTTGATCTTGATTCATAACTGGGTTTAGACTCCTCTAACAATTATCAAGTTTTCCCAGCTCGTACCAAATTGAGACTTACCGCGACCCTCTGTCGTCTTACCACTCACAACAAGCTGGGAAAACTTGATAATTGTTAGAGGAGTCTAAACCCAGTTATGAATCAAGATCAAGGTCTATCCCGTTCTAGTTCTTCTTTAAGAAGATCGTCTGCGTCTAGAATAGATCAACTATATGAAATCTCATATATGTCCGATGATTCTAAAATCCCTATTACTAGTATGCCCATAGTCAACCCCTATAGTGTCTTCTCCAAACCTCATAATTCTTTATCCACGAAGGTAAAAAGGATTATAGGTTCTTCGTCCAGTCCTATTGTCAAGGAGTTTGTCCAAGCTTCCAAACATAACTCACACCAACTCCCTGCCACAACGTCTGAACACCTAGTCACCCTATCCCTACCCCCAGATCTTCCAAGGATCTGTCTAGCCCAAGGATATACACATATCCACTTTGGTGCCATTAGATTAGCCCTTACTTTCCATGGAAGGAAAGGGTTACCAGCGTTCTCTCGAATCGCTTTAGTCGATACAAGATTTGTACAGTATCAACACGCTTGTATTGGTACCATACAAACCACCTTGAACGCCGGAACGGTCTTTGTCACCTTCTATCCAAACTTCTGTATGCCCCTTAATGACCCTTCACTCTTAACAGCCTTAAAAGCTCAGATCCAAATCGGTGGTACTCCACAGGTCAACACTTTTCAGGCTACTTTCCATTACCAGATGGCTTACAGAGTTCAAGATCATGCCTTAGATCTTATGGTTCCAGGCCAAGACAACTCAGGTGATGCGCTGCTCATAGACATCGATTCTAATGCAACGCCAACCTGCACATATGTTCCTAAACAGCTATCCAGAGAAGAGCTTACAAAGCTACTTCCAGAAAAATGGATAACTAATTATGAACAGATCCACCAAGCACCGGTCCAGACAACGACAACTCCAGAGTTCATCCGTCACCAGGATGGACATGTCGAAGTCAGATTTGACAGACAGGATCGAAGAGATGTTTTCTCCTCGATGCATATGATGCAACCGGTAGAAGCTCCAGCACAGACATCACATAATCCTTTCGATATATGTGACTGTCAAGATTGCCTTGATGAGGCATACAAGCTAGAGTATGAAGAAGAAGACAACCAGAGAAAGAAGAAAGGTTCCCAGTTTACTCTCAAACAGAGGTATGAAGCTGGAGACCCAACAGTTGGTCTTCTTGGTGAACCATCAGGAAAGTTTGACTACTATGTCCTGTATGGTGATTCAAAACCCAAACCTAAACCACCAAAACCATCACCTCCTCCACCACTGAAACATCCACCCACACCACCCAAAGAATGTTTCACCCTTACCCCAGCACCTTCACCCCAAAATTACCACACCGAATTCCCACCTTTATCCACCTTTGAGAATGTCCAGCAAAAGGCTCGACATAGTTGGAAGATTGAGAACCCAACCACCATAGGTGCAAATGGTGTCCAACACCAGATTACCCCTGCTGAAGCCACTTTGAACTGGCAAAGTGAAAACGCTGTTGCTCAAAACAACGCTCTTCGATCCATCATTGCAAAGCAAGAGGATCTCTTAAAGTCCCAAGCAGCCCTGTCCAACAGGATGACTGGACTTGAAGGAATCATCTATGAAATCAAGAATAAAATTCTTGGTATTCATAATGAATTACTTCAGATGGCTTACAACAACCCAGGCATGGTAAGCACAAGAAGCGTTGCCCAGACTGAAAAGGAAGCTGAAATGAAGTTTCTAAAAGCACAGCTTGCAGATCTGGAAAGACAACACAAGCAGCAGAGAGTCTCAACTCTAGCAGATGATCCATGGAGACTACCCTCCTCACCATTCGTGAGAGCAGCCTTTGATCCTCAACCACTGCAAATATCATCATATCCTGAAGACTCACCGTCTTTACGATTATGGTCAAGTGAGCAAGCTAAGATCAAAGCAAGGAAACAAAGGTCATCTCCTGCAACTTCCATGACATCTGACAGCTCAAATCAGAGACCATCTACGAGCAAACCACAACAAGATCCATCAACAAGCAAGAAAGCTGCTGATGATAGCATGATGATGGCTTCCTCTAAAGCCATAGGAAAGGGAGAAGAGAACCCCATCTCCTCGTTTTTACATGCTATGAGCAAAGACAACCAGAATGTGCCGACTATGGCACCGGTTATCACAACTCAATCAGATTATGAGTCTGACCTATGTTCAGAAGATTCCACGCCAAAGTCATACGAAGACGTAAGCCCAACAGAAGAATTTGAGCACCTCTTCATGACTGAACCAGAACGCACGGAGAGGTATGATTTTCATTCCGAAGTAAATGAAAATGATGATAATGCCTCAAACCATGCGGCTCAAAGTGGAAACCAACAGCAACATCCAGTCACAGACTCGAAGATCAAATTCACCTTTGATGACATCCCACCATCAAAATGGCTTGATAGAAGTATTGAAATGCTAACATGGTGTGAAGCAGAACTCCAATACTATGACATTGCCATGGTCATCAAAAGGTTTCTAGCAAGATGCCAAGGAAGACTCAGAGATTGGTATCTTAGCCTTGGAGAATACCGACATCTCCAACTCCTTCAATGCCAGGCTCCAGAAGCATTCATAAGAGAAATCCAACTTGAATTTGTTGGAAATCCTATTGAATATAAGATACGAGCTAGGGATGAGTTCTTAAAAATGAAATGTTGTTCTTTCAAACAGAAAGACCTTGAAAAGCACTACAATCGAATGTCTGAAAGGTTCTACTGCCTGAACGGCATCGATGATGTGAACCTTAAGCAAGTCTTTCTCAACTCATTCCCAGAGTCGCTGACAAATGAAGCGTACAGGATGTTAGAAAACAAAAATCAAACGGTAGCCAATGTCTCGCTGGGAGGCCTCTACCAGTTGATCATGAATGCTCTAACCAAACTGTGTAACCAGCAGCGATTCTTAGCCGAATTTGAAAAAACAGGAAGGCGCCTAGGCTCAGCTTGCAGTGACAAACATCTAAAGATCGGATGCAAAGAAGAGTCTGCATGTGTCTGTCCAAAAGGGTCTAAAATCCTTAAAGGTCTAAACACCTCAAGGAAAACAGAGAGACGATTCAAACCTAAGAAGAACTGGAAATTCTTGAGCAAGAAGTCAAGTCCAGGCCGGAACACTGACCGTTGCTATGTGTGCAACAAACAAGGCCACTTTGCAAAAGATTGCAAAGACAGAAGAAAGACCCAAGCCCTTGTTGAAGCAATCAACAAGATAGAACCAGTTGACGTCTCTGAAATAGAGTTCTTGTACTCTCTAGAAGATGAACCAGGAGAAAACACAATATGTTCTATCTTCTATGGTTCAAACTCAAATGACAGTTCAGATGAGCAATCTGACTCAGACACCGGTCTAATGACTATCTACATGGCTGACAGCATTCCTTGCCGGAAAAACAGCCATCGGAAAAACATGTCACAAAGAAGGTCGGTCCCACACACCACCAGACAGCAAGGACCAACAGACCACGTTCAAGATTCCCTCCCTACAGTAACCTTGCCCACTAGGGAGAATATGTCAGCTTTAAAAAAGAAAGAGCCCACTCGCAAAAAAGAAGATAATGCTGACACGAAACCCACTTGCAAGATAAGACCAAACACTGCTACTGCATCACCCACTTTAAAGAATCCTCCAACAGGTGGAAAACGAATCCCGCAGAAAAAGGCAGTCGGGTCATATCGGGAAAAGATACGTGGACACAAACCCAACACGTCTCAAGATCATCAACCCCTTGAGAGACGAAAGGGCCCAAAGGCAACTAAAATCAACAACAGGATACTGATGATGGAGAATCCATCCATCACTGTTCAAGATATCCAACAAAGCTTCTCAACGAAGCCAGACGCCTATTTAAAGGGCACCACAAACCCGAAGATGGACCATCAAACCACCAGTCCACCTTCACCAAACACAATGAGTACCTCTGAAAAAACCCCTCTCCACCAAGAGCCTAAATGGAAAAATATCCCTGAAGAGGTTATGGAGGTAATCAACACCCATAACATTAAGGAAGGCTCCCTAAACTACAAAAGCCTCCTTACCATCGCCCTAGAGGCAAATGGGTCGGTACTAACAGGATCCAGGTTCAGCCCAGACTACCCATTCCTAAATATCTTCTATATTAGGAACTTAAAAAGGCTACCAAAAGAAACCCTGTGCTTTCTTTGGTTCCTCTTTGAGACTTTCACAATAGTCGTGGCATTCAATTCTGCAAAACTAAATGCCTATCTATTAGAAAGTCAGACTGGACTGCTGTCTGAGGAAGAAAAAGGTACAATAAAGCTCCTGGAATGGTTTCTCCCTACACAAAAATGGGTCGAAGCCATGGGAACATCTCCCAAGAAACACTGTCTTGTCCTATTCAACAAACCTAGTTTGTATGCGGCAAAATATGTGTATCGTGCCCCTCACACATTCATCCAGGCATGGTATGATGTAAATCCATCGGATGTATACTTCAAAACAAACAGGTATACAAATTGGATACAACTCAGGAAAAAGATGGCAACAATAAACTTCGTCGACGTCGAAAGCATACCTATAAAGGTACTAACAGAAAAAGAAGTTTATAAGGAAGATGACAAGCAGGCCACTGAATGGGAAGAAGCTCAAATTAGCTATTACGGCAAACACCCATTCTTCAACAAGGTGCACATAATTAGTGGACCTCCTCAGCCTCCAGGACACCTCTTTCGCCCCATCCCTGAGATAGCTAAAGATTGGATCAAAGTAGACATCTGGACCCCGCCAAAAGAATTGCGTGACAGATTAAAAGCCGAAGGCCTCTTGCCAAACGGAAAAGATCCCTATGAAGATAACGATCCAGCAAAGCCGCCTGAAGCTAGTGACTCGCAAGCAGATGACTCACCAGATCCCTACGAAGACGATGATCCAGCAGACCCGTATGAAGACGACCCATCTCACCCAGATTCCCGCTGGAAGTAATCTGGCTTATCCATAAAGAAGAAGATTCTAGTATAATTAAGTATGTTTAATATTTTATGAGTGTTTTATTTGTGTAATAGGTTAATCACTCTTATAGTGGTTAATGGTGTGCTTAGGATAAATAAAGCTTAATCACTCTTAAAGTGATGTAAGCGCTTACGTATTTGTTTTTGTATTCTTGTTTGAATTATTGTAGCTGGCCCACATGAATTATGTATCATGAGGTCATGCATGATGTCATAGTGCCTTTCCTTGGTCTATAAAAGGAAGGCCTCTCTTCATTTGTAATCCATCCTTGGAAAGAAATAAAATCTTCTTCTATAATTCTCTCTCTAGTCTCCCTCTTGTTCTTCTTTTACATTTTGAGTCTCTTGAGTCTTTTCTTTTATAACCTTTGAGTCTAGAGTCTTTTACTGGTCTTATATAGATCAGCCATAAACCCCCCCCTTATCTGGTATCAGAGCCATAAGCGCTCCTGTTCCTCCTTTCTAAGGTTTGATTAGTATGCTCTGTGTCTGCAGGCTTAGCTCCTGATCTTTCACAACAGAAAACTAACCTTACAAGGCTTGAACAGACTGGTCCGACACACTGAACCCTTATCAAGTCGTAGACAGCTTGTTGTGAGTGGTAAGTCGACAGAGGTTCGCGGTAAAGTCTCAATTTGGTACGAGCTGGGAAAACTTGATAATTGTTAGAGGAGTCTAAACCCAGTTATGAATCAAGATCAAGGTCTATCCCGTTCTAGCTCTTCTTTAAGAAGATCGTCTGCGTCTAGAATTGATCAACTATATGAAATCTCATATATGTCCGATGATTCTAAAATCCCTATTACTAGTATGCCCATAGTCAACCCCTATAGTGTCTTCTCCAAACCTCATAATTCTTTATCCACGAAGGTAAAAAGGATTATAGGTTCTTCGTCCAGTCCTATTGTCAAGGAGTTTGTCCAAGCTTCCAAACATAACTCACACCAACTCCCTGCCACAACGTCTGAACACCTAGTCACCCTATCCCTACCCCCAGATCTTCCAAGGATCTGTCTAGCCCAAGGATATACACATATCCACTTTGGTGCCATTAGATTAGCCCTTACTTTCCATGGAAGGAAAGGGTTACCAGCGTTCTCTCGAATCGCTTTAGTCGATACAAGATTTGTACAGTATCAACACGCTTGTATTGGTACCATACAAACCACCTTGAACGCCGGAACGGTCTTTGTCACCTTCTATCCAAACTTCTGTATGCCCCTTAATGACCCTTCACTCTTAACAGCCTTAAAAGCTCAGATCCAAATCGGTGGTACTCCACAGGTCAACACTTTTCAGGCTACTTTCCATTACCAGATGGCTTACAGAGTTCAAGATCATGCCTTAGATCTTATGGTTCCAGGCCAAGACAACTCAGGTGATGCGCTGCTCATAGACATCGATTCTAATGCAACGCCAACCTGCACATATGTTCCTAAACAGCTATCCAGAGAAGAGCTTACAAAGCTACTTCCAGAAAAATGGATAACTAATTATGAACAGATCCACCAAGCACCGGTCCAGACAACGACAACTCCAGAGTTCATCCGTCACCAGGATGGACATGTCGAAGTCAGATTTGACAGACAGGATCGAAGAGATGTTTTCTCCTCGATGCATATGATGCAACCGGTAGAAGCTCCAGCACAGACATCACATAATCCTTTCGATATATGTGACTGTCAAGATTGCCTTGATGAGGCATACAAGCTAGAGTATGAAGAAGAAGACAACCAGAGAAAGAAGAAAGGTTCCCAGTTTACTCTCAAACAGAGGTATGAAGCTGGAGACCCAACAGTTGGTCTTCTTGGTGAACCATCAGGAAAGTTTGACTACTATGTCCTGTATGGTGATTCAAAACCCAAACCTAAACCACCAAAACCATCACCTCCTCCACCACTGAAACATCCACCCACACCACCCAAAGAATGTTTCACCCTTACCCCAGCACCTTCACCCCAAAATTACCACACCGAATTCCCACCTTTATCCACCTTTGAGAATGTCCAGCAAAAGGCTCGACATAGTTGGAAGATTGAGAACCCAACCACCATAGGTGCAAATGGTGTCCAACACCAGATTACCCCTGCTGAAGCCACTTTGAACTGGCAAAGTGAAAACGCTGTTGCTCAAAACAACGCTCTTCGATCCATCATTGCAAAGCAAGAGGATCTCTTAAAGTCCCAAGCAGCCCTGTCCAACAGGATGACTGGACTTGAAGGAATCATCTATGAAATCAAGAATAAAATTCTTGGTATTCATAATGAATTACTTCAGATGGCTTACAACAACCCAGGCATGGTAAGCACAAGAAGCGTTGCCCAGACTGAAAAGGAAGCTGAAATGAAGTTTCTAAAAGCACAGCTTGCAGATCTGGAAAGACAACACAAGCAGCAGAGAGTCTCAACTCTAGCAGATGATCCATGGAGACTACCCTCCTCACCATTCGTGAGAGCAGCCTTTGATCCTCAACCACTGCAAATATCATCATATCCTGAAGACTCACCGTCTTTACGATTATGGTCAAGTGAGCAAGCTAAGATCAAAGCAAGGAAACAAAGGTCATCTCCTGCAACTTCCATGACATCTGACAGCTCAAATCAGAGACCATCTACGAGCAAACCACAACAAGATCCATCAACAAGCAAGAAAGCTGCTGATGATAGCATGATGATGGCTTCCTCTAAAGCCATAGGAAAGGGAGAAGAGAACCCCATCTCCTCGTTTTTACATGCTATGAGCAAAGACAACCAGAATGTGCCGACTATGGCACCGGTTATCACAACTCAATCAGATTACGAGTCTGACCTATGTTCAGAAGATTCCACGCCAAAGTCATACGAAGACGTAAGCCCAACAGAAGAATTTGAGCACCTCTTCATGACTGAACCAGAACGCACGGAGAGGTATGATTTTCATTCCGAAGTAAATGAAAATGATGATAATGCCTCAAACCATGCGGCTCAAAGTGGAAACCAACAGCAACATCCAGTCACAGACTCGAAGATCAAATTCACCTTTGATGACATCCCACCATCAAAATGGCTTGATAGAAGTATTGAAATGCTAACATGGTGTGAAGCAGAACTCCAATACTATGACATTGCCATGGTCATCAAAAGGTTTCTAGCAAGATGCCAAGGAAGACTCAGAGATTGGTATCTTAGCCTTGGAGAATACCGACATCTCCAACTCCTTCAATGCCAGGCTCCAGAAGCATTCATAAGAGAAATCCAACTTGAATTTGTTGGAAATCCTATTGAATATAAGATACGAGCTAGGGATGAGTTCTTAAAAATGAAATGTTGTTCTTTCAAACAGAAAGACCTTGAAAAGCACTACAATCGAATGTCTGAAAGGTTCTACTGCCTGAACGGCATCGATGATGTGAACCTTAAGCAAGTCTTTCTCAACTCATTCCCAGAGTCGCTGACAAATGAAGCGTACAGGATGTTAGAAAACAAAAATCAAACGGTAGCCAATGTCTCGCTGGGAGGCCTCTACCAGTTGATCATGAATGCTCTAACCAAACTGTGTAACCAGCAGCGATTCTTAGCCGAATTTGAAAAAACAGGAAGGCGCCTAGGCTCAGCTTGCAGTGACAAACATCTAAAGATCGGATGCAAAGAAGAGTCTGCATGTGTCTGTCCAAAAGGGTCTAAAATCCTTAAAGGTCTAAACACCTCAAGGAAAACAGAGAGACGATTCAAACCTAAGAAGAACTGGAAATTCTTGAGCAAGAAGTCAAGTCCAGGCCGGAACACTGACCGTTGCTATGTGTGCAACAAACAAGGCCACTTTGCAAAAGATTGCAAAGACAGAAGAAAGACCCAAGCCCTTGTTGAAGCAATCAACAAGATAGAACCAGTTGACGTCTCTGAAATAGAGTTCTTGTACTCTCTAGAAGATGAACCAGGAGAAAACACAATATGTTCTATCTTCTATGGTTCAAACTCAAATGACAGTTCAGATGAGCAATCTGACTCAGACACCGGTCTAATGACTATCTACATGGCTGACAGCATTCCTTGCCGGAAAAACAGCCATCGGAAAAACATGTCACAAAGAAGGTCGGTCCCACACACCACCAGACAGCAAGGACCAACAGACCACGTTCAAGATTCCCTCCCTACAGTAACCTTGCCCACTAGGGAGAATATGTCAGCTTTAAAAAAGAAAGAGCCCACTCGCAAAAAAGAAGATAATGCTGACACGAAACCCACTTGCAAGATAAGACCAAACACTGCTACTGCATCACCCACTTTAAAGAATCCTCCAACAGGTGGAAAACGAATCCCGCAGAAAAAGGCAGTCGGGTCATATCGGGAAAAGATACGTGGACACAAACCCAACACGTCTCAAGATCATCAACCCCTTGAGAGACGAAAGGGCCCAAAGGCAACTAAAATCAACAACAGGATACTGATGATGGAGAATCCATCCATCACTGTTCAAGATATCCAACAAAGCTTCTCAACGAAGCCAGACGCCTATTTAAAGGGCACCACAAACCCGAAGATGGACCATCAAACCACCAGTCCACCTTCACCAAACACAATGAGTACCTCTGAAAAAACCCCTCTCCACCAAGAGCCTAAATGGAAAAATATCCCTGAAGAGGTTATGGAGGTAATCAACACCCATAACATTAAGGAAGGCTCCCTAAACTACAAAAGCCTCCTTACCATCGCCCTAGAGGCAAATGGGTCGGTACTAACAGGATCCAGGTTCAGCCCAGACTACCCATTCCTAAATATCTTCTATATTAGGAACTTAAAAAGGCTACCAAAAGAAACCCTGTGCTTTCTTTGGTTCCTCTTTGAGACTTTCACAATAGTCGTGGCATTCAATTCTGCAAAACTAAATGCCTATCTATTAGAAAGTCAGACTGGACTGCTGTCTGAGGAAGAAAAAGGTACAATAAAGCTCCTGGAATGGTTTCTCCCTACACAAAAATGGGTCGAAGCCATGGGAACATCTCCCAAGAAACACTGTCTTGTCCTATTCAAGAAACCTAGTTTGTATGCGACAAAATATGTGTATCGTGCCCCTCACACATTCATCCAGGCATGGTATGAGGTAAATCCATCGGATGTATACTTCAAAACTAACAGGTATACAGAATGGATACAACTCAGGAAAAAGATGGCAACAATAAACTTCGTCGACGTTGAAAGCATACCTATAAAGGTATTAACAGAAGAAGAAGTTTATAGGGAAGATGACAGACAGGCCAACGAATGGGAAGAGGCCCAAATCAGCTATTACGGCAAACACCCATTCTTCAACAAGGTGCACATAATTAGTGGACCTCCTCAGCCTCCAGGACACCTCTTTCGTCCCATCCCAGAGATAGCTAAAGATTGGATCAAAGTAGACATCTGGACCCCGCCAAAAGAATTTCGTGATAAGTTAAAAGCCGAAGGCCTCTTGCCAAACGGAAAAGATCCCTATGAAGATGACGATCCAGCAAAGCCGCCTGAAGCTAGTGACTCGCAAGCAGATGACTCACCAGATCCCTACGAAAATGACGATCCAGCAGACCCGTATGAAGACGACCCATCTCACCCAGATTCCCGCTGGAAGTAATCTGGCTTATCCATAAAGAAGAAGATCCTAGTATGATTAATATTTTTAAGTGTGTTTTATGTATTAGATTAATCACTCTTAAAGTGGTTAATGGTGTGCTTAGGATAAATAAAGCTTAATCACTCTTAAAGTGATGTAAGCGCTTACGTATTTGTTTTTGTATTCTTGTTTGAATTATTGTAAGCTGGCCCACATGAATTATGTATCATGAGGTCATGCATGATGTCATAGTGCCTTTCCTTGGTCTATAAAAGGAAGGCCTCCCCTCATTTGTAATCCATCCTTGGAAAGAAATAAAATCTTCTTCTATAATTCTCTCTCTAGTCTCCCTCTTGTTCTTCTTTTACATTTTGAGTCTCTTGAGTCTTTTCTTTTATAACCTTTGAGTCTAGAGTCTTTTACTGGTCTTATATAGATCAGCCATAAACCCCCCCCTTATCTGGTATCAGAGCCATAAGCGCTCCTGTTCCTCCTTTCTAAGGTTTGATTAGTATGCTCTGTGTCTGCAGGCTTAGCTCCTGATCTTTCACAACAGAAAACTAACCTTACAAGGCTTGAACAGACTGGTCCGACACACTGAACCCTTATCAAGTCGTAGACAGCTTGTTGTGAGTGGTAAGTCGACAGAGGTTCGCGGTAAAGTCTCAATTTGGTACGAGCTGGGAAAACTTGATAATTGTTAGAGGAGTCTAAACCCAGTTATGAATCAAGATCAAGGTCTATCCCGTTCTAGTTCTTCTTTAAGAAGATCGTCTGCGTCTAGAATAGATCAACTATATGAAATCTCATATATGTCCGATGATTCTAAAATCCCTATTACTAGTATGCCCATAGTCAACCCCTATAGTGTCTTCTCCAAACCTCATAATTCTTTATCCACGAAGGTAAAAAGGATTATAGGTTCCTCGTCCAGTCCGATTGTCAAGGAGTTTGTTCAAACTTCCAAGTATAACTCACACCAACTCCCTGCCACAACGTCTGAACACCTAGTCACCCTATCCCTACCCCCAGATCTTCCAAGGATCTGTCTTGCCCAAGGATATACACATATCCACTTTGGTGCCATTAGATTAGCCCTTACTTTCCATGGAAGGAAAGGGTTACCAGCGTTCTCTCGAATCGCTCTAGTCGATACAAGATTTGTACAGTATCAACACGCTTGTATTGGTACGATACAAACCACCTTGAACGCCGGAACGGTCTTTGTCACCTTCTATCCAAACTTCTGTATGCCCCTTAATGACCCTTCACTCTTAACAGCCTTAAAAGCCCAGATCCAAATCGGTGGTACTCCACAGGTCAACACTTTTCAGGCTACTTTCCATTATCAGATGGCTTACAGAGTTCAAGATCATGCCTTGGATCTTATGGTTCCAGGCCAAGACAACTCAGGTGATGCGCTGCTCATAGACATCGATTCTAATGCAACGCCAACCTGCACATATGTTCCTAAACAGCTATCCAGAGAAGAGCTTACAAAGCTACTTCCAGAAAAATGGATAACTAATTACGAACAGATCCACCAAGCACCGGTCCAGACAACGACAACTCCAGAGTTCATCCGTCACCAGGATGGACATGTCGAAGTCAGATTTGACAGACAGGATCGAAGAGATGTTTTCTCCTCGATGCATATGATGCAACCGGTAGAAGCTCCAGCACAGACATCACATAATCCTTTCGATATATGTGACTGTCAAGATTGCCTTGATGAGGCATACAAGCTAGAGTATGAAGAAGAAGACAACCAGAGAAAGAAGAAAGGTTCCCAGTTTACTCTCAAACAGAGGTATGAAGCTGGAGACCCAACAGTTGGTCTTCTTGGTGAACCATCAGGAAAGTTTGACTACTATGTCCTGTATGGTGATTCACAACCCAAACCTAAACCACCAAAACCATCACCTCCTCCACCACTGAAACATCCACCCACACCACCTAAAGAATGTTTCACCCTTACACCAGCACCCTCACCCCAAAATTACCACACCGAATTCCCACCCTTATCCACCTTTGAGAATGTCCAGCAAAAGGCTCGACATAGTTGGAAGATTGAGAATCCAACCACCATAGGTGCAAATGGTGTCCAACACCAGGTTACCCCTGCTGAAGCCACTTTGAACTGGCAAAGTGAAAACGCTGTTGCTCAAAACAACGCTCTTAGATCCATCATTGCAAAGCAAGAGGATCTCTTAAAGTCCCAAGCAGCCCTGTCTAACAGGATGACCGGACTTGAAGGAATCATTTATGAAATCAGGAGTAAAATTCTTGGTCTTCATAATGAATTGCTTCAGATGGCTTACAACAACCCAGGCATGGTAAGCACAAGAAGCGTTGCCCAGACTGAGAAGGAAGCTGAAATGAAGTTCCTAAAAGCACAGCTTGCAGATCTGGAAAGACAACACAAGCAGCAGAGAGTCTCAACACTAGCAGATGATCCATGGAGACTACCCTCCTCACCATTCGTGAGAGCAGCCTTTGATCCTCAACCACTGCAAATTTCATCATATCCTGAAGACTCACCGTCTTTACGATTATGGTCGAGTGAGCAAGCTAAGATCAAAGCAAGGAAACAAAGGTCATCTCCTGCAACCTCCATGACATCTGACAGCTCAAATCAGAGACCATCTACAAGCAAGCCACAAGATCCATCAACGGGCAAGAAGGTTGCTGATGATAGCATGATGATGGCTTCATCTAAAGCCCCAGAAGATGTCCCAATCAAGTCGTATGATCCGGTTGCCTCCTTCCTTTCAGCACTTAGACGAAAAGATTATGTTGAGCAACCACTGATTTTAACTGACTCAGATGATGAGTCCGCTTCTGATGATACAGAAATAGATGCGTCCTCTGCAAACCCAAAACCCATCTATTCTGCACAACATCAGAAACCACACAGAACAAAAGTGCCTCCCTCACCAATTGCCAAAGTACACTTGTTAACCAACACGTATGCAAAACCTATCCCGGTCGTTGCATTCTTTGATACAGGTTCTGCAGCCTCCGTCCTGGACCCAGAGATTCTCCCATCAGAATTTTGGAGGCCTTGTTGCAGATACTTCGTAGCGGCAAACGGAGAAACTTTTAAAATAGACAAGATCAGTATTCCGATACATCTCAGGCTTTTCCCGACATGCACAGTCCGGCACAAGTTTTTGGGATCAAATGGCCATGGTAAAGATCTTCTCATTGGATTTGATATCCTATACAGACTACGTGATCTAAGATATGGTGAAGAAGGTCTTAGATACAAGAAGTTTACAAACCCCTGGAGCACGGTTCCACGACTCTATATGGCCTCCCCCCTTCCCATAGAAGAAATTAAGCGTAGGATTATCGAAACATCATGCGCATCCAGCCATACAGAATTCTTAACAAAACACAGATCTCCATTATGGCTAAACCCCTCTTTTTTCGTTTCTCTGCCATTCAAGCAAAATGAAGACATTAACCCCACAAGGGCAAGCCACCCAGGGATGAACCCAGAGCACACACAGCTGGCAGTACAAGAGTGTGCTGAGCTGGTCAAACAGGACCTCATAGAGCCAACGATGTCCCAATGGGCATGCGAAGCTTTTTATGTGAACAAAAGAAGTGAACAAGTTCGAGGGAAATTAAGGCTGGTAATCAATTATCAACCATTAAATCACTTCTTGGCAGATGACAAGTTCCCACTCCCTCAGAAGAAATCATTGTTCCAATCCTTGGTCAATGCAAAGGTCCTCTCAAAATTCGATCTCAAGGCTGGTTTTTGGCAACTAGGTATTAAGCCAGAAGATCGGCCAAAAACAGCATTTTGTATTCCTAACCACCACTACCAGTGGAAGGTTATGCCATTTGGTTTAAAAAATGCTCCTTCAGTATTCCAGAAGGCTATGGTTCGGATATTTGAACCAATCCTTGAGAATGCATTAATATATATTGATGACATCCTCCTATTTTCAGAAGACGAAGAATCTCATGCAGAACTCCTCCTAAAGTTCCATTCGATAGTCCAACAATATGGAATAATGCTCTCAGAGAAAAAGATGGAGGTTGGGGTTAACAACATTAAATTCCTCGGGATGAAGATCGCCGACGGAAAATACCAACCACAACCGCACATATCCCAAGAGCTGCATCGTTTTCCAGATAAGCTAACGTCACAAAAAGAGATCCAACAGTTCCTTGGCTTGGTAAATTATATGGCTGAATTTTTGCCAAAATTGTCAAAACATACAGGGTACCTATACCCTATGTTGAAAAAGAATCCTCCAGAATGGTCTGAAAAACAAACAGAGGCTGTCAAACAAATAAAGCAACTTGCTGATGTGATGCCACCATTAAAGATTCCTGCACCAACAGACAAGCGAATCTTACAAACAGATGCTAGTGATGAGTACTGGGCAGCAGTCCTACTTGCAGAAGACGACAAAGGTACAAGAACCATTTGTGGTTACAAAAGTGGCACGTTCAAAGATTCAGAAAAGCATTATCACTCCACGTATAAAGAAATCTTAGCGGTTAAGAGAGGAATCGAAAAGTTCCAATTCCATCTTATCAACTACACTTTTCTGATTGAAATGGACATGTCATCTTTCCCAAAGATGCTACAGTTCAAAAGAAAGGCTCTCCCAGAAGCCCAATTATTACGATGGGCAAATTGGTTTTCCCAATGGTCGTTTACTGCTAAACACATCAAAGGAAATAGTAATATTCTGGCAGACTTTTTATCCAGGCCAAAACCCTATAAAAAGGACACCAAGATGTTACAATATTCCCACAACAACTGCCATATTCTACCAGCCATCTACACAATGAGTAAAGTTGACACCTCTAGCTCATCCAGTCTCCCGCTTGGACAAGAATTCATGGAGAAGGAAATCCCTGAAGAAGTTATTGAGGTAATAGCTGACCAAGCACTCAAAGACAGGTCTTTGATTTGCTATAAAACGTTCCTCACTATCACTCTCAGACAGCATGGTCTATTCATGAAAGGGATGATCTTTCACCCAGATTACCCATTTATGAATGTATTTCATATCAAGAACCTCTACAACCTACCTAAAAGAAGCATTGTGTTTCTTCTGGTATCTATTTGAGGCCCATACCATTGCAATGTCCTTTAACACCAGCAAACTACTTCAGTATCTTTTGGATTGCCAGTTTGGCAACATGCAAACAGATAGAAGAAACACCCTGAAACTACTCCAATGGTTCTATCCAGCCCATCAATTGACTACTCAGTTAGCAGCAGGTTCGAAAAAATACTGCATAATCATGTTTCGGAGACCCGGGTGTTACATACCTCCAACATCAATCCTAAATGGGCAGTCTGCAATCTTCCATGCTCCTTCATCCTTCATACATGCTTGGCTAGACAAGAAACCATCAAATCTTAGCTACAAGGTTTGGCACAACAGAGAATGGATGAAAGTTCGAGAATGTCTAGCTGTAGCAAATGGAAAAAGAATTGAAGAAATGCCCCCAAACATTATCAAAGGTGCAGATGTATGGGAAAATGATAGCCCATGGACTAAAGCCTGCACTCAAGTGTGATTAAGTCTTCATACGGGTCTGCTGGATCGTCATTTTCGTAGGGATCTGGTGAGTCATCTGCTTGCGAGTCACTAGCTTCAGGCGGCTTTGCTGGATCGTCATCTTCATAGGGATCTTTTCCGTTTGGCAAGAGGCCTTCGGCTTTTAACTTATCACGAAATTCTTTTGGCGGGGTCCAGATGTCTACTTTGATCCAATCTTTAGCTATCTCTGGGATGGGACGAAAGAGGTGTCCTGGAGGCTGAGGAGGTCCACTAATTATGTGCACCTTGTTGAAGAATGGGTGTTTGCCGTAATAGCTGATTTGGGCCTCTTCCCATTCGTTGGCCTGTCTGTCATCTTCCCTATAAACTTCTTCTTCTGTTAATACCTTTATAGGTATGCTTTCAACGTCGACGAAGTTTATTGTTGCCATCTTTTTCCTGAGTTGTATCCATTCTGTATACCTGTTAGTTTTGAAGTATACATCCGATGGATTTACCTCATACCATGCCTGGATGAATGTGTGAGGGGCACGATACACATATTTTGTCGCATACAAACTAGGTTTGTTGAATAGGACAAGACAGTGTTTCTTGGGAGATGTTCCCATGGCTTCGACCCATTTTTGTGTAGGGAGAAACCATTCCAGAAGCTTTATTGTACCTTTTTCTTCCTCAGACAGCAGTCCAGTCTGACTTTCTAATAGGTAGGCATTTAGTTTTGCAGAATTGAATGCCACGGCTATTGTGAAAGTCTCAAGGAGGAACCAAAGAAAGCACAGGGTTTCTTTTGGTAGCCTCTTCAAGTTCCTAATGTAGAAGATATTTAGGAATGGATAGTCTGGGCTGAACCTGGATCCTGTTAGTACCGACCCATTTGCCTCTAGGGCGATGGTAAGGAGGCTTTTGTAGTTTAAGGAGCCTTCCTTAATGTTATGGGTTTTGATTACCTCCATAACCTCTTCAGGGATATTTTTCCATTTAGGTTCTTGGTGGAGAGGGGTTTTTTCAGAGGGTGTCGAGGTACTCATTGTGTTTGGTGAAGGTGGACTGGTGGTTTGATGGTCCATCTTCGGGTTTGTGGTGCCCTTTAAATAGGCGTTTGGCTTCGTTGAGAAGCCTTGTTGGATATCTTGAACAGTGATGGATGGATTCTCCATCATCAGTATCCTGTTGTTGATTTTAGTTGCCTTTGGGTCCTTTCGTCTCTCAAGAGGTTGATGATCTTGAGACGTGTTGGGTTTGTGTCCACGTATCTTTTCCCGATATGACCCGACTGCTTTTTTCTGCGGGATTCGTTTCTTCACTGTTGGAGGATTCTTTAAAGTGGGTGATGCAGTAGCAGTGTTCGGTCTTATCTTGCAAGTGGGTTTCGTGTCAGCATTATCTTCTTTTCTGCGAGTGGGCTCTTTCTTTTTTAAAGCTGACATATTCTCCCTAGTGGGCAAGGTTACTGTAGGGAGGGAATCTTGAACGTGGTCTGTTGGTCCTTGCTGTCTGGTGGTGTGTGGGACCAACCTTCTTTGTGACATGTTTTTCCGATGGCTGTTTTTCCGGCAAGGAATGCTGTCAGCCATGTAGATAGTCATTAGACCGGTGTCTGAGTCAGATTGCTCGTCTGAACTGTCATCTGAGCTTGAACCATAGAAGATAGAACAGATTGTATTTTCTCCTGGTTCATCTTCTAGAGAGTACAAGAACTCTATTTCAGAGACGTCAACTGGTTCTATCTTGTTGATTGCTTCAACAAGGGCTTGGGTCTTTCTTCTGTCTTTGCAATCTTTTGCAAAGTGGCCCTGTTTGTTGCATACATAGCAACGATCAGTGTCTCTGCTTCGACTTGACTTCTTACTCAAGAATTTCCAGTTCTTCTTGGGTCTGAATCGTCTCTCGGTTTTCCTTGAGGTGCTTAGACCTTTAAGGATTTTAGACCCTTTTGGACAGACACATGCAGACTCTTCTTTGCATCCGATCTTTAGATGTTTGTCACTGCAAGCTGAGCCTAGGCGCCTTCCTGTTTTTTCAAACTCGGCTAAGAATCGCTGCTGGTTACACAGTT
The DNA here is from genome assembly GCA_030867185.1 of Tagetes erecta. NCBI lineage: Eukaryota > Viridiplantae > Streptophyta > Magnoliopsida > Asterales > Asteraceae > Tagetes > Tagetes erecta. Next base: position 25,276,023 of record CM061494.1, read on the forward strand.
TGGTTAGAGCATTCATGATCAACTGGTAGAGGCCTCCTAGCGAGACATTGGCTACCGTTTGATTTTTGTTTTCTAACATCCTGTACGCTTCATTTGTCAGCGACTCTGGGAATGAGCTGAGAAAGACTTGCTTGAGGTTCACATCATCGATGCCGTTCAGGCAGTAGAACCTTTCAGACATTCGATTGTAGTGCTTTTCAAGGTCTTTCTGTTTGAAAGAACAACATTTCATTTTTAAGAACTCATCCCTAGCTCGTATCTTATATTCAATAGGATTTCCAACAAATTCAAGTTGGATTTCTCTTATGAATGCTTCTGGAGCCTGGCATTGAAGGAGTTGGAGATGTCGGTATTCTCCAAGGCTAAGATACCAATCTCTGAGTCTTCCTTGGCATCTTGCTAGAAACCTTTTGATGACCATGGCAATGTCATAGTATTGAAGTTCTGCTTCACACCATGTTAGCATTTCAATACTTCTATCAAGCCATTTTGATGGTGGGATGTCATCAAAGGTGAATTTGATCTTTGAGTCTGTGACTGGATGTTGTTGCTGGTTTCCACTCTGAGCCGCATGGTTTGAGGCATTATCATCATTTTCATTAACTTCGGAATGAAAATCATACCTCTCGGTGCGTTCTGGTTCAGTCATGAAGAGGTGTTCAAACTCTTCTGTCGGGCTTACGTCTTCATATGACTTTGGCGTGGAACCTTCTGAACCTGGGTCAGACTCGTCATCTGACTGTGTTGTAATGACCGGTGCCATAGTCGGCACATCCTGGTTGTTTTTGCTCATAGCATGTAAAAACGAGGAGATGGGGTTATCTTCTCCCTTTCCTATGGCTTTAGATGAAGCCATCATCATGCTATCATCAGCAATCTTCTTGCCCGTTGATGGATCTTGTGGCTTGCTTGTAGATGCTCTCTGATTTGAGCTGTCAGATGTCATGGAAGTTGCAGGAGATGACCTTTGTTTCCTTGCTTTGATCTTAGCTTGCTCACTTGACCATAATCTTAAAGACGGTGAGTCTTCAGGATATGATGAAATTTGCAGTGGTTGAGGATCAAAGGCTGCCCTCACGAATGGTGAGGAGGGTAGTCTCCATGGATCATCTGCTAGTGTTGAGACTCTCTGCTGCTTGTGTTGTCTTTCCAGATCTGCAAGCTGTGCTTTTAGAAACTTCATTTCAGCTTCCTTCTCAGTCTGGGCAACGCTTCTTGTGCTTACCATGCCTGGGTTATTGTAAGCCATCTGAAGTAATTCATTATGAATACCAAGAATTTTATTCTTGATTTCATAGATGATTCCTTCAAGTCCAGTCATCCTGTTGGACAGGGCTGCTTGGGACTTTAAGAGATCCTCTTGCTTTGCAATGATGGATCTAAGAGCGTTGTTTTGAGCAACAGCGTTTTCACTTTGCCAGTTCAAAGTGGCTTCAGCAGGGGTAACCTGGTGTTGGACACCATTTGCACCTATGGTGGTTGGGTTCTCAATCTTCCAACTATGTCGAGCCTTTTGCTGGACATTCTCAAAGGTGGATAAAGGTGGGAATTCGGTGTGGTAATTTTGGGGTGAGGGTGCTGGTGTAAGGGTGAAACATTCTTTGGGTGGTGTGGGTGGATGTTTCAGTGGTGGAGGAGGTGATGGTTTTGGTGGTTTAGGTTTGGGTTTTGAATCACCATACAGGACATAGTAGTCAAACTTTCCTGATGGTTCACCAAGAAGACCAACTGTTGGGTCTCCAGCTTCATACCTCTGTTTGAGAGTAAACTGGGAACCTTTCTTCTTTCTCTGGTTGTCTTCTTCTTCATACTCTAGCTTATATGCCTCATCAAGGCAATCTTGACAGTCACATACATCGAAAGGATTATGTGGTGTCTGTGCTGGAGCTTCTACCGGTTGCATCATGTGCATCGAGGAGAAAACATCTCTTCGATCTTGTCTGTCAAATCTGACTTCGACATGTCCATCCTGGTGACGGATGAACTCTGGAGTTGTCGTTGTCTGGACCGGTGCTTGGTGGATCTGTTCGTAATTAGTTATCCATTTTTCTGGAAGTAGCTTTGTGAGCTCTTCTCTGGATAGCTGCTTAGGAACATATGTGCAGGTTGGCGTTGCATTAGAATCGATGTCTAGCGCATCACCTGAGTTGTCTTGGCCTGGAACCATAAGATCCAAGGCATGATCTTGAACTCTGTAAGCCATCTGATAATGGAAAGTAGCCTGAAAAGTGTTGACCGGTGGAGTGCCACCGATTTGGATCTGGGCTTTTAAGGCTGTTAAGAGTGAAGGGTCATTAAGGGGCATACAGAAGTTTGGATAGAAGGTGACAAAGACCGTTCCGGCGTTCAAGGTGGTTTGTATCGTACCAATACAAGCGTGTTGATACTGTACAAATCTTGTATCGACTAAAGCGATTCGAGAGAACGCTGGTAACCCTTTCCTTCCATGGAAAGTAAGGGCTAATCTAATGGCACCAAAGTGGATATGTGTATATCCTTGGGCAAGACAGATCCTTGGAAGATCTGGGGGTAGGGATAGGGTGACTAGGTGTTCAGACGTTGTGGCAGGGAGTTGGTGTGAGCTATACTTGGAAGCTTGGACAAACTCCTTGACAATCGGACTAGACGAGGAACCTATAATCCTTTTTACCTTCGTGGATAAAGAATTATGAGGTTTGGAGAAGACACTATAGGGGTTGACTATGGGCATACTAGTAATAGGGATTTTAGAATCATCGGACATATATGAGATTTCATATAGTTGATCAATTCTAGACGCAGACGATCTTCTTAAAGAAGAGCTAGAACTATGACATCATGCATGACCTCATGATACATAATTCATGTGGGCCAGCTTACAATAATTCAAACAAGAAAACAAAAACAAATACGTAAGCGCTTACATCACTTTAAGAGTGATTAAGCTTTATTTATCCTAAGCACACAATTAACCACTATAAGAGTGATTAATCTAATACACACATAAAACACACTTAAAAATATTAATCATACTAGGATCTTCTTCTTTACTTTTTTCTCCTTATTCTGAGTCTGTGTCTTCTTCAAGCGGAGTACGAGGTGACTGAACTTCTATATCCCATGTTCCAAGTTCATCTGCTGTGAGGACCAAAGTTGATTTGTAGAGATGATTGTTGATATGTTCTTTATGGGCTTTGGTCCAGGCTTTAGTCCATGGGCTATCATTTTCCCATACATCTGCACCTTTGATAATGTTTGGGGGCATTTCTTCAATTCTTTTTCCATTTGCTACAGCTAGACATTCTCGAACTTTCATCCATTCTCTGTTGTGCCAAACCTTGTAGCTAAGATTTGATGGTTTCTTGTCTAGCCAAGCATGTATGAAGGATGAAGGAGCATGGAAGATTGCAGACTGCCCATTTAGGATTGATGTTGGAGGTATGTAACACCCGGGTCTCCGAAACATGATTATGCAGTATTTTTTCGAACCTGCTGCTAACTGAGTAGTCAATTGATGGGCTGGATAGAACCATTGGAGTAGTTTCAGGGTGTTTCTTCTATCTGTTTGCATGTTGCCAAACTGGCAATCCAAAAGATACTGAAGTAGTTTGCTGGTGTTAAAGGACATTGCAATGGTATGGGCCTCAAATAGATACCAGAAGAAACACAATGCTTCTTTAGGTAGGTTGTAGAGGTTCTTGATATGAAATACATTCATAAATGGGTAATCTGGGTGAAAGATCAGCCCTTTCATGAATAGACCATGCTGTCTGAGAGTGATAGTGAGGAACGTTTTATAGCAAATCAAAGACCTGTCTTTGAGTGCTTGGTCAGCTATTACCTCAATAACTTCTTCAGGGATTTCCTTCTCCATGAATTCTTGTCCAAGCGGGAGACTGGATGAGCTAGAGGTGTCAACTTTACTCATTGTGTAGATGGCTGGTAGAATATGGCAGTTGTTGTGGGAATATTGTAACATCTTGGTGTCCTTTTTATAGGGTTTTGGCCTGGATAAAAAGTCTGCCAGAATATTACTATTTCCTTTGATGTGTTTAGCAGTAAACGACCATTGGGAAAACCAATTTGCCCATCGTAATAATTGGGCTTCTGGGAGAGCCTTTCTTTTGAACTGTAGCATCTTTGGGAAAGATGACATGTCCATTTCAATCAGAAAAGTGTAGTTGATAAGATGGAATTGGAACTTTTCGATTCCTCTCTTAACCGCTAAGATTTCTTTATACGTGGAGTGATAATGCTTTTCTGAATCTTTGAACGTGCCACTTTTGTAACCACAAATGGTTCTTGTACCTTTGTCGTCTTCTGCAAGTAGGACTGCTGCCCAGTACTCATCACTAGCATCTGTTTGTAAGATTCGCTTGTCTGTTGGTGCAGGAATCTTTAATGGTGGCATCACATCAGCAAGTTGCTTTATTTGTTTGACAGCCTCTGTTTGTTTTTCAGACCATTCTGGAGGATTCTTTTTCAACATAGGGTATAGGTACCCTGTATGTTTTGACAATTTTGGCAAAAATTCAGCCATATAATTTACCAAGCCAAGGAACTGTTGGATCTCTTTTTGTGACGTTAGCTTATCTGGAAAACGATGCAGCTCTTGGGATATGTGCGGTTGTGGTTGGTATTTTCCGTCGGCGATCTTCATCCCGAGGAATTTAATGTTGTTAACCCCAACCTCCATCTTTTTCTCTGAGAGCATTATTCCATATTGTTGGACTATCGAATGGAACTTTAGGAGGAGTTCTGCATGAGATTCTTCGTCTTCTGAAAATAGGAGGATGTCATCAATATATATTAATGCATTCTCAAGGATTGGTTCAAATATCCGAACCATAGCCTTCTGGAATACTGAAGGAGCATTTTTTAAACCAAATGGCATAACCTTCCACTGGTAGTGGTGGTTAGGAATACAAAATGCTGTTTTTGGCCGATCTTCTGGCTTAATACCTAGTTGCCAAAAACCAGCCTTGAGATCGAATTTTGAGAGGACCTTTGCATTGACCAAGGATTGGAACAATGATTTCTTCTGAGGGAGTGGGAACTTGTCATCTGCCAAGAAGTGATTTAATGGTTGATAATTGATTACCAGCCTTAATTTCCCTCGAACTTGTTCACTTCTTTTGTTCACATAAAAAGCTTCGCATGCCCATTGGGACATCGTTGGCTCTATGAGGTCCTGTTTGACCAGCTCAGCACACTCTTGTACTGCCAGCTGTGTGTGCTCTGGGTTCATCCCTGGGTGGCTTGCCCTTGTGGGGTTAATGTCTTCATTTTGCTTGAATGGCAGAGAAACGAAAAAAGAGGGGTTTAGCCATAATGGAGATCTGTGTTTTGTTAAGAATTCTGTATGGCTGGATGCGCATGATGTTTCGATAATCCTACGCTTAATTTCTTCTATGGGAAGGGGGGAGGCCATATAGAGTCGTGGAACCGTGCTCCAGGGGTTTGTAAACTTCTTGTATCTAAGACCTTCTTCACCATATCTTAGATCACGTAGTCTGTATAGGATATCAAATCCAATGAGAAGATCTTTACCATGGCCATTTGATCCCAAAAACTTGTGCCGGACTGTGCATGTCGGGAAAAGCCTGAGATGTATCGGAATACTGATCTTGTCTATTTTAAAAGTTTCTCCGTTTGCCGCTACGAAGTATCTGCAACAAGGCCTCCAAAATTCTGATGGGAGAATCTCTGGGTCCAGGACGGAGGCTGCAGAACCTGTATCAAAGAATGCAACGACCGGGATAGGTTTTGCATACGTGTTGGTTAACAAGTGTACTTTGGCAATTGGTGAGGGAGGCACTTTTGTTCTGTGTGGTTTCTGATGTTGTGCAGAATAGATGGGTTTTGGGTTTGCAGAGGACGCATCTATTTCTGTATCATCAGAAGCGGACTCATCATCTGAGTCAGTTAAAATCAGTGGTTGCTCAACATAATCTTTTCGTCTAAGTGCTGAAAGGAAGGAGGCAACCGGATCATACGACTTGATTGGGACATCTTCTGGGGCTTTAGATGAAGCCATCATCATGCTATCATCAGCAACCTTCTTGCCCGTTGATGGATCTTGTGGCTTGCTTGTAGATGGTCTCTGATTTGAGCTGTCAGATGTCATGGAGGTTGCAGGAGATGACCTTTGTTTCCTTGCTTTGATCTTAGCTTGCTCACTCGACCATAATCGTAAAGACGGTGAGTCTTCAGGATATGATGAAATTTGCAGTGGTTGAGGATCAAAGGCTGCTCTCACGAATGGTGAGGAGGGTAGTCTCCATGGATCATCTGCTAGTGTTGAGACTCTCTGCTGCTTGTGTTGTCTTTCCAGATCTGCAAGCTGTGCTTTTAGGAACTTCATTTCAGCTTCCTTCTCAGTCTGGGCAACGCTTCTTGTGCTTACCATGCCTGGGTTGTTGTAAGCCATCTGAAGCAATTCATTATGAAGACCAAGAATTTTACTCCTGATTTCATAAATGATTCCTTCAAGTCCGGTCATCCTGTTAGACAGGGCTGCTTGGGACTTTAAGAGATCCTCTTGCTTTGCAATGATGGATCTAAGAGCGTTGTTTTGAGCAACAGCGTTTTCACTTTGCCAGTTCAAAGTGGCTTCAGCAGGGGTAACCTGGTGTTGGACACCATTTGCACCTATGGTGGTTGGATTCTCAATCTTCCAACTATGTCGAGCCTTTTGCTGGACATTCTCAAAGGTGGATAAGGGTGGGAATTCGGTGTGGTAATTTTGGGGTGAGGGTGCTGGTGTAAGGGTGAAACATTCTTTAGGTGGTGTGGGTGGATGTTTCAGTGGTGGAGGAGGTGATGGTTTTGGTGGTTTAGGTTTGGGTTGTGAATCACCATACAGGACATAGTAGTCAAACTTTCCTGATGGTTCACCAAGAAGACCAACTGTTGGGTCTCCAGCTTCATACCTCTGTTTGAGAGTAAACTGGGAACCTTTCTTCTTTCTCTGGTTGTCTTCTTCTTCATACTCTAGCTTGTATGCCTCATCAAGGCAATCTTGACAGTCACATATATCGAAAGGATTATGTGATGTCTGTGCTGGAGCTTCTACCGGTTGCATCATATGCATCGAGGAGAAAACATCTCTTCGATCCTGTCTGTCAAATCTGACTTCGACATGTCCATCCTGGTGACGGATGAACTCTGGAGTTGTCGTTGTCTGGACCGGTGCTTGGTGGATCTGTTCGTAATTAGTTATCCATTTTTCTGGAAGTAGCTTTGTAAGCTCTTCTCTGGATAGCTGTTTAGGAACATATGTGCAGGTTGGCGTTGCATTAGAATCGATGTCTATGAGCAGCGCATCACCTGAGTTGTCTTGGCCTGGAACCATAAGATCCAAGGCATGATCTTGAACTCTGTAAGCCATCTGATAATGGAAAGTAGCCTGAAAAGTGTTGACCTGTGGAGTACCACCGATTTGGATCTGGGCTTTTAAGGCTGTTAAGAGTGAAGGGTCATTAAGGGGCATACAGAAGTTTGGATAGAAGGTGACAAAGACCGTTCCGGCGTTCAAGGTGGTTTGTATCGTACCAATACAAGCGTGTTGATACTGTACAAATCTTGTATCGACTAGAGCGATTCGAGAGAACGCTGGTAACCCTTTCCTTCCATGGAAAGTAAGGGCTAATCTAATGGCACCAAAGTGGATATGTGTATATCCTTGGGCAAGACAGATCCTTGGAAGATCTGGGGGTAGGGATAGGGTGACTAGGTGTTCAGACGTTGTGGCAGGGAGTTGGTGTGAGTTATACTTGGAAGTTTGAACAAACTCCTTGACAATCGGACTGGACGTCATCTTCATAGGGATCTTCTTCTTTCTAAGGTTTGATTAGTATGCTCAGTTATGAATCAAGATCAAGGTCTATCCCGTTCTAGCTCTTCTTTAAGAAGATCGTCTGCGTCTAGAATTGATCAACTATATGAAATCTCATATATGTCCGATGATTCTAAAATCCCTATTACTAGTATGCCCATAGTCAACCCCTATAGTGTCTTCTCCAAACCTCATAATTCTTTATCCACGAAGGTAAAAAGGATTATAGGTTCCTCGTCTAGTCCGATTGTCAAGGAGTTTGTCCAAGCTTCCAAGTATAGCTCACACCAACTCCCTGCCACAACGTCTGAACACCTAGTCACCCTATCCCTACCCCCAGATCTTCCAAGGATCTGTCTTGCCCAAGGATATACACATATCCACTTTGGTGCCATTAGATTAGCCCTTACTTTCCATGGAAGGAAAGGGTTACCAGCGTTCTCTCGAATCGCTTTAGTCGATACAAGATTTGTACAGTATCAACACGCTTGTATTGGTACCATACAAACCACCTTGAACGCCGGAACGGTCTTTGTCACCTTCTATCCAAACTTCTGTATGCCCCTTAATGACCCTTCACTCTTAACAGCCTTAAAAGCTCAGATCCAAATCGGTGGTACTCCACAGGTCAACACTTTTCAGGCTACTTTCCATTACCAGATGGCTTACAGAGTTCAAGATCATGCCTTAGATCTTATGGTTCCAGGCCAAGACAACTCAGGTGATGCGCTGCTCATAGACATCGATTCTAATGCAACGCCAACCTGCACATATGTTCCTAAACAGCTATCCAGAGAAGAGCTTACAAAGCTACTTCCAGAAAAATGGATAACTAATTATGAACAGATCCACCAAGCACCGGTCCAGACAACGACAACTCCAGAGTTCATCCGTCACCAGGATGGACATGTCGAAGTCAGATTTGACAGACAGGATCGAAGAGATGTTTTCTCCTCGATGCATATGATGCAACCGGTAGAAGCTCCAGCACAGACATCACATAATCCTTTCGATATATGTGACTGTCAAGATTGCCTTGATGAGGCATACAAGCTAGAGTATGAAGAAGAAGACAACCAGAGAAAGAAGAAAGGTTCCCAGTTTACTCTCAAACAGAGGTATGAAGCTGGAGACCCAACAGTTGGTCTTCTTGGTGAACCATCAGGAAAGTTTGACTACTATGTCCTGTATGGTGATTCAAAACCCAAACCTAAACCACCAAAACCATCACCTCCTCCACCACTGAAACATCCACCCACACCACCCAAAGAATGTTTCACCCTTACCCCAGCACCTTCACCCCAAAATTACCACACCGAATTCCCACCTTTATCCACCTTTGAGAATGTCCAGCAAAAGGCTCGACATAGTTGGAAGATTGAGAACCCAACCACCATAGGTGCAAATGGTGTCCAACACCAGATTACCCCTGCTGAAGCCACTTTGAACTGGCAAAGTGAAAACGCTGTTGCTCAAAACAACGCTCTTCGATCCATCATTGCAAAGCAAGAGGATCTCTTAAAGTCCCAAGCAGCCCTGTCCAACAGGATGACTGGACTTGAAGGAATCATCTATGAAATCAAGAATAAAATTCTTGGTATTCATAATGAATTACTTCAGATGGCTTACAACAACCCAGGCATGGTAAGCACAAGAAGCGTTGCCCAGACTGAAAAGGAAGCTGAAATGAAGTTTCTAAAAGCACAGCTTGCAGATCTGGAAAGACAACACAAGCAGCAGAGAGTCTCAACTCTAGCAGATGATCCATGGAGACTACCCTCCTCACCATTCGTGAGAGCAGCCTTTGATCCTCAACCACTGCAAATATCATCATATCCTGAAGACTCACCGTCTTTACGATTATGGTCAAGTGAGCAAGCTAAGATCAAAGCAAGGAAACAAAGGTCATCTCCTGCAACTTCCATGACATCTGACAGCTCAAATCAGAGACTATCTACGAGCAAACCACAACAAGATCCATCAACAAGCAAGAAAGCTGCTGATGATAGCATGATGATGGCTTCCTCTAAAGCCATAGGAAAGGGAGAAGAGAACCCCATCTCCTCGTTTTTACATGCTATGAGCAAAGACAACCAGAATGTGCCGACTATGGCACCGGTTATCACAACTCAATCAGATTACGAGTCTGACCTATGTTCAGAAGATTCCACGCCAAAGTCATACGAAGACGTAAGCCCAACAGAAGAATTTGAGCACCTCTTCATGACTGAACCAGAACGCACGGAGAGGTATGATTTTCATTCCGAAGTAAATGAAAATGATGATAATGCCTCAAACCATGCGGCTCAAAGTGGAAACCAACAGCAACATCCAGTCACAGACTCGAAGATCAAATTCACCTTTGATGACATCCCACCATCAAAATGGCTTGATAGAAGTATTGAAATGCTAACATGGTGTGAAGCAGAACTCCAATACTATGACATTGCCATGGTCATCAAAAGGTTTCTAGCAAGATGCCAAGGAAGACTCAGAGATTGGTATCTTAGCCTTGGAGAATACCGACATCTCCAACTCCTTCAATGCCAGGCTCCAGAAGCATTCATAAGAGAAATCCAACTTGAATTTGTTGGAAATCCTATTGAATATAAGATACGAGCTAGGGATGAGTTCTTAAAAATGAAATGTTGTTCTTTCAAACAGAAAGACCTTGAAAAGCACTACAATCGAATGTCTGAAAGGTTCTACTGCCTGAACGGCATCGATGATGTGAACCTTAAGCAAGTCTTTCTCAACTCATTCCCAGAGTCGCTGACAAATGAAGCGTACAGGATGTTAGAAAACAAAAATCAAACGGTAGCCAATGTCTCGCTGGGAGGCCTCTACCAGTTGATCATGAATGCTCTAACCAAACTGTGTAACCAGCAGCGATTCTTAGCCGAATTTGAAAAAACAGGAAGGCGCCTAGGCTCAGCTTGCAGTGACAAACATCTAAAGATCGGATGCAAAGAAGAGTCTGCATGTGTCTGTCCAAAAGGGTCTAAAATCCTTAAAGGTCTAAACACCTCAAGGAAAACAGAGAGACGATTCAAACCTAAGAAGAACTGGAAATTCTTGAGCAAGAAGTCAAGTCCAGGCCGGAACACTGACCGTTGCTATGTGTGCAACAAACAAGGCCACTTTGCAAAAGATTGCAAAGACAGAAGAAAGACCCAAGCCCTTGTTGAAGCAATCAACAAGATAGAACCAGTTGACGTCTCTGAAATAGAGTTCTTGTACTCTCTAGAAGATGAACCAGGAGAAAACACAATATGTTCTATCTTCTATGGTTCAAACTCAAATGACAGTTCAGATGAGCAATCTGACTCAGACACCGGTCTAATGACTATCTACATGGCTGACAGCATTCCTTGCCGGAAAAACAGCCATCGGAAAAACATGTCACAAAGAAGGTCGGTCCCACACACCACCAGACAGCAAGGACCAACAGACCACGTTCAAGATTCCCTCCCTACAGTAACCTTGCCCACTAGGGAGAATATGTCAGCTTTAAAAAAGAAAGAGCCCACTCGCAAAAAAGAAGATAATGCTGACACGAAACCCACTTGCAAGATAAGACCAAACACTGCTACTGCATCACCCACTTTAAAGAATCCTCCAACAGGTGGAAAACGAATCCCGCAGAAAAAGGCAGTCGGGTCATATCGGGAAAAGATACGTGGACACAAACCCAACACGTCTCAAGATCATCAACCCCTTGAGAGACGAAAGGGCCCAAAGGCAACTAAAATCAACAACAGGATACTGATGATGGAGAATCCATCCATCACTGTTCAAGATATCCAACAAAGCTTCTCAACGAAGCCAGACGCCTATTTAAAGGGCACCACAAACCCGAAGATGGACCATCAAACCACCAGTCCACCTTCACCAAACACAATGAGTACCTCTGAAAAAACCCCTCTCCACCAAGAGCCTAAATGGAAAAATATCCCTGAAGAGGTTATGGAGGTAATCAACACCCATAACATTAAGGAAGGCTCCCTAAACTACAAAAGCCTCCTTACCATCGCCCTAGAGGCAAATGGGTCGGTACTAACAGGATCCAGGTTCAGCCCAGACTACCCATTCCTAAATATCTTCTATATTAGGAACTTAAAAAGGCTACCAAAAGAAACCCTGTGCTTTCTTTGGTTCCTCTTTGAGACTTTCACAATAGTCGTGGCATTCAATTCTGCAAAACTAAATGCCTATCTATTAGAAAGTCAGACTGGACTGCTGTCTGAGGAAGAAAAAGGTACAATAAAGCTCCTGGAATGGTTTCTCCCTACACAAAAATGGGTCGAAGCCATGGGAACATCTCCCAAGAAACACTGTCTTGTCCTATTCAACAAACCTAGTTTGTATGCGGCAAAATATGTGTATCGTGCCCCTCACACATTCATCCAGGCATGGTATGATGTAAATCCATCGGATGTATACTTCAAAACAAACAGGTATACAGATTGGATACAACTCAGGAAAAAGATGGCAACAATAAACTTCGTCGACGTCGAAAGCATACCTATAAAGGTACTAACAGAAAAAGAAGTTTATAAGGAAGATGACAAGCAGGCCACTGAATGGGAAGAAGCTCAAATTAGCTATTACGGCAAACACCCATTCTTCAACAAGGTGCACATAATTAGTGGACCTCCTCAGCCTCCAGGACACCTCTTTCGCCCCATCCCTGAGATAGCTAAAGATTGGATCAAAGTAGACATCTGGACCCCGCCAAAAGAATTGCGTGACAGATTAAAAGCCGAAGGCCTCTTGCCAAACGGAAAAGATCCCTATGAAGATAACGATCCAGCAAAGCCGCCTGAAGCTAGTGACTCGCAAGCAGATGACTCACCAGATCCCTACGAAGACGATGATCCAGCAGACCCGTATGAAGACGACCCATCTCACCCAGATTCCCGCTGGAAGTAATCTGGCTTATCCATAAAGAAGAAGATTCTAGTATAATTAAGTATGTTTAATATTTTATGAGTGTTTTATTTGTGTAATAGGTTAATCACTCTTATAGTGGTTAATGGTGTGCTTAGGATAAATAAAGCTTAATCACTCTTAAAGTGATGTAAGCGCTTACGTATTTGTTTTTGTATTCTTGTTTGAATTATTGTAGCTGGCCCACATGAATTATGTATCATGAGGTCATGCATGATGTCATAGTGCCTTTCCTTGGTCTATAAAAGGAAGGCCTCTCTTCATTTGTAATCCATCCTTGGAAAGAAATAAAATCTTCTTCTATAATTCTCTCTCTAGTCTCCCTCTTGTTGAGTCTAGAGTCTTTTACTGGTCTTATATAGATCAGCCATAAACCCCCCCCTTATCTGGTATCAGAGCCATAAGCGCTCCTGTTCCTCCTTTCTAAGGTTTGATTAGTATGCTCTGTGTCTGCAGGCTTAGCTCCTGATCTTTCACAACAGAAAACTAACCTTACAAGGCTTGAACAGACTGGTCCGACACACTGAACCCTTATCAAGTCGTAGACAGCTTGTTGTGAGTGGTAAGTCGACAGAGGTTCGCGGTAAAGTCTCAATTTGGTACGAGCTGGGAAAACTTGATAATTGTTAGAGGAGTCTAAACCCAGTTATGAATCAAGATCAAGGTCTATCCCGTTCTAGTTCTTCTTTAAGAAGATCGTCTGCGTCTAGAATAGATCAACTATATGAAATCTCATATATGTCCGATGATTCTAAAATCCCTATTACTAGTATGCCCATAGTCAACCCCTATAGTGTCTTCTCCAAACCTCATAATTCTTTATCCACGAAGGTAAAAAGGATTATAGGTTCCTCGTCCAGTCCGATTGTCAAGGAGTTTGTTCAAACTTCCAAGTATAACTCACACCAACTCCCTGCCACAACGTCTGAACACCTAGTCACCCTATCCCTACCCCCAGATCTTCCAAGGATCTGTCTTGCCCAAGGATATACACATATCCACTTTGGTGCCATTAGATTAGCCCTTACTTTCCATGGAAGGAAAGGGTTACCAGCGTTCTCTCGAATCGCTCTAGTCGATACAAGATTTGTACAGTATCAACACGCTTGTATTGGTACGATACAAACCACCTTGAACGCCGGAACGGTCTTTGTCACCTTCTATCCAAACTTCTGTATGCCCCTTAATGACCCTTCACTCTTAACAGCCTTAAAAGCCCAGATCCAAATCGGTGGTACTCCACAGGTCAACACTTTTCAGGCTACTTTCCATTATCAGATGGCTTACAGAGTTCAAGATCATGCCTTGGATCTTATGGTTCCAGGCCAAGACAACTCAGGTGATGCGCTGCTCATAGACATCGATTCTAATGCAACGCCAACCTGCACATATGTTCCTAAACAGCTATCCAGAGAAGAGCTTACAAAGCTACTTCCAGAAAAATGGATAACTAATTACGAACAGATCCACCAAGCACCGGTCCAGACAACGACAACTCCAGAGTTCATCCGTCACCAGGATGGACATGTCGAAGTCAGATTTGACAGACAGGATCGAAGAGATGTTTTCTCCTCGATGCATATGATGCAACCGGTAGAAGCTCCAGCACAGACATCACATAATCCTTTCGATATATGTGACTGTCAAGATTGCCTTGATGAGGCATACAAGCTAGAGTATGAAGAAGAAGACAACCAGAGAAAGAAGAAAGGTTCCCAGTTTACTCTCAAACAGAGGTATGAAGCTGGAGACCCAACAGTTGGTCTTCTTGGTGAACCATCAGGAAAGTTTGACTACTATGTCCTGTATGGTGATTCACAACCCAAACCTAAACCACCAAAACCATCACCTCCTCCACCACTGAAACATCCACCCACACCACCTAAAGAATGTTTCACCCTTACACCAGCACCCTCACCCCAAAATTACCACACCGAATTCCCACCCTTATCCACCTTTGAGAATGTCCAGCAAAAGGCTCGACATAGTTGGAAGATTGAGAATCCAACCACCATAGGTGCAAATGGTGTCCAACACCAGGTTACCCCTGCTGAAGCCACTTTGAACTGGCAAAGTGAAAACGCTGTTGCTCAAAACAACGCTCTTCGATCCATCATTGCAAAGCAAGAGGATCTCTTAAAGTCCCAAGCAGCCCTGTCCAACAGGATGACTGGACTTGAAGGAATCATCTATGAAATCAAGAATAAAATTCTTGGTATTCATAATGAATTACTTCAGATGGCTTACAACAACCCAGGCATGGTAAGCACAAGAAGCGTTGCCCAGACTGAGAAGGAAGCTGAAATGAAGTTTCTAAAAGCACAGCTTGCAGATCTGGAAAGACAACACAAGCAGCAGAGAGTCTCAACTCTAGCAGATGATCCATGGAGACTACCCTCCTCACCATTCGTGAGAGCAGCCTTTGATCCTCAACCACTGCAAATTTCATCATATCCTGAAGACTCACCGTCTTTACGATTATGGTCAAGTGAGCAAGCTAAGATCAAAGCAAGGAAACAAAGGTCATCTCCTGCAACTTCCATGACATCTGACAGCTCAAATCAGAGACCATCTACGAGCAAACCACAACAAGATCCATCAACAAGCAAGAAAGCTGCTGATGATAGCATGATGATGGCTTCCTCTAAAGCCATAGGAAAGGGAGAAGAGAACCCCATCTCCTCGTTTTTACATGCTATGAGCAAAGACAACCAGAATGTGCCGACTATGGCACCGGTTATCACAACTCAATCAGATTACGAGTCTGACCTATGTTCAGAAGATTCCACGCCAAAGTCATACGAAGACGTAAGCCCAACAGAAGAATTTGAGCACCTCTTCATGACTGAACCAGAACGCACGGAGAGGTATGATTTTCATTCCGAAGTAAATGAAAATGATGATAATGCCTCAAACCATGCGGCTCAAAGTGGAAACCAACAGCAACATCCAGTCACAGACTCGAAGATCAAATTCACCTTTGATGACATCCCACCATCAAAATGGCTTGATAGAAGTATTGAAATGCTAACATGGTGTGAAGCAGAACTCCAATACTATGACATTGCCATGGTCATCAAAAGGTTTCTAGCAAGATGCCAAGGAAGACTCAGAGATTGGTATCTTAGCCTTGGAGAATACCGACATCTCCAACTCCTTCAATGCCAGGCTCCAGAAGCATTCATAAGAGAAATCCAACTTGAATTTGTTGGAAATCCTATTGAATATAAGATACGAGCTAGGGATGAGTTCTTAAAAATGAAATGTTGTTCTTTCAAACAGAAAGACCTTGAAAAGCACTACAATCGAATGTCTGAAAGGTTCTACTGCCTGAACGACATCGATGATGTGAACCTTAAGCAAGTCTTTCTCAACTCATTCCCAGAGTCGCTGACAAATGAAGCGTACAGGATGTTAGAAAACAAAAATCAAACGGTAGCCAATGTCTCGCTGGGAGGCCTCTACCAGTTGATCATGAATGCTCTAACCAAACTGTGTAACCAGCAGCGATTCTTAGCCGAATTTGAAAAAACAGGAAGGCGCCTAGGCTCAGCTTGCAGTGACAAACATCTAAAGATCGGATGCAAAGAAGAGTCTGCATGTGTCTGTCCAAAAGGGTCTAAAATCCTTAAAGGTCTAAACACCTCAAGGAAAACAGAGAGACGATTCAAACCTAAGAAGAACTGGAAATTCTTGAGCAAGAAGTCAAGTCCAGGCCGGAACACTGACCGTTGCTATGTGTGCAACAAACAAGGCCACTTTGCAAAAGATTGCAAAGACAGAAGAAAGACCCAAGCCCTTGTTGAAGCAATCAACAAGATAGAACCAGTTGACGTCTCTGAAATAGAGTTCTTGTACTCTCTAGAAGATGAACCAGGAGAAAACACAATATGTTCTATCTTCTATGGTTCAAACTCAAATGACAGTTCAGATGAGCAATCTGACTCAGACACCGGTCTAATGACTATCTACATGGCTGACAGCATTCCTTGCCGGAAAAACAGCCATCGGAAAAACATGTCACAAAGAAGGTCGGTCCCACACACCACCAGACAGCAAGGACCAACAGACCACGTTCAAGATTCCCTCCCTACAGTAACCTTGCCCACTAGGGAGAATATGTCAGCTTTAAAAAAGAAAGAGCCCACTCGCAAAAAAGAAGATAATGCTGACACGAAACCCACTTGCAAGATAAGACCAAACACTGCTACTGCATCACCCACTTTAAAGAATCCTCCAACAGGTGGAAAACGAATCCCGCAGAAAAAGGCAGTCGGGTCATATCGGGAAAAGATACGTGGACACAAACCCAACACGTCTCAAGATCATCAACCCCTTGAGAGACGAAAGGGCCCAAAGGCAACTAAAATCAACAACAGGATACTGATGATGGAGAATCCATCCATCACTGTTCAAGATATCCAACAAAGCTTCTCAACGAAGCCAGACGCCTATTTAAAGGGCACCACAAACCCGAAGATGGACCATCAAACCACCAGTCCACCTTCACCAAACACAATGAGTACCTCTGAAAAAACCCCTCTCCACCAAGAGCCTAAATGGAAAAATATCCCTGAAGAGGTTATGGAGGTAATCAACACCCATAACATTAAGGAAGGCTCCCTAAACTACAAAAGCCTCCTTACCATCGCCCTAGAGGCAAATGGGTCGGTACTAACAGGATCCAGGTTCAGCCCAGACTACCCATTCCTAAATATCTTCTATATTAGGAACTTAAAAAGGCTACCAAAAGAAACCCTGTGCTTTCTTTGGTTCCTCTTTGAGACTTTCACAATAGTCGTGGCATTCAATTCTGCAAAACTAAATGCCTATCTATTAGAAAGTCAGACTGGACTGCTGTCTGAGGAAGAAAAAGGTACAATAAAGCTCCTGGAATGGTTTCTCCCTACACAAAAATGGGTCGAAGCCATGGGAACATCTCCCAAGAAACACTGTCTTGTCCTATTCAACAAACCTAGTTTGTATGCGGCAAAATATGTGTATCGTGCCCCTCACACATTCATCCAGGCATGGTATGATGTAAATCCATCGGATGTATACTTCAAAACAAACAGGTATACAGATTGGATACAACTCAGGAAAAAGATGGCAACAATAAACTTCGTCGACGTCGAAAGCATACCTATAAAGGTACTAACAGAGAAAGAAGTTTATAAGGAAGATGACAAGCAGGCCACTGAATGGGAAGAAGCTCAAATTAGCTATTACGGCAAACACCCATTCTTCAACAAGGTGCACATAATTAGTGGACCTCCTCAGCCTCCAGGACACCTCTTTCGCCCCATCCCTGAGATAGCTAAAGATTGGATCAAAGTAGACATCTGGACCCCGCCAAAAGAATTGCGTGACAGATTAAAAGCCGAAGGCCTCTTGCCAAACGGAAAAGATCCCTATGAAGATAACGATCCAGCAAAGCCGCCTGAAGCTAGTGACTCGCAAGCAGATGACTCACCAGATCCCTACGAAGACGATGATCCAGCAGACCCGTATGAAGACGACCCATCAGGAAAGTTTGACTACTATGTCCGATTGTCAAGGAGTCTAAACCCAGTTATGAATCAAGATCAAGGTCTATCCCGTTCTAGTTCTTCTTTAAGAAGATCGTCTGCGTCTAGAATAGATCAACTATATGAAATCTCATATATGTCCGATGATTCTAAAATCCCTATTACTAGTATGCCCATAGTCAACCCCTATAGTGTCTTCTCCAAACCTCATAATTCTTTATCCACGAAGGTAAAAAGGATTATAGGTTCCTCGTCCAGTCCGATTGTCAAGGAGTTTGTTCAAACTTCCAAGTATAACTCACACCAACTCCCTGCCACAACGTCTGAACACCTAGTCACCCTATCCCTACCCCCAGATCTTCCAAGGATCTGTCTTGCCCAAGGATATACACATATCCACTTTGGTGCCATTAGATTAGCCCTTACTTTCCATGGAAGGAAAGGGTTACCAGCGTTCTCTGGAATCGCTCTAGTCGATACAAGATTTGTACAGTATCAACACGCTTGTATTGGTACGATACAAACCACCTTGAACGCCGGAACGGTCTTTGTCACCTTCTATCCAAACTTCTGTATGCCCCTTAATGACCCTTCACTCTTAACAGCCTTAAAAGCCCAGATCCAAATCGGTGGCACTCCACAGGTCAACACTTTTCAGGCTACTTTCCATTATCAGATGGCTTACAGAGTTCAAGATCATGCCTTGGATCTTATGGTTCCAGGCCAAGACAACTCAGGTGATGCGCTGCTCATAGACATCGATTCTAATGCAACGCCAACCTGCACATATGTTCCTAAGCAGCTATCCAGAGAAGAGCTCACAAAGCTACTTCCAGAAAAATGGATAACTAATTACGAACAGATCCACCAAGCACCGGTCCAGACAACGACAACTCCAGAGTTCATCCGTCACCAGGATGGACATGTCGAAGTCAGATTTGACAGACAAGATCGAAGAGATGTTTTCTCCTCGATGCACATGATGCAACCGGTAGAAGCTCCAGCACAGACACCACATAATCCTTTCGATGTATGTGACTGTCAAGATTGCCTTGATGAGGCATATAAGCTAGAGTATGAAGAAGAAGACAACCAGAGAAAGAAGAAAGGTTCCCAGTTTACTCTCAAACAGAGGTATGAAGCTGGAGACCCAACAGTTGGTCTTCTTGGTGAACCATCAGGAAAGTTTGACTACTATGTCCTGTATGGTGATTCAAAACCCAAACCTAAACCACCAAAACCATCACCTCCTCCACCACTGAAACATCCACCCACACCACCCAAAGAATGT
Source organism: Tagetes erecta (assembly GCA_030867185.1). Lineage (NCBI taxonomy): Eukaryota > Viridiplantae > Streptophyta > Magnoliopsida > Asterales > Asteraceae > Tagetes > Tagetes erecta. The sequence continues at coordinate 25,295,608 of CM061494.1, forward strand.
TTCACCCTTACACCAGCACCCTCACCCCAAAATTACCACACCGAATTCCCACCTTTATCCACCTTTGAGAATGTCCAGCAAAAGGCTCGACATAGTTGGAAGATTGAGAACCCAACCACCATAGGTGCAAATGGTGTCCAACACCAGGTTACCCCTGCTGAAGCCACTTTGAACTGGCAAAGTGAAAACGCTGTTGCTCAAAACAACGCTCTTAGATCCATCATTGCAAAGCAAGAGGATCTCTTAAAGTCCCAAGCAGCCCTGTCCAACAGGATGACTGGACTTGAAGGAATCATCTATGAAATCAAGAATAAAATTCTTGGTATTCATAATGAATTACTTCAGATGGCTTACAATAACCCAGGCATGGTAAGCACAAGAAGCGTTGCCCAGACTGAGAAGGAAGCTGAAATGAAGTTTCTAAAAGCACAGCTTGCAGATCTGGAAAGACAACACAAGCAGCAGAGAGTCTCAACACTAGCAGATGATCCATGGAGACTACCCTCCTCACCATTCGTGAGGGCAGCCTTTGATCCTCAACCACTGCAAATTTCATCATATCCTGAAGACTCACCGTCTTTAAGATTATGGTCAAGTGAGCAAGCTAAGATCAAAGCAAGGAAACAAAGGTCATCTCCTGCAACTTCCATGACATCTGACAGCTCAAATCAGAGAGCATCTACAAGCAAGCCACAAGATCCATCAACGGGCAAGAAGATTGCTGATGATAGCATGATGATGGCTTCATCTAAAGCCATAGGAAAGGGAGAAGATAACCCCATCTCCTCGTTTTTACATGCTATGAGCAAAAACAACCAGGATGTGCCGACTATGGCACCGGTCATTACAACACAGTCAGATGACGAGTCTGACCCAGGTTCAGAAGGTTCCACGCCAAAGTCATATGAAGACGTAAGCCCGACAGAAGAGTTTGAACATCTCTTCATGACTGAACCAGAACGCACTGAGAGGTATGATTTTCATTCCGAAGTAAATGAAAATGATGATAATGCCTCCAATCATGCGGCTCACAGTGGAAACCAACAACAACATCCAGTCACAGACTCAAAGATCAAATTCACCTTTGATGACATCCCACCATCAAAATGGCTTGATAGAAGTATTGAAATGCTAACATGGTGTGAAGCAGAACTTCAATACTATGACATTGCCATGGTCATCAAAAGGTTTTTAGCAAGATGCCAAGGAAGACTCAGAGATTGGTATCTCAGCCTTGGAGAATACCGACATCTCCAACTCCTTCAATGCCAGGCTCCAGAAGCATTCATAAGAGAAATCCAACTTGAATTTGTTGGAAATCCTATTGAATATAAGATACGAGCTAGGGATGAGTTCTTAAAAATGAAATGTTGTTCTTTCAAACAGAAAGACCTTGAAAAGCACTACAATCGAATGTCTGAAAGGTTCTACTGCCTGAACGGCATCGATGATGTAAACCTCAAGCAAGTCTTTCTCAACTCATTCCCAGAGTCGCTAACAAATGAAGCATACAGGATGTTAGAAAACAAAAATCAAACGGTAGCCAATGTCTCGCTAGGAGGCCTCTACCAGTTGATCATGAATGCTCTAACCAAACTGTGTAACCAGCAGCGATTCTTAGCCGAGTTTGAAAAAACGGGAAAGCACCTAGGCTCAGCTTGCAGTGACAAACATCTAAAGATCGGATGCAAAGAAGAGTCTGCATGTGTCTGTCCAAAAGGGTCTAAAATCCTTAAAGGTTTAAACACCTCGAGGAAAGCCGAGAAACGATTCAGACCCAAGAAGAACTGGAAATTCTTGAGCAAGAAGTCAAGTCGAAGCAGAGACACTGACCGTTGCTATGTATGCAACAAACAGGGCCATTTTGCAAAAGATTGCAAAGACAGAAGAAAGACCCAAGCCCTTGTTGAAGCAATCAACAAGATAGAACCAGTTGACGTCTCTGAAATAGAGTTCTTGTACTCTCTAGAAGATGAACCAGGAGAAAATACAATATGTTCTATCTTCTATGGTTCAAGCTCAGATGACAGTTCAGACGAGCAATCTGACTCAGACACCGGTCTAATGACTATCTACATGGCTGACAGCATTCCTTGCCGGAAAAACAGCCATCGGAAAAACATGTCACAAAGAAGGTCGGTCCCACACACCACCAGACAGCAAGGACCAACAGACCACGTTCAAGATTCCCTCCCTACAGTAACCTTGCCCACTAGGGAGAATTTGTCAGCTTTAAAAAAGAAAGAGCCCACTCGCAGAAAAGAAGATAATGCTGACACGAAACCCACTTGCAAGATAAGACCGAACACTGCTACTGCATCACCCACTTTAAAGAATCCTCCAACAGTGAAGAAACGAATCCCGCAGAAAAAAGCAGTCGGGTCATATCGGGAAAAGATACGTGGACACAAACCCAGCACGTCTCAAAATCATCAACCTCTTGAGAGACGAAAGGGCCCAAAGGCAACTAAAATCAACAACAGGATACTGATGATGGAGAATCCATCCATCACTGTTCAAGATATCCAGCAAAGCTTCTCAACGAAGCCAGTCGCCTATTTAAAGGGCACCACAAACCCGAAGATGGACCATCAAACCACCAGTCCACCTTCACCAAACACAATGAGTACCTCGACACCCTCTGAAAAAACCCCTCTCCACCAAGAACCTAAATGGAAAAATATCCCTGAAGAGGTTATGGAGGTAATCAACACCCATAACATTAAGGAAGGCTCCTTAAGCTACAAAAGCCTCCTTACCATCGCCTTAGAAGCAAATGGGTCGGTACTAACAGGATCCAGATTCAGCCCAGACTACCCGTTCCTAAATATCTTCTACATTAGGAACTTGAAGAGGCTACCAAAAGAAACCTTGTGCTTTCTTTGGTTCCTCCTTGAGACTTTCACAATAGCCGTGGCGTTTAATTCTGCAAAACTAAATGCCTATCTGTTAGAAAGTCAGACTGGACTACTGTCTGAGGAAGAAAAAGGTACAATAAAGCTCCTGGAATGGTTTCTCCCTACACAAAAATGGGCCGAAGCCATGGGAACATCTCCCAAGAAACACTGTCTTGTCCTATTCAACAAACCTAGTTTGTATGCGACAAAATATGTGTATCGTGCGCCTCACACATTCATCCAAGCATGGTATGAGGTAAATCCATCGGATGTATACTTCAAAACTAACAGGTATACAGAATGGATACAACTCAGGAAAAAGATGGCAACAATAAACTTCGTCGACGCTGAAAGCATACCTATAAAGGTATTAACAGAAGAAGAAGTTTATAGGGAAGATGACAAACAGGCCAACGAATGGGAAGAGGCCCAAATCAGCTATTACGGCAAACACCCATTCTTCAACAAGGTGCACATAATTAGTGGACCTCCTCAGCCTCCAGGACACCTCTTTCGTCCCATCCCAGAGATAGCTAAAGATTGGATCAAAGTAGACATCTGGACCCCGCCAAAAGAATTTCGTGATAGGTTAAAAGCCGAAGGCCTCTTGCCAAACGGAAAAGATCCCTATGAAGATGACGATCCAGCAAAGCCGCCTGAAGCTAGTGACTCACAACCAGATGACTCACCGGATCCCTACGAAGACGACGATCCAGCAGACCCGTATGAAGACGACCCATCTCACCCAGATTCTCGCTGGAAGTAATCTGGCTTATCCGTAAAGAAGAAGATTCAAGTGTGATTAAGTGTGTTTAATATTTTATGAGTGTTTTATTTATGTATTAGATTAATCACTCTTAAAGTGGTTAATGGTGTGCTTAGGATAAATAAAGCTTAATCACTCTTAAAGTGATGTAAGCGCTTACGTATTTGTTTTTGTATTCTTGTTTAAATTATTGTAGCTGGCCCACATGAATTATGTATCATGAGGTCATGCATGATGTCATAGTGCCTTTCCTTGGTCTATAAAAGGAAGGCCTCCCCTCATTTGTAATCCATCCTTGGAAAGAAATAAAATCTTCTTCTATAATTCTCTCTCTAGTCTCCCTCTTGTTCTTCTTTTACATTTTGAGTCTCTTGAGTCTTTTCTTTTATAACCTTTGAGTCTAGAGTCTTTTACTGGTCTTATATAGATCAGCCATAAACCCCCCCCTTATCTGGTATCAGAGCCATAAGCGCTCCTGTTCCTCCTTTCTAAGGTTTGATTAGTATGCTCTGTGACTGCAGGCTTAGCTCCTGATCTCTCACAACAGAAAACTAACCTTACAAGGCTTGAACAGACTGGTCCGACACACTGAACCCTTATCAAGTCGTAGACAGCTTGTTGTGAGTGGTAAGTCGACAGAGGTTCGCGGTAAAGTCTCAATTTGGTACGAGCTGGGAAAACTTGATAATTGTTAGAGGAGTCTAAACCCAGTTATGAATCAAGATCAAGGTCTATCCCGTTCTAGTTCTTCTTTAAGAAGATCGTCTGCGTCTAGAATAGATCAACTATATGAAATCTCATATATGTCCGATGATTCTAAAATCCCTATTACTAGTATGCCCATAGTCAACCCCTATAGTGTCTTCTCCAAACCTCATAATTCTTTATCCACGAAGGTAAAAAGGATTATAGGTTCCTCGTCTAGTCCGATTGTCAAGGAGTTTGTCCAAGCTTCCAAGTATAACTCACACCAACTCCCTGCCACAACGTCTGAACACCTAGTCACCCTATCCCTACCCCCAGATCTTCCAAGGATCTGTCTTGCCCAAGGATATACACATATCCACTTTGGTGCCATTAGATTAGCCCTTACTTTCCATGGAAGGAAAGGGTTACCAGCGTTCTCTCGAATCGCTTTAGTCGATACAAGATTTGTACAGTATCAACACGCTTGTATTGGTACGATACAAACCACCTTGAACGCCGGAACGGTCTTTGTCACCTTCTATCCAAACTTCTGTATGCCCCTTAATGACCCTTCACTCTTAACAGCCTTAAAAGCCCAGATCCAAATCGGTGGCACTCCACAGGTCAACACTTTTCAGGCTACTTTCCATTATCAGATGGCTTACAGAGTTCAAGATCATGCCTTGGATCTTATGGTTCCAGGCCAAGACAACTCAGGTGATGCGCTGCTCATAGACATCGATTCTAATGCAACGCCAACCTGCACATATGTTCCTAAGCAGCTATCCAGAGAAGAGCTCACAAAGCTACTTCCAGAAAAATGGATAACTAATTACGAACAGATCCACCAAGCACCGGTCCAGACAACGACAACTCCAGAGTTCATCCGTCACCAGGATGGACATGTCGAAGTCAGATTTGACAGACAAGATCGAAGAGATGTTTTCTCCTCGATGCACATGATGCAACCGGTAGAAGCTCCAGCACAGACACCACATAATCCTTTCGATGTATGTGACTGTCAAGATTGCCTTGATGAGGCATATAAGCTAGAGTATGAAGAAGAAGACAACCAGAGAAAGAAGAAAGGTTCCCAGTTTACTCTCAAACAGAGGTATGAAGCTGGAGACCCAACAGTTGGTCTTCTTGGTGAACCATCAGGAAAGTTTGACTACTATGTCCTGTATGGTGATTCAAAACCCAAACCTAAACCACCAAAACCATCACCTCCTCCACCACTGAAACATCCACCCACACCACCCAAAGAATGTTTCACCCTTACACCAGCACCCTCACCCCAAAATTACCACACCGAATTCCCACCTTTATCCACCTTTGAGAATGTCCAGCAAAAGGCTCGACATAGTTGGAAGATTGAGAACCCAACCACCATAGGTGCAAATGGTGTCCAACACCAGGTTACCCCTGCTGAAGCCACTTTGAACTGGCAAAGTGAAAACGCTGTTGCTCAAAACAACGCTCTTAGATCCATCATTGCAAAGCAAGAGGATCTCTTAAAGTCCCAAGCAGCCCTGTCCAACAGGATGACTGGACTTGAAGGAATCATCTATGAAATCAAGAATAAAATTCTTGGTATTCATAATGAATTACTTCAGATGGCTTACAATAACCCAGGCATGGTAAGCACAAGAAGCGTTGCCCAGACTGAGAAGGAAGCTGAAATGAAGTTTCTAAAAGCACAGCTTGCAGATCTGGAAAGACAACACAAGCAGCAGAGAGTCTCAACACTAGCAGATGATCCATGGAGACTACCCTCCTCACCATTCGTGAGGGCAGCCTTTGATCCTCAACCACTGCAAATTTCATCATATCCTGAAGACTCACCGTCTTTAAGATTATGGTCAAGTGAGCAAGCTAAGATCAAAGCAAGGAAACAAAGGTCATCTCCTGCAACTTCCATGACATCTGACAGCTCAAATCAGAGAGCATCTACAAGCAAGCCACAAGATCCATCAACGGGCAAGAAGATTGCTGATGATAGCATGATGATGGCTTCATCTAAAGCCATAGGAAAGGGAGAAGATAACCCCATCTCCTCGTTTTTACATGCTATGAGCAAAAACAACCAGGATGTGCCGACTATGGCACCGGTCATTACAACACAGTCAGATGACGAGTCTGACCCAGGTTCAGAAGGTTCCACGCCAAAGTCATATGAAGACGTAAGCCCGACAGAAGAGTTTGAACATCTCTTCATGACTGAACCAGAACGCACTGAGAGGTATGATTTTCATTCCGAAGTAAATGAAAATGATGATAATGCCTCCAATCATGCGGCTCACAGTGGAAACCAACAACAACATCCAGTCACAGACTCAAAGATCAAATTCACCTTTGATGACATCCCACCATCAAAATGGCTTGATAGAAGTATTGAAATGCTAACATGGTGTGAAGCAGAACTTCAATACTATGACATTGCCATGGTCATCAAAAGGTTTTTAGCAAGATGCCAAGGAAGACTCAGAGATTGGTATCTCAGCCTTGGAGAATACCGACATCTCCAACTCCTTCAATGCCAGGCTCCAGAAGCATTCATAAGAGAAATCCAACTTGAATTTGTTGGAAATCCTATTGAATATAAGATACGAGCTAGGGATGAGTTCTTAAAAATGAAATGTTGTTCTTTCAAACAGAAAGACCTTGAAAAGCACTACAATCGAATGTCTGAAAGGTTCTACTGCCTGAACGGCATCGATGATGTAAACCTCAAGCAAGTCTTTCTCAACTCATTCCCAGAGTCGCTAACAAATGAAGCATACAGGATGTTAGAAAACAAAAATCAAACGGTAGCCAATGTCTCGCTAGGAGGCCTCTACCAGTTGATCATGAATGCTCTAACCAAACTGTGTAACCAGCAGCGATTCTTAGCCGAGTTTGAAAAAACGGGAAAGCGCCTAGGCTCAGCTTGCAGTGACAAACATCTAAAGATCGGATGCAAAGAAGAGTCTGCATGTGTCTGTCCAAAAGGGTCTAAAATCCTTAAAGGTTTAAACACCTCGAGGAAAGCCGAGAAACGATTCAGACCCAAGAAGAACTGGAAATTCTTGAGCAAGAAGTCAAGTCGAAGCAGAGACACTGACCGTTGCTATGTATGCAACAAACAGGGCCATTTTGCAAAAGATTGCAAAGACAGAAGAAAGACCCAAGCCCTTGTTGAAGCAATCAACAAGATAGAACCAGTTGACGTCTCTGAAATAGAGTTCTTGTACTCTCTAGAAGATGAACCAGGAGAAAATACAATATGTTCTATCTTCTATGGTTCAAGCTCAGATGACAGTTCAGACGAGCAATCTGACTCAGACACCGGTCTAATGACTATCTACATGGCTGACAGCATTCCTTGCCGGAAAAACAGCCATCGGAAAAACATGTCACAAAGAAGGTCGGTCCCACACACCACCAGACAGCAAGGACCAACAGACCACGTTCAAGATTCCCTCCCTACAGTAACCTTGCCCACTAGGGAGAATTTGTCAGCTTTAAAAAAGAAAGAGCCCACTCGCAGAAAAGAAGATAATGCTGACACGAAACCCACTTGCAAGATAAGACCGAACACTGCTACTGCATCACCCACTTTAAAGAATCCTCCAACAGTGAAGAAACGAATCCCGCAGAAAAAAGCAGTCGGGTCATATCGGGAAAAGATACGTGGACACAAACCCAGCACGTCTCAAAATCATCAACCTCTTGAGAGACGAAAGGGCCCAAAGGCAACTAAAATCAACAACAGGATACTGATGATGGAGAATCCATCCATCACTGTTCAAGATATCCAGCAAAGCTTCTCAACGAAGCCAGTCGCCTATTTAAAGGGCACCACAAACCCGAAGATGGACCATCAAACCACCAGTCCACCTTCACCAAACACAATGAGTACCTCGACACCCTCTGAAAAAACCCCTCTCCACCAAGAACCTAAATGGAAAAATATCCCTGAAGAGGTTATGGAGGTAATCAACACCCATAACATTAAGGAAGGCTCCTTAAGCTACAAAAGCCTCCTTACCATCGCCTTAGAAGCAAATGGGTCGGTACTAACAGGATCCAGATTCAGCCCAGACTACCCGTTCCTAAATATCTTCTACATTAGGAACTTGAAGAGGCTACCAAAAGAAACCTTGTGCTTTCTTTGGTTCCTCCTTGAGACTTTCACAATAGCCGTGGCGTTTAATTCTGCAAAACTAAATGCCTATCTGTTAGAAAGTCAGACTGGACTACTGTCTGAGGAAGAAAAAGGTACAATAAAGCTCCTGGAATGGTTTCTCCCTACACAAAAATGGGCCGAAGCCATGGGAACATCTCCCAAGAAACACTGTCTTGTCCTATTCAACAAACCTAGTTTGTATGCGACAAAATATGTGTATCGTGCGCCTCACACATTCATCCAAGCATGGTATGAGGTAAATCCATCGGATGTATACTTCAAAACTAACAGGTATACAGAATGGATACAACTCAGGAAAAAGATGGCAACAATAAACTTCGTCGACGCTGAAAGCATACCTATAAAGGTATTAACAGAAGAAGAAGTTTATAGGGAAGATGACAAACAGGCCAACGAATGGGAAGAGGCCCAAATCAGCTATTACGGCAAACACCCATTCTTCAACAAGGTGCACATAATTAGTGGACCTCCTCAGCCTCCAGGACACCTCTTTCGTCCCATCCCAGAGATAGCTAAAGATTGGATCAAAGTAGACATCTGGACCCCGCCAAAAGAATTTCGTGATAGGTTAAAAGCTGAAGGCCTCTTGCCAAACGGAAAAGATCCCTATGAAGATGACGATCCAGCAAAGCCGCCTGAAGCTAGTGACTCACAACCAGATGACTCACCGGATCCCTACGAAGACGACGATCCAGCAGACCCGTATGAAGACGACCCATCTCACCCAGATTCTCGCTGGAAGTAATCTGGCTTATCCGTAAAGAAGAAGATTCAAGTGTGATTAAGTGTGTTTAATATTTTATGAGTGTTTTATTTATGTATTAGATTAATCACTCTTAAAGTGGTTAATGGTGTGCTTAGGATAAATAAAGCTTAATCACTCTTAAAGTGATGTAAGCGCTTACGTATTTGTTTTTGTATTCTTGTTTAAATTATTGTAGCTGGCCCACATGAATTATGTATCATGAGGTCATGCATGATGTGGGTAAAAAGGATCTTCTAAACCCAGTTATGAATCAAGATCAAGGTCTATCCCGTTCTAGTTCTTCTTTAAGAAGATCGTCTGCGTCTAGAATAGATCAACTATATGAAATCTCATATATGTCCGATGATTCTAAAATCCCTATTACTAGTATGCCCATAGTCAACCCCTATAGTGTCTTCTCCAAACCTCATAATTCTTTATCCACGAAGGTAAAAAGGATTATAGGTTCCTCGTCCAGTCCGATTGTCAAGGAGTTTGTTCAAACTTCCAAGTATAACTCACACCAACTCCCTGCCACAACGTCTGAACACCTAGTCACCCTATCCCTACCCCCAGATCTTCCAAGGATCTGTCTTGCCCAAGGATATACACATATCCACTTTGGTGCCATTAGATTAGCCCTTACTTTCCATGGAAGGAAAGGGTTACCAGCGTTCTCTCGAATCGCTCTAGTCGATACAAGATTTGTACAGTATCAACACGCTTGTATTGGTACGATACAAACCACCTTGAACGCCGGAACGGTCTTTGTCACCTTCTATCCAAACTTCTGTATGCCCCTTAATGACCCTTCACTCTTAACAGCCTTAAAAGCCCAGATCCAAATCGGTGGTACTCCACAGGTCAACACTTTTCAGGCTACTTTCCATTATCAGATGGCTTACAGAGTTCAAGATCATGCCTTGGATCTTATGGTTCCAGGCCAAGACAACTCAGGTGATGCGCTGCTCATAGACATCGATTCTAATGCAACGCCAACCTGCACATATGTTCCTAAACAGCTATCCAGAGAAGAGCTTACAAAGCTACTTCCAGAAAAATGGATAACTAATTACGAACAGATCCACCAAGCACCGGTCCAGACAACGACAACTCCAGAGTTCATCCGTCACCAGGATGGACATGTCGAAGTCAGATTTGACAGACAGGATCGAAGAGATGTTTTCTCCTCGATGCATATGATGCAACCGGTAGAAGCTCCAGCACAGACATCACATAATCCTTTCGATATATGTGACTGTCAAGATTGCCTTGATGAGGCATACAAGCTAGAGTATGAAGAAGAAGACAACCAGAGAAAGAAGAAAGGTTCCCAGTTTACTCTCAAACAGAGGTATGAAGCTGGAGACCCAACAGTTGGTCTTCTTGGTGAACCATCAGGAAAGTTTGACTACTATGTCCTGTATGGTGATTCACAACCCAAACCTAAACCACCAAAACCATCACCTCCTCCACCACTGAAACATCCACCCACACCACCTAAAGAATGTTTCACCCTTACACCAGCACCCTCACCCCAAAATTACCACACCGAATTCCCACCCTTATCCACCTTTGAGAATGTCCAGCAAAAGGCTCGACATAGTTGGAAGATTGAGAATCCAACCACCATAGGTGCAAATGGTGTCCAACACCAGGTTACCCCTGCTGAAGCCACTTTGAACTGGCAAAGTGAAAACGCTGTTGCTCAAAACAACGCTCTTAGATCCATCATTGCAAAGCAAGAGGATCTCTTAAAGTCCCAAGCAGCCCTGTCTAACAGGATGACCGGACTTGAAGGAATCATTTATGAAATCAGGAGTAAAATTCTTGGTCTTCATAATGAATTGCTTCAGATGGCTTACAACAACCCAGGCATGGTAAGCACAAGAAGCGTTGCCCAGACTGAGAAGGAAGCTGAAATGAAGTTCCTAAAAGCACAGCTTGCAGATCTGGAAAGACAACACAAGCAGCAGAGAGTCTCAACACTAGCAGATGATCCATGGAGACTACCCTCCTCACCATTCGTGAGAGCAGCCTTTGATCCTCAACCACTGCAAATTTCATCATATCCTGAAGACTCACCGTCTTTACGATTATGGTCGAGTGAGCAAGCTAAGATCAAAGCAAGGAAACAAAGGTCATCTCCTGCAACCTCCATGACATCTGACAGCTCAAATCAGAGACCATCTACAAGCAAGCCACAAGATCCATCAACGGGCAAGAAGGTTGCTGATGATAGCATGATGATGGCTTCATCTAAAGCCCCAGAAGATGTCCCAATCAAGTCGTATGATCCGGTTGCCTCCTTCCTTTCAGCACTTAGACGAAAAGATTATGTTGAGCAACCACTGATTTTAACTGACTCAGATGATGAGTCCGCTTCTGATGATACAGAAATAGATGCGTCCTCTGCAAACCCAAAACCCATCTATTCTGCACAACATCAGAAACCACACAGAACAAAAGTGCCTCCCTCACCAATTGCCAAAGTACACTTGTTAACCAACACGTATGCAAAACCTATCCCGGTCGTTGCATTCTTTGATACAGGTTCTGCAGCCTCCGTCCTGGACCCAGAGATTCTCCCATCAGAATTTTGGAGGCCTTGTTGCAGATACTTCGTAGCGGCAAACGGAGAAACTTTTAAAATAGACAAGATCAGTATTCCGATACATCTCAGGCTTTTCCCGACATGCACAGTCCGGCACAAGTTTTTGGGATCAAATGGCCATGGTAAAGATCTTCTCATTGGATTTGATATCCTATACAGACTACGTGATCTAAGATATGGTGAAGAAGGTCTTAGATACAAGAAGTTTACAAACCCCTGGAGCACGGTTCCACGACTCTATATGGCCTCCCCCCTTCCCATAGAAGAAATTAAGCGTAGGATTATCGAAACATCATGCGCATCCAGCCATACAGAATTCTTAACAAAACACAGATCTCCATTATGGCTAAACCCCTCTTTTTTCGTTTCTCTGCCATTCAAGCAAAATGAAGACATTAACCCCACAAGGGCAAGCCACCCAGGGATGAACCCAGAGCACACACAGCTGGCAGTACAAGAGTGTGCTGAGCTGGTCAAACAGGACCTCATAGAGCCAACGATGTCCCAATGGGCATGCGAAGCTTTTTATGTGAACAAAAGAAGTGAACAAGTTCGAGGGAAATTAAGGCTGGTAATCAATTATCAACCATTAAATCACTTCTTGGCAGATGACAAGTTCCCACTCCCTCAGAAGAAATCATTGTTCCAATCCTTGGTCAATGCAAAGGTCCTCTCAAAATTCGATCTCAAGGCTGGTTTTTGGCAACTAGGTATTAAGCCAGAAGATCGGCCAAAAACAGCATTTTGTATTCCTAACCACCACTACCAGTGGAAGGTTATGCCATTTGGTTTAAAAAATGCTCCTTCAGTATTCCAGAAGGCTATGGTTCGGATATTTGAACCAATCCTTGAGAATGCATTAATATATATTGATGACATCCTCCTATTTTCAGAAGACGAAGAATCTCATGCAGAACTCCTCCTAAAGTTCCATTCGATAGTCCAACAATATGGAATAATGCTCTCAGAGAAAAAGATGGAGGTTGGGGTTAACAACATTAAATTCCTCGGGATGAAGATCGCCGACGGAAAATACCAACCACAACCGCACATATCCCAAGAGCTGCATCGTTTTCCAGATAAGCTAACGTCACAAAAAGAGATCCAACAGTTCCTTGGCTTGGTAAATTATATGGCTGAATTTTTGCCAAAATTGTCAAAACATACAGGGTACCTATACCCTATGTTGAAAAAGAATCCTCCAGAATGGTCTGAAAAACAAACAGAGGCTGTCAAACAAATAAAGCAACTTGCTGATGTGATGCCACCATTAAAGATTCCTGCACCAACAGACAAGCGAATCTTACAAACAGATGCTAGTGATGAGTACTGGGCAGCAGTCCTACTTGCAGAAGACGACAAAGGTACAAGAACCATTTGTGGTTACAAAAGTGGCACGTTCAAAGATTCAGAAAAGCATTATCACTCCACGTATAAAGAAATCTTAGCGGTTAAGAGAGGAATCGAAAAGTTCCAATTCCATCTTATCAACTACACTTTTCTGATTGAAATGGACATGTCATCTTTCCCAAAGATGCTACAGTTCAAAAGAAAGGCTCTCCCAGAAGCCCAATTATTACGATGGGCAAATTGGTTTTCCCAATGGTCGTTTACTGCTAAACACATCAAAGGAAATAGTAATATTCTGGCAGACTTTTTATCCAGGCCAAAACCCTATAAAAAGGACACCAAGATGTTACAATATTCCCACAACAACTGCCATATTCTACCAGCCATCTACACAATGAGTAAAGTTGACACCTCTAGCTCATCCAGTCTCCCGCTTGGACAAGAATTCATGGAGAAGGAAATCCCTGAAGAAGTTATTGAGGTAATAGCTGACCAAGCACTCAAAGACAGGTCTTTGATTTGCTATAAAACGTTCCTCACTATCACTCTCAGACAGCATGGTCTATTCATGAAAGGGCTGATCTTTCACCCAGATTACCCATTTATGAATGTATTTCATATCAAGAACCTCTACAACCTACCTAAAGAAGCATTGTGTTTCTTCTGGTATCTATTTGAGGCCCATACCATTGCAATGTCCTTTAACACCAGCAAACTACTTCAGTATCTTTTGGATTGCCAGTTTGGCAACATGCAAACAGATAGAAGAAACACCCTGAAACTACTCCAATGGTTCTATCCAGCCCATCAATTGACTACTCAGTTAGCAGCAGGTTCGAAAAAATACTGCATAATCATGTTTCGGAGACCCGGGTGTTACATACCTCCAACATCAATCCTAAATGGGCAGTCTGCAATCTTCCATGCTCCTTCATCCTTCATACATGCTTGGCTAGACAAGAAACCATCAAATCTTAGCTACAAGGTTTGGCACAACAGAGAATGGATGAAAGTTCGAGAATGTCTAGCTGTAGCAAATGGAAAAAGAATTGAAGAAATGCCCCCAAACATTATCAAAGGTGCAGATGTATGGGAAAATGATAGCCCATGGACTAAAGCCTGGACCAAAGCCCATAAAGAACATATCAACAATCATCTCTACAAATCAACTTTGGTCCTCACAGCAGATGAACTTGGAACATGGGATATAGAAGTTCAGTCACCTCGTACTCCGCTTGAAGAAGACACAGACTCAGAATAAGGAGAAAAAAGTAAAGAAGAAGATCCTAGTATGATTAATATTTTTAAGTGTGTTTTATGTGTGTATTAGATTAATCACTCTTATAGTGGTTAATTGTGTGCTTAGGATAAATAAAGCTTAATCACTCTTAAAGTGATGTAAGCGCTTACGTATTTGTTTTTGTTTTCTTGTTTGAATTATTGTAAGCTGGCCCACATGAATTATGTATCATGAGGTCATGCATGATGTCATAGTGCCTTTCCTTGGTCTATAAAAGGAAGGCCTCCCCTCATTTGTAATCCATCCTTGGAAAGAAATAAAATCTTCTTCTATAACTCTCTCTCTAGTTTCTCTCTTACATTTTGAGTCTAGAGTCTTTTACTGGTCTTATATAGATCAGCCATAAACCCCCCCCCCCCCCCCTTATCTGGTATCAGAGCCAGATAAGGGGGGGGTTTATGGCTGATCTATATAAGACCAGTAAAAGACTCTAGACTCAACAAGAGGGAGAGTAGAGAGAGAATTATAGAAGAAGATTTTATTTCTTTCCAAGGATGGATTACAAATGAGGGGAGGCCTTCCTTTTATAGACCAAGGAAAGGCACTATGACATCATGCATGACCTCATGATACATAATTCATGTGGGCCAGCTTACAATAATTCAAACAAGAATACAAAAACAAATACGTAAGCGCTTACATCACTTTAAGAGTGATTAAGCTTTATTTATCCTAAGCACACCATTAACCACTTTAAGAGTGATTAATCTAATACATAAAACACACTTAAAAATATTAATCATACTAGGATCTTCTTCTTTATGGATAAGCCAGATTACTTCCAGCGGGAATCTGGGTGAGATGGGTCGTCTTCATACGGGTCTGCTGGATCGTCATTTTCGTAGGGATCTGGTGAGTCATCTGCTTGCGAGTCACTAGCTTCAGGCGGCTTTGCTGGATCGTCATCTTCATAGGGATCTTTTCCGTTTGGCAAGAGGCCTTCGGCTTTTAACTTATCACGAAATTCTTTTGGCGGGGTCCAGATGTCTACTTTGATCCAATCTTTAGCTATCTCTGGGATGGGACGAAAGAGGTGTCCTGGAGGCTGAGGAGGTCCACTAATTATGTGCACCTTGTTGAAGAATGGGTGTTTGCCGTAATAGCTGATTTGGGCCTCTTCCCATTCGTTGGCCTGTCTGTCATCTTCCCTATAAACTTCTTCTTCTGTTAATACCTTTATAGGTATGCTTTCAACGTCGACGAAGTTTATTGTTGCCATCTTTTTCCTGAGTTGTATCCATTCTGTATACCTGTTAGTTTTGAAGTATACATCCGATGGATTTACCTCATACCATGCCTGGATGAATGTGTGAGGGGCACGATACACATATTTTGTCGCATACAAACTAGGTTTGTTGAATAGGACAAGACAGTGTTTCTTGGGAGATGTTCCCATGGCTTCGACCCATTTTTGTGTAGGGAGAAACCATTCCAGAAGCTTTATTGTACCTTTTTCTTCCTCAGACAGCAGTCCAGTCTGACTTTCTAATAGGTAGGCATTTAGTTTTGCAGAATTGAATGCCACGGCTATTGTGAAAGTCTCAAGGAGGAACCAAAGAAAGCACAGGGTTTCTTTTGGTAGCCTCTTCAAGTTCCTAATGTAGAAGATATTTAGGAATGGATAGTCTGGGCTGAACCTGGATCCTGTTAGTACCGACCCATTTGCCTCTAGGGCGATGGTAAGGAGGCTTTTGTAGTTTAAGGAGCCTTCCTTAATGTTATGGGTTTTGATTACCTCCATAACCTCTTCAGGGATATTTTTCCATTTAGGTTCTTGGTGGAGAGGGGTTTTTTCAGAGGGTGTCGAGGTACTCATTGTGTTTGGTGAAGGTGGACTGGTGGTTTGATGGTCCATCTTCGGGTTTGTGGTGCCCTTTAAATAGGCGTTTGGCTTCGTTGAGAAGCCTTGTTGGATATCTTGAACAGTGATGGATGGATTCTCCATCATCAGTATCCTGTTGTTGATTTTAGTTGCCTTTGGGTCCTTTCGTCTCTCAAGAGGTTGATGATCTTGAGACGTGTTGGGTTTGTGTCCACGTATCTTTTCCCGATATGACCCGACTGCTTTTTTCTGCGGGATTCGTTTCTTCACTGTTGGAGGATTCTTTAAAGTGGGTGATGCAGTAGCAGTGTTCGGTCTTATCTTGCAAGTGGGTTTCGTGTCAGCATTATCTTCTTTTCTGCGAGTGGGCTCTTTCTTTTTTAAAGCTGACATATTCTCCCTAGTGGGCAAGGTTACTGTAGGGAGGGAATCTTGAACGTGGTCTGTTGGTCCTTGCTGTCTGGTGGTGTGTGGGACCAACCTTCTTTGTGACATGTTTTTCCGATGGCTGTTTTTCCGGCAAGGAATGCTGTCAGCCATGTAGATAGTCATTAGACCGGTGTCTGAGTCAGATTGCTCGTCTGAACTGTCATCTGAGCTTGAACCATAGAAGATAGAACAGATTGTATTTTCTCCTGGTTCATCTTCTAGAGAGTACAAGAACTCTATTTCAGAGACGTCAACTGGTTCTATCTTGTTGATTGCTTCAACAAGGGCTTGGGTCTTTCTTCTGTCTTTGCAATCTTTTGCAAAGTGGCCCTGTTTGTTGCATACATAGCAACGATCAGTGTCTCTGCTTCGACTTGACTTCTTACTCAAGAATTTCCAGTTCTTCTTGGGTCTGAATCGTCTCTCGGTTTTCCTTGAGGTGCTTAGACCTTTAAGGATTTTAGACCCTTTTGGACAGACACATGCAGACTCTTCTTTGCATCCGATCTTTAGATGTTTGTCACTGCAAGCTGAGCCTAGGCGCCTTCCTGTTTTTTCAAACTCGGCTAAGAATCGCTGCTGGTTACACAGTTTGGTTAGAGCATTCATGATCAACTGGTAGAGGCCTCCTAGCGAGACATTGGCTACCGTTTGATTTTTGTTTTCTAACATCCTGTACGCTTCATTTGTCAGCGACTCTGGGAATGAGCTGAGAAAGACTTGCTTGAGGTTCACATCATCGATGCCGTTCAGGCAGTAGAACCTTTCAGACATTCGATTGTAGTGCTTTTCAAGGTCTTTCTGTTTGAAAGAACAACATTTCATTTTTAAGAACTCATCCCTAGCTCGTATCTTATATTCAATAGGATTTCCAACAAATTCAAGTTGGATTTCTCTTATGAATGCTTCTGGAGCCTGGCATTGAAGGAGTTGGAGATGTCGGTATTCTCCAAGGCTAAGATACCAATCTCTGAGTCTTCCTTGGCATCTTGCTAGAAACCTTTTGATGACCATGGCAATGTCATAGTATTGAAGTTCTGCTTCACACCATGTTAGCATTTCAATACTTCTATCAAGCCATTTTGATGGTGGGATGTCATCAAAGGTGAATTTGATCTTTGAGTCTGTGACTGGATGTTGTTGCTGGTTTCCACTCTGAGCCGCATGGTTTGAGGCATTATCATCATTTTCATTAACTTCGGAATGAAAATCATACCTCTCGGTGCGTTCTGGTTCAGTCATGAAGAGGTGTTCAAACTCTTCTGTCGGGCTTACGTCTTCATATGACTTTGGCGTGGAACCTTCTGAACCTGGGTCAGACTCGTCATCTGACTGTGTTGTAATGACCGGTGCCATAGTCGGCACATCCTGGTTGTTTTTGCTCATAGCATGTAAAAACGAGGAGATGGGGTTATCTTCTCCCTTTCCTATGGCTTTAGATGAAGCCATCATCATGCTATCATCAGCAATCTTCTTGCCCGTTGATGGATCTTGTGGCTTGCTTGTAGATGCTCTCTGATTTGAGCTGTCAGATGTCATGGAAGTTGCAGGAGATGACCTTTGTTTCCTTGCTTTGATCTTAGCTTGCTCACTTGACCATAATCTTAAAGACGGTGAGTCTTCAGGATATGATGAAATTTGCAGTGGTTGAGGATCAAAGGCTGCCCTCACGAATGGTGAGGAGGGTAGTCTCCATGGATCATCTGCTAGTGTTGAGACTCTCTGCTGCTTGTGTTGTCTTTCCAGATCTGCAAGCTGTGCTTTTAGAAACTTCATTTCAGCTTCCTTCTCAGTCTGGGCAACGCTTCTTGTGCTTACCATGCCTGGGTTATTGTAAGCCATCTGAAGTAATTCATTATGAATACCAAGAATTTTATTCTTGATTTCATAGATGATTCCTTCAAGTCCAGTCATCCTGTTGGACAGGGCTGCTTGGGACTTTAAGAGATCCTCTTGCTTTGCAATGATGGATCTAAGAGCGTTGTTTTGAGCAACAGCGTTTTCACTTTGCCAGTTCAAAGTGGCTTCAGCAGGGGTAACCTGGTGTTGGACACCATTTGCACCTATGGTGGTTGGGTTCTCAATCTTCCAACTATGTCGAGCCTTTTGCTGGACATTCTCAAAGGTGGATAAAGGTGGGAATTCGGTGTGGTAATTTTGGGGTGAGGGTGCTGGTGTAAGGGTGAAACATTCTTTGGGTGGTGTGGGTGGATGTTTCAGTGGTGGAGGAGGTGATGGTTTTGGTGGTTTAGGTTTGGGTTTTGAATCACCATACAGGACATAGTAGTCAAACTTTCCTGATGGTTCACCAAGAAGACCAACTGTTGGGTCTCCAGCTTCATACCTCTGGAGAATCTCATGCAGAACTCCTCCTAAAGTTCCATTCGATAGTCCAACAATATGGAATAATGCTCTCAGAGAAAAAGATGGAGGTTGGGGTTAACAACATTAAATTCCTCGGGATGAAGATCGCCGACGGAAAATACCAACCACAACCGCACATATCCCAAGAGCTGCATCGTTTTCCAGATAAGCTAACGTCACAAAAAGAGATCCAACAGTTCCTTGGCTTGGTAAATTATATGGCTGAATTTTTGCCAAAATTGTCAAAACATACAGGGTACCTATACCCTATGTTGAAAAAGAATCCTCCAGAATGGTCTGAAAAACAAACAGAGGCTGTCAAACAAATAAAGCAACTTGCTGATGTGATGCCACCATTAAAGATTCCTGCACCAACAGACAAGCGAATCTTACAAACAGATGCTAGTGATGAGTACTGGGCAGCAGTCCTACTTGCAGAAGACGACAAAGGTACAAGAACCATTTGTGGTTACAAAAGTGGCACGTTCAAAGATTCAGAAAAGCATTATCACTCCACGTATAAAGAAATCTTAGCGGTTAAGAGAGGAATCGAAAAGTTCCAATTCCATCTTATCAACTACACTTTTCTGATTGAAATGGACATGTCATCTTTCCCAAAGATGCTACAGTTCAAAAGAAAGGCTCTCCCAGAAGCCCAATTATTACGATGGGCAAATTGGTTTTCCCAATGGTCGTTTACTGCTAAACACATCAAAGGAAATAGTAATATTCTGGCAGACTTTTTATCCAGGCCAAAACCCTATAAAAAGGACACCAAGATGTTACAATATTCCCACAACAACTGCCATATTCTACCAGCCATCTACACAATGAGTAAAGTTGACACCTCTAGCTCATCCAGTCTCCCGCTTGGACAAGAATTCATGGAGAAGGAAATCCCTGAAGAAGTTATTGAGGTAATAGCTGACCAAGCACTCAAAGACAGGTCTTTGATTTGCTATAAAACGTTCCTCACTATCACTCTCAGACAGCATGGTCTATTCATGAAAGGGCTGATCTTTCACCCAGATTACCCATTTATGAATGTATTTCATATCAAGAACTTCTACAACCTACCTAAAGAAGCATTGTGTTTCTTCTGGTATCTATTTGAGGCCCATACCATTGCAATGTCCTTTAACACCAGCAAACTACTTCAGTATCTTTTGGATTGCCAGTTTGGCAACATGCAAACAGATAGAAGAAACACCCTGAAACTACTCCAATGGTTCTATCCAGCCCATCAATTGACTACTCAGTTAGCAGCAGGTTCGAAAAAATACTGCATAATCATGTTTCGGAGACCCGGGTGTTACATACCTCCAACATCAATCCTAAATGGGCAGTCTGCAATCTTCCATGCTCCTTCATCCTTCATACATGCTTGGCTAGACAAGAAACCATCAAATCTTAGCTACAAGGTTTGGCACAACAGAGAATGGATGAAAGTTCGAGAATGTCTAGCTGTAGCAAATGGAAAAAGAATTGAAGAAATGCCCCCAAACATTATCAAAGGTGCAGATGTATGGGAAAATGATAGCCCATGGACTAAAGCCTGGACCAAAGCCCATAAAGAACATATCAACAATCATCTCTACAAATCAACTTTGGTCCTCACAGCAGATGAACTTGGAACATGGGATATAGAAGTTCAGTCACCTCGTACTCCGCTTGAAGAAGACACAGACTCAGAATAAGGAGAAAAAAGTAAAGAAGAAGATCCTAGTATGATTAATATTTTTAAGTGTGTTTTATGTGTGTATTAGATTAATCACTCTTATAGTGGTTAATTGTGTGCTTAGGATAAATAAAGCTTAATCTAATACACAATTAACCACTATAAGAGTGATTAATCTAATACACACATAAAACACACTTAAAAATATTAATCATACTAGGATCTTCTTCTTTACTTTTTTCTCCTTATTCTGAGTCTGTGTCTTCTTCAAGCGGAGTACGAGGTGACTGAACTTCTATATCCCATGTTCCAAGTTCATCTGCTGTGAGGACCAAAGTTGATTTGTAGAGATGATTGTTGATATGTTCTTTATGGGCTTTGGTCCAGGCTTTAGTCCATGGGCTATCATTTTCCCATACATCTGCACCTTTGATAATGTTTGGGGGCATTTCTTCAATTCTTTTTCCATTTGCTACAGCTAGACATTCTCGAACTTTCATCCATTCTCTGTTGTGCCAAACCTTGTAGCTAAGATTTGATGGTTTCTTGTCTAGCCAAGCATGTATGAAGGATGAAGGAGCATGGAAGATTGCAGACTGCCCATTTAGGATTGATGTTGGAGGTATGTAACACCCGGGTCTCCGAAACATGATTATGCAGTATTTTTTCGAACCTGCTGCTAACTGAGTAGTCAATTGATGGGCTGGATAGAACCATTGGAGTAGTTTCAGGGTGTTTCTTCTATCTGTTTGCATGTTGCCAAACTGGCAATCCAAAAGATACTGAAGTAGTTTGCTGGTGTTAAAGGACATTGCAATGGTATGGGCCTCAAATAGATACCAGAAGAAACACAATGCTTCTTTAGGTAGGTTGTAGAGGTTCTTGATATGAAATACATTCATAAATGGGTAATCTGGGTGAAAGATCAGCCCTTTCATGAATAGACCATGCTGTCTGAGAGTGATAGTGAGGAACGTTTTATAGCAAATCAAAGACCTGTCTTTGAGTGCTTGGTCAGCTATTACCTCAATAACTTCTTCAGGGATTTCCTTCTCCATGAATTCTTGTCCAAGCGGGAGACTGGATGAGCTAGAGGTGTCAACTTTACTCATTGTGTAGATGGCTGGTAGAATATGGCAGTTGTTGTGGGAATATTGTAACATCTTGGTGTCCTTTTTATAGGGTTTTGGCCTGGATAAAAAGTCTGCCAGAATATTACTATTTCCTTTGATGTGTTTAGCAGTAAACGACCATTGGGAAAACCAATTTGCCCATCGTAATAATTGGGCTTCTGGGAGAGCCTTTCTTTTGAACTGTAGCATCTTTGGGAAAGATGACATGTCCATTTTAATCAGAAAAGTGTAGTTGATAAGATGGAATTGGAACTTTTCGATTCCTCTCTTAACCGCTAAGATTTCTTTATACGTGGAGTGATAATGCTTTTCTGAATCTTTGAACGTGCCACTTTTGTAACCACAAATGGTTCTTGTACCTTTGTCGTCTTCTGCAAGTAGGACTGCTGCCCAGTACTCATCACTAGCATCTGTTTGTAAGATTCGCTTGTCTGTTGGTGCAGGAATCTTTAATGGTGGCATCACATCAGCAAGTTGCTTTATTTGTTTGACAGCCTCTGTTTGTTTTTCAGACCATTCTGGAGGATTCTTTTTCAACATAGGGTATAGGTACCCTGTATGTTTTGACAATTTTGGCAAAAATTCAGCCATATAATTTACCAAGCCAAGGAACTGTTGGATCTCTTTTTGTGACGTTAGCTTATCTGGAAAACGATGCAGCTCTTGGGATATGTGCGGTTGTGGTTGGTATTTTCCGTCGGCGATCTTCATCCCGAGGAATTTAATGTTGTTAACCCCAACCTCCATCTTTTTCTCTGAGAGCATTATTCCATATTGTTGGACTATCGAATGGAACTTTAGGAGGAGTTCTGCATGAGATTCTTCGTCTTCTGAAAATAGGAGGATGTCATCAATATATATTAATGCATTCTCAAGGATTGGTTCAAATATCCGAACCATAGCCTTCTGGAATACTGAAGGAGCATTTTTTAAACCAAATGGCATAACCTTCCACTGGTAGTGGTGGTTAGGAATACAAAATGCTGTTTTTGGCCGATCTTCTGGCTTAATACCTAGTTGCCAAAAACCAGCCTTGAGATCGAATTTTGAGAGGACCTTTGCATTGACCAAGGATTGGAACAATGATTTCTTCTGAGGGAGTGGGAACTTGTCATCTGCCAAGAAGTGATTTAATGGTTGATAATTGATTACCAGCCTTAATTTCCCTCGAACTTGTTCACTTCTTTTGTTCACATAAAAAGCTTCGCATGCCCATTGGGACATCGTTGGCTCTATGAGGTCCTGTTTGACCAGCTCAGCACACTCTTGTACTGCCAGCTGTGTGTGCTCTGGGTTCATCCCTGGGTGGCTTGCCCTTGTGGGGTTAATGTCTTCATTTTGCTTGAATGGCAGAGAAACGAAAAAAGAGGGGTTTAGCCATAATGGAGATCTGTGTTTTGTTAAGAATTCTGTATGGCTGGATGCGCATGATGTTTCGATAATCCTACGCTTAATTTCTTCTATGGGAAGGGGGGAGGCCATATAGAGTCGTGGAACCGTGCTCCAGGGGTTTGTAAACTTCTTGTATCTAAGACCTTCTTCACCATATCTTAGATCACGTAGTCTGTATAGGATATCAAATCCAATGAGAAGATCTTTACCATGGCCATTTGATCCCAAAAACTTGTGCCGGACTGTGCATGTCGGGAAAAGCCTGAGATGTATCGGAATACTGATCTTGTCTATTTTAAAAGTTTCTCCGTTTGCCGCTACGAAGTATCTGCAACAAGGCCTCCAAAATTCTGATGGGAGAATCTCTGGGTCCAGGACGGAGGCTGCAGAACCTGTATCAAAGAATGCAACGACCGGGATAGGTTTTGCATACGTGTTGGTTAACAAGTGTACTTTGGCAATTGGTGAGGGAGGCACTTTTGTTCTGTGTGGTTTCTGATGTTGTGCAGAATAGATGGGTTTTGGGTTTGCAGAGGACGCATCTATTTCTGTATCATCAGAAGCGGACTCATCATCTGAGTCAGTTAAAATCAGTGGTTGCTCAACATAATCTTTTCGTCTAAGTGCTGAAAGGAAGGAGGCAACCGGATCATACGACTTGATTGGGACATCTTCTGGGGCTTTAGATGAAGCCATCATCATGCTATCATCAGCAACCTTCTTGCCCGTTGATGGATCTTGTGGCTTGCTTGTAGATGGTCTCTGATTTGAGCTGTCAGATGTCATGGAGGTTGCAGGAGATGACCTTTGTTTCCTTGCTTTGATCTTAGCTTGCTCACTCGACCATAATCGTAAAGACGGTGAGTCTTCAGGATATGATGAAATTTGCAGTGGTTGAGGATCAAAGGCTGCTCTCACGAATGGTGAGGAGGGTAGTCTCCATGGATCATCTGCTAGTGTTGAGACTCTCTGCTGCTTGTGTTGTCTTTCCAGATCTGCAAGCTGTGCTTTTAGGAACTTCATTTCAGCTTCCTTCTCAGTCTGGGCAACGCTTCTTGTGCTTACCATGCCTGGGTTGTTGTAAGCCATCTGAAGCAATTCATTATGAAGACCAAGAATTTTACTCCTGATTTCATAAATGATTCCTTCAAGTCCGGTCATCCTGTTAGACAGGGCTGCTTGGGACTTTAAGAGATCCTCTTGCTTTGCAATGATGGATCTAAGAGCGTTGTTTTGAGCAACAGCGTTTTCACTTTGCCAGTTCAAAGTGGCTTCAGCAGGGGTAACCTGGTGTTGGACACCATTTGCACCTATGGTGGTTGGATTCTCAATCTTCCAACTATGTCGAGCCTTTTGCTGGACATTCTCAAAGGTGGATAAGGGTGGGAATTCGGTGTGGTAATTTTGGGGTGAGGGTGCTGGTGTAAGGGTGAAACATTCTTTAGGTGGTGTGGGTGGATGTTTCAGTGGTGGAGGAGGTGATGGTTTTGGTGGTTTAGGTTTGGGTTGTGAATCACCATACAGGACATAGTAGTCAAACTTTCCTGATGGTTCACCAAGAAGACCAACTGTTGGGTCTCCAGCTTCATACCTCTGTTTGAGAGTAAACTGGGAACCTTTCTTCTTTCTCTGGTTGTCTTCTTCTTCATACTCTAGCTTGTATGCCTCATCAAGGCAATCTTGACAGTCACATATATCGAAAGGATTATGTGATGTCTGTGCTGGAGCTTCTACCGGTTGCATCATATGCATCGAGGAGAAAACATCTCTTCGATCCTGTCTGTCAAATCTGACTTCGACATGTCCATCCTGGTGACGGATGAACTCTGGAGTTGTCGTTGTCTGGACCGGTGCTTGGTGGATCTGTTCGTAATTAGTTATCCATTTTTCTGGAAGTAGCTTTGTAAGCTCTTCTCTGGATAGCTGTTTAGGAACATATGTGCAGGTTGGCGTTGCATTAGAATCGATGTCTATGAGCAGCGCATCACCTGAGTTGTCTTGGCCTGGAACCATAAGATCCAAGGCATGATCTTGAACTCTGTAAGCCATCTGATAATGGAAAGTAGCCTGAAAAGTGTTGACCTGTGGAGTACCACCGATTTGGATCTGGGCTTTTAAGGCTGTTAAGAGTGAAGGGTCATTAAGGGGCATACAGAAGTTTGGATAGAAGGTGACAAAGACCGTTCCGGCGTTCAAGGTGGTTTGTATCGTACCAATACAAGCGTGTTGATACTGTACAAATCTTGTATCGACTAGAGCGATTCGAGAGAACGCTGGTAACCCTTTCCTTCCATGGAAAGTAAGGGCTAATCTAATGGCACCAAAGTGGATATGTGTATATCCTTGGGCAAGACAGATCCTTGGAAGATCTGGGGGTAGGGATAGGGTGACTAGGTGTTCAGACGTTGTGGCAGGGAGTTGGTGTGAGTTATACTTGGAAGTTTGAACAAACTCCTTGACAATCGGACTGGACGAGGAACCTATAATCCTTTTTACCTTCGTGGATAAAGAATTATGAGGTTTGGAGAAGACACTATAGGGGTTGACTATGGGCATACTAGTAATAGGGATTTTAGAATCATCGGACATATATGAGATTTCATATAGTTGATCTATTCTAGACGCAGACGATCTTCTTAAAGAAGAACTAGAACGGGATAGACCTTGAGTGGTAAGACGACAGAGGGTCGCGGTAAGTCTCAATTTGGTACGAGCTGGGAAAACTTGATAATTGTTAGAGGAGTCTAAACCCAGTTATGAATCAAGATCAAGGTCTATCCCGTTCTAGTTCTTCTTTAAGAAGATCGTCTGCGTCTAGAATTGATCAACTATATGAAATCTCATATATGTCCGATGATTCTAAAATCCCTATTACTAGTATGCCCATAGTCAACCCCTATAGTGTCTTCTCCAAACCTCATAATTCTTTATCCACGAAGGTAAAAAGGATTATAGGTTCTTCGTCCAGTCCTATTGTCAAGGAGTTTGTCCAAGCTTCCAAATATAACTCACACCAACTCCCTGCCACAACGTCTGAACACCTAGTCACCCTATCCCTACCCCCAGATCTTCCAAGGATCTGTCTTGCCCAAGGATATACACATATCCACTTTGGTGCCATTAGATTAGCCCTTACTTTCCATGGAAGGAAAGGGTTACCAGCGTTCTCTCGAATCGCTCTAGTCGATACAAGATTTGTACAGTATCAACACGCTTGTATTGGTACGATACAAACCACCTTGAACGCCGGAACGGTCTTTGTCACCTTCTATCCAAACTTCTGTATGCCCCTTAATGACCCTTCACTCTTAACAGCCTTAAAAGCCCAGATCCAAATCGGTGGTACTCCACAGGTCAACACTTTTCAGGCTACTTTCCATTATCAGATGGCTTACAGAGTTCAAGATCATGCCTTGGATCTTATGGTTCCAGGCCAAGACAACTCAGGTGATGCGCTGCTCATAGACATCGATTCTAATGCAACGCCAACCTGCACATATGTTCCTAAACAGCTATCCAGAGAAGAGCTTACAAAGCTACTTCCAGAAAAATGGATAACTAATTACGAACAGATCCACCAAGCACCGGTCCAGACAACGACAACTCCAGAGTTCATCCGTCACCAGGATGGACATGTCGAAGTCAGATTTGACAGACAGGATCGAAGAGATGTTTTCTCCTCGATGCATATGATGCAACCGGTAGAAGCTCCAGCACAGACATCACATAATCCTTTCGATATATGTGACTGTCAAGATTGCCTTGATGAGGCATACAAGCTAGAGTATGAAGAAGAAGACAACCAGAGAAAGAAGAAAGGTTCCCAGTTTACTCTCAAACAGAGGTATGAAGCTGGAGACCCAACAGTTGGTCTTCTTGGTGAACCATCAGGAAAGTTTGACTACTATGTCCTGTATGGTGATTCACAACCCAAACCTAAACCACCAAAACCATCACCTCCTCCACCACTGAAACATCCACCCACACCACCTAAAGAATGTTTCACCCTTACACCAGCACCCTCACCCCAAAATTACCACACCGAATTCCCACCCTTATCCACCTTTGAGAATGTCCAGCAAAAGGCTCGACATAGTTGGAAGATTGAGAATCCAACCACCATAGGTGCAAATGGTGTCCAACACCAGGTTACCCCTGCTGAAGCCACTTTGAACTGGCAAAGTGAAAACGCTGTTGCTCAAAACAACGCTCTTAGATCCATCATTGCAAAGCAAGAGGATCTCTTAAAGTCCCAAGCAGCCCTGTCTAACAGGATGACCGGACTTGAAGGAATCATTTATGAAATCAGGAGTAAAATTCTTGGTCTTCATAATGAATTGCTTCAGATGGCTTACAACAACCCAGGCATGGTAAGCACAAGAAGCGTTGCCCAGACTGAGAAGGAAGCTGAAATGAAGTTCCTAAAAGCACAGCTTGCAGATCTGGAAAGACAACACAAGCAGCAGAGAGTCTCAACACTAGCAGATGATCCATGGAGACTACCCTCCTCACCATTCGTGAGAGCAGCCTTTGATCCTCAACCACTGCAAATTTCATCATATCCTGAAGACTCACCGTCTTTACGATTATGGTCGAGTGAGCAAGCTAAGATCAAAGCAAGGAAACAAAGGTCATCTCCTGCAACCTCCATGACATCTGACAGCTCAAATCAGAGACCATCTACAAGCAAGCCACAAGATCCATCAACGGGCAAGAAGGTTGCTGATGATAGCATGATGATGGCTTCATCTAAAGCCCCAGAAGATGTCCCAATCAAGTCGTATGATCCGGTTGCCTCCTTCCTTTCAGCACTTAGACGAAAAGATTATGTTGAGCAACCACTGATTTTAACTGACTCAGATGATGAGTCCGCTTCTGATGATACAGAAATAGATGCGTCCTCTGCAAACCCAAAACCCATCTATTCTGCACAACATCAGAAACCACACAGAACAAAAGTGCCTCCCTCACCAATTGCCAAAGTACACTTGTTAACCAACACGTATGCAAAACCTATCCCGGTCGTTGCATTCTTTGATACAGGTTCTGCAGCCTCCGTCCTGGACCCAGAGATTCTCCCATCAGAATTTTGGAGGCCTTGTTGCAGATACTTCGTAGCGGCAAACGGAGAAACTTTTAAAATAGACAAGATCAGTATTCCGATACATCTCAGGCTTTTCCCGACATGCACAGTCCGGCACAAGTTTTTGGGATCAAATGGCCATGGTAAAGATCTTCTCATTGGATTTGATATCCTATACAGACTACGTGATCTAAGATATGGTGAAGAAGGTCTTAGATACAAGAAGTTTACAAACCCCTGGAGCACGGTTCCACGACTCTATATGGCCTCCCCCCTTCCCATAGAAGAAATTAAGCGTAGGATTATCGAAACATCATGCGCATCCAGCCATACAGAATTCTTAACAAAACACAGATCTCCATTATGGCTAAACCCCTCTTTTTTCGTTTCTCTGCCATTCAAGCAAAATGAAGACATTAACCCCACAAGGGCAAGCCACCCAGGGATGAACCCAGAGCACACACAGCTGGCAGTACAAGAGTGTGCTGAGCTGGTCAAACAGGACCTCATAGAGCCAACGATGTCCCAATGGGCATGCGAAGCTTTTTATGTGAACAAAAGAAGTGAACAAGTTCGAGGGAAATTAAGGCTGGTAATCAATTATCAACCATTAAATCACTTCTTGGCAGATGACAAGTTCCCACTCCCTCAGAAGAAATCATTGTTCCAATCCTTGGTCAATGCAAAGGTCCTCTCAAAATTCGATCTCAAGGCTGGTTTTTGGCAACTAGGTATTAAGCCAGAAGATCGGCCAAAAACAGCATTTTGTATTCCTAACCACCACTACCAGTGGAAGGTTATGCCATTTGGTTTAAAAAATGCTCCTTCAGTATTCCAGAAGGCTATGGTTCGGATATTTGAACCAATCCTTGAGAATGCATTAATATATATTGATGACATCCTCCTATTTTCAGAAGACGAAGAATCTCATGCAGAACTCCTCCTAAAGTTCCATTCGATAGTCCAACAATATGGAATAATGCTCTCAGAGAAAAAGATGGAGGTTGGGGTTAACAACATTAAATTCCTCGGGATGAAGATCGCCGACGGAAAATACCAACCACAACCGCACATATCCCAAGAGCTGCATCGTTTTCCAGATAAGCTAACGTCACAAAAAGAGATCCAACAGTTCCTTGGCTTGGTAAATTATATGGCTGAATTTTTGCCAAAATTGTCAAAACATACAGGGTACCTATACCCTATGTTGAAAAAGAATCCTCCAGAATGGTCTGAAAAACAAACAGAGGCTGTCAAACAAATAAAGCAACTTGCTGATGTGATGCCACCATTAAAGATTCCTGCACCAACAGACAAGCGAATCTTACAAACAGATGCTAGTGATGAGTACTGGGCAGCAGTCCTACTTGCAGAAGACGACAAAGGTACAAGAACCATTTGTGGTTACAAAAGTGGCACGTTCAAAGATTCAGAAAAGCATTATCACTCCACGTATAAAGAAATCTTAGCGGTTAAGAGAGGAATCGAAAAGTTCCAATTCCATCTTATCAACTACACTTTTCTGATTGAAATGGACATGTCATCTTTCCCAAAGATGCTACAGTTCAAAAGAAAGGCTCTCCCAGAAGCCCAATTATTACGATGGGCAAATTGGTTTTCCCAATGGTCGTTTACTGCTAAACACATCAAAGGAAATAGTAATATTCTGGCAGACTTTTTATCCAGGCCAAAACCCTATAAAAAGGACACCAAGATGTTACAATATTCCCACAACAACTGCCATATTCTACCAGCCATCTACACAATGAGTAAAGTTGACACCTCTAGCTCATCCAGTCTCCCGCTTGGACAAGAATTCATGGAGAAGGAAATCCCTGAAGAAGTTATTGAGGTAATAGCTGACCAAGCACTCAAAGACAGGTCTTTGATTTGCTATAAAACGTTCCTCACTATCACTCTCAGACAGCATGGTCTATTCATGAAAGGGCTGATCTTTCACCCAGATTACCCATTTATGAATGTATTTCATATCAAGAACCTCTACAACCTACCTAAAGAAGCATTGTGTTTCTTCTGGTATCTATTTGAGGCCCATACCATTGCAATGTCCTTTAACACCAGCAAACTACTTCAGTATCTTTTGGATTGCCAGTTTGGCAACATGCAAACAGATAGAAGAAACACCCTGAAACTACTCCAATGGTTCTATCCAGCCCATCAATTGACTACTCAGTTAGCAGCAGGTTCGAAAAAATACTGCATAATCATGTTTCGGAGACCCGGGTGTTACATACCTCCAACATCAATCCTAAATGGGCAGTCTGCAATCTTCCATGCTCCTTCATCCTTCATACATGCTTGGCTAGACAAGAAACCATCAAATCTTAGCTACAAGGTTTGGCACAACAGAGAATGGATGAAAGTTCGAGAATGTCTAGCTGTAGCAAATGGAAAAAGAATTGAAGAAATGCCCCCAAACATTATCAAAGGTGCAGATGTATGGGAAAATGATAGCCCATGGACTAAAGCCTGGACCAAAGCCCATAAAGAACATATCAACAATCATCTCTACAAATCAACTTTGGTCCTCACAGCAGATGAACTTGGAACATGGGATATAGAAGTTCAGTCACCTCGTACTCCGCTTGAAGAAGACACAGACTCAGAATAAGGAGAAAAAAGTAAAGAAGAAGATCCTAGTATGATTAATATTTTTAAGTGTGTTTTATGTGTGTATTAGATTAATCACTCTTATAGTGGTTAATTGTGTGCTTAGGATAAATAAAGCTTAATCACTCTTAAAGTGATGTAAGCGCTTACGTATTTGTTTTTGTTTTCTTGTTTGAATTATTGTAAGCTGGCCCACATGAATTATGTATCATGAGGTCATGCATGATGTCATAGTGCCTTTCCTTGGTCTATAAAAGGAAGGCCTCCCCTCATTTGTAATCCATCCTTGGAAAGAAATAAAATCTTCTTCTATAACTCTCTCTCTAGTTTCTCTCTTACATTTTGAGTCTAGAGTCTTTTACTGGTCTTATATAGATCAGCCATAAACCCCCCCCCCCCCCCCTTATCTGGTATCAGAGCCAGATAAGGGGGGGGTTTATGGCTGATCTATATAAGACCAGTAAAAGACTCTAGACTCAACAAGAGGGAGAGTAGAGAGAGAATTATAGAAGAAGATTTTATTTCTTTCCAAGGATGGATTACAAATGAGGGGAGGCCTTCCTTTTATAGACCAAGGAAAGGCACTATGACATCATGCATGACCTCATGATACATAATTCATGTGGGCCAGCTTACAATAATTCAAACAAGAATACAAAAACAAATACGTAAGCGCTTACATCACTTTAAGAGTGATTAAGCTTTATTTATCCTAAGCACACCATTAACCACTTTAAGAGTGATTAATCTAATACATAAAACACACTTAAAAATATTAATCATACTAGGATCTTCTTCTTTATGGATAAGCCAGATTACTTCCAGCGGGAATCTGGGTGAGATGGGTCGTCTTCATACGGGTCTGCTGGATCGTCATTTTCGTAGGGATCTGGTGAGTCATCTGCTTGCGAGTCACTAGCTTCAGGCGGCTTTGCTGGATCGTCATCTTCATAGGGATCTTTTCCGTTTGGCAAGAGGCCTTCGGCTTTTAACTTATCACGAAATTCTTTTGGCGGGGTCCAGATGTCTACTTTGATCCAATCTTTAGCTATCTCTGGGATGGGACGAAAGAGGTGTCCTGGAGGCTGAGGAGGTCCACTAATTATGTGCACCTTGTTGAAGAATGGGTGTTTGCCGTAATAGCTGATTTGGGCCTCTTCCCATTCGTTGGCCTGTCTGTCATCTTCCCTATAAACTTCTTCTTCTGTTAATACCTTTATAGGTATGCTTTCAACGTCGACGAAGTTTATTGTTGCCATCTTTTTCCTGAGTTGTATCCATTCTGTATACCTGTTAGTTTTGAAGTATACATCCGATGGATTTACCTCATACCATGCCTGGATGAATGTGTGAGGGGCACGATACACATATTTTGTCGCATACAAACTAGGTTTGTTGAATAGGACAAGACAGTGTTTCTTGGGAGATGTTCCCATGGCTTCGACCCATTTTTGTGTAGGGAGAAACCATTCCAGAAGCTTTATTGTACCTTTTTCTTCCTCAGACAGCAGTCCAGTCTGACTTTCTAATAGGTAGGCATTTAGTTTTGCAGAATTGAATGCCACGGCTATTGTGAAAGTCTCAAGGAGGAACCAAAGAAAGCACAGGGTTTCTTTTGGTAGCCTCTTCAAGTTCCTAATGTAGAAGATATTTAGGAATGGATAGTCTGGGCTGAACCTGGATCCTGTTAGTACCGACCCATTTGCCTCTAGGGCGATGGTAAGGAGGCTTTTGTAGTTTAAGGAGCCTTCCTTAATGTTATGGGTTTTGATTACCTCCATAACCTCTTCAGGGATATTTTTCCATTTAGGTTCTTGGTGGAGAGGGGTTTTTTCAGAGGGTGTCGAGGTACTCATTGTGTTTGGTGAAGGTGGACTGGTGGTTTGATGGTCCATCTTCGGGTTTGTGGTGCCCTTTAAATAGGCGTTTGGCTTCGTTGAGAAGCCTTGTTGGATATCTTGAACAGTGATGGATGGATTCTCCATCATCAGTATCCTGTTGTTGATTTTAGTTGCCTTTGGGTCCTTTCGTCTCTCAAGAGGTTGATGATCTTGAGACGTGTTGGGTTTGTGTCCACGTATCTTTTCCCGATATGACCCGACTGCTTTTTTCTGCGGGATTCGTTTCTTCACTGTTGGAGGATTCTTTAAAGTGGGTGATGCAGTAGCAGTGTTCGGTCTTATCTTGCAAGTGGGTTTCGTGTCAGCATTATCTTCTTTTCTGCGAGTGGGCTCTTTCTTTTTTAAAGCTGACATATTCTCCCTAGTGGGCAAGGTTACTGTAGGGAGGGAATCTTGAACGTGGTCTGTTGGTCCTTGCTGTCTGGTGGTGTGTGGGACCAACCTTCTTTGTGACATGTTTTTCCGATGGCTGTTTTTCCGGCAAGGAATGCTGTCAGCCATGTAGATAGTCATTAGACCGGTGTCTGAGTCAGATTGCTCGTCTGAACTGTCATCTGAGCTTGAACCATAGAAGATAGAACAGATTGTATTTTCTCCTGGTTCATCTTCTAGAGAGTACAAGAACTCTATTTCAGAGACGTCAACTGGTTCTATCTTGTTGATTGCTTCAACAAGGGCTTGGGTCTTTCTTCTGTCTTTGCAATCTTTTGCAAAGTGGCCCTGTTTGTTGCATACATAGCAACGATCAGTGTCTCTGCTTCGACTTGACTTCTTACTCAAGAATTTCCAGTTCTTCTTGGGTCTGAATCGTCTCTCGGTTTTCCTTGAGGTGCTTAGACCTTTAAGGATTTTAGACCCTTTTGGACAGACACATGCAGACTCTTCTTTGCATCCGATCTTTAGATGTTTGTCACTGCAAGCTGAGCCTAGGCGCCTTCCTGTTTTTTCAAACTCGGCTAAGAATCGCTGCTGGTTACACAGTTTGGTTAGAGCATTCATGATCAACTGGTAGAGGCCTCCTAGCGAGACATTGGCTACCGTTTGATTTTTGTTTTCTAACATCCTGTACGCTTCATTTGTCAGCGACTCTGGGAATGAGCTGAGAAAGACTTGCTTGAGGTTCACATCATCGATGCCGTTCAGGCAGTAGAACCTTTCAGACATTCGATTGTAGTGCTTTTCAAGGTCTTTCTGTTTGAAAGAACAACATTTCATTTTTAAGAACTCATCCCTAGCTCGTATCTTATATTCAATAGGATTTCCAACAAATTCAAGTTGGATTTCTCTTATGAATGCTTCTGGAGCCTGGCATTGAAGGAGTTGGAGATGTCGGTATTCTCCAAGGCTAAGATACCAATCTCTGAGTCTTCCTTGGCATCTTGCTAGAAACCTTTTGATGACCATGGCAATGTCATAGTATTGAAGTTCTGCTTCACACCATGTTAGCATTTCAATACTTCTATCAAGCCATTTTGATGGTGGGATGTCATCAAAGGTGAATTTGATCTTTGAGTCTGTGACTGGATGTTGTTGCTGGTTTCCACTCTGAGCCGCATGGTTTGAGGCATTATCATCATTTTCATTAACTTCGGAATGAAAATCATACCTCTCGGTGCGTTCTGGTTCAGTCATGAAGAGGTGTTCAAACTCTTCTGTCGGGCTTACGTCTTCATATGACTTTGGCGTGGAACCTTCTGAACCTGGGTCAGACTCGTCATCTGACTGTGTTGTAATGACCGGTGCCATAGTCGGCACATCCTGGTTGTTTTTGCTCATAGCATGTAAAAACGAGGAGATGGGGTTATCTTCTCCCTTTCCTATGGCTTTAGATGAAGCCATCATCATGCTATCATCAGCAATCTTCTTGCCCGTTGATGGATCTTGTGGCTTGCTTGTAGATGCTCTCTGATTTGAGCTGTCAGATGTCATGGAAGTTGCAGGAGATGACCTTTGTTTCCTTGCTTTGATCTTAGCTTGCTCACTTGACCATAATCTTAAAGACGGTGAGTCTTCAGGATATGATGAAATTTGCAGTGGTTGAGGATCAAAGGCTGCCCTCACGAATGGTGAGGAGGGTAGTCTCCATGGATCATCTGCTAGTGTTGAGACTCTCTGCTGCTTGTGTTGTCTTTCCAGATCTGCAAGCTGTGCTTTTAGAAACTTCATTTCAGCTTCCTTCTCAGTCTGGGCAACGCTTCTTGTGCTTACCATGCCTGGGTTATTGTAAGCCATCTGAAGTAATTCATTATGAATACCAAGAATTTTATTCTTGATTTCATAGATGATTCCTTCAAGTCCAGTCATCCTGTTGGACAGGGCTGCTTGGGACTTTAAGAGATCCTCTTGCTTTGCAATGATGGATCTAAGAGCGTTGTTTTGAGCAACAGCGTTTTCACTTTGCCAGTTCAAAGTGGCTTCAGCAGGGGTAACCTGGTGTTGGACACCATTTGCACCTATGGTGGTTGGGTTCTCAATCTTCCAACTATGTCGAGCCTTTTGCTGGACATTCTCAAAGGTGGATAAAGGTGGGAATTCGGTGTGGTAATTTTGGGGTGAGGGTGCTGGTGTAAGGGTGAAACATTCTTTGGGTGGTGTGGGTGGATGTTTCAGTGGTGGAGGAGGTGATGGTTTTGGTGGTTTAGGTTTGGGTTTTGAATCACCATACAGGACATAGTAGTCAAACTTTCCTGATGGTTCACCAAGAAGACCAACTGTTGGGTCTCCAGCTTCATACCTCTGGAGAATCTCATGCAGAACTCCTCCTAAAGTTCCATTCGATAGTCCAACAATATGGAATAATGCTCTCAGAGAAAAAGATGGAGGTTGGGGTTAACAACATTAAATTCCTCGGGATGAAGATCGCCGACGGAAAATACCAACCACAACCGCACATATCCCAAGAGCTGCATCGTTTTCCAGATAAGCTAACGTCACAAAAAGAGATCCAACAGTTCCTTGGCTTGGTAAATTATATGGCTGAATTTTTGCCAAAATTGTCAAAACATACAGGGTACCTATACCCTATGTTGAAAAAGAATCCTCCAGAATGGTCTGAAAAACAAACAGAGGCTGTCAAACAAATAAAGCAACTTGCTGATGTGATGCCACCATTAAAGATTCCTGCACCAACAGACAAGCGAATCTTACAAACAGATGCTAGTGATGAGTACTGGGCAGCAGTCCTACTTGCAGAAGACGACAAAGGTACAAGAACCATTTGTGGTTACAAAAGTGGCACGTTCAAAGATTCAGAAAAGCATTATCACTCCACGTATAAAGAAATCTTAGCGGTTAAGAGAGGAATCGAAAAGTTCCAATTCCATCTTATCAACTACACTTTTCTGATTGAAATGGACATGTCATCTTTCCCAAAGATGCTACAGTTCAAAAGAAAGGCTCTCCCAGAAGCCCAATTATTACGATGGGCAAATTGGTTTTCCCAATGGTCGTTTACTGCTAAACACATCAAAGGAAATAGTAATATTCTGGCAGACTTTTTATCCAGGCCAAAACCCTATAAAAAGGACACCAAGATGTTACAATATTCCCACAACAACTGCCATATTCTACCAGCCATCTACACAATGAGTAAAGTTGACACCTCTAGCTCATCCAGTCTCCCGCTTGGACAAGAATTCATGGAGAAGGAAATCCCTGAAGAAGTTATTGAGGTAATAGCTGACCAAGCACTCAAAGACAGGTCTTTGATTTGCTATAAAACGTTCCTCACTATCACTCTCAGACAGCATGGTCTATTCATGAAAGGGCTGATCTTTCACCCAGATTACCCATTTATGAATGTATTTCATATCAAGAACTTCTACAACCTACCTAAAGAAGCATTGTGTTTCTTCTGGTATCTATTTGAGGCCCATACCATTGCAATGTCCTTTAACACCAGCAAACTACTTCAGTATCTTTTGGATTGCCAGTTTGGCAACATGCAAACAGATAGAAGAAACACCCTGAAACTACTCCAATGGTTCTATCCAGCCCATCAATTGACTACTCAGTTAGCAGCAGGTTCGAAAAAATACTGCATAATCATGTTTCGGAGACCCGGGTGTTACATACCTCCAACATCAATCCTAAATGGGCAGTCTGCAATCTTCCATGCTCCTTCATCCTTCATACATGCTTGGCTAGACAAGAAACCATCAAATCTTAGCTACAAGGTTTGGCACAACAGAGAATGGATGAAAGTTCGAGAATGTCTAGCTGTAGCAAATGGAAAAAGAATTGAAGAAATGCCCCCAAACATTATCAAAGGTGCAGATGTATGGGAAAATGATAGCCCATGGACTAAAGCCTGGACCAAAGCCCATAAAGAACATATCAACAATCATCTCTACAAATCAACTTTGGTCCTCACAGCAGATGAACTTGGAACATGGGATATAGAAGTTCAGTCACCTCGTACTCCGCTTGAAGAAGACACAGACTCAGAATAAGGAGAAAAAAGTAAAGAAGAAGATCCTAGTATGATTAATATTTTTAAGTGTGTTTTATGTGTGTATTAGATTAATCACTCTTATAGTGGTTAATTGTGTGCTTAGGATAAATAAAGCTTAATCTAATACACAATTAACCACTATAAGAGTGATTAATCTAATACACACATAAAACACACTTAAAAATATTAATCATACTAGGATCTTCTTCTTTACTTTTTTCTCCTTATTCTGAGTCTGTGTCTTCTTCAAGCGGAGTACGAGGTGACTGAACTTCTATATCCCATGTTCCAAGTTCATCTGCTGTGAGGACCAAAGTTGATTTGTAGAGATGATTGTTGATATGTTCTTTATGGGCTTTGGTCCAGGCTTTAGTCCATGGGCTATCATTTTCCCATACATCTGCACCTTTGATAATGTTTGGGGGCATTTCTTCAATTCTTTTTCCATTTGCTACAGCTAGACATTCTCGAACTTTCATCCATTCTCTGTTGTGCCAAACCTTGTAGCTAAGATTTGATGGTTTCTTGTCTAGCCAAGCATGTATGAAGGATGAAGGAGCATGGAAGATTGCAGACTGCCCATTTAGGATTGATGTTGGAGGTATGTAACACCCGGGTCTCCGAAACATGATTATGCAGTATTTTTTCGAACCTGCTGCTAACTGAGTAGTCAATTGATGGGCTGGATAGAACCATTGGAGTAGTTTCAGGGTGTTTCTTCTATCTGTTTGCATGTTGCCAAACTGGCAATCCAAAAGATACTGAAGTAGTTTGCTGGTGTTAAAGGACATTGCAATGGTATGGGCCTCAAATAGATACCAGAAGAAACACAATGCTTCTTTAGGTAGGTTGTAGAGGTTCTTGATATGAAATACATTCATAAATGGGTAATCTGGGTGAAAGATCAGCCCTTTCATGAATAGACCATGCTGTCTGAGAGTGATAGTGAGGAACGTTTTATAGCAAATCAAAGACCTGTCTTTGAGTGCTTGGTCAGCTATTACCTCAATAACTTCTTCAGGGATTTCCTTCTCCATGAATTCTTGTCCAAGCGGGAGACTGGATGAGCTAGAGGTGTCAACTTTACTCATTGTGTAGATGGCTGGTAGAATATGGCAGTTGTTGTGGGAATATTGTAACATCTTGGTGTCCTTTTTATAGGGTTTTGGCCTGGATAAAAAGTCTGCCAGAATATTACTATTTCCTTTGATGTGTTTAGCAGTAAACGACCATTGGGAAAACCAATTTGCCCATCGTAATAATTGGGCTTCTGGGAGAGCCTTTCTTTTGAACTGTAGCATCTTTGGGAAAGATGACATGTCCATTTTAATCAGAAAAGTGTAGTTGATAAGATGGAATTGGAACTTTTCGATTCCTCTCTTAACCGCTAAGATTTCTTTATACGTGGAGTGATAATGCTTTTCTGAATCTTTGAACGTGCCACTTTTGTAACCACAAATGGTTCTTGTACCTTTGTCGTCTTCTGCAAGTAGGACTGCTGCCCAGTACTCATCACTAGCATCTGTTTGTAAGATTCGCTTGTCTGTTGGTGCA
Organism: Tagetes erecta; assembly: GCA_030867185.1. Lineage (NCBI taxonomy): Eukaryota > Viridiplantae > Streptophyta > Magnoliopsida > Asterales > Asteraceae > Tagetes > Tagetes erecta. The sequence goes on from CM061494.1 coordinate 25,334,596, forward strand.
GGAATCTTTAATGGTGGCATCACATCAGCAAGTTGCTTTATTTGTTTGACAGCCTCTGTTTGTTTTTCAGACCATTCTGGAGGATTCTTTTTCAACATAGGGTATAGGTACCCTGTATGTTTTGACAATTTTGGCAAAAATTCAGCCATATAATTTACCAAGCCAAGGAACTGTTGGATCTCTTTTTGTGACGTTAGCTTATCTGGAAAACGATGCAGCTCTTGGGATATGTGCGGTTGTGGTTGGTATTTTCCGTCGGCGATCTTCATCCCGAGGAATTTAATGTTGTTAACCCCAACCTCCATCTTTTTCTCTGAGAGCATTATTCCATATTGTTGGACTATCGAATGGAACTTTAGGAGGAGTTCTGCATGAGATTCTTCGTCTTCTGAAAATAGGAGGATGTCATCAATATATATTAATGCATTCTCAAGGATTGGTTCAAATATCCGAACCATAGCCTTCTGGAATACTGAAGGAGCATTTTTTAAACCAAATGGCATAACCTTCCACTGGTAGTGGTGGTTAGGAATACAAAATGCTGTTTTTGGCCGATCTTCTGGCTTAATACCTAGTTGCCAAAAACCAGCCTTGAGATCGAATTTTGAGAGGACCTTTGCATTGACCAAGGATTGGAACAATGATTTCTTCTGAGGGAGTGGGAACTTGTCATCTGCCAAGAAGTGATTTAATGGTTGATAATTGATTACCAGCCTTAATTTCCCTCGAACTTGTTCACTTCTTTTGTTCACATAAAAAGCTTCGCATGCCCATTGGGACATCGTTGGCTCTATGAGGTCCTGTTTGACCAGCTCAGCACACTCTTGTACTGCCAGCTGTGTGTGCTCTGGGTTCATCCCTGGGTGGCTTGCCCTTGTGGGGTTAATGTCTTCATTTTGCTTGAATGGCAGAGAAACGAAAAAAGAGGGGTTTAGCCATAATGGAGATCTGTGTTTTGTTAAGAATTCTGTATGGCTGGATGCGCATGATGTTTCGATAATCCTACGCTTAATTTCTTCTATGGGAAGGGGGGAGGCCATATAGAGTCGTGGAACCGTGCTCCAGGGGTTTGTAAACTTCTTGTATCTAAGACCTTCTTCACCATATCTTAGATCACGTAGTCTGTATAGGATATCAAATCCAATGAGAAGATCTTTACCATGGCCATTTGATCCCAAAAACTTGTGCCGGACTGTGCATGTCGGGAAAAGCCTGAGATGTATCGGAATACTGATCTTGTCTATTTTAAAAGTTTCTCCGTTTGCCGCTACGAAGTATCTGCAACAAGGCCTCCAAAATTCTGATGGGAGAATCTCTGGGTCCAGGACGGAGGCTGCAGAACCTGTATCAAAGAATGCAACGACCGGGATAGGTTTTGCATACGTGTTGGTTAACAAGTGTACTTTGGCAATTGGTGAGGGAGGCACTTTTGTTCTGTGTGGTTTCTGATGTTGTGCAGAATAGATGGGTTTTGGGTTTGCAGAGGACGCATCTATTTCTGTATCATCAGAAGCGGACTCATCATCTGAGTCAGTTAAAATCAGTGGTTGCTCAACATAATCTTTTCGTCTAAGTGCTGAAAGGAAGGAGGCAACCGGATCATACGACTTGATTGGGACATCTTCTGGGGCTTTAGATGAAGCCATCATCATGCTATCATCAGCAACCTTCTTGCCCGTTGATGGATCTTGTGGCTTGCTTGTAGATGGTCTCTGATTTGAGCTGTCAGATGTCATGGAGGTTGCAGGAGATGACCTTTGTTTCCTTGCTTTGATCTTAGCTTGCTCACTCGACCATAATCGTAAAGACGGTGAGTCTTCAGGATATGATGAAATTTGCAGTGGTTGAGGATCAAAGGCTGCTCTCACGAATGGTGAGGAGGGTAGTCTCCATGGATCATCTGCTAGTGTTGAGACTCTCTGCTGCTTGTGTTGTCTTTCCAGATCTGCAAGCTGTGCTTTTAGGAACTTCATTTCAGCTTCCTTCTCAGTCTGGGCAACGCTTCTTGTGCTTACCATGCCTGGGTTGTTGTAAGCCATCTGAAGCAATTCATTATGAAGACCAAGAATTTTACTCCTGATTTCATAAATGATTCCTTCAAGTCCGGTCATCCTGTTAGACAGGGCTGCTTGGGACTTTAAGAGATCCTCTTGCTTTGCAATGATGGATCTAAGAGCGTTGTTTTGAGCAACAGCGTTTTCACTTTGCCAGTTCAAAGTGGCTTCAGCAGGGGTAACCTGGTGTTGGACACCATTTGCACCTATGGTGGTTGGATTCTCAATCTTCCAACTATGTCGAGCCTTTTGCTGGACATTCTCAAAGGTGGATAAGGGTGGGAATTCGGTGTGGTAATTTTGGGGTGAGGGTGCTGGTGTAAGGGTGAAACATTCTTTAGGTGGTGTGGGTGGATGTTTCAGTGGTGGAGGAGGTGATGGTTTTGGTGGTTTAGGTTTGGGTTGTGAATCACCATACAGGACATAGTAGTCAAACTTTCCTGATGGTTCACCAAGAAGACCAACTGTTGGGTCTCCAGCTTCATACCTCTGTTTGAGAGTAAACTGGGAACCTTTCTTCTTTCTCTGGTTGTCTTCTTCTTCATACTCTAGCTTGTATGCCTCATCAAGGCAATCTTGACAGTCACATATATCGAAAGGATTATGTGATGTCTGTGCTGGAGCTTCTACCGGTTGCATCATATGCATCGAGGAGAAAACATCTCTTCGATCCTGTCTGTCAAATCTGACTTCGACATGTCCATCCTGGTGACGGATGAACTCTGGAGTTGTCGTTGTCTGGACCGGTGCTTGGTGGATCTGTTCGTAATTAGTTATCCATTTTTCTGGAAGTAGCTTTGTAAGCTCTTCTCTGGATAGCTGTTTAGGAACATATGTGCAGGTTGGCGTTGCATTAGAATCGATGTCTATGAGCAGCGCATCACCTGAGTTGTCTTGGCCTGGAACCATAAGATCCAAGGCATGATCTTGAACTCTGTAAGCCATCTGATAATGGAAAGTAGCCTGAAAAGTGTTGACCTGTGGAGTACCACCGATTTGGATCTGGGCTTTTAAGGCTGTTAAGAGTGAAGGGTCATTAAGGGGCATACAGAAGTTTGGATAGAAGGTGACAAAGACCGTTCCGGCGTTCAAGGTGGTTTGTATCGTACCAATACAAGCGTGTTGATACTGTACAAATCTTGTATCGACTAGAGCGATTCGAGAGAACGCTGGTAACCCTTTCCTTCCATGGAAAGTAAGGGCTAATCTAATGGCACCAAAGTGGATATGTGTATATCCTTGGGCAAGACAGATCCTTGGAAGATCTGGGGGTAGGGATAGGGTGACTAGGTGTTCAGACGTTGTGGCAGGGAGTTGGTGTGAGTTATATTTGGAAGCTTGGACAAACTCCTTGACAATAGGACTGGACGAAGAACCTATAATCCTTTTTACCTTCGTGGATAAAGAATTATGAGGTTTGGAGAAGACACTATAGGGGTTGACTATGGGCATACTAGTAATAGGGATTTTAGAATCATCGGACATATATGAGATTTCATATAGTTGATCAATTCTAGACGCAGACGATCTTCTTAAAGAAGAACTAGAACGGGATAGACCTTGATCTTGATTCATAACTGGGTTTAGACTCCTCTAACAATTATCAAGTTTTCCCAGCTCGTACCAAATTGAGACTTACCGCGACCCTCTGTCGTCTTACCACTCAAGGTCTATCCCGTTCTAGTTCTTCTTTAAGAAGATCGTCTGCGTCTAGAATAGATCAACTATATGAAATCTCATATATGTCCGATGATTCTAAAATCCCTATTACTAGTATGCCCATAGTCAACCCCTATAGTGTCTTCTCCAAACCTCATAATTCTTTATCCACGAAGGTAAAAAGGATTATAGGTTCCTCGTCCAGTCCGATTGTCAAGGAGTTTGTTCAAACTTCCAAGTATAACTCACACCAACTCCCTGCCACAACGTCTGAACACCTAGTCACCCTATCCCTACCCCCAGATCTTCCAAGGATCTGTCTTGCCCAAGGATATACACATATCCACTTTGGTGCCATTAGATTAGCCCTTACTTTCCATGGAAGGAAAGGGTTACCAGCGTTCTCTCGAATCGCTCTAGTCGATACAAGATTTGTACAGTATCAACACGCTTGTATTGGTACGATACAAACCACCTTGAACGCCGGAACGGTCTTTGTCACCTTCTATCCAAACTTCTGTATGCCCCTTAATGACCCTTCACTCTTAACAGCCTTAAAAGCCCAGATCCAAATCGGTGGTACTCCACAGGTCAACACTTTTCAGGCTACTTTCCATTATCAGATGGCTTACAGAGTTCAAGATCATGCCTTGGATCTTATGGTTCCAGGCCAAGACAACTCAGGTGATGCGCTGCTCATAGACATCGATTCTAATGCAACGCCAACCTGCACATATGTTCCTAAACAGCTATCCAGAGAAGAGCTTACAAAGCTACTTCCAGAAAAATGGATAACTAATTACGAACAGATCCACCAAGCACCGGTCCAGACAACGACAACTCCAGAGTTCATCCGTCACCAGGATGGACATGTCGAAGTCAGATTTGACAGACAGGATCGAAGAGATGTTTTCTCCTCGATGCATATGATGCAACCGGTAGAAGCTCCAGCACAGACATCACATAATCCTTTCGATATATGTGACTGTCAAGATTGCCTTGATGAGGCATACAAGCTAGAGTATGAAGAAGAAGACAACCAGAGAAAGAAGAAAGGTTCCCAGTTTACTCTCAAACAGAGGTATGAAGCTGGAGACCCAACAGTTGGTCTTCTTGGTGAACCATCAGGAAAGTTTGACTACTATGTCCTGTATGGTGATTCACAACCCAAACCTAAACCACCAAAACCATCACCTCCTCCACCACTGAAACATCCACCCACACCACCTAAAGAATGTTTCACCCTTACACCAGCACCCTCACCCCAAAATTACCACACCGAATTCCCACCCTTATCCACCTTTGAGAATGTCCAGCAAAAGGCTCGACATAGTTGGAAGATTGAGAATCCAACCACCATAGGTGCAAATGGTGTCCAACACCAGGTTACCCCTGCTGAAGCCACTTTGAACTGGCAAAGTGAAAACGCTGTTGCTCAAAACAACGCTCTTAGATCCATCATTGCAAAGCAAGAGGATCTCTTAAAGTCCCAAGCAGCCCTGTCTAACAGGATGACCGGACTTGAAGGAATCATTTATGAAATCAGGAGTAAAATTCTTGGTCTTCATAATGAATTGCTTCAGATGGCTTACAACAACCCAGGCATGGTAAGCACAAGAAGCGTTGCCCAGACTGAGAAGGAAGCTGAAATGAAGTTCCTAAAAGCACAGCTTGCAGATCTGGAAAGACAACACAAGCAGCAGAGAGTCTCAACACTAGCAGATGATCCATGGAGACTACCCTCCTCACCATTCGTGAGAGCAGCCTTTGATCCTCAACCACTGCAAATTTCATCATATCCTGAAGACTCACCGTCTTTACGATTATGGTCGAGTGAGCAAGCTAAGATCAAAGCAAGGAAACAAAGGTCATCTCCTGCAACCTCCATGACATCTGACAGCTCAAATCAGAGACCATCTACAAGCAAGCCACAAGATCCATCAACGGGCAAGAAGGTTGCTGATGATAGCATGATGATGGCTTCATCTAAAGCCCCAGAAGATGTCCCAATCAAGTCGTATGATCCGGTTGCCTCCTTCCTTTCAGCACTTAGACGAAAAGATTATGTTGAGCAACCACTGATTTTAACTGACTCAGATGATGAGTCCGCTTCTGATGATACAGAAATAGATGCGTCCTCTGCAAACCCAAAACCCATCTATTCTGCACAACATCAGAAACCACACAGAACAAAAGTGCCTCCCTCACCAATTGCCAAAGTACACTTGTTAACCAACACGTATGCAAAACCTATCCCGGTCGTTGCATTCTTTGATACAGGTTCTGCAGCCTCCGTCCTGGACCCAGAGATTCTCCCATCAGAATTTTGGAGGCCTTGTTGCAGATACTTCGTAGCGGCAAACGGAGAAACTTTTAAAATAGACAAGATCAGTATTCCGATACATCTCAGGCTTTTCCCGACATGCACAGTCCGGCACAAGTTTTTGGGATCAAATGGCCATGGTAAAGATCTTCTCATTGGATTTGATATCCTATACAGACTACGTGATCTAAGATATGGTGAAGAAGGTCTTAGATACAAGAAGTTTACAAACCCCTGGAGCACGGTTCCACGACTCTATATGGCCTCCCCCCTTCCCATAGAAGAAATTAAGCGTAGGATTATCGAAACATCATGCGCATCCAGCCATACAGAATTCTTAACAAAACACAGATCTCCATTATGGCTAAACCCCTCTTTTTTCGTTTCTCTGCCATTCAAGCAAAATGAAGACATTAACCCCACAAGGGCAAGCCACCCAGGGATGAACCCAGAGCACACACAGCTGGCAGTACAAGAGTGTGCTGAGCTGGTCAAACAGGACCTCATAGAGCCAACGATGTCCCAATGGGCATGCGAAGCTTTTTATGTGAACAAAAGAAGTGAACAAGTTCGAGGGAAATTAAGGCTGGTAATCAATTATCAACCATTAAATCACTTCTTGGCAGATGACAAGTTCCCACTCCCTCAGAAGAAATCATTGTTCCAATCCTTGGTCAATGCAAAGGTCCTCTCAAAATTCGATCTCAAGGCTGGTTTTTGGCAACTAGGTATTAAGCCAGAAGATCGGCCAAAAACAGCATTTTGTATTCCTAACCACCACTACCAGTGGAAGGTTATGCCATTTGGTTTAAAAAATGCTCCTTCAGTATTCCAGAAGGCTATGGTTCGGATATTTGAACCAATCCTTGAGAATGCATTAATATATATTGATGACATCCTCCTATTTTCAGAAGACGAAGAATCTCATGCAGAACTCCTCCTAAAGTTCCATTCGATAGTCCAACAATATGGAATAATGCTCTCAGAGAAAAAGATGGAGGTTGGGGTTAACAACATTAAATTCCTCGGGATGAAGATCGCCGACGGAAAATACCAACCACAACCGCACATATCCCAAGAGCTGCATCGTTTTCCAGATAAGCTAACGTCACAAAAAGAGATCCAACAGTTCCTTGGCTTGGTAAATTATATGGCTGAATTTTTGCCAAAATTGTCAAAACATACAGGGTACCTATACCCTATGTTGAAAAAGAATCCTCCAGAATGGTCTGAAAAACAAACAGAGGCTGTCAAACAAATAAAGCAACTTGCTGATGTGATGCCACCATTAAAGATTCCTGCACCAACAGACAAGCGAATCTTACAAACAGATGCTAGTGATGAGTACTGGGCAGCAGTCCTACTTGCAGAAGACGACAAAGGTACAAGAACCATTTGTGGTTACAAAAGTGGCACGTTCAAAGATTCAGAAAAGCATTATCACTCCACGTATAAAGAAATCTTAGCGGTTAAGAGAGGAATCGAAAAGTTCCAATTCCATCTTATCAACTACACTTTTCTGATTGAAATGGACATGTCATCTTTCCCAAAGATGCTACAGTTCAAAAGAAAGGCTCTCCCAGAAGCCCAATTATTACGATGGGCAAATTGGTTTTCCCAATGGTCGTTTACTGCTAAACACATCAAAGGAAATAGTAATATTCTGGCAGACTTTTTATCCAGGCCAAAACCCTATAAAAAGGACACCAAGATGTTACAATATTCCCACAACAACTGCCATATTCTACCAGCCATCTACACAATGAGTAAAGTTGACACCTCTAGCTCATCCAGTCTCCCGCTTGGACAAGAATTCATGGAGAAGGAAATCCCTGAAGAAGTTATTGAGGTAATAGCTGACCAAGCACTCAAAGACAGGTCTTTGATTTGCTATAAAACGTTCCTCACTATCACTCTCAGACAGCATGGTCTATTCATGAAAGGGCTGATCTTTCACCCAGATTACCCATTTATGAATGTATTTCATATCAAGAACCTCTACAACCTACCTAAAGAAGCATTGTGTTTCTTCTGGTATCTATTTGAGGCCCATACCATTGCAATGTCCTTTAACACCAGCAAACTACTTCAGTATCTTTTGGATTGCCAGTTTGGCAACATGCAAACAGATAGAAGAAACACCCTGAAACTACTCCAATGGTTCTATCCAGCCCATCAATTGACTACTCAGTTAGCAGCAGGTTCGAAAAAATACTGCATAATCATGTTTCGGAGACCCGGGTGTTACATACCTCCAACATCAATCCTAAATGGGCAGTCTGCAATCTTCCATGCTCCTTCATCCTTCATACATGCTTGGCTAGACAAGAAACCATCAAATCTTAGCTACAAGGTTTGGCACAACAGAGAATGGATGAAAGTTCGAGAATGTCTAGCTGTAGCAAATGGAAAAAGAATTGAAGAAATGCCCCCAAACATTATCAAAGGTGCAGATGTATGGGAAAATGATAGCCCATGGACTAAAGCCTGGACCAAAGCCCATAAAGAACATATCAACAATCATCTCTACAAATCAACTTTGGTCCTCACAGCAGATGAACTTGGAACATGGGATATAGAAGTTCAGTCACCTCGTACTCCGCTTGAAGAAGACACAGACTCAGAATAAGGAGAAAAAAGTAAAGAAGAAGACCCTCTGTTCAAGCCTTGTAAGGTTAGTTTTATGAAGATTAATCACTCATCAAGGTCTATCCCGTTCTAGTTCTTCTTTAAGAAGATCGTCTGCGTCTAGAATAGATCAACTATATGAAATCTCATATATGTCCGATGATTCTAAAATCCCTATTACTAGTATGCCCATAGTCAACCCCTATAGTATCTTCTCCAAACCTCATAATTCTTTATCCACGAAGGTAAAAAGGATTATAGGTTCCTCGTCTAGTCCGATTGTCAAGGAGTTTGTCCAAGCTTCCAAGTATAACTCACACCAACTCCCTGCCACAACGTCTGAACACCTAGTCACCCTATCCCTACCCCCAGATCTTCCAAGGATCTGTCTTGCCCAAGGATATACACATATCCACTTTGGTGCCATTAGATTAGCCCTTACTTTCCATGGAAGGAAAGGGTTACCAGCGTTCTCTCGAATCGCTTTAGTCGATACAAGATTTGTACAGTATCAACACGCTTGTATTGGTACGATACAAACCACCTTGAACGCCGGAACGGTCTTTGTCACCTTCTATCCAAACTTCTGTATGCCCCTTAATGACCCTTCACTCTTAACAGCCTTAAAAGCCCAGATCCAAATCGGTGGCACTCCACAGGTCAACACTTTTCAGGCTACTTTCCATTATCAGATGGCTTACAGAGTTCAAGATCATGCCTTGGATCTTATGGTTCCAGGCCAAGACAACTCAGGTGATGCGCTGCTCATAGACATCGATTCTAATGCAACGCCAACCTGCACATATGTTCCTAAGCAGCTATCCAGAGAAGAGCTCACAAAGCTACTTCCAGAAAAATGGATAACTAATTACGAACAGATCCACCAAGCACCGGTCCAGACAACGACAACTCCAGAGTTCATCCGTCACCAGGATGGACATGTCGAAGTCAGATTTGACAGACAAGATCGAAGAGATGTTTTCTCCTCGATGCACATGATGCAACCGGTAGAAGCTCCAGCACAGACACCACATAATCCTTTCGATGTATGTGACTGTCAAGATTGCCTTGATGAGGCATATAAGCTAGAGTATGAAGAAGAAGACAACCAGAGAAAGAAGAAAGGTTCCCAGTTTACTCTCAAACAGAGGTATGAAGCTGGAGACCCAACAGTTGGTCTTCTTGGTGAACCATCAGGAAAGTTTGACTACTATGTCCTGTATGGTGATTCAAAACCCAAACCTAAACCACCAAAACCATCACCTCCTCCACCACTGAAACATCCACCCACACCACCCAAAGAATGTTTCACCCTTACACCAGCACCCTCACCCCAAAATTACCACACCGAATTCCCACCTTTATCCACCTTTGAGAATGTCCAGCAAAAGGCTCGACATAGTTGGAAGATTGAGAACCCAACCACCATAGGTGCAAATGGTGTCCAACACCAGGTTACCCCTGCTGAAGCCACTTTGAACTGGCAAAGTGAAAACGCTGTTGCTCAAAACAACGCTCTTAGATCCATCATTGCAAAGCAAGAGGATCTCTTAAAGTCCCAAGCAGCCCTGTCCAACAGGATGACTGGACTTGAAGGAATCATCTATGAAATCAAGAATAAAATTCTTGGTATTCATAATGAATTACTTCAGATGGCTTACAATAACCCAGGCATGGTAAGCACAAGAAGCGTTGCCCAGACTGAGAAGGAAGCTGAAATGAAGTTTCTAAAAGCACAGCTTGCAGATCTGGAAAGACAACACAAGCAGCAGAGAGTCTCAACACTAGCAGATGATCCATGGAGACTACCCTCCTCACCATTCGTGAGGGCAGCCTTTGATCCTCAACCACTGCAAATTTCATCATATCCTGAAGACTCACCGTCTTTAAGATTATGGTCAAGTGAGCAAGCTAAGATCAAAGCAAGGAAACAAAGGTCATCTCCTGCAACTTCCATGACATCTGACAGCTCAAATCAGAGAGCATCTACAAGCAAGCCACAAGATCCATCAACGGGCAAGAAGATTGCTGATGATAGCATGATGATGGCTTCATCTAAAGCCATAGGAAAGGGAGAAGATAACCCCATCTCCTCGTTTTTACATGCTATGAGCAAAAACAACCAGGATGTGCCGACTATGGCACCGGTCATTACAACACAGTCAGATGACGAGTCTGACCCAGGTTCAGAAGGTTCCACGCCAAAGTCATATGAAGACGTAAGCCCGACAGAAGAGTTTGAACATCTCTTCATGACTGAACCAGAACGCACTGAGAGGTATGATTTTCATTCCGAAGTAAATGAAAATGATGATAATGCCTCCAATCATGCGGCTCACAGTGGAAACCAACAACAACATCCAGTCACAGACTCAAAGATCAAATTCACCTTTGATGACATCCCACCATCAAAATGGCTTGATAGAAGTATTGAAATGCTAACATGGTGTGAAGCAGAACTTCAATACTATGACATTGCCATGGTCATCAAAAGGTTTTTAGCAAGATGCCAAGGAAGACTCAGAGATTGGTATCTCAGCCTTGGAGAATACCGACATCTCCAACTCCTTCAATGCCAGGCTCCAGAAGCATTCATAAGAGAAATCCAACTTGAATTTGTTGGAAATCCTATTGAATATAAGATACGAGCTAGGGATGAGTTCTTAAAAATGAAATGTTGTTCTTTCAAACAGAAAGACCTTGAAAAGCACTACAATCGAATGTCTGAAAGGTTCTACTGCCTGAACGGCATCGATGATGTAAACCTCAAGCAAGTCTTTCTCAACTCATTCCCAGAGTCGCTAACAAATGAAGCATACAGGATGTTAGAAAACAAAAATCAAACGGTAGCCAATGTCTCGCTAGGAGGCCTCTACCAGTTGATCATGAATGCTCTAACCAAACTGTGTAACCAGCAGCGATTCTTAGCCGAGTTTGAAAAAACGGGAAAGCGCCTAGGCTCAGCTTGCAGTGACAAACATCTAAAGATCGGATGCAAAGAAGAGTCTGCATGTGTCTGTCCAAAAGGGTCTAAAATCCTTAAAGGTCTAAACACCTCAAGGAAAACAGAGAGACGATTCAAACCTAAGAAGAACTGGAAATTCTTGAGCAAGAAGTCAAGTCCAGGCCGGAACACTGACCGTTGCTATGTGTGCAACAAACAAGGCCACTTTGCAAAAGATTGCAAAGACAGAAGAAAGACCCAAGCCCTTGTTGAAGCAATCAACAAGATAGAACCAGTTGACGTCTCTGAAATAGAGTTCTTGTACTCTCTAGAAGATGAACCAGGAGAAAACACAATATGTTCTATCTTCTATGGTTCAAACTCAAATGACAGTTCAGATGAGCAATCTGACTCAGACACCGGTCTAATGACTATCTACATGGCTGACAGCATTCCTTGCCGGAAAAACAGCCATCGGAAAAACATGTCACAAAGAAGGTCGGTCCCACACACCACCAGACAGCAAGGACCAACAGACCACGTTCAAGATTCCCTCCCTACAGTAACCTTGCCCACTAGGGAGAATATGTCAGCTTTAAAAAAGAAAGAGCCCACTCGCAAAAAAGAAGATAATGCTGACACGAAACCCACTTGCAAGATAAGACCAAACACTGCTACTGCATCACCCACTTTAAAGAATCCTCCAACAGGTGGAAAACGAATCCCGCAGAAAAAGGCAGTCGGGTCATATCGGGAAAAGATACGTGGACACAAACCCAACACGTCTCAAGATCATCAACCCCTTGAGAGACGAAAGGGCCCAAAGGCAACTAAAATCAACAACAGGATACTGATGATGGAGAATCCATCCATCACTGTTCAAGATATCCAACAAAGCTTCTCAACGAAGCCAGACGCCTATTTAAAGGGCACCACAAACCCGAAGATGGACCATCAAACCACCAGTCCACCTTCACCAAACACAATGAGTACCTCTGAAAAAACCCCTCTCCACCAAGAGCCTAAATGGAAAAATATCCCTGAAGAGGTTATGGAGGTAATCAACACCCATAACATTAAGGAAGGCTCCCTAAACTACAAAAGCCTCCTTACCATCGCCCTAGAGGCAAATGGGTCGGTACTAACAGGATCCAGGTTCAGCCCAGACTACCCATTCCTAAATATCTTCTATATTAGGAACTTAAAAAGGCTACCAAAAGAAACCCTGTGCTTTCTTTGGTTCCTCTTTGAGACTTTCACAATAGTCGTGGCATTCAATTCTGCAAAACTAAATGCCTATCTATTAGAAAGTCAGACTGGACTGCTGTCTGAGGAAGAAAAAGGTACAATAAAGCTCCTGGAATGGTTTCTCCCTACACAAAAATGGGTCGAAGCCATGGGAACATCTCCCAAGAAACACTGTCTTGTCCTATTCAACAAACCTAGTTTGTATGCGGCAAAATATGTGTATCGTGCCCCTCACACATTCATCCAGGCATGGTATGATGTAAATCCATCGGATGTATACTTCAAAACAAACAGGTATACAGATTGGATACAACTCAGGAAAAAGATGGCAACAATAAACTTCGTCGACGTCGAAAGCATACCTATAAAGGTACTAACAGAAAAAGAAGTTTATAAGGAAGATGACAAGCAGGCCACTGAATGGGAAGAAGCTCAAATTAGCTATTACGGCAAACACCCATTCTTCAACAAGGTGCACATAATTAGTGGACCTCCTCAGCCTCCAGGACACCTCTTTCGCCCCATCCCTGAGATAGCTAAAGATTGGATCAAAGTAGACATCTGGACCCCGCCAAAAGAATTGCGTGACAGATTAAAAGCCGAAGGCCTCTTGCCAAACGGAAAAGATCCCTATGAAGATAACGATCCAGCAAAGCCGCCTGAAGCTAGTGACTCGCAAGCAGATGACTCACCAGATCCCTACGAAGACGATGATCCAGCAGACCCGTATGAAGACGACCCATCTCACCCAGATTCCCGCTGGAAGTAATCTGGCTTATCCATAAAGAAGAAGATTCTAGTATAATTAAGTATGTTTAATATTTTATGAGTGTTTTATTTGTGTAATAGGTTAATCACTCTTATAGTGGTTAATGGTGTGCTTAGGATAAATAAAGCTTAATCACTCTTAAAGTGATGTAAGCGCTTACGTATTTGTTTTTGTATTCTTGTTTGAATTATTGTAGCTGGCCCACATGAATTATGTATCATGAGGTCATGCATGATGTCATAGTGCCTTTCCTTGGTCTATAAAAGGAAGGCCTCTCTTCATTTGTAATCCATCCTTGGAAAGAAATAAAATCTTCTTCTATAATTCTCTCTCTAGTCTCCCTCTTGTTCTTCTTTTACATTTTGAGTCTCTTGAGTCTTTTCTTTTATAACCTTTGAGTCTAGAGTCTTTTACTGGTCTTATATAGATCAGCCATAAACCCCCCCCTTATCTGGTATCAGAGCCAGATAAGGGGGGGGTTTATGGCTGATCTATATAAGACCAGTAAAAGACTCTAGACTCAAAGGTTATAAAAGAAAAGACTCAAGAGACTCAAAATGTAAAAGAAGAACAAGAGGGAGACTAGAGAGAGAATTATAGAAGAAGATTTTATTTCTTTCCAAGGATGGATTACAAATGAGGGGAGGCCTTCCTTTTATAGACCAAGGAAAGGCACTATGACATCATGCATGACCTCATGATACATAATTCATGTGGGCCAGCTTACAATAATTCAAACAAGAATACAAAAACAAATACGTAAGCGCTTACATCACTTTAAGAGTGATTAAGCTTTATTTATCCTAAGCACACCATTAACCACTTTAAGAGTGATTAATCTAATACATAAAACACACTTAAAAATATTAATCATACTAGGATCTTCTTCTTTATGGATAAGCCAGATTACTTCCAGCGGGAATCTGGGTGAGATGGGTCGTCTTCATACGGGTCTGCTGGATCGTCATTTTCGTAGGGATCTGGTGAGTCATCTGCTTGCGAGTCACTAGCTTCAGGCGGCTTTGCTGGATCGTCATCTTCATAGGGATCTTTTCCGTTTGGCAAGAGGCCTTCGGCTTTTAACTTATCACGAAATTCTTTTGGCGGGGTCCAGATGTCTACTTTGATCCAATCTTTAGCTATCTCTGGGATGGGACGAAAGAGGTGTCCTGGAGGCTGAGGAGGTCCACTAATTATGTGCACCTTGTTGAAGAATGGGTGTTTGCCGTAATAGCTGATTTGGGCCTCTTCCCATTCGTTGGCCTGTCTGTCATCTTCCCTATAAACTTCTTCTTCTGTTAATACCTTTATAGGTATGCTTTCAACGTCGACGAAGTTTATTGTTGCCATCTTTTTCCTGAGTTGTATCCATTCTGTATACCTGTTAGTTTTGAAGTATACATCCGATGGATTTACCTCATACCATGCCTGGATGAATGTGTGAGGGGCACGATACACATATTTTGTCGCATACAAACTAGGTTTGTTGAATAGGACAAGACAGTGTTTCTTGGGAGATGTTCCCATGGCTTCGACCCATTTTTGTGTAGGGAGAAACCATTCCAGAAGCTTTATTGTACCTTTTTCTTCCTCAGACAGCAGTCCAGTCTGACTTTCTAATAGGTAGGCATTTAGTTTTGCAGAATTGAATGCCACGGCTATTGTGAAAGTCTCAAGGAGGAACCAAAGAAAGCACAGGGTTTCTTTTGGTAGCCTCTTCAAGTTCCTAATGTAGAAGATATTTAGGAATGGATAGTCTGGGCTGAACCTGGATCCTGTTAGTACCGACCCATTTGCCTCTAGGGCGATGGTAAGGAGGCTTTTGTAGTTTAAGGAGCCTTCCTTAATGTTATGGGTTTTGATTACCTCCATAACCTCTTCAGGGATATTTTTCCATTTAGGTTCTTGGTGGAGAGGGGTTTTTTCAGAGGGTGTCGAGGTACTCATTGTGTTTGGTGAAGGTGGACTGGTGGTTTGATGGTCCATCTTCGGGTTTGTGGTGCCCTTTAAATAGGCGTTTGGCTTCGTTGAGAAGCCTTGTTGGATATCTTGAACAGTGATGGATGGATTCTCCATCATCAGTATCCTGTTGTTGATTTTAGTTGCCTTTGGGTCCTTTCGTCTCTCAAGAGGTTGATGATCTTGAGACGTGTTGGGTTTGTGTCCACGTATCTTTTCCCGATATGACCCGACTGCTTTTTTCTGCGGGATTCGTTTCTTCACTGTTGGAGGATTCTTTAAAGTGGGTGATGCAGTAGCAGTGTTCGGTCTTATCTTGCAAGTGGGTTTCGTGTCAGCATTATCTTCTTTTCTGCGAGTGGGCTCTTTCTTTTTTAAAGCTGACATATTCTCCCTAGTGGGCAAGGTTACTGTAGGGAGGGAATCTTGAACGTGGTCTGTTGGTCCTTGCTGTCTGGTGGTGTGTGGGACCAACCTTCTTTGTGACATGTTTTTCCGATGGCTGTTTTTCCGGCAAGGAATGCTGTCAGCCATGTAGATAGTCATTAGACCGGTGTCTGAGTCAGATTGCTCGTCTGAACTGTCATCTGAGCTTGAACCATAGAAGATAGAACAGATTGTATTTTCTCCTGGTTCATCTTCTAGAGAGTACAAGAACTCTATTTCAGAGACGTCAACTGGTTCTATCTTGTTGATTGCTTCAACAAGGGCTTGGGTCTTTCTTCTGTCTTTGCAATCTTTTGCAAAGTGGCCCTGTTTGTTGCATACATAGCAACGATCAGTGTCTCTGCTTCGACTTGACTTCTTACTCAAGAATTTCCAGTTCTTCTTGGGTCTGAATCGTCTCTCGGTTTTCCTTGAGGTGCTTAGACCTTTAAGGATTTTAGACCCTTTTGGACAGACACATGCAGACTCTTCTTTGCATCCGATCTTTAGATGTTTGTCACTGCAAGCTGAGCCTAGGCGCCTTCCTGTTTTTTCAAATTCGGCTAAGAATTGCTGCTGGTTACACAGTTTGGTTAGAGCATTCATGATCAACTGGTAGAGGCCTCCCAGCGAGACATTGGCTACCGTTTGATTTTTGTTTTCTAACATCCTGTACGCTTCATTTGTCAGCGACTCTGGGAATGAGTTGAGAAAGACTTGCTTAAGGTTCACATCATCGATGCCGTTCAGGCAGTAGAACCTTTCAGACATTCGATTGTAGTGCTTTTCAAGGTCTTTCTGTTTGAAAGAACAACATTTCATTTTTAAGAACTCATCCCTAGCTCGTATCTTATATTCAATAGGATTTCCAACAAATTCAAGTTGGATTTCTCTTATGAATGCTTCTGGAGCCTGGCATTGAAGGAGTTGGAGATGTCGGTATTCTCCAAGGCTAAGATACCAATCTCTGAGTCTTCCTTGGCATCTTGCTAGAAACCTTTTGATGACCATGGCAATGTCATAGTATTGAAGTTCTGCTTCACACCATGTTAGCATTTCAATACTTCTATCAAGCCATTTTGATGGTGGGATGTCATCAAAGGTGAATTTGATCTTTGAGTCTGTGACTGGATGTTGTTGTTGGTTTCCACTGTGAGCCGCATGATTGGAGGCATTATCATCATTTTCATTTACTTCGGAATGAAAATCATACCTCTCAGTGCGTTCTGGTTCAGTCATGAAGAGATGTTCAAACTCTTCTGTCGGGCTTACGTCTTCATATGACTTTGGCGTGGAACCTTCTGAACCTGGGTCAGACTCGTCATCTGACTGTGTTGTAATGACCGGTGCCATAGTCGGCACATCCTGGTTGTTTTTGCTCATAGCATGTAAAAACGAGGAGATGGGGTTATCTTCTCCCTTTCCTATGGCTTTAGATGAAGCCATCATCATGCTATCATCAGCAATCTTCTTGCCCGTTGATGGATCTTGTGGCTTGCTTGTAGATGCTCTCTGATTTGAGCTGTCAGATGTCATGGAAGTTGCAGGAGATGACCTTTGTTTCCTTGCTTTGATCTTAGCTTGCTCACTTGACCATAATCTTAAAGACGGTGAGTCTTCAGGATATGATGAAATTTGCAGTGGTTGAGGATCAAAGGCTGCCCTCACGAATGGTGAGGAGGGTAGTCTCCATGGATCATCTGCTAGTGTTGAGACTCTCTGCTGCTTGTGTTGTCTTTCCAGATCTGCAAGCTGTGCTTTTAGAAACTTCATTTCAGCTTCCTTCTCAGTCTGGGCAACGCTTCTTGTGCTTACCATGCCTGGGTTATTGTAAGCCATCTGAAGTAATTCATTATGAATACCAAGAATTTTATTCTTGATTTCATAGATGATTCCTTCAAGTCCAGTCATCCTGTTGGACAGGGCTGCTTGGGACTTTAAGAGATCCTCTTGCTTTGCAATGATGGATCTAAGAGCGTTGTTTTGAGCAACAGCGTTTTCACTTTGCCAGTTCAAAGTGGCTTCAGCAGGGGTAACCTGGTGTTGGACACCATTTGCACCTATGGTGGTTGGGTTCTCAATCTTCCAACTATGTCGAGCCTTTTGCTGGACATTCTCAAAGGTGGATAAAGGTGGGAATTCGGTGTGGTAATTTTGGGGTGAGGGTGCTGGTGTAAGGGTGAAACATTCTTTGGGTGGTGTGGGTGGATGTTTCAGTGGTGGAGGAGGTGATGGTTTTGGTGGTTTAGGTTTGGGTTTTGAATCACCATACAGGACATAGTAGTCAAACTTTCCTGATGGTTCACCAAGAAGACCAACTGTTGGGTCTCCAGCTTCATACCTCTGTTTGAGAGTAAACTGGGAACCTTTCTTCTTTCTCTGGTTGTCTTCTTCTTCATACTCTAGCTTATATGCCTCATCAAGGCAATCTTGACAGTCACATACATCGAAAGGATTATGTGGTGTCTGTGCTGGAGCTTCTACCGGTTGCATCATGTGCATCGAGGAGAAAACATCTCTTCGATCTTGTCTGTCAAATCTGACTTCGACATGTCCATCCTGGTGACGGATGAACTCTGGAGTTGTCGTTGTCTGGACCGGTGCTTGGTGGATCTGTTCGTAATTAGTTATCCATTTTTCTGGAAGTAGCTTTGTGAGCTCTTCTCTGGATAGCTGCTTAGGAACATATGTGCAGGTTGGCGTTGCATTAGAATCGATGTCTATGAGCAGCGCATCACCTGAGTTGTCTTGGCCTGGAACCATAAGATCCAAGGCATGATCTTGAACTCTGTAAGCCATCTGATAATGGAAAGTAGCCTGAAAAGTGTTGACCTGTGGAGTGCCACCGATTTGGATCTGGGCTTTTAAGGCTGTTAAGAGTGAAGGGTCATTAAGGGGCATACAGAAGTTTGGATAGAAGGTGACAAAGACCGTTCCGGCGTTCAAGGTGGTTTGTATCGTACCAATACAAGCGTGTTGATACTGTACAAATCTTGTATCGACTAAAGCGATTCGAGAGAACGCTGGTAACCCTTTCCTTCCATGGAAAGTAAGGGCTAATCTAATGGCACCAAAGTGGATATGTGTATATCCTTGGGCAAGACAGATCCTTGGAAGATCTGGGGGTAGGGATAGGGTGACTAGGTGTTCAGACGTTGTGGCAGGGAGTTGGTGTGAGTTATACTTGGAAGCTTGGACAAACTCCTTGACAATCGGACTAGACGAGGAACCTATAATCCTTTTTACCTTCGTGGATAAAGAATTATGAGGTTTGTATTCAAACAAGAATACAAAAACAAATACGTAAGCGCTTACATCACTTTAAGAGTGATTAAGCTTTATTTATCCTAAGCACACCATTAACCACTTTAAGAGTGATTAATCTAATACATAAAACACACTTAAAAATATTAATCATACTAGGATCTTCTTCTTTATGGATAAGCCAGATTACTTCCAGCGGGAATCTGGGTGAGATGGGTCGTCTTCATACGGGTCTGCTGGATCGTCATTTTCGTAGGGATCTGGTGAGTCATCTGCTTGCGAGTCACTAGCTTCAGGCGGCTTTGCTGGATCGTCATCTTCATAGGGATCTTTTCCGTTTGGCAAGAGGCCTTCGGCTTTTAACTTATCACGAAATTCTTTTGGCGGGGTCCAGATGTCTACTTTGATCCAATCTTTAGCTATCTCTGGGATGGGATGAAAGAGGTGTCCTGGAGGCTGAGGAGGTCCACTAATTATGTGCACCTTGTTGAAGAATGGGTGTTTGCCGTAATAGCTGATTTGGGCCTCTTCCCATTCGTTGGCCTGTCTGTCATCTTCCCTATAAACTTCTTCTTCTGTTAATACCTTTATAGGTATGCTTTCAACGTCGACGAAGTTTATTGTTGCCATCTTTTTCCTGAGTTGTATCCATTCTGTATACCTGTTAGTTTTGAAGTATACATCCGATGGATTTACCTCATACCATGCCTGGATGAATGTGTGAGGGGCACGATACACATATTTTGTCGCATACAAACTAGGTTTGTTGAATAGGACAAGACAGTGTTTCTTGGGAGATGTTCCCATGGCTTCGACCCATTTTTGTGTAGGGAGAAACCATTCCAGAAGCTTTATTGTACCTTTTTCTTCCTCAGACAGCAGTCCAGTCTGACTTTCTAATAGGTAGGCATTTAGTTTTGCAGAATTGAATGCCACGGCTATTGTGAAAGTCTCAAGGAGGAACCAAAGAAAGCACAGGGTTTCTTTTGGTAGCCTCTTCAAGTTCCTAATGTAGAAGATATTTAGGAATGGATAGTCTGGGCTGAACCTGGATCCTGTTAGTACCGACCCATTTGCCTCTAGGGCGATGGTAAGGAGGCTTTTGTAGTTTAAGGAGCCTTCCTTAATGTTATGGGTTTTGATTACCTCCATAACCTCTTCAGGGATATTTTTCCATTTAGGTTCTTGGTGGAGAGGGGTTTTTTCAGAGGGTGTCGAGGTACTCATTGTGTTTGGTGAAGGTGGACTGGTGGTTTGATGGTCCATCTTCGGGTTTGTGGTGCCCTTTAAATAGGCGTTTGGCTTCGTTGAGAAGCCTTGTTGGATATCTTGAACAGTGATGGATGGATTCTCCATCATCAGTATCCTGTTGTTGATTTTAGTTGCCTTTGGGTCCTTTCGTCTCTCAAGAGGTTGATGATCTTGAGACGTGTTGGGTTTGTGTCCACGTATCTTTTCCCGATATGACCCGACTGCTTTTTTCTGCGGGATTCGTTTCTTCACTGTTGGAGGATTCTTTAAAGTGGGTGATGCAGTAGCAGTGTTCGGTCTTATCTTGCAAGTGGGTTTCGTGTCAGCATTATCTTCTTTTCTGCGAGTGGGCTCTTTCTTTTTTAAAGCTGACATATTCTCCCTAGTGGGCAAGGTTACTGTAGGGAGGGAATCTTGAACGTGGTCTGTTGGTCCTTGCTGTCTGGTGGTGTGTGGGACCAACCTTCTTTGTGACATGTTTTTCCGATGGCTGTTTTTCCGGCAAGGAATGCTGTCAGCCATGTAGATAGTCATTAGACCGGTGTCTGAGTCAGATTGCTCGTCTGAACTGTCATCTGAGCTTGAACCATAGAAGATAGAACAGATTGTATTTTCTCCTGGTTCATCTTCTAGAGAGTACAAGAACTCTATTTCAGAGACGTCAACTGGTTCTATCTTGTTGATTGCTTCAACAAGGGCTTGGGTCTTTCTTCTGTCTTTGCAATCTTTTGCAAAGTGGCCCTGTTTGTTGCATACATAGCAACGATCAGTGTCTCTGCTTCGACTTGACTTCTTACTCAAGAATTTCCAGTTCTTCTTGGGTCTGAATCGTCTCTCGGTTTTCCTTGAGGTGCTTAGACCTTTAAGGATTTTAGACCCTTTTGGACAGACACATGCAGACTCTTCTTTGCATCCGATCTTTAGATGTTTGTCACTGCAAGCTGAGCCTAGGCGCCTTCCTGTTTTTTCAAACTCGGCTAAGAATCGCTGCTGGTTACACAGTTTGGTTAGAGCATTCATGATCAACTGGTAGAGGCCTCCTAGCGAGACATTGGCTACCGTTTGATTTTTGTTTTCTAACATCCTGTACGCTTCATTTGTCAGCGACTCTGGGAATGAGCTGAGAAAGACTTGCTTGAGGTTCACATCATCGATGCCGTTCAGGCAGTAGAACCTTTCAGACATTCGATTGTAGTGCTTTTCAAGGTCTTTCTGTTTGAAAGAACAACATTTCATTTTTAAGAACTCATCCCTAGCTCGTATCTTATATTCAATAGGATTTCCAACAAATTCAAGTTGGATTTCTCTTATGAATGCTTCTGGAGCCTGGCATTGAAGGAGTTGGAGATGTCGGTATTCTCCAAGGCTAAGATACCAATCTCTGAGTCTTCCTTGGCATCTTGCTAGAAACCTTTTGATGACCATGGCAATGTCATAGTATTGAAGTTCTGCTTCACACCATGTTAGCATTTCAATACTTCTATCAAGCCATTTTGATGGTGGGATGTCATCAAAGGTGAATTTGATCTTTGAGTCTGTGACTGGATGTTGTTGCTGGTTTCCACTCTGAGCCGCATGGTTTGAGGCATTATCATCATTTTCATTAACTTCGGAATGAAAATCATACCTCTCGGTGCGTTCTGGTTCAGTCATGAAGAGGTGTTCAAACTCTTCTGTCGGGCTTACGTCTTCATATGACTTTGGCGTGGAACCTTCTGAACCTGGGTCAGACTCGTCATCTGACTGTGTTGTAATGACCGGTGCCATAGTCGGCACATCCTGGTTGTTTTTGCTCATAGCATGTAAAAACGAGGAGATGGGGTTATCTTCTCCCTTTCCTATGGCTTTAGATGAAGCCATCATCATGCTATCATCAGCAATCTTCTTGCCCGTTGATGGATCTTGTGGCTTGCTTGTAGATGCTCTCTGATTTGAGCTGTCAGATGTCATGGAAGTTGCAGGAGATGACCTTTGTTTCCTTGCTTTGATCTTAGCTTGCTCACTTGACCATAATCTTAAAGACGGTGAGTCTTCAGGATATGATGAAATTTGCAGTGGTTGAGGATCAAAGGCTGCCCTCACGAATGGTGAGGAGGGTAGTCTCCATGGATCATCTGCTAGTGTTGAGACTCTCTGCTGCTTGTGTTGTCTTTCCAGATCTGCAAGCTGTGCTTTTAGAAACTTCATTTCAGCTTCCTTCTCAGTCTGGGCAACGCTTCTTGTGCTTACCATGCCTGGGTTATTGTAAGCCATCTGAAGTAATTCATTATGAATACCAAGAATTTTATTCTTGATTTCATAGATGATTCCTTCAAGTCCAGTCATCCTGTTGGACAGGGCTGCTTGGGACTTTAAGAGATCCTCTTGCTTTGCAATGATGGATCTAAGAGCGTTGTTTTGAGCAACAGCGTTTTCACTTTGCCAGTTCAAAGTGGCTTCAGCAGGGGTAACCTGGTGTTGGACACCATTTGCACCTATGGTGGTTGGGTTCTCAATCTTCCAACTATGTCGAGCCTTTTGCTGGACATTCTCAAAGGTGGATAAAGGTGGGAATTCGGTGTGGTAATTTTGGGGTGAGGGTGCTGGTGTAAGGGTGAAACATTCTTTGGGTGGTGTGGGTGGATGTTTCAGTGGTGGAGGAGGTGATGGTTTTGGTGGTTTAGGTTTGGGTTTTGAATCACCATACAGGACATAGTAGTCAAACTTTCCTGATGGTTCACCAAGAAGACCAACTGTTGGGTCTCCAGCTTCATACCTCTGTTTGAGAGTAAACTGGGAACCTTTCTTCTTTCTCTGGTTGTCTTCTTCTTCATACTCTAGCTTATATGCCTCATCAAGGCAATCTTGACAGTCACATACATCGAAAGGATTATGTGGTGTCTGTGCTGGAGCTTCTACCGGTTGCATCATGTGCATCGAGGAGAAAACATCTCTTCGATCTTGTCTGTCAAATCTGACTTCGACATGTCCATCCTGGTGACGGATGAACTCTGGAGTTGTCGTTGTCTGGACCGGTGCTTGGTGGATCTGTTCGTAATTAGTTATCCATTTTTCTGGAAGTAGCTTTGTGAGCTCTTCTCTGGATAGCTGCTTAGGAACATATGTGCAGGTTGGCGTTGCATTAGAATCGATGTCTATGAGCAGCGCATCACCTGAGTTGTCTTGGCCTGGAACCATAAGATCCAAGGCATGATCTTGAACTCTGTAAGCCATCTGATAATGGAAAGTAGCCTGAAAAGTGTTGACCTGTGGAGTGCCACCGATTTGGATCTGGGCTTTTAAGGCTGTTAAGAGTGAAGGGTCATTAAGGGGCATACAGAAGTTTGGATAGAAGGTGACAAAGACCGTTCCGGCGTTCAAGGTGGTTTGTATCGTACCAATACAAGCGTGTTGATACTGTACAAATCTTGTATCGACTAAAGCGATTCGAGAGAACGCTGGTAACCCTTTCCTTCCATGGAAAGTAAGGGCTAATCTAATGGCACCAAAGTGGATATGTGTATATCCTTGGGCAAGACAGATCCTTGGAAGATCTGGGGGTAGGGATAGGGTGACTAGGTGTTCAGACGTTGTGGCAGGGAGTTGGTGTGAGCTATACTTGGAAGCTTGGACAAACTCCTTGACAATCGGACTAGACGAGGAACCTATAATCCTTTTTACCTTCGTGGATAAAGAATTATGAGGTTTGGAGAAGACACTATAGGGGTTGACTATGGGCATACTAGTAATAGGGATTTTAGAATCATCGGACATATATGAGATTTCATATAGTTGATCAATTCTAGACGCAGACGATCTTCTTAAAGAAGAGCTAGAACGGGATAGACCTTGATCTTGATTCATAACTGGGTTTAGACTCCTCTAACAATTATCAAGTTTTCCCAGCTCGTACCAAATTGAGACTTTACCGCGAACCTCTGTCGACTTACCACTCACAACAAGCTGTCTACGACTTGATAAGGGTTCAGTGTGTCGGACCAGTCTGTTCAAGCCTTGTAAGGTTAGTTTTCTGTTGTGAAAGATCAGGAGCTAAGCCTGCAGACACAGAGCATACTAATCAAACCTTAGAAAGGAGGATTACAAATGAGGGGAGGCCTTCCTTTTATAGACCAAGGAAAGGCACTATGACATCATGCATGACCTCATGATACATAATTCATGTGGGCCAGCTACAATAATTTAAACAAGAATACAAAAACAAATACGTAAGCGCTTACATCACTTTAAGAGTGATTAAGCTTTATTTATCCTAAGCACACCATTAACCACTTTAAGAGTGATTAATCTAATACATAAATAAAACACTCATAAAATATTAAACACACTTAATCACACTTGAATCTTCTTCTTTACGGATAAGCCAGATTACTTCCAGCGAGAATCTGGGTGAGATGGGTCGTCTTCATACGGGTC
This sequence comes from Tagetes erecta, assembly GCA_030867185.1. Taxonomy (NCBI): domain Eukaryota; kingdom Viridiplantae; phylum Streptophyta; class Magnoliopsida; order Asterales; family Asteraceae; genus Tagetes; species Tagetes erecta. The sequence goes on from CM061494.1 coordinate 25,359,534, forward strand.
TGCTGGATCGTCGTCTTCGTAGGGATCCGGTGAGTCATCTGGTTGTGAGTCACTAGCTTCAGGCGGCTTTGCTGGATCGTCATCTTCATAGGGATCTTTTCCGTTTGGCAAGAGGCCTTCGGCTTTTAACCTATCACGAAATTCTTTTGGCGGGGTCCAGATGTCTACTTTGATCCAATCTTTAGCTATCTCTGGGATGGGACGAAAGAGGTGTCCTGGAGGCTGAGGAGGTCCACTAATTATGTGCACCTTGTTGAAGAATGGGTGTTTGCCGTAATAGCTGATTTGGGCCTCTTCCCATTCGTTGGCCTGTTTGTCATCTTCCCTATAAACTTCTTCTTCTGTTAATACCTTTATAGGTATGCTTTCAGCGTCGACGAAGTTTATTGTTGCCATCTTTTTCCTGAGTTGTATCCATTCTGTATACCTGTTAGTTTTGAAGTATACATCCGATGGATTTACCTCATACCATGCTTGGATGAATGTGTGAGGCGCACGATACACATATTTTGTCGCATACAAACTAGGTTTGTTGAATAGGACAAGACAGTGTTTCTTGGGAGATGTTCCCATGGCTTCGGCCCATTTTTGTGTAGGGAGAAACCATTCCAGGAGCTTTATTGTACCTTTTTCTTCCTCAGACAGTAGTCCAGTCTGACTTTCTAACAGATAGGCATTTAGTTTTGCAGAATTAAACGCCACGGCTATTGTGAAAGTCTCAAGGAGGAACCAAAGAAAGCACAAGGTTTCTTTTGGTAGCCTCTTCAAGTTCCTAATGTAGAAGATATTTAGGAACGGGTAGTCTGGGCTGAATCTGGATCCTGTTAGTACCGACCCATTTGCTTCTAAGGCGATGGTAAGGAGGCTTTTGTAGCTTAAGGAGCCTTCCTTAATGTTATGGGTGTTGATTACCTCCATAACCTCTTCAGGGATATTTTTCCATTTAGGTTCTTGGTGGAGAGGGGTTTTTTCAGAGGGTGTCGAGGTACTCATTGTGTTTGGTGAAGGTGGACTGGTGGTTTGATGGTCCATCTTCGGGTTTGTGGTGCCCTTTAAATAGGCGACTGGCTTCGTTGAGAAGCTTTGCTGGATATCTTGAACAGTGATGGATGGATTCTCCATCATCAGTATCCTGTTGTTGATTTTAGTTGCCTTTGGGCCCTTTCGTCTCTCAAGAGGTTGATGATTTTGAGACGTGCTGGGTTTGTGTCCACGTATCTTTTCCCGATATGACCCGACTGCTTTTTTCTGCGGGATTCGTTTCTTCACTGTTGGAGGATTCTTTAAAGTGGGTGATGCAGTAGCAGTGTTCGGTCTTATCTTGCAAGTGGGTTTCGTGTCAGCATTATCTTCTTTTCTGCGAGTGGGCTCTTTCTTTTTTAAAGCTGACAAATTCTCCCTAGTGGGCAAGGTTACTGTAGGGAGGGAATCTTGAACGTGGTCTGTTGGTCCTTGCTGTCTGGTGGTGTGTGGGACCGACCTTCTTTGTGACATGTTTTTCCGATGGCTGTTTTTCCGGCAAGGAATGCTGTCAGCCAAGTAGATAGTCATTAGACCGGTGTCTGAGTCAGATTGCTCGTCTGAACTGTCATCTGAGCTTGAACCATAGAAGATAGAACATATTGTATTTTCTCCTGGTTCATCTTCTAGAGAGTACAAGAACTCTATTTCAGAGACGTCAACTGGTTCTATCTTGTTGATTGCTTCAACAAGGGCTTGGGTCTTTCTTCTGTCTTTGCAATCTTTTGCAAAATGGCCCTGTTTGTTGCATACATAGCAACGGTCAGTGTCTCTGCTTCGACTTGACTTCTTGCTCAAGAATTTCCAGTTCTTCTTGGGTCTGAATCGTTTCTCGGCTTTCCTCGAGGTGTTTAAACCTTTAAGGATTTTAGACCCTTTTGGACAGACACATGCAGACTCTTCTTTGCATCCGATCTTTAGATGTTTGTCACTGCAAGCTGAGCCTAGGTGCTTTCCCGTTTTTTCAAACTCGGCTAAGAATCGCTGCTGGTTACACAGTTTGGTTAGAGCATTCATGATCAACTGGTAGAGGCCTCCTAGCGAGACATTGGCTACCGTTTGATTTTTGTTTTCTAACATCCTGTATGCTTCATTTGTTAGCGACTCTGGGAATGAGTTGAGAAAGACTTGCTTGAGGTTTACATCATCGATGCCGTTCAGGCAGTAGAACCTTTCAGACATTCGATTGTAGTGCTTTTCAAGGTCTTTCTGTTTGAAAGAACAACATTTCATTTTTAAGAACTCATCCCTAGCTCGTATCTTATATTCAATAGGATTTCCAACAAATTCAAGTTGGATTTCTCTTATGAATGCTTCTGGAGCCTGGCATTGAAGGAGTTGGAGATGTCGGTATTCTCCAAGGCTGAGATACCAATCTCTGAGTCTTCCTTGGCATCTTGCTAAAAACCTTTTGATGACCATGGCAATGTCATAGTATTGAAGTTCTGCTTCACACCATGTTAGCATTTCAATACTTCTATCAAGCCATTTTGATGGTGGGATGTCATCAAAGGTGAATTTGATCTTTGAGTCTGTGACTGGATGTTGTTGTTGGTTTCCACTGTGAGCCGCATGATTGGAGGCATTATCATCATTTTCATTTACTTCGGAATGAAAATCATACCTCTCAGTGCGTTCTGGTTCAGTCATGAAGAGATGTTCAAACTCTTCTGTCGGGCTTACGTCTTCATATGACTTTGGCGTGGAACCTTCTGAACCTGGGTCAGACTCGTCATCTGACTGTGTTGTAATGACCGGTGCCATAGTCGGCACATCCTGGTTGTTTTTGCTCATAGCATGTAAAAACGAGGAGATGGGGTTATCTTCTCCCTTTCCTATGGCTTTAGATGAAGCCATCATCATGCTATCATCAGCAATCTTCTTGCCCGTTGATGGATCTTGTGGCTTGCTTGTAGATGCTCTCTGATTTGAGCTGTCAGATGTCATGGAAGTTGCAGGAGATGACCTTTGTTTCCTTGCTTTGATCTTAGCTTGCTCACTTGACCATAATCTTAAAGACGGTGAGTCTTCAGGATATGATGAAATTTGCAGTGGTTGAGGATCAAAGGCTGCCCTCACGAATGGTGAGGAGGGTAGTCTCCATGGATCATCTGCTAGTGTTGAGACTCTCTGCTGCTTGTGTTGTCTTTCCAGATCTGCAAGCTGTGCTTTTAGAAACTTCATTTCAGCTTCCTTCTCAGTCTGGGCAACGCTTCTTGTGCTTACCATGCCTGGGTTATTGTAAGCCATCTGAAGTAATTCATTATGAATACCAAGAATTTTATTCTTGATTTCATAGATGATTCCTTCAAGTCCAGTCATCCTGTTGGACAGGGCTGCTTGGGACTTTAAGAGATCCTCTTGCTTTGCAATGATGGATCTAAGAGCGTTGTTTTGAGCAACAGCGTTTTCACTTTGCCAGTTCAAAGTGGCTTCAGCAGGGGTAACCTGGTGTTGGACACCATTTGCACCTATGGTGGTTGGGTTCTCAATCTTCCAACTATGTCGAGCCTTTTGCTGGACATTCTCAAAGGTGGATAAAGGTGGGAATTCGGTGTGGTAATTTTGGGGTGAGGGTGCTGGTGTAAGGGTGAAACATTCTTTGGGTGGTGTGGGTGGATGTTTCAGTGGTGGAGGAGGTGATGGTTTTGGTGGTTTAGGTTTGGGTTTTGAATCACCATACAGGACATAGTAGTCAAACTTTCCTGATGGTTCACCAAGAAGACCAACTGTTGGGTCTCCAGCTTCATACCTCTGTTTGAGAGTAAACTGGGAACCTTTCTTCTTTCTCTGGTTGTCTTCTTCTTCATACTCTAGCTTATATGCCTCATCAAGGCAATCTTGACAGTCACATACATCGAAAGGATTATGTGGTGTCTGTGCTGGAGCTTCTACCGGTTGCATCATGTGCATCGAGGAGAAAACATCTCTTCGATCTTGTCTGTCAAATCTGACTTCGACATGTCCATCCTGGTGACGGATGAACTCTGGAGTTGTCGTTGTCTGGACCGGTGCTTGGTGGATCTGTTCGTAATTAGTTATCCATTTTTCTGGAAGTAGCTTTGTGAGCTCTTCTCTGGATAGCTGCTTAGGAACATATGTGCAGGTTGGCGTTGCATTAGAATCGATGTCTATGAGCAGCGCATCACCTGAGTTGTCTTGGCCTGGAACCATAAGATCCAAGGCATGATCTTGAACTCTGTAAGCCATCTGATAATGGAAAGTAGCCTGAAAAGTGTTGACCTGTGGAGTGCCACCGATTTGGATCTGGGCTTTTAAGGCTGTTAAGAGTGAAGGGTCATTAAGGGGCATACAGAAGTTTGGATAGAAGGTGACAAAGACCGTTCCGGCGTTCAAGGTGGTTTGTATCGTACCAATACAAGCGTGTTGATACTGTACAAATCTTGTATCGACTAGAGCGATTCGAGAGAACGCTGGTAACCCTTTCCTTCCATGGAAAGTAAGGGCTAATCTAATGGCACCAAAGTGGATATGTGTATATCCTTGGGCAAGACAGATCCTTGGAAGATCTGGGGGTAGGGATAGGGTGACTAGGTGTTCAGACGTTGTGGCAGGGAGTTGGTGTGAGTTATACTTGGAAGTTTGAACAAACTCCTTGACAATCGGACTGGACGAGGAACCTATAATCCTTTTTACCTTCGTGGATAAAGAATTATGAGGTTTGGAGAAGACACTATAGGGGTTGACTATGGGCATACTAGTAATAGGGATTTTAGAATCATCGGACATATATGAGATTTCATATAGTTGATCTATTCTAATGCAACGCCAACCTGCACATATGTTCCTAAACAGCTATCCAGAGAAGAGCTTACAAAGCTACTTCCAGAAAAATGGATAACTAATTATGAACAGATCCACCAAGCACCGGTCCAGACAACGACAACTCCAGAGTTCATCCGTCACCAGGATGGACATGTCGAAGTCAGATTTGACAGACAGGATCGAAGAGATGTTTTCTCCTCGATGCATATGATGCAACCGGTAGAAGCTCCAGCACAGACATCACATAATCCTTTCGATATATGTGACTGTCAAGATTGCCTTGATGAGGCATACAAGCTAGAGTATGAAGAAGAAGACAACCAGAGAAAGAAGAAAGGTTCCCAGTTTACTCTCAAACAGAGGTATGAAGCTGGAGACCCAACAGTTGGTCTTCTTGGTGAACCATCAGGAAAGTTTGACTACTATGTCCTGTATGGTGATTCAAAACCCAAACCTAAACCACCAAAACCATCACCTCCTCCACCACTGAAACATCCACCCACACCACCCAAAGAATGTTTCACCCTTACCCCAGCACCTTCACCCCAAAATTACCACACCGAATTCCCACCTTTATCCACCTTTGAGAATGTCCAGCAAAAGGCTCGACATAGTTGGAAGATTGAGAACCCAACCACCATAGGTGCAAATGGTGTCCAACACCAGATTACCCCTGCTGAAGCCACTTTGAACTGGCAAAGTGAAAACGCTGTTGCTCAAAACAACGCTCTTCGATCCATCATTGCAAAGCAAGAGGATCTCTTAAAGTCCCAAGCAGCCCTGTCCAACAGGATGACTGGACTTGAAGGAATCATCTATGAAATCAAGAATAAAATTCTTGGTATTCATAATGAATTACTTCAGATGGCTTACAACAACCCAGGCATGGTAAGCACAAGAAGCGTTGCCCAGACTGAAAAGGAAGCTGAAATGAAGTTTCTAAAAGCACAGCTTGCAGATCTGGAAAGACAACACAAGCAGCAGAGAGTCTCAACTCTAGCAGATGATCCATGGAGACTACCCTCCTCACCATTCGTGAGAGCAGCCTTTGATCCTCAACCACTGCAAATTTCATCATATCCTGAAGACTCACCGTCTTTAAGATTATGGTCAAGTGAGCAAGCTAAGATCAAAGCAAGGAAACAAAGGTCATCTCCTGCAACTTCCATGACATCTGACAGCTCAAATCAGAGAGCATCTACAAGCAAGCCACAAGATCCATCAACGGGCAAGAAGATTGCTGATGATAGCATGATGATGGCTTCATCTAAAGCCATAGGAAAGGGAGAAGATAACCCCATCTCCTCGTTTTTACATGCTATGAGCAAAAACAACCAGGATGTGCCGACTATGGCACCGGTCATTACAACACAGTCAGATGACGAGTCTGACCCAGGTTCAGAAGGTTCCACGCCAAAGTCATATGAAGACGTAAGCCCGACAGAAGAGTTTGAACACCTCTTCATGACTGAACCAGAACGCACCGAGAGGTATGATTTTCATTCCGAAGTTAATGAAAATGATGATAATGCCTCAAACCATGCGGCTCAGAGTGGAAACCAGCAACAACATCCAGTCACAGACTCAAAGATCAAATTCACCTTTGATGACATCCCACCATCAAAATGGCTTGATAGAAGTATTGAAATGCTAACATGGTGTGAAGCAGAACTTCAATACTATGACATTGCCATGGTCATCAAAAGGTTTCTAGCAAGATGCCAAGGAAGACTCAGAGATTGGTATCTTAGCCTTGGAGAATACCGACATCTCCAACTCCTTCAATGCCAGGCTCCAGAAGCATTCATAAGAGAAATCCAACTTGAATTTGTTGGAAATCCTATTGAATATAAGATACGAGCTAGGGATGAGTTCTTAAAAATGAAATGTTGTTCTTTCAAACAGAAAGACCTTGAAAAGCACTACAATCGAATGTCTGAAAGGTTCTACTGCCTGAACGGCATCGATGATGTGAACCTCAAGCAAGTCTTTCTCAGCTCATTCCCAGAGTCGCTGACAAATGAAGCGTACAGGATGTTAGAAAACAAAAATCAAACGGTAGCCAATGTCTCGCTAGGAGGCCTCTACCAGTTGATCATGAATGCTCTAACCAAACTGTGTAACCAGCAGCGATTCTTAGCCGAGTTTGAAAAAACAGGAAGGCGCCTAGGCTCAGCTTGCAGTGACAAACATCTAAAGATCGGATGCAAAGAAGAGTCTGCATGTGTCTGTCCAAAAGGGTCTAAAATCCTTAAAGGTCTAAGCACCTCAAGGAAAACCGAGAGACGATTCAGACCCAAGAAGAACTGGAAATTCTTGAGTAAGAAGTCAAGTCGAAGCAGAGACACTGATCGTTGCTATGTATGCAACAAACAGGGCCACTTTGCAAAAGATTGCAAAGACAGAAGAAAGACCCAAGCCCTTGTTGAAGCAATCAACAAGATAGAACCAGTTGACGTCTCTGAAATAGAGTTCTTGTACTCTCTAGAAGATGAACCAGGAGAAAATACAATCTGTTCTATCTTCTATGGTTCAAGCTCAGATGACAGTTCAGACGAGCAATCTGACTCAGACACCGGTCTAATGACTATCTACATGGCTGACAGCATTCCTTGCCGGAAAAACAGCCATCGGAAAAACATGTCACAAAGAAGGTTGGTCCCACACACCACCAGACAGCAAGGACCAACAGACCACGTTCAAGATTCCCTCCCTACAGTAACCTTGCCCACTAGGGAGAATATGTCAGCTTTAAAAAAGAAAGAGCCCACTCGCAGAAAAGAAGATAATGCTGACACGAAACCCACTTGCAAGATAAGACCGAACACTGCTACTGCATCACCCACTTTAAAGAATCCTCCAACAGTGAAGAAACGAATCCCGCAGAAAAAAGCAGTCGGGTCATATCGGGAAAAGATACGTGGACACAAACCCAACACGTCTCAAGATCATCAACCTCTTGAGAGACGAAAGGACCCAAAGGCAACTAAAATCAACAACAGGATACTGATGATGGAGAATCCATCCATCACTGTTCAAGATATCCAACAAGGCTTCTCAACGAAGCCAAACGCCTATTTAAAGGGCACCACAAACCCGAAGATGGACCATCAAACCACCAGTCCACCTTCACCAAACACAATGAGTACCTCGACACCCTCTGAAAAAACCCCTCTCCACCAAGAACCTAAATGGAAAAATATCCCTGAAGAGGTTATGGAGGTAATCAAAACCCATAACATTAAGGAAGGCTCCTTAAACTACAAAAGCCTCCTTACCATCGCCCTAGAGGCAAATGGGTCGGTACTAACAGGATCCAGGTTCAGCCCAGACTATCCATTCCTAAATATCTTCTACATTAGGAACTTGAAGAGGCTACCAAAAGAAACCCTGTGCTTTCTTTGGTTCCTCCTTGAGACTTTCACAATAGCCGTGGCATTCAATTCTGCAAAACTAAATGCCTACCTATTAGAAAGTCAGACTGGACTGCTGTCTGAGGAAGAAAAAGGTACAATAAAGCTTCTGGAATGGTTTCTCCCTACACAAAAATGGGTCGAAGCCATGGGAACATCTCCCAAGAAACACTGTCTTGTCCTATTCAACAAACCTAGTTTGTATGCGACAAAATATGTGTATCGTGCCCCTCACACATTCATCCAGGCATGGTATGAGGTAAATCCATCGGATGTATACTTCAAAACTAACAGGTATACAGAATGGATACAACTCAGGAAAAAGATGGCAACAATAAACTTCGTCGACGTTGAAAGCATACCTATAAAGGTATTAACAGAAGAAGAAGTTTATAGGGAAGATGACAGACAGGCCAACGAATGGGAAGAGGCCCAAATCAGCTATTACGGCAAACACCCATTCTTCAACAAGGTGCACATAATTAGTGGACCTCCTCAGCCTCCAGGACACCTCTTTCGTCCCATCCCAGAGATAGCTAAAGATTGGATCAAAGTAGACATCTGGACCCCGCCAAAAGAATTTCGTGATAAGTTAAAAGCCGAAGGCCTCTTGCCAAACGGAAAAGATCCCTATGAAGATGACGATCCAGCAAAGCCGCCTGAAGCTAGTGACTCGCAAGCAGATGACTCACCAGATCCCTACGAAAATGACGATCCAGCAGACCCGTATGAAGACGACCCATCTCACCCAGATTCCCGCTGGAAGTAATCTGGCTTATCCGTAGACAGCTTGTTGTGAGTGGTAAGTCGACAGAGGTTCGCGGTAAAGTCTCAATTTGGTACGAGCTGGGAAAACTTGATAATTGTTAGAGGAGTCTAAACCCAGTTATGAATCAAGATCAAGGTCTATCCCGTTCTAGCTCTTCTTTAAGAAGATCGTCTGCGTCTAGAATTGATCAACTATATGAAATCTCATATATGTCCGATGATTCTAAAATCCCTATTACTAGTATGCCCATAGTCAACCCCTATAGTGTCTTCTCCAAACCTCATAATTCTTTATCCACGAAGGTAAAAAGGATTATAGGTTCCTCGTCTAGTCCGATTGTCAAGGAGTTTGTCCAAGCTTCCAAGTATAGCTCACACCAACTCCCTGCCACAACGTCTGAACACCTAGTCACCCTATCCCTACCCCCAGATCTTCCAAGGATCTGTCTTGCCCAAGGATATACACATATCCACTTTGGTGCCATTAGATTAGCCCTTACTTTCCATGGAAGGAAAGGGTTACCAGCGTTCTCTCGAATCGCTTTAGTCGATACAAGATTTGTACAGTATCAACACGCTTGTATTGGTACGATACAAACCACCTTGAACGCCGGAACGGTCTTTGTCACCTTCTATCCAAACTTCTGTATGCCCCTTAATGACCCTTCACTCTTAACAGCCTTAAAAGCCCAGATCCAAATCGGTGGCACTCCACAGGTCAACACTTTTCAGGCTACTTTCCATTATCAGATGGCTTACAGAGTTCAAGATCATGCCTTGGATCTTATGGTTCCAGGCCAAGACAACTCAGGTGATGCGCTGCTCATAGACATCGATTCTAATGCAACGCCAACCTGCACATATGTTCCTAAGCAGCTATCCAGAGAAGAGCTCACAAAGCTACTTCCAGAAAAATGGATAACTAATTACGAACAGATCCACCAAGCACCGGTCCAGACAACGACAACTCCAGAGTTCATCCGTCACCAGGATGGACATGTCGAAGTCAGATTTGACAGACAAGATCGAAGAGATGTTTTCTCCTCGATGCACATGATGCAACCGGTAGAAGCTCCAGCACAGACACCACATAATCCTTTCGATGTATGTGACTGTCAAGATTGCCTTGATGAGGCATATAAGCTAGAGTATGAAGAAGAAGACAACCAGAGAAAGAAGAAAGGTTCCCAGTTTACTCTCAAACAGAGGTATGAAGCTGGAGACCCAACAGTTGGTCTTCTTGGTGAACCATCAGGAAAGTTTGACTACTATGTCCTGTATGGTGATTCAAAACCCAAACCTAAACCACCAAAACCATCACCTCCTCCACCACTGAAACATCCACCCACACCACCCAAAGAATGTTTCACCCTTACACCAGCACCCTCACCCCAAAATTACCACACCGAATTCCCACCTTTATCCACCTTTGAGAATGTCCAGCAAAAGGCTCGACATAGTTGGAAGATTGAGAACCCAACCACCATAGGTGCAAATGGTGTCCAACACCAGGTTACCCCTGCTGAAGCCACTTTGAACTGGCAAAGTGAAAACGCTGTTGCTCAAAACAACGCTCTTAGATCCATCATTGCAAAGCAAGAGGATCTCTTAAAGTCCCAAGCAGCCCTGTCCAACAGGATGACTGGACTTGAAGGAATCATCTATGAAATCAAGAATAAAATTCTTGGTATTCATAATGAATTACTTCAGATGGCTTACAATAACCCAGGCATGGTAAGCACAAGAAGCGTTGCCCAGACTGAGAAGGAAGCTGAAATGAAGTTTCTAAAAGCACAGCTTGCAGATCTGGAAAGACAACACAAGCAGCAGAGAGTCTCAACACTAGCAGATGATCCATGGAGACTACCCTCCTCACCATTCGTGAGGGCAGCCTTTGATCCTCAACCACTGCAAATTTCATCATATCCTGAAGACTCACCGTCTTTAAGATTATGGTCAAGTGAGCAAGCTAAGATCAAAGCAAGGAAACAAAGGTCATCTCCTGCAACTTCCATGACATCTGACAGCTCAAATCAGAGAGCATCTACAAGCAAGCCACAAGATCCATCAACGGGCAAGAAGATTGCTGATGATAGCATGATGATGGCTTCATCTAAAGCCATAGGAAAGGGAGAAGATAACCCCATCTCCTCGTTTTTACATGCTATGAGCAAAAACAACCAGGATGTGCCGACTATGGCACCGGTCATTACAACACAGTCAGATGACGAGTCTGACCCAGGTTCAGAAGGTTCCACGCCAAAGTCATATGAAGACGTAAGCCCGACAGAAGAGTTTGAACACCTCTTCATGACTGAACCAGAACGCACCGAGAGGTATGATTTTCATTCCGAAGTTAATGAAAATGATGATAATGCCTCAAACCATGCGGCTCAGAGTGGAAACCAGCAACAACATCCAGTCACAGACTCAAAGATCAAATTCACCTTTGATGACATCCCACCATCAAAATGGCTTGATAGAAGTATTGAAATGCTAACATGGTGTGAAGCAGAACTTCAATACTATGACATTGCCATGGTCATCAAAAGGTTTCTAGCAAGATGCCAAGGAAGACTCAGAGATTGGTATCTTAGCCTTGGAGAATACCGACATCTCCAACTCCTTCAATGCCAGGCTCCAGAAGCATTCATAAGAGAAATCCAACTTGAATTTGTTGGAAATCCTATTGAATATAAGATACGAGCTAGGGATGAGTTCTTAAAAATGAAATGTTGTTCTTTCAAACAGAAAGACCTTGAAAAGCACTACAATCGAATGTCTGAAAGGTTCTACTGCCTGAACGGCATCGATGATGTGAACCTCAAGCAAGTCTTTCTCAGCTCATTCCCAGAGTCGCTGACAAATGAAGCGTACAGGATGTTAGAAAACAAAAATCAAACGGTAGCCAATGTCTCGCTAGGAGGCCTCTACCAGTTGATCATGAATGCTCTAACCAAACTGTGTAACCAGCAGCGATTCTTAGCCGAGTTTGAAAAAACAGGAAGGCGCCTAGGCTCAGCTTGCAGTGACAAACATCTAAAGATCGGATGCAAAGAAGAGTCTGCATGTGTCTGTCCAAAAGGGTCTAAAATCCTTAAAGGTCTAAGCACCTCAAGGAAAACCGAGAGACGATTCAGACCCAAGAAGAACTGGAAATTCTTGAGTAAGAAGTCAAGTCGAAGCAGAGACACTGATCGTTGCTATGTATGCAACAAACAGGGCCACTTTGCAAAAGATTGCAAAGACAGAAGAAAGACCCAAGCCCTTGTTGAAGCAATCAACAAGATAGAACCAGTTGACGTCTCTGAAATAGAGTTCTTGTACTCTCTAGAAGATGAACCAGGAGAAAATACAATCTGTTCTATCTTCTATGGTTCAAGCTCAGATGACAGTTCAGACGAGCAATCTGACTCAGACACCGGTCTAATGACTATCTACATGGCTGACAGCATTCCTTGCCGGAAAAACAGCCATCGGAAAAACATGTCACAAAGAAGGTTGGTCCCACACACCACCAGACAGCAAGGACCAACAGACCACGTTCAAGATTCCCTCCCTACAGTAACCTTGCCCACTAGGGAGAATATGTCAGCTTTAAAAAAGAAAGAGCCCACTCGCAGAAAAGAAGATAATGCTGACACGAAACCCACTTGCAAGATAAGACCGAACACTGCTACTGCATCACCCACTTTAAAGAATCCTCCAACAGTGAAGAAACGAATCCCGCAGAAAAAAGCAGTCGGGTCATATCGGGAAAAGATACGTGGACACAAACCCAACACGTCTCAAGATCATCAACCTCTTGAGAGACGAAAGGACCCAAAGGCAACTAAAATCAACAACAGGATACTGATGATGGAGAATCCATCCATCACTGTTCAAGATATCCAACAAGGCTTCTCAACGAAGCCAAACGCCTATTTAAAGGGCACCACAAACCCGAAGATGGACCATCAAACCACCAGTCCACCTTCACCAAACACAATGAGTACCTCGACACCCTCTGAAAAAACCCCTCTCCACCAAGAACCTAAATGGAAAAATATCCCTGAAGAGGTTATGGAGGTAATCAAAACCCATAACATTAAGGAAGGCTCCTTAAACTACAAAAGCCTCCTTACCATCGCCCTAGAGGCAAATGGGTCGGTACTAACAGGATCCAGGTTCAGCCCAGACTATCCATTCCTAAATATCTTCTACATTAGGAACTTGAAGAAGCTACCAAAAGAAACCCTGTGCTTTCTTTGGTTCCTCCTTGAGACTTTCACAATAGCCGTGGCATTCAATTCTGCAAAACTAAATGCCTACCTATTAGAAAGTCAGACTGGACTGCTGTCTGAGGAAGAAAAAGGTACAATAAAGCTTCTGGAATGGTTTCTCCCTACACAAAAATGGGTCGAAGCCATGGGAACATCTCCCAAGAAACACTGTCTTGTCCTATTCAACAAACCTAGTTTGTATGCGACAAAATATGTGTATCGTGCCCCTCACACATTCATCCAGGCATGGTATGAGGTAAATCCATCGGATGTATACTTCAAAACTAACAGGTATACAGAATGGATACAACTCAGGAAAAAGATGGCAACAATAAACTTCGTCGACGTTGAAAGCATACCTATAAAGGTATTAACAGAAGAAGAAGTTTATAGGGAAGATGACAGACAGGCCAACGAATGGGAAGAGGCCCAAATCAGCTATTACGGCAAACACCCATTCTTCAACAAGGTGCACATAATTAGTGGACCTCCTCAGCCTCCAGGACACCTCTTTCGTCCCATCCCAGAGATAGCTAAAGATTGGATCAAAGTAGACATCTGGACCCCGCCAAAAGAATTTCGTGATAAGTTAAAAGCCGAAGGCCTCTTGCCAAACGGAAAAGATCCCTATGAAGATGACGATCCAGCAAAGCCGCCTGAAGCTAGTGACTCGCAAGCAGATGACTCACCAGATCCCTACGAAAATGACGATCCAGCAGACCCGTATGAAGACGACCCATCTCACCCAGATTCCCGCTGGAAGTAATCTGGCTTATCCATAAAGAAGAAGATCCTAGTATGATTAATATTTTTAAGTGTGTTTTATGTATTAGATTAATCACTCTTAAAGTGGTTAATGGTGTGCTTAGGATAAATAAAGCTTAATCACTCTTAAAGTGATGTAAGCGCTTACGTATTTGTTTTTGTATTCTTGTTTGAATTATTGTAAGCTGGCCCACATGAATTATGTATCATGAGGTCATGCATGATGTCATAGTGCCTTTCCTTGGTCTATAAAAGGAAGGCCTCCCCTCATTTGTAATCCATCCTTGGAAAGAAATAAAATCTTCTTCTATAATTCTCTCTCTAGTCTCCCTCTTGTTGAGTCTAGAGTCTTTTACTGGTCTTATATAGATCAGCCATAACCCCCCCCCTTATCTGATACCAGATAAGGGGGGGGTTTATGGCTGATCTATATAAGACCAGTAAAAGACTCTAGACTCAACAAGAGGGAGACTAGAGAGAGAATTATAGAAGAAGATTTTATTTCTTTCCAAGGATGGATTACAAATGAAGAGAGGCCTTCCTTTTATAGACCAAGGAAAGGCACTATGACATCATGCATGACCTCATGATACATAATTCATGTGGGCCAGCTACAAAAATTCAAACAAGAATACAAAAACAAATACGTAAGCGCTTACATCACTTTAAGAGTGATTAAGCTTTATTTATCCTAAGCACACCATTAACCACTATAAGAGTGATTAACCTATTACACAAATAAAACACTCATAAAATATTAAACATACTTAATTATACTAGAATCTTCTTCTTTATGGATAAGCCAGATTACTTCCAGCGGGAATCTGGGTGAGATGGGTCGTCTTCATACGGGTCTGCTGGATCATCGTCTTCGTAGGGATCTGGTGAGTCATCTGCTTGCGAGTCACTAGCTTCAGGCGGCTTTGCTGGATCGTTATCTTCATAGGGATCTTTTCCGTTTGGCAAGAGGCCTTCGGCTTTTAATCTGTCACGCAATTCTTTTGGCGGGGTCCAGATGTCTACTTTGATCCAATCTTTAGCTATCTCAGGGATGGGGCGAAAGAGGTGTCCTGGAGGCTGAGGAGGTCCACTAATTATGTGCACCTTGTTGAAGAATGGGTGTTTGCCGTAATAGCTAATTTGAGCTTCTTCCCATTCAGTGGCCTGCTTGTCATCTTCCTTATAAACTTCTTTTTCTGTTAGTACCTTTATAGGTATGCTTTCGACGTCGACGAAGTTTATTGTTGCCATCTTTTTCCTGAGTTGTATCCAATCTGTATACCTGTTTGTTTTGAAGTATACATCCGATGGATTTACATCATACCATGCCTGGATGAATGTGTGAGGGGCACGATACACATATTTTGCCGCATACAAACTAGGTTTGTTGAATAGGACAAGACAGTGTTTCTTGGGAGATGTTCCCATGGCTTCGACCCATTTTTGTGTAGGGAGAAACCATTCCAGGAGCTTTATTGTACCTTTTTCTTCCTCAGACAGCAGTCCAGTCTGACTTTCTAATAGATAGGCATTTAGTTTTGCAGAATTGAATGCCACGACTATTGTGAAAGTCTCAAAGAGGAACCAAAGAAAGCACAGGGTTTCTTTTGGTAGCCTTTTTAAGTTCCTAATATAGAAGATATTTAGGAATGGGTAGTCTGGGCTGAACCTGGATCCTGTTAGTACCGACCCATTTGCCTCTAGGGCGATGGTAAGGAGGCTTTTGTAGTTTAGGGAGCCTTCCTTAATGTTATGGGTGTTGATTACCTCCATAACCTCTTCAGGGATATTTTTCCATTTAGGCTCTTGGTGGAGAGGGGTTTTTTCAGAGGTACTCATTGTGTTTGGTGAAGGTGGACTGGTGGTTTGATGGTCCATCTTCGGGTTTGTGGTGCCCTTTAAATAGGCGTCTGGCTTCGTTGAGAAGCTTTGTTGGATATCTTGAACAGTGATGGATGGATTCTCCATCATCAGTATCCTGTTGTTGATTTTAGTTGCCTTTGGGCCCTTTCGTCTCTCAAGGGGTTGATGATCTTGAGACGTGTTGGGTTTGTGTCCACGTATCTTTTCCCGATATGACCCGACTGCCTTTTTCTGCGGGATTCGTTTTCCACCTGTTGGAGGATTCTTTAAAGTGGGTGATGCAGTAGCAGTGTTTGGTCTTATCTTGCAAGTGGGTTTCGTGTCAGCATTATCTTCTTTTTTGCGAGTGGGCTCTTTCTTTTTTAAAGCTGACATATTCTCCCTAGTGGGCAAGGTTACTGTAGGGAGGGAATCTTGAACGTGGTCTGTTGGTCCTTGCTGTCTGGTGGTGTGTGGGACCGACCTTCTTTGTGACATGTTTTTCCGATGGCTGTTTTTCCGGCAAGGAATGCTGTCAGCCATGTAGATAGTCATTAGACCGGTGTCTGAGTCAGATTGCTCATCTGAACTGTCATTTGAGTTTGAACCATAGAAGATAGAACATATTGTGTTTTCTCCTGGTTCATCTTCTAGAGAGTACAAGAACTCTATTTCAGAGACGTCAACTGGTTCTATCTTGTTGATTGCTTCAACAAGGGCTTGGGTCTTTCTTCTGTCTTTGCAATCTTTTGCAAAGTGGCCTTGTTTGTTGCACACATAGCAACGGTCAGTGTTCCGGCCTGGACTTGACTTCTTGCTCAAGAATTTCCAGTTCTTCTTGGGTCTGAATCGTCTCTCGGTTTTCCTTGAGGTGCTTAGACCTTTAAGGATTTTAGACCCTTTTGGACAGACACATGCAGACTCTTCTTTGCATCCGATCTTTAGATGTTTGTCACTGCAAGCTGAGCCTAGGCGCCTTCCTGTTTTTTCAAACTCGGCTAAGAATCGCTGCTGGTTACACAGTTTGGTTAGAGCATTCATGATCAACTGGTAGAGGCCTCCTAGCGAGACATTGGCTACCGTTTGATTTTTGTTTTCTAACATCCTGTACGCTTCATTTGTCAGCGACTCTGGGAATGAGCTGAGAAAGACTTGCTTGAGGTTCACATCATCGATGCCGTTCAGGCAGTAGAACCTTTCAGACATTCGATTGTAGTGCTTTTCAAGGTCTTTCTGTTTGAAAGAACAACATTTCATTTTTAAGAACTCATCCCTAGCTCGTATCTTATATTCAATAGGATTTCCAACAAATTCAAGTTGGATTTCTCTTATGAATGCTTCTGGAGCCTGGCATTGAAGGAGTTGGAGATGTCGGTATTCTCCAAGGCTAAGATACCAATCTCTGAGTCTTCCTTGGCATCTTGCTAGAAACCTTTTGATGACCATGGCAATGTCATAGTATTGAAGTTCTGCTTCACACCATGTTAGCATTTCAATACTTCTATCAAGCCATTTTGATGGTGGGATGTCATCAAAGGTGAATTTGATCTTTGAGTCTGTGACTGGATGTTGTTGCTGGTTTCCACTCTGAGCCGCATGGTTTGAGGCATTATCATCATTTTCATTAACTTCGGAATGAAAATCATACCTCTCGGTGCGTTCTGGTTCAGTCATGAAGAGGTGTTCAAACTCTTCTGTCGGGCTTACGTCTTCATATGACTTTGGCGTGGAACCTTCTGAACCTGGGTCAGACTCGTCATCTGACTGTGTTGTAATGACCGGTGCCATAGTCGGCACATCCTGGTTGTTTTTGCTCATAGCATGTAAAAACGAGGAGATGGGGTTATCTTCTCCCTTTCCTATGGCTTTAGATGAAGCCATCATCATGCTATCATCAGCAATCTTCTTGCCCGTTGATGGATCTTGTGGCTTGCTTGTAGATGCTCTCTGATTTGAGCTGTCAGATGTCATGGAAGTTGCAGGAGATGACCTTTGTTTCCTTGCTTTGATCTTAGCTTGCTCACTTGACCATAATCTTAAAGACGGTGAGTCTTCAGGATATGATGAAATTTGCAGTGGTTGAGGATCAAAGGCTGCCCTCACGAATGGTGAGGAGGGTAGTCTCCATGGATCATCTGCTAGTGTTGAGACTCTCTGCTGCTTGTGTTGTCTTTCCAGATCTGCAAGCTGTGCTTTTAGAAACTTCATTTCAGCTTCCTTCTCAGTCTGGGCAACGCTTCTTGTGCTTACCATGCCTGGGTTATTGTAAGCCATCTGAAGTAATTCATTATGAATACCAAGAATTTTATTCTTGATTTCATAGATGATTCCTTCAAGTCCAGTCATCCTGTTGGACAGGGCTGCTTGGGACTTTAAGAGATCCTCTTGCTTTGCAATGATGGATCTAAGAGCGTTGTTTTGAGCAACAGCGTTTTCACTTTGCCAGTTCAAAGTGGCTTCAGCAGGGGTAACCTGGTGTTGGACACCATTTGCACCTATGGTGGTTGGGTTCTCAATCTTCCAACTATGTCGAGCCTTTTGCTGGACATTCTCAAAGGTGGATAAAGGTGGGAATTCGGTGTGGTAATTTTGGGGTGAGGGTGCTGGTGTAAGGGTGAAACATTCTTTGGGTGGTGTGGGTGGATGTTTCAGTGGTGGAGGAGGTGATGGTTTTGGTGGTTTAGGTTTGGGTTTTGAATCACCATACAGGACATAGTAGTCAAACTTTCCTGATGGTTCACCAAGAAGACCAACTGTTGGGTCTCCAGCTTCATACCTCTGTTTGAGAGTAAACTGGGAACCTTTCTTCTTTCTCTGGTTGTCTTCTTCTTCATACTCTAGCTTATATGCCTCATCAAGGCAATCTTGACAGTCACATACATCGAAAGGATTATGTGGTGTCTGTGCTGGAGCTTCTACCGGTTGCTTCATGTGCATCGAGGAGAAAACATCTCTTCGATCTTGTCTGTCAAATCTGACTTCGACATGTCCATCCTGGTGACGGATGAACTCTGGAGTTGTCGTTGTCTGGACCGGTGCTTGGTGGATCTGTTCGTAATTAGTTATCCATTTTTCTGGAAGTAGCTTTGTGAGCTCTTCTCTGGATAGCTGCTTAGGAACATATGTGCAGGTTGGCGTTGCATTAGAATCGATGTCTATGAGCAGCGCATCACCTGAGTTGTCTTGGCCTGGAACCATAAGATCCAAGGCATGATCTTGAACTCTGTAAGCCATCTGATAATGGAAAGTAGCCTGAAAAGTGTTGACCTGTGGAGTGCCACCGATTTGGATCTGGGCTTTTAAGGCTGTTAAGAGTGAAGGGTCATTAAGGGGCATACAGAAGTTTGGATAGAAGGTGACAAAGACCGTTCCGGCGTTCAAGGTGGTTTGTATCGTACCAATACAAGCGTGTTGATACTGTACAAATCTTGTATCGACTAAAGCGATTCGAGAGAACGCTGGTAACCCTTTCCTTCCATGGAAAGTAAGGGCTAATCTAATGGCACCAAAGTGGATATGTGTATATCCTTGGGCAAGACAGATCCTTGGAAGATCTGGGGGTAGGGATAGGGTGACTAGGTGTTCAGACGTTGTGGCAGGGAGTTGGTGTGAGCTATACTTGGAAGCTTGGACAAACTCCTTGACAATCGGACTAGACGAGGAACCTATAATCCTTTTTACCTTCGTGGATAAAGAATTATGAGGTTTGGAGAAGACACTATAGGGGTTGACTATGGGCATACTAGTAATAGGGATTTTAGAATCATCGGACATATATGAGATTTCATATAGTTGATCAATTCTAGACGCAGACGATCTTCTTAAAGAAGAGCTAGAACGGGATAGACCTTGATCTTGATTCATAACTGGGTTTAGACTCCTCTAACAATTATCAAGTTTTCCCAGCTCGTACCAAATTGAGACTTTACCGCGAACCTCTGTCGACTTACCACTCACAACAAGCTGTCTACGACTTGATAAGGGTTCAGTGTGTCGGACCAGTCTGTTCAAGCCTTGTAAGGTTAGTTTTCTGTTGTGAAAGATCAGGAGCTAAGCCTGCAGACACAGAGCATACTAATCAAACCTTAGAAAGGAGGAACAGGAGCGCTTATGGCTCTGGTATCAGAGCCATAAGCGCTCCTGTTCCTCCTTTCTAAGGTTTGATTAGTATGCTCTGTGACTGCAGGCTTAGCTCCTGATCTCTCACAACAGAAAACTAACCTTACAAGGCTTGAACAGACTGGTCCGACACACTGAACCTTTATCGAGTCGTAGACAGCTTGTTGTGAGTGGTAAGACGACAGAGGGTCGCGGTAAGTCTCAATTTGGTACGAGCTGGGAAAACTTGATAATTGTTAGAGGAGTCTAAACCCAGTTATGAATCAAGATCAAGGTCTATCCCGTTCTAGTTCTTCTTTAAGAAGATCGTCTGCGTCTAGAATTGATCAACTATATGAAATCTCATATATGTCCGATGATTCTAAAATCCCTATTACTAGTATGCCCATAGTCAACCCCTATAGTGTCTTCTCCAAACCTCATAATTCTTTATCCACGAAGGTAAAAAGGATTATAGGTTCTTCGTCCAGTCCTATTGTCAAGGAGTTTGTCCAAGCTTCCAAACATAACTCACACCAACTCCCTGCCACAACGTCTGAACACCTAGTCACCCTATCCCTACCCCCAGATCTTCCAAGGATCTGTCTAGCCCAAGGATATACACATATCCACTTTGGTGCCATTAGATTAGCCCTTACTTTCCATGGAAGGAAAGGGTTACCAGCGTTCTCTCGAATCGCTTTAGTCGATACAAGATTTGTACAGTATCAACACGCTTGTATTGGTACCATACAAACCACCTTGAACGCCGGAACGGTCTTTGTCACCTTCTATCCAAACTTCTGTATGCCCCTTAATGACCCTTCACTCTTAACAGCCTTAAAAGCTCAGATCCAAATCGGTGGTACTCCACAGGTCAACACTTTTCAGGCTACTTTCCATTACCAGATGGCTTACAGAGTTCAAGATCATGCCTTAGATCTTATGGTTCCAGGCCAAGACAACTCAGGTGATGCGCTGCTCATAGACATCGATTCTAATGCAACGCCAACCTGCACATATGTTCCTAAACAGCTATCCAGAGAAGAGCTTACAAAGCTACTTCCAGAAAAATGGATAACTAATTATGAACAGATCCACCAAGCACCGGTCCAGACAACGACAACTCCAGAGTTCATCCGTCACCAGGATGGACATGTCGAAGTCAGATTTGACAGACAGGATCGAAGAGATGTTTTCTCCTCGATGCATATGATGCAACCGGTAGAAGCTCCAGCACAGACATCACATAATCCTTTCGATATATGTGACTGTCAAGATTGCCTTGATGAGGCATACAAGCTAGAGTATGAAGAAGAAGACAACCAGAGAAAGAAGAAAGGTTCCCAGTTTACTCTCAAACAGAGGTATGAAGCTGGAGACCCAACAGTTGGTCTTCTTGGTGAACCATCAGGAAAGTTTGACTACTATGTCCTGTATGGTGATTCAAAACCCAAACCTAAACCACCAAAACCATCACCTCCTCCACCACTGAAACATCCACCCACACCACCCAAAGAATGTTTCACCCTTACACCAGCACCCTCACCCCAAAATTACCACACCAAATTCCCACCTTTATCCACCTTTGAGAATGTCCAGCAAAAGGCTCGACATAGTTGGAAGATTGAGAACCCAACCACCATAGGTGCAAATGGTGTCCAACACCAGGTTACCCCTGCTGAAGCCACTTTGAACTGGCAAAGTGAAAACACTGTTGCTCAAAACAACGCTCTTAGATCCATCATTGCAAAGCAAGAGGATCTCTTAAAGTCCCAAGCAGCCCTGTCCAACAGGATGACTGGACTTGAAGGAATCATCTATGAAATCAAGAATAAAATTCTTGGTATTCATAATGAATTACTTCAGATGGCTTACAATAACCCAGGCATGGTAAGCACAAGAAGCGTTGCCCAGACTGAGAAGGAAGCTGAAATGAAGTTTCTAAAAGCACAGCTTGCAGATCTGGAAAGACAACACAAGCAGCAGAGAGTCTCAACACTAGCAGATGATCCATGGAGACTACCCTCCTCACCATTCGTGAGGGCAGCCTTTGATCCTCAACCACTGCAAATTTCATCATATCCTGAAGACTCACCGTCTTTAAGATTATGGTCAAGTGAGCAAGCTAAGATCAAAGCAAGGAAACAAAGGTCATCTCCTGCAACTTCCATGACATCTGACAGCTCAAATCAGAGAGCATCTACAAGCAAGCCACAAGATCCATCAACGGGCAAGAAGATTGCTGATGATAGCATGATGATGGCTTCATCTAAAGCCATAGGAAAGGGAGAAGATAACCCCATCTCCTCGTTTTTACATGCTATGAGCAAAAACAACCAGGATGTGCCGACTATGGCACCGGTCATTACAACACAGTCAGATGACGAGTCTGACCCAGGTTCAGAAGGTTCCACGCCAAAGTCATATGAAGACGTAAGCCCGACAGAAGAGTTTGAACACCTCTTCATGACTGAACCAGAACGCACCGAGAGGTATGATTTTCATTCCGAAGTTAATGAAAATGATGATAATGCCTCAAACCATGCGGCTCAGAGTGGAAACCAGCAACAACATCCAGTCACAGACTCAAAGATCAAATTCACCTTTGATGACATCCCACCATCAAAATGGCTTGATAGAAGTATTGAAATGCTAACATGGTGTGAAGCAGAACTTCAATACTATGACATTGCCATGGTCATCAAAAGGTTTCTAGCAAGATGCCAAGGAAGACTCAGAGATTGGTATCTTAGCCTTGGAGAATACCGACATCTCCAACTCCTTCAATGCCAGGCTCCAGAAGCATTCATAAGAGAAATCCAACTTGAATTTGTTGGAAATCCTATTGAATATAAGATACGAGCTAGGGATGAGTTCTTAAAAATGAAATGTTGTTCTTTCAAACAGAAAGACCTTGAAAAGCACTACAATCGAATGTCTGAAAGGTTCTACTGCCTGAACGGCATCGATGATGTGAACCTCAAGCAAGTCTTTCTCAGCTCATTCCCAGAGTCGCTGACAAATGAAGCGTACAGGATGTTAGAAAACAAAAATCAAACGGTAGCCAATGTCTCGCTAGGAGGCCTCTACCAGTTGATCATGAATGCTCTAACCAAACTGTGTAACCAGCAGCGATTCTTAGCCGAGTTTGAAAAAACAGGAAGGCGCCTAGGCTCAGCTTGCAGTGACAAACATCTAAAGATCGGATGCAAAGAAGAGTCTGCATGTGTCTGTCCAAAAGGGTCTAAAATCCTTAAAGGTCTAAGCACCTCAAGGAAAACCGAGAGACGATTCAGACCCAAGAAGAACTGGAAATTCTTGAGTAAGAAGTCAAGTCGAAGCAGAGACACTGATCGTTGCTATGTATGCAACAAACAGGGCCACTTTGCAAAAGATTGCAAAGACAGAAGAAAGACCCAAGCCCTTGTTGAAGCAATCAACAAGATAGAACCAGTTGACGTCTCTGAAATAGAGTTCTTGTACTCTCTAGAAGATGAACCAGGAGAAAATACAATCTGTTCTATCTTCTATGGTTCAAGCTCAGATGACAGTTCAGACGAGCAATCTGACTCAGACACCGGTCTAATGACTATCTACATGGCTGACAGCATTCCTTGCCGGAAAAACAGCCATCGGAAAAACATGTCACAAAGAAGGTTGGTCCCACACACCACCAGACAGCAAGGACCAACAGACCACGTTCAAGATTCCCTCCCTACAGTAACCTTGCCCACTAGGGAGAATATGTCAGCTTTAAAAAAGAAAGAGCCCACTCGCAGAAAAGAAGATAATGCTGACACGAAACCCACTTGCAAGATAAGACCGAACACTGCTACTGCATCACCCACTTTAAAGAATCCTCCAACAGTGAAGAAACGAATCCCGCAGAAAAAAGCAGTCGGGTCATATCGGGAAAAGATACGTGGACACAAACCCAACACGTCTCAAGATCATCAACCTCTTGAGAGACGAAAGGACCCAAAGGCAACTAAAATCAACAACAGGATACTGATGATGGAGAATCCATCCATCACTGTTCAAGATATCCAACAAGGCTTCTCAACGAAGCCAAACGCCTATTTAAAGGGCACCACAAACCCGAAGATGGACCATCAAACCACCAGTCCACCTTCACCAAACACAATGAGTACCTCGACACCCTCTGAAAAAACCCCTCTCCACCAAGAACCTAAATGGAAAAATATCCCTGAAGAGGTTATGGAGGTAATCAAAACCCATAACATTAAGGAAGGCTCCTTAAACTACAAAAGCCTCCTTACCATCGCCCTAGAGGCAAATGGGTCGGTACTAACAGGATCCAGGTTCAGCCCAGACTATCCATTCCTAAATATCTTCTACATTAGGAACTTGAAGAGGCTACCAAAAGAAACCCTGTGCTTTCTTTGGTTCCTCCTTGAGACTTTCACAATAGCCGTGGCATTCAATTCTGCAAAACTAAATGCCTACCTATTAGAAAGTCAGACTGGACTGCTGTCTGAGGAAGAAAAAGGTACAATAAAGCTTCTGGAATGGTTTCTCCCTACACAAAAATGGGTCGAAGCCATGGGAACATCTCCCAAGAAACACTGTCTTGTCCTATTCAACAAACCTAGTTTGTATGCGACAAAATATGTGTATCGTGCCCCTCACACATTCATCCAGGCATGGTATGAGGTAAATCCATCGGATGTATACTTCAAAACTAACAGGTATACAGAATGGATACAACTCAGGAAAAAGATGGCAACAATAAACTTCGTCGACGTTGAAAGCATACCTATAAAGGTATTAACAGAAGAAGAAGTTTATAGGGAAGATGACAGACAGGCCAACGAATGGGAAGAGGCCCAAATCAGCTATTACGGCAAACACCCATTCTTCAACAAGGTGCACATAATTAGTGGACCTCCTCAGCCTCCAGGACACCTCTTTCGTCCCATCCCAGAGATAGCTAAAGATTGGATCAAAGTAGACATCTGGACCCCGCCAAAAGAATTTCGTGATAAGTTAAAAGCCGAAGGCCTCTTGCCAAACGGAAAAGATCCCTATGAAGATGACGATCCAGCAAAGCCGCCTGAAGCTAGTGACTCGCAAGCAGATGACTCACCAGATCCCTACGAAAATGACGATCCAGCAGACCCGTATGAAGACGACCCATCTCACCCAGATTCCCGCTGGAAGTAATCTGGCTTATCCATAAAGAAGAAGATCCTAGTATGATTAATATTTTTAAGTGTGTTTTATGTATTAGATTAATCACTCTTAAAGTGGTTAATGGTGTGCTTAGGATAAATAAAGCTTAATCACTCTTAAAGTGATGTAAGCGCTTACGTATTTGTTTTTGTATTCTTGTTTGAATTATTGTAAGCTGATGACCTCATGATACATAATTCATGTGGGCCAGCTTACAATAATTCAAACAAGAATACAAAAACAAATACGTAAGCGCTTACATCACTTTAAGAGTGATTAAGCTTTATTTATCCTAAGCACACCATTAACCACTTTAAGAGTGATTAATCTAATACATAAAACACACTTAAAAATATTAATCATACTAGGATCTTCTTCTTTATGGATAAGCCAGATTACTTCCAGCGGGAATCTGGGTGAGATGGGTCGTCTTCATACGGGTCTGCTGGATCGTCATTTTCGTAGGGATCTGGTGAGTCATCTGCTTGCGAGTCACTAGCTTCAGGCGGCTTTGCTGGATCGTCATCTTCATAGGGATCTTTTCCGTTTGGCAAGAGGCCTTCGGCTTTTAACTTATCACGAAATTCTTTTGGCGGGGTCCAGATGTCTACTTTGATCCAATCTTTAGCTATCTCTGGGATGGGACGAAAGAGGTGTCCTGGAGGCTGAGGAGGTCCACTAATTATGTGCACCTTGTTGAAGAATGGGTGTTTGCCGTAATAGCTGATTTGGGCCTCTTCCCATTCGTTGGCCTGTCTGTCATCTTCCCTATAAACTTCTTCTTCTGTTAATACCTTTATAGGTATGCTTTCAACGTCGACGAAGTTTATTGTTGCCATCTTTTTCCTGAGTTGTATCCATTCTGTATACCTGTTAGTTTTGAAGTATACATCCGATGGATTTACCTCATACCATGCCTGGATGAATGTGTGAGGGGCACGATACACATATTTTGTCGCATACAAACTAGGTTTGTTGAATAGGACAAGACAGTGTTTCTTGGGAGATGTTCCCATGGCTTCGACCCATTTTTGTGTAGGGAGAAACCATTCCAGAAGCTTTATTGTACCTTTTTCTTCCTCAGACAGCAGTCCAGTCTGACTTTCTAATAGGTAGGCATTTAGTTTTGCAGAATTGAATGCCACGGCTATTGTGAAAGTCTCAAGGAGGAACCAAAGAAAGCACAGGGTTTCTTTTGGTAGCCTCTTCAAGTTCCTAATGTAGAAGATATTTAGGAATGGATAGTCTGGGCTGAACCTGGATCCTGTTAGTACCGACCCATTTGCCTCTAGGGCGATGGTAAGGAGGCTTTTGTAGTTTAAGGAGCCTTCCTTAATGTTATGGGTTTTGATTACCTCCATAACCTCTTCAGGGATATTTTTCCATTTAGGTTCTTGGTGGAGAGGGGTTTTTTCAGAGGGTGTCGAGGTACTCATTGTGTTTGGTGAAGGTGGACTGGTGGTTTGATGGTCCATCTTCGGGTTTGTGGTGCCCTTTAAATAGGCGTTTGGCTTCGTTGAGAAGCCTTGTTGGATATCTTGAACAGTGATGGATGGATTCTCCATCATCAGTATCCTGTTGTTGATTTTAGTTGCCTTTGGGTCCTTTCGTCTCTCAAGAGGTTGATGATCTTGAGACGTGTTGGGTTTGTGTCCACGTATCTTTTCCCGATATGACCCGACTGCTTTTTTCTGCGGGATTCGTTTCTTCACTGTTGGAGGATTCTTTAAAGTGGGTGATGCAGTAGCAGTGTTCGGTCTTATCTTGCAAGTGGGTTTCGTGTCAGCATTATCTTCTTTTCTGCGAGTGGGCTCTTTCTTTTTTAAAGCTGACATATTCTCCCTAGTGGGCAAGGTTACTGTAGGGAGGGAATCTTGAACGTGGTCTGTTGGTCCTTGCTGTCTGGTGGTGTGTGGGACCAACCTTCTTTGTGACATGTTTTTCCGATGGCTGTTTTTCCGGCAAGGAATGCTGTCAGCCATGTAGATAGTCATTAGACCGGTGTCTGAGTCAGATTGCTCGTCTGAACTGTCATCTGAGCTTGAACCATAGAAGATAGAACAGATTGTATTTTCTCCTGGTTCATCTTCTAGAGAGTACAAGAACTCTATTTCAGAGACGTCAACTGGTTCTATCTTGTTGATTGCTTCAACAAGGGCTTGGGTCTTTCTTCTGTCTTTGCAATCTTTTGCAAAGTGGCCCTGTTTGTTGCATACATAGCAACGATCAGTGTCTCTGCTTCGACTTGACTTCTTACTCAAGAATTTCCAGTTCTTCTTGGGTCTGAATCGTCTCTCGGTTTTCCTTGAGGTGCTTAGACCTTTAAGGATTTTAGACCCTTTTGGACAGACACATGCAGACTCTTCTTTGCATCCGATCTTTAGATGTTTGTCACTGCAAGCTGAGCCTAGGCGCCTTCCTGTTTTTTCAAACTCGGCTAAGAATCGCTGCTGGTTACACAGTTTGGTTAGAGCATTCATGATCAACTGGTAGAGGCCTCCTAGCGAGACATTGGCTACCGTTTGATTTTTGTTTTCTAACATCCTGTACGCTTCATTTGTCAGCGACTCTGGGAATGAGCTGAGAAAGACTTGCTTGAGGTTCACATCATCGATGCCGTTCAGGCAGTAGAACCTTTCAGACATTCGATTGTAGTGCTTTTCAAGGTCTTTCTGTTTGAAAGAACAACATTTCATTTTTAAGAACTCATCCCTAGCTCGTATCTTATATTCAATAGGATTTCCAACAAATTCAAGTTGGATTTCTCTTATGAATGCTTCTGGAGCCTGGCATTGAAGGAGTTGGAGATGTCGGTATTCTCCAAGGCTAAGATACCAATCTCTGAGTCTTCCTTGGCATCTTGCTAGAAACCTTTTGATGACCATGGCAATGTCATAGTATTGAAGTTCTGCTTCACACCATGTTAGCATTTCAATACTTCTATCAAGCCATTTTGATGGTGGGATGTCATCAAAGGTGAATTTGATCTTTGAGTCTGTGACTGGATGTTGTTGCTGGTTTCCACTCTGAGCCGCATGGTTTGAGGCATTATCATCATTTTCATTAACTTCGGAATGAAAATCATACCTCTCGGTGCGTTCTGGTTCAGTCATGAAGAGGTGTTCAAACTCTTCTGTCGGGCTTACGTCTTCATATGACTTTGGCGTGGAACCTTCTGAACCTGGGTCAGACTCGTCATCTGACTGTGTTGTAATGACCGGTGCCATAGTCGGCACATCCTGGTTGTTTTTGCTCATAGCATGTAAAAACGAGGAGATGGGGTTATCTTCTCCCTTTCCTATGGCTTTAGATGAAGCCATCATCATGCTATCATCAGCAATCTTCTTGCCCGTTGATGGATCTTGTGGCTTGCTTGTAGATGCTCTCTGATTTGAGCTGTCAGATGTCATGGAAGTTGCAGGAGATGACCTTTGTTTCCTTGCTTTGATCTTAGCTTGCTCACTTGACCATAATCTTAAAGACGGTGAGTCTTCAGGATATGATGAAATTTGCAGTGGTTGAGGATCAAAGGCTGCCCTCACGAATGGTGAGGAGGGTAGTCTCCATGGATCATCTGCTAGTGTTGAGACTCTCTGCTGCTTGTGTTGTCTTTCCAGATCTGCAAGCTGTGCTTTTAGAAACTTCATTTCAGCTTCCTTCTCAGTCTGGGCAACGCTTCTTGTGCTTACCATGCCTGGGTTATTGTAAGCCATCTGAAGTAATTCATTATGAATACCAAGAATTTTATTCTTGATTTCATAGATGATTCCTTCAAGTCCAGTCATCCTGTTGGACAGGGCTGCTTGGGACTTTAAGAGATCCTCTTGCTTTGCAATGATGGATCTAAGAGCGTTGTTTTGAGCAACAGCGTTTTCACTTTGCCAGTTCAAAGTGGCTTCAGCAGGGGTAACCTGGTGTTGGACACCATTTGCACCTATGGTGGTTGGGTTCTCAATCTTCCAACTATGTCGAGCCTTTTGCTGGACATTCTCAAAGGTGGATAAAGGTGGGAATTCGGTGTGGTAATTTTGGGGTGAGGGTGCTGGTGTAAGGGTGAAACATTCTTTGGGTGGTGTGGGTGGATGTTTCAGTGGTGGAGGAGGTGATGGTTTTGGTGGTTTAGGTTTGGGTTTTGAATCACCATACAGGACATAGTAGTCAAACTTTCCTGATGGTTCACCAAGAAGACCAACTGTTGGGTCTCCAGCTTCATACCTCTGTTTGAGAGTAAACTGGGAACCTTTCTTCTTTCTCTGGTTGTCTTCTTCTTCATACTCTAGCTTATATGCCTCATCAAGGCAATCTTGACAGTCACATACATCGAAAGGATTATGTGGTGTCTGTGCTGGAGCTTCTACCGGTTGCATCATGTGCATCGAGGAGAAAACATCTCTTCGATCTTGTCTGTCAAATCTGACTTCGATATGTCCATCCTGGTGACGGATGAACTCTGGAGTTGTCGTTGTCTGGACCGGTGCTTGGTGGATCTGTTCGTAATTAGTTATCCATTTTTCTGGAAGTAGCTTTGTGAGCTCTTCTCTGGATAGCTGCTTAGGAACATATGTGCAGGTTGGCGTTGCATTAGAATCGATGTCTATGAGCAGCGCATCACCTGAGTTGTCTTGGCCTGGAACCATAAGATCCAAGGCATGATCTTGAACTCTGTAAGCCATCTGATAATGGAAAGTAGCCTGAAAAGTGTTGACCTGTGGAGTGCCACCGATTTGGATCTGGGCTTTTAAGGCTGTTAAGAGTGAAGGGTCATTAAGGGGCATACAGAAGTTTGGATAGAAGGTGACAAAGACCGTTCCGGCGTTCAAGGTGGTTTGTATCGTACCAATACAAGCGTGTTGATACTGTACAAATCTTGTATCGACTAAAGCGATTCGAGAGAACGCTGGTAACCCTTTCCTTCCATGGAAAGTAAGGGCTAATCTAATGGCACCAAAGTGGATATGTGTATATCCTTGGGCAAGACAGATCCTTGGAAGATCTGGGGGTAGGGATAGGGTGACTAGGTGTTCAGACGTTGTGGCAGGGAGTTGGTGTGAGCTATACTTGGAAGCTTGGACAAACTCCTTGACAATCGGACTAGACGAGGAACCTATAATCCTTTTTACCTTCGTGGATAAAGAATTATGAGGTTTGGAGAAGACACTATAGGGGTTGACTATGGGCATACTAGTAATAGGGATTTTAGAATCATCGGACATATATGAGATTTCATATAGTTGATCAATTCTAGACGCAGACGATCTTCTTAAAGAAGAGCTAGAACGGGATAGACCTTGATCTTGATTCATAACTGGGTTTAGACTCCTCTAACAATTATCAAGTTTTCCCAGCTCGTACCAAATTGAGACTTTACCGCGAACCTCTGTCGACTTACCACTCACAACAAGCTGTCTACGACTTGATAAGGGTTACAATAATTCAAACAAGAATACAAAAACAAATACGTAAGCGCTTACATCACTTTAAGAGTGATTAAGCTTTATTTATCCTAAGCACACCATTAACCACTATAAGAGTGATTAACCTATTACACAAATAAAACACTCATAAAATATTAAACATACTTAATTATACTAGAATCTTCTTCTTTATGGATAAGCCAGATTACTTCCAGCGGGAATCTGGGTGAGATGGGTCGTCTTCATACGGGTCTGCTGGATCATCGTCTTCGTAGGGATCTGGTGAGTCATCTGCTTGCGAGTCACTAGCTTCAGGCGGCTTTGCTGGATCGTTATCTTCATAGGGATCTTTTCCGTTTGGCAAGAGGCCTTCGGCTTTTAATCTGTCACGCAATTCTTTTGGCGGGGTCCAGATGTCTACTTTGATCCAATCTTTAGCTATCTCAGGGATGGGGCGAAAGAGGTGTCCTGGAGGCTGAGGAGGTCCACTAATTATGTGCACCTTGTTGAAGAATGGGTGTTTGCCGTAATAGCTAATTTGAGCTTCTTCCCATTCAGTGGCCTGCTTGTCATCTTCCTTATAAACTTCTTTTTCTGTTAGTACCTTTATAGGTATGCTTTCGACGTCGACGAAGTTTATTGTTGCCATCTTTTTCCTGAGTTGTATCCAATCTGTATACCTGTTTGTTTTGAAGTATACATCCGATGGATTTACATCATACCATGCCTGGATGAATGTGTGAGGGGCACGATACACATATTTTGCCGCATACAAACTAGGTTTGTTGAATAGGACAAGACAGTGTTTCTTGGGAGATGTTCCCATGGCTTCGACCCATTTTTGTGTAGGGAGAAACCATTCCAGGAGCTTTATTGTACCTTTTTCTTCCTCAGACAGCAGTCCAGTCTGACTTTCTAATAGATAGGCATTTAGTTTTGCAGAATTGAATGCCACGACTATTGTGAAAGTCTCAAAGAGGAACCAAAGAAAGCACAAGGTTTCTTTTGGTAGCCTTTTTAAGTTCCTAATATAGAAGATATTTAGGAATGGGTAGTCTGGGCTGAACCTGGATCCTGTTAGTACCGACCCATTTGCCTCTAGGGCGATGGTAAGGAGGCTTTTGTAGTTTAGGGAGCCTTCCTTAATGTTATGGGTGTTGATTACCTCCATAACCTCTTCAGGGATATTTTTCCATTTAGGCTCTTGGTGGAGAGGGGTTTTTTCAGAGGTACTCATTGTGTTTGGTGAAGGTGGACTGGTGGTTTGATGGTCCATCTTCGGGTTTGTGGTGCCCTTTAAATAGGCGTCTGGCTTCGTTGAGAAGCTTTGTTGGATATCTTGAACAGTGATGGATGGATTCTCCATCATCAGTATCCTGTTGTTGATTTTAGTTGCCTTTGGGCCCTTTCGTCTCTCAAGGGGTTGATGATCTTGAGACGTGTTGGGTTTGTGTCCACGTATCTTTTCCCGATATGACCCGACTGCCTTTTTCTGCGGGATTCGTTTTCCACCTGTTGGAGGATTCTTTAAAGTGGGTGATGCAGTAGCAGTGTTTGGTCTTATCTTGCAAGTGGGTTTCGTGTCAGCATTATCTTCTTTTATGCGAGTGGGCTCTTTCTTTTTTAAAGCTGACATATTCTCCCTAGTGGGCAAGGTTACTGTAGGGAGGGAATCTTGAACGTGGTCTGTTGGTCCTTGCTGTCTGGTGGTGTGTGGGACCGACCTTCTTTGTGACATGTTTTTCCGATGGCTGTTTTTCCGGCAAGGAATGCTGTCAGCCATGTAGATAGTCATTAGACCGGTGTCTGAGTCAGATTGCTCATCTGAACTGTCATTTGAGTTTGAACCATAGAAGATAGAACATATTGTGTTTTCTCCTGGTTCATCTTCTAGAGAGTACAAGAACTCTATTTCAGAGACGTCAACTGGTTCTATCTTGTTGATTGCTTCAACAAGGGCTTGGGTCTTTCTTCTGTCTTTGCAATCTTTTGCAAAGTGGCCTTGTTTGTTGCACACATAGCAACGGTCAGTGTTCCGGCCTGGACTTGACTTCTTGCTCAAGAATTTCCAGTTCTTCTTGGGCTGAATCGTCTCTCGGTTTTCCTTGAGGTGCTTAGACCTTTAAGGATTTTAGACCCTTTTGGACAGACACATGCAGACTCTTCTTTGCATCCGATCTTTAGATGTTTGTCACTGCAAGCTGAGCCTAGGCGCCTTCCTGTTTTTTCAAACTCGGCTAAGAATCGCTGCTGGTTACACAGTTTGGTTAGAGCATTCATGATCAACTGGTAGAGGCCTCCTAGCGAGACATTGGCTACCGTTTGATTTTTGTTTTCTAACATCCTGTACGCTTCATTTGTCAGCGACTCTGGGAATGAGCTGAGAAAGACTTGCTTGAGGTTCACATCATCGATGCCGTTCAGGCAGTAGAACCTTTCAGACATTCGATTGTAGTGCTTTTCAAGGTCTTTCTGTTTGAAAGAACAACATTTCATTTTTAAGAACTCATCCCTAGCTCGTATCTTATATTCAATAGGATTTCCAACAAATTCAAGTTGGATTTCTCTTATGAATGCTTCTGGAGCCTGGCATTGAAGGAGTTGGAGATGTCGGTATTCTCCAAGGCTAAGATACCAATCTCTGAGTCTTCCTTGGCATCTTGCTAGAAACCTTTTGATGACCATGGCAATGTCATAGTATTGGAGTTCTGCTTCACACCATGTTAGCATTTCAATACTTCTATCAAGCCATTTTGATGGTGGGATGTCATCAAAGGTGAATTTGATCTTCGAGTCTGTGACTGGATGTTGCTGTTGGTTTCCACTTTGAGCCGCATGGTTTGAGGCATTATCATCATTTTCATTTACTTCGGAATGAAAATCATACCTCTCCGTGCGTTCTGGTTCAGTCATGAAGAGGTGCTCAAATTCTTCTGTTGGGCTTACGTCTTCGTATGACTTTGGCGTGGAATCTTCTGAACATAGGTCAGACTCGTAATCTGATTGAGTTGTGATAACCGGTGCCATAGTCGGCACATTCTGGTTGTCTTTGCTCATAGCATGTAAAAACGAGGAGATGGGGTTCTCTTCTCCCTTTCCTATGGCTTTAGAGGAAGCCATCATCATGCTATCATCAGCAGCTTTCTTGCTTGTTGATGGATCTTGTTGTGGTTTGCTCGTAGATGGTCTCTGATTTGAGCTGTCAGATGTCATGGAAGTTGCAGGAGATGACCTTTGTTTCCTTGCTTTGATCTTAGCTTGCTCACTTGACCATAATCGTAAAGACGGTGAGTCTTCAGGATATGATGATATTTGCAGTGGTTGAGGATCAAAGGCTGCTCTCACGAATGGTGAGGAGGGTAGTCTCCATGGATCATCTGCTAGAGTTGAGACTCTCTGCTGCTTGTGTTGTCTTTCCAGATCTGCAAGCTGTGCCTTTAGAAACTTCATTTCAGCTTCCTTCTCAGTCTGGGCAACGCTTCTTGTGCTTACCATGCCTGGGTTATTGTAAGCCATCTGAAGTAATTCATTATGAATACCAAGAATTTTATTCTTGATTTCATAGATGATTCCTTCAAGTCCAGTCATCCTGTTGGACAGGGCTGCTTGGGACTTTAAGAGATCCTCTTGCTTTGCAATGATGGATCTAAGAGCGTTGTTTTGAGCAACAGCGTTTTCACTTTGCCAGTTCAAAGTGGCTTCAGCAGGGGTAACCTGGTGTTGGACACCATTTGCACCTATGGTGGTTGGGTTCTCAATCTTCCAACTATGTCGAGCCTTTTGCTGGACATTCTCAAAGGTGGATAAAGGTGGGAATTCGGTGTGGTAATTTTGGGGTGAGGGTGCTGGTGTAAGGGTGAAACATTCTTTGGGTGGTGTGGGTGGATGTTTCAGTGGTGGAGGAGGTGATGGTTTTGGTGGTTTAGGTTTGGGTTTTGAATCACCATACAGGACATAGTAGTCAAACTTTCCTGATGGTTCACCAAGAAGACCAACTGTTGGGTCTCCAGCTTCATACCTCTGTTTGAGAGTAAACTGGGAACCTTTCTTCTTTCTCTGGTTGTCTTCTTCTTCATACTCTAGCTTATATGCCTCATCAAGGCAATCTTGACAGTCACATACATCGAAAGGATTATGTGGTGTCTGTGCTGGAGCTTCTACCGGTTGCATCATGTGCATCGAGGAGAAAACATCTCTTCGATCTTGTCTGTCAAATCTGACTTCGACATGTCCATCCTGCAGACACAGAGCATACTAGCTCTTCTTTAAGAAGATCGTCTGCGTCTAGAATTGATCAACTATATGAAATCTCATATATGTCCGATGATTCTAAAATCCCTATTACTAGTATGCCCATAGTCAACCCCTATAGTGTCTTCTCCAAACCTCATAATTCTTTATCCACGAAGGTAAAAAGGATTATAGGTTCCTCGTCTAGTCCGATTGTCAAGGAGTTTGTCCAAGCTTCCAAGTATAGCTCACACCAACTCCCTGCCACAACGTCTGAACACCTAGTCACCCTATCCCTACCCCCAGATCTTCCAAGGATCTGTCTTGCCCAAGGATATACACATATCCACTTTGGTGCCATTAGATTAGCCCTTACTTTCCATGGAAGGAAAGGGTTACCAGCGTTCTCTCGAATCGCTTTAGTCGATACAAGATTTGTACAGTATCAACACGCTTGTATTGGTACGATACAAACCACCTTGAACGCCGGAACGGTCTTTGTCACCTTCTATCCAAACTTCTGTATGCCCCTTAATGACCCTTCACTCTTAACAGCCTTAAAAGCCCAGATCCAAATCGGTGGCACTCCACAGGTCAACACTTTTCAGGCTACTTTCCATTATCAGATGGCTTACAGAGTTCAAGATCATGCCTTGGATCTTATGGTTCCAGGCCAAGACAACTCAGGTGATGCGCTCCTCATAGACATCGATTCTAATGCAACGCCAACCTGCACATATGTTCCTAAGCAGCTATCCAGAGAAGAGCTCACAAAGCTACTTCCAGAAAAATGGATAACTAATTACGAACAGATCCACCAAGCACCGGTCCAGACAACGACAACTCCAGAGTTCATCCGTCACCAGGATGGACATGTCGAAGTCAGATTTGACAGACAAGATCGAAGAGATGTTTTCTCCTCGATGCACATGATGCAACCGGTAGAAGCTCCAGCACAGACACCACATAATCCTTTCGATGTATGTGACTGTCAAGATTGCCTTGATGAGGCATATAAGCTAGAGTATGAAGAAGAAGACAACCAGAGAAAGAAGAAAGGTTCCCAGTTTACTCTCAAACAGAGGTATGAAGCTGGAGACCCAACAGTTGGTCTTCTTGGTGAACCATCAGGAAAGTTTGACTACTATGTCCTGTATGGTGATTCAAAACCCAAACCTAAACCACCAAAACCATCACCTCCTCCACCACTGAAACATCCACCCACACCACCCAAAGAATGTTTCACCCTTACACCAGCACCCTCACCCCAAAATTACCACACCGAATTCCCACCTTTATCCACCTTTGAGAATGTCCAGCAAAAGGCTCGACATAGTTGGAAGATTGAGAACCCAACCACCATAGGTGCAAATGGTGTCCAACACCAGGTTACCCCTGCTGAAGCCACTTTGAACTGGCAAAGTGAAAACGCTGTTGCTCAAAACAACGCTCTTAGATCCATCATTGCAAAGCAAGAGGATCTCTTAAAGTCCCAAGCAGCCCTGTCCAACAGGATGACTGGACTTGAAGGAATCATCTATGAAATCAAGAATAAAATTCTTGGTATTCATAATGAATTACTTCAGATGGCTTACAATAACCCAGGCATGGTAAGCACAAGAAGCGTTGCCCAGACTGAGAAGGAAGCTGAAATGAAGTTTCTAAAAGCACAGCTTGCAGATCTGGAAAGACAACACAAGCAGCAGAGAGTCTCAACACTAGCAGATGATCCATGGAGACTACCCTCCTCACCATTCGTGAGGGCAGCCTTTGATCCTCAACCACTGCAAATTTCATCATATCCTGAAGACTCACCGTCTTTAAGATTATGGTCAAGTGAGCAAGCTAAGATCAAAGCAAGGAAACAAAGGTCATCTCCTGCAACTTCCATGACATCTGACAGCTCAAATCAGAGAGCATCTACAAGCAAGCCACAAGATCCATCAACGGGCAAGAAGATTGCTGATGATAGCATGATGATGGCTTCATCTAAAGCCATAGGAAAGGGAGAAGATAACCCCATCTCCTCGTTTTTACATGCTATGAGCAAAAACAACCAGGATGTGCCGACTATGGCACCGGTCATTACAACACAGTCAGATGACGAGTCTGACCCAGGTTCAGAAGGTTCCACGCCAAAGTCATATGAAGACGTAAGCCCGACAGAAGAGTTTGAACACCTCTTCATGACTGAACCAGAACGCACCGAGAGGTATGATTTTCATTCCGAAGTTAATGAAAATGATGATAATGCCTCAAACCATGCGGCTCAGAGTGGAAACCAGCAACAACATCCAGTCACAGACTCAAAGATCAAATTCACCTTTGATGACATCCCACCATCAAAATGGCTTGATAGAAGTATTGAAATGCTAACATGGTGTGAAGCAGAACTTCAATACTATGACATTGCCATGGTCATCAAAAGGTTTCTAGCAAGATGCCAAGGAAGACTCAGAGATTGGTATCTTAGCCTTGGAGAATACCGACATCTCCAACTCCTTCAATGCCAGGCTCCAGAAGCATTCATAAGAGAAATCCAACTTGAATTTGTTGGAAATCCTATTGAATATAAGATACGAGCTAGGGATGAGTTCTTAAAAATGAAATGTTGTTCTTTCAAACAGAAAGACCTTGAAAAGCACTACAATCGAATGTCTGAAAGGTTCTACTGCCTGAACGGCATCGATGATGTGAACCTCAAGCAAGTCTTTCTCAGCTCATTCCCAGAGTCGCTGACAAATGAAGCGTACAGGATGTTAGAAAACAAAAATCAAACGGTAGCCAATGTCTCGCTAGGAGGCCTCTACCAGTTGATCATGAATGCTCTAACCAAGCTGTGTAACCAGCAGCGATTCTTAGCCGAGTTTGAAAAAACAGGAAGGCGCCTAGGCTCAGCTTGCAGTGACAAACATCTAAAGATCGGATGCAAAGAAGAGTCTGCATGTGTCTGTCCAAAAGGGTCTAAAATCCTTAAAGGTCTAAGCACCTCAAGGAAAACCGAGAGACGATTCAGACCCAAGAAGAACTGGAAATTCTTGAGTAAGAAGTCAAGTCGAAGCAGAGACACTGATCGTTGCTATGTATGCAACAAACAGGGCCACTTTGCAAAAGATTGCAAAGACAGAAGAAAGACCCAAGCCCTTGTTGAAGCAATCAACAAGATAGAACCAGTTGACGTCTCTGAAATAGAGTTCTTGTACTCTCTAGAAGATGAACTAGGAGAAAATACAATCTGTTCTATCTTCTATGGTTCAAGCTCAGATGACAGTTCAGACGAGCAATCTGACTCAGACACCGGTCTAATGACTATCTACATGGCTGACAGCATTCCTTGCCGGAAAAACAGCCATCGGAAAAACATGTCACAAAGAAGGTTGGTCCCACACACCACCAGACAGCAAGGACCAACAGACCACGTTCAAGATTCCCTCCCTACAGTAACCTTGCCCACTAGGGAGAATATGTCAGCTTTAAAAAAGAAAGAGCCCACTCGCAGAAAAGAAGATAATGCTGACACGAAACCCACTTGCAAGATAAGACCGAACACTGCTACTGCATCACCCACTTTAAAGAATCCTCCAACAGTGAAGAAACGAATCCCGCAGAAAAAAGCAGTCGGGTCATATCGGGAAAAGATACGTGGACACAAACCCAACACGTCTCAAGATCATCAACCTCTTGAGAGACGAAAGGACCCAAAGGCAACTAAAATCAACAACAGGATACTGATGATGGAGAATCCATCCATCACTGTTCAAGATATCCAACAAGGCTTCTCAACGAAGCCAAACGCCTATTTAAAGGGCACCACAAACCCGAAGATGGACCATCAAACCACCAGTCCACCTTCACCAAACACAATGAGTACCTCGACACCCTCTGAAAAAACCCCTCTCCACCAAGAACCTAAATGGAAAAATATCCCTGAAGAGGTTATGGAGGTAATCAAAACCCATAACATTAAGGAAGGCTCCTTAAACTACAAAAGCCTCCTTACCATCGCCCTAGAGGCAAATGGGTCGGTACTAACAGGATCCAGGTTCAGCCCAGACTATCCATTCCTAAATATCTTCTACATTAGGAACTTGAAGAGGCTACCAAAAGAAACCCTGTGCTTTCTTTGGTTCCTCCTTGAGACTTTCACAATAGCCGTGGCATTCAATTCTGCAAAACTAAATGCCTACCTATTAGAAAGTCAGACTGGACTGCTGTCTGAGGAAGAAAAAGGTACAATAAAGCTTCTGGAATGGTTTCTCCCTACACAAAAATGGGTCGAAGCCATGGGAACATCTCCCAAGAAACACTGTCTTGTCCTATTCAACAAACCTAGTTTGTATGCGACAAAATATGTGTATCGTGCCCCTCACACATTCATCCAGGCATGGTATGAGGTAAATCCATCGGATGTATACTTCAAAACTAACAGGTATACAGAATGGATACAACTCAGGAAAAAGATGGCAACAATAAACTTCGTCGACGTTGAAAGCATACCTATAAAGGTATTAACAGAAGAAGAAGTTTATAGGGAAGATGACAGACAGGCCAACGAATGGGAAGAGGCCCAAATCAGCTATTACGGCAAACACCCATTCTTCAACAAGGTGCACATAATTAGTGGACCTCCTCAGCCTCCAGGACACCTCTTTCGTCCCATCCCAGAGATAGCTAAAGATTGGATCAAAGTAGACATCTGGACCCCGCCAAAAGAATTTCGTGATAAGTTAAAAGCCGAAGGCCTCTTGCCAAACGGAAAAGATCCCTATGAAGATGACGATCCAGCAAAGCCGCCTGAAGCTAGTGACTCGCAAGCAGATGACTCACCAGATCCCTACGAAAATGACGATCCAGCAGACCCGTATGAAGACGACCCATCTCACCCAGATTCCCGCTGGAAGTAATCTGGCTTATCCATAAAGAAGAAGATCCTAGTATGATTAATATTTTTAAGTGTGTTTTATGTATTAGATTAATCACTCTTAAAGTGGTTAATGGTGTGCTTAGGATCTTCTTCTTTATGGATAAGCCAGATTACTTCCAGCGGGAATCTGGGTGAGATGGGTCGTCTTCATACGGGTCTGCTGGATCGTCATTTTCGTAGGGATCTGGTGAGTCATCTGCTTGCGAGTCACTAGCTTCAGGCGGCTTTGCTGGATCGTCATCTTCATAGGGATCTTTTCCGTTTGGCAAGAGGCCTTCGGCTTTTAACTTATCACGAAATTCTTTTGGCGGGGTCCAGATGTCTACTTTGATCCAATCTTTAGCTATCTCTGGGATGGGACGAAAGAGGTGTCCTGGAGGCTGAGGAGGTCCACTAATTATGTGCACCTTGTTGAAGAATGGGTGTTTGCCGTAATAGCTGATTTGGGCCTCTTCCCATTCGTTGGCCTGTCTGTCATCTTCCCTATAAACTTCTTCTTCTGTTAATACCTTTATAGGTATGCTTTCAACGTCGACGAAGTTTATTGTTGCCATCTTTTTCCTGAGTTGTATCCATTCTGTATACCTGTTAGTTTTGAAGTATACATCCGATGGATTTACCTCATACCATGCCTGGATGAATGTGTGAGGGGCACGATACACATATTTTGTCGCATACAAACTAGGTTTGTTGAATAGGACAAGACAGTGTTTCTTGGGAGATGTTCCCATGGCTTCGACCCATTTTTGTGTAGGGAGAAACCATTCCAGAAGCTTTATTGTACCTTTTTCTTCCTCAGACAGCAGTCCAGTCTGACTTTCTAATAGGTAGGCATTTAGTTTTGCAGAATTGAATGCCACGGCTATTGTGAAAGTCTCAAGGAGGAACCAAAGAAAGCACAGGGTTTCTTTTGGTAGCCTCTTCAAGTTCCTAATGTAGAAGATATTTAGGAATGGATAGTCTGGGCTGAACCTGGATCCTGTTAGTACCGACCCATTTGCCTCTAGGGCGATGGTAAGGAGGCTTTTGTAGTTTAAGGAGCCTTCCTTAATGTTATGGGTTTTGATTACCTCCATAACCTCTTCAGGGATATTTTTCCATTTAGGTTCTTGGTGGAGAGGGGTTTTTTCAGAGGGTGTCGAGGTACTCATTGTGTTTGGTGAAGGTGGACTGGTGGTTTGATGGTCCATCTTCGGGTTTGTGGTGCCCTTTAAATAGGCGTTTGGCTTCGTTGAGAAGCCTTGTTGGATATCTTGAACAGTGATGGATGGATTCTCCATCATCAGTATCCTGTTGTTGATTTTAGTTGCCTTTGGGTCCTTTCGTCTCTCAAGAGGTTGATGATCTTGAGACGTGTTGGGTTTGTGTCCACGTATCTTTTCCCGATATGACCCGACTGCTTTTTTCTGCGGGATTCGTTTCTTCACTGTTGGAGGATTCTTTAAAGTGGGTGATGCAGTAGCAGTGTTCGGTCTTATCTTGCAAGTGGGTTTCGTGTCAGCATTATCTTCTTTTCTGCGAGTGGGCTCTTTCTTTTTTAAAGCTGACATATTCTCCCTAGTGGGCAAGGTTACTGTAGGGAGGGAATCTTGAACGTGGTCTGTTGGTCCTTGCTGTCTGGTGGTGTGTGGGACCAACCTTCTTTGTGACATGTTTTTCCGATGGCTGTTTTTCCGGCAAGGAATGCTGTCAGCCATGTAGATAGTCATTAGACCGGTGTCTGAGTCAGATTGCTCGTCTGAACTGTCATCTGAGCTTGAACCATAGAAGATAGAACAGATTGTATTTTCTCCTGGTTCATCTTCTAGAGAGTACAAGAACTCTATTTCAGAGACGTCAACTGGTTCTATCTTGTTGATTGCTTCAACAAGGGCTTGGGTCTTTCTTCTGTCTTTGCAATCTTTTGCAAAGTGGCCCTGTTTGTTGCATACATAGCAACGATCAGTGTCTCTGCTTCGACTTGACTTCTTACTCAAGAATTTCCAGTTCTTCTTGGGTCTGAATCGTCTCTCGGTTTTCCTTGAGGTGCTTAGACCTTTAAGGATTTTAGACCCTTTTGGACAGACACATGCAGACTCTTCTTTGCATCCGATCTTTAGATGTTTGTCACTGCAAGCTGAGCCTAGGCGCCTTCCTGTTTTTTCAAACTCGGCTAAGAATCGCTGCTGGTTACACAGTTTGGTTAGAGCATTCATGATCAACTGGTAGAGGCCTCCTAGCGAGACATTGGCTACCGTTTGATTTTTGTTTTCTAACATCCTGTACGCTTCATTTGTCAGCGACTCTGGGAATGAGCTGAGAAAGACTTGCTTGAGGTTCACATCATCGATGCCGTTCAGGCAGTAGAACCTTTCAGACATTCGATTGTAGTGCTTTTCAAGGTCTTTCTGTTTGAAAGAACAACATTTCATTTTTAAGAACTCATCCCTAGCTCGTATCTTATATTCAATAGGATTTCCAACAAATTCAAGTTGGATTTCTCTTATGAATGCTTCTGGAGCCTGGCATTGAAGGAGTTGGAGATGTCGGTATTCTCCAAGGCTAAGATACCAATCTCTGAGTCTTCCTTGGCATCTTGCTAGAAACCTTTTGATGACCATGGCAATGTCATAGTATTGAAGTTCTGCTTCACACCATGTTAGCATTTCAATACTTCTATCAAGCCATTTTGATGGTGGGATGTCATCAAAGGTGAATTTGATCTTTGAGTCTGTGACTGGATGTTGTTGCTGGTTTCCACTCTGAGCCGCATGGTTTGAGGCATTATCATCATTTTCATTAACTTCGGAATGAAAATCATACCTCTCGGTGCGTTCTGGTTCAGTCATGAAGAGGTGTTCAAACTCTTCTGTCGGGCTTACGTCTTCATATGACTTTGGCGTGGAACCTTCTGAACCTGGGTCAGACTCGTCATCTGACTGTGTTGTAATGACCGGTGCCATAGTCGGCACATCCTGGTTGTTTTTGCTCATAGCATGTAAAAACGAGGAGATGGGGTTATCTTCTCCCTTTCCTATGGCTTTAGATGAAGCCATCATCATGCTATCATCAGCAATCTTCTTGCCCGTTGATGGATCTTGTGGCTTGCTTGTAGATGCTCTCTGATTTGAGCTGTCAGATGTCATGGAAGTTGCAGGAGATGACCTTTGTTTCCTTGCTTTGATCTTAGCTTGCTCACTTGACCATAATCTTAAAGACGGTGAGTCTTCAGGATATGATGAAATTTGCAGTGGTTGAGGATCAAAGGCTGCCCTCACGAATGGTGAGGAGGGTAGTCTCCATGGATCATCTGCTAGTGTTGAGACTCTCTGCTGCTTGTGTTGTCTTTCCAGATCTGCAAGCTGTGCTTTTAGAAACTTCATTTCAGCTTCCTTCTCAGTCTGGGCAACGCTTCTTGTGCTTACCATGCCTGGGTTATTGTAAGCCATCTGAAGTAATTCATTATGAATACCAAGAATTTTATTCTTGATTTCATAGATGATTCCTTCAAGTCCAGTCATCCTGTTGGACAGGGCTGCTTGGGACTTTAAGAGATCCTCTTGCTTTGCAATGATGGATCTAAGAGCGTTGTTTTGAGCAACAGCGTTTTCACTTTGCCAGTTCAAAGTGGCTTCAGCAGGGGTAACCTGGTGTTGGACACCATTTGCACCTATGGTGGTTGGGTTCTCAATCTTCCAACTATGTCGAGCCTTTTGCTGGACATTCTCAAAGGTGGATAAAGGTGGGAATTCGGTGTGGTAATTTTGGGGTGAGGGTGCTGGTGTAAGGGTGAAACATTCTTTGGGTGGTGTGGGTGGATGTTTCAGTGGTGGAGGAGGTGATGGTTTTGGTGGTTTAGGTTTGGGTTTTGAATCACCATACAGGACATAGTAGTCAAACTTTCCTGATGGTTCACCAAGAAGACCAACTGTTGGGTCTCCAGCTTCATACCTCTGTTTGAGAGTAAACTGGGAACCTTTCTTCTTTCTCTGGTTGTCTTCTTCTTCATACTCTAGCTTATATGCCTCATCAAGGCAATCTTGACAGTCACATACATCGAAAGGATTATGTGGTGTCTGTGCTGGAGCTTCTACCGGTTGCATCATGTGCATCGAGGAGAAAACATCTCTTCGATCTTGTCTGTCAAATCTGACTTCGACATGTCCATCCTGGTGACGGATGAACTCTGGAGTTGTCGTTGTCTGGACCGGTGCTTGGTGGATCTGTTCGTAATTAGTTATCCATTTTTCTGGAAGTAGCTTTGTGAGCTCTTCTCTGGATAGCTGCTTAGGAACATATGTGCAGGTTGGCGTTGCATTAGAATCGATGTCTATGAGCAGCGCATCACCTGAGTTGTCTTGGCCTGGAACCATAAGATCCAAGGCATGATCTTGAACTCTGTAAGCCATCTGATAATGGAAAGTAGCCTGAAAAGTGTTGACCTGTGGAGTGCCACCGATTTGGATCTGGGCTTTTAAGGCTGTTAAGAGTGAAGGGTCATTAAGGGGCATACAGAAGTTTGGATAGAAGGTGACAAAGACCGTTCCGGCGTTCAAGGTGGTTTGTATCGTACCAATACAAGCGTGTTGATACTGTACAAATCTTGTATCGACTAAAGCGATTCGAGAGAACGCTGGTAACCCTTTCCTTCCATGGAAAGTAAGGGCTAATCTAATGGCACCAAAGTGGATATGTGTATATCCTTGGGCAAGACAGATCCTTGGAAGATCTGGGGGTAGGGATAGGGTGACTAGGTGTTCAGACGTTGTGGCAGGGAGTTGGTGTGAGCTATACTTGGAAGCTTGGACAAACTCCTTGACAATCGGACTAGACGAGGAACCTATAATCCTTTTTACCTTCGTGGATAAAGAATTATGAGGTTTGGAGAAGACACTATAGGGGTTGACTAGGATCTTCTTCTTTATGGATAAGCCAGATTACTTCCAGCGGGAATCTGGGTGAGATGGGTCGTCTTCATACGGGTCTGCTG
Source organism: Tagetes erecta (assembly GCA_030867185.1). NCBI lineage: Eukaryota > Viridiplantae > Streptophyta > Magnoliopsida > Asterales > Asteraceae > Tagetes > Tagetes erecta. Next base: position 25,404,221 of record CM061494.1, read on the forward strand.
GATCGTCATTTTCGTAGGGATCTGGTGAGTCATCTGCTTGCGAGTCACTAGCTTCAGGCGGCTTTGCTGGATCGTCATCTTCATAGGGATCTTTTCCGTTTGGCAAGAGGCCTTCGGCTTTTAACTTATCACGAAATTCTTTTGGCGGGGTCCAGATGTCTACTTTGATCCAATCTTTAGCTATCTCTGGGATGGGACGAAAGAGGTGTCCTGGAGGCTGAGGAGGTCCACTAATTATGTGCACCTTGTTGAAGAATGGGTGTTTGCCGTAATAGCTGATTTGGGCCTCTTCCCATTCGTTGGCCTGTCTGTCATCTTCCCTATAAACTTCTTCTTCTGTTAATACCTTTATAGGTATGCTTTCAACGTCGACGAAGTTTATTGTTGCCATCTTTTTCCTGAGTTGTATCCATTCTGTATACCTGTTAGTTTTGAAGTATACATCCGATGGATTTACCTCATACCATGCCTGGATGAATGTGTGAGGGGCACGATACACATATTTTGTCGCATACAAACTAGGTTTGTTGAATAGGACAAGACAGTGTTTCTTGGGAGATGTTCCCATGGCTTCGACCCATTTTTGTGTAGGGAGAAACCATTCCAGAAGCTTTATTGTACCTTTTTCTTCCTCAGACAGCAGTCCAGTCTGACTTTCTAATAGGTAGGCATTTAGTTTTGCAGAATTGAATGCCACGGCTATTGTGAAAGTCTCAAGGAGGAACCAAAGAAAGCACAGGGTTTCTTTTGGTAGCCTCTTCAAGTTCCTAATGTAGAAGATATTTAGGAATGGATAGTCTGGGCTGAACCTGGATCCTGTTAGTACCGACCCATTTGCCTCTAGGGCGATGGTAAGGAGGCTTTTGTAGTTTAAGGAGCCTTCCTTAATGTTATGGGTTTTGATTACCTCCATAACCTCTTCAGGGATATTTTTCCATTTAGGTTCTTGGTGGAGAGGGGTTTTTTCAGAGGGTGTCGAGGTACTCATTGTGTTTGGTGAAGGTGGACTGGTGGTTTGATGGTCCATCTTCGGGTTTGTGGTGCCCTTTAAATAGGCGTTTGGCTTCGTTGAGAAGCCTTGTTGGATATCTTGAACAGTGATGGATGGATTCTCCATCATCAGTATCCTGTTGTTGATTTTAGTTGCCTTTGGGTCCTTTCGTCTCTCAAGAGGTTGATGATCTTGAGACGTGTTGGGTTTGTGTCCACGTATCTTTTCCCGATATGACCCGACTGCTTTTTTCTGCGGGATTCGTTTCTTCACTGTTGGAGGATTCTTTAAAGTGGGTGATGCAGTAGCAGTGTTCGGTCTTATCTTGCAAGTGGGTTTCGTGTCAGCATTATCTTCTTTTCTGCGAGTGGGCTCTTTCTTTTTTAAAGCTGACATATTCTCCCTAGTGGGCAAGGTTACTGTAGGGAGGGAATCTTGAACGTGGTCTGTTGGTCCTTGCTGTCTGGTGGTGTGTGGGACCAACCTTCTTTGTGACATGTTTTTCCGATGGCTGTTTTTCCGGCAAGGAATGCTGTCAGCCATGTAGATAGTCATTAGACCGGTGTCTGAGTCAGATTGCTCGTCTGAACTGTCATCTGAGCTTGAACCATAGAAGATAGAACAGATTGTATTTTCTCCTGGTTCATCTTCTAGAGAGTACAAGAACTCTATTTCAGAGACGTCAACTGGTTCTATCTTGTTGATTGCTTCAACAAGGGCTTGGGTCTTTCTTCTGTCTTTGCAATCTTTTGCAAAGTGGCCCTGTTTGTTGCATACATAGCAACGATCAGTGTCTCTGCTTCGACTTGACTTCTTACTCAAGAATTTCCAGTTCTTCTTGGGTCTGAATCGTCTCTCGGTTTTCCTTGAGGTGCTTAGACCTTTAAGGATTTTAGACCCTTTTGGACAGACACATGCAGACTCTTCTTTGCATCCGATCTTTAGATGTTTGTCACTGCAAGCTGAGCCTAGGCGCCTTCCTGTTTTTTCAAACTCGGCTAAGAATCGCTGCTGGTTACACAGTTTGGTTAGAGCATTCATGATCAACTGGTAGAGGCCTCCTAGCGAGACATTGGCTACCGTTTGATTTTTGTTTTCTAACATCCTGTACGCTTCATTTGTCAGCGACTCTGGGAATGAGCTGAGAAAGACTTGCTTGAGGTTCACATCATCGATGCCGTTCAGGCAGTAGAACCTTTCAGACATTCGATTGTAGTGCTTTTCAAGGTCTTTCTGTTTGAAAGAACAACATTTCATTTTTAAGAACTCATCCCTAGCTCGTATCTTATATTCAATAGGATTTCCAACAAATTCAAGTTGGATTTCTCTTATGAATGCTTCTGGAGCCTGGCATTGAAGGAGTTGGAGATGTCGGTATTCTCCAAGGCTAAGATACCAATCTCTGAGTCTTCCTTGGCATCTTGCTAGAAACCTTTTGATGACCATGGCAATGTCATAGTATTGAAGTTCTGCTTCACACCATGTTAGCATTTCAATACTTCTATCAAGCCATTTTGATGGTGGGATGTCATCAAAGGTGAATTTGATCTTTGAGTCTGTGACTGGATGTTGTTGCTGGTTTCCACTCTGAGCCGCATGGTTTGAGGCATTATCATCATTTTCATTAACTTCGGAATGAAAATCATACCTCTCGGTGCGTTCTGGTTCAGTCATGAAGAGGTGTTCAAACTCTTCTGTCGGGCTTACGTCTTCATATGACTTTGGCGTGGAACCTTCTGAACCTGGGTCAGACTCGTCATCTGACTGTGTTGTAATGACCGGTGCCATAGTCGGCACATCCTGGTTGTTTTTGCTCATAGCATGTAAAAACGAGGAGATGGGGTTATCTTCTCCCTTTCCTATGGCTTTAGATGAAGCCATCATCATGCTATCATCAGCAATCTTCTTGCCCGTTGATGGATCTTGTGGCTTGCTTGTAGATGCTCTCTGATTTGAGCTGTCAGATGTCATGGAAGTTGCAGGAGATGACCTTTGTTTCCTTGCTTTGATCTTAGCTTGCTCACTTGACCATAATCTTAAAGACGGTGAGTCTTCAGGATATGATGAAATTTGCAGTGGTTGAGGATCAAAGGCTGCCCTCACGAATGGTGAGGAGGGTAGTCTCCATGGATCATCTGCTAGTGTTGAGACTCTCTGCTGCTTGTGTTGTCTTTCCAGATCTGCAAGCTGTGCTTTTAGAAACTTCATTTCAGCTTCCTTCTCAGTCTGGGCAACGCTTCTTGTGCTTACCATGCCTGGGTTATTGTAAGCCATCTGAAGTAATTCATTATGAATACCAAGAATTTTATTCTTGATTTCATAGATGATTCCTTCAAGTCCAGTCATCCTGTTGGACAGGGCTGCTTGGGACTTTAAGAGATCCTCTTGCTTTGCAATGATGGATCTAAGAGCGTTGTTTTGAGCAACAGCGTTTTCACTTTGCCAGTTCAAAGTGGCTTCAGCAGGGGTAACCTGGTGTTGGACACCATTTGCACCTATGGTGGTTGGGTTCTCAATCTTCCAACTATGTCGAGCCTTTTGCTGGACATTCTCAAAGGTGGATAAAGGTGGGAATTCGGTGTGGTAATTTTGGGGTGAGGGTGCTGGTGTAAGGGTGAAACATTCTTTGGGTGGTGTGGGTGGATGTTTCAGTGGTGGAGGAGGTGATGGTTTTGGTGGTTTAGGTTTGGGTTTTGAATCACCATACAGGACATAGTAGTCAAACTTTCCTGATGGTTCACCAAGAAGACCAACTGTTGGGTCTCCAGCTTCATACCTCTGTTTGAGAGTAAACTGGGAACCTTTCTTCTTTCTCTGGTTGTCTTCTTCTTCATACTCTAGCTTATATGCCTCATCAAGGCAATCTTGACAGTCACATACATCGAAAGGATTATGTGGTGTCTGTGCTGGAGCTTCTACCGGTTGCATCATGTGCATCGAGGAGAAAACATCTCTTCGATCTTGTCTGTCAAATCTGACTTCGACATGTCCATCCTGGTGACGGATGAACTCTGGAGTTGTCGTTGTCTGGACCGGTGCTTGGTGGATCTGTTCGTAATTAGTTATCCATTTTTCTGGAAGTAGCTTTGTGAGCTCTTCTCTGGATAGCTGCTTAGGAACATATGTGCAGGTTGGCGTTGCATTAGAATCGATGTCTATGAGCAGCGCATCACCTGAGTTGTCTTGGCCTGGAACCATAAGATCCAAGGCATGATCTTGAACTCTGTAAGCCATCTGATAATGGAAAGTAGCCTGAAAAGTGTTGACCTGTGGAGTGCCACCGATTTGGATCTGGGCTTTTAAGGCTGTTAAGAGTGAAGGGTCATTAAGGGGCATACAGAAGTTTGGATAGAAGGTGACAAAGACCGTTCCGGCGTTCAAGGTGGTTTGTATCGTACCAATACAAGCGTGTTGATACTGTACAAATCTTGTATCGACTAAAGCGATTCGAGAGAACGCTGGTAACCCTTTCCTTCCATGGAAAGTAAGGGCTAATCTAATGGCACCAAAGTGGATATGTGTATATCCTTGGGCAAGACAGATCCTTGGAAGATCTGGGGGTAGGGATAGGGTGACTAGGTGTTCAGACGTTGTGGCAGGGAGTTGGTGTGAGCTATACTTGGAAGCTTGGACAAACTCCTTGACAATCGGACTAGACGAGGAACCTATAATCCTTTTTACCTTCGTGGATAAAGAATTATGAGGTTTGGAGAAGACACTATAGGGGTTGACTATGGGCATACTAGTAATAGGGATTTTAGAATCATCGGACATATATGAGATTTCATATAGTTGATCTATTCTAGACGCAGACAGCTTGTTGTGAGTGGTAAGTCGACAGAGGTTCGCGGTAAAGTCTCAATTTGGTACGAGCTGGGAAAACTTGATAATTGTTAGAGGAGTCTAAACCCAGTTATGAATCAAGATCAAGGTCTATCCCGTTCTAGTTCTTCTTTAAGAAGATCGTCTGCGTCTAGAATAGATCAACTATATGAAATCTCATATATGTCCGATGATTCTAAAATCCCTATTACTAGTATGCCCATAGTCAACCCCTATAGTGTCTTCTCCAAACCTCATAATTCTTTATCCACGAAGGTAAAAAGGATTATAGGTTCCTCGTCCAGTCCGATTGTCAAGGAGTTTGTTCAAACTTCCAAGTATAACTCACACCAACTCCCTGCCACAACGTCTGAACACCTAGTCACCCTATCCCTACCCCCAGATCTTCCAAGGATCTGTCTTGCCCAAGGATATACACATATCCACTTTGGTGCCATTAGATTAGCCCTTACTTTCCATGGAAGGAAAGGGTTACCAGCGTTCTCTCGAATCGCTCTAGTCGATACAAGATTTGTACAGTATCAACACGCTTGTATTGGTACGATACAAACCACCTTGAACGCCGGAACGGTCTTTGTCACCTTCTATCCAAACTTCTGTATGCCCCTTAATGACCCTTCACTCTTAACAGCCTTAAAAGCCCAGATCCAAATCGGTGGTACTCCACAGGTCAACACTTTTCAGGCTACTTTCCATTATCAGATGGCTTACAGAGTTCAAGATCATGCCTTGGATCTTATGGTTCCAGGCCAAGACAACTCAGGTGATGCGCTGCTCATAGACATCGATTCTAATGCAACGCCAACCTGCACATATGTTCCTAAACAGCTATCCAGAGAAGAGCTTACAAAGCTACTTCCAGAAAAATGGATAACTAATTACGAACAGATCCACCAAGCACCGGTCCAGACAACGACAACTCCAGAGTTCATCCGTCACCAGGATGGACATGTCGAAGTCAGATTTGACAGACAGGATCGAAGAGATGTTTTCTCCTCGATGCATATGATGCAACCGGTAGAAGCTCCAGCACAGACATCACATAATCCTTTCGATATATGTGACTGTCAAGATTGCCTTGATGAGGCATACAAGCTAGAGTATGAAGAAGAAGACAACCAGAGAAAGAAGAAAGGTTCCCAGTTTACTCTCAAACAGAGGTATGAAGCTGGAGACCCAACAGTTGGTCTTCTTGGTGAACCATCAGGAAAGTTTGACTACTATGTCCTGTATGGTGATTCACAACCCAAACCTAAACCACCAAAACCATCACCTCCTCCACCACTGAAACATCCACCCACACCACCTAAAGAATGTTTCACCCTTACACCAGCACCCTCACCCCAAAATTACCACACCGAATTCCCACCCTTATCCACCTTTGAGAATGTCCAGCAAAAGGCTCGACATAGTTGGAAGATTGAGAATCCAACCACCATAGGTGCAAATGGTGTCCAACACCAGGTTACCCCTGCTGAAGCCACTTTGAACTGGCAAAGTGAAAACGCTGTTGCTCAAAACAACGCTCTTAGATCCATCATTGCAAAGCAAGAGGATCTCTTAAAGTCCCAAGCAGCCCTGTCTAACAGGATGACCGGACTTGAAGGAATCATTTATGAAATCAGGAGTAAAATTCTTGGTCTTCATAATGAATTGCTTCAGATGGCTTACAACAACCCAGGCATGGTAAGCACAAGAAGCGTTGCCCAGACTGAGAAGGAAGCTGAAATGAAGTTCCTAAAAGCACAGCTTGCAGATCTGGAAAGACAACACAAGCAGCAGAGAGTCTCAACACTAGCAGATGATCCATGGAGACTACCCTCCTCACCATTCGTGAGAGCAGCCTTTGATCCTCAACCACTGCAAATTTCATCATATCCTGAAGACTCACCGTCTTTACGATTATGGTCGAGTGAGCAAGCTAAGATCAAAGCAAGGAAACAAAGGTCATCTCCTGCAACCTCCATGACATCTGACAGCTCAAATCAGAGACCATCTACAAGCAAGCCACAAGATCCATCAACGGGCAAGAAGGTTGCTGATGATAGCATGATGATGGCTTCATCTAAAGCCCCAGAAGATGTCCCAATCAAGTCGTATGATCCGGTTGCCTCCTTCCTTTCAGCACTTAGACGAAAAGATTATGTTGAGCAACCACTGATTTTAACTGACTCAGATGATGAGTCCGCTTCTGATGATACAGAAATAGATGCGTCCTCTGCAAACCCAAAACCCATCTATTCTGCACAACATCAGAAACCACACAGAACAAAAGTGCCTCCCTCACCAATTGCCAAAGTACACTTGTTAACCAACACGTATGCAAAACCTATCCCGGTCGTTGCATTCTTTGATACAGGTTCTGCAGCCTCCGTCCTGGACCCAGAGATTCTCCCATCAGAATTTTGGAGGCCTTGTTGCAGATACTTCGTAGCGGCAAACGGAGAAACTTTTAAAATAGACAAGATCAGTATTCCGATACATCTCAGGCTTTTCCCGACATGCACAGTCCGGCACAAGTTTTTGGGATCAAATGGCCATGGTAAAGATCTTCTCATTGGATTTGATATCCTATACAGACTACGTGATCTAAGATATGGTGAAGAAGGTCTTAGATACAAGAAGTTTACAAACCCCTGGAGCACGGTTCCACGACTCTATATGGCCTCCCCCCTTCCCATAGAAGAAATTAAGCGTAGGATTATCGAAACATCATGCGCATCCAGCCATACAGAATTCTTAACAAAACACAGATCTCCATTATGGCTAAACCCCTCTTTTTTCGTTTCTCTGCCATTCAAGCAAAATGAAGACATTAACCCCACAAGGGCAAGCCACCCAGGGATGAACCCAGAGCACACACAGCTGGCAGTACAAGAGTGTGCTGAGCTGGTCAAACAGGACCTCATAGAGCCAACGATGTCCCAATGGGCATGCGAAGCTTTTTATGTGAACAAAAGAAGTGAACAAGTTCGAGGGAAATTAAGGCTGGTAATCAATTATCAACCATTAAATCACTTCTTGGCAGATGACAAGTTCCCACTCCCTCAGAAGAAATCATTGTTCCAATCCTTGGTCAATGCAAAGGTCCTCTCAAAATTCGATCTCAAGGCTGGTTTTTGGCAACTAGGTATTAAGCCAGAAGATCGGCCAAAAACAGCATTTTGTATTCCTAACCACCACTACCAGTGGAAGGTTATGCCATTTGGTTTAAAAAATGCTCCTTCAGTATTCCAGAAGGCTATGGTTCGGATATTTGAACCAATCCTTGAGAATGCATTAATATATATTGATGACATCCTCCTATTTTCAGAAGACGAAGAATCTCATGCAGAACTCCTCCTAAAGTTCCATTCGATAGTCCAACAATATGGAATAATGCTCTCAGAGAAAAAGATGGAGGTTGGGGTTAACAACATTAAATTCCTCGGGATGAAGATCGCCGACGGAAAATACCAACCACAACCGCACATATCCCAAGAGCTGCATCGTTTTCCAGATAAGCTAACGTCACAAAAAGAGATCCAACAGTTCCTTGGCTTGGTAAATTATATGGCTGAATTTTTGCCAAAATTGTCAAAACATACAGGGTACCTATACCCTATGTTGAAAAAGAATCCTCCAGAATGGTCTGAAAAACAAACAGAGGCTGTCAAACAAATAAAGCAACTTGCTGATGTGATGCCACCATTAAAGATTCCTGCACCAACAGACAAGCGAATCTTACAAACAGATGCTAGTGATGAGTACTGGGCAGCAGTCCTACTTGCAGAAGACGACAAAGGTACAAGAACCATTTGTGGTTACAAAAGTGGCACGTTCAAAGATTCAGAAAAGCATTATCACTCCACGTATAAAGAAATCTTAGCGGTTAAGAGAGGAATCGAAAAGTTCCAATTCCATCTTATCAACTACACTTTTCTGATTGAAATGGACATGTCATCTTTCCCAAAGATGCTACAGTTCAAAAGAAAGGCTCTCCCAGAAGCCCAATTATTACGATGGGCAAATTGGTTTTCCCAATGGTCGTTTACTGCTAAACACATCAAAGGAAATAGTAATATTCTGGCAGACTTTTTATCCAGGCCAAAACCCTATAAAAAGGACACCAAGATGTTACAATATTCCCACAACAACTGCCATATTCTACCAGCCATCTACACAATGAGTAAAGTTGACACCTCTAGCTCATCCAGTCTCCCGCTTGGACAAGAATTCATGGAGAAGGAAATCCCTGAAGAAGTTATTGAGGTAATAGCTGACCAAGCACTCAAAGACAGGTCTTTGATTTGCTATAAAACGTTCCTCACTATCACTCTCAGACAGCATGGTCTATTCATGAAAGGGCTGATCTTTCACCCAGATTACCCATTTATGAATGTATTTCATATCAAGAACCTCTACAACCTACCTAAAGAAGCATTGTGTTTCTTCTGGTATCTATTTGAGGCCCATACCATTGCAATGTCCTTTAACACCAGCAAACTACTTCAGTATCTTTTGGATTGCCAGTTTGGCAACATGCAAACAGATAGAAGAAACACCCTGAAACTACTCCAATGGTTCTATCCAGCCCATCAATTGACTACTCAGTTAGCAGCAGGTTCGAAAAAATACTGCATAATCATGTTTCGGAGACCCGGGTGTTACATACCTCCAACATCAATCCTAAATGGGCAGTCTGCAATCTTCCATGCTCCTTCATCCTTCATACATGCTTGGCTAGACAAGAAACCATCAAATCTTAGCTACAAGGTTTGGCACAACAGAGAATGGATGAAAGTTCGAGAATGTCTAGCTGTAGCAAATGGAAAAAGAATTGAAGAAATGCCCCCAAACATTATCAAAGGTGCAGATGTATGGGAAAATGATAGCCCATGGACTAAAGCCTGGACCAAAGCCCATAAAGAACATATCAACAATCATCTCTACAAATCAACTTTGGTCCTCACAGCAGATGAACTTGGAACATGGGATATAGAAGTTCAGTCACCTCGTACTCCGCTTGAAGAAGACACAGACTCAGAATAAGGAGAAAAAAGTAAAGAAGAAGACCCTCTGTTCAAGCCTTGTAAGGTTAGTTTTATGAAGATTAATCACTCATCAAGGTCTATCCCGTTCTAGTTCTTCTTTAAGAAGATCGTCTGCGTCTAGAATAGATCAACTATATGAAATCTCATATATGTCCGATGATTCTAAAATCCCTATTACTAGTATGCCCATAGTCAACCCCTATAGTATCTTCTCCAAACCTCATAATTCTTTATCCACGAAGGTAAAAAGGATTATAGGTTCCTCGTCTAGTCCGATTGTCAAGGAGTTTGTCCAAGCTTCCAAGTATAACTCACACCAACTCCCTGCCACAACGTCTGAACACCTAGTCACCCTATCCCTACCCCCAGATCTTCCAAGGATCTGTCTTGCCCAAGGATATACACATATCCACTTTGGTGCCATTAGATTAGCCCTTACTTTCCATGGAAGGAAAGGGTTACCAGCGTTCTCTCGAATCGCTTTAGTCGATACAAGATTTGTACAGTATCAACACGCTTGTATTGGTACGATACAAACCACCTTGAACGCCGGAACGGTCTTTGTCACCTTCTATCCAAACTTCTGTATGCCCCTTAATGACCCTTCACTCTTAACAGCCTTAAAAGCCCAGATCCAAATCGGTGGCACTCCACAGGTCAACACTTTTCAGGCTACTTTCCATTATCAGATGGCTTACAGAGTTCAAGATCATGCCTTGGATCTTATGGTTCCAGGCCAAGACAACTCAGGTGATGCGCTGCTCATAGACATCGATTCTAATGCAACGCCAACCTGCACATATGTTCCTAAGCAGCTATCCAGAGAAGAGCTCACAAAGCTACTTCCAGAAAAATGGATAACTAATTACGAACAGATCCACCAAGCACCGGTCCAGACAACGACAACTCCAGAGTTCATCCGTCACCAGGATGGACATGTCGAAGTCAGATTTGACAGACAAGATCGAAGAGATGTTTTCTCCTCGATGCACATGATGCAACCGGTAGAAGCTCCAGCACAGACACCACATAATCCTTTCGATGTATGTGACTGTCAAGATTGCCTTGATGAGGCATATAAGCTAGAGTATGAAGAAGAAGACAACCAGAGAAAGAAGAAAGGTTCCCAGTTTACTCTCAAACAGAGGTATGAAGCTGGAGACCCAACAGTTGGTCTTCTTGGTGAACCATCAGGAAAGTTTGACTACTATGTCCTGTATGGTGATTCAAAACCCAAACCTAAACCACCAAAACCATCACCTCCTCCACCACTGAAACATCCACCCACACCACCCAAAGAATGTTTCACCCTTACACCAGCACCCTCACCCCAAAATTACCACACCGAATTCCCACCTTTATCCACCTTTGAGAATGTCCAGCAAAAGGCTCGACATAGTTGGAAGATTGAGAACCCAACCACCATAGGTGCAAATGGTGTCCAACACCAGGTTACCCCTGCTGAAGCCACTTTGAACTAGCAAAGTGAAAACGCTGTTGCTCAAAACAACGCTCTTAGATCCATCATTGCAAAGCAAGAGGATCTCTTAAAGTCCCAAGCAGCCCTGTCCAACAGGATGACTGGACTTGAAGGAATCATCTATGAAATCAAGAATAAAATTCTTGGTATTCATAATGAATTACTTCAGATGGCTTACAATAACCCAGGCATGGTAAGCACAAGAAGCGTTGCCCAGACTGAGAAGGAAGCTGAAATGAAGTTTCTAAAAGCACAGCTTGCAGATCTGGAAAGACAACACAAGCAGCAGAGAGTCTCAACACTAGCAGATGATCCATGGAGACTACCCTCCTCACCATTCGTGAGGGCAGCCTTTGATCCTCAACCACTGCAAATTTCATCATATCCTGAAGACTCACCGTCTTTAAGATTATGGTCAAGTGAGCAAGCTAAGATCAAAGCAAGGAAACAAAGGTCATCTCCTGCAACTTCCATGACATCTGACAGCTCAAATCAGAGAGCATCTACAAGCAAGCCACAAGATCCATCAACGGGCAAGAAGATTGCTGATGATAGCATGATGATGGCTTCATCTAAAGCCATAGGAAAGGGAGAAGATAACCCCATCTCCTCGTTTTTACATGCTATGAGCAAAAACAACCAGGATGTGCCGACTATGGCACCGGTCATTACAACACAGTCAGATGACGAGTCTGACCCAGGTTCAGAAGGTTCCACGCCAAAGTCATATGAAGACGTAAGCCCGACAGAAGAGTTTGAACATCTCTTCATGACTGAACCAGAACGCACTGAGAGGTATGATTTTCATTCCGAAGTAAATGAAAATGATGATAATGCCTCCAATCATGCGGCTCACAGTGGAAACCAACAACAACATCCAGTCACAGACTCAAAGATCAAATTCACCTTTGATGACATCCCACCATCAAAATGGCTTGATAGAAGTATTGAAATGCTAACATGGTGTGAAGCAGAACTTCAATACTATGACATTGCCATGGTCATCAAAAGGTTTTTAGCAAGATGCCAAGGAAGACTCAGAGATTGGTATCTCAGCCTTGGAGAATACCGACATCTCCAACTCCTTCAATGCCAGGCTCCAGAAGCATTCATAAGAGAAATCCAACTTGAATTTGTTGGAAATCCTATTGAATATAAGATACGAGCTAGGGATGAGTTCTTAAAAATGAAATGTTGTTCTTTCAAACAGAAAGACCTTGAAAAGCACTACAATCGAATGTCTGAAAGGTTCTACTGCCTGAACGGCATCGATGATGTAAACCTCAAGCAAGTCTTTCTCAACTCATTCCCAGAGTCGCTAACAAATGAAGCATACAGGATGTTAGAAAACAAAAATCAAACGGTAGCCAATGTCTCGCTAGGAGGCCTCTACCAGTTGATCATGAATGCTCTAACCAAACTGTGTAACCAGCAGCGATTCTTAGCCGAGTTTGAAAAAACGGGAAAGCGCCTAGGCTCAGCTTGCAGTGACAAACATCTAAAGATCGGATGCAAAGAAGAGTCTGCATGTGTCTGTCCAAAAGGGTCTAAAATCCTTAAAGGTCTAAACACCTCAAGGAAAACAGAGAGACGATTCAAACCTAAGAAGAACTGGAAATTCTTGAGCAAGAAGTCAAGTCCAGGCCGGAACACTGACCGTTGCTATGTGTGCAACAAACAAGGCCACTTTGCAAAAGATTGCAAAGACAGAAGAAAGACCCAAGCCCTTGTTGAAGCAATCAACAAGATAGAACCAGTTGACGTCTCTGAAATAGAGTTCTTGTACTCTCTAGAAGATGAACCAGGAGAAAACACAATATGTTCTATCTTCTATGGTTCAAACTCAAATGACAGTTCAGATGAGCAATCTGACTCAGACACCGGTCTAATGACTATCTACATGGCTGACAGCATTCCTTGCCGGAAAAACAGCCATCGGAAAAACATGTCACAAAGAAGGTCGGTCCCACACACCACCAGACAGCAAGGACCAACAGACCACGTTCAAGATTCCCTCCCTACAGTAACCTTGCCCACTAGGGAGAATATGTCAGCTTTAAAAAAGAAAGAGCCCACTCGCAAAAAAGAAGATAATGCTGACACGAAACCCACTTGCAAGATAAGACCAAACACTGCTACTGCATCACCCACTTTAAAGAATCCTCCAACAGGTGGAAAACGAATCCCGCAGAAAAAGGCAGTCGGGTCATATCGGGAAAAGATACGTGGACACAAACCCAACACGTCTCAAGATCATCAACCCCTTGAGAGACGAAAGGGCCCAAAGGCAACTAAAATCAACAACAGGATACTGATGATGGAGAATCCATCCATCACTGTTCAAGATATCCAACAAAGCTTCTCAACGAAGCCAGACGCCTATTTAAAGGGCACCACAAACCCGAAGATGGACCATCAAACCACCAGTCCACCTTCACCAAACACAATGAGTACCTCTGAAAAAACCCCTCTCCACCAAGAGCCTAAATGGAAAAATATCCCTGAAGAGGTTATGGAGGTAATCAACACCCATAACATTAAGGAAGGCTCCCTAAACTACAAAAGCCTCCTTACCATCGCCCTAGAGGCAAATGGGTCGGTACTAACAGGATCCAGGTTCAGCCCAGACTACCCATTCCTAAATATCTTCTATATTAGGAACTTAAAAAGGCTACCAAAAGAAACCCTGTGCTTTCTTTGGTTCCTCTTTGAGACTTTCACAATAGTCGTGGCATTCAATTCTGCAAAACTAAATGCCTATCTATTAGAAAGTCAGACTGGACTGCTGTCTGAGGAAGAAAAAGGTACAATAAAGCTCCTGGAATGGTTTCTCCCTACACAAAAATGGGTCGAAGCCATGGGAACATCTCCCAAGAAACACTGTCTTGTCCTATTCAACAAACCTAGTTTGTATGCGGCAAAATATGTGTATCGTGCCCCTCACACATTCATCCAGGCATGGTATGATGTAAATCCATCGGATGTATACTTCAAAACAAACAGGTATACAGATTGGATACAACTCAGGAAAAAGATGGCAACAATAAACTTCGTCGACGTCGAAAGCATACCTATAAAGGTACTAACAGAAAAAGAAGTTTATAAGGAAGATGACAAGCAGGCCACTGAATGGGAAGAAGCTCAAATTAGCTATTACGGCAAACGCCCATTCTTCAACAAGGTGCACATAATTAGTGGACCTCCTCAGCCTCCAGGACACCTCTTTCGCCCCATCCCTGAGATAGCTAAAGATTGGATCAAAGTAGACATCTGGACCCCGCCAAAAGAATTGCGTGACAGATTAAAAGCCGAAGGCCTCTTGCCAAACGGAAAAGATCCCTATGAAGATAACGATCCAGCAAAGCCGCCTGAAGCTAGTGACTCGCAAGCAGATGACTCACCAGATCCCTACGAAGACGATGATCCAGCAGACCCGTATGAAGACGACCCATCTCACCCAGATTCCCGCTGGAAGTAATCTGGCTTATCCATAAAGAAGAAGATTCTAGTATAATTAAGTATGTTTAATATTTTATGAGTGTTTTATTTGTGTAATAGGTTAATCACTCTTATAGTGGTTAATGGTGTGCTTAGGATAAATAAAGCTTAATCTCTCTTAAAGTGATGTAAGCGCTTACGTATTTGTTTTTGTATTCTTGTTTGAATTATTGTAGCTGGCCCACATGAATTATGTATCATGAGGTCATGCATGATGTCATAGTGCCTTTCCTTGGTCTATAAAAGGAAGGCCTCTCTTCATTTGTAATCCATCCTTGGAAAGAAATAAAATCTTCTTCTATAATTCTCTCTCTAGTCTCCCTCTTGTTCTTCTTTTACATTTTGAGTCTCTTGAGTCTTTTCTTTTATAACCTTTGAGTCTAGAGTCTTTTACTGGTCTTATATAGATCAGCCATAAACCCCCCCCTTATCTGGTATCAGAGCCAGATAAGGGGGGGGTTTATGGCTGATCTATATAAGACCAGTAAAAGACTCTAGACTCAAAGGTTATAAAAGAAAAGACTCAAGAGACTCAAAATGTAAAAGAAGAACAAGAGGGAGACTAGAGAGAGAATTATAGAAGAAGATTTTATTTCTTTCCAAGGATGGATTACAAATGAGGGGAGGCCTTCCTTTTATAGACCAAGGAAAGGCACTATGACATCATGCATGACCTCATGATACATAATTCATGTGGGCCAGCTTACAATAATTCAAACAAGAATACAAAAACAAATACGTAAGCGCTTACATCACTTTAAGAGTGATTAAGCTTTATTTATCCTAAGCACACCATTAACCACTTTAAGAGTGATTAATCTAATACATAAAACACACTTAAAAATATTAATCATACTAGGATCTTCTTCTTTATGGATAAGCCAGATTACTTCCAGCGGGAATCTGGGTGAGATGGGTCGTCTTCATACGGGTCTGCTGGATCGTCATTTTCGTAGGGATCTGGTGAGTCATCTGCTTGCGAGTCACTAGCTTCAGGCGGCTTTGCTGGATCGTCATCTTCATAGGGATCTTTTCCGTTTGGCAAGAGGCCTTCGGCTTTTAACTTATCACGAAATTCTTTTGGCGGGGTCCAGATGTCTACTTTGATCCAATCTTTAGCTATCTCTGGGATGGGACGAAAGAGGTGTCCTGGAGGCTGAGGAGGTCCACTAATTATGTGCACCTTGTTGAAGAATGGGTGTTTGCCGTAATAGCTGATTTGGGCCTCTTCCCATTCGTTGGCCTGTCTGTCATCTTCCCTATAAACTTCTTCTTCTGTTAATACCTTTATAGGTATGCTTTCAACGTCGACGAAGTTTATTGTTGCCATCTTTTTCCTGAGTTGTATCCATTCTGTATACCTGTTAGTTTTGAAGTATACATCCGATGGATTTACCTCATACCATGCCTGGATGAATGTGTGAGGGGCACGATACACATATTTTGTCGCATACAAACTAGGTTTGTTGAATAGGACAAGACAGTGTTTCTTGGGAGATGTTCCCATGGCTTCGACCCATTTTTGTGTAGGGAGAAACCATTCCAGAAGCTTTATTGTACCTTTTTCTTCCTCAGACAGCAGTCCAGTCTGACTTTCTAATAGGTAGGCATTTAGTTTTGCAGAATTGAATGCCACGGCTATTGTGAAAGTCTCAAGGAGGAACCAAAGAAAGCACAGGGTTTCTTTTGGTAGCCTCTTCAAGTTCCTAATGTAGAAGATATTTAGGAATGGATAGTCTGGGCTGAACCTGGATCCTGTTAGTACCGACCCATTTGCCTCTAGGGCGATGGTAAGGAGGCTTTTGTAGTTTAAGGAGCCTTCCTTAATGTTATGGGTTTTGATTACCTCCATAACCTCTTCAGGGATATTTTTCCATTTAGGTTCTTGGTGGAGAGGGGTTTTTTCAGAGGGTGTCGAGGTACTCATTGTGTTTGGTGAAGGTGGACTGGTGGTTTGATGGTCCATCTTCGGGTTTGTGGTGCCCTTTAAATAGGCGTTTGGCTTCGTTGAGAAGCCTTGTTGGATATCTTGAACAGTGATGGATGGATTCTCCATCATCAGTATCCTGTTGTTGATTTTAGTTGCCTTTGGGTCCTTTCGTCTCTCAAGAGGTTGATGATCTTGAGACGTGTTGGGTTTGTGTCCACGTATCTTTTCCCGATATGACCCGACTGCTTTTTTCTGCGGGATTCGTTTCTTCACTGTTGGAGGATTCTTTAAAGTGGGTGATGCAGTAGCAGTGTTCGGTCTTATCTTGCAAGTGGGTTTCGTGTCAGCATTATCTTCTTTTCTGCGAGTGGGCTCTTTCTTTTTTAAAGCTGACATATTCTCCCTAGTGGGCAAGGTTACTGTAGGGAGGGAATCTTGAACGTGGTCTGTTGGTCCTTGCTGTCTGGTGGTGTGTGGGACCAACCTTCTTTGTGACATGTTTTTCCGATGGCTGTTTTTCCGGCAAGGAATGCTGTCAGCCATGTAGATAGTCATTAGACCGGTGTCTGAGTCAGATTGCTCGTCTGAACTGTCATCTGAGCTTGAACCATAGAAGATAGAACAGATTGTATTTTCTCCTGGTTCATCTTCTAGAGAGTACAAGAACTCTATTTCAGAGACGTCAACTGGTTCTATCTTGTTGATTGCTTCAACAAGGGCTTGGGTCTTTCTTCTGTCTTTGCAATCTTTTGCAAAGTGGCCCTGTTTGTTGCATACATAGCAACGATCAGTGTCTCTGCTTCGACTTGACTTCTTACTCAAGAATTTCCAGTTCTTCTTGGGTCTGAATCGTCTCTCGGTTTTCCTTGAGGTGCTTAGACCTTTAAGGATTTTAGACCCTTTTGGACAGACACATGCAGACTCTTCTTTGCATCCGATCTTTAGATGTTTGTCACTGCAAGCTGAGCCTAGGCGCCTTCCTGTTTTTTCAAATTCGGCTAAGAATTGCTGCTGGTTACACAGTTTGGTTAGAGCATTCATGATCAACTGGTAGAGGCCTCCCAGCGAGACATTGGCTACCGTTTGATTTTTGTTTTCTAACATCCTGTACGCTTCATTTGTCAGCGACTCTGGGAATGAGTTGAGAAAGACTTGCTTAAGGTTCACATCATCGATGCCGTTCAGGCAGTAGAACCTTTCAGACATTCGATTGTAGTGCTTTTCAAGGTCTTTCTGTTTGAAAGAACAACATTTCATTTTTAAGAACTCATCCCTAGCTCGTATCTTATATTCAATAGGATTTCCAACAAATTCAAGTTGGATTTCTCTTATGAATGCTTCTGGAGCCTGGCATTGAAGGAGTTGGAGATGTCGGTATTCTCCAAGGCTAAGATACCAATCTCTGAGTCTTCCTTGGCATCTTGCTAGAAACCTTTTGATGACCATGGCAATGTCATAGTATTGAAGTTCTGCTTCACACCATGTTAGCATTTCAATACTTCTATCAAGCCATTTTGATGGTGGGATGTCATCAAAGGTGAATTTGATCTTTGAGTCTGTGACTGGATGTTGTTGTTGGTTTCCACTGTGAGCCGCATGATTGGAGGCATTATCATCATTTTCATTTACTTCGGAATGAAAATCATACCTCTCAGTGCGTTCTGGTTCAGTCATGAAGAGATGTTCAAACTCTTCTGTCGGGCTTACGTCTTCATATGACTTTGGCGTGGAACCTTCTGAACCTGGGTCAGACTCGTCATCTGACTGTGTTGTAATGACCGGTGCCATAGTCGGCACATCCTGGTTGTTTTTGCTCATAGCATGTAAAAACGAGGAGATGGGGTTATCTTCTCCCTTTCCTATGGCTTTAGATGAAGCCATCATCATGCTATCATCAGCAATCTTCTTGCCCGTTGATGGATCTTGTGGCTTGCTTGTAGATGCTCTCTGATTTGAGCTGTCAGATGTCATGGAAGTTGCAGGAGATGACCTTTGTTTCCTTGCTTTGATCTTAGCTTGCTCACTTGACCATAATCTTAAAGACGGTGAGTCTTCAGGATATGATGAAATTTGCAGTGGTTGAGGATCAAAGGCTGCCCTCACGAATGGTGAGGAGGGTAGTCTCCATGGATCATCTGCTAGTGTTGAGACTCTCTGCTGCTTGTGTTGTCTTTCCAGATCTGCAAGCTGTGCTTTTAGAAACTTCATTTCAGCTTCCTTCTCAGTCTGGGCAACGCTTCTTGTGCTTACCATGCCTGGGTTATTGTAAGCCATCTGAAGTAATTCATTATGAATACCAAGAATTTTATTCTTGATTTCATAGATGATTCCTTCAAGTCCAGTCATCCTGTTGGACAGGGCTGCTTGGGACTTTAAGAGATCCTCTTGCTTTGCAATGATGGATCTAAGAGCGTTGTTTTGAGCAACAGCGTTTTCACTTTGCCAGTTCAAAGTGGCTTCAGCAGGGGTAACCTGGTGTTGGACACCATTTGCACCTATGGTGGTTGGGTTCTCAATCTTCCAACTATGTCGAGCCTTTTGCTGGACATTCTCAAAGGTGGATAAAGGTGGGAATTCGGTGTGGTAATTTTGGGGTGAGGGTGCTGGTGTAAGGGTGAAACATTCTTTGGGTGGTGTGGGTGGATGTTTCAGTGGTGGAGGAGGTGATGGTTTTGGTGGTTTAGGTTTGGGTTTTGAATCACCATACAGGACATAGTAGTCAAACTTTCCTGATGGTTCACCAAGAAGACCAACTGTTGGGTCTCCAGCTTCATACCTCTGTTTGAGAGTAAACTGGGAACCTTTCTTCTTTCTCTGGTTGTCTTCTTCTTCATACTCTAGCTTATATGCCTCATCAAGGCAATCTTGACAGTCACATACATCGAAAGGATTATGTGGTGTCTGTGCTGGAGCTTCTACCGGTTGCATCATGTGCATCGAGGAGAAAACATCTCTTCGATCTTGTCTGTCAAATCTGACTTCGACATGTCCATCCTGGTGACGGATGAACTCTGGAGTTGTCGTTGTCTGGACCGGTGCTTGGTGGATCTGTTCGTAATTAGTTATCCATTTTTCTGGAAGTAGCTTTGTGAGCTCTTCTCTGGATAGCTGCTTAGGAACATATGTGCAGGTTGGCGTTGCATTAGAATCGATGTCTATGAGCAGCGCATCACCTGAGTTGTCTTGGCCTGGAACCATAAGATCCAAGGCATGATCTTGAACTCTGTAAGCCATCTGATAATGGAAAGTAGCCTGAAAAGTGTTGACCTGTGGAGTGCCACCGATTTGGATCTGGGCTTTTAAGGCTGTTAAGAGTGAAGGGTCATTAAGGGGCATACAGAAGTTTGGATAGAAGGTGACAAAGACCGTTCCGGCGTTCAAGGTGGTTTGTATCGTACCAATACAAGCGTGTTGATACTGTACAAATCTTGTATCGACTAAAGCGATTCGAGAGAACGCTGGTAACCCTTTCCTTCCATGGAAAGTAAGGGCTAATCTAATGGCACCAAAGTGGATATGTGTATATCCTTGGGCAAGACAGATCCTTGGAAGATCTGGGGGTAGGGATAGGGTGACTAGGTGTTCAGACGTTGTGGCAGGGAGTTGGTGTGAGTTATACTTGGAAGCTTGGACAAACTCCTTGACAATCGGACTAGACGAGGAACCTATAATCCTTTTTACCTTCGTGGATAAAGAATTATGAGGTTTGTATTCAAACAAGAATACAAAAACAAATACGTAAGCGCTTACATCACTTTAAGAGTGATTAAGCTTTATTTATCCTAAGCACACCATTAACCACTTTAAGAGTGATTAATCTAATACATAAAACACACTTAAAAATATTAATCATACTAGGATCTTCTTCTTTATGGATAAGCCAGATTACTTCCAGCGGGAATCTGGGTGAGATGGGTCGTCTTCATACGGGTCTGCTGGATCGTCATTTTCGTAGGGATCTGGTGAGTCATCTGCTTGCGAGTCACTAGCTTCAGGCGGCTTTGCTGGATCGTCATCTTCATAGGGATCTTTTCCGTTTGGCAAGAGGCCTTCGGCTTTTAACTTATCACGAAATTCTTTTGGCGGGGTCCAGATGTCTACTTTGATCCAATCTTTAGCTATCTCTGGGATGGGATGAAAGAGGTGTCCTGGAGGCTGAGGAGGTCCACTAATTATGTGCACCTTGTTGAAGAATGGGTGTTTGCCGTAATAGCTGATTTGGGCCTCTTCCCATTCGTTGGCCTGTCTGTCATCTTCCCTATAAACTTCTTCTTCTGTTAATACCTTTATAGGTATGCTTTCAACGTCGACGAAGTTTATTGTTGCCATCTTTTTCCTGAGTTGTATCCATTCTGTATACCTGTTAGTTTTGAAGTATACATCCGATGGATTTACCTCATACCATGCCTGGATGAATGTGTGAGGGGCACGATACACATATTTTGTCGCATACAAACTAGGTTTGTTGAATAGGACAAGACAGTGTTTCTTGGGAGATGTTCCCATGGCTTCGACCCATTTTTGTGTAGGGAGAAACCATTCCAGAAGCTTTATTGTACCTTTTTCTTCCTCAGACAGCAGTCCAGTCTGACTTTCTAATAGGTAGGCATTTAGTTTTGCAGAATTGAATGCCACGGCTATTGTGAAAGTCTCAAGGAGGAACCAAAGAAAGCACAGGGTTTCTTTTGGTAGCCTCTTCAAGTTCCTAATGTAGAAGATATTTAGGAATGGATAGTCTGGGCTGAACCTGGATCCTGTTAGTACCGACCCATTTGCCTCTAGGGCGATGGTAAGGAGGCTTTTGTAGTTTAAGGAGCCTTCCTTAATGTTATGGGTTTTGATTACCTCCATAACCTCTTCAGGGATATTTTTCCATTTAGGTTCTTGGTGGAGAGGGGTTTTTTCAGAGGGTGTCGAGGTACTCATTGTGTTTGGTGAAGGTGGACTGGTGGTTTGATGGTCCATCTTCGGGTTTGTGGTGCCCTTTAAATAGGCGTTTGGCTTCGTTGAGAAGCCTTGTTGGATATCTTGAACAGTGATGGATGGATTCTCCATCATCAGTATCCTGTTGTTGATTTTAGTTGCCTTTGGGTCCTTTCGTCTCTCAAGAGGTTGATGATCTTGAGACGTGTTGGGTTTGTGTCCACGTATCTTTTCCCGATATGACCCGACTGCTTTTTTCTGCGGGATTCGTTTCTTCACTGTTGGAGGATTCTTTAAAGTGGGTGATGCAGTAGCAGTGTTCGGTCTTATCTTGCAAGTGGGTTTCGTGTCAGCATTATCTTCTTTTCTGCGAGTGGGCTCTTTCTTTTTTAAAGCTGACATATTCTCCCTAGTGGGCAAGGTTACTGTAGGGAGGGAATCTTGAACGTGGTCTGTTGGTCCTTGCTGTCTGGTGGTGTGTGGGACCAACCTTCTTTGTGACATGTTTTTCCGATGGCTGTTTTTCCGGCAAGGAATGCTGTCAGCCATGTAGATAGTCATTAGACCGGTGTCTGAGTCAGATTGCTCGTCTGAACTGTCATCTGAGCTTGAACCATAGAAGATAGAACAGATTGTATTTTCTCCTGGTTCATCTTCTAGAGAGTACAAGAACTCTATTTCAGAGACGTCAACTGGTTCTATCTTGTTGATTGCTTCAACAAGGGCTTGGGTCTTTCTTCTGTCTTTGCAATCTTTTGCAAAGTGGCCCTGTTTGTTGCATACATAGCAACGATCAGTGTCTCTGCTTCGACTTGACTTCTTACTCAAGAATTTCCAGTTCTTCTTGGGTCTGAATCGTCTCTCGGTTTTCCTTGAGGTGCTTAGACCTTTAAGGATTTTAGACCCTTTTGGACAGACACATGCAGACTCTTCTTTGCATCCGATCTTTAGATGTTTGTCACTGCAAGCTGAGCCTAGGCGCCTTCCTGTTTTTTCAAACTCGGCTAAGAATCGCTGCTGGTTACACAGTTTGGTTAGAGCATTCATGATCAACTGGTAGAGGCCTCCTAGCGAGACATTGGCTACCGTTTGATTTTTGTTTTCTAACATCCTGTACGCTTCATTTGTCAGCGACTCTGGGAATGAGCTGAGAAAGACTTGCTTGAGGTTCACATCATCGATGCCGTTCAGGCAGTAGAACCTTTCAGACATTCGATTGTAGTGCTTTTCAAGGTCTTTCTGTTTGAAAGAACAACATTTCATTTTTAAGAACTCATCCCTAGCTCGTATCTTATATTCAATAGGATTTCCAACAAATTCAAGTTGGATTTCTCTTATGAATGCTTCTGGAGCCTGGCATTGAAGGAGTTGGAGATGTCGGTATTCTCCAAGGCTAAGATACCAATCTCTGAGTCTTCCTTGGCATCTTGCTAGAAACCTTTTGATGACCATGGCAATGTCATAGTATTGAAGTTCTGCTTCACACCATGTTAGCATTTCAATACTTCTATCAAGCCATTTTGATGGTGGGATGTCATCAAAGGTGAATTTGATCTTTGAGTCTGTGACTGGATGTTGTTGCTGGTTTCCACTCTGAGCCGCATGGTTTGAGGCATTATCATCATTTTCATTAACTTCGGAATGAAAATCATACCTCTCGGTGCGTTCTGGTTCAGTCATGAAGAGGTGTTCAAACTCTTCTGTCGGGCTTACGTCTTCATATGACTTTGGCGTGGAACCTTCTGAACCTGGGTCAGACTCGTCATCTGACTGTGTTGTAATGACCGGTGCCATAGTCGGCACATCCTGGTTGTTTTTGCTCATAGCATGTAAAAACGAGGAGATGGGGTTATCTTCTCCCTTTCCTATGGCTTTAGATGAAGCCATCATCATGCTATCATCAGCAATCTTCTTGCCCGTTGATGGATCTTGTGGCTTGCTTGTAGATGCTCTCTGATTTGAGCTGTCAGATGTCATGGAAGTTGCAGGAGATGACCTTTGTTTCCTTGCTTTGATCTTAGCTTGCTCACTTGACCATAATCTTAAAGACGGTGAGTCTTCAGGATATGATGAAATTTGCAGTGGTTGAGGATCAAAGGCTGCCCTCACGAATGGTGAGGAGGGTAGTCTCCATGGATCATCTGCTAGTGTTGAGACTCTCTGCTGCTTGTGTTGTCTTTCCAGATCTGCAAGCTGTGCTTTTAGAAACTTCATTTCAGCTTCCTTCTCAGTCTGGGCAACGCTTCTTGTGCTTACCATGCCTGGGTTATTGTAAGCCATCTGAAGTAATTCATTATGAATACCAAGAATTTTATTCTTGATTTCATAGATGATTCCTTCAAGTCCAGTCATCCTGTTGGACAGGGCTGCTTGGGACTTTAAGAGATCCTCTTGCTTTGCAATGATGGATCTAAGAGCGTTGTTTTGAGCAACAGCGTTTTCACTTTGCCAGTTCAAAGTGGCTTCAGCAGGGGTAACCTGGTGTTGGACACCATTTGCACCTATGGTGGTTGGGTTCTCAATCTTCCAACTATGTCGAGCCTTTTGCTGGACATTCTCAAAGGTGGATAAAGGTGGGAATTCGGTGTGGTAATTTTGGGGTGAGGGTGCTGGTGTAAGGGTGAAACATTCTTTGGGTGGTGTGGGTGGATGTTTCAGTGGTGGAGGAGGTGATGGTTTTGGTGGTTTAGGTTTGGGTTTTGAATCACCATACAGGACATAGTAGTCAAACTTTCCTGATGGTTCACCAAGAAGACCAACTGTTGGGTCTCCAGCTTCATACCTCTGTTTGAGAGTAAACTGGGAACCTTTCTTCTTTCTCTGGTTGTCTTCTTCTTCATACTCTAGCTTATATGCCTCATCAAGGCAATCTTGACAGTCACATACATCGAAAGGATTATGTGGTGTCTGTGCTGGAGCTTCTACCGGTTGCATCATGTGCATCGAGGAGAAAACATCTCTTCGATCTTGTCTGTCAAATCTGACTTCGACATGTCCATCCTGGTGACGGATGAACTCTGGAGTTGTCGTTGTCTGGACCGGTGCTTGGTGGATCTGTTCGTAATTAGTTATCCATTTTTCTGGAAGTAGCTTTGTGAGCTCTTCTCTGGATAGCTGCTTAGGAACATATGTGCAGGTTGGCGTTGCATTAGAATCGATGTCTATGAGCAGCGCATCACCTGAGTTGTCTTGGCCTGGAACCATAAGATCCAAGGCATGATCTTGAACTCTGTAAGCCATCTGATAATGGAAAGTAGCCTGAAAAGTGTTGACCTGTGGAGTGCCACCGATTTGGATCTGGGCTTTTAAGGCTGTTAAGAGTGAAGGGTCATTAAGGGGCATACAGAAGTTTGGATAGAAGGTGACAAAGACCGTTCCGGCGTTCATGGTGGTTTGTATCGTACCAATACAAGCGTGTTGATACTGTACAAATCTTGTATCGACTAAAGCGATTCGAGAGAACGCTGGTAACCCTTTCCTTCCATGGAAAGTAAGGGCTAATCTAATGGCACCAAAGTGGATATGTGTATATCCTTGGGCAAGACAGATCCTTGGAAGATCTGGGGGTAGGGATAGGGTGACTAGGTGTTCAGACGTTGTGGCAGGGAGTTGGTGTGAGCTATACTTGGAAGCTTGGACAAACTCCTTGACAATCGGACTAGACGAGGAACCTATAATCCTTTTTACCTTCGTGGATAAAGAATTATGAGGTTTGGAGAAGACACTATAGGGGTTGACTATGGGCATACTAGTAATAGGGATTTTAGAATCATCGGACATATATGAGATTTCATATAGTTGATCAATTCTAGACGCAGACGATCTTCTTAAAGAAGAGCTAGAACGGGATAGACCTTGATCTTGATTCATAACTGGGTTTAGACTCCTCTAACAATTATCAAGTTTTCCCAGCTCGTACCAAATTGAGACTTTACCGCGAACCTCTGTCGACTTACCACTCACAACAAGCTGTCTACGACTTGATAAGGGTTCAGTGTGTCGGACCAGTCTGTTCAAGCCTTGTAAGGTTAGTTTTCTGTTGTGAAAGATCAGGAGCTAAGCCTGCAGACACAGAGCATACTAATCAAACCTTAGAAAGGAGGATTACAAATGAGGGGAGGCCTTCCTTTTATAGACCAAGGAAAGGCACTATGACATCATGCATGACCTCATGATACATAATTCATGTGGGCCAGCTACAATAATTTAAACAAGAATACAAAAACAAATACGTAAGCGCTTACATCACTTTAAGAGTGATTAAGCTTTATTTATCCTAAGCACACCATTAACCACTTTAAGAGTGATTAATCTAATACATAAATAAAACACTCATAAAATATTAAACACACTTAATCACACTTGAATCTTCTTCTTTACGGATAAGCCAGATTACTTCCAGCGAGAATCTGGGTGAGATGGGTCGTCTTCATACGGGTCTGCTGGATCGTCGTCTTCGTAGGGATCCGGTGAGTCATCTGGTTGTGAGTCACTAGCTTCAGGCGGCTTTGCTGGATCGTCATCTTCATAGGGATCTTTTCCGTTTGGCAAGAGGCCTTCGGCTTTTAACCTATCACGAAATTCTTTTGGCGGGGTCCAGATGTCTACTTTGATCCAATCTTTAGCTATCTCTGGGATGGGACGAAAGAGGTGTCCTGGAGGCTGAGGAGGTCCACTAATTATGTGCACCTTGTTGAAGAATGGGTGTTTGCCGTAATAGCTGATTTGGGCCTCTTCCCATTCGTTGGCCTGTTTGTCATCTTCCCTATAAACTTCTTCTTCTGTTAATACCTTTATAGGTATGCTTTCAGCGTCGACGAAGTTTATTGTTGCCATCTTTTTCCTGAGTTGTATCCATTCTGTATACCTGTTAGTTTTGAAGTATACATCCGATGGATTTACCTCATACCATGCTTGGATGAATGTGTGAGGCGCACGATACACATATTTTGTCGCATACAAACTAGGTTTGTTGAATAGGACAAGACAGTGTTTCTTGGGAGATGTTCCCATGGCTTCGGCCCATTTTTGTGTAGGGAGAAACCATTCCAGGAGCTTTATTGTACCTTTTTCTTCCTCAGACAGTAGTCCAGTCTGACTTTCTAACAGATAGGCATTTAGTTTTGCAGAATTAAACGCCACGGCTATTGTGAAAGTCTCAAGGAGGAACCAAAGAAAGCACAAGGTTTCTTTTGGTAGCCTCTTCAAGTTCCTAATGTAGAAGATATTTAGGAACGGGTAGTCTGGGCTGAATCTGGATCCTGTTAGTACCGACCCATTTGCTTCTAAGGCGATGGTAAGGAGGCTTTTGTAGCTTAAGGAGCCTTCCTTAATGTTATGGGTGTTGATTACCTCCATAACCTCTTCAGGGATATTTTTCCATTTAGGTTCTTGGTGGAGAGGGGTTTTTTCAGAGGGTGTCGAGGTACTCATTGTGTTTGGTGAAGGTGGACTGGTGGTTTGATGGTCCATCTTCGGGTTTGTGGTGCCCTTTAAATAGGCGACTGGCTTCGTTGAGAAGCTTTGCTGGATATCTTGAACAGTGATGGATGGATTCTCCATCATCAGTATCCTGTTGTTGATTTTAGTTGCCTTTGGGCCCTTTCGTCTCTCAAGAGGTTGATGATTTTGAGACGTGCTGGGTTTGTGTCCACGTATCTTTTCCCGATATGACCCGACTGCTTTTTTCTGCGGGATTCGTTTCTTCACTGTTGGAGGATTCTTTAAAGTGGGTGATGCAGTAGCAGTGTTCGGTCTTATCTTGCAAGTGGGTTTCGTGTCAGCATTATCTTCTTTTCTGCGAGTGGGCTCTTTCTTTTTTAAAGCTGACAAATTCTCCCTAGTGGGCAAGGTTACTGTAGGGAGGGAATCTTGAACGTGGTCTGTTGGTCCTTGCTGTCTGGTGGTGTGTGGGACCGACCTTCTTTGTGACATGTTTTTCCGATGGCTGTTTTTCCGGCAAGGAATGCTGTCAGCCAAGTAGATAGTCATTAGACCGGTGTCTGAGTCAGATTGCTCGTCTGAACTGTCATCTGAGCTTGAACCATAGAAGATAGAACATATTGTATTTTCTCCTGGTTCATCTTCTAGAGAGTACAAGAACTCTATTTCAGAGACGTCAACTGGTTCTATCTTGTTGATTGCTTCAACAAGGGCTTGGGTCTTTCTTCTGTCTTTGCAATCTTTTGCAAAATGGCCCTGTTTGTTGCATACATAGCAACGGTCAGTGTCTCTGCTTCGACTTGACTTCTTGCTCAAGAATTTCCAGTTCTTCTTGGGTCTGAATCGTTTCTCGGCTTTCCTCGAGGTGTTTAAACCTTTAAGGATTTTAGACCCTTTTGGACAGACACATGCAGACTCTTCTTTGCATCCGATCTTTAGATGTTTGTCACTGCAAGCTGAGCCTAGGTGCTTTCCCGTTTTTTCAAACTCGGCTAAGAATCGCTGCTGGTTACACAGTTTGGTTAGAGCATTCATGATCAACTGGTAGAGGCCTCCTAGCGAGACATTGGCTACCGTTTGATTTTTGTTTTCTAACATCCTGTATGCTTCATTTGTTAGCGACTCTGGGAATGAGTTGAGAAAGACTTGCTTGAGGTTTACATCATCGATGCCGTTCAGGCAGTAGAACCTTTCAGACATTCGATTGTAGTGCTTTTCAAGGTCTTTCTGTTTGAAAGAACAACATTTCATTTTTAAGAACTCATCCCTAGCTCGTATCTTATATTCAATAGGATTTCCAACAAATTCAAGTTGGATTTCTCTTATGAATGCTTCTGGAGCCTGGCATTGAAGGAGTTGGAGATGTCGGTATTCTCCAAGGCTGAGATACCAATCTCTGAGTCTTCCTTGGCATCTTGCTAAAAACCTTTTGATGACCATGGCAATGTCATAGTATTGAAGTTCTGCTTCACACCATGTTAGCATTTCAATACTTCTATCAAGCCATTTTGATGGTGGGATGTCATCAAAGGTGAATTTGATCTTTGAGTCTGTGACTGGATGTTGTTGTTGGTTTCCACTGTGAGCCGCATGATTGGAGGCATTATCATCATTTTCATTTACTTCGGAATGAAAATCATACCTCTCAGTGCGTTCTGGTTCAGTCATGAAGAGATGTTCAAACTCTTCTGTCGGGCTTACGTCTTCATATGACTTTGGCGTGGAACCTTCTGAACCTGGGTCAGACTCGTCATCTGACTGTGTTGTAATGACCGGTGCCATAGTCGGCACATCCTGGTTGTTTTTGCTCATAGCATGTAAAAACGAGGAGATGGGGTTATCTTCTCCCTTTCCTATGGCTTTAGATGAAGCCATCATCATGCTATCATCAGCAATCTTCTTGCCCGTTGATGGATCTTGTGGCTTGCTTGTAGATGCTCTCTGATTTGAGCTGTCAGATGTCATGGAAGTTGCAGGAGATGACCTTTGTTTCCTTGCTTTGATCTTAGCTTGCTCACTTGACCATAATCTTAAAGACGGTGAGTCTTCAGGATATGATGAAATTTGCAGTGGTTGAGGATCAAAGGCTGCCCTCACGAATGGTGAGGAGGGTAGTCTCCATGGATCATCTGCTAGTGTTGAGACTCTCTGCTGCTTGTGTTGTCTTTCCAGATCTGCAAGCTGTGCTTTTAGAAACTTCATTTCAGCTTCCTTCTCAGTCTGGGCAACGCTTCTTGTGCTTACCATGCCTGGGTTATTGTAAGCCATCTGAAGTAATTCATTATGAATACCAAGAATTTTATTCTTGATTTCATAGATGATTCCTTCAAGTCCAGTCATCCTGTTGGACAGGGCTGCTTGGGACTTTAAGAGATCCTCTTGCTTTGCAATGATGGATCTAAGAGCGTTGTTTTGAGCAACAGCGTTTTCACTTTGCCAGTTCAAAGTGGCTTCAGCAGGGGTAACCTGGTGTTGGACACCATTTGCACCTATGGTGGTTGGGTTCTCAATCTTCCAACTATGTCGAGCCTTTTGCTGGACATTCTCAAAGGTGGATAAAGGTGGGAATTCGGTGTGGTAATTTTGGGGTGAGGGTGCTGGTGTAAGGGTGAAACATTCTTTGGGTGGTGTGGGTGGATGTTTCAGTGGTGGAGGAGGTGATGGTTTTGGTGGTTTAGGTTTGGGTTTTGAATCACCATACAGGACATAGTAGTCAAACTTTCCTGATGGTTCACCAAGAAGACCAACTGTTGGGTCTCCAGCTTCATACCTCTGTTTGAGAGTAAACTGGGAACCTTTCTTCTTTCTCTGGTTGTCTTCTTCTTCATACTCTAGCTTATATGCCTCATCAAGGCAATCTTGACAGTCACATACATCGAAAGGATTATGTGGTGTCTGTGCTGGAGCTTCTACCGGTTGCATCATGTGCATCGAGGAGAAAACATCTCTTCGATCTTGTCTGTCAAATCTGACTTCGACATGTCCATCCTGGTGACGGATGAACTCTGGAGTTGTCGTTGTCTGGACCGGTGCTTGGTGGATCTGTTCGTAATTAGTTATCCATTTTTCTGGAAGTAGCTTTGTGAGCTCTTCTCTGGATAGCTGCTTAGGAACATATGTGCAGGTTGGCGTTGCATTAGAATCGATGTCTATGAGCAGCGCATCACCTGAGTTGTCTTGGCCTGGAACCATAAGATCCAAGGCATGATCTTGAACTCTGTAAGCCATCTGATAATGGAAAGTAGCCTGAAAAGTGTTGACCTGTGGAGTGCCACCGATTTGGATCTGGGCTTTTAAGGCTGTTAAGAGTGAAGGGTCATTAAGGGGCATACAGAAGTTTGGATAGAAGGTGACAAAGACCGTTCCGGCGTTCAAGGTGGTTTGTATCGTACCAATACAAGCGTGTTGATACTGTACAAATCTTGTATCGACTAGAGCGATTCGAGAGAACGCTGGTAACCCTTTCCTTCCATGGAAAGTAAGGGCTAATCTAATGGCACCAAAGTGGATATGTGTATATCCTTGGGCAAGACAGATCCTTGGAAGATCTGGGGGTAGGGATAGGGTGACTAGGTGTTCAGACGTTGTGGCAGGGAGTTGGTGTGAGTTATACTTGGAAGTTTGAACAAACTCCTTGACAATCGGACTGGACGAGGAACCTATAATCCTTTTTACCTTCGTGGATAAAGAATTATGAGGTTTGGAGAAGACACTATAGGGGTTGACTATGGGCATACTAGTAATAGGGATTTTAGAATCATCGGACATATATGAGATTTCATATAGTTGATCTATTCTAATGCAACGCCAACCTGCACATATGTTCCTAAACAGCTATCCAGAGAAGAGCTTACAAAGCTACTTCCAGAAAAATGGATAACTAATTATGAACAGATCCACCAAGCACCGGTCCAGACAACGACAACTCCAGAGTTCATCCGTCACCAGGATGGACATGTCGAAGTCAGATTTGACAGACAGGATCGAAGAGATGTTTTCTCCTCGATGCATATGATGCAACCGGTAGAAGCTCCAGCACAGACATCACATAATCCTTTCGATATATGTGACTGTCAAGATTGCCTTGATGAGGCATACAAGCTAGAGTATGAAGAAGAAGACAACCAGAGAAAGAAGAAAGGTTCCCAGTTTACTCTCAAACAGAGGTATGAAGCTGGAGACCCAACAGTTGGTCTTCTTGGTGAACCATCAGGAAAGTTTGACTACTATGTCCTGTATGGTGATTCAAAACCCAAACCTAAACCACCAAAACCATCACCTCCTCCACCACTGAAACATCCACCCACACCACCCAAAGAATGTTTCACCCTTACCCCAGCACCTTCACCCCAAAATTACCACACCGAATTCCCACCTTTATCCACCTTTGAGAATGTCCAGCAAAAGGCTCGACATAGTTGGAAGATTGAGAACCCAACCACCATAGGTGCAAATGGTGTCCAACACCAGATTACCCCTGCTGAAGCCACTTTGAACTGGCAAAGTGAAAACGCTGTTGCTCAAAACAACGCTCTTCGATCCATCATTGCAAAGCAAGAGGATCTCTTAAAGTCCCAAGCAGCCCTGTCCAACAGGATGACTGGACTTGAAGGAATCATCTATGAAATCAAGAATAAAATTCTTGGTATTCATAATGAATTACTTCAGATGGCTTACAACAACCCAGGCATGGTAAGCACAAGAAGCGTTGCCCAGACTGAAAAGGAAGCTGAAATGAAGTTTCTAAAAGCACAGCTTGCAGATCTGGAAAGACAACACAAGCAGCAGAGAGTCTCAACTCTAGCAGATGATCCATGGAGACTACCCTCCTCACCATTCGTGAGAGCAGCCTTTGATCCTCAACCACTGCAAATTTCATCATATCCTGAAGACTCACCGTCTTTAAGATTATGGTCAAGTGAGCAAGCTAAGATCAAAGCAAGGAAACAAAGGTCATCTCCTGCAACTTCCATGACATCTGACAGCTCAAATCAGAGAGCATCTACAAGCAAGCCACAAGATCCATCAACGGGCAAGAAGATTGCTGATGATAGCATGATGATGGCTTCATCTAAAGCCATAGGAAAGGGAGAAGATAACCCCATCTCCTCGTTTTTACATGCTATGAGCAAAAACAACCAGGATGTGCCGACTATGGCACCGGTCATTACAACACAGTCAGATGACGAGTCTGACCCAGGTTCAGAAGGTTCCACGCCAAAGTCATATGAAGACGTAAGCCCGACAGAAGAGTTTGAACACCTCTTCATGACTGAACCAGAACGCACCGAGAGGTATGATTTTCATTCCGAAGTTAATGAAAATGATGATAATGCCTCAAACCATGCGGCTCAGAGTGGAAACCAGCAACAACATCCAGTCACAGACTCAAAGATCAAATTCACCTTTGATGACATCCCACCATCAAAATGGCTTGATAGAAGTATTGAAATGCTAACATGGTGTGAAGCAGAACTTCAATACTATGACATTGCCATGGTCATCAAAAGGTTTCTAGCAAGATGCCAAGGAAGACTCAGAGATTGGTATCTTAGCCTTGGAGAATACCGACATCTCCAACTCCTTCAATGCCAGGCTCCAGAAGCATTCATAAGAGAAATCCAACTTGAATTTGTTGGAAATCCTATTGAATATAAGATACGAGCTAGGGATGAGTTCTTAAAAATGAAATGTTGTTCTTTCAAACAGAAAGACCTTGAAAAGCACTACAATCGAATGTCTGAAAGGTTCTACTGCCTGAACGGCATCGATGATGTGAACCTCAAGCAAGTCTTTCTCAGCTCATTCCCAGAGTCGCTGACAAATGAAGCGTACAGGATGTTAGAAAACAAAAATCAAACGGTAGCCAATGTCTCGCTAGGAGGCCTCTACCAGTTGATCATGAATGCTCTAACCAAACTGTGTAACCAGCAGCGATTCTTAGCCGAGTTTGAAAAAACAGGAAGGCGCCTAGGCTCAGCTTGCAGTGACAAACATCTAAAGATCGGATGCAAAGAAGAGTCTGCATGTGTCTGTCCAAAAGGGTCTAAAATCCTTAAAGGTCTAAGCACCTCAAGGAAAACCGAGAGACGATTCAGACCCAAGAAGAACTGGAAATTCTTGAGTAAGAAGTCAAGTCGAAGCAGAGACACTGATCGTTGCTATGTATGCAACAAACAGGGCCACTTTGCAAAAGATTGCAAAGACAGAAGAAAGACCCAAGCCCTTGTTGAAGCAATCAACAAGATAGAACCAGTTGACGTCTCTGAAATAGAGTTCTTGTACTCTCTAGAAGATGAACCAGGAGAAAATACAATCTGTTCTATCTTCTATGGTTCAAGCTCAGATGACAGTTCAGACGAGCAATCTGACTCAGACACCGGTCTAATGACTATCTACATGGCTGACAGCATTCCTTGCCGGAAAAACAGCCATCGGAAAAACATGTCACAAAGAAGGTTGGTCCCACACACCACCAGACAGCAAGGACCAACAGACCACGTTCAAGATTCCCTCCCTACAGTAACCTTGCCCACTAGGGAGAATATGTCAGCTTTAAAAAAGAAAGAGCCCACTCGCAGAAAAGAAGATAATGCTGACACGAAACCCACTTGCAAGATAAGACCGAACACTGCTACTGCATCACCCACTTTAAAGAATCCTCCAACAGTGAAGAAACGAATCCCGCAGAAAAAAGCAGTCGGGTCATATCGGGAAAAGATACGTGGACACAAACCCAACACGTCTCAAGATCATCAACCTCTTGAGAGACGAAAGGACCCAAAGGCAACTAAAATCAACAACAGGATACTGATGATGGAGAATCCATCCATCACTGTTCAAGATATCCAACAAGGCTTCTCAACGAAGCCAAACGCCTATTTAAAGGGCACCACAAACCCGAAGATGGACCATCAAACCACCAGTCCACCTTCACCAAACACAATGAGTACCTCGACACCCTCTGAAAAAACCCCTCTCCACCAAGAACCTAAATGGAAAAATATCCCTGAAGAGGTTATGGAGGTAATCAAAACCCATAACATTAAGGAAGGCTCCTTAAACTACAAAAGCCTCCTTACCATCGCCCTAGAGGCAAATGGGTCGGTACTAACAGGATCCAGGTTCAGCCCAGACTATCCATTCCTAAATATCTTCTACATTAGGAACTTGAAGAGGCTACCAAAAGAAACCCTGTGCTTTCTTTGGTTCCTCCTTGAGACTTTCACAATAGCCGTGGCATTCAATTCTGCAAAACTAAATGCCTACCTATTAGAAAGTCAGACTGGACTGCTGTCTGAGGAAGAAAAAGGTACAATAAAGCTTCTGGAATGGTTTCTCCCTACACAAAAATGGGTCGAAGCCATGGGAACATCTCCCAAGAAACACTGTCTTGTCCTATTCAACAAACCTAGTTTGTATGCGACAAAATATGTGTATCGTGCCCCTCACACATTCATCCAGGCATGGTATGAGGTAAATCCATCGGATGTATACTTCAAAACTAACAGGTATACAGAATGGATACAACTCAGGAAAAAGATGGCAACAATAAACTTCGTCGACGTTGAAAGCATACCTATAAAGGTATTAACAGAAGAAGAAGTTTATAGGGAAGATGACAGACAGGCCAACGAATGGGAAGAGGCCCAAATCAGCTATTACGGCAAACACCCATTCTTCAACAAGGTGCACATAATTAGTGGACCTCCTCAGCCTCCAGGACACCTCTTTCGTCCCATCCCAGAGATAGCTAAAGATTGGATCAAAGTAGACATCTGGACCCCGCCAAAAGAATTTCGTGATAAGTTAAAAGCCGAAGGCCTCTTGCCAAACGGAAAAGATCCCTATGAAGATGACGATCCAGCAAAGCCGCCTGAAGCTAGTGACTCGCAAGCAGATGACTCACCAGATCCCTACGAAAATGACGATCCAGCAGACCCGTATGAAGACGACCCATCTCACCCAGATTCCCGCTGGAAGTAATCTGGCTTATCCGTAGACAGCTTGTTGTGAGTGGTAAGTCGACAGAGGTTCGCGGTAAAGTCTCAATTTGGTACGAGCTGGGAAAACTTGATAATTGTTAGAGGAGTCTAAACCCAGTTATGAATCAAGATCAAGGTCTATCCCGTTCTAGCTCTTCTTTAAGAAGATCGTCTGCGTCTAGAATTGATCAACTATATGAAATCTCATATATGTCCGATGATTCTAAAATCCCTATTACTAGTATGCCCATAGTCAACCCCTATAGTGTCTTCTCCAAACCTCATAATTCTTTATCCACGAAGGTAAAAAGGATTATAGGTTCCTCGTCTAGTCCGATTGTCAAGGAGTTTGTCCAAGCTTCCAAGTATAGCTCACACCAACTCCCTGCCACAACGTCTGAACACCTAGTCACCCTATCCCTACCCCCAGATCTTCCAAGGATCTGTCTTGCCCAAGGATATACACATATCCACTTTGGTGCCATTAGATTAGCCCTTACTTTCCATGGAAGGAAAGGGTTACCAGCGTTCTCTCGAATCGCTTTAGTCGATACAAGATTTGTACAGTATCAACACGCTTGTATTGGTACGATACAAACCACCTTGAACGCCGGAACGGTCTTTGTCACCTTCTATCCAAACTTCTGTATGCCCCTTAATGACCCTTCACTCTTAACAGCCTTAAAAGCCCAGATCCAAATCGGTGGCACTCCACAGGTCAACACTTTTCAGGCTACTTTCCATTATCAGATGGCTTACAGAGTTCAAGATCATGCCTTGGATCTTATGGTTCCAGGCCAAGACAACTCAGGTGATGCGCTGCTCATAGACATCGATTCTAATGCAACGCCAACCTGCACATATGTTCCTAAGCAGCTATCCAGAGAAGAGCTCACAAAGCTACTTCCAGAAAAATGGATAACTAATTACGAACAGATCCACCAAGCACCGGTCCAGACAACGACAACTCCAGAGTTCATCCGTCACCAGGATGGACATGTCGAAGTCAGATTTGACAGACAAGATCGAAGAGATGTTTTCTCCTCGATGCACATGATGCAACCGGTAGAAGCTCCAGCACAGACACCACATAATCCTTTCGATGTATGTGACTGTCAAGATTGCCTTGATGAGGCATATAAGCTAGAGTATGAAGAAGAAGACAACCAGAGAAAGAAGAAAGGTTCCCAGTTTACTCTCAAACAGAGGTATGAAGCTGGAGACCCAACAGTTGGTCTTCTTGGTGAACCATCAGGAAAGTTTGACTACTATGTCCTGTATGGTGATTCAAAACCCAAACCTAAACCACCAAAACCATCACCTCCTCCACCACTGAAACATCCACCCACACCACCCAAAGAATGTTTCACCCTTACACCAGCACCCTCACCCCAAAATTACCACACCGAATTCCCACCTTTATCCACCTTTGAGAATGTCCAGCAAAAGGCTCGACATAGTTGGAAGATTGAGAACCCAACCACCATAGGTGCAAATGGTGTCCAACACCAGGTTACCCCTGCTGA
Organism: Tagetes erecta; assembly: GCA_030867185.1. Taxonomy (NCBI): domain Eukaryota; kingdom Viridiplantae; phylum Streptophyta; class Magnoliopsida; order Asterales; family Asteraceae; genus Tagetes; species Tagetes erecta. The sequence goes on from CM061494.1 coordinate 25,440,872, forward strand.
AGCCACTTTGAACTGGCAAAGTGAAAACGCTGTTGCTCAAAACAACGCTCTTAGATCCATCATTGCAAAGCAAGAGGATCTCTTAAAGTCCCAAGCAGCCCTGTCCAACAGGATGACTGGACTTGAAGGAATCATCTATGAAATCAAGAATAAAATTCTTGGTATTCATAATGAATTACTTCAGATGGCTTACAATAACCCAGGCATGGTAAGCACAAGAAGCGTTGCCCAGACTGAGAAGGAAGCTGAAATGAAGTTTCTAAAAGCACAGCTTGCAGATCTGGAAAGACAACACAAGCAGCAGAGAGTCTCAACACTAGCAGATGATCCATGGAGACTACCCTCCTCACCATTCGTGAGGGCAGCCTTTGATCCTCAACCACTGCAAATTTCATCATATCCTGAAGACTCACCGTCTTTAAGATTATGGTCAAGTGAGCAAGCTAAGATCAAAGCAAGGAAACAAAGGTCATCTCCTGCAACTTCCATGACATCTGACAGCTCAAATCAGAGAGCATCTACAAGCAAGCCACAAGATCCATCAACGGGCAAGAAGATTGCTGATGATAGCATGATGATGGCTTCATCTAAAGCCATAGGAAAGGGAGAAGATAACCCCATCTCCTCGTTTTTACATGCTATGAGCAAAAACAACCAGGATGTGCCGACTATGGCACCGGTCATTACAACACAGTCAGATGACGAGTCTGACCCAGGTTCAGAAGGTTCCACGCCAAAGTCATATGAAGACGTAAGCCCGACAGAAGAGTTTGAACACCTCTTCATGACTGAACCAGAACGCACCGAGAGGTATGATTTTCATTCCGAAGTTAATGAAAATGATGATAATGCCTCAAACCATGCGGCTCAGAGTGGAAACCAGCAACAACATCCAGTCACAGACTCAAAGATCAAATTCACCTTTGATGACATCCCACCATCAAAATGGCTTGATAGAAGTATTGAAATGCTAACATGGTGTGAAGCAGAACTTCAATACTATGACATTGCCATGGTCATCAAAAGGTTTCTAGCAAGATGCCAAGGAAGACTCAGAGATTGGTATCTTAGCCTTGGAGAATACCGACATCTCCAACTCCTTCAATGCCAGGCTCCAGAAGCATTCATAAGAGAAATCCAACTTGAATTTGTTGGAAATCCTATTGAATATAAGATACGAGCTAGGGATGAGTTCTTAAAAATGAAATGTTGTTCTTTCAAACAGAAAGACCTTGAAAAGCACTACAATCGAATGTCTGAAAGGTTCTACTGCCTGAACGGCATCGATGATGTGAACCTCAAGCAAGTCTTTCTCAGCTCATTCCCAGAGTCGCTGACAAATGAAGCGTACAGGATGTTAGAAAACAAAAATCAAACGGTAGCCAATGTCTCGCTAGGAGGCCTCTACCAGTTGATCATGAATGCTCTAACCAAACTGTGTAACCAGCAGCGATTCTTAGCCGAGTTTGAAAAAACAGGAAGGCGCCTAGGCTCAGCTTGCAGTGACAAACATCTAAAGATCGGATGCAAAGAAGAGTCTGCATGTGTCTGTCCAAAAGGGTCTAAAATCCTTAAAGGTCTAAGCACCTCAAGGAAAACCGAGAGACGATTCAGACCCAAGAAGAACTGGAAATTCTTGAGTAAGAAGTCAAGTCGAAGCAGAGACACTGATCGTTGCTATGTATGCAACAAACAGGGCCACTTTGCAAAAGATTGCAAAGACAGAAGAAAGACCCAAGCCCTTGTTGAAGCAATCAACAAGATAGAACCAGTTGACGTCTCTGAAATAGAGTTCTTGTACTCTCTAGAAGATGAACCAGGAGAAAATACAATCTGTTCTATCTTCTATGGTTCAAGCTCAGATGACAGTTCAGACGAGCAATCTGACTCAGACACCGGTCTAATGACTATCTACATGGCTGACAGCATTCCTTGCCGGAAAAACAGCCATCGGAAAAACATGTCACAAAGAAGGTTGGTCCCACACACCACCAGACAGCAAGGACCAACAGACCACGTTCAAGATTCCCTCCCTACAGTAACCTTGCCCACTAGGGAGAATATGTCAGCTTTAAAAAAGAAAGAGCCCACTCGCAGAAAAGAAGATAATGCTGACACGAAACCCACTTGCAAGATAAGACCGAACACTGCTACTGCATCACCCACTTTAAAGAATCCTCCAACAGTGAAGAAACGAATCCCGCAGAAAAAAGCAGTCGGGTCATATCGGGAAAAGATACGTGGACACAAACCCAACACGTCTCAAGATCATCAACCTCTTGAGAGACGAAAGGACCCAAAGGCAACTAAAATCAACAACAGGATACTGATGATGGAGAATCCATCCATCACTGTTCAAGATATCCAACAAGGCTTCTCAACGAAGCCAAACGCCTATTTAAAGGGCACCACAAACCCGAAGATGGACCATCAAACCACCAGTCCACCTTCACCAAACACAATGAGTACCTCGACACCCTCTGAAAAAACCCCTCTCCACCAAGAACCTAAATGGAAAAATATCCCTGAAGAGGTTATGGAGGTAATCAAAACCCATAACATTAAGGAAGGCTCCTTAAACTACAAAAGCCTCCTTACCATCGCCCTAGAGGCAAATGGGTCGGTACTAACAGGATCCAGGTTCAGCCCAGACTATCCATTCCTAAATATCTTCTACATTAGGAACTTGAAGAAGCTACCAAAAGAAACCCTGTGCTTTCTTTGGTTCCTCCTTGAGACTTTCACAATAGCCGTGGCATTCAATTCTGCAAAACTAAATGCCTACCTATTAGAAAGTCAGACTGGACTGCTGTCTGAGGAAGAAAAAGGTACAATAAAGCTTCTGGAATGGTTTCTCCCTACACAAAAATGGGTCGAAGCCATGGGAACATCTCCCAAGAAACACTGTCTTGTCCTATTCAACAAACCTAGTTTGTATGCGACAAAATATGTGTATCGTGCCCCTCACACATTCATCCAGGCATGGTATGAGGTAAATCCATCGGATGTATACTTCAAAACTAACAGGTATACAGAATGGATACAACTCAGGAAAAAGATGGCAACAATAAACTTCGTCGACGTTGAAAGCATACCTATAAAGGTATTAACAGAAGAAGAAGTTTATAGGGAAGATGACAGACAGGCCAACGAATGGGAAGAGGCCCAAATCAGCTATTACGGCAAACACCCATTCTTCAACAAGGTGCACATAATTAGTGGACCTCCTCAGCCTCCAGGACACCTCTTTCGTCCCATCCCAGAGATAGCTAAAGATTGGATCAAAGTAGACATCTGGACCCCGCCAAAAGAATTTCGTGATAAGTTAAAAGCCGAAGGCCTCTTGCCAAACGGAAAAGATCCCTATGAAGATGACGATCCAGCAAAGCCGCCTGAAGCTAGTGACTCGCAAGCAGATGACTCACCAGATCCCTACGAAAATGACGATCCAGCAGACCCGTATGAAGACGACCCATCTCACCCAGATTCCCGCTGGAAGTAATCTGGCTTATCCATAAAGAAGAAGATCCTAGTATGATTAATATTTTTAAGTGTGTTTTATGTATTAGATTAATCACTCTTAAAGTGGTTAATGGTGTGCTTAGGATAAATAAAGCTTAATCACTCTTAAAGTGATGTAAGCGCTTACGTATTTGTTTTTGTATTCTTGTTTGAATTATTAAAGAAGAGCTAGAACGGGATAGACCTTGATCTTGATTCATAACTGGGTTTAGACTCCTCTAACAATTATCAAGTTTTCCCAGCTCGTACCAAATTGAGACTTTACCGCGAACCTCTGTCGACTTACCACTCACAACAAGCTGTCTACGACTTGATAAGGGTTCAGTGTGTCGGACCAGTCTGTTCAAGCCTTGTAAGGTTAGTTTTCTGTTGTGAAAGATCAGGAGCTAAGCCTGCAGACACAGAGCATACTAATCAAACCTTAGAAAGGAGGAACAGGAGCGCTTACATCACTTTAAGAGTGATTAAGCTTTATTTATCCTAAGCACACCATTAACCACTATAAGAGTGATTAACCTATTACACAAATAAAACACTCATAAAATATTAAACATACTTAATTATACTAGAATCTTCTTCTTTATGGATAAGCCAGATTACTTCCAGCGGGAATCTGGGTGAGATGGGTCGTCTTCATACGGGTCTGCTGGATCATCGTCTTCGTAGGGATCTGGTGAGTCATCTGCTTGCGAGTCACTAGCTTCAGGCGGCTTTGCTGGATCGTTATCTTCATAGGGATCTTTTCCGTTTGGCAAGAGGCCTTCGGCTTTTAATCTGTCACGCAATTCTTTTGGCGGGGTCCAGATGTCTACTTTGATCCAATCTTTAGCTATCTCAGGGATGGGGCGAAAGAGGTGTCCTGGAGGCTGAGGAGGTCCACTAATTATGTGCACCTTGTTGAAGAATGGGTGTTTGCCGTAATAGCTAATTTGAGCTTCTTCCCATTCAGTGGCCTGCTTGTCATCTTCCTTATAAACTTCTTTTTCTGTTAGTACCTTTATAGGTATGCTTTCGACGTCGACGAAGTTTATTGTTGCCATCTTTTTCCTGAGTTGTATCCAATCTGTATACCTGTTTGTTTTGAAGTATACATCCGATGGATTTACATCATACCATGCCTGGATGAATGTGTGAGGGGCACGATACACATATTTTGCCGCATACAAACTAGGTTTGTTGAATAGGACAAGACAGTGTTTCTTGGGAGATGTTCCCATGGCTTCGACCCATTTTTGTGTAGGGAGAAACCATTCCAGGAGCTTTATTGTACCTTTTTCTTCCTCAGACAGCAGTCCAGTCTGACTTTCTAATAGATAGGCATTTAGTTTTGCAGAATTGAATGCCACGACTATTGTGAAAGTCTCAAAGAGGAACCAAAGAAAGCACAGGGTTTCTTTTGGTAGCCTTTTTAAGTTCCTAATATAGAAGATATTTAGGAATGGGTAGTCTGGGCTGAACCTGGATCCTGTTAGTACCGACCCATTTGCCTCTAGGGCGATGGTAAGGAGGCTTTTGTAGTTTAGGGAGCCTTCCTTAATGTTATGGGTGTTGATTACCTCCATAACCTCTTCAGGGATATTTTTCCATTTAGGCTCTTGGTGGAGAGGGGTTTTTTCAGAGGTACTCATTGTGTTTGGTGAAGGTGGACTGGTGGTTTGATGGTCCATCTTCGGGTTTGTGGTGCCCTTTAAATAGGCGTCTGGCTTCGTTGAGAAGCTTTGTTGGATATCTTGAACAGTGATGGATGGATTCTCCATCATCAGTATCCTGTTGTTGATTTTAGTTGCCTTTGGGCCCTTTCGTCTCTCAAGGGGTTGATGATCTTGAGACGTGTTGGGTTTGTGTCCACGTATCTTTTCCCGATATGACCCGACTGCCTTTTTCTGCGGGATTCGTTTTCCACCTGTTGGAGGATTCTTTAAAGTGGGTGATGCAGTAGCAGTGTTTGGTCTTATCTTGCAAGTGGGTTTCGTGTCAGCATTATCTTCTTTTTTGCGAGTGGGCTCTTTCTTTTTTAAAGCTGACATATTCTCCCTAGTGGGCAAGGTTACTGTAGGGAGGGAATCTTGAACGTGGTCTGTTGGTCCTTGCTGTCTGGTGGTGTGTGGGACCGACCTTCTTTGTGACATGTTTTTCCGATGGCTGTTTTTCCGGCAAGGAATGCTGTCAGCCATGTAGATAGTCATTAGACCGGTGTCTGAGTCAGATTGCTCATCTGAACTGTCATTTGAGTTTGAACCATAGAAGATAGAACATATTGTGTTTTCTCCTGGTTCATCTTCTAGAGAGTACAAGAACTCTATTTCAGAGACGTCAACTGGTTCTATCTTGTTGATTGCTTCAACAAGGGCTTGGGTCTTTCTTCTGTCTTTGCAATCTTTTGCAAAGTGGCCTTGTTTGTTGCACACATAGCAACGGTCAGTGTTCCGGCCTGGACTTGACTTCTTGCTCAAGAATTTCCAGTTCTTCTTGGGTCTGAATCGTCTCTCGGTTTTCCTTGAGGTGCTTAGACCTTTAAGGATTTTAGACCCTTTTGGACAGACACATGCAGACTCTTCTTTGCATCCGATCTTTAGATGTTTGTCACTGCAAGCTGAGCCTAGGCGCCTTCCTGTTTTTTCAAACTCGGCTAAGAATCGCTGCTGGTTACACAGTTTGGTTAGAGCATTCATGATCAACTGGTAGAGGCCTCCTAGCGAGACATTGGCTACCGTTTGATTTTTGTTTTCTAACATCCTGTACGCTTCATTTGTCAGCGACTCTGGGAATGAGCTGAGAAAGACTTGCTTGAGGTTCACATCATCGATGCCGTTCAGGCAGTAGAACCTTTCAGACATTCGATTGTAGTGCTTTTCAAGGTCTTTCTGTTTGAAAGAACAACATTTCATTTTTAAGAACTCATCCCTAGCTCGTATCTTATATTCAATAGGATTTCCAACAAATTCAAGTTGGATTTCTCTTATGAATGCTTCTGGAGCCTGGCATTGAAGGAGTTGGAGATGTCGGTATTCTCCAAGGCTAAGATACCAATCTCTGAGTCTTCCTTGGCATCTTGCTAGAAACCTTTTGATGACCATGGCAATGTCATAGTATTGAAGTTCTGCTTCACACCATGTTAGCATTTCAATACTTCTATCAAGCCATTTTGATGGTGGGATGTCATCAAAGGTGAATTTGATCTTTGAGTCTGTGACTGGATGTTGTTGCTGGTTTCCACTCTGAGCCGCATGGTTTGAGGCATTATCATCATTTTCATTAACTTCGGAATGAAAATCATACCTCTCGGTGCGTTCTGGTTCAGTCATGAAGAGGTGTTCAAACTCTTCTGTCGGGCTTACGTCTTCATATGACTTTGGCGTGGAACCTTCTGAACCTGGGTCAGACTCGTCATCTGACTGTGTTGTAATGACCGGTGCCATAGTCGGCACATCCTGGTTGTTTTTGCTCATAGCATGTAAAAACGAGGAGATGGGGTTATCTTCTCCCTTTCCTATGGCTTTAGATGAAGCCATCATCATGCTATCATCAGCAATCTTCTTGCCCGTTGATGGATCTTGTGGCTTGCTTGTAGATGCTCTCTGATTTGAGCTGTCAGATGTCATGGAAGTTGCAGGAGATGACCTTTGTTTCCTTGCTTTGATCTTAGCTTGCTCACTTGACCATAATCTTAAAGACGGTGAGTCTTCAGGATATGATGAAATTTGCAGTGGTTGAGGATCAAAGGCTGCCCTCACGAATGGTGAGGAGGGTAGTCTCCATGGATCATCTGCTAGTGTTGAGACTCTCTGCTGCTTGTGTTGTCTTTCCAGATCTGCAAGCTGTGCTTTTAGAAACTTCATTTCAGCTTCCTTCTCAGTCTGGGCAACGCTTCTTGTGCTTACCATGCCTGGGTTATTGTAAGCCATCTGAAGTAATTCATTATGAATACCAAGAATTTTATTCTTGATTTCATAGATGATTCCTTCAAGTCCAGTCATCCTGTTGGACAGGGCTGCTTGGGACTTTAAGAGATCCTCTTGCTTTGCAATGATGGATCTAAGAGCGTTGTTTTGAGCAACAGCGTTTTCACTTTGCCAGTTCAAAGTGGCTTCAGCAGGGGTAACCTGGTGTTGGACACCATTTGCACCTATGGTGGTTGGGTTCTCAATCTTCCAACTATGTCGAGCCTTTTGCTGGACATTCTCAAAGGTGGATAAAGGTGGGAATTCGGTGTGGTAATTTTGGGGTGAGGGTGCTGGTGTAAGGGTGAAACATTCTTTGGGTGGTGTGGGTGGATGTTTCAGTGGTGGAGGAGGTGATGGTTTTGGTGGTTTAGGTTTGGGTTTTGAATCACCATACAGGACATAGTAGTCAAACTTTCCTGATGGTTCACCAAGAAGACCAACTGTTGGGTCTCCAGCTTCATACCTCTGTTTGAGAGTAAACTGGGAACCTTTCTTCTTTCTCTGGTTGTCTTCTTCTTCATACTCTAGCTTATATGCCTCATCAAGGCAATCTTGACAGTCACATACATCGAAAGGATTATGTGGTGTCTGTGCTGGAGCTTCTACCGGTTGCTTCATGTGCATCGAGGAGAAAACATCTCTTCGATCTTGTCTGTCAAATCTGACTTCGACATGTCCATCCTGGTGACGGATGAACTCTGGAGTTGTCGTTGTCTGGACCGGTGCTTGGTGGATCTGTTCGTAATTAGTTATCCATTTTTCTGGAAGTAGCTTTGTGAGCTCTTCTCTGGATAGCTGCTTAGGAACATACGTGCAGGTTGGCGTTGCATTAGAATCGATGTCTATGAGCAGCGCATCACCTGAGTTGTCTTGGCCTGGAACCATAAGATCCAAGGCATGATCTTGAACTCTGTAAGCCATCTGATAATGGAAAGTAGCCTGAAAAGTGTTGACCTGTGGAGTGCCACCGATTTGGATCTGGGCTTTTAAGGCTGTTAAGAGTGAAGGGTCATTAAGGGGCATACAGAAGTTTGGATAGAAGGTGACAAAGACCGTTCCGGCGTTCAAGGTGGTTTGTATCGTACCAATACAAGCGTGTTGATACTGTACAAATCTTGTATCGACTAAAGCGATTCGAGAGAACGCTGGTAACCCTTTCCTTCCATGGAAAGTAAGGGCTAATCTAATGGCACCAAAGTGGATATGTGTATATCCTTGGGCAAGACAGATCCTTGGAAGATCTGGGGGTAGGGATAGGGTGACTAGGTGTTCAGACGTTGTGGCAGGGAGTTGGTGTGAGCTATACTTGGAAGCTTGGACAAACTCCTTGACAATCGGACTAGACGAGGAACCTATAATCCTTTTTACCTTCGTGGATAAAGAATTATGAGGTTTGGAGAAGACACTATAGGGGTTGACTATGGGCATACTAGTAATAGGGATTTTAGAATCATCGGACATATATGAGATTTCATATAGTTGATCAATTCTAGACGCAGACGATCTTCTTAAAGAAGAGCTAGAACGGGATAGACCTTGATCTTGATTCATAACTGGGTTTAGACTCCTCTAACAATTATCAAGTTTTCCCAGCTCGTACCAAATTGAGACTTTACCGCGAACCTCTGTCGACTTACCACTCACAACAAGCTGTCTACGACTTGATAAGGGTTCAGTGTGTCGGACCAGTCTGTTCAAGCCTTGTAAGGTTAGTTTTCTGTTGTGAAAGATCAGGAGCTAAGCCTGCAGACACAGAGCATACTAATCAAACCTTAGAAAGGAGGAACAGGAGCGCTTATGGCTCTGGTATCAGAGCCATAAGCGCTCCTGTTCCTCCTTTCTAAGGTTTGATTAGTATGCTCTGTGACTGCAGGCTTAGCTCCTGATCTCTCACAACAGAAAACTAACCTTACAAGGCTTGAACAGACTGGTCCGACACACTGAACCTTTATCGAGTCGTAGACAGCTTGTTGTGAGTGGTAAGACGACAGAGGGTCGCGGTAAGTCTCAATTTGGTACGAGCTGGGAAAACTTGATAATTGTTAGAGGAGTCTAAACCCAGTTATGAATCAAGATCAAGGTCTATCCCGTTCTAGTTCTTCTTTAAGAAGATCGTCTGCGTCTAGAATTGATCAACTATATGAAATCTCATATATGTCCGATGATTCTAAAATCCCTATTACTAGTATGCCCATAGTCAACCCCTATAGTGTCTTCTCCAAACCTCATAATTCTTTATCCACGAAGGTAAAAAGGATTATAGGTTCTTCGTCCAGTCCTATTGTCAAGGAGTTTGTCCAAGCTTCCAAACATAACTCACACCAACTCCCTGCCACAACGTCTGAACACCTAGTCACCCTATCCCTACCCCCAGATCTTCCAAGGATCTGTCTAGCCCAAGGATATACACATATCCACTTTGGTGCCATTAGATTAGCCCTTACTTTCCATGGAAGGAAAGGGTTACCAGCGTTCTCTCGAATCGCTTTAGTCGATACAAGATTTGTACAGTATCAACACGCTTGTATTGGTACCATACAAACCACCTTGAACGCCGGAACGGTCTTTGTCACCTTCTATCCAAACTTCTGTATGCCCCTTAATGACCCTTCACTCTTAACAGCCTTAAAAGCTCAGATCCAAATCGGTGGTACTCCACAGGTCAACACTTTTCAGGCTACTTTCCATTACCAGATGGCTTACAGAGTTCAAGATCATGCCTTAGATCTTATGGTTCCAGGCCAAGACAACTCAGGTGATGCGCTGCTCATAGACATCGATTCTAATGCAACGCCAACCTGCACATATGTTCCTAAACAGCTATCCAGAGAAGAGCTTACAAAGCTACTTCCAGAAAAATGGATAACTAATTATGAACAGATCCACCAAGCACCGGTCCAGACAACGACAACTCCAGAGTTCATCCGTCACCAGGATGGACATGTCGAAGTCAGATTTGACAGACAGGATCGAAGAGATGTTTTCTCCTCGATGCATATGATGCAACCGGTAGAAGCTCCAGCACAGACATCACATAATCCTTTCGATATATGTGACTGTCAAGATTGCCTTGATGAGGCATACAAGCTAGAGTATGAAGAAGAAGACAACCAGAGAAAGAAGAAAGGTTCCCAGTTTACTCTCAAACAGAGGTATGAAGCTGGAGACCCAACAGTTGGTCTTCTTGGTGAACCATCAGGAAAGTTTGACTACTATGTCCTGTATGGTGATTCAAAACCCAAACCTAAACCACCAAAACCATCACCTCCTCCACCACTGAAACATCCACCCACACCACCCAAAGAATGTTTCACCCTTACACCAGCACCCTCACCCCAAAATTACCACACCAAATTCCCACCTTTATCCACCTTTGAGAATGTCCAGCAAAAGGCTCGACATAGTTGGAAGATTGAGAACCCAACCACCATAGGTGCAAATGGTGTCCAACACCAGGTTACCCCTGCTGAAGCCACTTTGAACTGGCAAAGTGAAAACACTGTTGCTCAAAACAACGCTCTTAGATCCATCATTGCAAAGCAAGAGGATCTCTTAAAGTCCCAAGCAGCCCTGTCCAACAGGATGACTGGACTTGAAGGAATCATCTATGAAATCAAGAATAAAATTCTTGGTATTCATAATGAATTACTTCAGATGGCTTACAATAACCCAGGCATGGTAAGCACAAGAAGCGTTGCCCAGACTGAGAAGGAAGCTGAAATGAAGTTTCTAAAAGCACAGCTTGCAGATCTGGAAAGACAACACAAGCAGCAGAGAGTCTCAACACTAGCAGATGATCCATGGAGACTACCCTCCTCACCATTCGTGAGGGCAGCCTTTGATCCTCAACCACTGCAAATTTCATCATATCCTGAAGACTCACCGTCTTTAAGATTATGGTCAAGTGAGCAAGCTAAGATCAAAGCAAGGAAACAAAGGTCATCTCCTGCAACTTCCATGACATCTGACAGCTCAAATCAGAGAGCATCTACAAGCAAGCCACAAGATCCATCAACGGGCAAGAAGATTGCTGATGATAGCATGATGATGGCTTCATCTAAAGCCATAGGAAAGGGAGAAGATAACCCCATCTCCTCGTTTTTACATGCTATGAGCAAAAACAACCAGGATGTGCCGACTATGGCACCGGTCATTACAACACAGTCAGATGACGAGTCTGACCCAGGTTCAGAAGGTTCCACGCCAAAGTCATATGAAGACGTAAGCCCGACAGAAGAGTTTGAACACCTCTTCATGACTGAACCAGAACGCACCGAGAGGTATGATTTTCATTCCGAAGTTAATGAAAATGATGATAATGCCTCAAACCATGCGGCTCAGAGTGGAAACCAGCAACAACATCCAGTCACAGACTCAAAGATCAAATTCACCTTTGATGACATCCCACCATCAAAATGGCTTGATAGAAGTATTGAAATGCTAACATGGTGTGAAGCAGAACTTCAATACTATGACATTGCCATGGTCATCAAAAGGTTTCTAGCAAGATGCCAAGGAAGACTCAGAGATTGGTATCTTAGCCTTGGAGAATACCGACATCTCCAACTCCTTCAATGCCAGGCTCCAGAAGCATTCATAAGAGAAATCCAACTTGAATTTGTTGGAAATCCTATTGAATATAAGATACGAGCTAGGGATGAGTTCTTAAAAATGAAATGTTGTTCTTTCAAACAGAAAGACCTTGAAAAGCACTACAATCGAATGTCTGAAAGGTTCTACTGCCTGAACGGCATCGATGATGTGAACCTCAAGCAAGTCTTTCTCAGCTCATTCCCAGAGTCGCTGACAAATGAAGCGTACAGGATGTTAGAAAACAAAAATCAAACGGTAGCCAATGTCTCGCTAGGAGGCCTCTACCAGTTGATCATGAATGCTCTAACCAAACTGTGTAACCAGCAGCGATTCTTAGCCGAGTTTGAAAAAACAGGAAGGCGCCTAGGCTCAGCTTGCAGTGACAAACATCTAAAGATCGGATGCAAAGAAGAGTCTGCATGTGTCTGTCCAAAAGGGTCTAAAATCCTTAAAGGTCTAAGCACCTCAAGGAAAACCGAGAGACGATTCAGACCCAAGAAGAACTGGAAATTCTTGAGTAAGAAGTCAAGTCGAAGCAGAGACACTGATCGTTGCTATGTATGCAACAAACAGGGCCACTTTGCAAAAGATTGCAAAGACAGAAGAAAGACCCAAGCCCTTGTTGAAGCAATCAACAAGATAGAACCAGTTGACGTCTCTGAAATAGAGTTCTTGTACTCTCTAGAAGATGAACCAGGAGAAAATACAATCTGTTCTATCTTCTATGGTTCAAGCTCAGATGACAGTTCAGACGAGCAATCTGACTCAGACACCGGTCTAATGACTATCTACATGGCTGACAGCATTCCTTGCCGGAAAAACAGCCATCGGAAAAACATGTCACAAAGAAGGTTGGTCCCACACACCACCAGACAGCAAGGACCAACAGACCACGTTCAAGATTCCCTCCCTACAGTAACCTTGCCCACTAGGGAGAATATGTCAGCTTTAAAAAAGAAAGAGCCCACTCGCAGAAAAGAAGATAATGCTGACACGAAACCCACTTGCAAGATAAGACCGAACACTGCTACTGCATCACCCACTTTAAAGAATCCTCCAACAGTGAAGAAACGAATCCCGCAGAAAAAAGCAGTCGGGTCATATCGGGAAAAGATACGTGGACACAAACCCAACACGTCTCAAGATCATCAACCTCTTGAGAGACGAAAGGACCCAAAGGCAACTAAAATCAACAACAGGATACTGATGATGGAGAATCCATCCATCACTGTTCAAGATATCCAACAAGGCTTCTCAACGAAGCCAAACGCCTATTTAAAGGGCACCACAAACCCGAAGATGGACCATCAAACCACCAGTCCACCTTCACCAAACACAATGAGTACCTCGACACCCTCTGAAAAAACCCCTCTCCACCAAGAACCTAAATGGAAAAATATCCCTGAAGAGGTTATGGAGGTAATCAAAACCCATAACATTAAGGAAGGCTCCTTAAACTACAAAAGCCTCCTTACCATCGCCCTAGAGGCAAATGGGTCGGTACTAACAGGATCCAGGTTCAGCCCAGACTATCCATTCCTAAATATCTTCTACATTAGGAACTTGAAGAGGCTACCAAAAGAAACCCTGTGCTTTCTTTGGTTCCTCCTTGAGACTTTCACAATAGCCGTGGCATTCAATTCTGCAAAACTAAATGCCTACCTATTAGAAAGTCAGACTGGACTGCTGTCTGAGGAAGAAAAAGGTACAATAAAGCTTCTGGAATGGTTTCTCCCTACACAAAAATGGGTCGAAGCCATGGGAACATCTCCCAAGAAACACTGTCTTGTCCTATTCAACAAACCTAGTTTGTATGCGACAAAATATGTGTATCGTGCCCCTCACACATTCATCCAGGCATGGTATGAGGTAAATCCATCGGATGTATACTTCAAAACTAACAGGTATACAGAATGGATACAACTCAGGAAAAAGATGGCAACAATAAACTTCGTCGACGTTGAAAGCATACCTATAAAGGTATTAACAGAAGAAGAAGTTTATAGGGAAGATGACAGACAGGCCAACGAATGGGAAGAGGCCCAAATCAGCTATTACGGCAAACACCCATTCTTCAACAAGGTGCACATAATTAGTGGACCTCCTCAGCCTCCAGGACACCTCTTTCGTCCCATCCCAGAGATAGCTAAAGATTGGATCAAAGTAGACATCTGGACCCCGCCAAAAGAATTTCGTGATAAGTTAAAAGCCGAAGGCCTCTTGCCAAACGGAAAAGATCCCTATGAAGATGACGATCCAGCAAAGCCGCCTGAAGCTAGTGACTCGCAAGCAGATGACTCACCAGATCCCTACGAAAATGACGATCCAGCAGACCCGTATGAAGACGACCCATCTCACCCAGATTCCCGCTGGAAGTAATCTGGCTTATCCATAAAGAAGAAGATCCTAGTATGATTAATATTTTTAAGTGTGTTTTATGTATTAGATTAATCACTCTTAAAGTGGTTAATGGTGTGCTTAGGATAAATAAAGCTTAATCACTCTTAAAGTGATGTAAGCGCTTACGTATTTGTTTTTGTATTCTTGTTTGAATTATTGTAAGCTGATGACCTCATGATACATAATTCATGTGGGCCAGCTTACAATAATTCAAACAAGAATACAAAAACAAATACGTAAGCGCTTACATCACTTTAAGAGTGATTAAGCTTTATTTATCCTAAGCACACCATTAACCACTTTAAGAGTGATTAATCTAATACATAAAACACACTTAAAAATATTAATCATACTAGGATCTTCTTCTTTATGGATAAGCCAGATTACTTCCAGCGGGAATCTGGGTGAGATGGGTCGTCTTCATACGGGTCTGCTGGATCGTCATTTTCGTAGGGATCTGGTGAGTCATCTGCTTGCGAGTCACTAGCTTCAGGCGGCTTTGCTGGATCGTCATCTTCATAGGGATCTTTTCCGTTTGGCAAGAGGCCTTCGGCTTTTAACTTATCACGAAATTCTTTTGGCGGGGTCCAGATGTCTACTTTGATCCAATCTTTAGCTATCTCTGGGATGGGACGAAAGAGGTGTCCTGGAGGCTGAGGAGGTCCACTAATTATGTGCACCTTGTTGAAGAATGGGTGTTTGCCGTAATAGCTGATTTGGGCCTCTTCCCATTCGTTGGCCTGTCTGTCATCTTCCCTATAAACTTCTTCTTCTGTTAATACCTTTATAGGTATGCTTTCAACGTCGACGAAGTTTATTGTTGCCATCTTTTTCCTGAGTTGTATCCATTCTGTATACCTGTTAGTTTTGAAGTATACATCCGATGGATTTACCTCATACCATGCCTGGATGAATGTGTGAGGGGCACGATACACATATTTTGTCGCATACAAACTAGGTTTGTTGAATAGGACAAGACAGTGTTTCTTGGGAGATGTTCCCATGGCTTCGACCCATTTTTGTGTAGGGAGAAACCATTCCAGAAGCTTTATTGTACCTTTTTCTTCCTCAGACAGCAGTCCAGTCTGACTTTCTAATAGGTAGGCATTTAGTTTTGCAGAATTGAATGCCACGGCTATTGTGAAAGTCTCAAGGAGGAACCAAAGAAAGCACAGGGTTTCTTTTGGTAGCCTCTTCAAGTTCCTAATGTAGAAGATATTTAGGAATGGATAGTCTGGGCTGAACCTGGATCCTGTTAGTACCGACCCATTTGCCTCTAGGGCGATGGTAAGGAGGCTTTTGTAGTTTAAGGAGCCTTCCTTAATGTTATGGGTTTTGATTACCTCCATAACCTCTTCAGGGATATTTTTCCATTTAGGTTCTTGGTGGAGAGGGGTTTTTTCAGAGGGTGTCGAGGTACTCATTGTGTTTGGTGAAGGTGGACTGGTGGTTTGATGGTCCATCTTCGGGTTTGTGGTGCCCTTTAAATAGGCGTTTGGCTTCGTTGAGAAGCCTTGTTGGATATCTTGAACAGTGATGGATGGATTCTCCATCATCAGTATCCTGTTGTTGATTTTAGTTGCCTTTGGGTCCTTTCGTCTCTCAAGAGGTTGATGATCTTGAGACGTGTTGGGTTTGTGTCCACGTATCTTTTCCCGATATGACCCGACTGCTTTTTTCTGCGGGATTCGTTTCTTCACTGTTGGAGGATTCTTTAAAGTGGGTGATGCAGTAGCAGTGTTCGGTCTTATCTTGCAAGTGGGTTTCGTGTCAGCATTATCTTCTTTTCTGCGAGTGGGCTCTTTCTTTTTTAAAGCTGACATATTCTCCCTAGTGGGCAAGGTTACTGTAGGGAGGGAATCTTGAACGTGGTCTGTTGGTCCTTGCTGTCTGGTGGTGTGTGGGACCAACCTTCTTTGTGACATGTTTTTCCGATGGCTGTTTTTCCGGCAAGGAATGCTGTCAGCCATGTAGATAGTCATTAGACCGGTGTCTGAGTCAGATTGCTCGTCTGAACTGTCATCTGAGCTTGAACCATAGAAGATAGAACAGATTGTATTTTCTCCTGGTTCATCTTCTAGAGAGTACAAGAACTCTATTTCAGAGACGTCAACTGGTTCTATCTTGTTGATTGCTTCAACAAGGGCTTGGGTCTTTCTTCTGTCTTTGCAATCTTTTGCAAAGTGGCCCTGTTTGTTGCATACATAGCAACGATCAGTGTCTCTGCTTCGACTTGACTTCTTACTCAAGAATTTCCAGTTCTTCTTGGGTCTGAATCGTCTCTCGGTTTTCCTTGAGGTGCTTAGACCTTTAAGGATTTTAGACCCTTTTGGACAGACACATGCAGACTCTTCTTTGCATCCGATCTTTAGATGTTTGTCACTGCAAGCTGAGCCTAGGCGCCTTCCTGTTTTTTCAAACTCGGCTAAGAATCGCTGCTGGTTACACAGTTTGGTTAGAGCATTCATGATCAACTGGTAGAGGCCTCCTAGCGAGACATTGGCTACCGTTTGATTTTTGTTTTCTAACATCCTGTACGCTTCATTTGTCAGCGACTCTGGGAATGAGCTGAGAAAGACTTGCTTGAGGTTCACATCATCGATGCCGTTCAGGCAGTAGAACCTTTCAGACATTCGATTGTAGTGCTTTTCAAGGTCTTTCTGTTTGAAAGAACAACATTTCATTTTTAAGAACTCATCCCTAGCTCGTATCTTATATTCAATAGGATTTCCAACAAATTCAAGTTGGATTTCTCTTATGAATGCTTCTGGAGCCTGGCATTGAAGGAGTTGGAGATGTCGGTATTCTCCAAGGCTAAGATACCAATCTCTGAGTCTTCCTTGGCATCTTGCTAGAAACCTTTTGATGACCATGGCAATGTCATAGTATTGAAGTTCTGCTTCACACCATGTTAGCATTTCAATACTTCTATCAAGCCATTTTGATGGTGGGATGTCATCAAAGGTGAATTTGATCTTTGAGTCTGTGACTGGATGTTGTTGCTGGTTTCCACTCTGAGCCGCATGGTTTGAGGCATTATCATCATTTTCATTAACTTCGGAATGAAAATCATACCTCTCGGTGCGTTCTGGTTCAGTCATGAAGAGGTGTTCAAACTCTTCTGTCGGGCTTACGTCTTCATATGACTTTGGCGTGGAACCTTCTGAACCTGGGTCAGACTCGTCATCTGACTGTGTTGTAATGACCGGTGCCATAGTCGGCACATCCTGGTTGTTTTTGCTCATAGCATGTAAAAACGAGGAGATGGGGTTATCTTCTCCCTTTCCTATGGCTTTAGATGAAGCCATCATCATGCTATCATCAGCAATCTTCTTGCCCGTTGATGGATCTTGTGGCTTGCTTGTAGATGCTCTCTGATTTGAGCTGTCAGATGTCATGGAAGTTGCAGGAGATGACCTTTGTTTCCTTGCTTTGATCTTAGCTTGCTCACTTGACCATAATCTTAAAGACGGTGAGTCTTCAGGATATGATGAAATTTGCAGTGGTTGAGGATCAAAGGCTGCCCTCACGAATGGTGAGGAGGGTAGTCTCCATGGATCATCTGCTAGTGTTGAGACTCTCTGCTGCTTGTGTTGTCTTTCCAGATCTGCAAGCTGTGCTTTTAGAAACTTCATTTCAGCTTCCTTCTCAGTCTGGGCAACGCTTCTTGTGCTTACCATGCCTGGGTTATTGTAAGCCATCTGAAGTAATTCATTATGAATACCAAGAATTTTATTCTTGATTTCATAGATGATTCCTTCAAGTCCAGTCATCCTGTTGGACAGGGCTGCTTGGGACTTTAAGAGATCCTCTTGCTTTGCAATGATGGATCTAAGAGCGTTGTTTTGAGCAACAGCGTTTTCACTTTGCCAGTTCAAAGTGGCTTCAGCAGGGGTAACCTGGTGTTGGACACCATTTGCACCTATGGTGGTTGGGTTCTCAATCTTCCAACTATGTCGAGCCTTTTGCTGGACATTCTCAAAGGTGGATAAAGGTGGGAATTCGGTGTGGTAATTTTGGGGTGAGGGTGCTGGTGTAAGGGTGAAACATTCTTTGGGTGGTGTGGGTGGATGTTTCAGTGGTGGAGGAGGTGATGGTTTTGGTGGTTTAGGTTTGGGTTTTGAATCACCATACAGGACATAGTAGTCAAACTTTCCTGATGGTTCACCAAGAAGACCAACTGTTGGGTCTCCAGCTTCATACCTCTGTTTGAGAGTAAACTGGGAACCTTTCTTCTTTCTCTGGTTGTCTTCTTCTTCATACTCTAGCTTATATGCCTCATCAAGGCAATCTTGACAGTCACATACATCGAAAGGATTATGTGGTGTCTGTGCTGGAGCTTCTACCGGTTGCATCATGTGCATCGAGGAGAAAACATCTCTTCGATCTTGTCTGTCAAATCTGACTTCGACATGTCCATCCTGGTGACGGATGAACTCTGGAGTTGTCGTTGTCTGGACCGGTGCTTGGTGGATCTGTTCGTAATTAGTTATCCATTTTTCTGGAAGTAGCTTTGTGAGCTCTTCTCTGGATAGCTGCTTAGGAACATATGTGCAGGTTGGCGTTGCATTAGAATCGATGTCTATGAGCAGCGCATCACCTGAGTTGTCTTGGCCTGGAACCATAAGATCCAAGGCATGATCTTGAACTCTGTAAGCCATCTGATAATGGAAAGTAGCCTGAAAAGTGTTGACCTGTGGAGTGCCACCGATTTGGATCTGGGCTTTTAAGGCTGTTAAGAGTGAAGGGTCATTAAGGGGCATACAGAAGTTTGGATAGAAGGTGACAAAGACCGTTCCGGCGTTCAAGGTGGTTTGTATCGTACCAATACAAGCGTGTTGATACTGTACAAATCTTGTATCGACTAAAGCGATTCGAGAGAACGCTGGTAACCCTTTCCTTCCATGGAAAGTAAGGGCTAATCTAATGGCACCAAAGTGGATATGTGTATATCCTTGGGCAAGACAGATCCTTGGAAGATCTGGGGGTAGGGATAGGGTGACTAGGTGTTCAGACGTTGTGGCAGGGAGTTGGTGTGAGCTATACTTGGAAGCTTGGACAAACTCCTTGACAATCGGACTAGACGAGGAACCTATAATCCTTTTTACCTTCGTGGATAAAGAATTATGAGGTTTGGAGAAGACACTATAGGGGTTGACTATGGGCATACTAGTAATAGGGATTTTAGAATCATCGGACATATATGAGATTTCATATAGTTGATCAATTCTAGACGCAGACGATCTTCTTAAAGAAGAGCTAGAACGGGATAGACCTTGATCTTGATTCATAACTGGGTTTAGACTCCTCTAACAATTATCAAGTTTTCCCAGCTCGTACCAAATTGAGACTTTACCGCGAACCTCTGTCGACTTACCACTCACAACAAGCTGTCTACGACTTGATAAGGGTTACAATAATTCAAACAAGAATACAAAAACAAATACGTAAGCGCTTACATCACTTTAAGAGTGATTAAGCTTTATTTATCCTAAGCACACCATTAACCACTATAAGAGTGATTAACCTATTACACAAATAAAACACTCATAAAATATTAAACATACTTAATTATACTAGAATCTTCTTCTTTATGGATAAGCCAGATTACTTCCAGCGGGAATCTGGGTGAGATGGGTCGTCTTCATACGGGTCTGCTGGATCATCGTCTTCGTAGGGATCTGGTGAGTCATCTGCTTGCGAGTCACTAGCTTCAGGCGGCTTTGCTGGATCGTTATCTTCATAGGGATCTTTTCCGTTTGGCAAGAGGCCTTCGGCTTTTAATCTGTCACGCAATTCTTTTGGCGGGGTCCAGATGTCTACTTTGATCCAATCTTTAGCTATCTCAGGGATGGGGCGAAAGAGGTGTCCTGGAGGCTGAGGAGGTCCACTAATTATGTGCACCTTGTTGAAGAATGGGTGTTTGCCGTAATAGCTAATTTGAGCTTCTTCCCATTCAGTGGCCTGCTTGTCATCTTCCTTATAAACTTCTTTTTCTGTTAGTACCTTTATAGGTATGCTTTCGACGTCGACGAAGTTTATTGTTGCCATCTTTTTCCTGAGTTGTATCCAATCTGTATACCTGTTTGTTTTGAAGTATACATCCGATGGATTTACATCATACCATGCCTGGATGAATGTGTGAGGGGCACGATACACATATTTTGCCGCATACAAACTAGGTTTGTTGAATAGGACAAGACAGTGTTTCTTGGGAGATGTTCCCATGGCTTCGACCCATTTTTGTGTAGGGAGAAACCATTCCAGGAGCTTTATTGTACCTTTTTCTTCCTCAGACAGCAGTCCAGTCTGACTTTCTAATAGATAGGCATTTAGTTTTGCAGAATTGAATGCCACGACTATTGTGAAAGTCTCAAAGAGGAACCAAAGAAAGCACAGGGTTTCTTTTGGTAGCCTTTTTAAGTTCCTAATATAGAAGATATTTAGGAATGGGTAGTCTGGGCTGAACCTGGATCCTGTTAGTACCGACCCATTTGCCTCTAGGGCGATGGTAAGGAGGCTTTTGTAGTTTAGGGAGCCTTCCTTAATGTTATGGGTGTTGATTACCTCCATAACCTCTTCAGGGATATTTTTCCATTTAGGCTCTTGGTGGAGAGGGGTTTTTTCAGAGGTACTCATTGTGTTTGGTGAAGGTGGACTGGTGGTTTGATGGTCCATCTTCGGGTTTGTGGTGCCCTTTAAATAGGCGTCTGGCTTCGTTGAGAAGCTTTGTTGGATATCTTGAACAGTGATGGATGGATTCTCCATCATCAGTATCCTGTTGTTGATTTTAGTTGCCTTTGGGCCCTTTCGTCTCTCAAGGGGTTGATGATCTTGAGACGTGTTGGGTTTGTGTCCACGTATCTTTTCCCGATATGACCCGACTGCCTTTTTCTGCGGGATTCGTTTTCCACCTGTTGGAGGATTCTTTAAAGTGGGTGATGCAGTAGCAGTGTTTGGTCTTATCTTGCAAGTGGGTTTCGTGTCAGCATTATCTTCTTTTATGCGAGTGGGCTCTTTCTTTTTTAAAGCTGACATATTCTCCCTAGTGGGCAAGGTTACTGTAGGGAGGGAATCTTGAACGTGGTCTGTTGGTCCTTGCTGTCTGGTGGTGTGTGGGACCGACCTTCTTTGTGACATGTTTTTCCGATGGCTGTTTTTCCGGCAAGGAATGCTGTCAGCCATGTAGATAGTCATTAGACCGGTGTCTGAGTCAGATTGCTCATCTGAACTGTCATTTGAGTTTGAACCATAGAAGATAGAACATATTGTGTTTTCTCCTGGTTCATCTTCTAGAGAGTACAAGAACTCTATTTCAGAGACGTCAACTGGTTCTATCTTGTTGATTGCTTCAACAAGGGCTTGGGTCTTTCTTCTGTCTTTGCAATCTTTTGCAAAGTGGCCTTGTTTGTTGCACACATAGCAACGGTCAGTGTTCCGGCCTGGACTTGACTTCTTGCTCAAGAATTTCCAGTTCTTCTTGGGCTGAATCGTCTCTCGGTTTTCCTTGAGGTGCTTAGACCTTTAAGGATTTTAGACCCTTTTGGACAGACACATGCAGACTCTTCTTTGCATCCGATCTTTAGATGTTTGTCACTGCAAGCTGAGCCTAGGCGCCTTCCTGTTTTTTCAAACTCGGCTAAGAATCGCTGCTGGTTACACAGTTTGGTTAGAGCATTCATGATCAACTGGTAGAGGCCTCCTAGCGAGACATTGGCTACCGTTTGATTTTTGTTTTCTAACATCCTGTACGCTTCATTTGTCAGCGACTCTGGGAATGAGCTGAGAAAGACTTGCTTGAGGTTCACATCATCGATGCCGTTCAGGCAGTAGAACCTTTCAGACATTCGATTGTAGTGCTTTTCAAGGTCTTTCTGTTTGAAAGAACAACATTTCATTTTTAAGAACTCATCCCTAGCTCGTATCTTATATTCAATAGGATTTCCAACAAATTCAAGTTGGATTTCTCTTATGAATGCTTCTGGAGCCTGGCATTGAAGGAGTTGGAGATGTCGGTATTCTCCAAGGCTAAGATACCAATCTCTGAGTCTTCCTTGGCATCTTGCTAGAAACCTTTTGATGACCATGGCAATGTCATAGTATTGGAGTTCTGCTTCACACCATGTTAGCATTTCAATACTTCTATCAAGCCATTTTGATGGTGGGATGTCATCAAAGGTGAATTTGATCTTCGAGTCTGTGACTGGATGTTGCTGTTGGTTTCCACTTTGAGCCGCATGGTTTGAGGCATTATCATCATTTTCATTTACTTCGGAATGAAAATCATACCTCTCCGTGCGTTCTGGTTCAGTCATGAAGAGGTGCTCAAATTCTTCTGTTGGGCTTACGTCTTCGTATGACTTTGGCGTGGAATCTTCTGAACATAGGTCAGACTCGTAATCTGATTGAGTTGTGATAACCGGTGCCATAGTCGGCACATTCTGGTTGTCTTTGCTCATAGCATGTAAAAACGAGGAGATGGGGTTCTCTTCTCCCTTTCCTATGGCTTTAGAGGAAGCCATCATCATGCTATCATCAGCAGCTTTCTTGCTTGTTGATGGATCTTGTTGTGGTTTGCTCGTAGATGGTCTCTGATTTGAGCTGTCAGATGTCATGGAAGTTGCAGGAGATGACCTTTGTTTCCTTGCTTTGATCTTAGCTTGCTCACTTGACCATAATCGTAAAGACGGTGAGTCTTCAGGATATGATGATATTTGCAGTGGTTGAGGATCAAAGGCTGCTCTCACGAATGGTGAGGAGGGTAGTCTCCATGGATCATCTGCTAGAGTTGAGACTCTCTGCTGCTTGTGTTGTCTTTCCAGATCTGCAAGCTGTGCCTTTAGAAACTTCATTTCAGCTTCCTTCTCAGTCTGGGCAACGCTTCTTGTGCTTACCATGCCTGGGTTATTGTAAGCCATCTGAAGTAATTCATTATGAATACCAAGAATTTTATTCTTGATTTCATAGATGATTCCTTCAAGTCCAGTCATCCTGTTGGACAGGGCTGCTTGGGACTTTAAGAGATCCTCTTGCTTTGCAATGATGGATCTAAGAGCGTTGTTTTGAGCAACAGCGTTTTCACTTTGCCAGTTCAAAGTGGCTTCAGCAGGGGTAACCTGGTGTTGGACACCATTTGCACCTATGGTGGTTGGGTTCTCAATCTTCCAACTATGTCGAGCCTTTTGCTGGACATTCTCAAAGGTGGATAAAGGTGGGAATTCGGTGTGGTAATTTTGGGGTGAGGGTGCTGGTGTAAGGGTGAAACATTCTTTGGGTGGTGTGGGTGGATGTTTCAGTGGTGGAGGAGGTGATGGTTTTGGTGGTTTAGGTTTGGGTTTTGAATCACCATACAGGACATAGTAGTCAAACTTTCCTGATGGTTCACCAAGAAGACCAACTGTTGGGTCTCCAGCTTCATACCTCTGTTTGAGAGTAAACTGGGAACCTTTCTTCTTTCTCTGGTTGTCTTCTTCTTCATACTCTAGCTTATATGCCTCATCAAGGCAATCTTGACAGTCACATACATCGAAAGGATTATGTGGTGTCTGTGCTGGAGCTTCTACCGGTTGCATCATGTGCATCGAGGAGAAAACATCTCTTCGATCTTGTCTGTCAAATCTGACTTCGACATGTCCATCCTGGTGACGGATGAACTCTGGAGTTGTCGTTGTCTGGACCGGTGCTTGGTGGATCTGTTCGTAATTAGTTATCCATTTTTCTGGAAGTAGCTTTGTGAGCTCTTCTCTGGATAGCTGCTTAGGAACATATGTGCAGGTTGGCGTTGCATTAGAATCGATGTCTATGAGCAGCGCATCACCTGAGTTGTCTTGGCCTGGAACCATAAGATCCAAGGCATGATCTTGAACTCTGTAAGCCATCTGATAATGGAAAGTAGCCTGAAAAGTGTTGACCTGTGGAGTGCCACCGATTTGGATCTGGGCTTTTAAGGCTGTTAAGAGTGAAGGGTCATTAAGGGGCATACAGAAGTTTGGATAGAAGGTGACAAAGACCGTTCCGGCGTTCAAGGTGGTTTGTATCGTACCAATACAAGCGTGTTGATACTGTACAAATCTTGTATCGACTAAAGCGATTCGAGAGAACGCTGGTAACCCTTTCCTTCCATGGAAAGTAAGGGCTAATCTAATGGCACCAAAGTGGATATGTGTATATCCTTGGGCAAGACAGATCCTTGGAAGATCTGGGGGTAGGGATAGGGTGACTAGGTGTTCAGACGTTGTGGCAGGGAGTTGGTGTGAGCTATACTTGGAAGCTTGGACAAACTCCTTGACAATCGGACTAGACGAGGAACCTATAATCCTTTTTACCTTCGTGGATAAAGAATTATGAGGTTTGGAGAAGACACTATAGGGGTTGACTAGGATCTTCTTCTTTATGGATAAGCCAGATTACTTCCAGCGGGAATCTGGGTGAGATGGGTCGTCTTCATACGGGTCTGCTGGATCGTCATTTTCGTAGGGATCTGGTGAGTCATCTGCTTGCGAGTCACTAGCTTCAGGCGGCTTTGCTGGATCGTCATCTTCATAGGGATCTTTTCCGTTTGGCAAGAGGCCTTCGGCTTTTAACTTATCACGAAATTCTTTTGGCGGGGTCCAGATGTCTACTTTGATCCAATCTTTAGCTATCTCTGGGATGGGACGAAAGAGGTGTCCTGGAGGCTGAGGAGGTCCACTAATTATGTGCACCTTGTTGAAGAATGGGTGTTTGCCGTAATAGCTGATTTGGGCCTCTTCCCATTCGTTGGCCTGTCTGTCATCTTCCCTATAAACTTCTTCTTCTGTTAATACCTTTATAGGTATGCTTTCAACGTCGACGAAGTTTATTGTTGCCATCTTTTTCCTGAGTTGTATCCATTCTGTATACCTGTTAGTTTTGAAGTATACATCCGATGGATTTACCTCATACCATGCCTGGATGAATGTGTGAGGGGCACGATACACATATTTTGTCGCATACAAACTAGGTTTGTTGAATAGGACAAGACAGTGTTTCTTGGGAGATGTTCCCATGGCTTCGACCCATTTTTGTGTAGGGAGAAACCATTCCAGAAGCTTTATTGTACCTTTTTCTTCCTCAGACAGCAGTCCAGTCTGACTTTCTAATAGGTAGGCATTTAGTTTTGCAGAATTGAATGCCACGGCTATTGTGAAAGTCTCAAGGAGGAACCAAAGAAAGCACAGGGTTTCTTTTGGTAGCCTCTTCAAGTTCCTAATGTAGAAGATATTTAGGAATGGATAGTCTGGGCTGAACCTGGATCCTGTTAGTACCGACCCATTTGCCTCTAGGGCGATGGTAAGGAGGCTTTTGTAGTTTAAGGAGCCTTCCTTAATGTTATGGGTTTTGATTACCTCCATAACCTCTTCAGGGATATTTTTCCATTTAGGTTCTTGGTGGAGAGGGGTTTTTTCAGAGGGTGTCGAGGTACTCATTGTGTTTGGTGAAGGTGGACTGGTGGTTTGATGGTCCATCTTCGGGTTTGTGGTGCCCTTTAAATAGGCGTTTGGCTTCGTTGAGAAGCCTTGTTGGATATCTTGAACAGTGATGGATGGATTCTCCATCATCAGTATCCTGTTGTTGATTTTAGTTGCCTTTGGGTCCTTTCGTCTCTCAAGAGGTTGATGATCTTGAGACGTGTTGGGTTTGTGTCCACGTATCTTTTCCCGATATGACCCGACTGCTTTTTTCTGCGGGATTCGTTTCTTCACTGTTGGAGGATTCTTTAAAGTGGGTGATGCAGTAGCAGTGTTCGGTCTTATCTTGCAAGTGGGTTTCGTGTCAGCATTATCTTCTTTTCTGCGAGTGGGCTCTTTCTTTTTTAAAGCTGACATATTCTCCCTAGTGGGCAAGGTTACTGTAGGGAGGGAATCTTGAACGTGGTCTGTTGGTCCTTGCTGTCTGGTGGTGTGTGGGACCAACCTTCTTTGTGACATGTTTTTCCGATGGCTGTTTTTCCGGCAAGGAATGCTGTCAGCCATGTAGATAGTCATTAGACCGGTGTCTGAGTCAGATTGCTCGTCTGAACTGTCATCTGAGCTTGAACCATAGAAGATAGAACAGATTGTATTTTCTCCTGGTTCATCTTCTAGAGAGTACAAGAACTCTATTTCAGAGACGTCAACTGGTTCTATCTTGTTGATTGCTTCAACAAGGGCTTGGGTCTTTCTTCTGTCTTTGCAATCTTTTGCAAAGTGGCCCTGTTTGTTGCATACATAGCAACGATCAGTGTCTCTGCTTCGACTTGACTTCTTACTCAAGAATTTCCAGTTCTTCTTGGGTCTGAATCGTCTCTCGGTTTTCCTTGAGGTGCTTAGACCTTTAAGGATTTTAGACCCTTTTGGACAGACACATGCAGACTCTTCTTTGCATCCGATCTTTAGATGTTTGTCACTGCAAGCTGAGCCTAGGCGCCTTCCTGTTTTTTCAAACTCGGCTAAGAATCGCTGCTGGTTACACAGTTTGGTTAGAGCATTCATGATCAACTGGTAGAGGCCTCCTAGCGAGACATTGGCTACCGTTTGATTTTTGTTTTCTAACATCCTGT
The DNA here is from genome assembly GCA_030867185.1 of Tagetes erecta. Lineage (NCBI taxonomy): Eukaryota > Viridiplantae > Streptophyta > Magnoliopsida > Asterales > Asteraceae > Tagetes > Tagetes erecta. Next base: position 25,467,890 of record CM061494.1, read on the forward strand.
ACGCTTCATTTGTCAGCGACTCTGGGAATGAGCTGAGAAAGACTTGCTTGAGGTTCACATCATCGATGCCGTTCAGGCAGTAGAACCTTTCAGACATTCGATTGTAGTGCTTTTCAAGGTCTTTCTGTTTGAAAGAACAACATTTCATTTTTAAGAACTCATCCCTAGCTCGTATCTTATATTCAATAGGATTTCCAACAAATTCAAGTTGGATTTCTCTTATGAATGCTTCTGGAGCCTGGCATTGAAGGAGTTGGAGATGTCGGTATTCTCCAAGGCTAAGATACCAATCTCTGAGTCTTCCTTGGCATCTTGCTAGAAACCTTTTGATGACCATGGCAATGTCATAGTATTGAAGTTCTGCTTCACACCATGTTAGCATTTCAATACTTCTATCAAGCCATTTTGATGGTGGGATGTCATCAAAGGTGAATTTGATCTTTGAGTCTGTGACTGGATGTTGTTGCTGGTTTCCACTCTGAGCCGCATGGTTTGAGGCATTATCATCATTTTCATTAACTTCGGAATGAAAATCATACCTCTCGGTGCGTTCTGGTTCAGTCATGAAGAGGTGTTCAAACTCTTCTGTCGGGCTTACGTCTTCATATGACTTTGGCGTGGAACCTTCTGAACCTGGGTCAGACTCGTCATCTGACTGTGTTGTAATGACCGGTGCCATAGTCGGCACATCCTGGTTGTTTTTGCTCATAGCATGTAAAAACGAGGAGATGGGGTTATCTTCTCCCTTTCCTATGGCTTTAGATGAAGCCATCATCATGCTATCATCAGCAATCTTCTTGCCCGTTGATGGATCTTGTGGCTTGCTTGTAGATGCTCTCTGATTTGAGCTGTCAGATGTCATGGAAGTTGCAGGAGATGACCTTTGTTTCCTTGCTTTGATCTTAGCTTGCTCACTTGACCATAATCTTAAAGACGGTGAGTCTTCAGGATATGATGAAATTTGCAGTGGTTGAGGATCAAAGGCTGCCCTCACGAATGGTGAGGAGGGTAGTCTCCATGGATCATCTGCTAGTGTTGAGACTCTCTGCTGCTTGTGTTGTCTTTCCAGATCTGCAAGCTGTGCTTTTAGAAACTTCATTTCAGCTTCCTTCTCAGTCTGGGCAACGCTTCTTGTGCTTACCATGCCTGGGTTATTGTAAGCCATCTGAAGTAATTCATTATGAATACCAAGAATTTTATTCTTGATTTCATAGATGATTCCTTCAAGTCCAGTCATCCTGTTGGACAGGGCTGCTTGGGACTTTAAGAGATCCTCTTGCTTTGCAATGATGGATCTAAGAGCGTTGTTTTGAGCAACAGCGTTTTCACTTTGCCAGTTCAAAGTGGCTTCAGCAGGGGTAACCTGGTGTTGGACACCATTTGCACCTATGGTGGTTGGGTTCTCAATCTTCCAACTATGTCGAGCCTTTTGCTGGACATTCTCAAAGGTGGATAAAGGTGGGAATTCGGTGTGGTAATTTTGGGGTGAGGGTGCTGGTGTAAGGGTGAAACATTCTTTGGGTGGTGTGGGTGGATGTTTCAGTGGTGGAGGAGGTGATGGTTTTGGTGGTTTAGGTTTGGGTTTTGAATCACCATACAGGACATAGTAGTCAAACTTTCCTGATGGTTCACCAAGAAGACCAACTGTTGGGTCTCCAGCTTCATACCTCTGTTTGAGAGTAAACTGGGAACCTTTCTTCTTTCTCTGGTTGTCTTCTTCTTCATACTCTAGCTTATATGCCTCATCAAGGCAATCTTGACAGTCACATACATCGAAAGGATTATGTGGTGTCTGTGCTGGAGCTTCTACCGGTTGCATCATGTGCATCGAGGAGAAAACATCTCTTCGATCTTGTCTGTCAAATCTGACTTCGACATGTCCATCCTGGTGACGGATGAACTCTGGAGTTGTCGTTGTCTGGACCGGTGCTTGGTGGATCTGTTCGTAATTAGTTATCCATTTTTCTGGAAGTAGCTTTGTGAGCTCTTCTCTGGATAGCTGCTTAGGAACATATGTGCAGGTTGGCGTTGCATTAGAATCGATGTCTATGAGCAGCGCATCACCTGAGTTGTCTTGGCCTGGAACCATAAGATCCAAGGCATGATCTTGAACTCTGTAAGCCATCTGATAATGGAAAGTAGCCTGAAAAGTGTTGACCTGTGGAGTGCCACCGATTTGGATCTGGGCTTTTAAGGCTGTTAAGAGTGAAGGGTCATTAAGGGGCATACAGAAGTTTGGATAGAAGGTGACAAAGACCGTTCCGGCGTTCAAGGTGGTTTGTATCGTACCAATACAAGCGTGTTGATACTGTACAAATCTTGTATCGACTAAAGCGATTCGAGAGAACGCTGGTAACCCTTTCCTTCCATGGAAAGTAAGGGCTAATCTAATGGCACCAAAGTGGATATGTGTATATCCTTGGGCAAGACAGATCCTTGGAAGATCTGGGGGTAGGGATAGGGTGACTAGGTGTTCAGACGTTGTGGCAGGGAGTTGGTGTGAGCTATACTTGGAAGCTTGGACAAACTCCTTGACAATCGGACTAGACGAGGAACCTATAATCCTTTTTACCTTCGTGGATAAAGAATTATGAGGTTTGGAGAAGACACTATAGGGGTTGACTATGGGCATACTAGTAATAGGGATTTTAGAATCATCGGACATATATGAGATTTCATATAGTTGATCTATTCTAGACGCAGACAGCTTGTTGTGAGTGGTAAGTCGACAGAGGTTCGCGGTAAAGTCTCAATTTGGTACGAGCTGGGAAAACTTGATAATTGTTAGAGGAGTCTAAACCCAGTTATGAATCAAGATCAAGGTCTATCCCGTTCTAGTTCTTCTTTAAGAAGATCGTCTGCGTCTAGAATAGATCAACTATATGAAATCTCATATATGTCCGATGATTCTAAAATCCCTATTACTAGTATGCCCATAGTCAACCCCTATAGTGTCTTCTCCAAACCTCATAATTCTTTATCCACGAAGGTAAAAAGGATTATAGGTTCCTCGTCCAGTCCGATTGTCAAGGAGTTTGTTCAAACTTCCAAGTATAACTCACACCAACTCCCTGCCACAACGTCTGAACACCTAGTCACCCTATCCCTACCCCCAGATCTTCCAAGGATCTGTCTTGCCCAAGGATATACACATATCCACTTTGGTGCCATTAGATTAGCCCTTACTTTCCATGGAAGGAAAGGGTTACCAGCGTTCTCTCGAATCGCTCTAGTCGATACAAGATTTGTACAGTATCAACACGCTTGTATTGGTACGATACAAACCACCTTGAACGCCGGAACGGTCTTTGTCACCTTCTATCCAAACTTCTGTATGCCCCTTAATGACCCTTCACTCTTAACAGCCTTAAAAGCCCAGATCCAAATCGGTGGTACTCCACAGGTCAACACTTTTCAGGCTACTTTCCATTATCAGATGGCTTACAGAGTTCAAGATCATGCCTTGGATCTTATGGTTCCAGGCCAAGACAACTCAGGTGATGCGCTGCTCATAGACATCGATTCTAATGCAACGCCAACCTGCACATATGTTCCTAAACAGCTATCCAGAGAAGAGCTTACAAAGCTACTTCCAGAAAAATGGATAACTAATTACGAACAGATCCACCAAGCACCGGTCCAGACAACGACAACTCCAGAGTTCATCCGTCACCAGGATGGACATGTCGAAGTCAGATTTGACAGACAGGATCGAAGAGATGTTTTCTCCTCGATGCATATGATGCAACCGGTAGAAGCTCCAGCACAGACATCACATAATCCTTTCGATATATGTGACTGTCAAGATTGCCTTGATGAGGCATACAAGCTAGAGTATGAAGAAGAAGACAACCAGAGAAAGAAGAAAGGTTCCCAGTTTACTCTCAAACAGAGGTATGAAGCTGGAGACCCAACAGTTGGTCTTCTTGGTGAACCATCAGGAAAGTTTGACTACTATGTCCTGTATGGTGATTCACAACCCAAACCTAAACCACCAAAACCATCACCTCCTCCACCACTGAAACATCCACCCACACCACCTAAAGAATGTTTCACCCTTACACCAGCACCCTCACCCCAAAATTACCACACCGAATTCCCACCCTTATCCACCTTTGAGAATGTCCAGCAAAAGGCTCGACATAGTTGGAAGATTGAGAATCCAACCACCATAGGTGCAAATGGTGTCCAACACCAGGTTACCCCTGCTGAAGCCACTTTGAACTGGCAAAGTGAAAACGCTGTTGCTCAAAACAACGCTCTTAGATCCATCATTGCAAAGCAAGAGGATCTCTTAAAGTCCCAAGCAGCCCTGTCTAACAGGATGACCGGACTTGAAGGAATCATTTATGAAATCAGGAGTAAAATTCTTGGTCTTCATAATGAATTGCTTCAGATGGCTTACAACAACCCAGGCATGGTAAGCACAAGAAGCGTTGCCCAGACTGAGAAGGAAGCTGAAATGAAGTTCCTAAAAGCACAGCTTGCAGATCTGGAAAGACAACACAAGCAGCAGAGAGTCTCAACACTAGCAGATGATCCATGGAGACTACCCTCCTCACCATTCGTGAGAGCAGCCTTTGATCCTCAACCACTGCAAATTTCATCATATCCTGAAGACTCACCGTCTTTACGATTATGGTCGAGTGAGCAAGCTAAGATCAAAGCAAGGAAACAAAGGTCATCTCCTGCAACCTCCATGACATCTGACAGCTCAAATCAGAGACCATCTACAAGCAAGCCACAAGATCCATCAACGGGCAAGAAGGTTGCTGATGATAGCATGATGATGGCTTCATCTAAAGCCCCAGAAGATGTCCCAATCAAGTCGTATGATCCGGTTGCCTCCTTCCTTTCAGCACTTAGACGAAAAGATTATGTTGAGCAACCACTGATTTTAACTGACTCAGATGATGAGTCCGCTTCTGATGATACAGAAATAGATGCGTCCTCTGCAAACCCAAAACCCATCTATTCTGCACAACATCAGAAACCACACAGAACAAAAGTGCCTCCCTCACCAATTGCCAAAGTACACTTGTTAACCAACACGTATGCAAAACCTATCCCGGTCGTTGCATTCTTTGATACAGGTTCTGCAGCCTCCGTCCTGGACCCAGAGATTCTCCCATCAGAATTTTGGAGGCCTTGTTGCAGATACTTCGTAGCGGCAAACGGAGAAACTTTTAAAATAGACAAGATCAGTATTCCGATACATCTCAGGCTTTTCCCGACATGCACAGTCCGGCACAAGTTTTTGGGATCAAATGGCCATGGTAAAGATCTTCTCATTGGATTTGATATCCTATACAGACTACGTGATCTAAGATATGGTGAAGAAGGTCTTAGATACAAGAAGTTTACAAACCCCTGGAGCACGGTTCCACGACTCTATATGGCCTCCCCCCTTCCCATAGAAGAAATTAAGCGTAGGATTATCGAAACATCATGCGCATCCAGCCATACAGAATTCTTAACAAAACACAGATCTCCATTATGGCTAAACCCCTCTTTTTTCGTTTCTCTGCCATTCAAGCAAAATGAAGACATTAACCCCACAAGGGCAAGCCACCCAGGGATGAACCCAGAGCACACACAGCTGGCAGTACAAGAGTGTGCTGAGCTGGTCAAACAGGACCTCATAGAGCCAACGATGTCCCAATGGGCATGCGAAGCTTTTTATGTGAACAAAAGAAGTGAACAAGTTCGAGGGAAATTAAGGCTGGTAATCAATTATCAACCATTAAATCACTTCTTGGCAGATGACAAGTTCCCACTCCCTCAGAAGAAATCATTGTTCCAATCCTTGGTCAATGCAAAGGTCCTCTCAAAATTCGATCTCAAGGCTGGTTTTTGGCAACTAGGTATTAAGCCAGAAGATCGGCCAAAAACAGCATTTTGTATTCCTAACCACCACTACCAGTGGAAGGTTATGCCATTTGGTTTAAAAAATGCTCCTTCAGTATTCCAGAAGGCTATGGTTCGGATATTTGAACCAATCCTTGAGAATGCATTAATATATATTGATGACATCCTCCTATTTTCAGAAGACGAAGAATCTCATGCAGAACTCCTCCTAAAGTTCCATTCGATAGTCCAACAATATGGAATAATGCTCTCAGAGAAAAAGATGGAGGTTGGGGTTAACAACATTAAATTCCTCGGGATGAAGATCGCCGACGGAAAATACCAACCACAACCGCACATATCCCAAGAGCTGCATCGTTTTCCAGATAAGCTAACGTCACAAAAAGAGATCCAACAGTTCCTTGGCTTGGTAAATTATATGGCTGAATTTTTGCCAAAATTGTCAAAACATACAGGGTACCTATACCCTATGTTGAAAAAGAATCCTCCAGAATGGTCTGAAAAACAAACAGAGGCTGTCAAACAAATAAAGCAACTTGCTGATGTGATGCCACCATTAAAGATTCCTGCACCAACAGACAAGCGAATCTTACAAACAGATGCTAGTGATGAGTACTGGGCAGCAGTCCTACTTGCAGAAGACGACAAAGGTACAAGAACCATTTGTGGTTACAAAAGTGGCACGTTCAAAGATTCAGAAAAGCATTATCACTCCACGTATAAAGAAATCTTAGCGGTTAAGAGAGGAATCGAAAAGTTCCAATTCCATCTTATCAACTACACTTTTCTGATTGAAATGGACATGTCATCTTTCCCAAAGATGCTACAGTTCAAAAGAAAGGCTCTCCCAGAAGCCCAATTATTACGATGGGCAAATTGGTTTTCCCAATGGTCGTTTACTGCTAAACACATCAAAGGAAATAGTAATATTCTGGCAGACTTTTTATCCAGGCCAAAACCCTATAAAAAGGACACCAAGATGTTACAATATTCCCACAACAACTGCCATATTCTACCAGCCATCTACACAATGAGTAAAGTTGACACCTCTAGCTCATCCAGTCTCCCGCTTGGACAAGAATTCATGGAGAAGGAAATCCCTGAAGAAGTTATTGAGGTAATAGCTGACCAAGCACTCAAAGACAGGTCTTTGATTTGCTATAAAACGTTCCTCACTATCACTCTCAGACAGCATGGTCTATTCATGAAAGGGCTGATCTTTCACCCAGATTACCCATTTATGAATGTATTTCATATCAAGAACCTCTACAACCTACCTAAAGAAGCATTGTGTTTCTTCTGGTATCTATTTGAGGCCCATACCATTGCAATGTCCTTTAACACCAGCAAACTACTTCAGTATCTTTTGGATTGCCAGTTTGGCAACATGCAAACAGATAGAAGAAACACCCTGAAACTACTCCAATGGTTCTATCCAGCCCATCAATTGACTACTCAGTTAGCAGCAGGTTCGAAAAAATACTGCATAATCATGTTTCGGAGACCCGGGTGTTACATACCTCCAACATCAATCCTAAATGGGCAGTCTGCAATCTTCCATGCTCCTTCATCCTTCATACATGCTTGGCTAGACAAGAAACCATCAAATCTTAGCTACAAGGTTTGGCACAACAGAGAATGGATGAAAGTTCGAGAATGTCTAGCTGTAGCAAATGGAAAAAGAATTGAAGAAATGCCCCCAAACATTATCAAAGGTGCAGATGTATGGGAAAATGATAGCCCATGGACTAAAGCCTGGACCAAAGCCCATAAAGAACATATCAACAATCATCTCTACAAATCAACTTTGGTCCTCACAGCAGATGAACTTGGAACATGGGATATAGAAGTTCAGTCACCTCGTACTCCGCTTGAAGAAGACACAGACTCAGAATAAGGAGAAAAAAGTAAAGAAGAAGATCCTAGTATGATTAATATTTTTAAGTGTGTTTTATGTGTGTATTAGATTAATCACTCTTATAGTGGTTAATTGTGTGCTTAGGATAAATAAAGCTTAATCACTCTTAAAGTGATGTAAGCGCTTACGTATTTGTTTTTGTTTTCTTGTTTGAATTATTGTAAGCTGGCCCACATGAATTATGTATCATGAGGTCATGCATGATGTCATAGTGCCTTTCCTTGGTCTATAAAAGGAAGGCCTCCCCTCATTTGTAATCCATCCTTGGAAAGAAATAAAATCTTCTTCTATAATTCAAACAAGAATACAAAAACAAATACGTAAGCGCTTACATCACTTTAAGAGTGATTAAGCTTTATTTATCCTAAGCACACCATTAACCACTTTAAGAGTGATTAATCTAATACATAAAACACACTTAAAAATATTAATCATACTAGGATCTTCTTCTTTATGGATAAGCCAGATTACTTCCAGCGGGAATCTGGGTGAGATGGGTCGTCTTCATACGGGTCTGCTGGATCGTCATTTTCGTAGGGATCTGGTGAGTCATCTGCTTGCGAGTCACTAGCTTCAGGCGGCTTTGCTGGATCGTCATCTTCATAGGGATCTTTTCCGTTTGGCAAGAGGCCTTCGGCTTTTAACTTATCACGAAATTCTTTTGGCGGGGTCCAGATGTCTACTTTGATCCAATCTTTAGCTATCTCTGGGATGGGACGAAAGAGGTGTCCTGGAGGCTGAGGAGGTCCACTAATTATGTGCACCTTGTTGAAGAATGGGTGTTTGCCGTAATAGCTGATTTGGGCCTCTTCCCATTCGTTGGCCTGTCTGTCATCTTCCCTATAAACTTCTTCTTCTGTTAATACCTTTATAGGTATGCTTTCAACGTCGACGAAGTTTATTGTTGCCATCTTTTTCCTGAGTTGTATCCATTCTGTATACCTGTTAGTTTTGAAGTATACATCCGATGGATTTACCTCATACCATGCCTGGATGAATGTGTGAGGGGCACGATACACATATTTTGTCGCATACAAACTAGGTTTGTTGAATAGGACAAGACAGTGTTTCTTGGGAGATGTTCCCATGGCTTCGACCCATTTTTGTGTAGGGAGAAACCATTCCAGAAGCTTTATTGTACCTTTTTCTTCCTCAGACAGCAGTCCAGTCTGACTTTCTAATAGGTAGGCATTTAGTTTTGCAGAATTGAATGCCACGGCTATTGTGAAAGTCTCAAGGAGGAACCAAAGAAAGCACAGGGTTTCTTTTGGTAGCCTCTTCAAGTTCCTAATGTAGAAGATATTTAGGAATGGATAGTCTGGGCTGAACCTGGATCCTGTTAGTACCGACCCATTTGCCTCTAGGGCGATGGTAAGGAGGCTTTTGTAGTTTAAGGAGCCTTCCTTAATGTTATGGGTTTTGATTACCTCCATAACCTCTTCAGGGATATTTTTCCATTTAGGTTCTTGGTGGAGAGGGGTTTTTTCAGAGGGTGTCGAGGTACTCATTGTGTTTGGTGAAGGTGGACTGGTGGTTTGATGGTCCATCTTCGGGTTTGTGGTGCCCTTTAAATAGGCGTTTGGCTTCGTTGAGAAGCCTTGTTGGATATCTTGAACAGTGATGGATGGATTCTCCATCATCAGTATCCTGTTGTTGATTTTAGTTGCCTTTGGGTCCTTTCGTCTCTCAAGAGGTTGATGATCTTGAGACGTGTTGGGTTTGTGTCCACGTATCTTTTCCCGATATGACCCGACTGCTTTTTTCTGCGGGATTCGTTTCTTCACTGTTGGAGGATTCTTTAAAGTGGGTGATGCAGTAGCAGTGTTCGGTCTTATCTTGCAAGTGGGTTTCGTGTCAGCATTATCTTCTTTTCTGCGAGTGGGCTCTTTCTTTTTTAAAGCTGACATATTCTCCCTAGTGGGCAAGGTTACTGTAGGGAGGGAATCTTGAACGTGGTCTGTTGGTCCTTGCTGTCTGGTGGTGTGTGGGACCAACCTTCTTTGTGACATGTTTTTCCGATGGCTGTTTTTCCGGCAAGGAATGCTGTCAGCCATGTAGATAGTCATTAGACCGGTGTCTGAGTCAGATTGCTCGTCTGAACTGTCATCTGAGCTTGAACCATAGAAGATAGAACAGATTGTATTTTCTCCTGGTTCATCTTCTAGAGAGTACAAGAACTCTATTTCAGAGACGTCAACTGGTTCTATCTTGTTGATTGCTTCAACAAGGGCTTGGGTCTTTCTTCTGTCTTTGCAATCTTTTGCAAAGTGGCCCTGTTTGTTGCATACATAGCAACGATCAGTGTCTCTGCTTCGACTTGACTTCTTACTCAAGAATTTCCAGTTCTTCTTGGGTCTGAATCGTCTCTCGGTTTTCCTTGAGGTGCTTAGACCTTTAAGGATTTTAGACCCTTTTGGACAGACACATGCAGACTCTTCTTTGCATCCGATCTTTAGATGTTTGTCACTGCAAGCTGAGCCTAGGCGCCTTCCTGTTTTTTCAAACTCGGCTAAGAATCGCTGCTGGTTACACAGTTTGGTTAGAGCATTCATGATCAACTGGTAGAGGCCTCCTAGCGAGACATTGGCTACCGTTTGATTTTTGTTTTCTAACATCCTGTACGCTTCATTTGTCAGCGACTCTGGGAATGAGCTGAGAAAGACTTGCTTGAGGTTCACATCATCGATGCCGTTCAGGCAGTAGAACCTTTCAGACATTCGATTGTAGTGCTTTTCAAGGTCTTTCTGTTTGAAAGAACAACATTTCATTTTTAAGAACTCATCCCTAGCTCGTATCTTATATTCAATAGGATTTCCAACAAATTCAAGTTGGATTTCTCTTATGAATGCTTCTGGAGCCTGGCATTGAAGGAGTTGGAGATGTCGGTATTCTCCAAGGCTAAGATACCAATCTCTGAGTCTTCCTTGGCATCTTGCTAGAAACCTTTTGATGACCATGGCAATGTCATAGTATTGAAGTTCTGCTTCACACCATGTTAGCATTTCAATACTTCTATCAAGCCATTTTGATGGTGGGATGTCATCAAAGGTGAATTTGATCTTTGAGTCTGTGACTGGATGTTGTTGCTGGTTTCCACTCTGAGCCGCATGGTTTGAGGCATTATCATCATTTTCATTAACTTCGGAATGAAAATCATACCTCTCGGTGCGTTCTGGTTCAGTCATGAAGAGGTGTTCAAACTCTTCTGTCGGGCTTACGTCTTCATATGACTTTGGCGTGGAACCTTCTGAACCTGGGTCAGACTCGTCATCTGACTGTGTTGTAATGACCGGTGCCATAGTCGGCACATCCTGGTTGTTTTTGCTCATAGCATGTAAAAACGAGGAGATGGGGTTATCTTCTCCCTTTCCTATGGCTTTAGATGAAGCCATCATCATGCTATCATCAGCAATCTTCTTGCCCGTTGATGGATCTTGTGGCTTGCTTGTAGATGCTCTCTGATTTGAGCTGTCAGATGTCATGGAAGTTGCAGGAGATGACCTTTGTTTCCTTGCTTTGATCTTAGCTTGCTCACTTGACCATAATCTTAAAGACGGTGAGTCTTCAGGATATGATGAAATTTGCAGTGGTTGAGGATCAAAGGCTGCCCTCACGAATGGTGAGGAGGGTAGTCTCCATGGATCATCTGCTAGTGTTGAGACTCTCTGCTGCTTGTGTTGTCTTTCCAGATCTGCAAGCTGTGCTTTTAGAAACTTCATTTCAGCTTCCTTCTCAGTCTGGGCAACGCTTCTTGTGCTTACCATGCCTGGGTTATTGTAAGCCATCTGAAGTAATTCATTATGAATACCAAGAATTTTATTCTTGATTTCATAGATGATTCCTTCAAGTCCAGTCATCCTGTTGGACAGGGCTGCTTGGGACTTTAAGAGATCCTCTTGCTTTGCAATGATGGATCTAAGAGCGTTGTTTTGAGCAACAGCGTTTTCACTTTGCCAGTTCAAAGTGGCTTCAGCAGGGGTAACCTGGTGTTGGACACCATTTGCACCTATGGTGGTTGGGTTCTCAATCTTCCAACTATGTCGAGCCTTTTGCTGGACATTCTCAAAGGTGGATAAAGGTGGGAATTCGGTGTGGTAATTTTGGGGTGAGGGTGCTGGTGTAAGGGTGAAACATTCTTTGGGTGGTGTGGGTGGATGTTTCAGTGGTGGAGGAGGTGATGGTTTTGGTGGTTTAGGTTTGGGTTTTGAATCACCATACAGGACATAGTAGTCAAACTTTCCTGATGGTTCACCAAGAAGACCAACTGTTGGGTCTCCAGCTTCATACCTCTGTTTGAGAGTAAACTGGGAACCTTTCTTCTTTCTCTGGTTGTCTTCTTCTTCATACTCTAGCTTATATGCCTCATCAAGGCAATCTTGACAGTCACATACATCGAAAGGATTATGTGGTGTCTGTGCTGGAGCTTCTACCGGTTGCATCATGTGCATCGAGGAGAAAACATCTCTTCGATCTTGTCTGTCAAATCTGACTTCGACATGTCCATCCTGGTGACGGATGAACTCTGGAGTTGTCGTTGTCTGGACCGGTGCTTGGTGGATCTGTTCGTAATTAGTTATCCATTTTTCTGGAAGTAGCTTTGTGAGCTCTTCTCTGGATAGCTGCTTAGGAACATATGTGCAGGTTGGCGTTGCATTAGAATCGATGTCTATGAGCAGCGCATCACCTGAGTTGTCTTGGCCTGGAACCATAAGATCCAAGGCATGATCTTGAACTCTGTAAGCCATCTGATAATGGAAAGTAGCCTGAAAAGTGTTGACCTGTGGAGTGCCACCGATTTGGATCTGGGCTTTTAAGGCTGTTAAGAGTGAAGGGTCATTAAGGGGCATACAGAAGTTTGGATAGAAGGTGACAAAGACCGTTCCGGCGTTCAAGGTGGTTTGTATCGTACCAATACAAGCGTGTTGATACTGTACAAATCTTGTATCGACTAAAGCGATTCGAGAGAACGCTGGTAACCCTTTCCTTCCATGGAAAGTAAGGGCTAATCTAATGGCACCAAAGTGGATATGTGTATATCCTTGGGCAAGACAGATCCTTGGAAGATCTGGGGGTAGGGATAGGGTGACTAGGTGTTCAGACGTTGTGGCAGGGAGTTGGTGTGAGCTATACTTGGAAGCTTGGACAAACTCCTTGACAATCGGACTAGACGAGGAACCTATAATCCTTTTTACCTTCGTGGATAAAGAATTATGAGGTTTGGAGAAGACACTATAGGGGTTGACTATGGGCATACTAGTAATAGGGATTTTAGAATCATCGGACATATATGAGATTTCATATAGTTGATCAATTCTAGACGCAGACGATCTTCTTAAAGAAGAGCTAGAACGGGATAGACCTTGATCTTGATTCATAACTGGGTTTAGACTCCTCTAACAATTATCAAGTTTTCCCAGCTCGTACCAAATTGAGACTTTACCGCGAACCTCTGTCGACTTACCACTCACAACAAGCTGTCTACGACTTGATAAGGGTTCAGTGTGTCGGACCAGTCTGTTCAAGCCTTGTAAGGTTAGTTTTCTGTTGTGAAAGATCAGGAGCTAAGCCTGCAGACACAGAGCATACTAATCAAACCTTAGAAAGGAGGAACAGGAGCGCTTATGGCTCTGATACCAGATAAGGGGGGGGTTTATGGCTGATCTATATAAGACCAGTAAAAGACTCTAGACTCAAAGGTTATAAAAGAAAAGACTCAAGAGACTCAAAATGTAAAAGAAGAACAAGAGGGAGACTAGAGAGAGAATTATAGAAGAAGATTTTATTTCTTTCCAAGGATGGATTACAAATGAAGAGAGGCCTTCCTTTTATAGACCAAGGAAAGGCACTATGACATCATGCATGACCTCATGATACATAATTCATGTGGGCCAGCTACAATAATTCAAACAAGAATACAAAAACAAATACGTAAGCGCTTACATCACTTTAAGAGTGATTAAGCTTTATTTATCCTAAGCACACCATTAACCACTATAAGAGTGATTAACCTATTACACAAATAAAACACTCATAAAATATTAAACATACTTAATTATACTAGAATCTTCTTCTTTATGGATAAGCCAGATTACTTCCAGCGGGAATCTGGGTGAGATGGGTCGTCTTCATACGGGTCTGCTGGATCATCGTCTTCGTAGGGATCTGGTGAGTCATCTGCTTGCGAGTCACTAGCTTCAGGCGGCCTTGCTGGATCGTTATCTTCATAGGGATCTTTTCCGTTTGGCAAGAGGCCTTCGGCTTTTAATCTGTCACGCAATTCTTTTGGCGGGGTCCAGATGTCTACTTTGATCCAATCTTTAGCTATCTCAGGGATGGGGCGAAAGAGGTGTCCTGGAGGCTGAGGAGGTCCACTAATTATGTGCACCTTGTTGAAGAATGGGTGTTTGCCGTAATAGCTAATTTGAGCTTCTTCCCATTCAGTGGCCTGCTTGTCATCTTCCTTATAAACTTCTTTTTCTGTTAGTACCTTTATAGGTATGCTTTCGACGTCGACGAAGTTTATTGTTGCCATCTTTTTCCTGAGTTGTATCCAATCTGTATACCTGTTTGTTTTGAAGTATACATCCGATGGATTTACATCATACCATGCCTGGATGAATGTGTGAGGGGCACGATACACATATTTTGCCGCATACAAACTAGGTTTGTTGAATAGGACAAGACAGTGTTTCTTGGGAGATGTTCCCATGGCTTCGACCCATTTTTGTGTAGGGAGAAACCATTCCAGGAGCTTTATTGTACCTTTTTCTTCCTCAGACAGCAGTCCAGTCTGACTTTCTAATAGATAGGCATTTAGTTTTGCAGAATTGAATGCCACGACTATTGTGAAAGTCTCAAAGAGGAACCAAAGAAAGCACAGGGTTTCTTTTGGTAGCCTTTTTAAGTTCCTAATATAGAAGATATTTAGGAATGGGTAGTCTGGGCTGAACCTGGATCCTGTTAGTACCGACCCATTTGCCTCTAGGGCGATGGTAAGGAGGCTTTTGTAGTTTAGGGAGCCTTCCTTAATGTTATGGGTGTTGATTACCTCCATAACCTCTTCAGGGATATTTTTCCATTTAGGCTCTTGGTGGAGAGGGGTTTTTTCAGAGGTACTCATTGTGTTTGGTGAAGGTGGACTGGTGGTTTGATGGTCCATCTTCGGGTTTGTGGTGCCCTTTAAATAGGCGTCTGGCTTCGTTGAGAAGCTTTGTTGGATATCTTGAACAGTGATGGATGGATTCTCCATCATCAGTATCCTGTTGTTGATTTTAGTTGCCTTTGGGCCCTTTCGTCTCTCAAGGGGTTGATGATCTTGAGACGTGTTGGGTTTGTGTCCACGTATCTTTTCCCGATATGACCCGACTGCCTTTTTCTGCGGGATTCGTTTTCCACCTGTTGGAGGATTCTTTAAAGTGGGTGATGCAGTAGCAGTGTTTGGTCTTATCTTGCAAGTGGGTTTCGTGTCAGCATTATCTTCTTTTTTGCGAGTGGGCTCTTTCTTTTTTAAAGCTGACATATTCTCCCTAGTGGGCAAGGTTACTGTAGGGAGGGAATCTTGAACGTGGTCTGTTGGTCCTTGCTGTCTGGTGGTGTGTGGGACCGACCTTCTTTGTGACATGTTTTTCCGATGGCTGTTTTTCCGGCAAGGAATGCTGTCAGCCATGTAGATAGTCATTAGACCGGTGTCTGAGTCAGATTGCTCATCTGAACTGTCATTTGAGTTTGAACCATAGAAGATAGAACATATTGTGTTTTCTCCTGGTTCATCTTCTAGAGAGTACAAGAACTCTATTTCAGAGACGTCAACTGGTTCTATCTTGTTGATTGCTTCAACAAGGGCTTGGGTCTTTCTTCTGTCTTTGCAATCTTTTGCAAAGTGGCCTTGTTTGTTGCACACATAGCAACGGTCAGTGTTCCGGCCTGGACTTGACTTCTTGCTCAAGAATTTCCAGTTCTTCTTAGGTTTGAATCGTCTCTCTGTTTTCCTTGAGGTGTTTAGACCTTTAAGGATTTTAGACCCTTTTGGACAGACACATGCAGACTCTTCTTTGCATCCGATCTTTAGATGTTTGTCACTGCAAGCTGAGCCTAGGCGCCTTCCTGTTTTTTCAAATTCGGCTAAGAATCGCTGCTGGTTACACAGTTTGGTTAGAGCATTCATGATCAACTGGTAGAGGCCTCCCAGCGAGACATTGGCTACCGTTTGATTTTTGTTTTCTAACATCCTGTACGCTTCATTTGTCAGCGACTCTGGGAATGAGTTGAGAAAGACTTGCTTAAGGTTCACATCATCGATGCCGTTCAGGCAGTAGAACCTTTCAGACATTCGATTGTAGTGCTTTTCAAGGTCTTTCTGTTTGAAAGAACAACATTTCATTTTTAAGAACTCATCCCTAGCTCGTATCTTATATTCAATAGGATTTCCAACAAATTCAAGTTGGATTTCTCTTATGAATGCTTCTGGAGCCTGGCATTGAAGGAGTTGGAGATGTCGGTATTCTCCAAGGCTAAGATACCAATCTCTGAGTCTTCCTTGGCATCTTGCTAGAAACCTTTTGATGACCATGGCAATGTCATAGTATTGGAGTTCTGCTTCACACCATGTTAGCATTTCAATACTTCTATCAAGCCATTTTGATGGTGGGATGTCATCAAAGGTGAATTTGATCTTCGAGTCTGTGACTGGATGTTGCTGTTGGTTTCCACTTTGAGCCGCATGGTTTGAGGCATTATCATCATTTTCATTTACTTCGGAATGAAAATCATACCTCTCCGTGCGTTCTGGTTCAGTCATGAAGAGGTGCTCAAATTCTTCTGTTGGGCTTACGTCTTCGTATGACTTTGGCGTGGAATCTTCTGAACATAGGTCAGACTCGTAATCTGATTGAGTTGTGATAACCGGTGCCATAGTCGGCACATTCTGGTTGTCTTTGCTCATAGCATGTAAAAACGAGGAGATGGGGTTCTCTTCTCCCTTTCCTATGGCTTTAGAGGAAGCCATCATCATGCTATCATCAGCAGCTTTCTTGCTTGTTGATGGATCTTGTTGTGGTTTGCTCGTAGATGGTCTCTGATTTGAGCTGTCAGATGTCATGGAAGTTGCAGGAGATGACCTTTGTTTCCTTGCTTTGATCTTAGCTTGCTCACTTGACCATAATCGTAAAGACGGTGAGTCTTCAGGATATGATGATATTTGCAGTGGTTGAGGATCAAAGGCTGCTCTCACGAATGGTGAGGAGGGTAGTCTCCATGGATCATCTGCTAGAGTTGAGACTCTCTGCTGCTTGTGTTGTCTTTCCAGATCTGCAAGCTGTGCTTTTAGAAACTTCATTTCAGCTTCCTTTTCAGTCTGGGCAACGCTTCTTGTGCTTACCATGCCTGGGTTGTTGTAAGCCATCTGAAGTAATTCATTATGAATACCAAGAATTTTATTCTTGATTTCATAGATGATTCCTTCAAGTCCAGTCATCCTGTTGGACAGGGCTGCTTGGGACTTTAAGAGATCCTCTTGCTTTGCAATGATGGATCGAAGAGCGTTGTTTTGAGCAACAGCGTTTTCACTTTGCCAGTTCAAAGTGGCTTCAGCAGGGGTAATCTGGTGTTGGACACCATTTGCACCTATGGTGGTTGGGTTCTCAATCTTCCAACTATGTCGAGCCTTTTGCTGGACATTCTCAAAGGTGGATAAAGGTGGGAATTCGGTGTGGTAATTTTGGGGTGAAGGTGCTGGGGTAAGGGTGAAACATTCTTTGGGTGGTGTGGGTGGATGTTTCAGTGGTGGAGGAGGTGATGGTTTTGGTGGTTTAGGTTTGGGTTTTGAATCACCATACAAGACATAGTAGTCAAACTTTCCTGATGGTTCACCAAGAAGACCAACTGTTGGGTCTCCAGCTTCATACCTCTGTTTGAGAGTAAACTGGGAACCTTTCTTCTTTCTCTGGTTGTCTTCTTCTTCATACTCTAGCTTGTATGCCTCATCAAGGCAATCTTGACAGTCACATATATCGAAAGGATTATGTGATGTCTGTGCTGGAGCTTCTACCGGTTGCATCATATGCATCGAGGAGAAAACATCTCTTCGATCCTGTCTGTCAAATCTGACTTCGACATGTCCATCCTGGTGACGGATGAACTCTGGAGTTGTCGTTGTCTGGACCGGTGCTTGGTGGATCTGTTCATAATTAGTTATCCATTTTTCTGGAAGTAGCTTTGTAAGCTCTTCTCTGGATAGCTGTTTAGGAACATATGTGCAGGTTGGCGTTGCATTAGAATCGATGTCTATGAGCAGCGCATCACCTGAGTTGTCTTGGCCTGGAACCATAAGATCTAAGGCATGATCTTGAACTCTGTAAGCCATCTGGTAATGGAAAGTAGCCTGAAAAGTGTTGACCTGTGGAGTACCACCGATTTGGATCTGAGCTTTTAAGGCTGTTAAGAGTGAAGGGTCATTAAGGGGCATACAGAAGTTTGGATAGAAGGTGACAAAGACCGTTCCGGCGTTCAAGGTGGTTTGTATGGTACCAATACAAGCGTGTTGATACTGTACAAATCTTGTATCGACTAAAGCGATTCGAGAGAACGCTGGTAACCCTTTCCTTCCATGGAAAGTAAGGGCTAATCTAATGGCACCAAAGTGGATATGTGTATATCCTTGGGCTAGACAGATCCTTGGAAGATCTGGGGGTAGGGATAGGGTGACTAGGTGTTCAGACGTTGTGGCAGGGAGTTGGTGTGAGTTATGTTTGGAAGCTTGGACAAACTCCTTGACAATAGGACTGGACGAAGAACCTATAATCCTTTTTACCTTCGTGGATAAAGAATTATGAGGTTTGGAGAAGACACTATAGGGGTTGACTATGGGCATACTAGTAATAGGGATTTTAGAATCATCGGACATATATGAGATTTCATATAGTTGATCAATTCTAGACGCAGACGATCTTCTTAAAAATATTAATCATACTAGGATCTTCTTCTTTACTTTTTTCTCCTTATTCTGAGTCTGTGTCTTCTTCAAGCGGAGTACGAGGTGACTGAACTTCTATATCCCATGTTCCAAGTTCATCTGCTGTGAGGACCAAAGTTGATTTGTAGAGATGATTGTTGATATGTTCTTTATGGGCTTTGGTCCAGGCTTTAGTCCATGGGCTATCATTTTCCCATACATCTGCACCTTTGATAATGTTTGGGGGCATTTCTTCAATTCTTTTTCCATTTGCTACAGCTAGACATTCTCGAACTTTCATCCATTCTCTGTTGTGCCAAACCTTGTAGCTAAGATTTGATGGTTTCTTGTCTAGCCAAGCATGTATGAAGGATGAAGGAGCATGGAAGATTGCAGACTGCCCATTTAGGATTGATGTTGGAGGTATGTAACACCCGGGTCTCCGAAACATGATTATGCAGTATTTTTTCGAACCTGCTGCTAACTGAGTAGTCAATTGATGGGCTGGATAGAACCATTGGAGTAGTTTCAGGGTGTTTCTTCTATCTGTTTGCATGTTGCCAAACTGGCAATCCAAAAGATACTGAAGTAGTTTGCTGGTGTTAAAGGACATTGCAATGGTATGGGCCTCAAATAGATACCAGAAGAAACACAATGCTTCTTTAGGTAGGTTGTAGAGGTTCTTGATATGAAATACATTCATAAATGGGTAATCTGGGTGAAAGATCAGCCCTTTCATGAATAGACCATGCTGTCTGAGAGTGATAGTGAGGAACGTTTTATAGCAAATCAAAGACCTGTCTTTGAGTGCTTGGTCAGCTATTACCTCAATAACTTCTTCAGGGATTTCCTTCTCCATGAATTCTTGTCCAAGCGGGAGACTGGATGAGCTAGAGGTGTCAACTTTACTCATTGTGTAGATGGCTGGTAGAATATGGCAGTTGTTGTGGGAATATTGTAACATCTTGGTGTCCTTTTTATAGGGTTTTGGCCTGGATAAAAAGTCTGCCAGAATATTACTATTTCCTTTGATGTGTTTAGCAGTAAACGACCATTGGGAAAACCAATTTGCCCATCGTAATAATTGGGCTTCTGGGAGAGCCTTTCTTTTGAACTGTAGCATCTTTGGGAAAGATGACATGTCCATTTCAATCAGAAAAGTGTAGTTGATAAGATGGAATTGGAACTTTTCGATTCCTCTCTTAACCGCTAAGATTTCTTTATACGTGGAGTGATAATGCTTTTCTGAATCTTTGAACGTGCCACTTTTGTAACCACAAATGGTTCTTGTACCTTTGTCGTCTTCTGCAAGTAGGACTGCTGCCCAGTACTCATCACTAGCATCTGTTTGTAAGATTCGCTTGTCTGTTGGTGCAGGAATCTTTAATGGTGGCATCACATCAGCAAGTTGCTTTATTTGTTTGACAGCCTCTGTTTGTTTTTCAGACCATTCTGGAGGATTCTTTTTCAACATAGGGTATAGGTACCCTGTATGTTTTGACAATTTTGGCAAAAATTCAGCCATATAATTTACCAAGCCAAGGAACTGTTGGATCTCTTTTTGTGACGTTAGCTTATCTGGAAAACGATGCAGCTCTTGGGATATGTGCGGTTGTGGTTGGTATTTTCCGTCGGCGATCTTCATCCCGAGGATTTTAATGTTGTTAACCCCAACCTCCATCTTTTTCTCTGAGAGCATTATTCCATATTGTTGGACTATCGAATGGAACTTTAGGAGGAGTTCTGCATGAGATTCTTCGTCTTCTGAAAATAGGAGGATGTCATCAATATATATTAATGCATTCTCAAGGATTGGTTCAAATATCCGAACCATAGCCTTCTGGAATACTGAAGGAGCATTTTTTAAACCAAATGGCATAACCTTCCACTGGTAGTGGTGGTTAGGAATACAAAATGCTGTTTTTGGCCGATCTTCTGGCTTAATACCTAGTTGCCAAAAACCAGCCTTGAGATCGAATTTTGAGAGGACCTTTGCATTGACCAAGGATTGGAACAATGATTTCTTCTGAGGGAGTGGGAACTTGTCATCTGCCAAGAAGTGATTTAATGGTTGATAATTGATTACCAGCCTTAATTTCCCTCGAACTTGTTCACTTCTTTTGTTCACATAAAAAGCTTCGCATGCCCATTGGGACATCGTTGGCTCTATGAGGTCCTGTTTGACCAGCTCAGCACACTCTTGTACTGCCAGCTGTGTGTGCTCTGGGTTCATCCCTGGGTGGCTTGCCCTTGTGGGGTTAATGTCTTCATTTTGCTTGAATGGCAGAGAAACGAAAAAAGAGGGGTTTAGCCATAATGGAGATCTGTGTTTTGTTAAGAATTCTGTATGGCTGGATGCGCATGATGTTTCGATAATCCTACGCTTAATTTCTTCTATGGGAAGGGGGGAGGCCATATAGAGTCGTGGAACCGTGCTCCAGGGGTTTGTAAACTTCTTGTATCTAAGACCTTCTTCACCATATCTTAGATCACGTAGTCTGTATAGGATATCAAATCCAATGAGAAGATCTTTACCATGGCCATTTGATCCCAAAAACTTGTGCCGGACTGTGCATGTCGGGAAAAGCCTGAGATGTATCGGAATACTGATCTTGTCTATTTTAAAAGTTTCTCCGTTTGCCGCTACGAAGTATCTGCAACAAGGCCTCCAAAATTCTGATGGGAGAATCTCTGGGTCCAGGACGGAGGCTGCAGAACCTGTATCAAAGAATGCAACGACCGGGATAGGTTTTGCATACGTGTTGGTTAACAAGTGTACTTTGGCAATTGGTGAGGGAGGCACTTTTGTTCTGTGTGGTTTCTGATGTTGTGCAGAATAGATGGGTTTTGGGTTTGCAGAGGACGCATCTATTTCTGTATCATCAGAAGCGGACTCATCATCTGAGTCAGTTAAAATCAGTGGTTGCTCAACATAATCTTTTCGTCTAAGTGCTGAAAGGAAGGAGGCAACCGGATCATACGACTTGATTGGGACATCTTCTGGGGCTTTAGATGAAGCCATCATCATGCTATCATCAGCAACCTTCTTGCCCGTTGATGGATCTTGTGGCTTGCTTGTAGATGGTCTCTGATTTGAGCTGTCAGATGTCATGGAGGTTGCAGGAGATGACCTTTGTTTCCTTGCTTTGATCTTAGCTTGCTCACTCGACCATAATCGTAAAGACGGTGAGTCTTCAGGATATGATGAAATTTGCAGTGGTTGAGGATCAAAGGCTGCTCTCACGAATGGTGAGGAGGGTAGTCTCCATGGATCATCTGCTAGTGTTGAGACTCTCTGCTGCTTGTGTTGTCTTTCCAGATCTGCAAGCTGTGCTTTTAGGAACTTCATTTCAGCTTCCTTCTCAGTCTGGGCAACGCTTCTTGTGCTTACCATGCCTGGGTTGTTGTAAGCCATCTGAAGCAATTCATTATGAAGACCAAGAATTTTACTCCTGATTTCATAAATGATTCCTTCAAGTCCGGTCATCCTGTTAGACAGGGCTGAGAAGGAAGCTGAAATGAAGTTTCTAAAAGCACAGCTTGCAGATCTGGAAAGACAACACAAGCAGCAGAGAGTCTCAACACTAGCAGATGATCCATGGAGACTACCCTCCTCACCATTCGTGAGGGCAGCCTTTGATCCTCAACCACTGCAAATTTCATCATATCCTGAAGACTCACCGTCTTTAAGATTATGGTCAAGTGAGCAAGCTAAGATCAAAGCAAGGAAACAAAGGTCATCTCCTGCAACTTCCATGACATCTGACAGCTCAAATCAGAGAGCATCTACAAGCAAGCCACAAGATCCATCAACGGGCAAGAAGATTGCTGATGATAGCATGATGATGGCTTCATCTAAAGCCATAGGAAAGGGAGAAGATAACCCCATCTCCTCGTTTTTACATGCTATGAGCAAAAACAACCAGGATGTGCCGACTATGGCACCGGTCATTACAACACAGTCAGATGACGAGTCTGACCCAGGTTCAGAAGGTTCCACGCCAAAGTCATATGAAGACGTAAGCCCGACAGAAGAGTTTGAACACCTCTTCATGACTGAACCAGAACGCACCGAGAGGTATGATTTTCATTCCGAAGTTAATGAAAATGATGATAATGCCTCAAACCATGCGGCTCAGAGTGGAAACCAGCAACAACATCCAGTCACAGACTCAAAGATCAAATTCACCTTTGATGACATCCCACCATCAAAATGGCTTGATAGAAGTATTGAAATGCTAACATGGTGTGAAGCAGAACTTCAATACTATGACATTGCCATGGTCATCAAAAGGTTTCTAGCAAGATGCCAAGGAAGACTCAGAGATTGGTATCTTAGCCTTGGAGAATACCGACATCTCCAACTCCTTCAATGCCAGGCTCCAGAAGCATTCATAAGAGAAATCCAACTTGAATTTGTTGGAAATCCTATTGAATATAAGATACGAGCTAGGGATGAGTTCTTAAAAATGAAATGTTGTTCTTTCAAACAGAAAGACCTTGAAAAGCACTACAATCGAATGTCTGAAAGGTTCTACTGCCTGAACGGCATCGATGATGTGAACCTCAAGCAAGTCTTTCTCAGCTCATTCCCAGAGTCGCTGACAAATGAAGCGTACAGGATGTTAGAAAACAAAAATCAAACGGTAGCCAATGTCTCGCTAGGAGGCCTCTACCAGTTGATCATGAATGCTCTAACCAAACTGTGTAACCAGCAGCGATTCTTAGCCGAGTTTGAAAAAACAGGAAGGCGCCTAGGCTCAGCTTGCAGTGACAAACATCTAAAGATCGGATGCAAAGAAGAGTCTGCATGTGTCTGTCCAAAAGGGTCTAAAATCCTTAAAGGTCTAAGCACCTCAAGGAAAACCGAGAGACGATTCAGACCCAAGAAGAACTGGAAATTCTTGAGCAAGAAGTCAAGTCCAGGCCGGAACACTGACCGTTGCTATGTGTGCAACAAACAAGGCCACTTTGCAAAAGATTGCAAAGACAGAAGAAAGACCCAAGCCCTTGTTGAAGCAATCAACAAGATAGAACCAGTTGACGTCTCTGAAATAGAGTTCTTGTACTCTCTAGAAGATGAACCAGGAGAAAACACAATATGTTCTATCTTCTATGGTTCAAACTCAAATGACAGTTCAGATGAGCAATCTGACTCAGACACCGGTCTAATGACTATCTACATGGCTGACAGCATTCCTTGCCGGAAAAACAGCCATCGGAAAAACATGTCACAAAGAAGGTCGGTCCCACACACCACCAGACAGCAAGGACCAACAGACCACGTTCAAGATTCCCTCCCTACAGTAACCTTGCCCACTAGGGAGAATATGTCAGCTTTAAAAAAGAAAGAGCCCACTCGCAAAAAAGAAGATAATGCTGACACGAAACCCACTTGCAAGATAAGACCAAACACTGCTACTGCATCACCCACTTTAAAGAATCCTCCAACAGGTGGAAAACGAATCCCGCAGAAAAAGGCAGTCGGGTCATATCGGGAAAAGATACGTGGACACAAACCCAACACGTCTCAAGATCATCAACCCCTTGAGAGACGAAAGGGCCCAAAGGCAACTAAAATCAACAACAGGATACTGATGATGGAGAATCCATCCATCACTGTTCAAGATATCCAACAAAGCTTCTCAACGAAGCCAGACGCCTATTTAAAGGGCACCACAAACCCGAAGATGGACCATCAAACCACCAGTCCACCTTCACCAAACACAATGAGTACCTCTGAAAAAACCCCTCTCCACCAAGAGCCTAAATGGAAAAATATCCCTGAAGAGGTTATGGAGGTAATCAACACCCATAACATTAAGGAAGGCTCCCTAAACTACAAAAGCCTCCTTACCATCGCCCTAGAGGCAAATGGGTCGGTACTAACAGGATCCAGGTTCAGCCCAGACTACCCATTCCTAAATATCTTCTATATTAGGAACTTAAAAAGGCTACCAAAAGAAACCCTGTGCTTTCTTTGGTTCCTCTTTGAGACTTTCACAATAGTCGTGGCATTCAATTCTGCAAAACTAAATGCCTATCTATTAGAAAGTCAGACTGGACTGCTGTCTGAGGAAGAAAAAGGTACAATAAAGCTCCTGGAATGGTTTCTCCCTACACAAAAATGGGTCGAAGCCATGGGAACATCTCCCAAGAAACACTGTCTTGTCCTATTCAACAAACCTAGTTTGTATGCGGCAAAATATGTGTATCGTGCCCCTCACACATTCATCCAGGCATGGTATGATGTAAATCCATCGGATGTATACTTCAAAACAAACAGGTATACAGATTGGATACAACTCAGGAAAAAGATGGCAACAATAAACTTCGTCGACGTCGAAAGCATACCTATAAAGGTACTAACAGAAAAAGAAGTTTATAAGGAAGATGACAAGCAGGCCACTGAATGGGAAGAAGCTCAAATTAGCTATTACGGCAAACACCCATTCTTCAACAAGGTGCACATAATTAGTGGACCTCCTCAGCCTCCAGGACACCTCTTTCGCCCCATCCCTGAGATAGCTAAAGATTGGATCAAAGTAGACATCTGGACCCCGCCAAAAGAATTGCGTGACAGATTAAAAGTCGAAGGCCTCTTGCCAAACGGAAAAGATCCCTATGAAGATAACGATCCAGCAAAGCCGCCTGAAGCTAGTGACTCGCAAGCAGATGACTCACCAGATCCCTACGAAGACGATGATCCAGCAGACCCGTATGAAGACGACCCATCTCACCCAGATTCCCGCTGGAAGTAATCTGGCTTATCCATAAAGAAGAAGATTCTAGTATAATTAAGTATGTTTAATATTTTATGAGTGTTTTATTTGGTACGAGCTGGGAAAACTTGATAATTGTTAGAGGAGTCTAAACCCAGTTATGAATCAAGATCAAGGTCTATCCCGTTCTAGTTCTTCTTTAAGAAGATCGTCTGCGTCTAGAATAGATCAACTATATGAAATCTCATATATGTCCGATGATTCTAAAATCCCTATTACTAGTATGCCCATAGTCAACCCCTATAGTGTCTTCCCCAAACCTCATAATTCTTTATCCACGAAGGTAAAAAGGATTATAGGTTCCTCGTCCAGTCCGATTGTCAAGGAGTTTGTTCAAACTTCCAAGTATAACTCACACCAACTCCCTGCCACAACGTCTGAACACCTAGTCACCCTATCCCTACCCCCAGATCTTCCAAGGATCTGTCTTGCCCAAGGATATACACATATCCACTTTGGTGCCATTAGATTAGCCCTTACTTTCCATGGAAGGAAAGGGTTACCAGCGTTCTCTCGAATCGCTCTAGTCGATACAAGATTTGTACAGTATCAACACGCTTGTATTGGTACGATACAAACCACCTTGAACGCCGGAACGGTCTTTGTCACCTTCTATCCAAACTTCTGTATGCCCCTTAATGACCCTTCACTCTTAACAGCCTTAAAAGCCCAGATCCAAATCGGTGGTACTCCACAGGTCAACACTTTTCAGGCTACTTTCCATTATCAGATGGCTTACAGAGTTCAAGATCATGCCTTGGATCTTATGGTTCCAGGCCAAGACAACTCAGGTGATGCGCTGCTCATAGACATCGATTCTAATGCAACGCCAACCTGCACATATGTTCCTAAACAGCTATCCAGAGAAGAGCTTACAAAGCTACTTCCAGAAAAATGGATAACTAATTACGAACAGATCCACCAAGCACCGGTCCAGACAACGACAACTCCAGAGTTCATCCGTCACCAGGATGGACATGTCGAAGTCAGATTTGACAGACAGGATCGAAGAGATGTTTTCTCCTCGATGCATATGATGCAACCGGTAGAAGCTCCAGCACAGACATCACATAATCCTTTCGATATATGTGACTGTCAAGATTGCCTTGATGAGGCATACAAGCTAGAGTATGAAGAAGAAGACAACCAGAGAAAGAAGAAAGGTTCCCAGTTTACTCTCAAACAGAGGTATGAAGCTGGAGACCCAACAGTTGGTCTTCTTGGTGAACCATCAGGAAAGTTTGACTACTATGTCCTGTATGGTGATTCACAACCCAAACCTAAACCACCAAAACCATCACCTCCTCCACCACTGAAACATCCACCCACACCACCTAAAGAATGTTTCACCCTTACACCAGCACCCTCACCCCAAAATTACCACACCGAATTCCCACCCTTATCCACCTTTGAGAATGTCCAGCAAAAGGCTCGACATAGTTGGAAGATTGAGAATCCAACCACCATAGGTGCAAATGGTGTCCAACACCAGGTTACCCCTGCTGAAGCCACTTTGAACTGGCAAAGTGAAAACGCTGTTGCTCAAAACAACGCTCTTAGATCCATCATTGCAAAGCAAGAGGATCTCTTAAAGTCCCAAGCAGCCCTGTCTAACAGGATGACCGGACTTGAAGGAATCATTTATGAAATCAGGAGTAAAATTCTTGGTCTTCATAATGAATTGCTTCAGATGGCTTACAACAACCCAGGCATGGTAAGCACAAGAAGCGTTGCCCAGACTGAGAAGGAAGCTGAAATGAAGTTCCTAAAAGCACAGCTTGCAGATCTGGAAAGACAACACAAGCAGCAGAGAGTCTCAACACTAGCAGATGATCCATGGAGACTACCCTCCTCACCATTCGTGAGAGCAGCCTTTGATCCTCAACCACTGCAAATTTCATCATATCCTGAAGACTCACCGTCTTTACGATTATGGTCGAGTGAGCAAGCTAAGATCAAAGCAAGGAAACAAAGGTCATCTCCTGCAACCTCCATGACATCTGACAGCTCAAATCAGAGACCATCTACAAGCAAGCCACAAGATCCATCAACGGGCAAGAAGGTTGCTGATGATAGCATGATGATGGCTTCATCTAAAGCCCCAGAAGATGTCCCAATCAAGTCGTATGATCCGGTTGCCTCCTTCCTTTCAGCACTTAGACGAAAAGATTATGTTGAGCAACCACTGATTTTAACTGACTCAGATGATGAGTCCGCTTCTGATGATACAGAAATAGATGCGTCCTCTGCAAACCCAAAACCCATCTATTCTGCACAACATCAGAAACCACACAGAACAAAAGTGCCTCCCTCACCAATTGCCAAAGTACACTTGTTAACCAACACGTATGCAAAACCTATCCCGGTCGTTGCATTCTTTGATACAGGTTCTGCAGCCTCCGTCCTGGACCCAGAGATTCTCCCATCAGAATTTTGGAGGCCTTGTTGCAGATACTTCGTAGCGGCAAACGGAGAAACTTTTAAAATAGACAAGATCAGTATTCCGATACATCTCAGGCTTTTCCCGACATGCACAGTCCGGCACAAGTTTTTGGGATCAAATGGCCATGGTAAAGATCTTCTCATTGGATTTGATATCCTATACAGACTACGTGATCTAAGATATGGTGAAGAAGGTCTTAGATACAAGAAGTTTACAAACCCCTGGAGCACGGTTCCACGACTCTATATGGCCTCCCCCCTTCCCATAGAAGAAATTAAGCGTAGGATTATCGAAACATCATGCGCATCCAGCCATACAGAATTCTTAACAAAACACAGATCTCCATTATGGCTAAACCCCTCTTTTTTCGTTTCTCTGCCATTCAAGCAAAATGAAGACATTAACCCCACAAGGGCAAGCCACCCAGGGATGAACCCAGAGCACACACAGCTGGCAGTACAAGAGTGTGCTGAGCTGGTCAAACAGGACCTCATAGAGCCAACGATGTCCCAATGGGCATGCGAAGCTTTTTATGTGAACAAAAGAAGTGAACAAGTTCGAGGGAAATTAAGGCTGGTAATCAATTATCAACCATTAAATCACTTCTTGGCAGATGACAAGTTCCCACTCCCTCAGAAGAAATCATTGTTCCAATCCTTGGTCAATGCAAAGGTCCTCTCAAAATTCGATCTCAAGGCTGGTTTTTGGCAACTAGGTATTAAGCCAGAAGATCGGCCAAAAACAGCATTTTGTATTCCTAACCACCACTACCAGTGGAAGGTTATGCCATTTGGTTTAAAAAATGCTCCTTCAGTATTCCAGAAGGCTATGGTTCGGATATTTGAACCAATCCTTGAGAATGCATTAATATATATTGATGACATCCTCCTATTTTCAGAAGACGAAGAATCTCATGCAGAACTCCTCCTAAAGTTCCATTCGATAGTCCAACAATATGGAATAATGCTCTCAGAGAAAAAGATGGAGGTTGGGGTTAACAACATTAAATTCCTCGGGATGAAGATCGCCGACGGAAAATACCAACCACAACCGCACATATCCCAAGAGCTGCATCGTTTTCCAGATAAGCTAACGTCACAAAAAGAGATCCAACAGTTCCTTGGCTTGGTAAATTATATGGCTGAATTTTTGCCAAAATTGTCAAAACATACAGGGTACCTATACCCTATGTTGAAAAAGAATCCTCCAGAATGGTCTGAAAAACAAACAGAGGCTGTCAAACAAATAAAGCAACTTGCTGATGTGATGCCACCATTAAAGATTCCTGCACCAACAGACAAGCGAATCTTACAAACAGATGCTAGTGATGAGTACTGGGCAGCAGTCCTACTTGCAGAAGACGACAAAGGTACAAGAACCATTTGTGGTTACAAAAGTGGCACGTTCAAAGATTCAGAAAAGCATTATCACTCCACGTATAAAGAAATCTTAGCGGTTAAGAGAGGAATCGAAAAGTTCCAATTCCATCTTATCAACTACACTTTTCTGATTGAAATGGACATGTCATCTTTCCCAAAGATGCTACAGTTCAAAAGAAAGGCTCTCCCAGAAGCCCAATTATTACGATGGGCAAATTGGTTTTCCCAATGGTCGTTTACTGCTAAACACATCAAAGGAAATAGTAATATTCTGGCAGACTTTTTATCCAGGCCAAAACCCTATAAAAAGGACACCAAGATGTTACAATATTCCCACAACAACTGCCATATTCTACCAGCCATCTACACAATGAGTAAAGTTGACACCTCTAGCTCATCCAGTCTCCCGCTTGGACAAGAATTCATGGAGAAGGAAATCCCTGAAGAAGTTATTGAGGTAATAGCTGACCAAGCACTCAAAGACAGGTCTTTGATTTGCTATAAAACGTTCCTCACTATCACTCTCAGACAGCATGGTCTATTCATGAAAGGGCTGATCTTTCACCCAGATTACCCATTTATGAATGTATTTCATATCAAGAACCTCTACAACCTACCTAAAGAAGCATTGTGTTTCTTCTGGTATCTATTTGAGGCCCATACCATTGCAATGTCCTTTAACACCAGCAAACTACTTCAGTATCTTTTGGATTGCCAGTTTGGCAACATGCAAACAGATAGAAGAAACACCCTGAAACTACTCCAATGGTTCTATCCAGCCCATCAATTGACTACTCAGTTAGCAGCAGGTTCGAAAAAATACTGCATAATCATGTTTCGGAGACCCGGGTGTTACATACCTCCAACATCAATCCTAAATGGGCAGTCTGCAATCTTCCATGCTCCTTCATCCTTCATACATGCTTGGCTAGACAAGAAACCATCAAATCTTAGCTACAAGGTTTGGCACAACAGAGAATGGATGAAAGTTCGAGAATGTCTAGCTGTAGCAAATGGAAAAAGAATTGAAGAAATGCCCCCAAACATTATCAAAGGTGCAGATGTATGGGAAAATGATAGCCCATGGACTAAAGCCTGGACCAAAGCCCATAAAGAACATATCAACAATCATCTCTACAAATCAACTTTGGTCCTCACAGCAGATGAACTTGGAACATGGGATATAGAAGTTCAGTCACCTCGTACTCCGCTTGAAGAAGACACAGACTCAGAATAAGGAGAAAAAAGTAAAGAAGAAGATCCTAGTATGATTAATATTTTTAAGTGTGTTTTATGTGTGTATTAGATTAATCACTCTTATAGTGGTTAATCTAATACATAAATAAAACACTCATAAAATATTAAACACACTTAAACACACTTAAATCTTCTTCTTTACGGATAAGCCAGATTACTTCCAGCGAGAATCTGGGTGAGATGGGTCGTCTTCATACGGGTCTGCTGGATCGTCATCTTCGTAGGGATCCGGTGAGTCATCTGCTTGCGAGTCATTAGCTTCAGGCGGCTTTGCTGGATCGTTATCTTCATAAGGATCTTTTCCGTTTGGCAAGAGGCCTTCGGCTTTTAACCTGTCTCGGAATTCTTTTGGCGGGGTCCAGATGTCTACTTTGATCCAATCTTTAGCTATCTCTGGGATGGGACGAAAGAGGTGTCCTGGAGGCTGAGGAGGTCCACTAATTATGTGCACCTTGTTGAAGAATGGGTGTTTGCCGTAATAGCTGATTTGGGCCTCTTCCCATTCGTTTGCCTGCTTGTCATCTTCCTTATAAACTTCTTCTTCTGTTAATACCTTTATAGGTATGCTTTCAACGTCGACGAAGTTTATTGTTGCCATCTTTTTCCTGAGTTGTATCCATTCTGTATACCTGTTAGTTTTGAAGTATACATCCGATGGATTTACCTCATACCATGCCTGGATGAATGTGTGAGGGGCACGATACACATATTTTGTCGCATACAAACTAGGTTTGTTGAATAGGACAAGACAGTGTTTCTTGGGAGATGTTCCCATGGCTTCGACCCATTTTTGTGTGGGGAGAAACCATTCCAGGAGCTTTATTGTACCTTTTTCTTCCTCAGACAGCAGTCCAGTCTGACTTTCTAATAGGTAGGCATTTAGTTTTGCAGAATTGAATGCCACAGCTATTGTGAAAGTCTCAAGGAGGAACCAAAGAAAGCACAGGGTTTCTTTTGGTAGCCTCTTCAAGTTCCTAATGTAGAAGATATTTAGGAATGGGTAGTCTGGGCTGAACCTGGATCCTGTTAGTACCGACCCATTTGCCTCTAGGGCGATGGTAAGGAGGCTTTTGTAGTTTAAGGAGCCTTCCTTAATGTTATGGGTTTTGATTACCTCCATAACCTCTTCAGGGATATTTTTCCATTTAGGTTCTTGGTGGAGAGGGGTTTTTTCAGAGGGTGTCGAGGTACTCATTGTGTTTGGTGAAGGTGGACTGGTGGTTTGATGGTCCATCTTCGGGTTTGTGGTGCCCTTTAAATAGGCGACTGGCTTCGTTGAGAAGCTTTGCTGGATATCTTGAACAGTGATGGATGGATTCTCCATCATCAGTATCCTGTTGTTGATTTTAGTTGCCTTTGGGCCCTTTCGTCTCTCAAGAGGTTGATGATCTTGAGACGTGTTGGGTTTGTGTCCACGTATCTTTTCCCGATATGACCCGACTGCTTTTTTCTGCGGGATTCGTTTCTTCACTGTTGGAGGATTCTTTAAAGTGGGTGATGCAGTAGCAGTGTTCGGTCTTATCTTGCAAGTGGGTTTCGTGTCAGCATTATTTTCTTTTCTGCGAGTGGGCTCTTTCTTTTTTAAAGCTGACATATTCTCCCTAGTGGGCAAGGTTACTGTAGGGAGGGAATCTTGAACGTGGTCTGTTGGTCCTTGCTGTCTGGTGGTGTGTGGGACCGACCTTCTTTGTGACATGTTTTTCCGATGGCTGTTTTTCCGGCAAGGAATGCTGTCAGCCATGTAAATAGTCATTAGACCGGTGTCTGAGTCAGATTGCTCGTCTGAACTGTCATCTGAGCTTGAACCATAGAAGATAGAACAGATTGTATTTTCTCCTGGTTCATCTTCTAGAGAGTACAAGAACTCTATTTCAGAGACGTCAACTGGTTCTATCTTGTTGATTGCTTCAACAAGGGCTTGGGTCTTTCTTCTGTCTTTGCAATCTTTTGCAAAGTGGCCCTGTTTGTTGCATACATAGCAACGGTCAGTGTCTCTGCTTCGACTTGACTTCTTGCTCAAGAATTTCCAGTTCTTCTTGGGTCTGAATCGTCTCTCGGTTTTCCTTGAGGTGTTTAGACCTTTAAGGATTTTAGACCCTTTTGGACAGACACATGCAGACTCTTCTTTGCATCCGATCTTTAGATGTTTGTCACTGCAAGCTGAGCCTAGGCGCCTTCCCGTTTTTTCAAACTCGGCTAAGAATCGCTGCTGGTTACACAGTTTGGTTAGAGCATTCATGATCAACTGGTAGAGGCCTCCTAGCGAGACATTGGCTACCGTTTGATTTTTGTTTTCTAACATCCTGTACGCTTCATTTGTTAGCGACTCTGGGAATGAGTTGAGAAAGACTTGCTTGAGGTTCATATCATCGATGCCGTTCAGGCAGTAGAACCTTTCAGACATTCGATTGTAGTGTTTTTCAAGGTCTTTCTGTTTGAAAGAACAACATTTCATTTTTAAGAACTCATCCCTAGCTCGTATCTTATATTCAATAGGATTTCCAACAAATTCAAGTTGGATTTCTCTTATGAATGCTTCTGGAGCCTGGCATTGAAGGAGTTGGAGATGTCGGTATTCTCCAAGGCTAAGATACCAATCTCTGAGTCTTCCTTGGCATCTTGCTAAAAACCTTTTGATGACCATGGCAATGTCATAGTATTGAAGTTCTGCTTCACACCATGTTAGCATTTCAATACTTCTATCAAGCCATTTTGATGGTGGGATGTCATCAAAGGTGAATTTGATCTTTGAGTCTGTGACTGGATGTTGTTGTTGGTTTCCACTGTGAGCCGCATGATTGGAGGCATTATCATCATTTTCATTTACTTCGGAATGACAATCATACCTCTCAGTGCGTTCTGGTTCAGTCATGAAGAGGTGTTCAAACTCTTCTGTCGGGCTTACGTCTTCATATGACTTTGGCGTGGAACCTTCTGAACATGGGTCAGACTCGTCATCTGATTGTGTTGTAATGACCGGTGCCATAGTCGGCACATTCTGGTTCTTTTTGCTTATAGCATGTAAAAACGAGGAGATGGGGTTATCGTCTCCCTTTCCTATGGCTTTAGATGAAGCCATCATCATGCTATCATCAGCAACCTTCTTACCCGTTGATGGATCTTGTGGTTTGCTCGTAGATGGTCTCTGATTTGAGCTGTCAGATGTCATGGAAGTTGCAGGAGATGACCTTTGTTTCCTTGCTTTGATCTTAGCTTGCTCACTCGACCATAATCGTAAAGACGGTGAGTCTTCAGGATATGATGAAATTTGCAGTGGTTGAGGATCAAAGGCTGTTCTCACGAATGGTGAGGAGGGTAGTCTCCATGGATCATCTGCTAGTGTTGAGACTCTCTGCTGCTTGTGTTGTCTTTCCAGATCTGCAAGTTGTGCTTTTAGGAACTTCATTTCAGCTTCCTTCTCAGTCTGGGCAACGCTTCTCGTGCTTACCATACCTGGGTTATTGTAAGCCATCTGAAGCAAATCATTATGAAGACCAAGAATTTTACTCCTGATTTCATAAATGATTCCTTCAAGTCCGGTCATCCTGTTAGACAGGGCTGCTTGGGACTTTAAGAGATCCTCTTGCTTTGCAATGATGGATCTAAGAGCGTTGTTTTGAGCAACAGCGTTTTCACTTTGCCAGTTCAAAGTGGCTTCAGCAGGGGTAACTTGGTGTTGGACACCATTTGCACCTATGGTGGTTGGATTCTCAATCTTCCAACTATGTCGGGCCTTCTGCTGGACATTCTCAAAGGTGGATAAAGGTGGGAATTCGGTGTGGTAATTTTGGGGTGAGGGTGCTGGTGTAAGGGTGAAACATTCTTTAGGTGGTGTGGGTGGATGTTTCAGTGGTGGAGGAGGTGATGGTTTTGGTGGTTTAGGTTTGGGTTTTGAATCACCATACAGGACATAGTAGTCAAACTTTCCTGATGGTTCACCAAGAAGACCAACTGTTGGGTCTCCAGCTTCATATCTCTGTTTGAGAGTAAACTGGGAACCTTTCTTCTTTCTCTGGTTGTCTTCTTCTTCATACTCTAGCTTATATGCCTCATCAAGGCAGTCTTGACAGTCACATACATCGAAAGGATTATGTGGTGTCTGTGCTGGAGCTTCTACCGGTTGCATCATATGCATCGAGGAGAAAACGTCTCTTCGATCTTGTCTGTCAAACCTGACTTCGACATGTCCATCCTGGTGACGAATGAACTCTGGAGTTGTCGTTGTCTGGACCGGTGCTTGGTGGATCTGTTCGTAATTAGTTATCCATTTTTCTGGAAGTAGCTTTGTGAGCTCTTCTCTGGATAGCTGTTTAGGAACATATGTGCAGGTTGGCGTTGCATTAGAATCGATGTCTATGAGCAGCGCATCACCTGAGTTGTCTTGGCCTGGAACCATAAGATCCAAGGCATGATCTTGAACTCTGTAAGCCATCTGATAATGGAAAGTAGCCTGAAAAGTGTTGACCTGTGGAGTACCACCGATCTGGATCTGGGCTTTTAAGGCTGTTAAGAGTGAAGGGTCATTAAGGGGCATACAGAAGTTTGGATAGAAGGTGACAAAGACTGTTCCGGCGTTCAAAGTGGTTTGTATGGTACCAATACAAGCGTGTTGATACTGTACAAATCTTGTATCGACTAAAGCGATTCGAGAGAACGCTGGTAACCCTTTCCTTCCATGGAAAGTAAGGGCTAATCTAATGGCACCAAAGTGGATATGTGTATATCCTTGGGCAAGACAGATCCTTGGAAGATCTGGGGGTAGGGATAGGGTGACTAGGTGTTCAGACGTTGTGGCAGGGAGTTGGTGTGAGTTATACTTGGAAGCTTGGACAAACTCCTTGACAATCGGACTGGACGAGGAACCTATAATCCTCTTTACCTTTGTGGATAAAGAATTATGAGGTTTGGAGAAGACACTATAGGGGTTGACTATGGGCATACTAGTAATAGGGATTTTAGAATCATCGGACATATATGAGATTTCATATAGTTGATCAATTCTGGACGCAGACGATCTTCTTAGAGAAGAACTAGAACGGGATAGACCTTGATCTTGATTCATAACTGGGTTTAGACTCCTCTAACAATTATCAAGTTTTCCCAGCTCGTACCAAATTGAGACTTACCGCGACCCTCTGTCGTCTTACCACTCACAACAAGCTGTCTACGACTCGATAAAGGTTCAGTGTGTCGGACCAGTCTGTTCAAGCCTTGTAAGGTTAGTTTTCTGTTGTGAGAGATCAGGAGCTAAGCCTGCAGTCACAGAGCATACTAATCAAACCTTAGAAAGGAGGAACAGGAGCGCTTATGGCTCTGATACCAGATAAGGGGGGGGTTTATGGCTGATCTATATAAGACCAGTAAAAGACTCTAGACTCAAAGGTTATAAAAGAAAAGACTCAAGAGACTCAAAATATAAAAGAAGAACAAGAGGGAGACTAGAGAGAGAATTATAGAAGAAGATTTTATTTCTTTCCAAGGATGGATTACAAATGAGGGGAGGCCTTCCTTTTATAGACCAAGGAAAGGCACTATGACATCATGCATGACCTCATGATACATAATTCATGTGGGCCAGCTTACAATAATTCAAACAAGAATACAAAAACAAATACGTAAGCGCTTACATCACTTTAAGAGTGATTAAGCTTTATTTATCCTAAGCACACCATTAACCACTTTAAGAGTGATTAATCTAATACATAAAACACACTTAAAAATATTAATCATACTAGGATCTTCTTCTTTATGGATAAGCCAGATTACTTCCAGCGGGAATCTGGGTGAGATGGGTCGTCTTCATACGGGTCTGCTGGATCGTCATTTTCGTAGGGATCTGGTGAGTCATCTGCTTGCGAGTCACTAGCTTCAGGCGGCTTTGCTGGATCGTCATCTTCATAGGGATCTTTTCCGTTTGGCAAGAGGCCTTCGGCTTTTAACTTATCACGAAATTCTTTTGGCGGGGTCCAGATGTCTACTTTGATCCAATCTTTAGCTATCTCTGGGATGGGACGAAAGAGGTGTCCTGGAGGCTGAGGAGGTCCACTAATTATGTGCACCTTGTTGAAGAATGGGTGTTTGCCGTAATAGCTGATTTGGGCCTCTTCCCATTCGTTGGCCTGTCTGTCATCTTCCCTATAAACTTCTTCTTCTGTTAATACCTTTATAGGTATGCTTTCAACGTCGACGAAGTTTATTGTTGCCATCTTTTTCCTGAGTTGTATCCATTCTGTATACCTGTTAGTTTTGAAGTATACATCCGATGGATTTACCTCATACCATGCCTGGATGAATGTGTGAGGGGCACGATACACATATTTTGTCGCATACAAACTAGGTTTGTTGAATAGGACAAGACAGTGTTTCTTGGGAGATGTTCCCATGGCTTCGACCCATTTTTGTGTAGGGAGAAACCATTCCAGAAGCTTTATTGTACCTTTTTCTTCCTCAGACAGCAGTCCAGTCTGACTTTCTAATAGGTAGGCATTTAGTTTTGCAGAATTGAATGCCACGGCTATTGTGAAAGTCTCAAGGAGGAACCAAAGAAAGCACAGGGTTTCTTTTGGTAGCCTCTTCAAGTTCCTAATGTAGAAGATATTTAGGAATGGATAGTCTGGGCTGAACCTGGATCCTGTTAGTACCGACCCATTTGCCTCTAGGGCGATGGTAAGGAGGCTTTTGTAGTTTAAGGAGCCTTCCTTAATGTTATGGGTTTTGATTACCTCCATAACCTCTTCAGGGATATTTTTCCATTTAGGTTCTTGGTGGAGAGGGGTTTTTTCAGAGGGTGTCGAGGTACTCATTGTGTTTGGTGAAGGTGGACTGGTGGTTTGATGGTCCATCTTCGGGTTTGTGGTGCCCTTTAAATAGGCGTTTGGCTTCGTTGAGAAGCCTTGTTGGATATCTTGAACAGTGATGGATGGATTCTCCATCATCAGTATCCTGTTGTTGATTTTAGTTGCCTTTGGGTCCTTTCGTCTCTCAAGAGGTTGATGATCTTGAGACGTGTTGGGTTTGTGTCCACGTATCTTTTCCCGATATGACCCGACTGCTTTTTTCTGCGGGATTCGTTTCTTCACTGTTGGAGGATTCTTTAAAGTGGGTGATGCAGTAGCAGTGTTCGGTCTTATCTTGCAAGTGGGTTTCGTGTCAGCATTATCTAATTTTCTGTGAGTGGGCTCTTTCTTTTTTAAAGCTGACATATTCTCCCTAGTGGGCAAGGTTACTGTAGGGAGGGAATCTTGAACGTGGTCTGTTGGTCCTTGCTGTCTGGTGGTGTGTGGGACCAACCTTCTTTGTGACATGTTTTTCCGATGGCTGTTTTTCCGGCAAGGAATGCTGTCAGCCATGTAGATAGTCATTAGACCGGTGTCTGAGTCAGATTGCTCGTCTGAACTGTCATCTGAGCTTGAACCATAGAAGATAGAACAGATTGTATTTTCTCCTGGTTCATCTTCTAGAGAGTACAAGAACTCTATTTCAGAGACGTCAACTGGTTCTATCTTGTTGATTGCTTCAACAAGGGCTTGGGTCTTTCTTCTGTCTTTGCAATCTTTTGCAAAGTGGCCCTGTTTGTTGCATACATAGCAACGATCAGTGTCTCTGCTTCGACTTGACTTCTTACTCAAGAATTTCCAGTTCTTCTTGGGTCTGAATCGTCTCTCGGTTTTCCTTGAGGTGCTTAGACCTTTAAGGATTTTAGACCCTTTTGGACAGACACATGCAGACTCTTCTTTGCATCCGATCTTTAGATGTTTGTCACTGCAAGCTGAGCCTAGGCGCCTTCCTGTTTTTTCAAACTCGGCTAAGAATCGCTGCTGGTTACACAGTTTGGTTAGAGCATTCATGATCAACTGGTAGAGGCCTCCTAGCGAGACATTGGCTACCGTTTGATTTTTGTTTTCTAACATCCTGTACGCTTCATTTGTCAGCGACTCTGGGAATGAGTTGAGAAAGACTTGCTTAAGGTTCACATCATCGATGCCGTTCAGGC
This sequence comes from Tagetes erecta, assembly GCA_030867185.1. Taxonomy (NCBI): domain Eukaryota; kingdom Viridiplantae; phylum Streptophyta; class Magnoliopsida; order Asterales; family Asteraceae; genus Tagetes; species Tagetes erecta. The sequence continues at coordinate 25,506,478 of CM061494.1, forward strand.
AGTAGAACCTTTCAGACATTCGATTGTAGTGCTTTTCAAGGTCTTTCTGTTTGAAAGAACAACATTTCATTTTTAAGAACTCATCCCTAGCTCGTATCTTATATTCAATAGGATTTCCAACAAATTCAAGTTGGATTTCTCTTATGAATGCTTCTGGAGCCTGGCATTGAAGGAGTTGGAGATGTCGGTATTCTCCAAGGCTAAGATACCAATCTCTGAGTCTTCCTTGGCATCTTGCTAGAAACCTTTTGATGACCATGGCAATGTCATAGTATTGGAGTTCTGCTTCACACCATGTTAGCATTTCAATACTTCTATCAAGCCATTTTGATGGTGGGATGTCATCAAAGGTGAATTTGATCTTCGAGTCTGTGACTGGATGTTGCTGTTGGTTTCCACTTTGAGCCGCATGGTTTGAGGCATTATCATCATTTTCATTTACTTCGGAATGAAAATCATACCTCTCCGTGCGTTCTGGTTCAGTCATGAAGAGGTGCTCAAATTCTTCTGTTGGGCTTACGTCTTCGTATGACTTTGGCGTGGAATCTTCTGAACATAGGTCAGACTCGTAATCTGATTGAGTTGTGATAACCGGTGCCATAGTCGGCACATTCTGGTTGTCTTTGCTCATAGCATGTAAAAACGAGGAGATGGGGTTCTCTTCTCCCTTTCCTATGGCTTTAGAGGAAGCCATCATCATGCTATCATCAGCAGCTTTCTTGCTTGTTGATGGATCTTGTTGTGGTTTGCTCGTAGATGGTCTCTGATTTGAGCTGTCAGATGTCATGGAAGTTGCAGGAGATGACCTTTGTTTCCTTGCTTTGATCTTAGCTTGCTCACTTGACCATAATCGTAAAGACGGTGAGTCTTCAGGATATGATGATATTTGCAGTGGTTGAGGATCAAAGGCTGCTCTCACGAATGGTGAGGAGGGTAGTCTCCATGGATCATCTGCTAGAGTTGAGACTCTCTGCTGCTTGTGTTGTCTTTCCAGATCTGCAAGCTGTGCTTTTAGAAACTTCATTTCAGCTTCCTTTTCAGTCTGGGCAACGCTTCTTGTGCTTACCATGCCTGGGTTGTTGTAAGCCATCTGAAGTAATTCATTATGAATACCAAGAATTTTATTCTTGATTTCATAGATGATTCCTTCAAGTCCAGTCATCCTGTTGGACAGGGCTGCTTGGGACTTTAAGAGATCCTCTTGCTTTGCAATGATGGATCGAAGAGCGTTGTTTTGAGCAACAGCGTTTTCACTTTGCCAGTTCAAAGTGGCTTCAGCAGGGGTAATCTGGTGTTGGACACCATTTGCACCTATGGTGGTTGGGTTCTCAATCTTCCAACTATGTCGAGCCTTTTGCTGGACATTCTCAAAGGTGGATAAAGGTGGGAATTCGGTGTGGTAATTTTGGGGTGAAGGTGCTGGGGTAAGGGTGAAACATTCTTTGGGTGGTGTGGGTGGATGTTTCAGTGGTGGAGGAGGTGATGGTTTTGGTGGTTTAGGTTTGGGTTTTGAATCACCATACAGGACATAGTAGTCAAACTTTCCTGATGGTTCACCAAGAAGACCAACTGTTGGGTCTCCAGCTTCATACCTCTGTTTGAGAGTAAACTGGGAACCTTTCTTCTTTCTCTGGTTGTCTTCTTCTTCATACTCTAGCTTGTATGCCTCATCAAGGCAATCTTGACAGTCACATATATCGAAAGGATTATGTGATGTCTGTGCTGGAGCTTCTACCGGTTGCATCATATGCATCGAGGAGAAAACATCTCTTCGATCCTGTCTGTCAAATCTGACTTCGACATGTCCATCCTGGTGACGGATGAACTCTGGAGTTGTCGTTGTCTGGACCGGTGCTTGGTGGATCTGTTCATAATTAGTTATCCATTTTTCTGGAAGTAGCTTTGTAAGCTCTTCTCTGGATAGCTGTTTAGGAACATATGTGCAGGTTGGCGTTGCATTAGAATCGATGTCTATGAGCAGCGCATCACCTGAGTTGTCTTGGCCTGGAACCATAAGATCTAAGGCATGATCTTGAACTCTGTAAGCCATCTGGTAATGGAAAGTAGCCTGAAAAGTGTTGACCTGTGGAGTACCACCGATTTGGATCTGAGCTTTTAAGGCTGTTAAGAGTGAAGGGTCATTAAGGGGCATACAGAAGTTTGGATAGAAGGTGACAAAGACCGTTCCGGCGTTCAAGGTGGTTTGTATGGTACCAATACAAGCGTGTTGATACTGTACAAATCTTGTATCGACTAAAGCGATTCGAGAGAACGCTGGTAACCCTTTCCTTCCATGGAAAGTAAGGGCTAATCTAATGGCACCAAAGTGGATATGTGTATATCCTTGGGCTAGACAGATCCTTGGAAGATCTGGGGGTAGGGATAGGGTGACTAGGTGTTCAGACGTTGTGGCAGGGAGTTGGTGTGAGTTATGTTTGGAAGCTTGGACAAACTCCTTGACAATAGGACTGGACGAAGAACCTATAATCCTTTTTACCTTCGTGGATAAAGAATTATGAGGTTTGGAGAAGACACTATAGGGGTTGACTATGGGCATACTAGTAATAGGGATTTTAGAATCATCGGACATATATGAGATTTCATATAGTTGATCAATTCTAGACGCAGACGATCTTCTTAAAGAAGAACTAGAACGGGATAGACCTTGATCTTGATTCATAACTGGGTTTAGACTCCTCTAACAATTATCAAGTTTTCCCAGCTCGTACCAAATTGAGACTTACCGCGACCCTCTGTCGTCTTACCACTCACAACAAGCTGTCTACGACTCGATAAAGGTTCAGTGTGTCGGACCAGTCTGTTCAAGCCTTGTAAGGTTAGTTTTCTGTTGTGAGAGATCAGGAGCTAAGCCTGCAGTCACAGAGCATACTAATCAAACCTTAGAAAGGAGGAACAGGAGCGCTTATGGCTCTGAAGAGAGGCCTTCCTTTTATAGACCAAGGAAAGGCACTATGACATCATGCATGACCTCATGATACATAATTCATGTGGGCCAGCTACAATAATTCAAACAAGAATACAAAAACAAATACGTAAGCGCTTACATCACTTTAAGAGTGATTAAGCTTTATTTATCCTAAGCACACCATTAACCACTATAAGAGTGATTAACCTATTACACAAATAAAACACTCATAAAATATTAAACATACTTAATTATACTAGAATCTTCTTCTTTATGGATAAGCCAGATTACTTCCAGCGGGAATCTGGGTGAGATGGGTCGTCTTCATACGGGTCTGCTGGATCATCGTCTTCGTAGGGATCTGGTGAGTCATCTGCTTGCGAGTCACTAGCTTCAGGCGGCTTTGCTGGATCGTTATCTTCATAGGGATCTTTTCCGTTTGGCAAGAGGCCTTCGGCTTTTAATCTGTCACGCAATTCTTTTGGCGGGGTCCAGATGTCTACTTTGATCCAATCTTTAGCTATCTCAGGGATGGGGCGAAAGAGGTGTCCTGGAGGCTGAGGAGGTCCACTAATTATGTGCACCTTGTTGAAGAATGGGTGTTTGCCGTAATAGCTAATTTGAGCTTCTTCCCATTCAGTGGCCTGCTTGTCATCTTCCTTATAAACTTCTTTTTCTGTTAGTACCTTTATAGGTATGCTTTCGACGTCGACGAAGTTTATTGTTGCCATCTTTTTCCTGAGTTGTATCCAATCTGTATACCTGTTTGTTTTGAAGTATACATCCGATGGATTTACATCATACCATGCCTGGATGAATGTGTGAGGGGCACGATACACATATTTTGCCGCATACAAACTAGGTTTGTTGAATAGGACAAGACAGTGTTTCTTGGGAGATGTTCCCATGGCTTCGACCCATTTTTGTGTAGGGAGAAACCATTCCAGGAGCTTTATTGTACCTTTTTCTTCCTCAGACAGCAGTCCAGTCTGACTTTCTAATAGATAGGCATTTAGTTTTGCAGAATTGAATGCCACGACTATTGTGAAAGTCTCAAAGAGGAACCAAAGAAAGCACAGGGTTTCTTTTGGTAGCCTTTTTAAGTTCCTAATATAGAAGATATTTAGGAATGGGTAGTCTGGGCTGAACCTGGATCCTGTTAGTACCGACCCATTTGCCTCTAGGGCGATGGTAAGGAGGCTTTTGTAGTTTAGGGAGCCTTCCTTAATGTTATGGGTGTTGATTACCTCCATAACCTCTTCAGGGATATTTTTCATTTAGGCTCTTGGTGGAGAGGGGTTTTTTCAGAGGTACTCATTGTGTTTGGTGAAGGTGGACTGGTGGTTTGATGGTCCATCTTCGGGTTTGTGGTGCCCTTTAAATAGGCGTCTGGCTTCGTTGAGAAGCTTTGTTGGATATCTTGAACAGTGATGGATGGATTCTCCATCATCAGTATCCTGTTGTTGATTTTAGTTGCCTTTGGGCCCTTTCGTCTCTCAAGGGGTTGATGATCTTGAGACGTGTTGGGTTTGTGTCCACGTATCTTTTCCCGATATGACCCGACTGCCTTTTTCTGCGGGATTCGTTTTCCACCTGTTGGAGGATTCTTTAAAGTGGGTGATGCAGTAGCAGTGTTTGGTCTTATCTTGCAAGTGGGTTTCGTGTCAGCATTATCTTCTTTTTTGCGAGTGGGCTCTTTCTTTTTTAAAGCTGACATATTCTCCCTAGTGGGCAAGGTTACTGTAGGGAGGGAATCTTGAACGTGGTCTGTTGGTCCTTGCTGTCTGGTGGTGTGTGGGACCGACCTTCTTTGTGACATGTTTTTCCGATGGCTGTTTTTCCGGCAAGGAATGCTGTCAGCCATGTAGATAGTCATTAGACCGGTGTCTGAGTCAGATTGCTCATCTGAACTGTCATTTGAGTTTGAACCATAGAAGATAGAACATATTGTGTTTTCTCCTGGTTCATCTTCTAGAGAGTACAAGAACTCTATTTCAGAGACGTCAACTGGTTCTATCTTGTTGATTGCTTCAACAAGGGCTTGGGTCTTTCTTCTGTCTTTGCAATCTTTTGCAAAGTGGCCTTGTTTGTTGCACACATAGCAACGGTCAGTGTTCCGGCCTGGACTTGACTTCTTGCTCAAGAATTTCCAGTTCTTCTTAGGTTTGAATCGTCTCTCTGTTTTCCTTGAGGTGTTTAGACCTTTAAGGATTTTAGACCCTTTTGGACAGACACATGCAGACTCTTCTTTGCATCCGATCTTTAGATGTTTGTCACTGCAAGCTGAGCCTAGGCGCCTTCCTGTTTTTTCAAATTCGGCTAAGAATCGCTGCTGGTTACACAGTTTGGTTAGAGCATTCATGATCAACTGGTAGAGGCCTCCCAGCGAGACATTGGCTACCGTTTGATTTTTGTTTTCTAACATCCTGTACGCTTCATTTGTCAGCGACTCTGGGAATGAGTTGAGAAAGACTTGCTTAAGGTTCACATCATCGATGCCGTTCAGGCAGTAGAACCTTTCAGACATTCGATTGTAGTGCTTTTCAAGGTCTTTCTGTTTGAAAGAACAACATTTCATTTTTAAGAACTCATCCCTAGCTCGTATCTTATATTCAATAGGATTTCCAACAAATTCAAGTTGGATTTCTCTTATGAATGCTTCTGGAGCCTGGCATTGAAGGAGTTGGAGATGTCGGTATTCTCCAAGGCTAAGATACCAATCTCTGAGTCTTCCTTGGCATCTTGCTAGAAACCTTTTGATGACCATGGCAATGTCATAGTATTGGAGTTCTGCTTCACACCATGTTAGCATTTCAATACTTCTATCAAGCCATTTTGATGGTGGGATGTCATCAAAGGTGAATTTGATCTTCGAGTCTGTGACTGGATGTTGCTGTTGGTTTCCACTTTGAGCCGCATGGTTTGAGGCATTATCATCATTTTCATTTACTTCGGAATGAAAATCATACCTCTCCGTGCGTTCTGGTTCAGTCATGAAGAGGTGTTCAAACTCTTCTGTCGGGCTTACGTCTTCATATGACTTTGGCGTGGAACCTTCTGAACCTGGGTCAGACTCGTCATCTGACTGTGTTGTAATGACCGGTGCCATAGTCGGCACATCCTGGTTGTTTTTGCTCATAGCATGTAAAAACGAGGAGATGGGGTTATCTTCTCCCTTTCCTATGGCTTTAGATGAAGCCATCATCATGCTATCATCAGCAATCTTCTTGCCCGTTGATGGATCTTGTGGCTTGCTTGTAGATGCTCTCTGATTTGAGCTGTCAGATGTCATGGAAGTTGCAGGAGATGACCTTTGTTTCCTTGCTTTGATCTTAGCTTGCTCACTTGACCATAATCTTAAAGACGGTGAGTCTTCAGGATATGATGAAATTTGCAGTGGTTGAGGATCAAAGGCTGCCCTCACGAATGGTGAGGAGGGTAGTCTCCATGGATCATCTGCTAGTGTTGAGACTCTCTGCTGCTTGTGTTGTCTTTCCAGATCTGCAAGCTGTGCTTTTAGAAACTTCATTTCAGCTTCCTTCTCAGTCTGGGCAACGCTTCTTGTGCTTACCATGCCTGGGTTATTGTAAGCCATCTGAAGTAATTCATTATGAATACCAAGAATTTTATTCTTGATTTCATAGATGATTCCTTCAAGTCCAGTCATCCTGTTGGACAGGGCTGCTTGGGACTTTAAGAGATCCTCTTGCTTTGCAATGATGGATCTAAGAGCGTTGTTTTGAGCAACAGCGTTTTCACTTTGCCAGTTCAAAGTGGCTTCAGCAGGGGTAACCTGGTGTTGGACACCATTTGCACCTATGGTGGTTGGGTTCTCAATCTTCCAACTATGTCGAGCCTTTTGCTGGACATTCTCAAAGGTGGATAAAGGTGGGAATTCGGTGTGGTAATTTTGGGGTGAGGGTGCTGGTGTAAGGGTGAAACATTCTTTGGGTGGTGTGGGTGGATGTTTCAGTGGTGGAGGCGGTGATGGTTTTGGTGGTTTAGGTTTGGGTTTTGAATCACCATACAGGACATAGTAGTCAAACTTTCCTGATGGTTCACCAAGAAGACCAACTGTTGGGTCTCCAGCTTCATACCTCTGTTTGAGAGTAAACTGGGAACCTTTCTTCTTTCTCTGGTTGTCTTCTTCTTCATACTCTAGCTTATATGCCTCATCAAGGCAATCTTGACAGTCACATACATCGAAAGGATTATGTGGTGTCTGTGCTGGAGCTTCTACCGGTTGCATCATGTGCATCGAGGAGAAAACATCTCTTCGATCTTGTCTGTCAAATCTGACTTCGACATGTCCATCCTGGTGACGGATGAACTCTGGAGTTGTCGTTGTCTGGACCGGTGCTTGGTGGATCTGTTCGTAATTAGTTATCCATTTTTCTGGAAGTAGCTTTGTGAGCTCTTCTCTGGATAGCTGCTTAGGAACATATGTGCAGGTTGGCGTTGCATTAGAATCGATGTCTATGAGCAGCGCATCACCTGAGTTGTCTTGGCCTGGAACCATAAGATCCAAGGCATGATCTTGAACTCTGTAAGCCATCTGATAATGGAAAGTAGCCTGAAAAGTGTTGACCTGTGGAGTGCCACCGATTTGGATCTGGGCTTTTAAGGCTGTTAAGAGTGAAGGGTCATTAAGGGGCATACAGAAGTTTGGATAGAAGGTGACAAAGACCGTTCCGGCGTTCAAGGTGGTTTGTATCGTACCAATACAAGCGTGTTGATACTGTACAAATCTTGTATCGACTAAAGCGATTCGAGAGAACGCTGGTAACCCTTTCCTTCCATGGAAAGTAAGGGCTAATCTAATGGCACCAAAGTGGATATGTGTATATCCTTGGGCAAGACAGATCCTTGGAAGATCTGGGGGTAGGGATAGGGTGACTAGGTGTTCAGACGTTGTGGCAGGGAGTTGGTGTGAGTTATATTTGGAAGCTTGGACAAACTCCTTGACAATAGGACTGGACGAAGAACCTATAATCCTTTTTACCTTCGTGGATAAAGAATTATGAGGTTTGGAGAAGACACTATAGGGGTTGACTATGGGCATACTAGTAATAGGGATTTTAGAATCATCGGACATATATGAGATTTCATATAGTTGATCAATTCTAGACGCAGACGATCTTCTTAAAGAAGAACTAGAACGGGATAGACCTTGATCTTGATTCATAACTGGGTTTAGACTCCTCTAACAATTATCAAGTTTTCCCAGCTCGTACCAAATTGAGACTTACCGCGACCCTCTGTCGTCTTACCACTCACAACAAGCTGTCTACGACTCGATAAAGGTTCAGTGTGTCGGACCAGTCTGTTCAAGCCTTGTAAGGTTAGTTTTCTGTTGTGAGAGATCAGGAGCTAAGCCTGCAGTCACAGAGCATACTAATCAAACCTTAGAAAGGAGGAACAGGAGCGCTTATGGCTCTGATACCAGATAAGGGGGGGTTTATGGCTGATCTATATAAGACCAGTAAAAGACTCTAGACTCAAAGGTTATAAAAGAAAAGACTCAAAGGTTTCAAAATATAAAAGAAGAAGAAGAGAGAGACTAGAGAGAGAATTATAGAAGAAGATTTTATTTCTTTCCAAGGATGGATTACAAATGAAGAGAGGCCTTCCTTTTATAGACCAAGGAAAGGCACTATGACATCATGCATGACCTCATGATACATAATTCATGTGGGCCAGCTACAATAATTCAAACAAGAATACAAAAACAAATACGTAAGCGCTTACATCACTTTAAGAGTGATTAAGCTTTATTTATCCTAAGCACACCATTAACCACTATAAGAGTGATTAACCTATTACACAAATAAAACACTCATAAAATATTAAACATACTTAATTATACTAGAATCTTCTTCTTTATGGATAAGCCAGATTACTTCCAGCGGGAATCTGGGTGAGATGGGTCGTCTTCATACGGGTCTGCTGGATCATCGTCTTCGTAGGGATCTGGTGAGTCATCTGCTTGCGAGTCACTAGCTTCAGGCGGCTTTGCTGGATCGTTATCTTCATAGGGATCTTTTCCGTTTGGCAAGAGGCCTTCGGCTTTTAACTTATCACGAAATTCTTTTGGCGGGGTCCAGATGTCTACTTTGATCCAATCTTTAGCTATCTCTGGGATGGGACGAAAGAGGTGTCCTGGAGGCTGAGGAGGTCCACTAATTATGTGCACCTTGTTGAAGAATGGGTGTTTGCCGTAATAGCTGATTTGGGCCTCTTCCCATTCGTTGGCCTGTCTGTCATCTTCCCTATAAACTTCTTCTTCTGTTAATACCTTTATAGGTATGCTTTCAACGTCGACGAAGTTTATTGTTGCCATCTTTTTCCTGAGTTGTATCCATTCTGTATACCTGTTAGTTTTGAAGTATACATCCGATGGATTTACCTCATACCATGCCTGGATGAATGTGTGAGGGGCACGATACACATATTTTGTCGCATACAAACTAGGTTTGTTGAATAGGACAAGACAGTGTTTCTTGGGAGATGTTCCCATGGCTTCGACCCATTTTTGTGTAGGGAGAAACCATTCCAGAAGCTTTATTGTACCTTTTTCTTCCTCAGACAGCAGTCCAGTCTGACTTTCTAATAGGTAGGCATTTAGTTTTGCAGAATTGAATGCCACGGCTATTGTGAAAGTCTCAAGGAGGAACCAAAGAAAGCACAGGGTTTCTTTTGGTAGCCTCTTCAAGTTCCTAATGTAGAAGATATTTAGGAATGGATAGTCTGGGCTGAACCTGGATCCTGTTAGTACCGACCCATTTGCCTCTAGGGCGATGGTAAGGAGGCTTTTGTAGTTTAAGGAGCCTTCCTTAATGTTATGGGTTTTGATTACCTCCATAACCTCTTCAGGGATATTTTTCCATTTAGGTTCTTGGTGGAGAGGGGTTTTTTCAGAGGGTGTCGAGGTACTCATTGTGTTTGGTGAAGGTGGACTGGTGGTTTGATGGTCCATCTTCGGGTTTGTGGTGCCCTTTAAATAGGCGTTTGGCTTCGTTGAGAAGCCTTGTTGGATATCTTGAACAGTGATGGATGGATTCTCCATCATCAGTATCCTGTTGTTGATTTTAGTTGCCTTTGGGTCCTTTCGTCTCTCAAGAGGTTGATGATCTTGAGACGTGTTGGGTTTGTGTCCACGTATCTTTTCCCGATATGACCCGACTGCTTTTTTCTGCGGGATTCGTTTCTTCACTGTTGGAGGATTCTTTAAAGTGGGTGATGCAGTAGCAGTGTTCGGTCTTATCTTGCAAGTGGGTTTCGTGTCAGCATTATCTTCTTTTCTGCGAGTGGGCTCTTTCTTTTTTAAAGCTGACATATTCTCCCTAGTGGGCAAGGTTACTGTAGGGAGGGAATCTTGAACGTGGTCTGTTGGTCCTTGCTGTCTGGTGGTGTGTGGGACCAACCTTCTTTGTGACATGTTTTTCCGATGGCTGTTTTTCCGGCAAGGAATGCTGTCAGCCATGTAGATAGTCATTAGACCGGTGTCTGAGTCAGATTGCTCGTCTGAACTGTCATCTGAGCTTGAACCATAGAAGATAGAACAGATTGTATTTTCTCCTGGTTCATCTTCTAGAGAGTACAAGAACTCTATTTCAGAGACGTCAACTGGTTCTATCTTGTTGATTGCTTCAACAAGGGCTTGGGTCTTTCTTCTGTCTTTGCAATCTTTTGCAAAGTGGCCCTGTTTGTTGCATACATAGCAACGATCAGTGTCTCTGCTTCGACTTGACTTCTTACTCAAGAATTTCCAGTTCTTCTTGGGTCTGAATCGTCTCTCGGTTTTCCTTGAGGTGCTTAGACCTTTAAGGATTTTAGACCCTTTTGGACAGACACATGCAGACTCTTCTTTGCATCCGATCTTTAGATGTTTGTCACTGCAAGCTGAGCCTAGGCGCCTTCCTGTTTTTTCAAACTCGGCTAAGAATCGCTGCTGGTTACACAGTTTGGTTAGAGCATTCATGATCAACTGGTAGAGGCCTCCTAGCGAGACATTGGCTACCGTTTGATTTTTGTTTTCTAACATCCTGTACGCTTCATTTGTCAGCGACTCTGGGAATGAGCTGAGAAAGACTTGCTTGAGGTTCACATCATCGATGCCGTTCAGGCAGTAGAACCTTTCAGACATTCGATTGTAGTGCTTTTCAAGGTCTTTCTGTTTGAAAGAACAACATTTCATTTTTAAGAACTCATCCCTAGCTCGTATCTTATATTCAATAGGATTTCCAACAAATTCAAGTTGGATTTCTCTTATGAATGCTTCTGGAGCCTGGCATTGAAGGAGTTGGAGATGTCGGTATTCTCCAAGGCTAAGATACCAATCTCTGAGTCTTCCTTGGCATCTTGCTAGAAACCTTTTGATGACCATGGCAATGTCATAGTATTGGAGTTCTGCTTCACACCATGTTAGCATTTCAATACTTCTATCAAGCCATTTTGATGGTGGGATGTCATCAAAGGTGAATTTGATCTTCGAGTCTGTGACTGGATGTTGCTGTTGGTTTCCACTTTGAGCCGCATGGTTTGAGGCATTATCATCATTTTCATTTACTTCGGAATGAAAATCATACCTCTCCGTGCGTTCTGGTTCAGTCATGAAGAGGTGCTCAAATTCTTCTGTTGGGCTTACGTCTTCGTATGACTTTGGCGTGGAATCTTCTGAACATAGGTCAGACTCGTAATCTGATTGAGTTGTGATAACCGGTGCCATAGTCGGCACATTCTGGTTGTCTTTGCTCATAGCATGTAAAAACGAGGAGATGGGGTTCTCTTCTCCCTTTCCTATGGCTTTAGAGGAAGCCATCATCATGCTATCATCAGCAGCTTTCTTGCTTGTTGATGGATCTTGTTGTGGTTTGCTCGTAGATGGTCTCTGATTTGAGCTGTCAGATGTCATGGAAGTTGCAGGAGATGACCTTTGTTTCCTTGCTTTGATCTTAGCTTGCTCACTTGACCATAATCGTAAAGACGGTGAGTCTTCAGGATATGATGATATTTGCAGTGGTTGAGGATCAAAGGCTGCTCTCACGAATGGTGAGGAGGGTAGTCTCCATGGATCATCTGCTAGAGTTGAGACTCTCTGCTGCTTGTGTTGTCTTTCCAGATCTGCAAGCTGTGCTTTTAGAAACTTCATTTCAGCTTCCTTTTCAGTCTGGGCAACGCTTCTTGTGCTTACCATGCCTGGGTTGTTGTAAGCCATCTGAAGTAATTCATTATGAATACCAAGAATTTTATTCTTGATTTCATAGATGATTCCTTCAAGTCCAGTCATCCTGTTGGACAGGGCTGCTTGGGACTTTAAGAGATCCTCTTGCTTTGCAATGATGGATCGAAGAGCGTTGTTTTGAGCAACAGCGTTTTCACTTTGCCAGTTCAAAGTGGCTTCAGCAGGGGTAATCTGGTGTTGGACACCATTTGCACCTATGGTGGTTGGGTTCTCAATCTTCCAACTATGTCGAGCCTTTTGCTGGACATTCTCAAAGGTGGATAAAGGTGGGAATTCGGTGTGGTAATTTTGGGGTGAAGGTGCTGGGGTAAGGGTGAAACATTCTTTGGGTGGTGTGGGTGGATGTTTCAGTGGTGGAGGAGGTGATGGTTTTGGTGGTTTAGGTTTGGGTTTTGAATCACCATACAGGACATAGTAGTCAAACTTTCCTGATGGTTCACCAAGAAGACCAACTGTTGGGTCTCCAGCTTCATACCTCTGTTTGAGAGTAAACTGGGAACCTTTCTTCTTTCTCTGGTTGTCTTCTTCTTCATACTCTAGCTTGTATGCCTCATCAAGGCAATCTTGACAGTCACATATATCGAAAGGATTATGTGATGTCTGTGCTGGAGCTTCTACCGGTTGCATCATATGCATCGAGGAGAAAACATCTCTTCGATCCTGTCTGTCAAATCTGACTTCGACATGTCCATCCTGGTGACGGATGAACTCTGGAGTTGTCGTTGTCTGGACCGGTGCTTGGTGGATCTGTTCATAATTAGTTATCCATTTTTCTGGAAGTAGCTTTGTAAGCTCTTCTCTGGATAGCTGTTTAGGAACATATGTGCAGGTTGGCGTTGCATTAGAATCGATGTCTATGAGCAGCGCATCACCTGAGTTGTCTTGGCCTGGAACCATAAGATCTAAGGCATGATCTTGAACTCTGTAAGCCATCTGGTAATGGAAAGTAGCCTGAAAAGTGTTGACCTGTGGAGTACCACCGATTTGGATCTGAGCTTTTAAGGCTGTTAAGAGTGAAGGGTCATTAAGGGGCATACAGAAGTTTGGATAGAAGGTGACAAAGACCGTTCCGGCGTTCAAGGTGGTTTGTATGGTACCAATACAAGCGTGTTGATACTGTACAAATCTTGTATCGACTAAAGCGATTCGAGAGAACGCTGGTAACCCTTTCCTTCCATGGAAAGTAAGGGCTAATCTAATGGCACCAAAGTGGATATGTGTATATCCTTGGGCAAGACAGATCCTTGGAAGATCTGGGGGTAGGGATAGGGTGACTAGGTGTTCAGACGTTGTGGCAGGGAGTTGGTGTGAGCTATACTTGGAAGCTTGGACAAACTCCTTGACAATCGGACTAGACGAGGAACCTATAATCCTTTTTACCTTCGTGGATAAAGAATTATGAGGTTTGGAGAAGACACTATAGGGGTTGACTATGGGCATACTAGTAATAGGGATTTTAGAATCATCGGACATATATGAGATTTCATATAGTTGATCAATTCTAGACGCAGACGATCTTCTTAAAGAAGAGCTAGAACGGGATAGACCTTGATCTTGATTCATAACTGGGTTTAGACTCCTCTAACAATTATCAAGTTTTCCCAGCTCGTACCAAATTGAGACTTTACCGCGAACCTCTGTCGACTTACCACTCACAACAAGCTGTCTACGACTTGATAAGGGTTCAGTGTGTCGGACCAGTCTGTTCAAGCCTTGTAAGGTTAGTTTTCTGTTGTGAAAGATCAGGAGCTAAGCCTGCAGACACAGAGCATACTAATCAAACCTTAGAAAGGAGGAACAGGAGCGCTTATGGCTCTAAGGGGGGGGTTTATGGCTGATCTATATAAGACCAGTAAAAGACTCTAGACTCAACAAGAGGGAGACTAGAGAGAGAATTATAGAAGAAGATTTTATTTCTTTCCAAGGATGGATTACAAATGAGGGGAGGCCTTCCTTTTATAGACCAAGGAAAGGCACTATGACATCATGCATGACCTCATGATACATAATTCATGTGGGCCAGCTTACAATAATTCAAACAAGAATACAAAAACAAATACGTAAGCGCTTACATCACTTTAAGAGTGATTAAGCTTTATTTATCCTAAGCACACCATTAACCACTTTAAGAGTGATTAATCTAATACATAAAACACACTTAAAAATATTAATCATACTAGGATCTTCTTCTTTATGGATAAGCCAGATTACTTCCAGCGGGAATCTGGGTGAGATGGGTCGTCTTCATACGGGTCTGCTGGATCGTCATTTTCGTAGGGATCTGGTGAGTCATCTGCTTGCGAGTCACTAGCTTCAGGCGGCTTTGCTGGATCGTCATCTTCATAGGGATCTTTTCCGTTTGGCAAGAGGCCTTCGGCTTTTAACTTATCACGAAATTCTTTTGGCGGGGTCCAGATGTCTACTTTGATCCAATCTTTAGCTATCTCTGGGATGGGACGAAAGAGGTGTCCTGGAGGCTGAGGAGGTCCACTAATTATGTGCACCTTGTTGAAGAATGGGTGTTTGCCGTAATAGCTGATTTGGGCCTCTTCCCATTCGTTGGCCTGTCTGTCATCTTCCCTATAAACTTCTTCTTCTGTTAATACCTTTATAGGTATGCTTTCAACGTCGACGAAGTTTATTGTTGCCATCTTTTTCCTGAGTTGTATCCATTCTGTATACCTGTTAGTTTTGAAGTATACATCCGATGGATTTACCTCATACCATGCCTGGATGAATGTGTGAGGGGCACGATACACATATTTTGTCGCATACAAACTAGGTTTGTTGAATAGGACAAGACAGTGTTTCTTGGGAGATGTTCCCATGGCTTCGACCCATTTTTGTGTAGGGAGAAACCATTCCAGAAGCTTTATTGTACCTTTTTCTTCCTCAGACAGCAGTCCAGTCTGACTTTCTAATAGGTAGGCATTTAGTTTTGCAGAATTGAATGCCACGGCTATTGTGAAAGTCTCAAGGAGGAACCAAAGAAAGCACAGGGTTTCTTTTGGTAGCCTCTTCAAGTTCCTAATGTAGAAGATATTTAGGAATGGATAGTCTGGGCTGAACCTGGATCCTGTTAGTACCGACCCATTTGCCTCTAGGGCGATGGTAAGGAGGCTTTTGTAGTTTAAGGAGCCTTCCTTAATGTTATGGGTTTTGATTACCTCCATAACCTCTTCAGGGATATTTTTCCATTTAGGTTCTTGGTGGAGAGGGGTTTTTTCAGAGGGTGTCGAGGTACTCATTGTGTTTGGTGAAGGTGGACTGGTGGTTTGATGGTCCATCTTCGGGTTTGTGGTGCCCTTTAAATAGGCGTTTGGCTTCGTTGAGAAGCCTTGTTGGATATCTTGAACAGTGATGGATGGATTCTCCATCATCAGTATCCTGTTGTTGATTTTAGTTGCCTTTGGGTCCTTTCGTCTCTCAAGAGGTTGATGATCTTGAGACGTGTTGGGTTTGTGTCCACGTATCTTTTCCCGATATGACCCGACTGCTTTTTTCTGCGGGATTCGTTTCTTCACTGTTGGAGGATTCTTTAAAGTGGGTGATGCAGTAGCAGTGTTCGGTCTTATCTTGCAAGTGGGTTTCGTGTCAGCATTATCTTCTTTTCTGCGAGTGGGCTCTTTCTTTTTTAAAGCTGACATATTCTCCCTAGTGGGCAAGGTTACTGTAGGGAGGGAATCTTGAACGTGGTCTGTTGGTCCTTGCTGTCTGGTGGTGTGTGGGACCAACCTTCTTTGTGACATGTTTTTCCGATGGCTGTTTTTCCGGCAAGGAATGCTGTCAGCCATGTAGATAGTCATTAGACCGGTGTCTGAGTCAGATTGCTCGTCTGAACTGTCATCTGAGCTTGAACCATAGAAGATAGAACAGATTGTATTTTCTCCTGGTTCATCTTCTAGAGAGTACAAGAACTCTATTTCAGAGACGTCAACTGGTTCTATCTTGTTGATTGCTTCAACAAGGGCTTGGGTCTTTCTTCTGTCTTTGCAATCTTTTGCAAAGTGGCCCTGTTTGTTGCATACATAGCAACGATCAGTGTCTCTGCTTCGACTTGACTTCTTACTCAAGAATTTCCAGTTCTTCTTGGGTCTGAATCGTCTCTCGGTTTTCCTTGAGGTGCTTAGACCTTTAAGGATTTTAGACCCTTTTGGACAGACACATGCAGACTCTTCTTTGCATCCGATCTTTAGATGTTTGTCACTGCAAGCTGAGCCTAGGCGCCTTCCTGTTTTTTCAAACTCGGCTAAGAATCGCTGCTGGTTACACAGTTTGGTTAGAGCATTCATGATCAACTGGTAGAGGCCTCCTAGCGAGACATTGGCTACCGTTTGATTTTTGTTTTCTAACATCCTGTACGCTTCATTTGTCAGCGACTCTGGGAATGAGCTGAGAAAGACTTGCTTGAGGTTCACATCATCGATGCCGTTCAGGCAGTAGAACCTTTCAGACATTCGATTGTAGTGCTTTTCAAGGTCTTTCTGTTTGAAAGAACAACATTTCATTTTTAAGAACTCATCCCTAGCTCGTATCTTATATTCAATAGGATTTCCAACAAATTCAAGTTGGATTTCTCTTATGAATGCTTCTGGAGCCTGGCATTGAAGGAGTTGGAGATGTCGGTATTCTCCAAGGCTAAGATACCAATCTCTGAGTCTTCCTTGGCATCTTGCTAGAAACCTTTTGATGACCATGGCAATGTCATAGTATTGAAGTTCTGCTTCACACCATGTTAGCATTTCAATACTTCTATCAAGCCATTTTGATGGTGGGATGTCATCAAAGGTGAATTTGATCTTTGAGTCTGTGACTGGATGTTGTTGCTGGTTTCCACTCTGAGCCGCATGGTTTGAGGCATTATCATCATTTTCATTAACTTCGGAATGAAAATCATACCTCTCGGTGCGTTCTGGTTCAGTCATGAAGAGGTGTTCAAACTCTTCTGTCGGGCTTACGTCTTCATATGACTTTGGCGTGGAACCTTCTGAACCTGGGTCAGACTCGTCATCTGACTGTGTTGTAATGACCGGTGCCATAGTCGGCACATCCTGGTTGTTTTTGCTCATAGCATGTAAAAACGAGGAGATGGGGTTATCTTCTCCCTTTCCTATGGCTTTAGATGAAGCCATCATCATGCTATCATCAGCAATCTTCTTGCCCGTTGATGGATCTTGTGGCTTGCTTGTAGATGCTCTCTGATTTGAGCTGTCAGATGTCATGGAAGTTGCAGGAGATGACCTTTGTTTCCTTGCTTTGATCTTAGCTTGCTCACTTGACCATAATCTTAAAGACGGTGAGTCTTCAGGATATGATGAAATTTGCAGTGGTTGAGGATCAAAGGCTGCCCTCACGAATGGTGAGGAGGGTAGTCTCCATGGATCATCTGCTAGTGTTGAGACTCTCTGCTGCTTGTGTTGTCTTTCCAGATCTGCAAGCTGTGCTTTTAGAAACTTCATTTCAGCTTCCTTCTCAGTCTGGGCAACGCTTCTTGTGCTTACCATGCCTGGGTTATTGTAAGCCATCTGAAGTAATTCATTATGAATACCAAGAATTTTATTCTTGATTTCATAGATGATTCCTTCAAGTCCAGTCATCCTGTTGGACAGGGCTGCTTGGGACTTTAAGAGATCCTCTTGCTTTGCAATGATGGATCTAAGAGCGTTGTTTTGAGCAACAGCGTTTTCACTTTGCCAGTTCAAAGTGGCTTCAGCAGGGGTAACCTGGTGTTGGACACCATTTGCACCTATGGTGGTTGGGTTCTCAATCTTCCAACTATGTCGAGCCTTTTGCTGGACATTCTCAAAGGTGGATAAAGGTGGGAATTCGGTGTGGTAATTTTGGGGTGAGGGTGCTGGTGTAAGGGTGAAACATTCTTTGGGTGGTGTGGGTGGATGTTTCAGTGGTGGAGGAGGTGATGGTTTTGGTGGTTTAGGTTTGGGTTTTGAATCACCATACAGGACATAGTAGTCAAACTTTCCTGATGGTTCACCAAGAAGACCAACTGTTGGGTCTCCAGCTTCATACCTCTGTTTGAGAGTAAACTGGGAACCTTTCTTCTTTCTCTGGTTGTCTTCTTCTTCATACTCTAGCTTATATGCCTCATCAAGGCAATCTTGACAGTCACATACATCGAAAGGATTATGTGGTGTCTGTGCTGGAGCTTCTACCGGTTGCATCATGTGCATCGAGGAGAAAACATCTCTTCGATCTTGTCTGTCAAATCTGACTTCGACATGTCCATCCTGGTGACGGATGAACTCTGGAGTTGTCGTTGTCTGGACCGGTGCTTGGTGGATCTGTTCGTAATTAGTTATCCATTTTTCTGGAAGTAGCTTTGTGAGCTCTTCTCTGGATAGCTGCTTAGGAACATATGTGCAGGTTGGCGTTGCATTAGAATCGATGTCTATGAGCAGCGCATCACCTGAGTTGTCTTGGCCTGGAACCATAAGATCCAAGGCATGATCTTGAACTCTGTAAGCCATCTGATAATGGAAAGTAGCCTGAAAAGTGTTGACCTGTGGAGTGCCACCGATTTGGATCTGGGCTTTTAAGGCTGTTAAGAGTGAAGGGTCATTAAGGGGCATACAGAAGTTTGGATAGAAGGTGACAAAGACCGTTCCGGCGTTCAAGGTGGTTTGTATCGTACCAATACAAGCGTGTTGATACTGTACAAATCTTGTATCGACTAAAGCGATTCGAGAGAACGCTGGTAACCCTTTCCTTCCATGGAAAGTAAGGGCTAATCTAATGGCACCAAAGTGGATATGTGTATATCCTTGGGCAAGACAGATCCTTGGAAGATCTGGGGGTAGGGATAGGGTGACTAGGTGTTCAGACGTTGTGGCAGGGAGTTGGTGTGAGCTATACTTGGAAGCTTGGACAAACTCCTTGACAATCGGACTAGACGAGGAACCTATAATCCTTTTTACCTTCGTGGATAAAGAATTATGAGGTTTGGAGAAGACACTATAGGGGTTGACTATGGGCATACTAGTAATAGGGATTTTAGAATCATCGGACATATATGAGATTTCATATAGTTGATCAATTCTAGACGCAGACGATCTTCTTAAAGAAGAGCTAGAACGGGATAGACCTTGATCTTGATTCATAACTGGGTTTAGACTCCTCTAACAATTATCAAGTTTTCCCAGCTCGTACCAAATTGAGACTTTACCGCGAACCTCTGTCGACTTACCACTCACAACAAGCTGTCTACGACTTGATAAGGGTTCAGTGTGTCGGACCAGTCTGTTCAAGCCTTGTAAGGTTAGTTTTCTGTTGTGAAAGATCAGGAGCTAAGCCTGCAGACACAGAGCATACTAATCAAACCTTAGAAAGGAGGAACAGGAGCGCTTATGGCTCTGATACCAGATAAGGGGGGGGTTTATGGCTGATCTATATAAGACCAGTAAAAGACTCTAGACTCAAAGGTTATAAAAGAAAAGACTCAAGAGACTCAAAATGTAAAAGAAGAACAAGAGGGAGACTAGAGAGAGAATTATAGAAGAAGATTTTATTTCTTTCCAAGGATGGATTACAAATGAAGAGAGGCCTTCCTTTTATAGACCAAGGAAAGGCACTATGACATCATGCATGACCTCATGATACATAATTCATGTGGGCCAGCTACAATAATTCAAACAAGAATACAAAAACAAATACGTAAGCGCTTACATCACTTTAAGAGTGATTAAGCTTTATTTATCCTAAGCACACCATTAACCACTATAAGAGTGATTAACCTATTACACAAATAAAACACTCATAAAATATTAAACATACTTAATTATACTAGAATCTTCTTCTTTATGGATAAGCCAGATTACTTCCAGCGGGAATCTGGGTGAGATGGGTCGTCTTCATACGGGTCTGCTGGATCATCGTCTTCGTAGGGATCTGGTGAGTCATCTGCTTGCGAGTCACTAGCTTCAGGCGGCTTTGCTGGATCGTTATCTTCATAGGGATCTTTTCCGTTTGGCAAGAGGCCTTCGGCTTTTAATCTGTCACGCAATTCTTTTGGCGGGGTCCAGATGTCTACTTTGATCCAATCTTTAGCTATCTCAGGGATGGGGCGAAAGAGGTGTCCTGGAGGCTGAGGAGGTCCACTAATTATGTGCACCTTGTTGAAGAATGGGTGTTTGCCGTAATAGCTAATTTGAGCTTCTTCCCATTCAGTGGCCTGCTTGTCATCTTCCTTATAAACTTCTTTTTCTGTTAGTACCTTTATAGGTATGCTTTCGACGTCGACGAAGTTTATTGTTGCCATCTTTTTCCTGAGTTGTATCCAATCTGTATACCTGTTTGTTTTGAAGTATACATCCGATGGATTTACATCATACCATGCCTGGATGAATGTGTGAGGGGCACGATACACATATTTTGCCGCATACAAACTAGGTTTGTTGAATAGGACAAGACAGTGTTTCTTGGGAGATGTTCCCATGGCTTCGACCCATTTTTGTGTAGGGAGAAACCATTCCAGGAGCTTTATTGTACCTTTTTCTTCCTCAGACAGCAGTCCAGTCTGACTTTCTAATAGATAGGCATTTAGTTTTGCAGAATTGAATGCCACGACTATTGTGAAAGTCTCAAAGAGGAACCAAAGAAAGCACAGGGTTTCTTTTGGTAGCCTTTTTAAGTTCCTAATATAGAAGATATTTAGGAATGGGTAGTCTGGGCTGAACCTGGATCCTGTTAGTACCGACCCATTTGCCTCTAGGGCGATGGTAAGGAGGCTTTTGTAGTTTAGGGAGCCTTCCTTAATGTTATGGGTGTTGATTACCTCCATAACCTCTTCAGGGATATTTTTCCATTTAGGCTCTTGGTGGAGAGGGGTTTTTTCAGAGGTACTCATTGTGTTTGGTGAAGGTGGACTGGTGGTTTGATGGTCCATCTTCGGGTTTGTGGTGCCCTTTAAATAGGCGTCTGGCTTCGTTGAGAAGCTTTGTTGGATATCTTGAACAGTGATGGATGGATTCTCCATCATCAGTATCCTGTTGTTGATTTTAGTTGCCTTTGGGCCCTTTCGTCTCTCAAGGGGTTGATGATCTTGAGACGTGTTGGGTTTGTGTCCACGTATCTTTTCCCGATATGACCCGACTGCCTTTTTCTGCGGGATTCGTTTTCCACCTGTTGGAGGATTCTTTAAAGTGGGTGATGCAGTAGCAGTGTTTGGTCTTATCTTGCAAGTGGGTTTCGTGTCAGCATTATCTTCTTTTTTGCGAGTGGGCTCTTTCTTTTTTAAAGCTGACATATTCTCCCTAGTGGGCAAGGTTACTGTAGGGAGGGAATCTTGAACGTGGTCTGTTGGTCCTTGCTGTCTGGTGGTGTGTGGGACCGACCTTCTTTGTGACATGTTTTTCCGATGGCTGTTTTTCCGGCAAGGAATGCTGTCAGCCATGTAGATAGTCATTAGACCGGTGTCTGAGTCAGATTGCTCATCTGAACTGTCATTTGAGTTTGGACCATAGAAGATAGAACATATTGTGTTTTCTCCTGGTTCATCTTCTAGAGAGTACAAGAACTCTATTTCAGAGACGTCAACTGGTTCTGTCTTGTTGATTGCTTCAACAAGGGCTTGGGTCTTTCTTCTGTCTTTGCAATCTTTTGCAAAGTGGCCTTGTTTGTTGCACACATAGCAACGGTCAGTGTTCCGGCCTGGACTTGACTTCTTGCTCAAGAATTTCCAGTTCTTCTTAGGTTTGAATCGTCTCTCTGTTTTCCTTGAGGTGTTTAGACCTTTAAGGATTTTAGACCCTTTTGGACAGACACATGCAGACTCTTCTTTGCATCCGATCTTTAGATGTTTGTCACTGCAAGCTGAGCCTAGGCGCCTTCCTGTTTTTTCAAATTCGGCTAAGAATCGCTGCTGGTTACACAGTTTGGTTAGAGCATTCATGATCAACTGGTAGAGGCCTCCCAGCGAGACATTGGCTACCGTTTGATTTTTGTTTTCTAACATCCTGTACGCTTCATTTGTCAGCGACTCTGGGAATGAGTTGAGAAAGACTTGCTTAAGGTTCACATCATCGATGCCGTTCAGGCAGTAGAACCTTTCAGACATTCGATTGTAGTGCTTTTCAAGGTCTTTCTGTTTGAAAGAACAACATTTCATTTTTAAGAACTCATCCCTAGCTCGTATCTTATATTCAATAGGATTTCCAACAAATTCAAGTTGGATTTCTCTTATGAATGCTTCTGGAGCCTGGCATTGAAGGAGTTGGAGATGTCGGTATTCTCCAAGGCTAAGATACCAATCTCTGAGTCTTCCTTGGCATCTTGCTAGAAACCTTTTGATGACCATGGCAATGTCATAGTATTGGAGTTCTGCTTCACACCATGTTAGCATTTCAATACTTCTATCAAGCCATTTTGATGGTGGGATGTCATCAAAGGTGAATTTGATCTTCGAGTCTGTGACTGGATGTTGCTGTTGGTTTCCACTTTGAGCCGCATGGTTTGAGGCATTATCATCATTTTCATTTACTTCGGAATGAAAATCATACCTCTCCGTGCGTTCTGGTTCAGTCATGAAGAGGTGCTCAAATTCTTCTGTTGGGCTTACGTCTTCGTATGACTTTGGCGTGGAATCTTCTGAACATAGGTCAGACTCGTAATCTGATTGAGTTGTGATAACCGGTGCCATAGTCGGCACATTCTGGTTGTCTTTGCTCATAGCATGTAAAAACGAGGAGATGGGGTTCTCTTCTCCCTTTCCTATGGCTTTAGAGGAAGCCATCATCATGCTATCATCAGCAGCTTTCTTGCTTGTTGATGGATCTTGTTGTGGTTTGCTCGTAGATGGTCTCTGATTTGAGCTGTCAGATGTCATGGAAGTTGCAGGAGATGACCTTTGTTTCCTTGCTTTGATCTTAGCTTGCTCACTTGACCATAATCGTAAAGACGGTGAGTCTTCAGGATATGATGATATTTGCAGTGGTTGAGGATCAAAGGCTGCTCTCACGAATGGTGAGGAGGGTAGTCTCCATGGATCATCTGCTAGAGTTGAGACTCTCTGCTGCTTGTGTTGTCTTTCCAGATCTGCAAGCTGTGCTTTTAGAAACTTCATTTCAGCTTCCTTTTCAGTCTGGGCAACGCTTCTTGTGCTTACCATGCCTGGGTTGTTGTAAGCCATCTGAAGTAATTCATTATGAATACCAAGAATTTTATTCTTGATTTCATAGATGATTCCTTCAAGTCCAGTCATCCTGTTGGACAGGGCTGCTTGGGACTTTAAGAGATCCTCTTGCTTTGCAATGATGGATCGAAGAGCGTTGTTTTGAGCAACAGCGTTTTCACTTTGCCAGTTCAAAGTGGCTTCAGCAGGGGTAATCTGGTGTTGGACACCATTTGCACCTATGGTGGTTGGGTTCTCAATCTTCCAACTATGTCGAGCCTTTTGCTGGACATTCTCAAAGGTGGATAAAGGTGGGAATTCGGTGTGGTAATTTTGGGGTGAAGGTGCTGGGGTAAGGGTGAAACATTCTTTGGGTGGTGTGGGTGGATGTTTCAGTGGTGGAGGAGGTGATGGTTTTGGTGGTTTAGGTTTGGGTTTTGAATCACCATACAGGACATAGTAGTCAAACTTTCCTGATGGTTCACCAAGAAGACCAACTGTTGGGTCTCCAGCTTCATACCTCTGTTTGAGAGTAAACTGGGAACCTTTCTTCTTTCTCTGGTTGTCTTCTTCTTCATACTCTAGCTTGTATGCCTCATCAAGGCAATCTTGACAGTCACATATATCGAAAGGATTATGTGATGTCTGTGCTGGAGCTTCTACCGGTTGCATCATATGCATCGAGGAGAAAACATCTCTTCGATCCTGTCTGTCAAATCTGACTTCGACATGTCCATCCTGGTGACGGATGAACTCTGGAGTTGTCGTTGTCTGGACCGGTGCTTGGTGGATCTGTTCATAATTAGTTATCCATTTTTCTGGAAGTAGCTTTGTAAGCTCTTCTCTGGATAGCTGTTTAGGAACATATGTGCAGGTTGGCGTTGCATTAGAATCGATGTCTATGAGCAGCGCATCACCTGAGTTGTCTTGGCCTGGAACCATAAGATCTAAGGCATGATCTTGAACTCTGTAAGCCATCTGGTAATGGAAAGTAGCCTGAAAAGTGTTGACCTGTGGAGTACCACCGATTTGGATCTGAGCTTTTAAGGCTGTTAAGAGTGAAGGGTCATTAAGGGGCATACAGAAGTTTGGATAGAAGGTGACAAAGACCGTTCCGGCGTTCAAGGTGGTTTGTATGGTACCAATACAAGCGTGTTGATACTGTACAAATCTTGTATCGACTAAAGCGATTCGAGAGAACGCTGGTAACCCTTTCCTTCCATGGAAAGTAAGGGCTAATCTAATGGCACCAAAGTGGATATGTGTATATCCTTGGGCTAGACAGATCCTTGGAAGATCTGGGGGTAGGGATAGGGTGACTAGGTGTTCAGACGTTGTGGCAGGGAGTTGGTGTGAGTTATGTTTGGAAGCTTGGACAAACTCCTTGACAATAGGACTGGACGAAGAACCTATAATCCTTTTTACCTTCGTGGATAAAGAATTATGAGGTTTGGAGAAGACACTATAGGGGTTGACTATGGGCATACTAGTAATAGGGATTTACACAAGCAGCAGAGAGTCTCAACACTAGCAGATGATCCATGGAGACTACCCTCCTCACCATTCGTGAGGGCAGCCTTTGATCCTCAACCACTGCAAATTTCATCATATCCTGAAGACTCACCGTCTTTAAGATTATGGTCAAGTGAGCAAGCTAAGATCAAAGCAAGGAAACAAAGGTCATCTCCTGCAACTTCCATGACATCTGACAGCTCAAATCAGAGAGCATCTACAAGCAAGCCACAAGATCCATCAACGGGCAAGAAGATTGCTGATGATAGCATGATGATGGCTTCATCTAAAGCCATAGGAAAGGGAGAAGATAACCCCATCTCCTCGTTTTTACATGCTATGAGCAAAAACAACCAGGATGTGCCGACTATGGCACCGGTCATTACAACACAGTCAGATGACGAGTCTGACCCAGGTTCAGAAGGTTCCACGCCAAAGTCATATGAAGACGTAAGCCCGACAGAAGAGTTTGAACACCTCTTCATGACTGAACCAGAACGCACCGAGAGGTATGATTTTCATTCCGAAGTTAATGAAAATGATGATAATGCCTCAAACCATGCGGCTCAGAGTGGAAACCAGCAACAACATCCAGTCACAGACTCAAAGATCAAATTCACCTTTGATGACATCCCACCATCAAAATGGCTTGATAGAAGTATTGAAATGCTAACATGGTGTGAAGCAGAACTTCAATACTATGACATTGCCATGGTCATCAAAAGGTTTCTAGCAAGATGCCAAGGAAGACTCAGAGATTGGTATCTTAGCCTTGGAGAATACCGACATCTCCAACTCCTTCAATGCCAGGCTCCAGAAGCATTCATAAGAGAAATCCAACTTGAATTTGTTGGAAATCCTATTGAATATAAGATACGAGCTAGGGATGAGTTCTTAAAAATGAAATGTTGTTCTTTCAAACAGAAAGACCTTGAAAAGCACTACAATCGAATGTCTGAAAGGTTCTACTGCCTGAACGGCATCGATGATGTGAACCTCAAGCAAGTCTTTCTCAGCTCATTCCCAGAGTCGCTGACAAATGAAGCGTACAGGATGTTAGAAAACAAAAATCAAACGGTAGCCAATGTCTCGCTAGGAGGCCTCTACCAGTTGATCATGAATGCTCTAACCAAACTGTGTAACCAGCAGCGATTCTTAGCCGAGTTTGAAAAAACAGGAAGGCGCCTAGGCTCAGCTTGCAGTGACAAACATCTAAAGATCGGATGCAAAGAAGAGTCTGCATGTGTCTGTCCAAAAGGGTCTAAAATCCTTAAAGGTCTAAGCACCTCAAGGAAAACCGAGAGACGATTCAGACCCAAGAAGAACTGGAAATTCTTGAGTAAGAAGTCAAGTCGAAGCAGAGACACTGATCGTTGCTATGTATGCAACAAACAGGGCCACTTTGCAAAAGATTGCAAAGACAGAAGAAAGACCCAAGCCCTTGTTGAAGCAATCAACAAGATAGAACCAGTTGACGTCTCTGAAATAGAGTTCTTGTACTCTCTAGAAGATGAACCAGGAGAAAATACAATCTGTTCTATCTTCTATGGTTCAAGCTCAGATGACAGTTCAGACGAGCAATCTGACTCAGACACCGGTCTAATGACTATCTACATGGCTGACAGCATTCCTTGCCGGAAAAACAGCCATCGGAAAAACATGTCACAAAGAAGGTTGGTCCCACACACCACCAGACAGCAAGGACCAACAGACCACGTTCAAGATTCCCTCCCTACAGTAACCTTGCCCACTAGGGAGAATATGTCAGCTTTAAAAAAGAAAGAGCCCACTCGCAGAAAAGAAGATAATGCTGACACGAAACCCACTTGCAAGATAAGACCGAACACTGCTACTGCATCACCCACTTTAAAGAATCCTCCAACAGTGAAGAAACGAATCCCGCAGAAAAAAGCAGTCGGGTCATATCGGGAAAAGATACGTGGACACAAACCCAACACGTCTCAAGATCATCAACCTCTTGAGAGACGAAAGGACCCAAAGGCAACTAAAATCAACAACAGGATACTGATGATGGAGAATCCATCCATCACTGTTCAAGATATCCAACAAGGCTTCTCAACGAAGCCAAACGCCTATTTAAAGGGCACCACAAACCCGAAGATGGACCATCAAACCACCAGTCCACCTTCACCAAACACAATGAGTACCTCGACACCCTCTGAAAAAACCCCTCTCCACCAAGAACCTAAATGGAAAAATATCCCTGAAGAGGTTATGGAGGTAATCAAAACCCATAACATTAAGGAAGGCTCCTTAAACTACAAAAGCCTCCTTACCATCGCCCTAGAGGCAAATGGGTCGGTACTAACAGGATCCAGGTTCAGCCCAGACTATCCATTCCTAAATATCTTCTACATTAGGAACTTGAAGAGGCTACCAAAAGAAACCCTGTGCTTTCTTTGGTTCCTCCTTGAGACTTTCACAATAGCCGTGGCATTCAATTCTGCAAAACTAAATGCCTACCTATTAGAAAGTCAGACTGGACTGCTGTCTGAGGAAGAAAAAGGTACAATAAAGCTTCTGGAATGGTTTCTCCCTACACAAAAATGGGTCGAAGCCATGGGAACATCTCCCAAGAAACACTGTCTTGTCCTATTCAACAAACCTAGTTTGTATGCGACAAAATATGTGTATCGTGCCCCTCACACATTCATCCAGGCATGGTATGAGGTAAATCCATCGGATGTATACTTCAAAACTAACAGGTATACAGAATGGATACAACTCAGGAAAAAGATGGCAACAATAAACTTCGTCGACGTTGAAAGCATACCTATAAAGGTATTAACAGAAGAAGAAGTTTATAGGGAAGATGACAGACAGGCCAACGAATGGGAAGAGGCCCAAATCAGCTATTACGGCAAACACCCATTCTTCAACAAGGTGCACATAATTAGTGGACCTCCTCAGCCTCCAGGACACCTCTTTCGTCCCATCCCAGAGATAGCTAAAGATTGGATCAAAGTAGACATCTGGACCCCGCCAAAAGAATTTCGTGATAAGTTAAAAGCCGAAGGCCTCTAGCCAAACGGAAAAGATCCCTATGAAGATGACGATCCAGCAAAGCCGCCTGAAGCTAGTGACTCGCAAGCAGATGACTCACCAGATCCCTACGAAAATGACGATCCAGCAGACCCGTATGAAGACGACCCGTTCTAGTTCTTCTTTAAGAAGATCGTCTGCGTCTAGAATTGATCAACTACATGAAATCTCATATATGTCCGATGATTCTAAAATCCCTATTACTAGTATGCCCATAGTCAACCCCTATAGTGTCTTCTCCAAACCTCATAATTCTTTATCCACGAAGGTAAAAAGGATTATAGGTTCTTCGTCCAGTCCTATTGTCAAGGAGTTTGTCCAAGCTTCCAAACATAACTCACACCAACTCCCTGCCACAACGTCTGAACACCTAGTCACCCTATCCCTACCCCCAGATCTTCCAAGGATCTGTCTAGCCCAAGGATATACACATATCCACTTTGGTGCCATTAGATTAGCCCTTACTTTCCATGGAAGGAAAGGGTTACCAGCGTTCTCTCGAATCGCTTTAGTCGATACAAGATTTGTACAGTATCAACACGCTTGTATTGGTACCATACAAACCACCTTGAACGCCGGAACGGTCTTTGTCACCTTCTATCCAAACTTCTGTATGCCCCTTAATGACCCTTCACTCTTAACAGCCTTAAAAGCTCAGATCCAAATCGGTGGTACTCCACAGGTCAACACTTTTCAGGCTACTTTCCATTACCAGATGGCTTACAGAGTTCAAGATCATGCCTTAGATCTTATGGTTCCAGGCCAAGACAACTCAGGTGATGCGCTGCTCATAGACATCGATTCTAATGCAACGCCAACCTGCACATATGTTCCTAAACAGCTATCCAGAGAAGAGCTTACAAAGCTACTTCCAGAAAAATGGATAACTAATTATGAACAGATCCACCAAGCACCGGTCCAGACAACGACAACTCCAGAGTTCATCCGTCACCAGGATGGACATGTCGAAGTCAGATTTGACAGACAGGATCGAAGAGATGTTTTCTCCTCGATGCATATGATGCAACCGGTAGAAGCTCCAGCACAGACATCACATAATCCTTTCGATATATGTGACTGTCAAGATTGCCTTGATGAGGCATACAAGCTAGAGTATGAAGAAGAAGACAACCAGAGAAAGAAGAAAGGTTCCCAGTTTACTCTCAAACAGAGGTATGAAGCTGGAGACCCAACAGTTGGTCTTCTTGGTGAACCATCAGGAAAGTTTGACTACTATGTCCTGTATGGTGATTCAAAACCCAAACCTAAACCACCAAAACCATCACCTCCTCCACCACTGAAACATCCACCCACACCACCCAAAGAATGTTTCACCCTTACCCCAGCACCTTCACCCCAAAATTACCACACCGAATTCCCACCTTTATCCACCTTTGAGAATGTCCAGCAAAAGGCTCGACATAGTTGGAAGATTGAGAACCCAACCACCATAGGTGCAAATGGTGTCCAACACCAGATTACCCCTGCTGAAGCCACTTTGAACTGGCAAAGTGAAAACGCTGTTGCTCAAAACAACGCTCTTCGATCCATCATTGCAAAGCAAGAGGATCTCTTAAAGTCCCAAGCAGCCCTGTCCAACAGGATGACTGGACTTGAAGGAATCATCTATGAAATCAAGAATAAAATTCTTGGTATTCATAATGAATTACTTCAGATGGCTTACAACAACCCAGGCATGGTAAGCACAAGAAGCGTTGCCCAGACTGAAAAGGAAGCTGAAATGAAGTTTCTAAAAGCACAGCTTGCAGATCTGGAAAGACAACACAAGCAGCAGAGAGTCTCAACTCTAGCAGATGATCCATGGAGACTACCCTCCTCACCATTCGTGAGAGCAGCCTTTGATCCTCAACCACTGCAAATATCATCATATCCTGAAGACTCACCGTCTTTACGATTATGGTCAAGTGAGCAAGCTAAGATCAAAGCAAGGAAACAAAGGTCATCTCCTGCAACTTCCATGACATCTGACAGCTCAAATCAGAGACCATCTACGAGCAAACCACAACAAGATCCATCAACAAGCAAGAAAGCTGCTGATGATAGCATGATGATGGCTTCCTCTAAAGCCATAGGAAAGGGAGAAGAGAACCCCATCTCCTCGTTTTTACATGCTATGAGCAAAGACAACCAGAATGTGCCGACTATGGCACCGGTTATCACAACTCAATCAGATTACGAGTCTGACCTATGTTCAGAAGATTCCACGCCAAAGTCATACGAAGACGTAAGCCCAACAGAAGAATTTGAGCACCTCTTCATGACTGAACCAGAACGCACGGAGAGGTATGATTTTCATTCCGAAGTAAATGAAAATGATGATAATGCCTCAAACCATGCGGCTCAAAGTGGAAACCAACAGCAACATCCAGTCACAGACTCGAAGATCAAATTCACCTTTGATGACATCCCACCATCAAAATGGCTTGATAGAAGTATTGAAATGCTAACATGGTGTGAAGCAGAACTCCAATACTATGACATTGCCATGGTCATCAAAAGGTTTCTAGCAAGATGCCAAGGAAGACTCAGAGATTGGTATCTTAGCCTTGGAGAATACCGACATCTCCAACTCCTTCAATGCCAGGCTCCAGAAGCATTCATAAGAGAAATCCAACTTGAATTTGTTGGAAATCCTATTGAATATAAGATACGAGCTAGGGATGAGTTCTTAAAAATGAAATGTTGTTCTTTCAAACAGAAAGACCTTGAAAAGCACTACAATCGAATGTCTGAAAGGTTCTACTGCCTGAACGGCATCGATGATGTGAACCTTAAGCAAGTCTTTCTCAACTCATTCCCAGAGTCGCTGACAAATGAAGCGTACAGGATGTTAGAAAACAAAAATCAAACGGTAGCCAATGTCTCGCTGGGAGGCCTCTACCAGTTGATCATGAATGCTCTAACCAAACTGTGTAACCAGCAGCGATTCTTAGCCGAATTTGAAAAAACAGGAAGGCGCCTAGGCTCAGCTTGCAGTGACAAACATCTAAAGATCGGATGCAAAGAAGAGTCTGCATGTGTCTGTCCAAAAGGGTCTAAAATCCTTAAAGGTCTAAACACCTCAAGGAAAACAGAGAGACGATTCAAACCTAAGAAGAACTGGAAATTCTTGAGCAAGAAGTCAAGTCCAGGCCGGAACACTGACCGTTGCTATGTGTGCAACAAACAAGGCCACTTTGCAAAAGATTGCAAAGACAGAAGAAAGACCCAAGCCCTTGTTGAAGCAATCAACAAGATAGAACCAGTTGACGTCTCTGAAATAGAGTTCTTGTACTCTCTAGAAGATGAACCAGGAGAAAACACAATATGTTCTATCTTCTATGGTTCAAACTCAAATGACAGTTCAGATGAGCAATCTGACTCAGACACCGGTCTAATGACTATCTACATGGCTGACAGCATTCCTTGCCGGAAAAACAGCCATCGGAAAAACATGTCACAAAGAAGGTCGGTCCCACACACCACCAGACAGCAAGGACCAACAGACCACGTTCAAGATTCCCTCCCTACAGTAACCTTGCCCACTAGGGAGAATATGTCAGCTTTAAAAAAGAAAGAGCCCACTCGCAAAAAAGAAGATAATGCTGACACGAAACCCACTTGCAAGATAAGACCAAACACTGCTACTGCATCACCCACTTTAAAGAATCCTCCAACAGGTGGAAAACGAATCCCGCAGAAAAAGGCAGTCGGGTCATATCGGGAAAAGATACGTGGACACAAACCCAACACGTCTCAAGATCATCAACCCCTTGAGAGACGAAAGGGCCCAAAGGCAACTAAAATCAACAACAGGATACTGATGATGGAGAATCCATCCATCACTGTTCAAGATATCCAACAAAGCTTCTCAACGAAGCCAGACGCCTATTTAAAGGGCACCACAAACCCGAAGATGGACCATCAAACCACCAGTCCACCTTCACCAAACACAATGAGTACCTCTGAAAAAACCCCTCTCCACCAAGAGCCTAAATGGAAAAATATCCCTGAAGAGGTTATGGAGGTAATCAACACCCATAACATTAAGGAAGGCTCCCTAAACTACAAAAGCCTCCTTACCATCGCCCTAGAGGCAAATGGGTCGGTACTAACAGGATCCAGGTTCAGCCCAGACTACCCATTCCTAAATATCTTCTATATTAGGAACTTAAAAAGGCTACCAAAAGAAACCCTGTGCTTTCTTTGGTTCCTCTTTGAGACTTTCACAATAGTCGTGGCATTCAATTCTGCAAAACTAAATGCCTATCTATTAGAAAGTCAGACTGGACTGCTGTCTGAGGAAGAAAAAGGTACAATAAAGCTCCTGGAATGGTTTCTCCCTACACAAAAATGGGTCGAAGCCATGGGAACATCTCCCAAGAAACACTGTCTTGTCCTATTCAACAAACCTAGTTTGTATGCGGCAAAATATGTGTATCGTGCCCCTCACACATTCATCCAGGCATGGTATGATGTAAATCCATCGGATGTATACTTCAAAACAAACAGGTATACAGATTGGATACAACTCAGGAAAAAGATGGCAACAATAAACTTCGTCGACGTCGAAAGCATACCTATAAAGGTACTAACAGAAAAAGAAGTTTATAAGGAAGATGACAAGCAGGCCACTGAATGGGAAGAAGCTCAAATTAGCTATTACGGCAAACACCCATTCTTCAACAAGGTGCACATAATTAGTGGACCTCCTCAGCCTCCAGGACACCTCTTTCGCCCCATCCCTGAGATAGCTAAAGATTGGATCAAAGTAGACATCTGGACCCCGCCAAAAGAATTGCGTGACAGATTAAAAGCCGAAGGCCTCTTGCCAAACGGAAAAGATCCCTATGAAGATAACGATCCAGCAAAGCCGCCTGAAGCTAGTGACTCGCAAGCAGATGACTCACCAGATCCCTACGAAGACGATGATCCAGCAGACCCGTATGAAGACGACCCATCTCACCCAGATTCCCGCTGGAAGTAATCTGGCTTATCCATAAAGAAGAAGATTCTAGTATAATTAAGTATGTTTAATATTTTATGAGTGTTTTATTTGTGTAATAGGTTAATCACTCTTATAGTGGTTAATGGTGTGCTTAGGATAAATAAAGCTTAATCACTCTTAAAGTGATGTAAGCGCTTACGTATTTGTTTTTGTATTCTTGTTTGAATTATTGTAGCTGGCCCACATGAATTATGTATCATGAGGTCATGCATGATGTCATAGTGCCTTTCCTTGGTCTATAAAAGGAAGGCCTCTCTTCATTTGTAATCGATCCTTGGAAAGAAATAAAATCTTCTTCTATAATTCTCTCTCTAGTCTCCCTCTTGTTCTTCTTTTACATTTTGAGTCTCTTGAGTCTTTTCTTTTATAACCTTTGAGTCTAGAGTCTTTTACTGGTCTTATATAGATCAGCCATAAACCCCCCCCTTATCTGGTATCAGAGCCATAAGCGCTCCTGTTCCTCCTTTCTAAGGTTTGATTAGTATGCTCTGTGTCTGCAGGCTTAGCTCCTGATCTTTCACAACAGAAAACTAACCTTACAAGGCTTGAACAGACTGGTCCGACACACTGAACCCTTATCAAGTCGTAGACAGCTTGTTGTGAGTGGTAAGTCGACAGAGGTTCGCGGTAAAGTCTCAATTTGGTACGAGCTGGGAAAACTTGATAATTGTTAGAGGAGTCTAAACCCAGTTATGAATCAAGATCAAGGTCTATCCCGTTCTAGCTCTTCTTTAAGAAGATCGTCTGCGTCTAGAATTGATCAACTATATGAAATCTCATATATGTCCGATGATTCTAAAATCCCTATTACTAGTATGCCCATAGTCAACCCCTATAGTGTCTTCTCCAAACCTCATAATTCTTTATCCACGAAGGTAAAAAGGATTATAGGTTCCTCGTCTAGTCCGATTGTCAAGGAGTTTGTCCAAGCTTCCAAGTATAGCTCACACCAACTCCCTGCCACAACGTCTGAACACCTAGTCACCCTATCCCTACCCCCAGATCTTCCAAGGATCTGTCTTGCCCAAGGATATACACATATCCACTTTGGTGCCATTAGATTAGCCCTTACTTTCCATGGAAGGAAAGGGTTACCAGCGTTCTCTCGAATCGCTTTAGTCGATACAAGATTTGTACAGTATCAACACGCTTGTATTGGTACGATACAAACCACCTTGAACGCCGGAACGGTCTTTGTCACCTTCTATCCAAACTTCTGTATGCCCCTTAATGACCCTTCACTCTTAACAGCCTTAAAAGCCCAGATCCAAATCGGTGGCACTCCACAGGTCAACACTTTTCAGGCTACTTTCCATTATCAGATGGCTTACAGAGTTCAAGATCATGCCTTGGATCTTATGGTTCCAGGCCAAGACAACTCAGGTGATGCGCTGCTCATAGACATCGATTCTAATGCAACGCCAACCTGCACATATGTTCCTAAGCAGCTATCCAGAGAAGAGCTCACAAAGCTACTTCCAGAAAAATGGATAACTAATTACGAACAGATCCACCAAGCACCGGTCCAGACAACGACAACTCCAGAGTTCATCCGTCACCAGGATGGACATGTCGAAGTCAGATTTGATAGACAAGATCGAAGAGATGTTTTCTCCTCGATGCACATGATGCAACCGGTAGAAGCTCCAGCACAGACACCACATAATCCTTTCGATGTATGTGACTGTCAAGATTGCCTTGATGAGGCATATAAGCTAGAATATGAAGAAGAAGACAACCAGAGAAAGAAGAAAGGTTCCCAGTTTACTCTCAAACAGAGGTATGAAGCTGGAGACCCAACAGTTGGTCTTCTTGGTGAACCATCAGGAAAGTTTGACTACTATGTCCTGTATGGTGATTCAAAACCCAAACCTAAACCACCAAAACCATCACCTCCTCCACCACTGAAACATCCACCCACACCACCCAAAGAATGTTTCACCCTTACACCAGCACCCTCACCCCAAAATTACCACACCGAATTCCCACCTTTATCCACCTTTGAGAATGTCCAGCAAAAGGCTCGACATAGTTGGAAGATTGAGAACCCAACCACCATAGGTGCAAATGGTGTCCAACACCAGGTTACCCCTGCTGAAGCCACTTTGAACTGGCAAAGTGAAAACGCTGTTGCTCAAAACAACGCTCTTAGATCCATCATTGCAAAGCAAGAGGATCTCTTAAAGTCCCAAGCAGCCCTGTCCAACAGGATGACTGGACTTGAAGGAATCATCTATGAAATCAAGAATAAAATTCTTGGTATTCATAATGAATTACTTCAGATGGCTTACAATAACCCAGGCATGGTAAGCACAAGAAGCGTTGCCCAGACTGAGAAGGAAGCTGAAATGAAGTTTCTAAAAGCACAGCTTGCAGATCTGGAAAGACAACACAAGCAGCAGAGAGTCTCAACACTAGCAGATGATCCATGGAGACTACCCTCCTCACCATTCGTGAGGGCAGCCTTTGATCCTCAACCACTGCAAATTTCATCATATCCTGAAGACTCACCGTCTTTAAGATTATGGTCAAGTGAGCAAGCTAAGATCAAAGCAAGGAAACAAAGGTCATCTCCTGCAACTTCCATGACATCTGACAGCTCAAATCAGAGAGCATCTACAAGCAAGCCACAAGATCCATCAACGGGCAAGAAGATTGCTGATGATAGCATGATGATGGCTTCATCTAAAGCCATAGGAAAGGGAGAAGATAACCCCATCTCCTCGTTTTTACATGCTATGAGCAAAAACAACCAGGATGTGCCGACTATGGCACCGGTCATTACAACACAGTCAGATGACGAGTCTGACCCAGGTTCAGAAGGTTCCACGCCAAAGTCATATGAAGACGTAAGCCCGACAGAAGAGTTTGAACACCTCTTCATGACTGAACCAGAACGCACCGAGAGGTATGATTTTCATTCCGAAGTTAATGAAAATGATGATAATGCCTCAAACCATGCGGCTCAGAGTGGAAACCAGCAACAACATCCAGTCACAGACTCAAAGATCAAATTCACCTTTGATGACATCCCACCATCAAAATGGCTTGATAGAAGTATTGAAATGCTAACATGGTGTGAAGCAGAACTTCAATACTATGACATTGCCATGGTCATCAAAAGGTTTCTAGCAAGATGCCAAGGAAGACTCAGAGATTGGTATCTTAGCCTTGGAGAATACCGACATCTCCAACTCCTTCAATGCCAGGCTCCAGAAGCATTCATAAGAGAAATCCAACTTGAATTTGTTGGAAATCCTATTGAATATAAGATACGAGCTAGGGATGAGTTCTTAAAAATGAAATGTTGTTCTTTCAAACAGAAAGACCTTGAAAAGCACTACAATCGAATGTCTGAAAGGTTCTACTGCCTGAACGGCATCGATGATGTGAACCTCAAGCAAGTCTTTCTCAGCTCATTCCCAGAGTCGCTGACAAATGAAGCGTACAGGATGTTAGAAAACAAAAATCAAACGGTAGCCAATGTCTCGCTAGGAGGCCTCTACCAGTTGATCATGAATGCTCTAACCAAACTGTGTAACCAGCAGCGATTCTTAGCCGAGTTTGAAAAAACAGGAAGGCGCCTAGGCTCAGCTTGCAGTGACAAACATCTAAAGATCGGATGCAAAGAAGAGTCTGCATGTGTCTGTCCAAAAGGGTCTAAAATCCTTAAAGGTCTAAGCACCTCAAGGAAAACCGAGAGACGATTCAGACCCAAGAAGAACTGGAAATTCTTGAGTAAGAAGTCAAGTCGAAGCAGAGACACTGATCGTTGCTATGTATGCAACAAACAGGGCCACTTTGCAAAAGATTGCAAAGACAGAAGAAAGACCCAAGCCCTTGTTGAAGCAATCAACAAGATAGAACCAGTTGACGTCTCTGAAATAGAGTTCTTGTACTCTCTAGAAGATGAACCAGGAGAAAATACAATCTGTTCTATCTTCTATGGTTCAAGCTCAGATGACAGTTCAGACGAGCAATCTGACTCAGACACCGGTCTAATGACTATCTACATGGCTGACAGCATTCCTTGCCGGAAAAACAGCCATCGGAAAAACATGTCACAAAGAAGGTTGGTCCCACACACCACCAGACAGCAAGGACCAACAGACCACGTTCAAGATTCCCTCCCTACAGTAACCTTGCCCACTAGGGAGAATATGTCAGCTTTAAAAAAGAAAGAGCCCACTCGCAGAAAAGAAGATAATGCTGACACGAAACCCACTTGCAAGATAAGACCGAACACTGCTACTGCATCACCCACTTTAAAGAATCCTCCAACAGTGAAGAAACGAATCCCGCAGAAAAAAGCAGTCGGGTCATATCGGGAAAAGATACGTGGACACAAACCCAACACGTCTCAAGATCATCAACCTCTTGAGAGACGAAAGGACCCAAAGGCAACTAAAATCAACAACAGGATACTGATGATGGAGAATCCATCCATCACTGTTCAAGATATCCAACAAGGCTTCTCAACGAAGCCAAACGCCTATTTAAAGGGCACCACAAACCCGAAGATGGACCATCAAACCACCAGTCCACCTTCACCAAACACAATGAGTACCTCGACACCCTCTGAAAAAACCCCTCTCCACCAAGAACCTAAATGGAAAAATATCCCTGAAGAGGTTATGGAGGTAATCAAAACCCATAACATTAAGGAAGGCTCCTTAAACTACAAAAGCCTCCTTACCATCGCCCTAGAGGCAAATGGGTCGGTACTAACAGGATCCAGGTTCAGCCCAGACTATCCATTCCTAAATATCTTCTACATTAGGAACTTGAAGAGGCTACCAAAAGAAACCCTGTGCTTTCTTTGGTTCCTCCTTGAGACTTTCACAATAGCCGTGGCATTCAATTCTGCAAAACTAAATGCCTACCTATTAGAAAGTCAGACTGGACTGCTGTCTGAGGAAGAAAAAGGTACAATAAAGCTTCTGGAATGGTTTCTCCCTACACAAAAATGGGTCGAAGCCATGGGAACATCTCCCAAGAAACACTGTCTTGTCCTATTCAACAAACCTAGTTTGTATGCGACAAAATATGTGTATCGTGCCCCTCACACATTCATCCAGGCATGGTATGAGGTAAATCCATCGGATGTATACTTCAAAACTAACAGGTATACAGAATGGATACAACTCAGGAAAAAGATGGCAACAATAAACTTCGTCGACGTTGAAAGCATACCTATAAAGGTATTAACAGAAGAAGAAGTTTATAGGGAAGATGACAGACAGGCCAACGAATGGGAAGAGGCCCAAATCAGCTATTACGGCAAACACCCATTCTTCAACAAGGTGCACATAATTAGTGGACCTCCTCAGCCTCCAGGACACCTCTTTCGTCCCATCCCAGAGATAGCTAAAGATTGGATCAAAGTAGACATCTGGACCCCGCCAAAAGAATTTCGTGATAAGTTAAAAGCCGAAGGCCTCTTGCCAAACGGAAAAGATCCCTATGAAGATGACGATCCAGCAAAGCCGCCTGAAGCTAGTGACTCGCAAGCAGATGACTCACCAGATCCCTACGAAAATGACGATCCAGCAGACCCGTATGAAGACGACCCATCTCACCCAGATTCCCGCTGGAAGTAATCTGGCTTATCCATAAAGAAGAAGATCCTAGTATGATTAATATTTTTAAGCTTTATTTATCCTAAGCACACCATTAACCACTTTAAGAGTGATTAATCTAATACATAAATAAAACACTCATAAAATATTAAACACACTTAAACACACTTAAATCTTCTTCTTTACGGATAAGCCAGATTACTTCCAGCGAGAATCTGGGTGAGATGGGTCGTCTTCATACGGGTCTGCTGGATCGTCATCTTCGTAGGGATCCGGTGAGTCATCTGCTTGCGAGTCATTAGCTTCAGGCGGCTTTGCTGGATCGTTATCTTCATAAGGATCTTTTCCGTTTGGCAAGAGGCCTTCGGCTTTTAACCTGTCTCGGAATTCTTTTGGCGGGGTCCAGATGTCTACTTTGATCCAATCTTTAGCTATCTCTGGGATGGGACGAAAGAGGTGTCCTGGAGGCTGAGGAGGTCCACTAATTATGTGCACCTTGTTGAAGAATGGGTGTTTGCCGTAATAGCTGATTTGGGCCTCTTCCCATTCGTTTGCCTGCTTGTCATCTTCCTTATAAACTTCTTCTTCTGTTAATACCTTTATAGGTATGCTTTCAACGTCGACGAAGTTTATTGTTGCCATCTTTTTCCTGAGTTGTATCCATTCTGTATACCTGTTAGTTTTGAAGTATACATCCGATGGATTTACCTCATACCATGCCTGGATGAATGTGTGAGGGGCACGATACACATATTTTGTCGCATACAAACTAGGTTTGTTGAATAGGACAAGACAGTGTTTCTTGGGAGATGTTCCCATGGCTTCGACCCATTTTTGTGTGGGGAGAAACCATTCCAGGAGCTTTATTGTACCTTTTTCTTCCTCAGACAGCAGTCCAGTCTGACTTTCTAATAGGTAGGCATTTAGTTTTGCAGAATTGAATGCCACAGCTATTGTGAAAGTCTCAAGGAGGAACCAAAGAAAGCACAGGGTTTCTTTTGGTAGCCTCTTCAAGTTCCTAATGTAGAAGATATTTAGGAATGGGTAGTCTGGGCTGAACCTGGATCCTGTTAGTACCGACCCATTTGCCTCTAGGGCGATGGTAAGGAGGCTTTTGTAGTTTAAGGAGCCTTCCTTAATGTTATGGGTTTTGATTACCTCCATAACCTCTTCAGGGATATTTTTCCATTTAGGTTCTTGGTGGAGAGGGGTTTTTTCAGAGGGTGTCGAGGTACTCATTGTGTTTGGTGAAGGTGGACTGGTGGTTTGATGGTCCATCTTCGGGTTTGTGGTGCCCTTTAAATAGGCGACTGGCTTCGTTGAGAAGCTTTGCTGGATATCTTGAACAGTGATGGATGGATTCTCCATCATCAGTATCCTGTTGTTGATTTTAGTTGCCTTTGGGCCCTTTCGTCTCTCAAGAGGTTGATGATCTTGAGACGTGTTGGGTTTGTGTCCACGTATCTTTTCCCGATATGACCCGACTGCTTTTTTCTGCGGGATTCGTTTCTTCACTGTTGGAGGATTCTTTAAAGTGGGTGATGCAGTAGCAGTGTTCGGTCTTATCTTGCAAGTGGGTTTCGTGTCAGCATTATTTTCTTTTCTGCGAGTGGGCTCTTTCTTTTTTAAAGCTGACATATTCTCCCTAGTGGGCAAGGTTACTGTAGGGAGGGAATCTTGAACGTGGTCTGTTGGTCCTTGCTGTCTGGTGGTGTGTGGGACCGACCTTCTTTGTGACATGTTTTTCCGATGGCTGTTTTTCCGGCAAGGAATGCTGTCAGCCATGTAAATAGTCATTAGACCGGTGTCTGAGTCAGATTGCTCGTCTGAACTGTCATCTGAGCTTGAACCATAGAAGATAGAACAGATTGTATTTTCTCCTGGTTCATCTTCTAGAGAGTACAAGAACTCTATTTCAGAGACGTCAACTGGTTCTATCTTGTTGATTGCTTCAACAAGGGCTTGGGTCTTTCTTCTGTCTTTGCAATCTTTTGCAAAGTGGCCCTGTTTGTTGCATACATAGCAACGGTCAGTGTCTCTGCTTCGACTTGACTTCTTGCTCAAGAATTTCCAGTTCTTCTTGGGTCTGAATCGTCTCTCGGTTTTCCTTGAGGTGTTTAGACCTTTAAGGATTTTAGACCCTTTTGGACAGACACATGCAGACTCTTCTTTGCATCCGATCTTTAGATGTTTGTCACTGCAAGCTGAGCCTAGGCGCCTTCCCGTTTTTTCAAACTCGGCTAAGAATCGCTGCTGGTTACACAGTTTGGTTAGAGCATTCATGATCAACTGGTAGAGGCCTCCTAGCGAGACATTGGCTACCGTTTGATTTTTGTTTTCTAACATCCTGTATGCTTCATTTGTTAGCGACTCTGGGAATGAGTTGAGAAAGACTTGCTTGAGGTTCATATCATCGATGCCGTTCAGGCAGTAGAACCTTTCAGACATTCGATTGTAGTGTTTTTCAAGGTCTTTCTGTTTGAAAGAACAACATTTCATTTTTAAGAACTCATCCCTAGCTCGTATCTTATATTCAATAGGATTTCCAACAAATTCAAGTTGGATTTCTCTTATGAATGCTTCTGGAGCCTGGCATTGAAGGAGTTGGAGATGTCGGTATTCTCCAAGGCTAAGATACCAATCTCTGAGTCTTCCTTGGCATCTTGCTAAAAACCTTTTGATGACCATGGCAATGTCATAGTATTGAAGTTCTGCTTCACACCATGTTAGCATTTCAATACTTCTATCAAGCCATTTTGATGGTGGGATGTCATCAAAGGTGAATTTGATCTTTGAGTCTGTGACTGGATGTTGTTGCTGGTTTCCACTCTGAGCCGCATGGTTTGAGGCATTATCATCATTTTCATTAACTTCGGAATGAAAATCATACCTCTCGGTGCGTTCTGGTTCAGTCATGAAGAGGTGTTCAAACTCTTCTGTCGGGCTTACGTCTTCATATGACTTTGGCGTGGAACCTTCTGAACCTGGGTCAGACTCGTCATCTGACTGTGTTGTAATGACCGGTGCCATAGTCGGCACATCCTGGTTGTTTTTGCTCATAGCATGTAAAAACGAGGAGATGGGGTTATCTTCTCCCTTTCCTATGGCTTTAGATGAAGCCATCATCATGCTATCATCAGCAATCTTCTTGCCCGTTGATGGATCTTGTGGCTTGCTTGTAGATGCTCTCTGATTTGAGCTGTCAGATGTCATGGAAGTTGCAGGAGATGACCTTTGTTTCCTTGCTTTGATCTTAGCTTGCTCACTTGACCATAATCTTAAAGACGGTGAGTCTTCAGGATATGATGAAATTTGCAGTGGTTGAGGATCAAAGGCTGCCCTCACGAATGGTGAGGAGGGTAGTCTCCATGGATCATCTGCTAGTGTTGAGACTCTCTGCTGCTTGTGTTGTCTTTCCAGATCTGCAAGCTGTGCTTTTAGAAACTTCATTTCAGCTTCCTTCTCAGTCTGGGCAACGCTTCTTGTGCTTACCATGCCTGGGTTATTGTAAGCCATCTGAAGTAATTCATTATGAATACCAAGAATTTTATTCTTGATTTCATAGATGATTCCTTCAAGTCCAGTCATCCTGTTGGACAGGGCTGCTTGGGACTTTAAGAGATCCTCTTGCTTTGCAATGATGGATCTAAGAGCGTTGTTTTGAGCAACAGCGTTTTCACTTTGCCAGTTCAAAGTGGCTTCAGCAGGGGTAA
Organism: Tagetes erecta; assembly: GCA_030867185.1. Classification (NCBI taxonomy): domain Eukaryota; kingdom Viridiplantae; phylum Streptophyta; class Magnoliopsida; order Asterales; family Asteraceae; genus Tagetes; species Tagetes erecta. The sequence goes on from CM061494.1 coordinate 25,548,645, forward strand.
CCTGGTGTTGGACACCATTTGCACCTATGGTGGTTGGGTTCTCAATCTTCCAACTATGTCGAGCCTTTTGCTGGACATTCTCAAAGGTGGATAAAGGTGGGAATTCGGTGTGGTAATTTTGGGGTGAGGGTGCTGGTGTAAGGGTGAAACATTCTTTGGGTGGTGTGGGTGGATGTTTCAGTGGTGGAGGAGGTGATGGTTTTGGTGGTTTAGGTTTGGGTTTTGAATCACCATACAGGACATAGTAGTCAAACTTTCCTGATGGTTCACCAAGAAGACCAACTGTTGGGTCTCCAGCTTCATACCTCTGTTTGAGAGTAAACTGGGAACCTTTCTTCTTTCTCTGGTTGTCTTCTTCTTCATACTCTAGCTTATATGCCTCATCAAGGCAATCTTGACAGTCACATACATCGAAAGGATTATGTGGTGTCTGTGCTGGAGCTTCTACCGGTTGCATCATGTGCATCGAGGAGAAAACATCTCTTCGATCTTGTCTGTCAAATCTGACTTCGACATGTCCATCCTGGTGACGGATGAACTCTGGAGTTGTCGTTGTCTGGACCGGTGCTTGGTGGATCTGTTCGTAATTAGTTATCCATTTTCTGGAAGTAGCTTTGTGAGCTCTTCTCTGGATAGCTGCTTAGGAACATATGTGCAGGTTGGCGTTGCATTAGAATCGATGTCTATGAGCAGCGCATCACCTGAGTTGTCTTGGCCTGGAACCATAAGATCCAAGGCATGATCTTGAACTCTGTAAGCCATCTGATAATGGAAAGTAGCCTGAAAAGTGTTGACCTGTGGAGTGCCACCGATTTGGATCTGGGCTTTTAAGGCTGTTAAGAGTGAAGGGTCATTAAGGGGCATACAGAAGTTTGGATAGAAGGTGACAAAGACCGTTCCGGCGTTCAAGGTGGTTTGTATCGTACCAATACAAGCGTGTTGATACTGTACAAATCTTGTATCGACTAAAGCGATTCGAGAGAACGCTGGTAACCCTTTCCTTCCATGGAAAGTAAGGGCTAATCTAATGGCACCAAAGTGGATATGTGTATATCCTTAGGCAAGACAGATCCTTGGAAGATCTGGGGGTAGGGATAGGGTGACTAGGTGTTCAGACGTTGTGGCAGGGAGTTGGTGTGAGTGGTAAGTCGACAGAGGTTCGCGGTAAAGTCTCAATTTGGTACGAGCTGGGAAAACTTGATAATTGTTAGAGGAGTCTAAACCCAGTTATGAATCAAGATCAAGGTCTATCCCGTTCTAGCTCTTCTTTAAGAAGATCGTCTGCGTCTAGAATTGATCAACTATATGAAATCTCATATATGTCCGATGATTCTAAAATCCCTATTACTAGTATGCCCATAGTCAACCCCTATAGTGTCTTCTCCAAACCTCATAATTCTTTATCCACGAAGGTAAAAAGGATTATAGGTTCCTCGTCTAGTCCGATTGTCAAGGAGTTTGTCCAAGCTTCCAAGTATAGCTCACACCAACTCCCTGCCACAACGTCTGAACACCTAGTCACCCTATCCCTACCCCCAGATCTTCCAAGGATCTGTCTTGCCCAAGGATATACACATATCCACTTTGGTGCCATTAGATTAGCCCTTACTTTCCATGGAAGGAAAGGGTTACCAGCGTTCTCTCGAATCGCTTTAGTCGATACAAGATTTGTACAGTATCAACACGCTTGTATTGGTACCATACAAACCACCTTGAACGCCGGAACGGTCTTTGTCACCTTCTATCCAAACTTCTGTATGCCCCTTAATGACCCTTCACTCTTAACAGCCTTAAAAGCTCAGATCCAAATCGGTGGTACTCCACAGGTCAACACTTTTCAGGCTACTTTCCATTACCAGATGGCTTACAGAGTTCAAGATCATGCCTTAGATCTTATGGTTCCAGGCCAAGACAACTCAGGTGATGCGCTGCTCATAGACATCGATTCTAATGCAACGCCAACCTGCACATATGTTCCTAAACAGCTATCCAGAGAAGAGCTTACAAAGCTACTTCCAGAAAAATGGATAACTAATTATGAACAGATCCACCAAGCACCGGTCCAGACAACGACAACTCCAGAGTTCATCCGTCACCAGGATGGACATGTCGAAGTCAGATTTGACAGACAGGATCGAAGAGATGTTTTCTCCTCGATGCATATGATGCAACCGGTAGAAGCTCCAGCACAGACATCACATAATCCTTTCGATATATGTGACTGTCAAGATTGCCTTGATGAGGCATACAAGCTAGAGTATGAAGAAGAAGACAACCAGAGAAAGAAGAAAGGTTCCCAGTTTACTCTCAAACAGAGGTATGAAGCTGGAGACCCAACAGTTGGTCTTCTTGGTGAACCATCAGGAAAGTTTGACTACTATGTCCTGTATGGTGATTCAAAACCCAAACCTAAACCACCAAAACCATCACCTCCTCCACCACTGAAACATCCACCCACACCACCCAAAGAATGTTTCACCCTTACCCCAGCACCTTCACCCCAAAATTACCACACCGAATTCCCACCTTTATCCACCTTTGAGAATGTCCAGCAAAAGGCTCGACATAGTTGGAAGATTGAGAACCCAACCACCATAGGTGCAAATGGTGTCCAACACCAGATTACCCCTGCTGAAGCCACTTTGAACTGGCAAAGTGAAAACGCTGTTGCTCAAAACAACGCTCTTCGATCCATCATTGCAAAGCAAGAGGATCTCTTAAAGTCCCAAGCAGCCCTGTCCAACAGGATGACTGGACTTGAAGGAATCATCTATGAAATCAAGAATAAAATTCTTGGTATTCATAATGAATTACTTCAGATGGCTTACAACAACCCAGGCATGGTAAGCACAAGAAGCGTTGCCCAGACTGAAAAGGAAGCTGAAATGAAGTTTCTAAAAGCACAGCTTGCAGATCTGGAAAGACAACACAAGCAGCAGAGAGTCTCAACTCTAGCAGATGATCCATGGAGACTACCCTCCTCACCATTCGTGAGAGCAGCCTTTGATCCTCAACCACTGCAAATATCATCATATCCTGAAGACTCACCGTCTTTACGATTATGGTCAAGTGAGCAAGCTAAGATCAAAGCAAGGAAACAAAGGTCATCTCCTGCAACTTCCATGACATCTGACAGCTCAAATCAGAGACCATCTACGAGCAAACCACAACAAGATCCATCAACAAGCAAGAAAGCTGCTGATGATAGCATGATGATGGCTTCCTCTAAAGCCATAGGAAAGGGAGAAGAGAACCCCATCTCCTCGTTTTTACATGCTATGAGCAAAGACAACCAGAATGTGCCGACTATGGCACCGGTTATCACAACTCAATCAGATTACGAGTCTGACCTATGTTCAGAAGATTCCACGCCAAAGTCATACGAAGACGTAAGCCCAACAGAAGAATTTGAGCACCTCTTCATGACTGAACCAGAACGCACGGAGAGGTATGATTTTCATTCCGAAGTAAATGAAAATGATGATAATGCCTCAAACCATGCGGCTCAAAGTGGAAACCAACAGCAACATCCAGTCACAGACTCGAAGATCAAATTCACCTTTGATGACATCCCACCATCAAAATGGCTTGATAGAAGTATTGAAATGCTAACATGGTGTGAAGCAGAACTCCAATACTATGACATTGCCATGGTCATCAAAAGGTTTCTAGCAAGATGCCAAGGAAGACTCAGAGATTGGTATCTTAGCCTTGGAGAATACCGACATCTCCAACTCCTTCAATGCCAGGCTCCAGAAGCATTCATAAGAGAAATCCAACTTGAATTTGTTGGAAATCCTATTGAATATAAGATACGAGCTAGGGATGAGTTCTTAAAAATGAAATGTTGTTCTTTCAAACAGAAAGACCTTGAAAAGCACTACAATCGAATGTCTGAAAGGTTCTACTGCCTGAACGGCATCGATGATGTGAACCTTAAGCAAGTCTTTCTCAACTCATTCCCAGAGTCGCTGACAAATGAAGCGTACAGGATGTTAGAAAACAAAAATCAAACGGTAGCCAATGTCTCGCTGGGAGGCCTCTACCAGTTGATCATGAATGCTCTAACCAAACTGTGTAACCAGCAGCGATTCTTAGCCGAATTTGAAAAAACAGGAAGGCGCCTAGGCTCAGCTTGCAGTGACAAACATCTAAAGATCGGATGCAAAGAAGAGTCTGCATGTGTCTGTCCAAAAGGGTCTAAAATCCTTAAAGGTCTAAACACCTCAAGGAAAACAGAGAGACGATTCAAACCTAAGAAGAACTGGAAATTCTTGAGCAAGAAGTCAAGTCCAGGCCGGAACACTGACCGTTGCTATGTGTGCAACAAACAAGGCCACTTTGCAAAAGATTGCAAAGACAGAAGAAAGACCCAAGCCCTTGTTGAAGCAATCAACAAGATAGAACCAGTTGACGTCTCTGAAATAGAGTTCTTGTACTCTCTAGAAGATGAACCAGGAGAAAACACAATATGTTCTATCTTCTATGGTTCAAACTCAAATGACAGTTCAGATGAGCAATCTGACTCAGACACCGGTCTAATGACTATCTACATGGCTGACAGCATTCCTTGCCGGAAAAACAGCCATCGGAAAAACATGTCACAAAGAAGGTCGGTCCCACACACCACCAGACAGCAAGGACCAACAGACCACGTTCAAGATTCCCTCCCTACAGTAACCTTGCCCACTAGGGAGAATATGTCAGCTTTAAAAAAGAAAGAGCCCACTCGCAAAAAAGAAGATAATGCTGACACGAAACCCACTTGCAAGATAAGACCAAACACTGCTACTGCATCACCCACTTTAAAGAATCCTCCAACAGGTGGAAAACGAATCCCGCAGAAAAAGGCAGTCGGGTCATATCGGGAAAAGATACGTGGACACAAACCCAACACGTCTCAAGATCATCAACCCCTTGAGAGACGAAAGGGCCCAAAGGCAACTAAAATCAACAACAGGATACTGATGATGGAGAATCCATCCATCACTGTTCAAGATATCCAACAAAGCTTCTCAACGAAGCCAGACGCCTATTTAAAGGGCACCACAAACCCGAAGATGGACCATCAAACCACCAGTCCACCTTCACCAAACACAATGAGTACCTCTGAAAAAACCCCTCTCCACCAAGAGCCTAAATGGAAAAATATCCCTGAAGAGGTTATGGAGGTAATCAACACCCATAACATTAAGGAAGGCTCCCTAAACTACAAAAGCCTCCTTACCATCGCCCTAGAGGCAAATGGGTCGGTACTAACAGGATCCAGGTTCAGCCCAGACTACCCATTCCTAAATATCTTCTATATTAGGAACTTAAAAAGGCTACCAAAAGAAACCCTGTGCTTTCTTTGGTTCCTCTTTGAGACTTTCACAATAGTCGTGGCATTCAATTCTGCAAAACTAAATGCCTATCTATTAGAAAGTCAGACTGGACTGCTGTCTGAGGAAGAAAAAGGTACAATAAAGCTCCTGGAATGGTTTCTCCCTACACAAAAATGGGTCGAAGCCATGGGAACATCTCCCAAGAAACACTGTCTTGTCCTATTCAACAAACCTAGTTTGTATGCGGCAAAATATGTGTATCGTGCCCCTCACACATTCATCCAGGCATGGTATGATGTAAATCCATCGGATGTATACTTCAAAACAAACAGGTATACAGATTGGATACAACTCAGGAAAAAGATGGCAACAATAAACTTCGTCGACGTCGAAAGCATACCTATAAAGGTACTAACAGAAAAAGAAGTTTATAAGGAAGATGACAAGCAGGCCACTGAATGGGAAGAAGCTCAAATTAGCTATTACGGCAAACACCCATTCTTCAACAAGGTGCACATAATTAGTGGACCTCCTCAGCCTCCAGGACACCTCTTTCGCCCCATCCCTGAGATAGCTAAAGATTGGATCAAAGTAGACATCTGGACCCCGCCAAAAGAATTGCGTGACAGATTAAAAGCCGAAGGCCTCTTGCCAAACGGAAAAGATCCCTATGAAGATAACGATCCAGCAAAGCCGCCTGAAGCTAGTGACTCGCAAGCAGATGACTCACCAGATCCCTACGAAGACGATGATCCAGCAGACCCGTATGAAGACGACCCATCTCACCCAGATTCCCGCTGGAAGTAATCTGGCTTATCCATAAAGAAGAAGATTCTAGTATAATTAAGTATGTTTAATATTTTATGAGTGTTTTATTTGTGTAATAGGTTAATCACTCTTATAGTGGTTAATGGTGTGCTTAGGATAAATAAAGCTTAATCACTCTTAAAGTCTCAATTTGGTACGAGCTGGGAAAACTTGATAATTGTTAGAGGAGTCTAAACCCAGTTATGAATCAAGATCAAGGTCTATCCCGTTCTAGCTCTTCTTTAAGAAGATCGTCTGCGTCTAGAATTGATCAACTATATGAAATCTCATATATGTCCGATGATTCTAAAATCCCTATTACTAGTACTCCCATAGTCAACCCCTATAGTGTCTTCTCCAAACCTCATAATTCTTTATCCACAAAGGTAAAGAGGATTATAGGTTCCTCGTCCAGTCCGATTGTCAAGGAGTTTGTCCAAGCTTCCAAGTATAACTCACACCAACTCCCTGCCACAACGTCTGAACACCTAGTCACCCTATCCCTACCCCCAGATCTTCCAAGGATCTGTCTTGCCCAAGGATATACACATATCCACTTTGGTGCCATTAGATTAGCCCTTACTTTCCATGGAAGGAAAGGGTTACCAGCGTTCTCTCGAATCGCTTTAGTCGATACAAGATTTGTACAGTATCAACACGCTTGTATTGGTACCATACAAACCACTTTGAACGCCGGAACAGTCTTTGTCACCTTCTATCCAAACTTCTGTATGCCCCTTAATGACCCTTCACTCTTAACAGCCTTAAAAGCCCAGATCCAGATCGGTGGTACTCCACAGGTCAACACTTTTCAGGCTACTTTCCATTATCAGATGGCTTACAGAGTTCAAGATCATGCCTTGGATCTTATGGTTCCAGGCCAAGACAACTCAGGTGATGCGCTGCTCATAGACATCGATTCTAATGCAACGCCAACCTGCACATATGTTCCTAAACAGCTATCCAGAGAAGAGCTCACAAAGCTACTTCCAGAAAAATGGATAACTAATTACGAACAGATCCACCAAGCACCGGTCCAGACAACGACAACTCCAGAGTTCATTCGTCACCAGGATGGACATGTCGAAGTCAGGTTTGACAGACAAGATCGAAGAGACGTTTTCTCCTCGATGCATATGATGCAACCGGTAGAAGCTCCAGCACAGACACCACATAATCCTTTCGATGTATGTGACTGTCAAGACTGCCTTGATGAGGCATATAAGCTAGAGTATGAAGAAGAAGACAACCAGAGAAAGAAGAAAGGTTCCCAGTTTACTCTCAAACAGAGATATGAAGCTGGAGACCCAACAGTTGGTCTTCTTGGTGAACCATCAGGAAAGTTTGACTACTATGTCCTGTATGGTGATTCAAAACCCAAACCTAAACCACCAAAACCATCACCTCCTCCACCACTGAAACATCCACCCACACCACCTAAAGAATGTTTCACCCTTACACCAGCACCCTCACCCCAAAATTACCACACCGAATTCCCACCTTTATCCACCTTTGAGAATGTCCAGCAGAAGGCCCGACATAGTTGGAAGATTGAGAATCCAACCACCATAGGTGCAAATGGTGTCCAACACCAAGTTACCCCTGCTGAAGCCACTTTGAACTGGCAAAGTGAAAACGCTGTTGCTCAAAACAACGCTCTTAGATCCATCATTGCAAAGCAAGAGGATCTCTTAAAGTCCCAAGCAGCCCTGTCTAACAGGATGACCGGACTTGAAGGAATCATTTATGAAATCAGGAGTAAAATTCTTGGTCTTCATAATGAATTGCTTCAGATGGCTTACAATAACCCAGGTATGGTAAGCACGAGAAGCGTTGCCCAGACTGAGAAGGAAGCTGAAATGAAGTTCCTAAAAGCACAACTTGCAGATCTGGAAAGACAACACAAGCAGCAGAGAGTCTCAACACTAGCAGATGATCCATGGAGACTACCCTCCTCACCATTCGTGAGAACAGCCTTTGATCCTCAACCACTGCAAATTTCATCATATCCTGAAGACTCACCGTCTTTACGATTATGGTCGAGTGAGCAAGCTAAGATCAAAGCAAGGAAACAAAGGTCATCTCCTGCAACTTCCATGACATCTGACAGCTCAAATCAGAGACCATCTACGAGCAAACCACAAGATCCATCAACGGGTAAGAAGGTTGCTGATGATAGCATGATGATGGCTTCATCTAAAGCCATAGGAAAGGGAGACGATAACCCCATCTCCTCGTTTTTACATGCTATAAGCAAAAACAACCAGAATGTGCCGACTATGGCACCGGTCATTACAACACAATCAGATGACGAGTCTGACCCATGTTCAGAAGGTTCCACGCCAAAGTCATATGAAGACGTAAGCCCGACAGAAGAGTTTGAACACCTCTTCATGACTGAACCAGAACGCACTGAGAGGTATGATTTTCATTCCGAAGTAAATGAAAATGATGATAATGCCTCCAATCATGCGGCTCACAGTGGAAACCAACAACAACATCCAGTCACAGACTCAAAGATCAAATTCACCTTTGATGACATCCCACCATCAAAATGGCTTGATAGAAGTATTGAAATGCTAACATGGTGTGAAGCAGAACTTCAATACTATGACATTGCCATGGTCATCAAAAGGTTTTTAGCAAGATGCCAAGGAAGACTCAGAGATTGGTATCTTAGCCTTGGAGAATACCGACATCTCCAACTCCTTCAATGCCAGGCTCCAGAAGCATTCATAAGAGAAATCCAACTTGAATTTGTTGGAAATCCTATTGAATATAAGATACGAGCTAGGGATGAGTTCTTAAAAATGAAATGTTGTTCTTTCAAACAGAAAGACCTTGAAAAACACTACAATCGAATGTCTGAAAGGTTCTACTGCCTGAACGGCATCGATGATATGAACCTCAAGCAAGTCTTTCTCAACTCATTCCCAGAGTCGCTAACAAATGAAGCGTACAGGATGTTAGAAAACAAAAATCAAACGGTAGCCAATGTCTCGCTAGGAGGCCTCTACCAGTTGATCATGAATGCTCTAACCAAACTGTGTAACCAGCAGCGATTCTTAGCCGAGTTTGAAAAAACGGGAAGGCGCCTAGGCTCAGCTTGCAGTGACAAACATCTAAAGATCGGATGCAAAGAAGAGTCTGCATGTGTCTGTCCAAAAGGGTCTAAAATCCTTAAAGGTCTAAACACCTCAAGGAAAACCGAGAGACGATTCAAACCTAAGAAGAACTGGAAATTCTTGAGCAAGAAGTCAAGTCCAGGCCGGAACACTGACCGTTGCTATGTGTGCAACAAACAAGGCCACTTTGCAAAAGATTGCAAAGACAGAAGAAAGACCCAAGCCCTTGTTGAAGCAATCAACAAGATAGAACCAGTTGACGTCTCTGAAATAGAGTTCTTGTACTCTCTAGAAGATGAACCAGGAGAAAACACAATATGTTCTATCTTCTATGGTTCAAACTCAAATGACAGTTCAGATGAGCAATCTGACTCAGACACCGGTCTAATGACTATCTACATGGCTGACAGCATTCCTTGCCGGAAAAACAGCCATCGGAAAAACATGTCACAAAGAAGGTCGGTCCCACACACCACCAGACAGCAAGGACCAACAGACCACGTTCAAGATTCCCTCCCTACAGTAACCTTGCCCACTAGGGAGAATATGTCAGCTTTAAAAAAGAAAGAGCCCACTCGCAAAAAAGAAGATAATGCTGACACGAAACCCACTTGCAAGATAAGACCAAACACTGCTACTGCATCACCCACTTTAAAGAATCCTCCAACAGGTGGAAAACGAATCCCGCAGAAAAAGGCAGTCGGGTCATATCGGGAAAAGATACGTGGACACAAACCCAACACGTCTCAAGATCATCAACCCCTTGAGAGACGAAAGGGCCCAAAGGCAACTAAAATCAACAACAGGATACTGATGATGGAGAATCCATCCATCACTGTTCAAGATATCCAACAAAGCTTCTCAACGAAGCCAGACGCCTATTTAAAGGGCACCACAAACCCGAAGATGGACCATCAAACCACCAGTCCACCTTCACCAAACACAATGAGTACCTCGACACCCTCTGAAAAAACCCCTCTCCACCAAGAACCTAAATGGAAAAATATCCCTGAAGAGGTTATGGAGGTAATCAAAACCCATAACATTAAGGAAGGCTCCTTAAACTACAAAAGCCTCCTTACCATCGCCCTAGAGGCAAATGGGTCGGTACTAACAGGATCCAGGTTCAGCCCAGACTATCCATTCCTAAATATCTTCTACATTAGGAACTTGAAGAGGCTACCAAAAGAAACCCTGTGCTTTCTTTGGTTCCTCCTTGAGACTTTCACAATAGCCGTGGCATTCAATTCTGCAAAACTAAATGCCTACCTATTAGAAAGTCAGACTGGACTGCTGTCTGAGGAAGAAAAAGGTACAATAAAGCTTCTGGAATGGTTTCTCCCTACACAAAAATGGGTCGAAGCCATGGGAACATCTCCCAAGAAACACTGTCTTGTCCTATTCAACAAACCTAGTTTGTATGCGACAAAATATGTGTATCGTGCCCCTCACACATTCATCCAGGCATGGTATGAGGTAAATCCATCGGATGTATACTTCAAAACTAACAGGTATACAGAATGGATACAACTCAGGAAAAAGATGGCAACAATAAACTTCGTCGACGTTGAAAGCATACCTATAAAGGTATTAACAGAAGAAGAAGTTTATAGGGAAGATGACAGACAGGCCAACGAATGGGAAGAGGCCCAAATCAGCTATTACGGCAAACACCCATTCTTCAACAAGGTGCACATAATTAGTGGACCTCCTCAGCCTCCAGGACACCTCTTTCGTCCCATCCCAGAGATAGCTAAAGATTGGATCAAAGTAGACATCTGGACCCCGCCAAAAGAATTTCGTGATAAGTTAAAAGCCGAAGGCCTCTTGCCAAACGGAAAAGATCCCTATGAAGATGACGATCCAGCAAAGCCGCCTGAAGCTAGTGACTCGCAAGCAGATGACTCACCAGATCCCTACGAAAATGACGATCCAGCAGACCCGTATGAAGACGACCCATCTCACCCAGATTCCCGCTGGAAGTAATCTGGCTTATCCATAAAGAAGAAGATCCTAGTATGATTAATATTTTTAAGTGTGTTTTATGTATTAGATTAATCACTCTTAAAGTGGTTAATGGTGTGCTTAGGATAAATAAAGCTTAATCACTCTTAAAGTGATGTAAGCGCTTACGTATTTGTTTTTGTATTCTTGTTTGAATTATTGTAAGCTGGCCCACATGAATTATGTATCATGAGGTCATGCATGATGTCATAGTGCCTTTCCTTGGTCTATAAAAGGAAGGCCTCCCCTCATTTGTAATCCATCCTTGGAAAGAAATAAAATCTTCTTCTATAATTCTCTCTCTAGTCTCCCTCTTGTTGAGTCTAGAGTCTTTTACTGGTCTTATATAGATCAGCCATAAACCCCCCCCTTATCTGGTATCAGAGCCAGATAAGGGGGGGGTTTATGGCTGATCTATATAAGACCAGTAAAAGACTCTAGACTCAACAAGAGGGAGACTAGAGAGAGAATTATAGAAGAAGATTTTATTTCTTTCCAAGGATGGATTACAAATGAGGGGAGGCCTTCCTTTTATAGACCAAGGAAAGGCACTATGACATCATGCATGACCTCATGATACATAATTCATGTGGGCCAGCTTACAATAATTCAAACAAGAAAACAAAAACAAATACGTAAGCGCTTACATCACTTTAAGAGTGATTAAGCTTTATTTATCCTAAGCACACAATTAACCACTATAAGAGTGATTAATCTAATACACACATAAAACACACTTAAAAATATTAATCATACTAGGATCTTCTTCTTTACTTTTTTCTCCTTATTCTGAGTCTGTGTCTTCTTCAAGCGGAGTACGAGGTGACTGAACTTCTATATCCCATGTTCCAAGTTCATCTGCTGTGAGGACCAAAGTTGATTTGTAGAGATGATTGTTGATATGTTCTTTATGGGCTTTGGTCCAGGCTTTAGTCCATGGGCTATCATTTTCCCATACATCTGCACCTTTGATAATGTTTGGGGGCATTTCTTCAATTCTTTTTCCATTTGCTACAGCTAGACATTCTCGAACTTTCATCCATTCTCTGTTGTGCCAAACCTTGTAGCTAAGATTTGATGGTTTCTTGTCTAGCCAAGCATGTATGAAGGATGAAGGAGCATGGAAGATTGCAGACTGCCCATTTAGGAGTGATGTTGGAGGTATGTAACACCCGGGTCTCCGAAACATGATTATGCAGTATTTTTTCGAACCTGCTGCTAACTGAGTAGTCAATTGATGGGCTGGATAGAACCATTGGAGTAGTTTCAGGGTGTTTCTTCTATCTGTTTGCATGTTGCCAAACTGGCAATCCAAAAGATACTGAAGTAGTTTGCTGGTGTTAAAGGACATTGCAATGGTATGGGCCTCAAATAGATACCAGAAGAAACACAATGCTTCTTTAGGTAGGTTGTAGAGGTTCTTGATATGAAATACATTCATAAATGGGTAATCTGGGTGAAAGATCAGCCCTTTCATGAATAGACCATGCTGTCTGAGAGTGATAGTGAGGAACGTTTTATAGCAAATCAAAGACCTGTCTTTGAGTGCTTGGTCAGCTATTACCTCAATAACTTCTTCAGGGATTTCCTTCTCCATGAATTCTTGTCCAAGCGGGAGACTGGATGAGCTAGAGGTGTCAACTTTACTCATTGTGTAGATGGCTGGTAGAATATGGCAGTTGTTGTGGGAATATTGTAACATCTTGGTGTCCTTTTTATAGGGTTTTGGCCTGGATAAAAAGTCTGCCAGAATATTACTATTTCCTTTGATGTGTTTAGCAGTAAACGACCATTGGGAAAACCAATTTGCCCATCGTAATAATTGGGCTTCTGGGAGAGCCTTTCTTTTGAACTGTAGCATCTTTGGGAAAGATGACATGTCCATTTCAATCAGAAAAGTGTAGTTGATAAGATGGAATTGGAACTTTTCGATTCCTCTCTTAACCGCTAAGATTTCTTTATACGTGGAGTGATAATGCTTTTCTGAATCTTTGAACGTGCCACTTTTGTAACCACAAATGGTTCTTGTACCTTTGTCGTCTTCTGCAAGTAGGACTGCTGCCCAGTACTCATCACTAGCATCTGTTTGTAAGATTCGCTTGTCTGTTGGTGCAGGAATCTTTAATGGTGGCATCACATCAGCAAGTTGCTTTATTTGTTTGACAGCCTCTGTTTGTTTTTCAGACCATTCTGGAGGATTCTTTTTCAACATAGGGTATAGGTACCCTGTATGTTTTGACAATTTTGGCAAAAATTCAGCCATATAATTTACCAAGCCAAGGAACTGTTGGATCTCTTTTTGTGACGTTAGCTTATCTGGAAAACGATGCAGCTCTTGGGATATGTGCGGTTGTGGTTGGTATTTTCCGTCGGCGATCTTCATCCCGAGGAATTTAATGTTGTTAACCCCAACCTCCATCTTTTTCTCTGAGAGCATTATTCCATATTGTTGGACTATCGAATGGAACTTTAGGAGGAGTTCTGCATGAGATTCTTCGTCTTCTGAAAATAGGAGGATGTCATCAATATATATTAATGCATTCTCAAGGATTGGTTCAAATATCCGAACCATAGCCTTCTGGAATACTGAAGGAGCATTTTTTAAACCAAATGGCATAACCTTCCACTGGTAGTGGTGGTTAGGAATACAAAATGCTGTTTTTGGCCGATCTTCTGGCTTAATACCTAGTTGCCAAAAACCAGCCTTGAGATCGAATTTTGAGAGGACCTTTGCATTGACCAAGGATTGGAACAATGATTTCTTCTGAGGGAGTGGGAACTTGTCATCTGCCAAGAAGTGATTTAATGGTTGATAATTGATTACCAGCCTTAATTTCCCTCGAACTTGTTCACTTCTTTTGTTCACATAAAAAGCTTCGCATGCCCATTGGGACATCGTTGGCTCTATGAGGTCCTGTTTGACCAGCTCAGCACACTCTTGTACTGCCAGCTGTGTGTGCTCTGGGTTCATCCCTGGGTGGCTTGCCCTTGTGGGGTTAATGTCTTCATTTTGCTTGAATGGCAGAGAAACGAAAAAAGAGGGGTTTAGCCATAATGGAGATCTGTGTTTTGTTAAGAATTCTGTATGGCTGGATGCGCATGATGTTTCGATAATCCTACGCTTAATTTCTTCTATGGGAAGGGGGGAGGCCATATAGAGTCGTGGAACCGTGCTCCAGGGGTTTGTAAACTTCTTGTATCTAAGACCTTCTTCACCATATCTTAGATCACGTAGTCTGTATAGGATATCAAATCCAATGAGAAGATCTTTACCATGGCCATTTGATCCCAAAAACTTGTGCCGGACTGTGCATGTCGGGAAAAGCCTGAGATGTATCGGAATACTGATCTTGTCTATTTTAAAAGTTTCTCCGTTTGCCGCTACGAAGTATCTGCAACAAGGCCTCCAAAATTCTGATGGGAGAATCTCTGGGTCCAGGACGGAGGCTGCAGAACCTGTATCAAAGAATGCAACGACCGGGATAGGTTTTGCATACGTGTTGGTTAACAAGTGTACTTTGGCAATTGGTGAGGGAGGCACTTTTGTTCTGTGTGGTTTCTGATGTTGTGCAGAATAGATGGGTTTTGGGTTTGCAGAGGACGCATCTATTTCTGTATCATCAGAAGCGGACTCATCATCTGAGTCAGTTAAAATCAGTGGTTGCTCAACATAATCTTTTCGTCTAAGTGCTGAAAGGAAGGAGGCAACCGGATCATACGACTTGATTGGGACATCTTCTGGGGCTTTAGATGAAGCCATCATCATGCTATCATCAGCAACCTTCTTGCCCGTTGATGGATCTTGTGGCTTGCTTGTAGATGGTCTCTGATTTGAGCTGTCAGATGTCATGGAGGTTGCAGGAGATGACCTTTGTTTCCTTGCTTTGATCTTAGCTTGCTCACTCGACCATAATCGTAAAGACGGTGAGTCTTCAGGATATGATGAAATTTGCAGTGGTTGAGGATCAAAGGCTGCTCTCACGAATGGTGAGGAGGGTAGTCTCCATGGATCATCTGCTAGTGTTGAGACTCTCTGCTGCTTGTGTTGTCTTTCCAGATCTGCAAGCTGTGCTTTTAGGAACTTCATTTCAGCTTCCTTCTCAGTCTGGGCAACGCTTCTTGTGCTTACCATGCCTGGGTTGTTGTAAGCCATCTGAAGCAATTCATTATGAAGACCAAGAATTTTACTCCTGATTTCATAAATGATTCCTTCAAGTCCGGTCATCCTGTTAGACAGGGCTGCTTGGGACTTTAAGAGATCCTCTTGCTTTGCAATGATGGATCTAAGAGCGTTGTTTTGAGCAACAGCGTTTTCACTTTGCCAGTTCAAAGTGGCTTCAGCAGGGGTAACCTGGTGTTGGACACCATTTGCACCTATGGTGGTTGGGTTCTCAATCTTCCAACTATGTCGAGCCTTTTGCTGGACATTCTCAAAGGTGGATAAAGGTGGGAATTCGGTGTGGTAATTTTGGGGTGAGGGTGCTGGTGTAAGGGTGAAACATTCTTTGGGTGGTGTGGGTGGATGTTTCAGTGGTGGAGGAGGTGATGGTTTTGGTGGTTTAGGTTTGGGTTTTGAATCACCATACAGGACATAGTAGTCAAACTTTCCTGATGGTTCACCAAGAAGACCAACTGTTGGGTCTCCAGCTTCATACCTCTGTTTGAGAGTAAACTGGGAACCTTTCTTCTTTCTCTGGTTGTCTTCTTCTTCATACTCTAGCTTATATGCCTCATCAAGGCAATCTTGACAGTCACATACATCGAAAGGATTATGTGGTGTCTGTGCTGGAGCTTCTACCGGTTGCATCATGTGCATCGAGGAGAAAACATCTCTTCGATCTTGTCTGTCAAATCTGACTTCGACATGTCCATCCTGGTGACGGATGAACTCTGGAGTTGTCGTTGTCTGGACCGGTGCTTGGTGGATCTGTTCGTAATTAGTTATCCATTTTTCTGGAAGTAGCTTTGTGAGCTCTTCTCTGGATAGCTGCTTAGGAACATATGTGCAGGTTGGCGTTGCATTAGAATCGATGTCTATGAGCAGCGCATCACCTGAGTTGTCTTGGCCTGGAACCATAAGATCCAAGGCATGATCTTGAACTCTGTAAGCCATCTGATAATGGAAAGTAGCCTGAAAAGTGTTGACCTGTGGAGTGCCACCGATTTGGATCTGGGCTTTTAAGGCTGTTAAGAGTGAAGGGTCATTAAGGGGCATACAGAAGTTTGGATAGAAGGTGACAAAGACCGTTCCGGCGTTCAAGGTGGTTTGTATCGTACCAATACAAGCGTGTTGATACTGTACAAATCTTGTATCGACTAAAGCGATTCGAGAGAACGCTGGTAACCCTTTCCTTCCATGGAAAGTAAGGGCTAATCTAATGGCACCAAAGTGGATATGTGTATATCCTTGGGCAAGACAGATCCTTGGAAGATCTGGGGGTAGGGATAGGGTGACTAGGTGTTCAGACGTTGTGGCAGGGAGTTGGTGTGAGCTATACTTGGAAGCTTGGACAAACTCCTTGACAATCGGACTAGACGAGGAACCTATAATCCTTTTTACCTTCGTGGATAAAGAATTATGAGGTTTGGAGAAGACACTATAGGGGTTGACTATGGGCATACTAGTAATAGGGATTTTAGAATCATCGGACATATATGAGATTTCATATAGTTGATCAATTCTAGACGCAGACGATCTTCTTAAAGAAGAGCTAGAACGGGATAGACCTTGATCTTGATTCATAACTGGGTTTAGACTCCTCTAACAATTATCAAGTTTTCCCAGCTCGTACCAAATTGAGACTTTACCGCGAACCTCTGTCGACTTACCACTCACAACAAGCTGTCTACGACTTGATAAGGGTTCAGTGTGTCGGACCAGTCTGTTCAAGCCTTGTAAGGTTAGTTTTCTGTTGTGAAAGATCAGGAGCTAAGCCTGCAGACACAGAGCATACTAATCAAACCTTAGAAAGGAGGAACAGGAGCGCTTATGGCTCTGATACCAGATAAGGGGGGGGGTTTATGGCTGATCTATATAAGACCAGTAAAAGACTCTAGACTCAAAGGTTATAAAAGAAAAGACTCAAGAGACTCAAAATATAAAAGAAGAACAAGAGGGAGACTAGAGAGAGAATTATAGAAGAAGATTTTATTTCTTTCCAAGGATGGATTACAAATGAGGGGAGGCCTTCCTTTTATAGACCAAGGAAAGGCACTATGACATCATGCATGACCTCATGATACATAATTCATGTGGGCCAGCTTACAATAATTCAAACAAGAATACAAAAACAAATACGTAAGCGCTTACATCACTTTAAGAGTGATTAAGCTTTATTTATCCTAAGCACACCATTAACCACTTTAAGAGTGATTAATCTAATACATAAAACACACTTAAAAATATTAATCATACTAGGATCTTCTTCTTTATGGATAAGCCAGATTACTTCCAGCGGGAATCTGGGTGAGATGGGTCGTCTTCATACGGGTCTGCTGGATCGTCATTTTCGTAGGGATCTGGTGAGTCATCTGCTTGCGAGTCACTAGCTTCAGGCGGCTTTGCTGGATCGTCATCTTCATAGGGATCTTTTCCGTTTGGCAAGAGGCCTTCGGCTTTTAACTTATCACGAAATTCTTTTGGCGGGGTCCAGATGTCTACTTTGATCCAATCTTTAGCTATCTCTGGGATGGGACGAAAGAGGTGTCCTGGAGGCTGAGGAGGTCCACTAATTATGTGCACCTTGTTGAAGAATGGGTGTTTGCCGTAATAGCTGATTTGGGCCTCTTCCCATTCGTTGGCCTGTCTGTCATCTTCCCTATAAACTTCTTCTTCTGTTAATACCTTTATAGGTATGCTTTCAACGTCGACGAAGTTTATTGTTGCCATCTTTTTCCTGAGTTGTATCCATTCTGTATACCTGTTAGTTTTGAAGTATACATCCGATGGATTTACCTCATACCATGCCTGGATGAATGTGTGAGGGGCACGATACACATATTTTGTCGCATACAAACTAGGTTTGTTGAATAGGACAAGACAGTGTTTCTTGGGAGATGTTCCCATGGCTTCGACCCATTTTTGTGTAGGGAGAAACCATTCCAGAAGCTTTATTGTACCTTTTTCTTCCTCAGACAGCAGTCCAGTCTGACTTTCTAATAGGTAGGCATTTAGTTTTGCAGAATTGAATGCCACGGCTATTGTGAAAGTCTCAAGGAGGAACCAAAGAAAGCACAGGGTTTCTTTTGGTAGCCTCTTCAAGTTCCTAATGTAGAAGATATTTAGGAATGGATAGTCTGGGCTGAACCTGGATCCTGTTAGTACCGACCCATTTGCCTCTAGGGCGATGGTAAGGAGGCTTTTGTAGTTTAAGGAGCCTTCCTTAATGTTATGGGTTTTGATTACCTCCATAACCTCTTCAGGGATATTTTTCCATTTAGGTTCTTGGTGGAGAGGGGTTTTTTCAGAGGGTGTCGAGGTACTCATTGTGTTTGGTGAAGGTGGACTGGTGGTTTGATGGTCCATCTTCGGGTTTGTGGTGCCCTTTAAATAGGCGTTTGGCTTCGTTGAGAAGCCTTGTTGGATATCTTGAACAGTGATGGATGGATTCTCCATCATCAGTATCCTGTTGTTGATTTTAGTTGCCTTTGGGTCCTTTCGTCTCTCAAGAGGTTGATGATCTTGAGACGTGTTGGGTTTGTGTCCACGTATCTTTTCCCGATATGACCCGACTGCTTTTTTCTGCGGGATTCGTTTCTTCACTGTTGGAGGATTCTTTAAAGTGGGTGATGCAGTAGCAGTGTTCGGTCTTATCTTGCAAGTGGGTTTCGTGTCAGCATTATCTTCTTTTCTGCGAGTGGGCTCTTTCTTTTTTAAAGCTGACATATTCTCCCTAGTGGGCAAGGTTACTGTAGGGAGGGAATCTTGAACGTGGTCTGTTGGTCCTTGCTGTCTGGTGGTGTGTGGGACCAACCTTCTTTGTGACATGTTTTTCCGATGGCTGTTTTTCCGGCAAGGAATGCTGTCAGCCATGTAGATAGTCATTAGACCGGTGTCTGAGTCAGATTGCTCGTCTGAACTGTCATCTGAGCTTGAACCATAGAAGATAGAACAGATTGTATTTTCTCCTGGTTCATCTTCTAGAGAGTACAAGAACTCTATTTCAGAGACGTCAACTGGTTCTATCTTGTTGATTGCTTCAACAAGGGCTTGGGTCTTTCTTCTGTCTTTGCAATCTTTTGCAAAGTGGCCCTGTTTGTTGCATACATAGCAACGATCAGTGTCTCTGCTTCGACTTGACTTCTTACTCAAGAATTTCCAGTTCTTCTTGGGTCTGAATCGTCTCTCGGTTTTCCTTGAGGTGCTTAGACCTTTAAGGATTTTAGACCCTTTTGGACAGACACATGCAGACTCTTCTTTGCATCCGATCTTTAGATGTTTGTCACTGCAAGCTGAGCCTAGGCGCCTTCCTGTTTTTTCAAACTCGGCTAAGAATCGCTGCTGGTTACACAGTTTGGTTAGAGCATTCATGATCAACTGGTAGAGGCCTCCTAGCGAGACATTGGCTACCGTTTGATTTTTGTTTTCTAACATCCTGTACGCTTCATTTGTCAGCGACTCTGGGAATGAGCTGAGAAAGACTTGCTTGAGGTTCACATCATCGATGCCGTTCAGGCAGTAGAACCTTTCAGACATTCGATTGTAGTGCTTTTCAAGGTCTTTCTGTTTGAAAGAACAACATTTCATTTTTAAGAACTCATCCCTAGCTCGTATCTTATATTCAATAGGATTTCCAACAAATTCAAGTTGGATTTCTCTTATGAATGCTTCTGGAGCCTGGCATTGAAGGAGTTGGAGATGTCGGTATTCTCCAAGGCTAAGATACCAATCTCTGAGTCTTCCTTGGCATCTTGCTAGAAACCTTTTGATGACCATGGCAATGTCATAGTATTGAAGTTCTGCTTCACACCATGTTAGCATTTCAATACTTCTATCAAGCCATTTTGATGGTGGGATGTCATCAAAGGTGAATTTGATCTTTGAGTCTGTGACTGGATGTTGTTGCTGGTTTCCACTCTGAGCCGCATGGTTTGAGGCATTATCATCATTTTCATTAACTTCGGAATGAAAATCATACCTCTCGGTGCGTTCTGGTTCAGTCATGAAGAGGTGTTCAAACTCTTCTGTCGGGCTTACGTCTTCATATGACTTTGGCGTGGAACCTTCTGAACCTGGGTCAGACTCGTCATCTGACTGTGTTGTAATGACCGGTGCCATAGTCGGCACATCCTGGTTGTTTTTGCTCATAGCATGTAAAAACGAGGAGATGGGGTTATCTTCTCCCTTTCCTATGGCTTTAGATGAAGCCATCATCATGCTATCATCAGCAATCTTCTTGCCCGTTGATGGATCTTGTGGCTTGCTTGTATATGCTCTCTGATTTGAGCTGTCAGATGTCATGGAAGTTGCAGGAGATGACCTTTGTTTCCTTGCTTTGATCTTAGCTTGCTCACTTGACCATAATCTTAAAGACGGTGAGTCTTCAGGATATGATGAAATTTGCAGTGGTTGAGGATCAAAGGCTGCCCTCACGAATGGTGAGGAGGGTAGTCTCCATGGATCATCTGCTAGTGTTGAGACTCTCTGCTGCTTGTGTTGTCTTTCCAGATCTGCAAGCTGTGCTTTTAGAAACTTCATTTCAGCTTCCTTCTCAGTCTGGGCAACGCTTCTTGTGCTTACCATGCCTGGGTTATTGTAAGCCATCTGAAGTAATTCATTATGAATACCAAGAATTTTATTCTTGATTTCATAGATGATTCCTTCAAGTCCAGTCATCCTGTTGGACAGGGCTGCTTGGGACTTTAAGAGATCCTCTTGCTTTGCAATGATGGATCTAAGAGCGTTGTTTTGAGCAACAGCGTTTTCACTTTGCCAGTTCAAAGTGGCTTCAGCAGGGGTAACCTGGTGTTGGACACCATTTGCACCTATGGTGGTTGGGTTCTCAATCTTCCAACTATGTCGAGCCTTTTGCTGGACATTCTCAAAGGTGGATAAAGGTGGGAATTCGGTGTGGTAATTTTGGGGTGAGGGTGCTGGTGTAAGGGTGAAACATTCTTTGGGTGGTGTGGGTGGATGTTTCAGTGGTGGAGGAGGTGATGGTTTTGGTGGTTTAGGTTTGGGTTTTGAATCACCATACAGGACATAGTAGTCAAACTTTCCTGATGGTTCACCAAGAAGACCAACTGTTGGGTCTCCAGCTTCATACCTCTGTTTGAGAGTAAACTGGGAACCTTTCTTCTTTCTCTGGTTGTCTTCTTCTTCATACTCTAGCTTATATGCCTCATCAAGGCAATCTTGACAGTCACATACATCGAAAGGATTATGTGGTGTCTGTGCTGGAGCTTCTACCGGTTGCATCATGTGCATCGAGGAGAAAACATCTCTTCGATCTTGTCTGTCAAATCTGACTTCGACATGTCCATCCTGGTGACGGATGAACTCTGGAGTTGTCGTTGTCTGGACCGGTGCTTGGTGGATCTGTTCGTAATTAGTTATCCATTTTTCTGGAAGTAGCTTTGTGAGCTCTTCTCTGGATAGCTGCTTAGGAACATATGTGCAGGTTGGCGTTGCATTAGAATCGATGTCTATGAGCAGCGCATCACCTGAGTTGTCTTGGCCTGGAACCATAAGATCCAAGGCATGATCTTGAACTCTGTAAGCCATCTGATAATGGAAAGTAGCCTGAAAAGTGTTGACCTGTGGAGTGCCACCGATTTGGATCTGGGCTTTTAAGGCTGTTAAGAGTGAAGGGTCATTAAGGGGCATACAGAAGTTTGGATAGAAGGTGACAAAGACCGTTCCGGCGTTCAAGGTGGTTTGTATCGTACCAATACAAGCGTGTTGATACTGTACAAATCTTGTATCGACTAAAGCGATTCGAGAGAACGCTGGTAACCCTTTCCTTCCATGGAAAGTAAGGGCTAATCTAATGGCACCAAAGTGGATATGTGTATATCCTTGGGCAAGACAGATCCTTGGAAGATCTGGGGGTAGGGATAGGGTGACTAGGTGTTCAGACGTTGTGGCAGGGAGTTGGTGTGAGCTATACTTGGAAGCTTGGACAAACTCCTTGACAATCGGACTAGACGAGGAACCTATAATCCTTTTTACCTTCGTGGATAAAGAATTATGAGGTTTGGAGAAGACACTATAGGGGTTGACTATGGGCATACTAGTAATAGGGATTTTAGAATCATCGGTGCAATGCCGTAATGTGTTGCATATTAAAAGACAAAGAAAAGTCAAAACTTTGATGTCGAAACGATAACCAAGTCAAATCTGGAGGGTTGAAGTCGCACATATGTTAAAGTATAGTAAGGGGTCAAAGTCGGAGACTGACTGAGTCAAAAGAAGCCAAAGTAATAATTAGTTGAAGTCGTGGATGAAAATCGTAAATATGTCAAAGTTAAAAAAAACAAATGTTCAAAATAACTCTAGTGGCAGAGTTGTAATTATCATGAAGTTAATTTTGCGAGCAATTCTCAACCAACATATGCGATTCATTCCCATAAAAATTCTAACACACAGAAGACTTCGTAGCTAGGACCCTTCAAATCATGTTTGAGCCTATGTTCAAACCAAACCAAACAAGCCCACCTCCTATTTGAGTCAGGCTGGAAAGAACTAATTTGCAAGGTCATAACCGACCATGCAGTTAGTAAGTCATATAATATAATAAGACTTAAAAAAATATATTAGTTTTAAACGGTTTCAACTATCTTATTTTAGTCTCTGTGGGTCCTAACTATCAAATTGACTGATAACGGTCCCAGATTTTATCACTTTTTAGGGCTTTTGATCGGAAGAAGAATACGACTCAACTGATATAAAAGTTACCTCCAAAATGAGCTCCAAGCGACGAAACGATGCTTCAATCATATGTTTAAACCTAACGGTGCTTCAATCGGATGTGATACATTAGACGGTTTTTTCAACCAATCATCCACTTAACGTCACACTTATACGATTTTCATAAATATGACTTCAAAAAATATAAATAATACTTAAATTACTATATTAGTTTTAAATGATCTCAACTATCTTATTTTAGTCTCGAGTGAATCCTAACTAACGAATTGGCTGATAACAGTCCTAACTTTTATCACTTTGACAACCAACAGACCTGCTTTAAAAAAATTAACATCGTTAATTTTTTTCAAATTCCAGACTGACTATTAGGGCTTTTGTTTGGAAAAAAACGACTCGATTTAGATAAAAGTTACCTAAAAAACGCTTTGAGAAACGAAACGGTGATTCAATCAGGTGTCTAAACCTAACGGTGCTTCAATCGGATGTAAAAATTTTGTCGTTCGGAGCGTTATTTCGAGATAACTTTTACACCAATCGACCAGTATTCATCTTCCGATTAAATTGTTTAAAACGTCAGTCTGGGATTCGAAAAAAACTTAACTTCATTAAAAAAAATTAACGACAGTAAAAAAATTTGGGACTGTTACCGGCCAATTAGTTAGGTTAGACTAATATAGACCAAAAGGTAGTAGTTATGATTGTTTAAAACTAGGGCTGGCAATTGGATCACTTGTTTAGACATGATAAGACCTGTTAAGCAAAAAAAATACACAATGTAATTTTATAATTTTTTTATATAATTAAAAGAGTTAATAGCCAAAATGGTCCCTGAGGTTTACAAGATTTTGCAGTTTTGGACACTTTTAAGAATTTTTGCATAAATAGTCCCTGCAGGCCAAAACCTGTTGCTAAATCGGTCCACGGCACTAACAGAGTTAAAAAAATTCTGTTAGTTGATTATGAAATGACCAAAATGCCCTTGGTTATTAAATTTAAAAAATAAAACCCACCACCACCACCACCTATCATCTTCTACCCTTACCACCACCCAATCCTCCACCACCACCACCACCACCACCGTCTCTTTTTCGGCAAAACCTTTACAAATAAACTAGCTAATTGTATGTAGTTCTAACGCAAGGTAGTATAAGTATAGCTACAAACAGAACAAAACATAGACCAAATTAGTGTTAGCATAAAACTCTAGATAACTTTTTACTAATTTACTTTGTATCCACACTAGAAACACGTGATCATCTTATTCATCAATCAGCTTCAACTGGAACGATCAAAACAATGCTATGATCTCTACAATTCACGATATCATCAAATCCTACTTACAATGAAACTTTAGACAAGCAAATCACACAATCTTCAACACGAAACTAAAGGAAGTAACTACAATGAGTCAAAACCAGATCAATCTCCGAATAAAACACATCTACCGATCTACGCATATCACAAATCAAAAACCTAACCACAAACATGCTCCAATAACAACTTAACAACAAATAGGTTGATGAAGATAGGTTACCTGATAAGTGTTGTCGAACTTATCGTACATGAATCGAGTGATGATGCTGGTTTTTCTGACTGATTGATCTCCTAAGAAGACGAGCTTGTACTTGGCCAAAGCTGAAACTGGAGCCATTGGTTTGAAGTTGATACAGTACAGTATAACAATCGGATCAATATGATCGGTGATGTGATCGGAGAATGAAGATCTCGCCGGAAAATGGTTGAGATCGAGGCGGAGAGAAAAAAGGGTTTGTTTGTTTGTTTGGTATTAATCTGTGCGAAAAGAGATGGTGGTGGTGGTGGTGGTGGAGGAGGATTGGGTGGTGGTAAGGGTAGAAGATGATAGGTGGTGGTGGTGGGTTTTATTTTTTAAATTTAATAACCAAGGGCATTTTGGTCATTTCATAATCAACTAACAGAATTTTTTTTAACTCTGTTAGTGCCGTGGACCGATTTAGCAACAGGTTTTGGCCTGCAGGGACTATTTATGCAAAAATTCTTAAAAGTGTCCAAAACTGCAAAATCTAGTAAACCTCAGGGACCATTTTGGCTATTAACTCTAATTAAAATTAGGAGCTTATGGGTTAACAAATCTCTTTCTTGGTGCATAAAATAGATAATTGTCACGCTCAAACAATCAAAGTCATCTGTTAAACGGGTCATTTCGTGTTTTGATACTTGTATTACTTGTGTCGTCATTAACCTGTTAAGCATGATAAGATAAGATTTGCCAGCCCTATTTAAAACCAATTTAAAAAATAATAACTACAATAGGACGTTAAAACATAAAAGTCCGATTGTCCTTATGATCCTTGTTTATAATGAACTAGGTTTAATACCCGTGTGTTACACACGGGTTAAATAGTAATATTAATAAAGAAATTATAACCATTATGTTTAACGATTTGTAAATATATAACATCTAAGGAGTTGGCTCCATCAACTTGCATGGTGAAAAATTTCACTAAATTTTCCCTCCTAAACTTCCTATTATAGATAAAATATTTTTCCCCCAAAAATATTGCCCCTAAAACCTTGATTTATTAGATAGAAGTCTTAGATCGCATCGGAACTGCATAATCATCCACGACCACAAGTCGTCCGAAACATAAACTTTAAAGGCTCTTGATTATCTTTTCTACTTTTTTTTTTATCCCTAGAGCACTCCCCTTTGACTTAAAATGCATTTGAGCAATGTTTTCAGAACCGGATTGGACAATATTAAACCGGTTTTCTTACCGGTCTAACGGTCGGACCGGTCGAACCGGATGATTTTTAAATATAAATATACATAAAATATAGAAAAATTTTAGAAATTTCCGGTTCAACCGCTCGGTTCGACCGGTGGGACCGTTGGACCTGCCGGTTCACGACTAGAGCGGTTTAAACCCCTAAACCGGACTGGTTCCATGCCCGGTTCCCGGTCCAAACGGCCGGTCCGGTCCGGTTTTCAAAAACACTACATTTGATAGATTATGATACAACTCAAGAAAGTTCTATGAATTTTTCCTTTTATTTTCCTTAAGCTCAAGTTTCTTAAGCAATACGAATCCTTTAGGCTTTCTAGGAGATGGATTCTGATTAACTAGAATCTATTTTAGCATTTTGTCTTATAATTTTACAACAATTTTCTCGCAACAAAAGATGTAAGTCCTGGTATCGATCAACTATACATTGACTGATATTTCAGGCAAACTAGACAATTCCGGACGTATAGAACCTCTTAGAAGTTGCTTGTGGATATGAAAACGTTAGTACGTAAGATTAACACATAAACAATCAAACGAATACATGTAATCACTTTCAATCTTAACAGTTGATTATCCAAAGGTTTCATAGGTTACAAGACGCTAGCTGAAAATATAAAACCTAAAACCTATTTATTTGACTTCAACAATCCCAAAACCTAAAGCTTGCTAGGTTTCAGACCATATAGGTTTCGCACACGACTGGGTTCACACGAAACCTTCATACGAAACCTAAGGTTTACATAGACAAAATCTGACAAAACCTATTAGAATTAATACAACATAATTGCATATAACTAAGATACGAACTTGAAGATTTTTCAAAGTGATGTTACAATTCCATGTACCGACAAACTCCCCTTGACAACAACTTGAATATTCTTCAAGGTATTGTTACACATTCATGCATCAACAAAGTTCTCTTTGACATCAGCTATAACATTCTTCAAATCTTGATCGTTCTTCAAGTCTTGTTCATTTCTTGACTCATCGCCAACAAATAACTTTCAGCAAAAACTTCGTCTCGCAAAACCGAATTCTTGTGTACGTAAGATCAGTTGATCCTTCTCTAATAGATAGACCAGATTCGTTGGATCACATTTATAGTTAATCTTCCACTAAACTCCCCTTTACAACACCTTCATCTCTTCATATAAAGTTGCATCCTCATCAACTTTGTACACACATGTTCATAACTTTGTACGCACATGTTCATCAACTTGATCCCCCTGATCGAACAACAAATTTATTTATAGATAAAATGATGCTTGAAGTTTTTGTAGCAGTCCGATTAGCATAATTTGAATCTTCAACAAAAAAAAAACGTGCCTTGGTCATCCGTATCAAACAATTCTTCTTTGTAGTGGCGTACACAGAAAAACTTTTCATGGGAGTCGAAAATTTGTTATGAGTTGTTTGAGTATCGCTATATAAAAAAAAAATTCCGACTCGGTTTGGTTCTAATCGGGTCGGGTCAAATTCAAACAAGACAAACAAACTAAATTTCATAATATCAACAAAAACACGTCAAATATCATTACAATTTACAAAAAAAAACACAATGAAAAGTCACTTAAAATTTTTATTTACGTGGATTCATTGCTTGAAATCCTTCTCAACTTAAACTTTTCAAGAATGAGTAATGATGATGATGAGGTTGGACTTGGGTGTGTAAACTTTAGAAAAACAAAACGTGTACCCTTTTAATATAATATACATTAAATACCATCTTAAAAAAACAATAAAGAACCCCCGGTAAATGTGTAAATCATCATCTTCATCTGTTACCTATACCTTATTTACAGAGACCTTCCAGCAAGAAATTTGACTACTCTTTAAACAAGATCCTTTTACAATTGCTTATATTGTACTTTCCATGGGGGCAAAAGCAAAATCTTAAGAGGAGCATTTCGAATTTTCCCGTATGTATAATGTTAAAAAAAAAAGTCGGTGCAACCGCTCCCCCTCTCCCGTACATAGGTCCGCCCCTGCTTCTTTGTAACCAGCCACAAGAGGAAAAGTTCATGTTCGTAACCTTTCACATGTGAATTATTTCTAAAACATTTTCCAAATAACATCATGGACTATTAAAATCGATGAAACATGGAAGATGAGAAACAAAATGCTTCTGGATTTTTTAAAATTTAGTTTGTTTGTCTTGTTTGAATTTGACCCGACCTGATTAGAGTTAAAATAAACCTGAGTCGCTATCCTAGAGGGAAGTCAACGATCTATAAAAATAAACCTAAAATACTAACCTAGACTCAACCTAGACATTCGAGTTAAAATTCTGAACAACCTAAACTTAGACCACACCACAGGCAAGTGTACCTATAAAATGTATTATAATGTAAAAAAATGAGTCACTTAATACATTTTACATATCCTTGTTTCCTAGTGTTATGCATGTCAAGAAAATCTACATAGTTTTTTACTGTTTTCATAATGTAAAACCAACCTAGCATAGTAAGGCGACGGATGACAGTGATGGTGGTTGTTATTTGCTTCTTTGCACAATCCAGCTTTTTTAATGGCATGACTTATTTCTTGAACCATGGTTTTACTTTGCTTGGTATTGTCTTGAATTCTCTGACCTTATACATTATTTCATGTAACAAAACCACAAGTGGTAATAAGAAAATTCATATACTGAATGAAAAAAAAGCAATGTCAGTGAGATTGGTAATAACAAATTTTGACATCAAAATGATGGTTTCAATAGGTTTGACATCAAAATGAACATGCCAAAGACTAAAAATAAATGCATTTATTTTGAATGAAGGGTGTAGTGTGTAAAATTTAATGGGCATATACGAAAATTCAAGGATTAGTTTTTAGGGTTAAAATGAAACTTGTGTCAAATAGACTAAATTACCACTTAAATTGGTTGTACATTATGCAATAAATACTTGTACGTGGTTGACAAGTTGGACATCGCCCCTCCAACTATCTAGTTGCATATATAACTATTTTTTAATTACTAATTTTTTTACTTACATTATATCAACATCAATCTTAAATTCTAAAAAAACTACAAGCTAGTACTAGTTTTCTTAAAGCAACTAATTTATATTTATATACGTTATATTCAACTTTAAACTTGTTTCTTATCAAAAATTTTAAAGGAAAAAAATATTCGGTTCAAATTTGGCTAATTTACGTTCGGTTCGACTTTGGCTCGATTTATATATGAGCCGATCGGCTCGATTCAATTTGTAAACAAGCCAAACACGAACAAGCCTTTGCTTGGTTCGGCTCGTGATAGCCATGCCCTAGTTTAAAAAAAAACATATAATGTGGTCATTTTCAACGTGTGAAGAGAGTAGGGTGATTTGAATCAAAAGTTGAAAGAAGCATATCGGCATTTTGGCGTATTTATCAAAACACCGAAATGACTCGAAACCCTGCTGCAACTATCGATCTCATCGGCGAAGATCTTCTTCACAACATCGTCGCTCGACTTCCGGCGATCTCTTTCGCCTCCGCCGCTTCCGTCAGCCGCTCATGGAACATCGTTTGCGATCGTGTCCTTTGCCGCCCCAAACTATCATCCGCATGTTCCTTCAATCCTTCTCTCCAGGTTACCTTTTTCAAACCCTAAGTTTCACATCAATCGGAGTTTATACAACTAATCGTCTTATTACATCAATTTCCATTAGGCTGCTGTAGAAGAGGTGTTAAACAAAGTACTTTCGGAGCCGATTCGTCCTCATTTTGCCATTGCTTCTATTGGTCCTTCGTTTGATTTGCAACAGGCTCATCAGCTTGTAAGTTATCTCTATTTCAAGTTTCAAAATTGATATCGAGTTTTGAAATTTTTATGTTGATAACTTGATAGATTTTTATTGCCATGAATAAGACTGTGTTGGTGTTGTTGTTGTTGTGTAACTTTAATCCATTTCAAGTATCAATTTGACATCATAAATCAAAATGTTATTTTGTTGCAGTCGTTAGACGGCAGTGCGGTACCAGCTAGTTATTAATTAGTCAGAATTAATCACAATTGAAATTTTATATGTAGTTTTCAGTTATACACACACACACGCATTTTTGTATTTAGTTTTTATAGAAATGTTAAGTCATATATATACAGACACACACAAATTTGGAAATTTGGCTGATTTTTGGCGGATTAGGACTGCTGTTGACCATCTAGCGATTAATTGGCAGATTAGATGAAATTTCCTTGGTCCTTCTGATTAGCGATTGTTGTCCGATTAATGGTGATTTTACAACCATGATTGTTTTCCGATGACTTGCAGATTACTACAAAACTAGGGTCCCAAGTTCCAGTCATTACTAATGATCCGTCTGGAATAATTGGAAGGGATGCAATTTCTGGTGAATTCAAAGAGGTTTCTTCTGGTTTCTACTTACATATTTATGTTTTCTTGGTTATTTTGATTGCTAAGCTGCAAGTCAACAATATTATTCTTTGTTGTTTAGAAAGTAACGGATCAAATATTTGCAGATTCAGTGGGAAGTTACCGAGGAGGATGATAATACTGATGCTCCTTTGATTCTACCTGAGAGTGCAAATAGAGCAATCATGTTGATTGTTGGATTTTTACCAGGGATGAAAGTCAGAAAAATCCCACTTTTAAAGCACGTTGAGGTGATCAATCTCATCTTTCTTGAACAAAGCACTGGATTCATCATTATAACCTACTCGTATCGCTTTAATTGGATTTTTGGTTTTCTTTTTATCCTTTATCAGTTTGTGTATTCGTGTATATCAGGAACCAGAGTATGTCATGGTTGACAAATTTGTAATGGACATTAGGGAGTTCTCAACTTCAGTTTCAGGACATAAATCTCCCGCTGCCATTATTATGTTCAGTGTAAGTCATTCCTCATGTTAACTGTGCAAATATTACTAACAGTTACTTTTCATGTAACGTTTTTTAGCAACATCATATTCTTGTTGCGTTTCTGATACTTACTTGAGTTTATTTACAGGACTTCCAAGCAGGCATGAAATCTGTTATGGAAAAAATGGGTTAGTGATGCTTTATAAACGCTTGACTGTTTTATGCCGACTTATATAATCAGCTTTATGTATTTTTCTTTATTATTGTAGATTATGCGTTGTCACCAGAAACTGTCGTTGTTGGTGATAGTGGCTGTCAGTTCAAACATACCAATGGTATCAATGGCAGTTCAAGGAACACAACTGATACTGAAGAAGATGTTTCTGTTGCTGTTGCTTTGGTATTTGCAGTGGACAGGAATAAACCAATTGGTAACATCAAAGTTCACAATTTTGGATATATAATTTGTCTATTGATCTTTTGCATTATTTTTGTTTCTTATTTTATACGTTGTAAGTGAGTGTCTCCACTTTCTTAACTACTATAACTTTGGATCTGATGCTCAATTAATTTTTCTTGTGTAGTTAAATTTTTATTTGTTGCATGTAAAGGTTTGCTTCATTCAGTTAAGAATTTTTTATAATATTTCTGGAATAGGTATAGGAAAAACTCAATTTCATGCTGTATTATCAAGCGGATTGTCACCAATAGGCCCTACATACAAGGCAGCATCTGTCAGAGAGAAACACCATGAATCTATGACTTGGATCACTGGAAGGAGAGAAGGCACGCGTGAGAATCTTGATGGTGAAACTATTTTGAATCAAGTTTATGATGAAGTATGTGATTCTTTATCTTTTAGTTAATACTCAAAATACTTCATTATAAACTAATATATTAGGAACAATTTCGTGTAAATCTTTTTAAAATATCAAATTACCCTTTCTGAATACCAGGCATACCATTTTGCTCTTCTGCAGTAGATTAAATAAATTCAGTTACGTATAAAAATAGTTGTAAGCCTGTTTCATTAAATAAACGAAGAGAATGAGGACATTATGCAGTGAGATGATTCATGGTACTAATGTTGTTTTCTTATTTGTTTATTCAATGAAACGAACTGTTATAAGTGGTTCTTTTATATTTACTATGGAATGGGTAAATATGATATTCTTAGAGTTATATAATTGTAAATATGATATTATGAAATGTTGAACTTTAGAAGCACATATATGAATAGTTGATATATAATCATAGCTAGGAGACCGGATTCAGTTTCCTACTTTCTACATTGGGGTAACGAAGAAAAGAAAATGCGCTGTTGGTCAGGAAAAGGTCAGACATATCACCTCTCTTGCATTTCATGAAGTTCTCGGGTAAGACACGACTCCTTTTTCTGGTATGATATTTTTTTGGAGTAATTGAGAAAGTACACACATCATCATTTATAACTTAGAAGTCAACTTGTCATAGTTCACATCTTACCATAATCAACTTGCATGAAGTCGCCTTATTGTTTAAAATTATAAATGTTGCATCCATGATTGAATATTATACTATGGGTTGTTGATGAATTCTTTATAAGTTACTTATTAGTGGGTGTTTGGGATTGCTTTTGAATATAGACCACTTGATTTGAAAACACAATAATCCGTTTTGAGCAAGGCTTTTCTCAAATTGATTATTGAAAACTAATTGTTTCATTTACGAAAAAACTGACTATTTTACCCTTAAATAATCAAATTTTCTATACAAATGCAATAGTTACTTCTAGATAAGCTACTCTCCTATCGATTATTGAAAACTGATTATTTCACTGGAATTGATTATTATCTGATTTGAAAAAAGATAATTTTTAATGTGTGATCCCCCCGCACGCACACGTTCTATTTCCTCTCTTTCTCTCTCTTCCCCCCTAAGAGGTGATAAGCTAGGTAACTGGTCAAAGTAAGCATTTTTGGGTAAAAGTTGGATTGGCGTGAAACATTGTTCTGTTTTTTGGTAAATAGGTAGCTTATTTACCTGTGGTGTGTTACATGGACATGCTAACAAAGAACTTAAGGTTAACGATGAAGTCATGAAACAGCATTCGATTAAGTAATACTAACTACCTATTGCCTTGGGAATGCCCCACAAAAGCGGTGTGGCTTCAACTTCCTGCAACTGCAGGTTATTAGGCGGTATTTAGGAGTAGAAGTTTCATGTAAAAAAACATAGTAACAACTATAAACTAAAAAAGTCAGTTCATTTAGTTGATGAGGGTTTTATTTGTAGGGTGAGGTTATACTAAAAAGTCTTTTGAATCTACAAAGTTGTAAGAAGGCGGTTAAACAAACTCCGATTGACCTTATTCCGGTGGCGTTGTAACTATCTTGTCTGTTCCAATGCCTAAAACTAATACGGTTCCAACGCTGCCAAAAAGAGGTCGATTGGAGTCCGTTTGACCGCCTTCTTACGACTTTGTAGATTCAAAAGACTTTGTATTGGAACCCAACCCTAATTTGTATATATAGATTTGGATTATATGTTATTCTGATTTTATTTGTAGATACAAATAAAATCATGAATGAATGATATGCATTAAAAACACACATCAGATGATTTATGAACCCATTTGACCCGTTAATAATTATTCTAATTTTTTTGGTTTTATCTGCATAACCTGTTTAGACAAAACTCAACTACACAAACCATTAATAGTTTAAAAAAATTGGCATTGTGACCTTTAAGGCTCAAATTGTTTTTTCATGCAGGGATAATCAGGAGTATTTTTTTGTTGGTGACGTGGACATCAAAACTGGCGACACATTCCGTTTTTACCATTCAGATTCCACCATGGCTTTATCTTCTGCCGCCGCTGTCTCTAACCATCTGAGGTCATTTAACCAAGGGAGCACCACCACGACCGACAGTGATAAGCGAGATGTATTTGGTGGTCTTATATTCACTTGTTGTGGTCGTGGTGAGTCATTCTTCGGCCAACCAAACATCGACAGCTCACCATTTCTGGACAACTTCCCTGGTGTGACACTTGGCGGTACATTCTGTGGTGGGGAGATTGGACGCTGTGATTTCGTCCCGTATGCTACAGAATCTCCAGAACAAAAGCCGGAACGTTGCTGCTTACATGTATACAGTGCTGTCTATTTAATCATGTCTTACACTCCATAAAAAATGGAGTTAATGTGGTTTTTGCGTTGGGAAAGAAAAGATAAATTATTAATGGTTTTTTTTTTCCTTGAGTTTATGTAGAACAAATTTTCTAGTACTGGTTATGTTTTTGAGTGTTTGTATCATAGGGTTAACTAGTGGCTTCTTTTGTATCCTGTAATAAGTATTAACCTGTAGCATCTTTCTTGTATAGAGCATACAATTCAAACCTTATTTCATTAAAATGTATTAGTTGCTTATACATAGTGTAAAATAGATGCTTGATTATGGTATAAAGACAGGTTCTAAACGCACTAAACGTTTAAACGACACTTTGTAAAGGGGGTGTCCATACCCCCCCCCCCCCCCTCCTCGTTACACCCCTCTAAAAAAAATGTTTTGAAACTTTTCAAAATGCACTGAAACTTTTATTGTTTTTATATCTTAAAAAGTTGTGTTCGTAAATGAAATTAATAATATGCGTATATAAAAAAATGTTTGACGTCGGTATTTAAAGGTGTGGTTAATTTTTTGTCCGGTCCGATTCATTTGATTGTAAAATATTTTTATTCGGTCGTGAAATCATTTTTTTGGCATAGCCTAACCGAATTGTTTGATGTAAAGCTTGTTTTCGTTTGTTTATTAAAGTTAACGGACATTAATAAGTTTGTTTGCTTAAACGAGCTTGATCTTGAGCAAAAAATTAAAGCCTATACAATAGAAAGCCGTAGGTCAAGCTTTATATATCGAGTTTGATTTAGCTAAAACCGATTTTAGTGAATGATTTTGCTGAAAAACTAGTGAAGTCCGTCTCTTGGTGAATTGGAATTGTAAGAGCACTCTTAAATTCTTTAACTACTGGCACTAGTTTTAAGGCATAATGTTTGTGTAGCTCGTTGTCTTTTGTCTAACGACTTATTGTTAATTCTACATATTCCACCTATTAGCTAATTTTAACACTGGGCCATGTGATACGACGGCTGGATCTTAGGTATGTGATTTCATCACACACATTAATAGAAAAAACTTATCGTAGTAAATCGGTAAAGTCTTCGGAAGTTAAAATTATTATAAGTCAAATTTGTGTGGTTAAATTTGTAAATATGTAAAACTGAGGTGGGGCCATAGTGGTAAATATTATAAAGTTGAGGGGGTAAAATGTGAATTGACAAGGTCCCCCCAATATGTTTCCTAGTTGTGTAGGATTAGGATTTATAGCAATCCTAGTTATAACCTAATGTGATAGGTTAGATAATAAATAGCCATGTTTGGGTTATGGATTGTAATCAAGTTTTGTGTGTGTTTCTTGATAATAATATTGGGTGTTTAGCCAATTGAGAGTTTTGGTTTGATTTGATATCAATCAATTGCTTTAATTTCATACATGCATTCGGTGGTTTGTGCAGTCTGTTGAAGGTTAGTAGTTGTTTCCTTTAGTTTCTATGTTCATTTGTTTGGGTGGTCGTTCTCCTTAGTTTGTGTGGTTATTGTCGTTGTTTCTGCTATATGTTGGTGTTACATTTTAGCTTTTGGTTGTTATGTTTGTTAACTCTAGGTTGATTTTGAAAAATTAAATAACACAAACATAAGAATATAATACATAAAGACATATAAGGATGCATACATACTAGGTTTTCAAGGTTTAGAGTGTCTTCAATAGCTGAATTGGTTTTATAGTTTGTTAGTTTTGCATTTAACATTGTCACTGCAAGTCTACCACGATATAATTGCTTACATATTGTGTTGTCATTCCTAATAAATCTTCACCAATAACGCAACAACAGCATTATGATGTAATTGTTGGTTTACTTATCAATATGCAACTTCTAATTTCAGGCTTCAACCTACTAACAATTTGGTTCTTCTTTATCACTCATAGGTAAAAACACAACACATGGAAACTACACGTGTATCTAAGATTAAGCCATCAAAGTCACCAAAACCACTAGAGATACGTGTTATCAAAAGGTGGAAGCCATACGCACCAGTGCTATGTCCACATAGTAAGTAGCAAACTACTAGCAATATCTACTGCACCATAATATAATATTCCTAAACAGCATATGACAATCTGTTGCACATATGAATACAACCCTCATAAAACAACATATGACAATGCGCTAGCCCACGAAAAATGAACTACAAAATGACCCACGACATGTCCCGGCCGCCGCAACGCACGACCCTAGCACATGAACCTAGTTAGTTACGATTAGTAAATGGCTGAACGTTTTATTTAACAGCAACACCTTAATTTTGAATGAAAAACGTATTACGTATTATTTAACAGCAACACCTTAATTTTGAACGAAAGTTATCATTTTTCTCCAATACATTAAAAATTACTATTTATATCTAAAAATTTCAATTTACTACTTTTTTTTAACAGTAACACTTTAATTTTTCAATTTCTACCTGTTTCATTTTTTTTCCGTTTAACTATGTGGATCCATTTACTCATTAAATTTAAACAAAAAAGATTGAACCGTTTATTGTTTCATATGTAAACTGTTTGGTACCCTCTATTTTTGAGGTGCAAAAATCATGCATAATTTTCAGAGTTTAAGCATAACATTTAGAGTTTTAAAAAAGGTATATTGGTTTTCGCCGGTCCCAACTATCACATGTTGTCTTCTACCGGTCCCAACTATTGATTTGGTTGTCAACGGTCCCAACTTTTATCATTTTGGTAACCACTGGTCCCGTCGTTAAATTTTTTTAACGCCGTTAAGTTATTTTTCAAATTCAATACCGATGTTATAAACATTTTGATCGGAACGATAATATAAGTCGATTGATGGAAAAGTTACCTCAAAACGGTGCTCCAAACAACAAAATAGTGCTTCAATCGGGTGTTTAAACCTAACGGTGCATCAATCAAATGTAAAAATTTTATCGTTCAGAGCAGTGGCGGAGCCAGAACAAATTCTTAGGGGTATCACAATTCTTTAAAATTTTTTTTACCATACATTCATGTAAATTTTCGGTCAAAAGCAACGGCAGAACCATGATCTTCTTTTAAACGACCTCAAACAAAATTTTACTCTTATGTTCATAAGTGTACTATGCTTTTTATTTTTGCAATTAGATGTATTACACACGATAACAATTTTTTATTACTAGTTCAATTGTTATATAAGTTTCATTTTCTTAGTTACACGTATTACACATGATAACAATTTTTTATTACTAGTTTAATTATTATATAAAGAACATGATAAGTGATATGATAGATTTTCTTAATTGAAAAATACAATTTAAAAAACATATGTTCTTTTGATAAGAAACAATGTTCTTCAAAATTATTTTTGGATATAGAGATTTTATTTAAAAAAACTATAAGCAAATAACTAGAAGCATTTCTAGTTTACGTGAATTAACTGATAAGTAAAAGAAATAAATAAATCTTACTTTTTGCTTTCCACTTATTGCTTTTTAGACTCTGCAGGCTTTTCAGTTTTCACTTATTACTTTTTGTACCTATATATATATTATACTTCATCTTCCTCTTCTTTGATTTTTTCCTTTTAACAGTGCCATTTACAGTCGCCGGAAAAATTTCCAATCATCTAGATCCACTCTCCTTTGAGCCTGCTGAAACTCAGCAGTATCCTAATTCTTGTTCAGGGGTATCCCAAAACAAAAACCGACGAAAATAAAGACATAGTTTCACTATAGAACGAAAGTTGAGGGGTAGCACGGGCTACCCCTGCCCTCCATGTAGATCCGCCCCTGGTTCAGAGAGCCTTTTCGAGAAAACTTTTACATTAATCGACAAGTATTATCATTCCGATCAAAAGGTCTAAAACATCGGTCTTGAATTTGGAAAAAACTTAACGGCGTTAAAAAAAATTTAACGACGGGACCAGTGGTTACCAAAGTGATAAAAGTTGGGACCGTTGACAACCAATTTAATAGTTGGGACCAGTAGAAGACAAAAGATAATAGTTGGGACCAGTGAAAACCAATATACCTTTAAAAAAACTAGTGAAAACGAAAAATGTCATAATCATGCATTAACATTCAAAGTTTCAACAACCAAATTAGTAAATGTGAGGTTGAGTGCTTTGTTACTTATGATGATTTAGGTACTGAAATATGAGATAAACACAGAGATTTATACGAGGAAAAACCCTTGATCAATAGATGATTGTCGGCATAAAAACCTCGGGTGTTGACAATTGTTTTCCACCAATTTATTAAAGATAAGAAAGAAAAGGACAACTCAAGAGCTATGACAGCCAATACAATAGTGTGTGTGAGCAGAGAAAGCAATCGAGAGATCAGAGTGAGTGTGTTGTGTGTGACAGCCTATGTCATAGCCTCATTTATATAGCATAAAAGAAATTAATGTATCCTAATTAATCTCTTATTTTTAAGCCATGAGCCGTAGGAGAGTGTTGACCAGAATAACAGCTGATTTCGTAACTCAATTGATCGAGAAATAAGATAGAACTGGTCATCTAGCGTTACCAGCATAAACAAACACAAAACAATTGGAGACAATTGTGGATCTATATCAGGTCAAAACTAGAGCTCGTGAATTTGTTAACTAATCAACAAACATGATATGAATCAATCAAACAAACACTGAATCAACAGAAGAATTACTATTAAATGCACTTTGTATTGATCTCGTAACTATGTGTACAATAAGGTGTATTTGCAGTAAGTTCTGTTTCAAAGTCTACTAAATACAAAGCAAACAACCCTATTTATACTAGCTAGAGACAATACACGAATAAAGAAAAACAAATTTACAAACAGTTAAAATGATATGCGGATGACAGTTCTGTCCGCACATCTCTGGTACAGAAGTAGTCCGCACATCTCAAAATTTGTCCGCACATCTTTGCTTTTCTTTAAAACTTTATGTATGATGATCAAAATATACCAACAATCTCCCCCTATCATCATGCTTTAAGTTTCTTCGATTTCTTCGTCTTTTACTTCAACAAATTCTGACAAAGCCTTGATTGACCAAAAATCTCTTGCAGCTTTAATGTACTGTTTGAACTGAGCAGCAGCTTTAGCATGTTTATCCACCTTCACAATTATAGGTATTTGACTCATTTCTTCAATTGTTTCTTGTGCAAGATTAAGAATATCATCTTTTGTAAACATCTCTTCACTTCTAGTAACACTTTTTATCATCAAGTTTCTTCTGTTGTTAATCTCTAAAGATTTGATACCAGTTATCTTTAATATACCAACATTCAAAGATAAAAGTTCTTTTCTCAATGCCATCTTCTCATATGCAAAAGATAGAATCTCAATCATATGTAAGAAGTAACAAAGATGTTGCACAGAGTCTTTTCCAATAACCTTCTCAAATTTTTGTCTTGCCAAGAAGTGAATATATGAAGGATGTAAAAGTCTGAGTTCAAAAACTCTAAATATTCTGATCTCATCTTCACTTTGATCTTCTACATTTCTCACAAGTACAAGCTCCTTATTGCCAGTATCATAAAACCATCTGAGAATAGGATAACTTGTTTGATCACCATTAAACACTTTCACTCCTTGTTGCTCAAGTTTAGGCAGATATTTTGCAATATCATCTAGCATAAATTGTCTGATCAGTCCAGGTACAAAAGTTGTCTTCTTCTTCTTCTTCTTGTATTCTTCTGATTTTTCATGAAGATATTTAGCATCTTGCAACTTTGCCAAACTTAAGTAATTATCCTTGTCAGATGTAAATAGTTTATCAAGCATTAACTCACAAGATGTCCCTCTGACACTGTATTTGTGATTCACCAAGGATAAACTTCTCAACTCTTTCAAATCTTGTTGTTCCAACTTGGCAATATGTGTTAAAAAGTAATATACCTCACATGCTCCATTTATCCTTTTGATTATAAAGCCTTTAAAGTCTTCATCAAATTTCCAAGCTATTATTTTGGCTTTATGATCAGTAGAATAAGCAATGGTCTTGGCAAGCAACTCTTGAACAGTTTGACCCTTTTCAACTAAAGATCTCACACTCACACCAATAGGTCTTTTAGGAAACCAACTCTGCATTTCTTCTTCAGATGAAGGTACAAACTTTGTCACCTGATAAGGTCTTACAACTTTTGACTTTATCTTGTATTTTTCTTTGATTTCAGCCATTGATTTCTTCTTTGGAGGTGGTATTGACTTCTTTTCAGACACATCAATATACTTGTCTTTAAAAGGATGTAATTTCACCATTCTTCTTTCAGCTTTTTCCTTAATTTGAAATGTTTCTAGCATCCTTCTGAGTTGTTTTGTGTTCATATTCTTCATCTGTCTAGTTGGATAATTTATGGATAAAAGCCAATCTTTCAACTCATCCTTTTTCATCCTATCAATAACAGGATGTAGTAGAGTTCTTGGATTATCAGCTTCTAAGTCTTCAAACTGTTTTTCTACATCAAACTCTCCTTCTGTTTCTGAAGACTTAAGCTTTTTAATATCCATATCTAGCTCCTCTTCTGTTCTACCCAGCACATATACTCTATTGAATCCTTTTCGCAACAAAAACATAATCTTGTTACTAAAAGCAAATTCAACAGTCTTTTTAACTTCATGTGTGGGCTCATCCAGTTCAAAATTTAACACTTCATCATAAAATTCATCTGGAGATTTCATCTCCAGTTCAGTTTCAGACACACTTTCAGGATTATGAACATTTAGGTTCAAATCATCTTCATCACCAATATCTTGTAAAGCTTCAATCATTTCAGAATCACACTTCTTCATTAACTTGTGATGATTGAATACCTTGAGCTGATTGAGTTTCTAATTCAGTCAATTCTATGTGTCTCTTCCATTCTTCTGGAGTGAGAAACTGATCATTCTCAAGTTTTCTTTTAATTCTTTTATCCATTCTTTCTAACTTTGTCAACTCTTTATCTTCAAACACTTCTTGTTCAATTACCACAGCTTTGCCCTTGTTCAATCTTCTCTTCTTTCTTTGATAGGTAATGGAATATGATTTTGACGATTCAGTCATCAATGGTTGAAACTGCTTCAGTTTTTCAACAGCCCTTTCAAAAGTATTCTTTACTCTTTCAATCTCATTAAGTAACATTTCTTGTTGATCTTGACTTAACAGGTTAGAGATGACTAACTGTTTATCTTGATCAGACAGTATGGGCTTGGAAACAGTTCTTTCTTTCCATAAGTAACTTGATTGAACATTCTTCAAAATATTCTCATCAACTTTCAAATTCTCAAAAGAATAAGTATCTTGAACAGGCACAACATCTGGATAAACAATAGCCAAAGGCTTGAATCTATCTTCAACTTCTTCCACTAAAGTTAGTTGTAAAGAATTTTCTTCTTGTTCAAGATTATCATAATCATCCACAACATTATCATGATCCTGATGATCATCACTAGAGTTCGACTCAGAACTAGATGATGATTCAATACTATTATTACTTTCAGACGAAGAATCAGCAGGTACTTTCTTCATAGAGTCAATGATTTTCAGCAAGTCTTCGATCTGTCTACTTTTCAACTCACTTTCACTTTTCAGATCTTGAATTTGTTCATCTTTCTCATTCAAAAGAGTAGACAACTTATCTAACTCTTTAACTTATTCTGCAATTTCTTTAGTTAGATCAACATTCATCTTCTTTGCATCATGATTTTTTGTCACAAGCCTGTTATATCTATCAACAAGCTCACTGGATGTTAATCCAAACTTATTGAATAGATTGTCAGAATCATTTATCCTTCTCTTTAATTCTTCAATCTTAAGAGTCAACTTGTTTAATTCAGTTATATCTTCCAAATCAAACTGTGATAAATCTCCAATAGGTAGATTATCTTCAAGTGTGGGATTGTTCAAAGGCAAGTCATCAGCAACTATAATAGGGAATACCCTAACCCTGAGAACCGGGGCCTGGCTATCCTTCGTTTGCGGTCGACGTTCCAGCAAAGTGTGTCCGTCGACGGCTGAATGTTTCGATCTGGTTCGATTCATGGTCTCATCTTATAATACCTAAGGAGCTAATGAAACTATTTTAGTAAAATGAAACTATTTTAGTAAAATGAAACTGTCTCAATTCCCCGGCAATCGCACCAAAAAATCGACTTCCTTTTTTTCCTTCTTGATCAATGACAAC
This sequence comes from Tagetes erecta, assembly GCA_030867185.1. Classification (NCBI taxonomy): domain Eukaryota; kingdom Viridiplantae; phylum Streptophyta; class Magnoliopsida; order Asterales; family Asteraceae; genus Tagetes; species Tagetes erecta. The sequence goes on from CM061494.1 coordinate 25,590,596, forward strand.
TGAAGCATTGTAATGATAACCTAAAAGGCCCTATTCTATTAAGCACAGGTATTTACTAGGACTGCTACGTGGGGTAAGCTAGCGAAGTTCTTTCTTTCACGGCGCCTATCTCGATTCTTAAACAACCTCTACCGTCCGGTCGAGTCAGCTTCGCTCCTTTATTCGTACATCTCTTTCTATTCCTCAACATCCTTTCTAATCACATCATATTCTTCATCAGAAGAAATCAAAACTTTCTCAACTTCTTCTACTGCTTTAGATTGACTTTCATATTCTTCTTCAACAAAATCAATGTTTTCTAGAATTATTCTTGTCAATCTCTTCTTGATGATAAGAGATTGTTTGTTCAGAACTATTATCTTGTTGTTCTTTAAAAACATTATCAAAAACATCCTCAAGTTGAACATTCTCATATTGAATAACTTGAATATCTTCAACACCATCATTCTCTTCGTGATCTTCTTGAATAATATCATCTTCTATATTCATAGGTTGATCTACTTCAACATCCTCTTGAACATCATCATCAACATGTTCATTATCTGAACTGTCAGCAAAAACTACAGGTTCATCTCCAATCAATTCATTCATATTAACTGGTTCATCAACCAAGTTAACTTGTTCATTATTGTTTGCAATCAACCCAGCAACCACATCTTTCATATATTGGGTGAGATCAGTCTCCAACACACTGAAATTACTCCTGGCATTAGTTCTTGTTAAGTAAGCAAACACCTTAGAGTCATGATGTAAAACTCTAAGTGTTGGTCCATTATACACACCAACAAGCTCAGGAAGGGATTGATCAATCAGACACTGAATAAATCTTGGATACATCAAAAACTTTTTCCTCCAGTCTTCTTCTATATTCATTCTCAATCCATTGAATATGTAATTTGACATGTTGAATCCTCTGTTCATCACCAATGATACAAGAATTGATGCACTTCTGTATGTCATATCATTCCAACCAGACTTTCTCTTTGATAAGGAATGTTGTATGCAATGATGAATCTCCACCTAGAACTGATTTGCCCTTTAAGTAACTGTTTTCTGACAGGACCTCCCTCATAACCAATATCTTCAAAGCATTGAAGAATATCAGCGTCATCGAATTCAACAGGGAAATCTCCATCTTCACCAAACCTTAGGCAGGTTCAAATACTAGTTTCAGTTACAATCAATTCTTTGCCTTGCATAAACTCTCCTCTAATTCTTGTAACTCCATCAACTGCTTCAACTAAAGCTCTTCTCCAAAACCTCTTTATGAGTCTTTGACTAATCACAGGATCAATACACATGGCATAAGCCAATCTTGTCCTTGACAGAAATTGAATAGCTTCAAGAATTGCTCCTTATCAGCTGGAACTTCATGTCTCAGATAGGACACATCATTGTGTTCTTTGACAAATTTTAACTCAGCCATTTGTCCTGCACAAAGAGAAATTAATCAGTATTCATACTTAATTTCAGGTTCATAAAGGTGTTGACTTTTTAGGTCAAAGTTGATTAAGTTTAGATTCAAATTTTAAGGTGATTAAGATGTTTAATCAGACAATGATAATGCTTAGAATCATATTTATTGACAAATATTCAAGGTACATTCAAAATTCAGGTTTGATTTTGTCAATTTTAGAAGTTTCGATTTGATTCCTTTGCGGTGAACAGTAACAATGTATCTTTGAAGATCGAATCTTACCCAGAAGATATACAAGTTGATTTTGATATCTAGAGAGTATGATTATGATGTATGAATGATAATTTTTGATTTAGAATGTATGAAGATTGTCTTGTGTCTGAACGAAAAGTTTTGAAGTGTTTTGAAATGAACGATTTAAGGGTTTTGAAGGATTTATATACTATGTGTCCACACTTGATAACATTTTAAAGACAGACTTTAAAAGATATGCGGACAACAGGTTGTTCGCACATCCTCTCAATTTTTAATAGTTTCACAAGTAAAATGAGTTTTGAAAATTTCAAGTTATCTCAAGCACATTTACATGTGATTATTAACATTTTAGCATCAAACTCTGCTTTTAAATCAAACAAATTTATGATCTGCGGACAATAGTACATGATATGCGTACAACAGCAAGTCAGCAACTCTTGTTTTATACTGTTGTTCGCACATCCTTCAAAATTCTTTAGATGTTTCAAAGATTTTCATATTTAGATATAAATCACTTTCATGATTAATGATTTATCTCCAAATATTGACATCTTTGATTTTGTTCGATCTACGGACAATAGTGTTATCCGCACATCTCATGATATGCTTGCTACAGTATCATTCGCACATCTTTCAAACACTTAGACATTTTTAAGATAATCTTCATCTTTCCTCATATTGTACTTAGAAAAGTACTCAGAGATCATGAATTGATCAATGCGTAACAATTCTTTGTACTTGTGACAATTTCATCAAATCTAATTTGATTCTTCCTTGCTCATCTGCACACACAAAATTCAGATTTAGTTCATTTGATATGAATCATTGAAAAATTTATGAACATCAAATTTCTAACAGTGATTTCATTGAGTTCAATTGATCTCCAGATCACAGTATCAACTGATCTGCGGACAACAGTGTTCACACATCTTGATCTGCGAGCAACAGTGTTCACGTATCTTGACAATTTTCAATGTTTCATTATTCTGTGAGCAATAGCGTTCGCACATCTCGATCTGCGAACAACAGTGTTCACAAATTTTAAAATTTTCAAGAATTTTCAAGATTCAAGCTTTTATTTTATGTGATCAAAGTACTTGATTTTTACACAGAAAAACATTCTTTGACACACATATTTTGGTCTTTTGATCATTTCATAGCAGTTGTAATTGTATCATGCAGATAACAAATTTTCAGTCATGAAATATATATATATATATATATATATATATATATATATATATATATATATATATATATATATATATATATATATATATATATATATATATATATATATATATGCACATTGCACACATTCAATCTATTTTCATAATACTGCTGCATCCAATCAATCCAAAATTTCTTATGAATTATTTGAATATGACATTTTCTCCCCCGAAAGTTTTAATTTTCTAAGAGTAGAAAATTTGAACTTTACTCATGATCAAATATGAATCAATCACATGTATGAACAAAGCCACATTTATTCTTTTGTTTTATTTAGGCAAGCAAGTACTTTTATGAACAAATGTAGATAAGCAAAGAGATCATATCACTTTCAAAAATCTTCACACAAAGAAAAAATAAGATTTTGAATAGACATAGACAATTTTTCAATATGCAAGGTGGGCAGAAAGCTTATTCCATACTTACTTTTCAACACTTAGTGATACTTTTATCATGTTTTGAGTTTATTAAGTATGTCTGGCATGTGACCCACACTTAGCAACATCTTAGAAGGTCCACCAACTTCAAGATCATACAAGTAGGCACTTTAACAATCAGGTCACTTACAACATAATCCGTGGAGCTTTGGGTTATAAATTATTGGTGGGTTCCCTTTGGGAATCTTCTTTACTTTCCAATTTTTGGATTTGACATTGTTCCACTTTGGGAATCTTTTGACACTTGTGTCGTTCCTTTTTGAAATCTTTTGTACATCTTGAGGTGTTCCAGGTCTGTAGATTACTACAACATAGGAGACCTCGTGTGAGACTTCAGGTCTGTGGATACCACAACAAAGAAGCTCACAGATGTTTGCTCAACACGTATTCTATTGCGTCATTACTTGATATGTGTAAGTATCACTACAAGCAGCCTATCAGAAAGATGAAAACTTCACCAATGCTACTTAGATGGAACTTAACACAACTAGATATAAAGAACTTTAGTTTGTATCACCAATATGTTTAATTTTCAGATTGACAGTTTTCAGCTTACCCACACAAGCATTATGATCAGTCAATCTTTATTGTTTTTGAAAGCTATGTAAAAGATTAAGAATGTGATGTACTATCATTTCTCTTATTTTGCTCAATCTAACATTTATCTTTTATTATGTACTCCTCCCTTATTTTATTTTATTTTATTTTTTATTTGTATGGCAATGCTCAATGATCATGGTTCATAGTTGATCATACCAATAGCTTGAACCAAATGTTCAAATCTGCCTTGATCAAAGGCTTTAGTAAAAAGATCAGCCAATTGTTTTCTGTGCTAACTTGTACTAACACTATTAACCCCTTTTCAGAATATCACGAAGAAAGTGATATCTGATTTCTATATGTTTGGTTTTAGAGTGTTGTACAGGATTATGTGTTATGAATATGGCTGCAGTATTATCAATATAGATTGGGGTTTTTAAGAAATTAAACCCATAGTCCAGAAGTTGGTTTTGACACCAAAGGACTTGTGAGCAGCATGCAAAAGCAGAAATGTATTCAGCCTCTGCAGTGGATACTGAAGCATTAGTCTGTTTCTTACACTGCCATGAGATTAATCTCGGACCCAAAAGCTGACAACCCCCGGAAGTAGATTTTCTGTTAAGGTTACATCCGCCATATTCACTGCCAGTATAAGCATTTAATTCAAAGTTTCCTTCTTTAGGATACCACAAACTAAGTGCAGCTTTTCCTTTAAGATATCTGAAGATACGCTTGACAGCCTATAGATGTGATTCCTTGGGCTTAGCTTGATATCTTGAGCACAAGCAAACTGCAAACATAACGCCAGGTCTTGATATCTTGAGCACAAGCAAACTGCAAACATAACGCCAGGTCTACTAGCAGTCAAATACATCAGTGATCCAATCAATGATCTGTAATATGTTTGATCCACAAACTTGCCACTCTCATCAGGCTCCAATTTGTGAGCTTTATCAAGTGGTGTTCTGATAGATTGAACATCTTCGAAAGAAAATTTCTCGAGGATCTTCTTGATGTACTTCTCTTGATTAATAAAGATTCCATCTTTAGCTTGAGTGACTTGCAATCCTAAGAAGAAGTTCATTTCACCCATCGAGCTCATCTGGAACTTTGACTGCATAATAGCCTCACATTCTTTGCACAGTTCTTTACTTGTTGATCCAAATATGATGTCATCCACGTAGATTTGAACCAAAAGAAGATCTTTGTTCTTTTTCTTCAATAAGAGTGTTTGATCAATCCTTCCTCTTTTGAATCCATTCTCAATCAGATAAGATGATAAAGTCTCATACCACTTTCGTGGCGCTTGATGCAAGCCATAGAGAGCTTTATCAAGCTTCATCACACGATGAGGAAATTCTTTATCTTCAAAACCAGGAGGTTGTTGGACATACACCTCTTCATTGATAACACCATAAAGGAATGCACATTTCACATCCATTTGATAAGTAGTGAAATTCATATATGCAGAATAAGCAAGAAACAATCGAATAGCTTCAAGGCGTGCCACGAGAGCAAAAACTTCTTCATAATCAATGCCCTCTTCCTGAGTATATCCTTGAGCTATCAACCTTGCTTTGTTCCTTATGACTATGCCACGCTCATCTGATTTATTCATGTATAACCATCAAGTTCCTATGGCATAATGTCCTTCAGGAAGATCAACCAGTGTCCAAACATTTTGGATTTGAAATTGAAGAAGCTCTTCTTACATTGCTTTAATCCAACTTGAATCTTTGAGAGCTTCTGAAATGTTGTTTGGCACGGTTTGTGATAAGAAGCATGAATATAGACAAATGTTGGCATTTGTACTTTTGCTTCTTGTCACTCTTTCATTCACACTTCCAATTATGTTTGATTGTGAGAGGCTTCTAAGAGTCCTCGATACAGGAGAAGGATCAACAGCCACCTCATTTTCTAAATTGGTATAATTGAAGTCTTGAACTGTTATGGTGTGGATGGAAGGATCAGATTCATGTGGTGAATTGTGAAAGTAGTTGTATCCATCATCAGCAATCAATTCATCACTTGTAACAAGTGGATCAACTGTAGGTAGAGTACACTCTTCAAAGTTTGCATGAATGTCTAGATTTCCAAAATCAGGATACTTTGAGGGAAATGGAAGAATAACTTCATCATCAGAATCTCCCCTTGAGCCATAACCTGCAGAAAAATCAATGGAATTAAAATTCAATGATGTGGTCCAGGTCACATCCGCTGTTCTTGGTATTCATAATGAATTACTTCAATAGGCTTACAACAACCAGGCATGGTAAGCACAAGAAGCGTTGCCTAGACTGAGAAGGAAGCTGAAATGAAGTTCCTAAAAGCACAACTTGCAGATCTGGAAAGACAACACAAGCAGCAGAGAGTCTCAATGCTAGCAGATGATCCATGGAGACTACCCTCCTCACCATTCGTGAGAGCAGCCTTTGATCCTCAACCACTGCAAATTTCATCATATCCTGAAGACTCACCGTCTTTACGATTATGGTTAAGTGAGCAAACTAAGATCAAAGCAAGGAAACAAAGGTCATCTCCTGCAACTTCCATGACATCTGACAACTCAAACCAGAGACCATCTACAAGCAAACCACAAGATCCATAAACAAGCAAGAAGGTTGCTGATGATAGCATGATGATGGCTCCCTCTAAAGCCATAGGGAAAGAAAAAGATAACCCCATCTCCTCATTCTTACATGCTATGAGCAAAAATAACCAGAATGTGCCGACTATGGCACCGGTCATCACAACACAATCAGATTACGAGTCTGACCTATGTTCAGAAGATTCCACGCCAAAGTCATACGAAGACGTAAGCCCAACAGAAGAATTTGAGCACCTCTTCATGACTAAACCAGAACGCACTGAGAGGTATGATTTTCATTCCGAAGTAAATGAAAATGATGATAATGCCTCAAACCATGCGGCTCAGAGTGGAAGCCTACAACAACATCCAGTCACAGACTCAAAGACCAAATTCACCTTTGATGACATCCCACCATCAAAATGGCTTGATAGAAGTATTGAAATGCTAACATGGTGTGAAGCAGAGCTCCAATACTATGACATTGCCATGGTCATCAAAAGGTTTCTAGCAAGATGCCAAGGAAGACTCAGGGATTGGTATCTTAGCCTTGGAGAATACCGACATCTCCAACTCCTTCAATGCCAGGCCCCAGAAGCATTCATAAGAGAAATCCAACTTGAATTTGTTGGAGATCCTATTGAACACAAGATAAAAGCTAGAGATGAATTCTTAAAAATGAAATGATGCTCTTTCAAACGAAAGGACCTTGAGAAACATTACAATCGAATGTCAGAAAGGTTTTACTGCCTGAATGGTATCGATGATGTTAATCTCAAGCAAGTTTTTCTCAACTCCTTCCCCGAATCGTTGACAAATGAAGCGTACAGGATGTTAGAAAACAAAAATCAAACGGTAGCCAATCTCTCGCTAGGAGGCCTCTATCAGTTGATCATGAATGCTCTAACCAAACTATGTAACCAGCAGCGGTTCTTAGTCGAGTTTGAAAAAACTGGAAAGCGCCTAGGCTTAGCATGCAGTGACAAGCACCTAAAGATCGGATGCAAAGACGAGTCTGCATGTGGCTGTTCAAAAGGGTCTAAAATCCTTAAAGGTTTCAACACCACGAGGAAAACGGAGAGACGATTTAGACCCAAGAAGAACTGGAAATTCCTGAGCAAGAAGTCAAGTCGAGGACGGAGCACTGACCGTTGCTATGTATGCAACAAACAGGGCCACTTTGCAAAAGATTGCAAAGACAGAAGAAAGACCCAAGCCCTTGTTGAAGCAATCAACAAGATAGAGCCAGTTGACGTCTCTGACATCGAGTCGTTATACTCTCTAAAAGACGAACCAGGCGAAAACACAATCTGTTCTATCTTCTATGGTCCAAGCTCATACGACAGTTCAGATGAGCAATCCGACTCAGACACCGGTCTAATGACCATCTACATGGCCGACAACATTCCTCGCCGGAAAAACAGCTATCGGAAAAACATGTCACAAAGAAAGTCGGTCCCACACACCACCAGACAGCAAAGATCAACAGACCATGTTCAAGATTCCCTCCCTACAGTGACTTTGCCCACTAGGGAGAATATGTCAGCTTTAAAAAAGAAAGAGCCCATTCGCAAAAAGGAAGATAATGCTGACACGACACCCACTTGCAAGATAAGACCACACACTGCTACTGCATCACCCACTTTGAAGAATCCTCCAACAGTAGAAAAACGAATCCCGCAGAAAAAAGCAGTCGGGTCATATCGAGAAAAGGTACGTGGACACAAACCGAACACGTCTCAAGATCATCAACCCCTTGTTAGACGAAAGGGCCCAAAGGCAAATCAAATCAATAACATGATACTGGTTATGGAGAATCCATCCATCACTGTTCAAGATATCCAACAAGGCTTCTCAACGAAGCCAAATGCCTATTTAAAGGGCACCACAAACCCGAAGATGGACTATCAAACCACCACTCCACCTTCACCAAACACAATGAGTACCTCGACACCCTCTGAGAAAACCTCTCTCCACCAAGAGCCCGAATGGAAAAATATCCCTGAAGAAGTTATGGATGTTATTAAAACCCATAACATTAAGGAAGGCTCTTTAAACTACAAAAGCCTCCTTACCATCGCCCTAGAAGCAAATGGGTCGGTACTAACAGGATCCAGATTCAGCCCAGATTACCCGTTCCTAAATATCTTTTACATTAGAAACCTGAAGAGGTTACCAAAAGAAACCCTGTGCTTTCTTTAGTTCCTCCTTGAGACTTTCACAATAGCCGTGGCATTCAATTCTGCAAAACTAAATGCCTACCTATTAGAAAGTCAGACTGGAGTGCTATCTGAGGAAGAAAAGAATACAATAAAGCTCCTGGAATGGTTTCTCCCCGCACAAAAATGGGTTGAATCCATGGGAACATCTCCCAAAAAACACTGTCTTGTCCTATTCAACAAACCTAGTTTGTATGCGACAAAATATGTGTATCGTGCCCCTCACACATTCATCCAGGCGTGGTATGATGTGAATCCATCAGATGTATACTTCAAAACAAACAGGTATACAGAATGGATACAACTTAGAAAGAAGATGGCAACAATAAACTTCGTAGATGTTGAAAGCATACCTATAAAAGTACTAACAGAAGAAGAAGTTTATAGGGAAGATGACAAACAGGCTAATGAATGGGAAGAAGCCCAAATCAGCTATTATGGCAAACACCCATTCTTCAACAAGGTGCACATAATTAATGTACCTCCTCCGCCTCCAGGTCACATCTCTCGTCCCATCCCAGAGATAGCTAAAGATTGGATCAAGGTAGACATCTGGACCCCGCCAAAAGAATTTCGCGATAGGTTAAAAGCTGAAGGCCTCTTGCCAAACGGAAAAGATCCCTATGAAGATGACGATCCAGCAAAACCGCCTGAAGCCAGTGACTCACAAGCAGATGACTCACCAGATCCCTACGAAGACAATGACCCAACAGACCCGTATGAAGACGACCCATCTCACCCAGATTCCCGCTGGAAGTAATCTGGCTTATCCGTAAAGAAGAAGATTCAAGTTTGTTTAAGTGTGTTTATGAGTGTTTTATGTTTGAATTAGATTAATCACTCTTAAAGTGGTTAATGGTGTGCTTAGGATAAATAAAGCTTAATCACTCTTAAAGTGACGTAAGCGCTTATGTCATTGTATTTGTATTCTTGTTTGAATTATTGTAGTAGGCCCTCATGAATAATGTATCATGAGGTCATGCATGATGTAATAGTGCCTTTCCTTGGTATCAGAGCCATAAGCGCTCATGTTCCTCCTTTCTAAGGTTTGATTAGTATGCTATGTGTCTGCAGGCTTAGCTCCTGATCTTTCACAACAGAAAACTAACCTTACAAGGCTTGAACAGACTGGTCCGACACATTGAACCTTTATCGAGTCGTAGACAGCTTGTTGTGAGTGGTAAGTCGACAGAGGGTCGCGGTAAGTCTCAATTTGGTACGAGCTGGGAAAACTTGATAATTGTTAGAGGAGTCTAAACCTAGTTATGAATCGAGATCAAGGTCTATCCCGTTCTAGTTCTTCTCTAAAAAGATCGTCTGCGTCTAGAATTGATCAACTATATGAAATTTCATATATGTCTGATGATTCTAAAATCCCTATTACTAGTATGCCCATAGTCAACCCTTATAGTGTCTTCTCCAAACCTCATAATTCTTTATCCACGAAGGTAAAAAGGATTATAGGTTCTTCGTCAAGTCCGCTTGTCAAGGAGTTTGTTCAAACTTCCAAGTATAACTCACACCAACTCCCTGCCACAACGTCTGAACACCTAGTCACTCTATCCCTACCCCCAGATCTTCCAAGGATCTGCCTAGCCCAAGGATATACACATATCCACTTTGGTGCCATTAGATTAGCCCTTACTTTCCATGGAAGGAAAGGGTTACCAGCGTTCTCTCGAGTCGCTTTAGTCGATACAAGATTTGTACAGTATCAACACGCCTGTATTGGTACTATACAGACCACCTTGAACGTCGGAACAGTCTTTGTCACCTTCTATCCAAACTTCTGTATGCCCCTTAATGACCCTTCACTCTTAACAGCCTTAAAAGCACAAATCCAGATCGGTGGTACTCCACAGGTCAACACTTTTCAGGCTACTTTCCATTATCAGATGGCTTACAGAGTGCAAGATCATGCCTTGGATCTTATGGTCCCAGGCCAAGACAACTCAGGTGATGCGCTGCTCATAAACATCGACTCTAATGCAACGCCAACCTGCACATATGTTCCTAAACAGCTATCCAGAGAAGAGCTCACAAAGCTACTTCCAGAAAAATGGATAACTAACTACGAACAGATCCACCAAGCACCGGTCCAGACAACGACAACTCCAGAGTTTATCCGTCATCAGGATGGACATGTCGAAGTCAGGTTTGACAGACAAGATCGAAGAGATGTTTTCTCCTTGATGCATATGATGCAACCGGTAGAAGCTCCAGCACAGACACCACATAATCCTTTCGATGTATGTGACTGTCAAAATTGCCTTGATGAGGCATATAAGCTAGAGTATGAAGATGAAGACAACCAGAGAAAGAAGAAAGGTTCACAGTTTACTCTCAAATAGAGGTATGAAGCTGGAGACCCAACAGTTGGTCTTCTTGGTGAACCATCAGGAAAGTTTGACTACTATGTCCTGTATGGTAATTCAAAACCCAAACCTAAACCACCAAAACATTCACCCACACCACCCAAAGAATGTTTCACCCTTACACCAGCACCCTCACCCCAAAATTACCACACCGAATTCCCACCTTTATCCACCTTTGAGAATGTCCAGCAAAAGGCCCGACATAGTTGGAAGATTGAGAACCCAACCACCATAGGTGCAAATGGTGTCCAACACCAGATTACCCAAGCTGAAGCCACTTTGAACTAGCAAAGTGAAAACGCTGTTGCTCAAAACAACGCTCTTAAATCCATCATTGCAAAGCAAGAAGATCTCTAAAAGTCCCAAGCAGCCATGTCCAACAGAATGTCTGGACTTGAAGGAATCATATATGAAATTAAGAATAAAATTCTTGGTATTCATAATGAATTACTTCAAATGGCTTACAACAACCCAGGCATGGTAAGCACAAGAAGCGTTGCCCAGACTGAGAAGGAAGCTGAAATGAAGTTCCTAAAAGCACAACTTGCAGATCTGGAAAGACAACACAAGCAGCAGAGAGACTCAACGCTAGCAGATGATCCATGGAGACTACCCTCCTCACCATTCGTGAGAGCAGCCTTTGATCCTCAACCACTGCAAATTTCATCATATCCTGAAGACTCACCGTCTTTACGATTATGGTCAAGTGAGCAAGCTAAGATCAAAGCAAGGAAACAAAGGTCATCTCCTACAACTTCCATGACATCTGACAGCTCAAATCAAAGACCATCTATAAGTAAACCACAAAATCCATCAACGGTCAAGAAGGTTGCTGATGACAGCATGATTATGGCTTCCTCTAAAGCCCCAGAAGATGTCCCAATCAAGCCATATGATCCGGTTGCCTCCTTCCTTTCAGCTCTTAGACGAAAAGATTATGTTGAGCAACCACTGATTTTGACTGATTCAGATGATGAGTCCGCTTCTGATGATACAGAAATAGATGCGTCTTCTGCAAACCCAAAACCCATCTATTCGGCACAGCATCAGAAACCGCACAGAACAAAAGTGCCTCCCTCACCAATTGCCAAAGTCCACTTATTAACCAATACGTATGTAAAACCTACCCCGGTCGTTGCATTCTTTGATACAGGTTCTGCAGCCTCCGTCCTAGACCCAGAGATTCTCCCATCAGAATTCTGGAGGCCTTGTCGCAGATACTTCGTAGCGGCAAACGGATAAACTTTTAAAATAGACAAAATCAGCATTCCAATACATCTCAGGCTTTTCCCGACATGCACAGTCCGGCACAAGTTTTTGGGATCAAATGGCCATGGAAAAGACCTCCTCATTGGATTTGATAACCTATATAGGCTACGAGATTTAAGATATGGAGAAGAAGGTCTTAGATACAAAAAGTTTACAAATCCCTAGAGCACAGTCCCACGGCTTTACATGGCCTCCCCTCTTCCCATAGAAGACATTAAGCGCAGGATTACCGAAACATTGTGCGCATCCAACCATACAGAATTCTTAACAAAGCATAAGTCCCCATTATGGCTAAACCCCTCCTTTTTCGTTTCTCTGCCATTCAAGCAAAATGAAGACATCAACCCCACACGGGCAAGCCACCCAGGGATGAACCCAGAGCACACACAGTTAGCAGTTCAAGAGTGTGCTGAATTAGTCAAACAAGACCTCATAGAACCAACAATGTCCCAATGGGCGTGTGAAGCCTTTTATGTGAATAAAAGGAGTGAACAAGTTCGAGGGAAATTAAGGCTGGTGATCAATTATCAACCTTTAAACCATTTCTTGGCAGATGACAAGTTCCCACTCCCTCAGAAGAAATCATTGTTCCAATCCTTGGTCAATGCAAAAATTCTCTCAAAATTTGACCTCAAAGCGGGTTTTTGGCAACTAGGTATTAAGCCGGAGTACAGACCAAAAACAGCATTTTGTATTCCTAACCATCACTACCAATTGAAGGTTATGCCATTTGGTTTAAAAAATGCGCCGTCAGTATTTCAGAAAGCTATGGTTCGAATATTTGAGCCAATCCTTGAAAATGCATTGATATATATCGATGACATCCTCCTGTTCTCAGAAGACGAAGAATCCCATGCTGAACTCCTTCTAAAATTCCATTCGATTGTCCAGCAATATGGGATAATGCTCTCAGAAAAAAAGATGGAAGTTGGGGTTAACAACATTGAATTCCTCGGGATGAAAATCACTGACGGAAAATACCAACCACAACCGCACATAGCCCAAGAGCTGCATCGTTTTCCAGATATGCTGACGTCACAAAAGGAGATCCAACAGTTCCTTGGCTTAGTCAATTATATGGCTGAATTTTTGCCAAAATTGTCAAAACATACAGGGTACCTATACCCTATGTTGAAAAAGAATCCTCCAGAATGGTCTGAAAAGCAGACAGAGACTGTCAAACAAATAAAGCAACTTGCTGATGTGATGCCACCTTTAAAGATTCCCGCACCAGCAGACAAGCGAATCTTACAGACAGATGCTAGTGATGAATACTGGGCAGCAGTCCTACTTGCAGAAGACGACAAAGGTACAAGAACTATTTGTGGTTACAAAAGTGGCACGTTCAAAGATTCAGAAAAGCATTACCACTCCACGTATAAAGAAATCTTAGCGGCTAAGAGAGGAATCGAAAAGTTTCAATTCCATCTTATCAACTATACTTTTCTGATTGAAATGGACATGTCATCTTTCCCAAAGATGTTACAGTTCAAAAGAAAGGCTCTCCCAGAAGCCCAATTATTAAGATGGGCAAACTGGTTTTCTCAATTGTCGTTTACTGTTAAACACATCATAGGAAATAGTAATATTCTGGCAGACTTTTTATCCAGGCCAAAACCCTATAAAAAGGACACCAAGATGTTACAATATCCCCACAACAACTGCCATATTCTACCAGCCATCTACACAATGAGTAAAGTTGACACCTCTAGCTCATCCAGTCTCCCGCTTGGACAAGAATTCAAAGAGAAGGAAAGGCACTATTACATCATGCATGACCTCATGATACATTATTCATGAGGGCCTACTACAATAATTCAAACAAGAATACAAATACAATGACATAAGCGCTTACGTCACTTTAAGAGTGATTAAGCTTTATTTATCCTAAGCACACCATTAACCACTTTAAGAGTGATTAATCTAATTCAAACATAAAACACTCATAAACACACTTAAACAAACTTGAATCTTCTTCTTTACGGATAAGCCAGATTACTTCCAGCGGGAATCTGGGTGAGATGGGTCGTCTTCATACGGGTCTGTTGGGTCATCGTCTTCGTAGGGATCTGGTGAGTCATCTGCTTGTGAGTCACTGGCTTCAGGCGGTTTTGCTGGATCGTCATCTTCATAGGGATCTTTTCCGTTTGGCAAGAGGCCTTCAGCTTTTAACCTATCGCGAAATTCTTTTGGCGGGGTCCAGATCTCTACCTTGATCCAATCTTTAGCTATCTCTAGGATGGGACGAGAGATGTGACCTGGAGGCGGAGGAGGTACATTAATTATGTGCATACTAATTCATACCTCTTTTTGTATCTAAGAAGATCGTCTGCGTCTAGAATTGATCAACTATATGAAATTTCATATATGTCTGATGATTCTAAAATCCCTATTACTAGTATGCCCATAGTCAACCCTTATAGTGTCTTCTCCAAACCTCATAATTCTTTATCCACGAAGGTAAAAAGGATTATAGGTTCTTCGTCTAGTCCTCTAGTCAAGGAGTTTGTTCAAACTTCCAAGTATAACTCACACCAACTCCCTGCCACAACGTCTGAACACCTAGTCTCTGTCTTGTTCTTCTTTTATATTTTGGGTCATTTGAGTCTATCGAGTCTTTTCTTTTATAACCTTTGAGTCTAGCCATAGAGTCTCCCCCTGTTCTTACTGGTCTTATATAGATCAGCCATAACCCCCCCCCCCCCCTTATCTGGTATCAGAGCCATAAGCGCTCATATTCCTCCTTTCTAAGGTTTGATTAGTATGCTCTGTGTCTGCAGGCTTAGCTCCTGATCTTTCACAACAGAAAACTAACCTTACAAGGCTTGAACAGACTGGTCCGACACACTGAACCTTTATCGAGTCGTAGACAGCTTGTTGTGAGTGGTAAGTCGACAGAGGGTCGCGGTAAGTCTCAATTTGGTACGAGCTGGGAAAACTTGATAATTGTTAGAGGAGTCTAAACCCAATTATGAATCAAGATCAAGGTCTATCCCGTTCTAGTTCTTCTTGGGTCTGAATCGTCTCTCCGTTTTCCTCGTGGTGTTGAAACCTTTAAGGATTTTAGACCCTTTTGAACAGCCACATGCAGACTCGTCTTTGCATCCGATCTTTAGGTGCTTGTCACTGCATGCTGAGCCTAGGCGCTTTCCAGTTTTTTCAAACTCGACTAAGAACCGCTGCTGGTTACATAGTTTGGTTAGAGCATTCATGATCAACTGGTAGAGGCCTCCTAGCGAGACATTGGCTACCGTTTGATTTTTGTTTTCTAACATCCTGTACGCTTCATTTGTCAACGATTCGGGGAAGGAGTTGAGAAAAACTTGCTTGAGATTAACATCATCGATACCATTCAGGCAGTAAAACCTTTCTGACATTCGATTGTAATGTTTCTCAAGGTCCTTTTGTTTGAAAGAGCAGCATTTCATTTTTAAGAATTCATCTCTAGCTCTTATCTTGTGTTCAATAGGATCTCCAACAAATTCAAGTTGGATTTCTCTTATGAATGCTTCTGGGGCCTGGCATTGAAGGAGTTGGAGATGTCGGTATTCTCCAAGGCTAAGATACCAATCCCTGAGTCTTCCTTGGCATCTTGCTAGAAACCTTTTAATGACCATGGCAATGTCATAGTATTGGAGCTCTGCTTCACACCATGTTAGCATTTCAATACTTCTATCAAGCCATTTTGATGGTGGGATGTCATCAAAGGTGAATTTGGTCTTTGAGTCTGTGACTGGATGTTGTTGTAGGCTTCCACTCTGAGCCGCATGGTTTGAGGCATTATCATCATTTTCATTTACTTCGGAATGAAAATCATACCTCTCAGTGCGTTCTGGTTCAGTCATGAAGAGGTGCTCAAATTCTTCTGCTGGGCTTACGTCTTCGTATGACTTTGGCGTGGAATCTTCTGAACATAGGTCAGACTCGTAATCTGATTGTGTTGTGATGACCGGTGCCATAGTCGGCACATTCTGGTTATTTTTGCTCATAGCATGTAAGAATGAGGAGATGGGGTTATCTTTTTCTTTCCCTATGGCTTTAGAGGGAGCCATCATCATGCTATCATCAGCAACCTTCTTGCTTGTTGATGGATCTTGTGGTTTGCTTGTAGATGGTCTCTGGTTTGAGCTGTCAGATGTCATGAAAGTTGCAGGAGATGACCTTTGTTTCCTTGCTTTGATCTTAGCTTGCTCACTTGACCATAATCGTAAAGACGGTGAGTCTTCAGGATTTGATGAAATTTGCAGTGGTTGAGGATCAAAGGCTGCTCTCACGAATGGTGAGGAGGGTAGTCTCCATGGATCATCTGCTAGCGTTGAGACTCTCTGCTGCTTGTGTTGTCTTTCTAGATCTGCAAGTTGTGCTTTTAGGAACTTCATTTCAGCTTCCTTCTCAGTTTGGGCAACGCTTCTTGTGCTTACCATGTCTGGATTGTTGTAAGCCATTTGAAGTAATTCATTATGAATACCAAGAATTTTATTCTTGATTTCATATATGATTCCTTCAAGTCCAGACATCCTGTTGGACAGGGCTGCTTGGGACTTTAAGAGATCCTCTTGCTTTGCAATGATGGATCTAAGAGCGTTGTTTTGAGCAACAGCGTTTTCACTTTGCCAGTTCAAAGTGGCTTCAACAGGGGTAATCTGGTGTTGGACACCATTTGCACCTATGGTGGTTGGGTTCTCAATCTTCCAACTATGTCGGGCCTTTTGCTGGACATTCTCAAAGGTGGATAAAGGTGGGAATTCGGTGTGGTAATTTTGGGGTGAGGGTGCTGGTGTAAGGGTAAAACATTCTTTAGGTGGTGTGGGTGGATGTTTTGGTGGTGGAGGAGGTGATGGTTTTGGTGGTTTAGGTTTGGGTTTTGAATTACCATACAGGACATAGTAGTCAAACTTTCCTGATGGTTCACCAAGAAGACCAACTGTTTGGTCTCCAGCTTCATACCTCTGTTTGAGAGTAAACTGGGAACCTTTCTTCTTTCTCTGGTTGTCTTCTTCTTCATACTCTAGCTTATATGCCTCATCAAGGCAATCTTGACAGTCACATACATCGAAAGGATTATGTGGTGTCTGTGCTGGAGCTTCTACCGGTTGCATCATATGCATCGAGGAGAAAACATCTCTTCGATCTTGTCTGTCAAACCTGACTTCGACATGTCCATCATGATGACGGATAAACTCTGGAGTTGTCGTTGTCTGGACCGGTGCTTGGTGGATCTGTTCGTAGTTAGTTATCCATTTTTCTGGAAGTAGCTTTGTGAGCTCTTCTCTGGATAGCTGTTTAGGAACATATGTGCAGGTTGGTGTTGCATTAGAGTCGATGTCTATGAGCAGCGCATCACCTGAGTTGTCTTGGCCTGGGACCATAAGATCCAAGGCATGATCTTGAACTCTATAAGCCATCTGAAAATGGAAAGTAGCATGAAAAGTGTTGACCTGTGGAGTACCACCGATCTGGATTTGTGCTTTTAAGGCTGTTAAGAGTGAAGGGTCATTAAGGGGCATACAGAAGTTTGGATAGAAGGTGACAAAGACTGTTCCGGCGTTCAAGGTGGTCTGTATAGTACCAATACAGGCGTGTTGATACTGTACAAATCTTGTATCGACTAAAGCGATTCGAGAGAACGCTGGTAACCCTTTCCTTCCATGGAAAGTAAGGGCTAATCTAATGGCACCAAAGTGGATATGTGTATATCCTTGGGCTAGGTAGATCCTTGGAAGATCTGGGGGTAGGGATAGAGTGACTAGGTGTTCAGACGTTGTGGCAGGGAGTTGGTGTGAGTTATACTTGGAAGTTTGAACAAACTCCTTGACAAGAGGACTAGACGAAGAACCTATAATCCTTTTTACCTTCGTGGATAAAGAATTATGAGGTTTGGAGAAGACACTATAAGGGTTGACTATGGGCATACTAGTAATAGGGATTTTAGAATCATCAGACATATATGAAATTTCATATAGTTGATCAATTCTAGACGCAGACGATCTTCTTAGAGAAGAACTAGAACGGGATAGACCTTGATCTTGATTCATAACTGGGTTTAGACTCCTCTAACAATTATTAAGTTTTCCCAGCTCGTACCAAATTGAGACTTACCGCGACCCTCTGTCGACTTACCACTCACAACAAGCTGTCTACGACTCGATAAAGGTTCAGTGTGTCGGACCAGTCTGTTCAAGCCTTGTAAGGTTAGTTTTCTGTTGTGAAAGATCAGGAGCTAAGCCTGCAGACACAGAGCATACTAATCAAACCTTAGAAAGGAGGAACAGGAGCGCTTATGGCTCTGATACCAGATAAGGGATAAGGGGGGGGTTTATGGCTGATCTATATAAGACCAGTAAGAACAGCAAGAGACTCTATGGCTAGACTCAAAGGTTATAAAAGAAAAGACTCGATAGACTCATATGACTCAAAATATAAAAGAAGAACAAGAGAGAATTATAGAAGAAGATTTTATTTCTTTCCAAGGATGCCTTACAAATGAGGGATGCCTTCCTTTTATAGACCAAGGAAAGGCACTATTACATCATGCATGACCTCATGATACATTATTCATGAGGGCCTACTACAATATTTCAAACAAGAATACAAATACAATGACATAAGCGCTTACGTCACTTTAAGAGTGATTAAGCTTTATTTATCCTAAGCACACCATTAACCACTTTAAGAGTGATTAATCTAATACACACATAAAACATAATTAAAAATAATAAACATACTAGAATCTTCTTCCTTATTTTATTTTTTAATCTGAGTCTGTATCTTCTTCAAGCGGAGTACGGGGTGATTGAACTTCTATATCCCATGTGCCTAGTTCGTCTGCTGTGAGGACCAAGGTTGATTTGTAGAGATGGTTGCTGATATGTTCTTTATGAGCTTTAATCCAAGCTTTAGTCCATGGGCTATCATTTTCCCATACATCTGCTCCTTTGATGATATTTGGGGGCATTTCTTCAATTTTTCTTCTATTTGCAACAGCTAAACATTCTCGTATTTTCATCCATTCTTTGGTGTGCCAAACCTTGTAGCTGAGATTTGATGGTTTCTTGTCTAACCAAGCATGTATGAAGGATGAAGGAGCATGGAAGATTGTTGACTGCCCATTTAGGATTGATGTTGGAGGTATGTAACACCCGGGTCTTCGAAACATGATTATGCAGTATTTTTTCGAACCTGCTGCTAACTGAGTAGTCAATTGATGGGCTGGATAGAACCATTGGAGCAGTTTCAGGGTGTTTCTTCTATCTGTTTGCACGTTGCCAAACTGGCAATCCAAAAGATACTGCAGTAGTTTGTTGGTGTTAAAGGACATCGCAATGGTATGAGCCGCAAATAAATACCAGAAGAAACACAAGGCTTCTTTAGGTAGGTTGTAGAGGTTCTTGATATGAAATATATTCATAAATGGGTAATCTGGGTGAAAGATTAGCCCTTTCATGAATAGACCATGCTGTCTGAGAGTGATAGTGAGGAACGTTTTATAGCAAATCAAAGACCTGTCTTTGAGTGCTTGGTCAGCTATTACCTCAATAACCTCTTCAGGGATTTCCTTCTCTTTGAATTCTTGTCCAAGCGGGAGACTGGATGAGCTAGAGGTGTCAACTTTACTCATTGTGTAGATGGCTGGTAGAATATGGCAGTTGTTGTGGGGATATTGTAACATCTTGGTGTCCTTTTTATAGGGTTTTAGCCTGGTTAAAAAGTCTGCCAGAATATTACTATTTCCTTTGATGTGTTTAACAGTAAACGACCATTGAGAAAACCAGTTTGCCCATCTTAATAATTGGGCTTCTGGGAGAGCCTTTCTTTTGAACTGTAACATCTTTGGGAAAGATGACATGTCCATTTCAATCAGAAAAGTATAGTTGATAAGATGGAATTGAAACTTTTCGATTCCTCTCTTAACCGCTAAGATTTCTTTATACGTGGAGTGGTAATGCTTTTCTGAATCTTTGAACGTGCCACTTTTGTAACCACAAATAGTTCTTGTACCTTTGTCGTCTTCTGCAAGTAGGACTGCTGCCCAGTATTCATCACTAGCATCTGTCTGTAAGATTCGCTTGTCTGCTGGTGCGGGAATCTTTAAAGGTGGCATCACATCAGCAACTTGCTTTATTTGTTTGACAGTCTCTGTCTGCTTTTCAGACCATTCTGGAGGATTCTTTTTCAACATAGGGTATAGGTACCCTGTATGTTTTGACAATTTTGGCAAAAATTCAGCCATATAATTGACTAAGCCAAGGAACTGTTGGATCTCCTTTTGTGACGTCAGCATATCTGGAAAACGATGCAGCTCTTGGGCTATGTGCGGTTGTGGTTGGTATTTTCCGTCAGTGATTTTCATCCCGAGGAATTCAATGTTGTTAACCCCAACTTCCATCTTTTTTCTGAGAGCATTATCCCATATTGCTGGACAATCGAATGGAATTTTAGAAGGAGTTCAGCATGGGATTCTTCGTCTTCTAAGAACAGGAGGATGTCATCGATATATATCAATGCATTTTCAAGGATTGGCTCAAATATTCGAACCATAGCTTTCTGAAATACTGACGGCGCATTTTTTAAACCAAATGGCATAACCTTCCATTGGTAGTGATGGTTAGGAATACAAAATGCTGTTTTTGGTCTGTCCTCCGGCTTAATACCTAGTTGCCAAAAACCCGCTTTGAGGTCAAATTTTGAGAGAATTTTTGCATTGACCAAGGATTGGAACAATGATTTCTTCTGAGGGAGTGGGAACTTGTCATCTGCCAAGAAATGGTTTAAAGGTTGATAATTGATCACCAGCCTTAATTTCCCTCGAACTTGTTCACTCCTTTTATTCACATAAAAGGCTTCACACGCCCATTGGGACATTGTTGGTTCTATGAGGTCTTGTTTGACTAATTCAGCACACTCTTGAACTGCTAACTGTGTGTGCTCTGGGTTCATCCCTGGGTGGCTTGCCCGTGTGGGGTTGATGTCTTCATTTTGCTTGAATGGCAGAGAAACGAAAAAGGAGGGGTTTAGCCATAATGGGGACTTATGCTTTGTTAAGAATTCTGTATGGCTGGATGCGCACGATGTTTCGATAATCCTGCGCTTAATGTCTTCTATGGGAAGAGGGGAGACCATGTAAAGCCGTGGGACTGTGCTCCAGGGATTTGTAAACTTTTTGTATCTAAGACCTTCTTCTCCATATCTTAAATCTCATAGCCTGCGTCTGGATGCCGGAGTCTGTATAGTACCAATACAGGCGTGTTGATACTGTACAAATCTTGTATCGACTAAAGCGATTCGAGAGAACGCTGGTAACCCTTTCCTTCCATGAAAAGTAAGGGCAAATCTAATGGCACCAAAGTGGATATGTGTATATCCTTGGGCTAGGCAGATCCTTGGAAGATCTGGGGGTAGGGATAGAGTGACTAGGTGTTCAGACGTTGTGGTAGGGAGTTGGTGTGAGTTATACTTGGAAGTTTGAACAAACTCCTTGACAAGCGGACTAGACGAAGAACCTAACCTTACAAAGGTTATAGACCAGTGACTCAAACCTGCAGACACAGCCATAAACGATCTTCATTGATTCCTCAATAATGTTGTGTTTTGACAAGTAAACTCGATAAGCAATGGATTGGGATGAATATCTGACAAAAAATCCATCACTTGCTTTTTCATCAAATTTTGCTAAACAATCCGAGGTATTCAATACAAACACAAGACAACCGAATGATCTTAAGAAACCAATTTGTGGTATTCTTTTGAAAAGCAATTCATAAGGTGTCTTATTATGTGGTTTGACAATGAGACTTCTGTTTTGAACAAAACATGTTGTTGAACTGCTTCTGCCTAAAAGGTGATTAGCAGTTTAGAATCAGCAAGCATTGTTCGAGCAGCTTCGATTAAAGTCCGGTTCTTGCGTTTACAACTCCATTTTGTTGTGGAGTTCTAGCTGCAATGAACTGTCTCTTTATCCCCTTTTCTGCACAAAAAGTTTCAAACACATCATTCTTAAATTCAGTTCCAATATCACTTCTCATTATCTTAACTTTGCAATCAAATTGATTTTCAATTTTTGTAATGAAAGCTTTTAGAATTTATGCGGTTTCACTTTTTCTATACATGAAAAACACCCATGTAAATCTGGAAAAGTCATCGATCACGACAAGACAATATTGCTTCTTTGTATGACTTAAAACATTTGTTGGTCCAAACAAGTCCATATGTAAAAGTTTTAATGGTGTAACATTTGAGTTCACAATTTTTGTCTTGTGTGATGTACGATGTTGTTGTTTTCCTTTTAAACAAGCTAAGCACTTTTCTATGACAGAGAATTTATTTTGAGGTATACCCACTACATGATCATTTTTAACTAAATTGTTCATGTTATTGTAGTGAGTATGACCAAGACGTCTGTGCCAAAGAACAGATTCATCAATGGATGCTTTTGAAAGCAGACAAGTTTCTTGAACATTGTTAGACATAGAACTCATGTCCATCATATAAATGTTGTTATGTCTGGGTGCTTTCATTTGTATCCATTCTTCTGGGATTTGAAATCCAGGCTTCAAGATATAGCAGAACTTGTCATCAAAAATCGTCTCGTAAGATTTGTCACATATTTGTGTAACACTCAGCAAGTTGAATTTGAGTTGTTCACAATAGTTGTGTAACACTCATCAAAAATCAAAAATCAAAAATCGCCTTAGCGGAATTAATCGAGTTTTTAAGGTTTTTAAAACATTAACCTTAAAATTATATTTTTATCACGTTTATATTTTATTTTCAACATGGACCAATCCCATCCATATTATACAGGGTCTCGACGAGGCCGAACCGATTATTAGTTTAAGTCTCGTTTCCCGGGCTTTTACTAGCATTACCTCCCGTAAGGTATTTTTATTCATTATTATACCTTAGCATGAGGTTTATCTACATAATTTCAAATGTTTAACTTATTAATTTACCACTAATGGTAATTAATTTGTTAACTTGTCGTTAACTCGGTTTATTAACGAATACGTTTTCAGGGTGTTACACTTTCGATAGTAGTAATATATGAATTTAATCTTTTGGCTATATGTTGCATAAAATTATGTTTGTCATGTTATAATTCATAGAGAATGTTGTTCCAATAACAAATCACGTTTATATAATGGTTCAAAATCCTTTTAAAAATAAGGTTATAACAAATCAAGTTTATATAATGGTTCAGAATCCTTTTGAAAATATGGTCTTGAAAAGGTAATAAATAAAATATAAGCCATACCGGATAATCCTATTTAAGATTAGGTGGCTTAGCCGTGTAGAGGATAGAGAAATCAAATATGATGTTCTCATATTCTAGGATCTTGAATCCTTAAACATAGTTGAATCTGCAAGTATAACTTGAAACTTAACCAAATAAACTGGGGTTAAACCCAAATATAATGCTATATTGTTAATCCAATTAAACACATTTCCTGTGAGTATAATTTTCTATAAAACTTAATTTTCCAAACCCGGTTTTTAAAAATTTTATAATCATTCTTATTAGGTGTTTGAGGATGACGTGCCAAACGAGGGCGGTCTTTGCTGTCGTTGATAAGTTTTTTCTAGTTCCCGAGCGGGTTATATGATTAATGCCTTAATGGCGTCGACGTGGTATCAATATTACATCAGCAAAAATCAGGCTAATGATGCATGGTTGGTCAAAAATAAAATTAGGTATGACGGTCCAAAGCCAAATACATTCTTATAACTACCCCGTTTGTCATATATTCATATCCATTCTAAATAATCATATTTTCAGGCGCAGCCTAATTCAAGATGACGACTAGCGTATGGTTCTCACAATACGTTATAGTTTACGTCTAGGCATAAAGATAATGTTAATTACGATTTTACCACTAGCCAAATTTCAACTTTTGTTTTTTTACCGACATATTTACAATTTTAGTCCTTCACTTTGACTAATTATCATTTTGACACCTAATAACCAGTTTTCAACTTTGACTCCTTACTTTACTTTGATATATTTACGACTTGAACTCTCATGTTTTGACTTAGTTATCGTTTTAACCTCTAACTTTTAATATGTCTTCGTTTTTAATGTGTGACACATTATGGCTTTACACCATAACGTGTGACGAAATCACAAACAAGAGGCCCAACCACGTGACCCGGCCACTACATTACGCGACCCGATCTAAACTCTAGCTTATATAAAACTTGTAATATCACATGTATACATAAATGTAAGTTGTATACATGACTGCCAAATACAAACCTTAAAGAGTTTTGAAGTCAACATAACAATGTATAGTTAGTTCATTCTAATTACTTTTAGATCTAAATACCTTTGAATACTTTTGGTTAGGATTTATAGTCGTTTGGTCATAATGTTTAACTTATGTTTCCTTTGGAAAACTAGGGTTTTCTTGTTATAAAGTGATATTGTTTAAATGTACAATGAGTATTATTTATGATAACTAGACAGTTAGGGTTTACACCCTTTACTAAAACAGATTATTAAACTGGGTTTTATATGGCTTACGGGTGGTCTGTTCTTAACAGTAATCTTCTATTATTTAGGCCCAACCTGAGATAGATAGGAGCCTACGACCTATGATTCTCTCACTTAGGCTTTAAGAATAAACCATGGTCATGTTGCAATTATAATAGCCTTTACACTCTAACCCACCACTTGAATTCGTCTAACATTTCAACCTACTTCCACCTAGATGTGTAAAATATCTTCACATCCATTGTCTTGTACTTCTATACTTATGTACAATAAACACATCTAGATTTTACTCTTCTAAGTTACCCCCTCCCCCAACCTTCTCAACATTACTCCTGAGGGACAACTTTTAGTGAGCCAATCTCTAGTAGCTCACGATCCACCTTAACTACTTTATACTTCTAACACAATGTCTATTACATTAATTTAACACATTAAATACATTAACTGTTGAACAATGAGACAATAATTTAGCTAAACGCACCCCAATATGAAACAAATGAGTTGATGCTCTCGAAAAACATCAGAGGTATGGTACGAAAGCGAATGAAGTGCTTTTGAAGCAAGTAAAACTCAAGCATCTAACAGTTTTGATTTTCTATATTAACATACATGGTCATTATGTAGCCGCCTATATGATGACAACAGGTTGATTCAGGTAATCTCATTTAGAGGCGCAAACAATAGCCCAACATATTTGTGACTATACTAACATGTAAAAACTTCATTTTGTAAGAAGAATTACTACAACGTGAGGGGGCATGACAGTTTGAAAAATACGATGATCGTGACATGTTTAGAAAGGTAATTTATTTCATCTTTTAACTTACGGTTAACAAAATATAAGCTTTTATTTTGTTTAAAAATAAATTATTGGTTTTATATCAACTGGAGCAGGATGCTCGGACTGCGAAAAAAGGGTTGTGAGTTAATGCTAAAGCCGAACCGCCATGTTAAACCTATTTTTCAACCCACAACCCTTTCTTCGCAATCCGACCATCCTGCTCCAGCTGATATAAAAACCAAAAACTTATTTTTAAACAAAATAAAAGCTTATATTTTACTAAACATAGATTAAAATATGCAATAAACTACATTTCTAAACTTGTCACGGTTATCGTTTTTTTCAAAATGTCATGTTGTCCCACGTTGTAGTAATTCTTTCTACAAAATTAAGTTTTACATATTAGTATAGTCATAAATATTTTAAGCTATTGTTTGTCTTTAATAAGATCACCTGAATCAACTTATTGTCATCATAAACATCTGCCACACAACGACCATGAGAGCCAACATAAAAAGTCGAAACTGTCAAATGTTTGAGTTTTACCAGCTCCCAAAACACCTTCTTCGCTTTTATACCATACCTCTGATGTTTTTCAGGAGCATCAATTCCTCCATTTCTATGGTGTGTTTAGCCAAATTATGGTCTTCTTGTTCATCAGTTAATGTATTTTTTATGTGTTAAATTTATGTAATAGACATTGTGTTAGAAGTATAAAATAGTCAAGACGGCTCATGAGCTACTAAAAATTGGCTCACTAAAGGTTGTCCCTCATAAATAATGTTGAGAATGTGGAGAGGGTAACTTAAATGAGAACCAAATGTGTTTACTGTACATAACTATAAAAATACAATACAATGCAGGTGAAGACATTTTACACATCTAGGTGAATGTAGGTTGAAATGTTTGACGAATTCAAGTGATAGGTTAGAGTGTAAAGGCTATTATAATTGCAACATGACTATGCTTTATTCTGAAAAACTAAGCGAGTGATTGATAAGTCATGGCCTCCGATTTATCTCGAGTTGGGTCCAAATAATAGAAGATTGCAGTTAGGACTTAGGAACAGACCACCCCATAATCCATATAAAACCAAGTTAAACAATCTATTTTAGTAAATGATGCAAACTATAACTGTCTAGTTATTATAAATAATGTTCATTGTACTTGTAAACAATATCACTTTATATTAAAAAAAACCTAGTTGCCGAAAGTGAACATAGGTTAAACACTGTGACCGAACCACTATAAATCCTAACAAAAAGTATTCAAAGATACTTAGAATTAAAATAGTTAGCATGAACTAACTATACAGTGTTACGTTTACGTGTATACAACTTACATTTGCATGTTTTGACTTCAAAACTCTTTAAGCTTTATGTATACACATGATATTACTAGTTTTATATAGACTAAATTTTAGACCGGGTCACGGAGCCGGCTCACACGGTTAGATCTCGTGTTTTTTACTTCGTCACATGTGTTGATAAAAAAAGTCCATGTCTCGTACGACAAGGTACATAAGCGTAATGTTTCACACATTAAAAACGAAAACATATCAAAAGTTAGAAATCAAAACGATAACCAAGTCAAAACATGAAAATTCAAGTCGTAAGTATGTCAAAAGTAAGGGGTCAAAGTAAAAAACTGGTTTTCAAGGGCTAAAATGATAATTAGTCAAAGTCGGAAACTAAAATCATAAATATGTCAAAGTTCAAAAAAACAAAAAAAATACAAAAGTTGAAATTTGACTAGTGATAAAATTGTAATTAACATTATCTATATGCCTAGATTGAAAGGCATAAGCGACCTTCCAAAATAAGAAGTATATAAATTATTTTATTCCTAAAATATAATGTATTTTGAGAATCATACGTTGTTCTTCATCTTGAATTAAGTTGGCCAAAAAATTTGATTAATTAGAATAGGTAATTTAAACGTCTAAAAACAAAAAAATATACGACAAACGAGGTACTTATAAAAACATATTTGGCTCTGAACCACCATACGGCCATACCTAACTTTATTTTTGACCAACCATGCATTAAGCAAGCCATTAACCATATAAACCACTCGGAACATGAAAAACATTTCAACGACAGCAAGGAAACTGAGTTTGGGAAAATGAGTTTGGTAGAAGATTATACTCACAGGAAATATGTTTAATTGAAATAACAGTATAGCATCCTGAAGCGGGTTGTCTTTTGAAATGGAATATCATTGAGATGCTCTAAGGGGACCTGTAGTTTTCTATATGTCAGAAACGCCTTTAGAAAAAGAAGTTACAACCACAAATTAGTCTTATTTTTTATATAAATTTCCTACATAAATGGTCCATGTTAGGAATGTTCAAAAATACCTAAATCCGAATACCTTAGTGAAAAAATCAAAAACTCCAAACACAAGTTATCTAAAATTCCAGTTATCTGAAGTTTCATATACTTATTTTTGAAAAATTCAGATGATATCGAAATATGAATTTTTAAATTTTTTATTCACTATATTCATCAAAAAATATCTATACAAACCATAAAGAAGTCTCTAATATCAATTGAAACTATAGAAAGAACAGCTGAAGTGAATAACATAAATGCCTGAAGAAGAAATATAGAGAAAAACTTAAACCCTAGGTGATGTTTAGAGCGCACCGTTGAAGCTGGAACGATGGTGTTTCATATTCGTCGGAACGTCAAGTGAGCAGAAGCATGATTGGGAATTTGAAAGTATTTTCAAAAAAACCTAAACCCTAAGTGAATATGAGCGTGAGAGAAAATATTTTGGACTGGGGCTGCCTAAAGTAGGCGAGCCTTAGACCACTAAGTATGAGTAGGCCACAATTTTTTAAGCCTATTAAAATAAAACTTTTTATGCATGGAAATTGGAATTGGAATGGCAAAGCCTTAGTAAACCAAATGACAGTAAGAGCTTCTGGAATGGAGATGAGGTGGGTGCAGCTCTGTTAACTATTAGCACCACCTGTAACCCTACCAGCGTGATAGGGTCTGCCGAACCCGGCAGTACTACTCAAATTTCTCCGTTATATCCACTGTATATACTAATAATCTCGCCTAAAAGGAAATGACTTTATAATTTCGAACGTGTATGCTCAATAAAATAAATCATTATAGAAATTCATTTATCAAAAGAAGTTGCCCAAAGGCATAAAACGCAGCCGGAATGCCCTACCCAAAGGCCGATAGAATCTTACTCGAAAGCCCTACCCAAAGGTATAACATGCAGCCTTAATTGGCCTAGCTCGAAGGCATAAACGTAACCCAAAGACCCTACCCGAAGGTATAAAATGCAACCGCGCCCGAAAGCGCTTAAAAATATTTGTATATTTTTTCTCCGAAAAAGATTTAAAAGAAAACAAAGAACTCACCTTAAAAAAACAAACAAGTACACGTATGCACGTCATTGTTGAACAGTTTACACGAATTCCCTATTGTTAAACAATAATATTAGAACGGTGTTATTATACACGTGCGGTTAAGCTCTTCTAATTGATCAATGAGTGTTATTTGTTTACTTATTACCATTCGATTGCACCTATGTTTCTCATCCAATTATTAGTATCACTTAAATAATCATAGATGGTATATTATACAATCTATATACATATTTTATTTATAATATAATAAAGTAATAATTATATGCCTTCATGACATGGATCCATACATTATATTGCCTTTATTTGTACATACATGTATAAATGTATATTTTTTTATTTAAAAAGTAATATATGAATACTATTCATAACTATTTTACTTGGTACAATGATATGTAATATCAAGGGTGGATCTATATTGAGGGTAGGGGTAGCCTGGGCTACAGGTCAATTTTGGTGCGTAATGCATTTTTTTGTTTTTTTCTCCGTTTTATGATTATGATACCCCTTAAATTCACTCATCTCTTTAGAGAAGTTAAAGTTTAAAAAGAAGAGTTGTTTTAAGATTTTCTGGTCAGCACCAACAGTTCTTGCTGGTGCTTGGACTTTTGTAAATATGTTCGACAAGAAGAAGATGAACTTTAAAATATATAAAGAAAATAACTTGTGGTTAATAATGATTTTCAAAATTACCTTATCAGACAGCTTTTGAGTGTTACCTAGCTAACAAAAAAAATACCAAAAATAGTATAATATTTCATTTCTTTTTGTTAAAAATAGTATATGTTTCGTATAGAATACAACACATACATTTACATCCCCTTCAAAGTTCAAATGAAACATGTTAACATATCAACTTTTATATTAGTTTTTTTTCTTTATTGTTATTACTAATTTTAATTAAATGTTTTTTAATCTTCATATTCAGTATCATGTATCTTAAGATCTTGAAATTAGAGTAACAATAGAATGATGATCGAATGAGTGAAATATATTTGAACAATATTCTAGTCTGTCTGTCTGAAAGAGAAAACATTTGATAAAGTAACAGATGACGGTGTAATTGTGTAATATGAATGCACAGCAAATTTTTAGGACAGACAGGTAATAGATTTGTCCTCTTCGTTTTTTATTGTTGTGCATTCATACACGATAAATAGGTAATAGATTTGTCATCTTCGTTCTGATATTATTTGACAAATCTATTACTTATTTATTGTATACGAATGCACAGCAAATTTTTTAAAATACCCCTTAAATTTTAGGCTAGAACTATCATTATGTAATATACATCCACTTATTCATACATATATCTACCCGTCATGTACATATACCATTTAGAATGTTTCAACCATCATCAAATCAAATTTTCCTTTAGTAAACTTTTATAGTATAACGAGCTCATGTTTTGATTTATCAAAAATGAGTAAACTGCAGTTTTGGTCCCTGTGTTTTGATATCATTAACAATTTTAGTCTCACCTTAACAGTTTTGGTTCCTGTGTTTTTATTTTCTAACAGTTTTGGTCCCGAACACTAACTTCATTTAATTTTCCGTTAAATCTCTCTAACATGTGGAGTAAAAACATCATTTATCTCACTCTTTTTTACAAACGACTAAATAAAAATATTAACATACATGATGACTTAGATAAAAGAGATGGGCAAATGGTATTTTTACCCTTCAGATGTGGGGCGCGTGTGAGAGACTTAGTAAAAACGCCGAAACAACCCACCACAGCAACAGTCCACCATTAACCACCACAAAACTCACCATCATCAGCCATCTGCCTCGCTGCTGCTGCGGTTGTTGCATCCCATCCCCGTCACACTACACCATCATACATACACTTCGAGCTTCTTTGAACCACCACCATCTCTACCTACTTCAGCCGCTAGAGTAGCTTCTTTTAAACACCACCATCTCCGACAATAGGTCTGTTTATGTTGCTTACGCAGGTGGACGTTGTAGGGGAGGTGGCCGGAACTCGCCGGAAGAGGTGGTGGCGGCTGGAAAATTTAGAGGTGGTTCTAGGGTTTTGAGAAATAAGACTGAGGTGAGATGAGGATGTATTTATAGTTAGGTTTTCATGAGGGTTTAACTTAAATAAATAGAGTAAACTGCGATTTTGATCCCGGTATTTTGACATTATTAATGGTTTTTGTCTCGTCTTAACAGTTTATGATTATTTCTATTGGAAAATAAAAACACAGAACCAAAACTGTTAAAATGGAAATGAAACTGTTAATGGTATCAAAACACAATGACTAAAACTGCAGTTTACTCGAAATAAATATCACGTATAACTTACTAAGTCTCGTGTCATTTCTCATCTCGAATCTTCGCTAAGACTAATATTCCATATAAGATTTTCCAAATCGTTTCTAGTATTATTTTAGTTACATGGAATTTAATTTATATTAATTAACTTTCTTAATAATTATGTGTTTTCTACCCACTTTGTATTTCAATACGTTTGTTTGTTATAAAATCAATTACTTTGACTTTTTATATGTTTATAATGCATATTTAATATTAATATATTGAATAAAAACACGCTATAATGTATCGGGTCTTTAAGGAACTCGTTTATCATGTTTGGCCTTCATTGGGTCTTTAGGCTAATTCACTTAAAAATCATGATTTAAGATTTTAAGATAATATAATTAGCAGAATTATGTTAACGAAGTTATCCTGAGAAAAAAAAATAGAAGAATTAATTATAAAACCTAAACGGATTGGCGGGTCAACCAGTTTTTTAAATGTTTCAAATCGAAAACGACCCATTTGTGTATGGTCAACCCGACATGACCCGTATTTTTAAATGGATTATATTTGTCATCCCAAAACCTGATTACTTCCGTGTCGTGTTCAGATCGTGTTTTGTGTCGTGTCGGGATTTGAGTCAAATCATTCGATCCTAGTTTCAGGCTTCAGCAGATATTCTATGCAATCTCTTTGACTGTTTGGATCGAATGCTTTGAACGTAACGTGTCAAAGTAAAAAATGCGTAATGTCAAACCCGAGCACCACACATTAAAGTCATCATCGTAACGCGACGAACCAAACCGATTATGAGCAAACATCATTAGTGTTGGTATTGGTGTTATCAAAAACAGTTTAATATTCGTTTTATAGTTTCAAATGAGCCAAACCAATAACAACTAAAGCCACGCTAATTAGCATTGGAAAGGGAAAAAACCAAAAAAGCTCTTACCACATAACACGGGAAAAACATATTTTTGTGTAAATAGAATTAGGTATGCGGGTTATTATTTCTCACAAACCCTACCAATAGCTCATAAACAAAAATGTAAAAAAAAAATTAAATACAAAAACAAAACACAAAAAACAACCAACAAATCTTGCAACCACAAGATGATTAAAAAATAACTTGTATACACAACAAATGAGCTACAAAATCCAAATCTTAAGTTGTATATGATATTTATAAAAGCCACTTACAAATCTTGTTCTTAGTATGAATTCAAATGTACAAAGCATTATTAGAACTAAAAGACATGATGAACAAAGCATTTAAAATGAAAAATTGTTTTCTTTTTCCATGTACCATTGCATACATGTATAGAGGCAGCAGAATAATGAAAACAACAGGGTGCCATCCTATGATCATTCCCGACTCCTTTGAATTCCGATCCAACGCGCATAATCAACCCACCTGTTAACCAAACCAAGTAACAAGAGAATTAAAAAGATAATATGTTAACCTGTATGTGATGATGAAGATGAGGATGAAGATATAATTACATTAAGGAGCCTATAAACGTGTTGCCAGTTCGGACTGCAAAGCAGATAGCACTCAGTATAAGCTTATGTTGGTGGAGCAATGGTTCTAACATCCGTTGTTCGATTACCCCTGCCAATACTTGGTACCTGGAAAAAACAAAATAATTCAAAGTAATGAAGAAAATAAGTGTTCATTGTTCCTATTGCTCTCTCAACCACCACCACCGCCGCCACATTTCAACTTCTTTAACAAATTTACAAACAAACATTGTCAACCAAATGCATTTTAAACAATGTGTAATAGTCTGTATAGATATTGAGTTGCATGTGTTGTGTGGGAAAACATTTTAAACGATTGATACTTAGTTCTAAGTTAGAATCAAGAGCAATACACTTAGGAGTGGATATGTTGACTACTATTCACATACTATGATAATTTACTTTAGTGGCCGTCTTTTTAACCAACTTCAAATCAACCTCGGGTAATGACTGAATGATTTATAAAACCAGATAGATGAAAAGGTTGAGCAGTAACATAAAAAGGTACCTGAGATTGCTAGAAACTGACATATAGACACCATAAGCTACACTAGTCGATAAAATGGGGATGTCCTCATCAGCTTCAACAGCAAACGATTTATCAATCGCCTTCCTTGCATTAATCAACGCATTTGTTACACCCGTCCCAACCTGATACATATATATACAAAACATCCATCAGCATAGCCTATCGTATTTCAAAGAATATGTCAGTTATCACCACCATCAATCATCATAATGAAGTTTGATACTTTTCACAATCAGTCAGTAACCTTCTAATTATTCGTTGATCATACTAGATATCCAATTATTTACAACTTTGAACATACAAATTACTTCACTTGAATCCAATTATTTTTAACTTTGAACATAGACAACGTTTGGCTTGTTTTAGTATATCTAAGAAAGACGATGTAGATGATTATGTAATTGAGAGTTCTTTGTTTGTCAAAAGAAGAAATATTGATTGTGCCATTAAACCTACTTTAAGCAGAGGTTCTCAATTAACATAACAACTTAATAACAAAATATGGATAAAACTCAAACAAAATGTTTTGAATAGTATCTTGGGCAGCAAAACAAACTGTTCTCTTGTATAATGCATCAAAACTGAAAAAAGTAATTATATCCCTATTTGGGACGAAGCTATGAACAGCAGGAACTTCCCACCAAGATACCAACTCTAAAGGCAATGAATTTTTTTTAAAAGTATACAACATTCACTTACCAGAGATGCACCAGTCCCAACAGCAAACAGCTTGGCTCCATTACGCTGCAGAAACCATAATAAACAATTTAAAGCCTACTAATTCAAAAAATATATATTCATATTGTAAATTATTATAAAGATGGCAATATAGACCCGTTTGCTTATGAATGGGTTGATTTGTGTTTAGTTTATCTCTAACATGTGAAATAAAAGAAAGTAATTATAAAGGAAACATGTCAAAAGGGTCAAACAGGTGGAAAGTTTTCCAAACTGTAATTATAGCATAACACAAACGAGCTAGAGACGTCCCAGGAAGGTTTATCCAAGTTATTAGGGACATGTATGACGACACTAGGACAATCGTTATATGTTGCATGTAGTATGTAGTATGTTATTTGTATTTTTATTTCATGTTATATTTTAGTATGGATAGGTTATTATGTTGCATGTCTTTGTTGTTTGAATGTGTTTTTATTTCTGTCATCTTGGTTCTCTTTGCATGTTGAGTCAGGGGTCTCGCTGGGAGCAACCACTCTATCTCATGGGATAGGGGCAAGGTTTGCTTCCATCCCAACCCTCCCTAGACCCTACTTTATAAGTGGGATTTACATTGGGTTTGTTTGTTTGTTTAAAGAGTTTGATGATTACTTAAATGATAAGATTTTGGTGATCATGGTAATGAAAATCTAAGAAAGTGTGAACCACTAGTGTTTGAGGTCAAACCAACCTAGTTGTTTCGACCCTTTACCCAACCCTCCCATTTTCCCACTTTTATGTATCATGGTAGCCACATACCACTATGGCACCAATTCTCTGCAAGAATGAATAGGATGTACCAGCCAAAGCAACCTGCATATTGGAGTAAGATAGACACACAAATTAACTCAATAGATACCGGTCAGCAAGCAGATAAGCTCTAAACATAAAAGTGTATATAAATTATTACAGCCATAAAGAGGTAAATGATAGATACGTGAAACTATATTCAAAGTAATACATACAGAAAAATGTTAACAAAATAATTGAGACTACAATCACTATAGGTAAAGCAACTTTGAAAAGTCAAAGGATCAAGTAAATGTGTTCACCTGGAATGCATTATCAGGGCATCCGGCAAAGAACTTGGCAACTTGTCCAGCGTTTACTGCCATGGGTGCTCTAAGAGAAACCGTAGGAGCAGGGAGCCACACAAGCATGAAATCTGCAATTAGAGCCATTATCTAAAACAAACTTCTATTAGCTTTAAATTAACAAAACTAAATTGTTTAAAAAGTATAAACACGTAACCAATAATATCTAGAAACAGTGGCCGAGGCCAGTTCTCCAAGCTATCGCACTATTTTTTAAACTATCGGACCAGAAATTAACACTACAGACAAAAACGTGCGGGGGCGGCGCCCCTTAATAACTTTGCCCTTGTCTAGAAAGATAAAACATAGGCATGCAATCAATACAAAACCATAGAGAACCGCATAAACACTCGTACATAGTGCTTGCCAGATACTATGAAGTATAGGCGGTTATGCGTGTGATACGTATCACAATTATGACACTATATACATGACGGTTCATTATTTAACTTGGTAATTTAAATCGTTTATAGATGAGTAGCCATACCACATCAGCACAAACAAAATCCAGCTCCTTGCTGAAATTTTCTCTTCTCTTTTCCAACTCTGCAGCACTCTACAATACCACCAAAATGTTAAAATTTCATAGTTGACCTTAAAAGTCAAAAATACATTCACTGTATTCACAAATCAATTCAAGTACTTAATTAAACCTACTTTAGATAAATTAATTAATAAGGCTTAATTTGCTCATAATTAATCAAGCTCTGCATAATCTCCTAAAAGTCAAACAACTTCTTCACACAAACGAATTTGATTAATTACAGTAACAATGTTCAAACGGATCTGACTTAAAGCCTTATTCAGATTAATTAGGTTTAATTTGTTGATAAATCATAATCTCCACATATCTAAAATGAATCAGTCTTCTCAAATTTGATTAATTAAAGTAACAATGTTCAATCAAATCTGACTTAAAACCTAAGTCAGATTAACTAGGTTTAATTTGTACACACTTGATATATAAAATGAATCAATCAAATCTCTTAAAAATTGAGCAATTACAATAACAATGCTGAATGAAATTAACAGAAGATGAAGAAACAAACCTTAGTGAAGATGCCAACGCCACATTCAATTCCAACTTTAGTCAAAAACAGATCATCAGCAAGCAAACGTTCCTTAAATCCACTAAATTGAAGCAACCACCGAAACACCACTGATTTCTCAAGTTCTAAATACCTTTTAACAATCGATCCAGGTATTTTTCCGGCATCGATCGAAGCTGCAATGTCCTTAGGTATACTCTCCAAAGTCCTCCCAGCTTCAGCTAATACAAGCAACGCCTCCGCTTTATTCTTCTCCCCTGCATCATCATCATTGTTATCTCCATTGTTGTTGTTATCTCCACCTCCACCTCCTCCGCTACCACCAGAGTTTCCTCCGACGCCGTTTCCACCGGAATGTGAGACGGTGAGAGGAGTAGAACGTTTGTTGTTGTTGTTGTTGATGAATGAGAGATGTGAGTGTGTGGTGAGTTTGAGATTGAGATTGAAGTGAGTGGAGGTGGAGTGGTTGACGGTGGCGGTGGTGGTACGACGGTGGTGACGGTGGTGGTGGTTGATCGGTGAGTGGAGGGAAAAGGATCGGACGGTGGTGAGTGCCATGTGGTGGTGGGGTTTCTCTCTCTTGTTTATGTTTGGTGTCAAGAGAGAGAGAGAGGGTGAAGATGAGAGACAAATGTGTTTATTTGTATGGGGGTGGGGTGGGGTGGGGGTGGGTATCTGAAATGACTGATTTAGCTTTTCTGGTCAACCATCCAACTTTACCCTTTCGTTGAATTTAAACCACATATTCCATGTATCATATTTCCATCTAAACAAACTATAAAAGGGTACATGGAAATTATAAAATAATAAGTTAATTTATTTTAATTGTAATCTCTTAACTTTTGAATGGACTCATGGACAACATTGTTTCTTTTAGTTTTTTAATAGTTGATATGTTTAAATGGTTTTAAACTGTTTGTTTCGAGAGTATATGTCTTAACGATTAAAATATTTGTCTTTTAATGGTTAATCATTACATTGAGTTTGATAGTTAAGTGCTTTTATTTGAATTGGTTAGAAATTTGCATTTGAATAGTTAAGAAATATACTAGCTCTTGATGGTTCAGACGTCTAATGGTTCAACACTTACTCATTCGAAAGTTGCTAAACAGTCCCTAAGTGTTGAATCAGTAAGAGACTTAAATCATTAAGAGCTAGTAGTATATTGCTTAATTATTTAATGGCAAATATCTAAGCAATTCAGATAAAAGTTCTTAATCATTCGGACTCAGCATAGTGCTTAATCATTCATATGTCAAATGTATAAACCATTTAGACATCTATACCATTAAGAGGCTGAAACAAACAGCATGTTAGAGGCTTGAACCATTAAGAGCTAGTTGTATATTGCTTAATTATTTAATGACAAATGTCTGAACAATTCAGATAAGAGCTCTTAATCATTCGGACTCGGTATAATACTTAATGATTCAGATGTAAATGTATAAACCATTCAGACATCTATATCATTAAGAGGCTGAAACTAACAACATGTTAGACTAAAACATAGGCTTGTAAATGAGGGGGGTATTGGGGTTTAGGTTTTGCTGGTTTAAAGATCCGAGTGAAATGTATTTCAAGAGCTACTCAAGATCATATCGAATAAAAATATTATTAAGTTATTAAGCTCGATCTTGAGTTTCGTATGTTTATTTTTTATAAATCTAGTTGTATAAATACTTAAATATATAGAAAGTTATGATAATAAAAGTTTTATGTATTCTATTATATATAAAATATTTATTTATAAATGCGTACATATTAAATATAAAAATTAATCAATAAATTAAACTAAATAGACTTCACGTGAAGAAATATCCCGTTGGTTATCATGACACTCTCTCTACATCTCTATGTATATGTGTATATAGAGAGACTAGTTTAGTGTCTGCGCTATGCTCGGGAACATAATTCAAGTGATGCTTTTAAGGATGTTCATGAATGTTCCATTCAGTTTTGAGACAAAACCGTGGTAAAATGGAACACATGATATATTTTTAAAAATTAGATTATTGTAGCAATATTATACTCAAATTAAAGAAAATAAAGTGCTTAGTTTTATGGTGTAGTTTATTTTTAAAAAAAATCATATAAAAATGTTATGTATATTTATAAAACACCGAGGTCTTTAACTGTATGTTATTATTAACTTTATCTATAAGTTTCATTTTTAAACCCTATCGAATATAAACCGACTCACGTACACCCCTTGTAGTAAAGGGTTAAAAATATAAATACTCTTAAATTTTTCAGAATTCTCCAAAATATTAGGAGACCAAAAATGTAATTAGTTTTATTATAATATATTTTATATACATATCTACCTATTCTAATAATTGAGTAACACATTCACATGTCATCATTTTAACTACTCCACATAGGATTTTGCTTAGGTGTCATGTTCTAATTAATTTGATGGAGAATTTTTAGACGGGTCATGGTATGCTCCATATTCGAAATAACCCGATATGTTTAAATTAAAAATTCAAAAATTATCATCAATTATCTCCTAACCCGATATGTTCAAATACAAAATTTACCAATTATCATGATCTATATATTAACCCGATGTGTACCAAGCATCATGAATTATCTCATAACCCGATATGTTCAAATTATTATGTTCAAAAACTTATCAATTATTATGATTTATCCTAACCCGATATGTTCAAATTAAAGTTTTACCAATTATCATTAATTATCTCATAACTCGATATGTTCAAATAAAAAAATTTACAATTATCATGAATTATCTCCTAACTCGATATGTTCCAATAAAAATTTACCAACTATTATAAATCATATCCTTTATTGTACCATATGATTTTTTATATGAATATATTTGTAAATATCCAAATCGATTTAATAAGAGATATGTTAAAAATAAATTTGATAGGTAAATTGAGTTAAAACCTATAAAACTAAAATCCGTGTAATACACGGGTACTAATCTAGTTTTAAATAAAAAAACATTATTGTGAGATAAACTCTCATATGATGCCACATAAGCCAGAAGCTTTAAAATTATGCCACATAAGCTTTTTATGTTTTGTTATATTATACAAGGATAAATAGAAATGGTGTGATGATAATTATGTGTATATGAAAACAGATAAAAGAAAAAGGGTGTCTTGATAATTTTATGTGTATATAGTATAAGATAAAAAAGAAGAGGTGTCTTGATAACTAATAGTTTTTTTAACAAATCATTTATTAAATAATAAATGAGTCGAGCTTGAGCTTGTAAAACTTCTGTCAAATTGAGCTTGAACTTTGCAAATAAATCTTGAAATGAGTCGAGAGCACATGCACATCAAGACGGATCTGGCCTTCGGTGACATCCATCGTTTCAAAGAAGACATGGCTTCGTGA
Source organism: Tagetes erecta (assembly GCA_030867185.1). Lineage (NCBI taxonomy): Eukaryota > Viridiplantae > Streptophyta > Magnoliopsida > Asterales > Asteraceae > Tagetes > Tagetes erecta. The sequence goes on from CM061494.1 coordinate 25,630,128, forward strand.
GGTGGACAAGGGCCGACACCAACCCAAGCGGTAAGACATAAGATATCTCGACTCCTCACATGCGATCTATGGCACGCGAGACTCCAAGAGAGAGAAGCACCCGATCCCACTCATGATTAGAATAATAGAATAAGTAAAAAGCGGGTCTCAATCTTGCTCTTTGCTCGTGAATATGCGATGTTAAGGATGCCAGAACTATAGTTGAATCAACCGTTCACTCATAGGTAGCTGCGAACAAGGAAGAAAGCGTTTGCCCCCGATCCAATCGGGGGATCGAATTGATTATAAAACATGAGTTTAATTAGTCGATTTATTAGTGAACAGGGAAAAATGTTATCTAGACGAGTAAATAGATTGACCTTGAAACAACAACGATTAATTACTATTGCTATAAAACAAGCTCGTATTTTATCTTTGTTACCTTTTCTTAATAATGAGAAACAATTTAAAAGAACCGAGTCGACCACTAGAACGGGTGGATAAGGCTAAGTATTACGTAGAGAATGAGGCTGATGTCTTGGAGTGGTGAGGTGGCTCAGGAGGTCGCCTAAACCGAATGATGGTCGTACGATCACCCTTGGGTGGATCCATCTCCTGTAGCCTCTGCAACATAAAGACGGACGGAAGGTGTGTGCAGGGGGAGTTGTGCACCCCCTCAATGAAACTGCGTTTATGTAATTATAAGACAAAGTTTAATAAATTTTGAAGAGCCACCCAAAATAAATATTAGATGCATCCAACCAATTAATTACCAAGGCCCATAAACCAATAAAAAATATTCCACTTGAAACTTATATCAGAAGTTGATCAAAATCCAATCACAAAACGGTGAGGAATGTAATTAAAGACAAAAACCACGCAATCGAATCAGTGAAGATGATTTGAAGAGTAAACTGCAGTTTTGGTCAATGTGTTTTGATACCATTAACAGTTTTAGTCTCACCTTAACAGTTTTGGTACCTGTGTTTTTATTTTCTAACAGAAATGGTCCCGAACACTAACTCCATCCAATTTTCCGTTAAGTCTCTCACAGGAAAGCCGATGTACCTACAAAGGAAAGACAAGAGCAATGAACCAAACCGAAAGGCCATATTCCCCGCGTGTGCACGTCATTGACTCCATTACTAAATATTATTTCATTTTGAAAACTACTTAGTGAGAATTTTCATTTTCCCATGGGATATATAAAAGGAAAATAAGCATTTGGGGAAACGCGGAATACATAAATGAAAAAGAAGATAAGTGTGTTCCCTTAGCCAACCATAGAGATAGGAGAGTTAGAGGAGCAAGACTGTGTTTGGAATGTACGCATGTCAAAGGAAAAAAGCTTAGAAGTATATAAAGCATGGATGTGATTATTACATTGTGAATGAAAAACGACATTGGTGCTGCAACAAAGAAATCGAAGAACGTACTAGTGGTGTACCAACTTACATGGATTTGTTTCCTAAGGATCTATCAATAGTCCCGCCTGAGTGAGAAATAAAGTTGAAAATTGACCTTGAACCCGAAGGTCGGTCTCCCATCAATGGATCATATTGTTAGCTCTGTCAAAATTGAAAGAACTTATGGCTCAACTTTCGGGATATTTTAGATAAAGGTTTTATCATACCAAACAAATGTCATCTACGTATGTGTATTGACTGTCGCAAATTGAGCAAGCTCATAGTCAATAACAAGTGTCATTGCGTTTGATTAGTTACACAGAACAAGTTAGTTTTCAATAATTGACTTAAGGTTAGGTTATCACTGTGAAAGACCTAGATATTTCAAAAATTGCCTTTCGAACTTATGGACGTTACGAGTTTCTAGTGATATAATCTGGAAGTCTTGCATGATGTTCTTTGAACCCACCTTCAAACTCATCTAACACCTCCTTTTTCGCTTGACACGTCGTTTTGCAATACAAGAGTACGTAACAAGAGAACTTAAAAAAAATTTCTTGAACACGTGTGATTGTCATATAGTTTGAAAAAGACTAGTCCATTCGCTCTTGGATACTCTATTTGATAATTCTAAGAGTACTAGTGTATATATTTATAGATGAACATATGCATGTACCATTTTTTCAACAGCTGCTCAATAACAAAAAGATATATCTTGCAACTTTAGTTAATTTACCAGAGGTATCTTCTAGTAATAAATACATTATCCTTTTTATTGAAATATGGTGGTTTTGAACAGTAAACATATGGGGGTATTTAGGGTATTTCATCGGTTTGGGTTGGGGATGTATTTGGTATTTTGCTTCTTATTCTTTGTGTATATGAAACGAGTGCTTCATATGTTCTCTCTCTTGCTTGCTCCATTCTCTCTTGCTTGCTCCATTTATGTATTATCACTGTGTGGCGATTTTTTTATCACCGGTGAGATCGGTGTGTTACCGGCGAGACCATAGTGTTTCCTGTGTGTTACATGTACGATTGTTGTTTGTGGATGATGATGGTGCGATTGCGCATTTTTCTGGTTTATTTTGCTTCTCTAAGAAGTAAAGGTGTCTGACAGGGTTTGCGATGGGCGGTGGTTTCTATGTGAAACGCTTTTTTGGCGTTTTCATTCTTTGTGTATGCCGATGATGGTTACCGATCCATGGATCCGTGTGTCCTAGGATTTTTTTCCGATGATGGATGCCGATCTATGGATTTGTGTGGCCTAGGGTTTGTGACACTGATTTTGTGTTGCATGTTATTACCGATTGTTGGATATGCGGTGGCTGTTGTTGTGACGATGGTGACGATTGGGTTAAACCCTTTGTTTTCTCCAATCGTTTTTGCTGTTTCTGGTGTGAGTTAGGTGAAACCCAATCATTGCATTGGCCTGACTTGAAACACAATTTTGTAGATCCATGGTTGATTTGAAACAGTTGTTATGATGGTGGTGGTGATTGAGTGAACTGGTGATCGATGGCTTTTGTGATGTTGGTGTGGTGGTGATTGAAAAAAAGTTGTTTGTTGATGGCAGTGATGCTGGCCGGGCATTGGACATGTGTGGCATTCATTTGCTTCCTTATTTTGCTGAATGGTTTTCTGGATATATTTTACTTCTATGACCGGATCTTTAATATTGATCTTGGTTTATGCTAGATCAATGATGATGACTTTTCATCTGAGATATGGAAATAAGGGTGCTTGGGTGAAACCCATGTCATTGTGTCTTTAAAGACTATGATGAATATGTGGCGTGATAGGCTCCATGGCGTGGCATTTGTTGCAGCCATGCAAGTGTTCCTACACACCCCCTGAGCCTAATAATTTTTCATTTGTTTTTTACTATTATTTTTGGTGTTGGCGACAATGGATTGATAATTGGCTTTTGATTACTTCTTTAATGGTGTGCATATGAATAGTGGTTATGATGTTGATTTTTGTCTTTTGATGAATGTTGTTGGGATGCATATAAACGCTAGCCGTGATGATTCTTTTTAAAAACGGCTTCGGTTTTTTAATATGAGCCGATGTATATAAGTAGAGATTATTTGAGATCAATGTTTTTTAACATACATACAGAAAAACCAATCATGAAGAGAAAAAACAAGGCTCACGCAATGCGTGAGCCGAGGCGGATAAACCTAGTTTTATCAATGTACCTAATTGGAAACTTTGGATATAAACTAATACAACCTATATTGACCAAATTATGCATGTTAAACAATGAATACATACTGAAGCAAAAAAAACTGAATTAAAAAACTCTACTAACTAAAATGGAAATCTTTTATGCATCCACAATTGCCATAAACTAAAATAAATTTTAATGTTGAACATCTAGTAAGTGCACATGAAATACAATGACAATTTACACAATTTACCAAACTACTAAGCACCTGGACAAGTACATAGAAGCTCGTAACGTCTTTTTACAAAAAATTACCATAGCTTTGTACCGCTAACCAAAGCTCATTACCATGTACAGTTTATATAAGAAAAGCGCAAATTAATGGGATGAGACCAGCATGGTCAAAAGGGAATGAATCTGATTGAAATATCCTGAACTTACACAGATACAGAGGCTTGCAGCTGCTAATCTCTAATCTTGCCATGTCAGCATCAAAAAGTTTAAAGACTATATATACTACACTTGATGTATAAAGTCTATTTGACTCAATGGCTTTCTCCCAATAATCCCATAACGGAACCCCAACTTCCTCCGAATTTCCATACTGCAAAAAGAATTAACAATTTCGACTACGATTTTAGAAATGTTGAATGAAAAGAGACAGGATAGTATCAAGGATAGAATTGTAATTTTGACCTTCGGAGGGCTGGCCTATCCACGGGCCATTCATTACAGTCAGAATCGTGCAGGCCTCGCCATATTCCAAATCAGATAACAGTTTTGGAGTAAGTAAAAAACACCTAAAAACAATACACACAAAAAGTCAACAGGCTGAGCAAATTTTAAATTTTGACCATAGAATAACAGTCAAAGAGAAGGACCCTTACTGCGGAGTGTTGAGTTGACTTGCAGCTCTGACTAATTGTTGGAACATCTTTCTCTCATTAATAGGGTCCATTCCTTATTGATTTCAAAACATATGGTTACATTACATACTTAGATAAAATCACAATTACATGAAATAACACGTTGATCAGTGATGAAAGTATAAACATTCGCAGACCTTGATTTATCTCATCAACAACCCTAAACGGGCAGTTTGTGAGATCCTGAAGTGAAACGAGGTAAAGAATTGTTGAAACTGAACGTTCCTAAGCAAGGACATGGAAGACTTATGAGATTGATATAAAAAATGCAACTTTACTTTTTATAAAAATATATATTACGAATAACTCATTGTTATACCCCTCCTGACTGGTGGTGAGCACTTAAAACTTGAAGTTCACCTGCTTGCCTTATTTATTGTAAACATGTAAACCATAAAATTTCCAAATAAATGAGTTATGATTATATATACTCAAATATTTAATAATAGGAAAAAAGGCATTAAAATAGCAATTACCTAAACTTCACTTTAATAAGTATGCCATAGCTATCAAATTCGTTTCCACGCTCATCTGACCACGAAATCAAATCAATATTGTAGCTAATGAAATTTCTAAAAACTTCTTGATGTGTTATTAAACATACCCAATGAAACTTCCCCAGCAACCGCCATTTCTTGAAAATTCCTGCTGAAAGTCTCATTTATTTGAGCAACTAGATTTCTAAGTGTCGGAAGCCATTTTCCCTGCATGCAGCAAAATCAAAATATTCCAGTTTAGGAAAAATAAATCAATAACGTTGAACTGAAAGGATGAGCTTCGTAACCTTCAAAGAACTTAATTCTTCTAAAAGCGCAGCCAACTCTTTTTCATCTGATTCCAGTTTCACTGATAGCTCCTCTATCTGTCAAAAATTATTATAAAATGAGATATAATCTGATTATTATATAGCTCAAATGGGTGCACTCATAGGATTACTTTTCTTTGACGCCGTTCATATTCCTCTAAAATATTGTGGTTCAGAAAGAGAATAGAATTTGCTTGAGAAGTAATGTCTTGTATTGCAGCATTCAATTCCTCAATGGTAGAAGGCATCTAGAAAACAGCATCAAATTTATAAACTTAATAG